>CM062820.1:479680194-481024961 GCA_031772625.1 Pinus tabuliformis
AAACGTAACTCCCCTACTTGATCCCTAGAATGTAAATACAATGCATGTATTAAGCTTAGGCTAGTGAGATGATGAATTGTTTTGAGGGCCACTGTGATTATGTATATGTATGATTTTGTTTTGGGGTTGGTATGATTGGGTGGACATGTTGCTAGTTGTGTATGTGTTTTGTGGCCAAAGGGCATATATATGTAATTATAATAATACATGCGTGTTCATAAAAATATATGATGGTTTTGAACCAATGAGACATAAAGAGGTTGCGGGGATAATACTTCATGGATGGGTAAAAAGAGGCATATATGATTTAATAATCATTTAAAAGTTCACATATATATAACCATAGTCCATTAAGTGGTTTGGGGAATTCCAAGTGGAAGAAAGAGGGCGTTCATATAAAAATGAGCATGTTGGCATAGTGAGGAGGAATTATTCCTATTCATCCATTTTGGTAGGCAACAAGGAAAGCTAGCAGACTATTGAAAAATGCAGAAAGAAATTATCAATTTAATTTTTCCTTGATTAAATTGAGAGAAATTGAATTTTCACATCAACAAACAACTTGGATGTAGTTAAGTTGTGTGACATGGCTTGTGTCACCTAGCTTACTCAGTAAATTCGAGTTGCAGAAGATAGAGTTCAGTTAAACATATGTGATTTCTAATTTGTAGCAATCAAAGTCAATTATCTCAAGTTATTTTTAGTTGAACTAGTTTGAGCTGTTGGAAAAAATAGTGGAAGGTCAGTTGTGTAGTGGCACTTCAGTCAAACTCAGTGATCATTCAGTTAACTAATCAACCAACCCAAAATATCTAGTGCATTTAGAGAATTCTAGTTACCTAGTTGAGGTGGAGATTCCAAGGTAGTGTAACATCAATTGTAGACTATTCCGAAGTGTACAAGTGTTGCATGCAACCTGGTGATCAATGTGAGGAATTGAACAATCTATTTTGGAGAAATTTGTAAATAATAGGGGCCTAACTTCTCAAGGAATTGTGTAAAGAAATAGGGGCTCGCGCAAAGCCAAAAATTGACCAATTCTGAGTCAGAGCTTCTTAGTGAGCAGAGAAATAGCTTATGCACTTGTCAGTTGTGCTCAATTGAGAAAATCAATTGTAATACATCTATATTCCTCAGATTAATGCAAGAAGGCATTGGGGTTTTCAGCAGTTTGCTTTCCCCGGGAAAAATACATGTTGCATGTGTGTTGTTACTTATTGCATGTTTGAGAATTTTGTTCTAGATTGTGAATTACTTTCCATAGAGAATAAGAGTAGGTTTGTTTCTTTTAATATTGATTAAAATTTCATGAGAAGTTTCAAATATACACCTTAATTTCTAAATGGTATCACAACACGATTCACATTAGAGTAGGAATTTCAAAGTTGTTTCTCATTAGGTTCGAATTTGGAGTTCAGTGCAGTAGGATCTCTTTAGAGCTGAGAAGATGGCCTTCAATGGACTAAGGCTAGAGTATGCCTTAGAACACACCTCAAATTTTGTTGCATGGAAGGATCGCATGGAGGTGGTATTGGATGACAATCAATTGCTAGAATACATCAAGACAAACGTTGAAAAACCACCAAAATCGGATGCCTAGAACCTTGCTCAATGGAAGAAATATATAGCCAAAGCGAGGGGAATAATATTCTAGGGAGTACAGGATCACATTGTCTCAAATATCCACCAAAAAAAAAATTGTTCACAATGTGTAAGGCACTGACATAGTTTTTTGAGAATAATAGGTACCACGGGAAACTGGTGCTAAATGATAAACTTCGAAGTATCAATATGCAAAAGAATCACACTATTCCACAATATTTGTTCAATTTCACAAAATTTCGTGATGAACTTAGCGGGGTCGGTGTTAATGTTCCTGAAGAAGACTAAGCCTAGCCCTTCTGGGCCTTCCCAAGGGTTGGCATAGCTATCAAGATTCGGTGAACGAGAGGGAGAAATGATCGAATTGGGAGCACTTATGGCCCGATTTGGTACAGGAGGATATAAAGTAGAATACCAAAGATGGTACTTAATCTAAGGGTGAGGGTGAAGGAAACTTTGCAATGGCTAGAAAGGAAAAGAAGGGAAAAGGGAAGGAATCTCAATCCAAAACAGAATTTAGTAAAGGGGGCAAGAAGTAAGATTTGTCCAAAATTAAATGCTTCTATTGTCTTGAATTCAGGCATTATGCCATGTAGTGTCCACACAAAAATGAAAGCAAAAATAACTCAGGAGGAGGAGTAGGTGAAGCCTTGGCTTCACAGTTCGATCTTGACATTACCCTTATCTCATGCATGCTAAACACAGTGATGGGGAGCGTGTGGTACTTGGACTCAGGTGCACCATTCCATATGAGAAGATGTAGAGACATTTTTAGTGACCTCGAAGGAAAATATTTGTATATGCACATCGAGATGGGGGATGATGGAAGGTATAGCATTATTGGGATTGGTATAGTCACCTTTTAGAGATAATCAAGCTCCCTCCTTAGGCTCAAGGATGTCATGTTTATTCTAGGCCTAAATAAAAATCTCGTCTCTATTGCAGTTTTGGGAAACCGTGGTCATGATGTGATCTTCAACAAAGGTAATTCATTCCTGAGACACATAGCCACTGGACAGGTGAAGCAGATCAAGGTTCGTGTGAATAACTTGTATAAGTTATATGTGTAATAATGTGTTGCATAAAGCACTAAGGCAGGGAAAGTGTAGAGCCACGATGTCTGTGAACTTTGGTACAAAAGACATGGAAATTTGCATCATGACACCCTGAATATTATGTAGAAAATGACCACAAAGCTCCTGAAAGGAGCACTTGAGTAGCAATATGTATGAAAAATATGTACTCTAGGAAGTACACAAAATCCACATTCCATGATCGATACAACAAAGCACATGCAATTCTAGAAAGGCTTGACTCTGATGTATGTGGACCTTTCTCCATAGTTGCTACTTCCAAACACAAATATTTAATCATTTTTATTGATGACATCTCACAAAAGTGTTGGATCTTATTGATGCAAAAGAAATATGAGACATTCTCCAAGTTCATAGAATTCAAGGCACTGGTTGAGAAAGAAACTGGCAAGAAAGTGAAGGCTCTCAAGACTAATAATGGAGGTGAGTAAGTGTCAAATTAATTTAAAAATTTCTATGTGAAATAAGGCATTTGATGATAGTTGGTAGTTCCCTAAAACCCACATAAAATGTTGTGGTTAAGAGGAAGAATCGTAACATTATGGGAGAAGCGAGGGTGATGTTGCATGAACAAGGCCTACCTCTGCACTTGTGGGTTTAGGCATGCAACACAACATTCTATTTGCAGAACTAGAGTCCTCATTAGATGCTTGGTATGATTACACTGGACTAGGATTTCTCGAGGAAGCCAGATGTGTCACACTTCAGGATTTATGGATCCTCTTTTCAGTTCCATGTCTCCAAACAATGAAGAAAGAAGATAGATCCAAAAACATAATTGGGGGTATTTGTGGGTTACACATAAATTCCACACAATTATCGTGTGTAATTTCCATCCCTCAGGATAACAGTTGTTCGAAGGGATTTAAAATTTTGATGAGGAGAAAGTGATTTGATTCTGTCTTGAGAGGGAGATTCAGATCCCACTAGAAGAGGATATTTTAGCTCCAGAGGAGGAACCTCAAGAATTTGTGGAGCAATCAAAAATTGAGGAGTAGAGAGTGGAGACAGCCACTCAAGAAGAACCATCCACAGAAGGTAGAGAAAGAACCAGGGAAGCCGAAAGACTTGTGCAAGATGCAAGGGATAATGTGGGTGCTCCTTCAAATCGGTGCATATAAATAAGGTCGTTTGATCGGTACACTAGCTACATGGCTCTAATGACTGAGCTTGTAGAGACTGAGCCATCCCCTTTTGAGGAAGAAGTAGAGAAACCTGTATGGGTTGATGCAATGGTGGAGGAATACGAATCCATTATAAATAACATTATTTGGGAAGTGGTTCCAAGACCAATAGAGAAATCCATTGCGGGTTCGAGATGGATATTCAAGGTTAAGCATGCAACAGACGGAAGCATTGAGACGTAAAAGTAAAGATTTGTGGCCAATGTGTACTCTCAAGTTGAAGGGAATGACTATGAGGAGACCTTTTCTCCTGTAGCAATGTACTCATCCATTAGATTAGTTCTTTCTCTGACTGCGTAGATGGGGTTGAAGGTCCACCAAATGGATGTAAAAACAACATTTCTCAATGGAGTTATTACGAAGGAGGTGTACATTAAGAAACCATAAGGTTTTGAGACATTTTATTGAGATTCTCATGTGTGCATACTCAAGCGAGCATTGTACAGTCTCAAAAAAGCACCTTGTACTTTGTACACCATGATCGATAGTTATTGCACCATTTTTAGCTTCACCAAAAGTGAAGTAGATGAAAACCTCTATGATATCTTAGTAGAAGGTAAATTTCTTATTATTGTCTTTTATGTTGATGATTTTATTTTAACTAGTGATGAGTAGTTGATTAGATCTTGTAAAGAGGACCTACTGACAGTGTTGGAAATCTATCAACTAAGGGGATCTCCCCAATGTGAATTCCCAACTAAACCTCACACCATTTGTAGTAACCCCATCTAGAGTATGAGACCTTTTTCCATATATTCTTATAGATTTTCTTTGGCTTTGATTACCAACAAGAGAGAGAAGCGTCTATGTGCTTTTGTGAAAAGGCAAGTAAGTGTGTTTGGTGAATGTTCGGTTGCAAGTGTAACGAGGTCTTGTTACTGCAGAGAGATGAAAAGGTGAGCCTCTAAGAGAGAGGTAATAGTACCACCATAATAGAGGAGAATAGAAGAGAAAAATGAATCGCCTAACATCAAACAGAATAGTCCAGATAGATGTGATGATTGTTACAACCATTACAACACATTTTCAATTACATAAGCACTAAAATAACCAAAATAGTTAAACTACTTTAATACAGGTGAAAGTAAAAACGAATCATAAACATTCACATAATAGTCTTACAAATGTTCAAAACCCATGAATGAAAACATGTTGGCATCAGGCTTCAAGTATTAACTAAAAGATCCAAGATACATGAATACAATGAACATTACTAGCTCCAATAGTGGAGTGTTGGAGCCACGACTTCCTCCCGAAAAGTATTGGTTCTATCTCTCTGATGCCTTATGGGATAAGCCAAGGTGAAAAGTTCTTTTCTTGTACAATGACGATGTATATATAACAAATGGGGTGATCCTTCACATCCCTTGTGACTCTTGGACTACGCTCATGATTGTTTGACTTCTCTATGAGATTTTGACTTTCTACATGACTTTTCACATTACATGAATGACTCTTGGACTTCCAATTTACATTATATTTCTCCAGTATTGAATTCCATATTCCACAAAATGATGTGGCACATGATGAATCATGGCATGACATCACATGACACTGAACACATGGACTACATTACATGAATGACTCTTGGACTTCCACTTTACATTATATTTCTCCAATATTGAATTACATATTTCACAAAATGATGTGGCACATGATGAATCATGGCATGACATGACATGACACTAATGACATGGACTACATGATGGCATGACAATGTTAATACATTATTTGTTGCTACTTTTTTTGTGTCTTCTAAAATATGGATCATGATCCTCTTATTTGTCCTCTAAATGGCTTAGAGATGAGGAGACTTTAGTGTAACTTGATCTCTAGTTGTTGTCTAAATTTGATTTCCCTTTTCTTCCTCTTGATTGACCAGCTTGTCTTTGCAACTAATGAAGTTTCTTCTGGCATGGTCTCCTTATCCATATCCTTCATCATTATATTGCCATAACTTGATAGAGTACATGCATATGCAATTCATTCATGACAAGATTCTATGATTCTGATAAACCCCTACTCTAAGCTACTACATGATGATGCACCGACTGAGCCAAAAATGGGTGGCACGTTTAGGAAGAGGGTCAGTAACTATCCAATTGCATAGATTAGGCAGTCAAGGGTCAGGCCAGAGCCTTGATACTGCACAATGCACAATTTAGGCTAGGTTGAGCAAGTCAACTGCGTTGTTCTGGAGTTCAAGGAGCCATGATGAGGGATTGAGAATTGTTTTTGCTTACTATGTAGTTCTAGAAAGTAGAGGAGGTTAGGTGACTGAGTAGTTCAGAAGCTCAAGGCTAAGGCTTGAGCCTTGAGACTATGTAATGTGCAGTTATGATTGGGAAGGAGAGAGAGATTGCATATTTTTGGATGTTGGAGGCTAATTTTAAGCACTTTGATTATGTAGTACGTAGTTTAGGAAGGAAGAGACTACACATTCCATTCTAGAAAGTAGAGGAGGTTAGGTGATTGAGTAGTTTAGGAGCTCAAGGCTAAGGCTTGAGCCTTGAGACTATGTAATGTGCAGTTATGACTGGGAAGGAGAGAGAGATTGCATATTTTTGGATGTTGGAGGCTAATTTTAAGCACTTTGATTATGTAGTACGTAGTTTAGGAAGGAAGAGACTACACATTCCATAGTGGCAAAGGATAAGGTAGTTACTTGATGGCTGAGACTGCATAGTGCATAGTTCAGGCAGGGAAGAATGAGGTTGAGTGGCCCAGTCGAAGAGTTTTCCCAATTGGACTAAGTGTTAGATCAGTGAGATAAAGATGAGCAAAAGAGAGACTCTGAGCATTATCACACACTTAGATCACTTGACAACATGACAAGGAACACTCAAAACATATGAACAAAATACCTTCCTCAATGCAACAACTTTGCAATGACTCCTACCAAATGTGACACAAAAGATAAACTTTAAGACAAAAGTGAAAACACTTGTGCGAATGTGCTTGAAATTTTGTAAATCACTGCAAAAGATATCTACATGAAAAGAAAATCTCATTATCACAAATATTTCCCCTTGAAACAAGCCAAAACTCCACTTTACGCGATAAGAAATAATTCCAATGCCAAAAGACAACACTTGTGATATGACAAGAAAAGTGTGAATTACACTTGCAATATGTGAACGATAATGAAAGAAACACATGCCAGAGGGAAGATAACATGAAAATGACACTAATTAGAGTGAAATAAATCAAAAGTGATAGTCAAAAGCATGAAAACAACACTCCTGAAAGCAAGGGTGCACAAAAGAGACAATTTTCAAAACTCACTGAAATAGAAGTACAAACACAACTAGACATGAGAAATTGCCAATGTCAGTGTGCACTGACTGTCAACATGGATTGAACATAGTGCAAGAACTGTCTCGATGGATCGTTCTAGACTTAATCAAGCTTGCGTGAAAGAATGTGCTCATGAATTCATTATGGACTAAGCATGTGTGATCAGGTGACTTCGACACTTACAATCCAAAAGGAAGCTCAAATACTTAATAGAGCTAGAAGTGACTACGGAAACATTGATCACAAGATCCAAAGTAGGCTCCAAAATTCAAGTGCAAGAAAAATTTTGGAGGGTGTTTGTCGTAGCGAAAACACTTGGTGACACAATGGTAGAACTCCAGCTTTTCTACCTTGGTCAATTCTTTCATGCAAGGTCTAGTTCTTCAAGAAGTATTGATTCATCATTTAGATTACCATGGCTTCCCCACTTTCCCCATGCATAAACATAGTACCCTTCATTCCTTTACTCGATTAAACATAAACACAAGATCAATGATCAAGCAATGTTTCGAATCCAAAAAGGGTAATGAAGTTCGTGATATTTAGATTTTTAGATTATAGTTTTTCATCTTTGGTGTTCCTCTGCCTCCAGCAGGCCTACTTAGTACCCCAACGGAGTCACTTCAAGGAAAAAAACATTTCTCCTCTGCCAATAGGCTTAGACATAGTACCCCAAGAGACTTTCTTGCTTCACCTCTCTGCGTAGGAATCCTTTCTCTTCTTTTTCCTTTATTTATTTATTTTATATAGGACTATGCATATACACATATTAATTTCATGGGAAGAAGAGGGATCTTGACTTAATGAGAGCAGAAGAGGTTTCCGCTTCATAGAAGAATATATAAGACATTTCATATTGGTTTTATCATTTAGATTTTCTCCTTGTCCTTCTCTACTTGACTGGATTAGACTGAAAAAATAGAAACATAGATACCTAAGTGTAGGTATGAGGATTCTAGAATATACATGGGGATCATGGTTTGACACAAGGATTTCCTTACGCACAAATCGTATTTTCCATCAGAACATCATCGACGAAAATGTTTAACCGAGACAAGGATGAAGGACATAAAGTTAGCAAAATGTTGTAGTGTCACAAAGTCCTTTTCCATTTTTCCACACTCTCTTTTGAGCTCAAATAAGATAAATATCATGCAATTTCTCATTAAACAAACACAAAAGACAAAACACAACAAAGAAACAAAACTAGGAGGACAACAAAAGGAGTCTAACTAAAAAGATGATGCAAAACCAAAATGAGAAAACACCGGAAATACTACAGAAAATGAATGCAGGATGAATGTTTAGGTACACTAATATGTAACTAGACCTACCCCTAACCTAACCACCTAGAAGGTTGGGATCACGTGTAATGAAATTTCCAGTGCATCGACCATAGTTGTTCTGGACCTGCAATCCCAAATATATGATCAATTAAAACTAAGATAAAACAATGTGCAACAAAAAAGATAAGAGCTCGAATAACTTGAACAACAAAAAGAAGGTCTTTCCCATCAGTAGAAAGATTTGCCACATCCACTAATTCTAACCAGTTCACATTCTTACATTTTTTATGAAGACCATAGTTAAATAATCCTTGGAATATTCTTGCAAACATATCGTCATGCATACTATACTTCTTAGTAAGAATGAGGAAATATCGAAAATTTTTATTCACAATGGAGCTTTCCAAGTAAGATTGCTCCAACCATTCAGCAATTGGATCATGAAACTCAGAATAGTCCTCTTGAGAATCCTGAAATCTTTGAAAAGATGAATTATCAAGTAAAAGCATAGGAAAAAGATGAGAATATTGTGAGGGAAAATGGATCTAATCATAGTAAATAGGTATTCTAAGACAGTGAGGACCTAACATAACCATCAGCGAGTGTGAAAGTGCCTCAATTGCTCGAAAAGTACTCAGATAAGGATACGATAAGCCATACAGATTAAAGGATGTAAAACAAATTTCATTGGATGTGATGATGCGAAAATACTAAGTTTAATTATGACAGTCATTAGAGATAGAATCATGATCGGATAGGCATATTAAAGCATTATATTCCCAATTTTTAATTAACAAGGATAAATCAAATTGAATAGTTTCGGAATTTTTTTGTGTAAAAGAAACATATTCCTCGCATGATAAGTTAACAAACTATTCTCTTGTAACTGGTTACACACTGCACTAACATCACAATCGTCGAAACAAGTGAAAAGGAATGTTTTTATATCAAGAAAATGAAACCAGTCAGGGTAAAATAAGTGAGAAAGAATTGTATCAATCAAATAATCCATACATTCTCTATCACTCAAGAGGATTTTAGGTGCAATGAAGAAAAATACTAGCAATACAACATACACAAGAAAAACCAGGAGCTGACTATTCTGGAATGCATTTGATAGACATGATTCCTTAAGCCAAATATAGTCTTTGAAATAATAAACTTTGTAGTTCCATGCTTCTGTGAGAGATAAGTAAGATCTTTGCATTGAGATCAATCAACTAAAATAAGATCTTGAATCTGATTAGAAAATAAACCTTGAAATTTTGAAAGATTATATGTGCAATTCCAAACATATTTCAAGAAGGAATTTACATTGAGTGAAACCATGCAGAAAGAAGAGTTTGGTAAGGAAATCCAAAACTAACTCAGTTTTGGGATCTTACCAAAGTTGTTAGATCCTAACATAACCATCAACAAAATTTGAAGTGCCTCGACTCCCAAACAAGTCCTGGAACATTTAAGGATTGTAAAATCACATATTGAAGTTTGAACCAGATCATGCATGGTGTGAGGATAGTTGCATTCACTTATTTAAATGGGGTCACTATTAACTGAATGTAAGCCACCTCTGTCATTGTTTTGATCGGATTTTACAACTTGATAACTAGATTAATCAAGTTAGAAGAATCTTCTGATCACAACCCTAGGGATGTATGAATCGAAAAATTTTCATGAGCAACGTGATTTGAAGAGTTGTCTTCATGCAAACAAGAGATGATACGAGATGGAAAGGATAATTAATGATCTGATTATTTTCTCTTTCATCATGGTCAACCTCACTACCTTGTGTCAATTGAGACATGAACTCATCCGCTAAAGAACTTGAAGAGCATGGATTATCTTCATCACATGTAGATACATCACAAACAATATAACACAAGGGATAGTGAGATGAGCAGGAAGTTTAAAAAATAACATCTTCTTTGATTGAATCAGATTCTAGATCTAAATTTTTTGAATTGAAACATTCATGAGAAACTAAAAGATCAATTGGTGCACTTGGTCATTCATCATCGCTTATGTTAACCAAATTATTGCCATCATAACGATTATTTCCCAAGACTATGGGCCTAAACAAACTGATTTCATTTTATTCATTATCATGATTAATAGATTCAATACCATCCAAAAATGAGGAAACACCGTCTTCACATGGAGGACGTTGAAAAGGAGAAGAAGTATTGAAATAATCTTCAACTTCATTCTCCTATACCTGTGAACTATGACTACCTTGCATATGTTCACTACTTGGATTTGGAAGAGATGGATTGGGTAGATCAAGGGACAAGGGGTCATGCGAAAGAGACATTTTTGGATGATAAGTATCCAAATTGGATTCAAGTCTAGAGTTATAAGTGTTAATACCCACTTGAGGAATTGAAAAACTAGTCATCACCATAGGATTTATGAGCCATCCTGAGATTTCCTTCATGGGATCTGAGTCATTAAAATCGGATGGAGGATGAGAAGATGGATTAGGAATTTGATGTGCAGATTTCCAAAAATTATTATCATTACAAGAAGGCACCCCCACTGGAACTAGAAAAGGAGGAGGACAAGGAACAAAAGGAGTGGCAGGTTCCTCCTCTGAAATTAGAGTTGTCTCACGATTTACAAGAGTTGGCGAAGTAGAAACATCAGGTGACTTGGTTTCACTGTGCAGAGAGATATGAACCAAACGCTCAAGATTTTGTTTCGATAAATCTAAAATTGTGTCTTCAACAAATTCATAAGAAAGGTGAACGAATAAATTAGAAAAATCCTCAACTGATTCATCGGCCTTCACTTTAAGCTAATTTATTCTTTTATAAACATCTCGATAGTCATACCTATCAAATGTTAAATAAAGCTACTCGGCAATATGGTTAAGAGAATAAATGGAAGCAGTTGGTAGAGTGTGACACCATTAGATAACTCGACCTTCAATGGTTAGGCAGAAAACAATACAAGCCACATCTTCATAATCAATTTCATAGTATTCACAAAACTTAAGAAAAAGAGATGCATGCTTGATAATGGATGTATCAACCTCATTGTCAAACTTGAATTGAGATAATTCATGAAGAGATTCATCGAGGATTGAAATATCGCCAGGGGATAGGTTAAAAAAATACCCCAAAAGTATTATTTAAGGATGAGCCATTTATGATAACATATTCAAAACAGACTCAACAGGAACTTCTTATCATCTGTCCCTGCTTCTTGCGACATTTGTTGACGGTGATGAAAATCAGTCAACCAAGGGGATCTCCCTGATGTGAAGTCCCAGTTAGACCTCACACCATTTGGAATAGGAGCCCCATCCTGAGTATCGGCTTGGTTGCCATATATTCTTATAGATTTTCCTTGGATTTAGCTGTCAGTAAGGGAGAGAAGCATGTATGTGACTTTTCAAAAAAGGAAGTAAGTGTGACTAGCAAATGTTTCATTGCAGGTGTAACAAGTTTCTTTTATTATACAGGGAGGAAAAGCTGAGCCTCTAAGAGAGAGGTAATAGTACCACACTAGTAGAGGTGCACACAAGCGAAAATAGAATTACTAACATCAAGCAGAATAGTCCACATAGATGTGACAATTGTTACAACCATTACAACATATCTTTTAATACATAAGCACTAAGATAACTGAAATAGTTCAACTACTTAAGTATAGGTGAAATTAAATAAGAATCATAAACATTCATAGAACAATCTTACAAATTTTCACAATCCATGCATGAAAACGTGTTGACCATCAGGCTTCAATTATTAAGTAAAATTCTGAAGATACATGAATACAACAAACATCACTAGCTCAAATAGTGGAGCGTTGGAGCCATGACTTGCTCCCCAAAAGTAATGATTTGTCTCTCTAATGCCTTATGGGAGAATCCAAGGTGAAAATTCCTTTTGCTTGTACAATGAGGGTGTATATATAGAAAATGGGGTGATCCTTCACCTCCCTTCTAACTCTGGTACTACCCTAATGACTGTTCGACTTCTCGATGACCTTTTGACTTTCTACATGACTTTCCACGTTACATGAATGACTCTTGGACTTCCACTTTACATTATATCTCTCGAATATTGAATTACATATTCCAAAAAATGATGTGGAACATGATGACTCATGACATGACATGACATATCATGACACTGATAACCTGGATTATATGATGACATGGAAATTTCAAGCCTTTACTTTCTATTGCTTACTTTGTGTCTTCTAAAATTTGGATCAAGATCCTCTTCCTTGTCTTCCAAATGGCTTAGAGATGAGGATTATTTAATATAACCTAATCTCTAGATGTTGTCTCAATTTGATGCCCCTTTCCTTCCTCTTGATTAATTAGCTTGTCTTCACAACTAATGAAGTGTCTTCTGGCATGGTACCCTTATCCATCTCCTTCATCATCATCTTTTCATATCTTTATAGAGTACCTACATCTGCAATTCACTTATGACAAGCTGATATTAGTCTGATAAACCCCTAGTCTAAGATGTTGCATGATGATCCACTGACTGAACCGGAACCAGGTAGCAGGCTAAGGAAGAGGCCCAATGAATATGTAATTTCACAACTAAAGAAATCAAGGGTTAGGTATGAGCCTTAAGACTATGTAATGCGTAGTTCAGGCTAGGTTGAGCAAGGCAACTGTGTAGTTATTGAGTTGAAGGAGCCAGGCTGAGGGATTGAGAATTATTTTTGCCTAATTTGTAGTTCAGGAAGGCAGAGGAGGCTAGGTGATTGCATAATTATGCATTTTAGGAGCTCAAGGCTAAGGCTTGAGCCTTGATGATACTACACAATGTGCAATTATGACTCGGAAGGAGAAAGAGATTGTGTAGTTTTGGAGGTCAGAGGTTGAGCTTGAGCATGGTGATTATGTAGTGAGTAGTGATGGATGATAAAGACTTCACATTGTGTAGTGCCAAGGGAAAAGGGAGCTTCTTCAGGGATGAGACTGCATAGTGCGCAGTTTAGGTTGGGCAGAATGAGGCTAAGTGGCCTGGTCGGGGAGTTTTCGCAGTTGGACTAAATTTTGGATCAATGAGATGAAGATGAGCAAAAGAGATACTTTGAGCATGATCTCACACTTAGATCACTTGATGACATGACAAGGAACAATCAGAAAATATGAAAAACACACCTTCCTCAATGTAATAAGTTTTTGATGAATCCTACCAAGTGCAACACAAAAGATACACTTTGCGACGAAAGTGGTGAAACTTGTGCGACATTACCTGAAGTTTTGGAAATGAGTGCAAAACATGTCTGCATGATAAGAAAAACTCATTATCACAAAGATTTCCCCTCGAAACAGGGAGAAATGCCACTTTACGTGATAAATGATAGTTCCAATGCCAAAATATGACACTTGTAATCTGACAAGAAAAGTGCGAATGACACTTGCGATTTGTGAATGATAGTGAAAGAAACACATGCTAGGGTGAAGAAAACATGAAAATGACACTAATTAGAGTGAAATAAAGAAAAAGTAGAAGTCAAAAGAATGAAAATGACACTCATGAAAGAAAGGGTGTGAAAAAGTGACTGTTTACAAAAAATCATAGAAATTGAAGTACAAACGTAGCCAGAAGTGAGAGAGTGTCAATGTTAGTGTGCATTGACTATCAACATGGATTGGAGATAGGGAAAGCACTATCTTGATGGAAAGTTGTAGGCTTATTCAAGCTTGCATGAAGGAATGTGGTCATGAATTAATTGTGGAACGAACATGTCTGAGTAGATTAATTCAAGACTTACAATCCAAAAGAGAGCTCAAAGAATTAACATAGCTGGAAGTGACTACCGAAAGGCCGATCAAAAGATCCATAGTAGGCTCCAAAATTCAAGTATAGGAAAATTTTGGAGGGTTTTTTTCGCAGTGACAACAGGATCCTTCTAAGGGAGTTTGAAATGAAGGACATGGGTCTCATGCACTAATTCCTAGAGTGTGAAGTATGGGAAGGTGATGGCGAACTGTTTCTATCTGAAGGAAAGTATGCAAATGAGATACTACAGAGGTTCTGCATGGAGAGTTACAAACCGATAGAGACACCTTTAGCAACTAACTGGAGGAAGGAGGATGCCACTTCAAGTAAAGAAGTGGATTATACCTTTTATCAGTAGCTAGTGGGTTCACTTATGTATCTTGTGAACACGTGACCTTATATGTGTTATGCAATCAACTAGTTGAGCCAAGCTATGGTTAGGCTAACCAAATTATTTTGGAAGGTAGCTAAGCATGTTTTATGATACCTTAGAGGCACTACCCAATTTGTACTATGGTAAAGACAAATAGAGGGAGAGAAGTTGTGTGGCTTCACAGATGCAGATTGGGTAGGGAGTCCATCAAACTGAAAGAGTACATCAAGTGGAATTTTTAGTGTTCAGTCAATAATGGTTTCCTGGTATAGTAGGAAGCAAAGATATGTGGCACTCATCTCAATAGAATCAGAATACATGGCTGCAAGTCAACCAGCATGTGAAGTGATCTGGATGAGAAACTTGTTCGAATTTTTGTTCAGATGATGGATTCAACTTTAATAATAAACGTTGCATCAATCTCTCTGAGAATCGTGTTTTTAACGATCGATCCAAGAATATAGATAACCAGTATCACCATTTATGGGACTGTGTGCAGAGGTGGATAATGTTGCTACAATACATTCCAATAGAGGAACAAGATGCTAACATTTTGAAAAAGGTCTTATGAAGAGGGAAGTTCTAGTTCCATAGGTGTAGGATAGGGGTGGTTGATAATCCATTTCTTGTTGAGAGGGAGTGTTGAAATATGTAGCAATATTTTTTCAATTTAATTTTGCCTTGATTAAATTTAGAAAATTCGAATTTCCACATCAATGTACAACTTGGATGCAGTTAACTTGTGTGACATGGCTTATGTCACCTAGTTTACTCAGTAAATTTGAGTTGGAGGAATTAGAGTTCAGTTAAGCATGTGTGATTGCTAATTTTTAGCAATCAAAGTCAATTATCTCAAGTTGTTTTTAGTTAAACTAGTTCCAAATGTTGGAGGAACTACTGGAACGTTAGTTGTGTAATGGGACTTTAGTCCAACTCAATGATCATCCAGTTAACCGATCAATCAGCCCAAAATAGCTAGTGCATGTAGAGAATTCAAGTTACCCAGTTAAGGTGGATATTCCAAGGAAGTGTAACATTAGTTGTAGATTATTCTAGAGTGTACATGTGTTGCATGAAACCTTATGATCAACCTGAGGAATTGCACAATCCATTTTGGAGAAATTCCTAAATATTAGGGGCTTAATTTCTCAAGGAATTGCCCAAGGAAATAGGAGCTCAAGTAGAGGTATAAATTGAACAAGTATGATTTAGAGTTTTTTTAGTGAGAATAGAGATAGGTTATGCACTTGGATGTTGTGCTTAGTTGAACAAAGCAATTGGAATACATCTCTATTCATCACATTAATGCAAACATACATTGGGGTTTCTAGCAGTTTTCTTTCCTTGGGAAAAATACTCTCTCCATGTGTGTTATTTATTATTGCATGTTTGATATTTTTGTGCTACATTGTGAATTACTTTCTACAGAGAAGTAGAGTAGGTTTGTTTCTTGTGATTTTGACTAAAACTTCATGATAAGCTGCAAATATACACCATAATTTATACACAAAAAGACATGTAATGAGAGTCTGTAATGGTATCTAGAAGACCTGTAAGGGAAGCAGAACTATTGGAATTTTCATGACTTCGAGACATTCTTGTCTGGTTGATTAAGGCACCCTAGAATGTGGTGGCATAGACCAAAGTTTTGTAGCCATAGAGAAGGGTGTGCACCACTTTGGTGCATGTTGATGGGGAATGTGAGCCTATTGGTTGGAGGCTTTTGAGTTTGATACCTTGGTTGTGTGAGGGCTTGGAAGCATACCTGAAAGACCTATGAAAGGAATAGAACTGATGGAATTTGCATGACATAATGGTTGGGTGGAACATCGAAGGGCCACAACCATTTGGGCACAATTAAAAGATAACTATTTGTCTTTTCTCTTTATTGTTGTTGCATTGTTCTATATGTATTAGTGAATTATATTTATATGATAATAATGTAGAATATTTATATGCATAAGTAGTGCATTCAAGTATATATTTAGATATGCATATCATTAGGTTGGGAATTTCTCAAAAAAGGGGAAAATTTCATATCAAAGGTAGAAATAAACCTGAGAGAATTTGGAATATGCTGGAAGTGGGTCGAGGGACATTATAATTCCAATATTTGAATCCAAGAATGCTTTCCAATTCAAAGCTCGTTTTTATCAAGGATACCTTTAGACATATCCAACTCAAATAGTAACCCTAGGAAGATGACCCAAATTTGAGAATTGTTGAGGGATCCCCATGGGACTCAAAAGTCCAATCCAAAAACTTTAATAGGAGATTTGTGGTACCCCAAGAATAACATTGAATTAGAATATTCTATATATATTGGGATGTAACAAAAGATTTGAATTTTTTCATTATAATTTTTTCATAGATCTTGATGGTTTCAGAGTGGAAAAGGTTGAGGAATCAATGCACAGGGGGATTTTTACTAGTGGTCTTAGTTTGGAAAATTTTAGTTCCAAAACTTCAGGATCCATTTCTCCCAATACCATCATTTCCTTTCTATTATTGTTACTATAATTGGACCTTTTGAAATCCATCTATATATGTCAACTCACCTTCTAGTTATGACACCCTACAAACCAATTACACACCTTGTTGTAATGAACCTTGCCAAACTATACAAGCTTGACATTCTCCTCCCAATGTGCAATTGCATGCCACAATTGTTGACACTATACAATTTTTGTATTAACAATTGAAGCCATGGGAGGAGTTGTTGTGCATCATGAGCTAGATTCAATTGATTAATTGAATGATTATTTGAGAGTCCATAGAATTTTTTAAAGTACAAGATGTGTGGTATATTTTAATAGCTTGAGGGGATTTAATGAACACATTGCCATTGAATTTCACAAAAATAGATAGAAAGAGACTCAATTGGTAGAGGAGTTCAAGTCACAGTTATAGATGAGGTAATTTCTAGAGTAACAACCTCTTCTCAAATGACAGTGTGTTGGTTGAATAGGAAGACCTCGGCTCCAACAGTGAAAGCTAATTTTCTATAAGAATGGAAACAAATTAATAACAAAGGAAGAGGCATAGATAAAACTTCACTCCCACATCTATGTGAATATGTAACATACATAATCCAAAAGTGTATCACTCATGAAGGCTGATTTGGAATAGTCTTTAAAGACCATTTCTAGTTGTTGGACCATCTTTGTTATGGTAAATTAATTACCATATTTCCTCCTAGAATCACCAAAGCAGATGGGAAATATCATTGAGTAGGTGAATAATTTAGAAACTTTTGTAACAAACCATGGGCTACTTAAGCTCATTATTGACGATACATCAAAACAATAGGGGATAACATGGGCGGGATTATTGGTCTTTTGTTATGCAACCAACTCACAAATACATAGATCAACAACTTAAAAATTATCCTCTTCGAGGGGGAATCCTCCTTTACATTACATAAATGAACAACTACTGGATGATTCAAATGAAAAAACCTCCTTACTATATATAGGATTCTAAGGGGTCATGTTATAATTAGAGCCGACATAACAATAATAATTTAAGGGCACAACAATAACAATAGTGGGCTTCTATGGGGCACAATAATAACAATATGGGGACTGCATGGGCACAAAAATAACAATAAGGGGACTACACTGAAAATAAAAATGAGGGATTACACTAGTACTGTAGGGACCTAACATACCCCTCTCCAAAAAAGTGTTGTCCTCAATGCTTGAGTAGTCTTGGATGCTTCTATATAAAATTCCCATCCTCCCATGTGGAATCTTCAGCGTGTAAGTCCTTCCACATGATGAGATACTCTAAAATTGATCGATTTCATAGCTTGCAAGTTCCTATTTCTATGACTGCTTCAAGTTCCAATATGATTTTTCCTTCCGCGTCAAGTTCTGGAAATATTGTTTGAACTAGGAGCTTCTCACCTGTAACCTTCTTTAAGCATGAAACATGGAAAACTAGGCGCACTCGAGAAGATGCAGGAAGCTCTGATTTGTATGCCATAGTACCAATATTTTGCAGCACCTTTTAAGGACCATAATACTTTGGTAATAATTTATTATCCTTCTTAGCTTGTTTGAGGGACATTTGTTTGTATGGTTGTA
Organism: Pinus tabuliformis; assembly: GCA_031772625.1. NCBI lineage: Eukaryota > Viridiplantae > Streptophyta > Pinopsida > Pinales > Pinaceae > Pinus > Pinus tabuliformis. Next base: position 479,698,875 of record CM062820.1, read on the forward strand.
GTCGTAAAAATACCCAGTCACCTACATCAAAAATTCTTTCATTGCGATGTTGATATGTCTAGTATTTCATTCTATTTTGTGCCAAAGAAAGGTTATTCTTTAAGAGTTGGAGAAATTTTTATTAATGCTCAATTGTTATCTTCCACTGCTTGAACCTTAGAATGATTTTCCAAGACTTTTTGGAGATCTGGAGAAATAGATAATTTTGATGTTTGAACCTATAATGAACATAATTCTGCAAGTATGCCTAGTTGTTCTTTCTTTAGAAGATTTGTCATGCCATTAGAACAACATCAACACCACCCATTGGAATGGAAAGAATTAGACTATTCAATTCCTTGGCTATCTTACAATGAATAAAATTATGGTTACTACCAGAATCAATCAACATTATTACATTTTTCTTCTTGATATGCCGTTCTATCTTAAGAGCTTGAGGAGTGGTAATTCATGTCAATGCATTACAAGATATGGTCAAATTCATTTCTTCTTTATTTGGGGTTGGTTCCTAGTGTATATCCTCTTCTTTTGATGTTTCTTGTTCCTTTTCTTCCTCCTCTTACCAATCTATGTAAATTCATTTCTTCTCAGCACACTTATGACCTTTAGTGTATTTTCTATCACAATTGTAACAAAGCCCTTTTGATCTTTTTTCTTCCAATTGTTGTGGTTTGAAACTTGTAGGTTGTGGAAGGCTAGGATAATAAATGTTGCCATCTTTATAGTTGTGAGTGGTAGGCTTCCTTTTTTCCATAAATTTGTCTTGCCAACCTGAATGCCTTCCCCAATGAATCAGGTTCCCAAAGGTGAACCTCATGTTGGATGTTATCCTTTAAATTCCCTATGAAGACATCAATCGTATGCTCCTCTGGAATATAATTTACCCTTATATTCAATTTTTGGAAATCCTCAATGTGCTCTGCCATTGAACCCTTTTGTTTGAGATTTATCAATTAGCTAAAGAAGGTGTTTCTATTTGTATCCTCATAATGTAATATCATTTCCTCCATAAAAACTGACCATGTACCAATTTGTTTACAAGAGAAAAGCCATCGATACCATGCAAACTGATTGGGTTCTAAATATAAAGTTGCAATGCGTACCTTTTGTGTGTTTTTCACATTATGGAGATTAAAATATTTCTCCATCTGTAGTATCCATGTTACGGGATCCCTGTCATCAAAATTCCTCATATTGATCTTTGGAATATGGTGGATCTTCAATCCAACGTTAGAGTATGTGAAATCATGATTAACATTTATTTTGTCCTCATCATGAATTTCATCTAATACATTTTCAGCATTAGGAAGCATTTCTTGTTGCAACTTTGTCAAACTTTCCTTAAACCATTCTTCAAATCTTCCATTTTGCCTTTCATTTTTGCTTCCATACCATCCATCTTAGCTTCCAAACCTTCCATGTCTAATTTTAAACCATTCTTCAAACCATCCATATTAGCTTCCATTTCATTTTGGGTTACTCTTTGCGAGAGTGAAATTTGATGCACTTGGTCTTGTGATTTTGATATATCATGTTTCATTTCTTCCTCTTATTCATGCGTCATAGTAGAGCTTTCGGGTTTCTTACTATGTGTTTCCATTTTCTTTCTTCGGGGCACCAATTAATGATATTTATGATTCACTATTCCCTTTGAATCATTTCAAACTAAATTTTCAAACAAAACTTATGCAAATTTAGAAAAAATACACACCTTTTTCTTGATTTTAAGGAGCACGATATTGAATCTGTTGTATCCCTGTAATTTTAGATCTACAAAGTATGCAATTTATTCTTATGGTATCCCTCTGAGTTCTCTTTCCAACCCCACAATTCTAATCAAGATTGGATTCTTCAAGAAAGATTTATGCCCAATATCCCATGATAATTATAGACTGGTTCAATAGAGAAAACTTGTATAGAGTGCCACGTGTCACTATTTAGAACTTCGGCCCTAAAAATGGTACCTAAAAAAATACATTCCATCCTATTTCTTTCACCTTTTATGAAATTCAAATCTGATGCTCAAAGATTATGTTATTACAATTTTCACAAGGTCACCTGTTTGAGATGGAATTCTGGAGCCATCAAAAACCATGACTTCCTTGGATCATATCTCTGGAAATGTAGCAAGAACAAATATGAAATTTGTACATGAGGTTCACCAAGATTTTGGCTCCATGGGGTTTTAATTTCATCTTCTGAAACTTTGTATAAAAAAAGTTATAGTGAAACTTCCATGATGACCTGTTGGAAGCAGCAAAACCCTAGAATCCAAAGCTATGATACCAAATGTTATGCAACGAGGTCACAAATAGATAGATCAATGGCTTAAAAATTATCCTCTTCAAGGGGGAAACCTCCTTTACATTACATAAATAAAAAATTCTTGGATGATTCAAATTACAAAACCTCCTTTTGATATATAGGAGTCTAAGGGGTCCCAATGTAATTAGAGTCGACATAACAATAATAATGTAAGGGAACAACAATAACAATATGGGGACTACATGAGAACAACAATAATAATAAGGGGGATACACTGACAATAACAATGAGGGATTACACTAGTATTATAGGGACCTAACACCTTTTTTAGATGGTTAGCTTAATAAGAATTAGGGAATGAATCAGAATAACAAAGTGAGGATGTCAAGGTGGACGAAGTAGGACCAAGAAGAAGAAATGACACTAAAATTTTCCTACTTATATGCCTATTATGGATTCTTGTGTTGACATCCCTGAAGAAGGTTTCCCTGTGGTTACATCTACTATAGACATTTTGTTGATGAAGCTATTCATGCTAACATAACATTTGACATGATCAGTGGAAATACAATTTTTTTTGGATTTGGAGGTTGCTCTATTGTAGGGGAATAACGGTCCGTGTATATAAGAATCAAGAAGAGATCACTTAAAAGGCATGTGAGTGGTAAGTTTCTTAAAAGAGGGGTTAGAGATATAACAACATTGCCTACTCAATCATCTAAAATGCCAAATGATATATAGGAGTTGAAGGAAAAGCCTACTAAGGAGAAAGAGGGTAAATTCAAGAGGAAAAAGGTTGAAAAATCTCAAGTTGGTAAGTCTAAATTTTACCCCTTATCTTAATTAGTTGATAGTTTAAAGAAATAAATTCTTCAATTGAAAAAAATTGCAATAATAAGAGAGAAAAGTTGGATTAAGAAACCCTTAAGGTTAGAAACCCTAGTCGAGGTTGTTGAAATGATGATAACATCTTCCCCACCTCCAAAATGGAAATGGCTAAAAAGTTGATGTGTGGAATTTGTGGGGAGATTGTTAATGAGGTTGGGTATACATATATTAGGTCCCTATACTACTAGTGTAACCCCTTATTGTTATTAGTGAAACCCCTTTATTGTATTGTTATACCCATGTAGTCCCCATATTGTCATTATTGTGCCCCATAGAAGCCCACTATTGTTATTGTTGTGCCCTTACGTTATTATTGTTATGACAACTCAAATGGATTTTAATTTCAGCTTCCGTAGCTTCATAGAAATAAATTTTTAGTGAAAATGCCACGATGAGCTATTTGAAGTAGCATGACCCTAGAATCCAAATCTTTGATACCAAATTTTATACAACCAGCTCACAAAATAGAAGAAAATATAGATCAACAACTTCAAAATCAACCTCTTCGAGGGGGAAACCTCCTTTACATTAGAAAAATGAACAATTCTTCGATGATACAAATGATAAGACATCCTTTCTATATATAGAAGTCTAAGGGGTCACAATATAATCATAGTCAACATAACAATAATAATGTAAGGCCACAACAATACAATAACGGGGTTGCACTAATAACAATAAGGGGATACACTAGTAGTATAGGGACCTAACAACATCTAATGAGGTACAAAATCCAAACTTTGTCTCAATGGAGGTACAAATAGAATTTGAGGGGAAAGATATGGAATTATAGGTTGGTACACAAGAATATTCTAGCGATGTTGTTGTCACACAAGAAGAAACAGTTGAAGTAAAGTAGCTTTTGGAGAACCAATAGGTTGGTACACAAGAACCTAACAATAAGGCTACTGTCACATAAGAACTAGTAGCTAATAAGGATAAGAAATTATCACCAAAGTACTATGGTCCTTACAAGGTGTTTCACTAATAACAATAAGGGGCTACACTAGTAGTATAGGGACCTAACAACATCTAATGAGGTACATAATCCAAAATTTGTCTCAATGGAGGTAAAAATAGAATTTCAGGGGGAAGATATGGAATTAGAGGCTGGTACACAAGAATATTCTAGCAATGATGTTATCACACAAGAACCAATGGCTGAGGCAAAGTATCTTGTGGAGAACCAATATGTTGGTACAGAATAACTTGGAAATGATGCTACTATCACATAAGAATTAGTAGCTAATAAGGATAAGAAATTATCACCAAAGTACTATGGTCCTTACAAGGTGTTTCACTAATAAAAATAAGGTGCTACACTAGGAGTATAGGGACATAACAACATCTCATGAGATACACAATCCAAACTCTGTCTCAATGGAAGTACAAATAGAATTTGAGGGGGAAGATATGAAATTACAGGATGGTACATAAGTATCTTCTAGTGATGTTGTTGTCACACAATAACCAACCTCTGTGGAAAAGTATCTTGTGGAGAACCAATAGACTGGTACACAAGAACCTGACAATGATGCTATTGTCACATAAGAATTGGTAGCTCAAGCAGAGACGCCTCTAGAGAATTAATTTGTTGGTACACAAGAACCTATCAATGATCTTTTTGTCTCATAAGAACCAGTATCTAAGGTAGAGAAGCCTCTAGAGAACCAACATGATGGTACACGAGAACTTTCCGACTATGATGTTTTCACACAAGAACTAGAAGTTGAGGCAGAGCAACATGTGGAAAATCAAATTGTTAATACATAAGAAACTATTGATGATGTTTCGTTCACACGAGAACCAATAGATAAGGAGGTACAAATTGATGATAAAAGAATATAAAAACCTAGGAGAATTTACAAAATCCTATTAATAAAGACATTGTTGTAGCAACAATAGAGACAATGTGGCATAAAATTGAGAAAGATGATCACTTAGACACAATATTTGTATTTGTAGAATCAATTAATATTTTTTATTTGCAATGTTTTAATACCACTAAGTGAGCATAGGAAAATCATTTATAATCTTATGGAGGCTTGGGAGAAAGAGTTAATGATCCAAAGTCTTAGGTGGGACAAGGTGAATGAGAAAGGAAAAAACAAAGAAAACAAGTGCTAGAACTTCAAGAAAATATCCAGAAAGTATAGAAGGAAGAAGAGGAAATGTATAATCTTGTACGTGAAATATTAAGATGTAGAAAGCCTTATTCATCCTACCCCTTATTCCTTCAAAAAAAATTCTTACTTTTCCAATTAAAAACTATTAAATAAATTAGGCCATACAAGATAACATCCATTATGTCTTTTTTAGAGGTATTCAATCAAAGGAACTTTGCAGAAAAATATTCTTTATGTGAGTTATATTTGCATGAGTTCATTTCTTATCGAGAAAATAGTTTCAATATCTCACCTTATGTGGACGACATCAATCTTAGGGAATTTACGTAATTTTATAAACATTAGATAAGTTGGAAACTAGCCCATGAAACTGTCACAATAAACTAGGAGAATAAAGTATTGTGGATTTGAGAGAAACCGAGTTATGTTGCAGTACTAGTTAGAACATATGGAAACTTTTATCAGTCTCCAAAAAGAATGTGTAAATTGTGCAAGATTTTGTTGTACTACTCAATAGCCCCCCCATATGGTTAATAGTAGAACTAATAAAATATGGGGGCCCCTTTTTAATTTAGGATAAAATCCTTTAAGTTTCAATAGAGAAGATAATATTAGTCTCATTCATCAAAAAACTTTACTAAAATGATAAATGCTCCTTATACGAAAATTTACAGGAGCATAAGTCCATAAAACATGTTCACAAACATCAGCTTTTGTTTAAAATTTCATATCAGCAAAAATTATCAGAGTATTTCAAACATGGTAACATTTCTTTTTAACAAATATTGCGTTTAAAACATTCTCTGATTAAGTTTGCAAATGTTTAAGCTTATAAATGATAAAATTCCTCCATTGCAAATATAATAACAAAAGCTCGGCCCACAGGATTGCCACATAGCATATCATAGATTCTAATATCGGTGTTTCTAAAACGATGCTCATACATTTGATGTCCAAAGCTTCGATCGCTGATCTCTGATATTTTCCATCCGCTAATTTCCAATTGCAATATGGAAATCCTGCCAATATTGTGTTATGTGATAATCATTCATCTCCAATATCCGATATCCAGACCCAATATAATTATAGTTTTGATTTAATACAAAATCATGTCTTCTCATCGGAACTTTTGTAATGGCACACGTCTTAAAATCACCGATACTGCAAACCTGATTTTTCTTATTACAATGATCTTATACTAAATTGTGTCTGCAATATCGCAACTTTGGTTATGTTGTGACCATTTCAACCTCTGATATTATGGATGCGATATAGTTATTACAACGATTTTAACTATGATTTCACATCCGCTTGATATCAGAGCTACCCATATCACAAACATTTTGTGTTGTCTCATTTTAAAAGTTGTGATAAGCCTTTCGCCAATACCATATGGTACTCACCACTTGTCGCCTCCAGGGGAATGTTGTTATTATAATTGAAAAGTTTGTTTTCATTGGTTTTGCGGGTAGTTTATTATGATTAGATTTCAATTTGGTTTTCATGTGAGTTTAATTAAAACTCTTCTTGACTAAAACATTGATGAACTGATGGTTGATAAGGAGAAAGTAACAATTCGAATCAGGATTTCCAAAGACTCTCTGCCATGTACCACAATGTAGTTCTAAACTGAAGGGGTTGTTGTAACAGTAACTGAAAAAGGCCAATATATGGGTAGAAATTAATCCTTCGGCTAAAGAACTCCTCAAATTGTTGCCAGATGTAAAATTGGTGACAAAAGTATGGCAAGGATCATCAAAAAATAAGGTTGAGAGTATCAAAATCTATCAAATACTAACTTGGAATGCCATTGGAATTTCCTAATCAAACTGCATAATTAGTGGTTGATCCTGATATGTCTCTCCAACATAATCACTCATTTACTTTCAACACTTAACAATGTGTTATTCACTGCATAAAGGTGTGTATGAACCCATCATCCACCTGAATTAAAGCCAACGATAGATATATGCGAGATTGGGACAACGAGTAGAGAGTCAAGTTGTTGCAACTGTAATTGAATATTATCTTTTACTTTAATTTTAGTATGGTTTTTTAAAACCACTTCAGTATTCTATGGAACTTTCTAGATTTGTGTTTGGATTACAAACTATAAATCCTCTTCATTGTTGTGAATTGTGGGTTCGGAATATCTACGAGAAAGGTTTTAGTTAGCACTACTGTATCTTGGCGAAATCTTAATAGAAAGAGGAACCACTACTTTTTCACTTATGAGTAGAGTTAACATTTATCAGGTACTATTATCTGAATACTAGTACTATGTTTATGATTTCAATGGTTACTGTATTTGTGATTATCATATACATGTTTGCAAGTAGTTAAGCTTTATCACTATTGATGTGCTTAATTGAAATCTTTTAAGTATATGAATGAACAATGATGTCCAATATGTGTGATATGTTTCAACAACTGATTTAATTAACTCTTTAATTAAATTTGTTATCTTTATATATTTTAACGTTACAAAGGATTTGATGATCTATATAATCATGTTTAATGTGAGATCTTTATAAGTCATATGTACATAAAAAAAATCTTTCTCGGGATAGATAATTTAAGGCTATGCATTTCTTTTACTTAGTTTCATTCACATAACCAATCCCACACTTATATATGACATCCGCTTTTTATCTTTTATTGAGGGAAACTAGTCCCATAAACCCAGTCAGAGCCACTATTCTAAAGGTAAAGGGAACTACCCTAAGTTCTCGACCAGGAGGTTTTCCATGATGTTGAGGCAGAGGTTTTCGAGACTTCAAAATTTTGGCACTAGCAAGAGGGCCTTCAGTCTATGAATGGAAATAAGACCCACTCTTAAACCAAAAATTTATTCTAAGACTCAGTCTCCCTCAAAATCATGACCAAATTCTACATCACATTCCAAATCCCCTAATCCAAGACCTGAAGTTGTTCAAAAAGCCACCAAAACTCGTAGCACACTTCCAAAGTCAGTTGTCCAAAATTGTTCTAAAATACCAATTGAGTCTCTTGAATTTCATTGTTTGATCCAAAAATTAGAAGGAATTTCCATTTCTGGAGAAACATTTGTCCAAAGAGATATATCTTAATGAAGTGTTTCCTCATCTTTACAGTCTTTTGGTGTATTAACTATATCCTAGGGTGAAAAATTGGGATTTAAACCTATTGAATTTCGATTAAACACTCATTGGAGAAAGAAAACTACTCCAGAAAATAATTCTTCCGCTAGCGAGATTACATCATCATCCTTCCCCTCTTCTTCTCATGGTCCTTTCACTTCCTCTACCTCTTTACCTTATTCTAATCAACCTCTCAATCCATACATTCACATTCCTCAAACATAAACATCTAGTGCAACTATAATCAGTAGTACTACAGGAACATCTTTCACAATGACTCAATCACCATCATCCCCCTCATCTTCTACTACTTCTTCTAATCCTAGTACTCCCATAATTTCCCAAAGACCATGGAATAACCCTCGGGAAATATAGATGGCTCCACCATTACGCCCTCTTCTAAAACACCTAGAGAGGTGGCTTCCTAAGTTTAATCCTAATTATGGTCTTCCTGCATAGGAACATATTCATAATTTCATGTCAGCAATCAATCTAAATGAAGTCACTAAAGAAGATTGTGTTGTTAGACTCTTTCCATACACATTTGAATTATCTGTAGGATCCAGGTACTTTTCTCTTCCTTCTAGACTATTAACAAATTGGGATATGTTCGGAGAGCATTTTTTGATGAAATGTGGTGATGACGAAACAATTACCACTTTGATTAATGACTTATCAAATCTGAGGACTAATTCAAATGAAAGAATCAAAGATTTTAATTCCAGATTCAACAAATTACTAAATAAGATCCAAGTTACTTCGAGACCAGGGACAAGAAAACCTCCTATTGTCTCTTCAAATAAGATTGGTTCATCAGATGCCATTTTGATAGGAGATAGATCAAATTCCAATACTCCTCCCTTCTTATTGACTTTTGAGATTTTTAACAAAAATGTTCATAACTATCTAGTGGATTCTGGTGCATCATCAAATGTCATGCATTATGAGGTATGTCTTAAATTGAATATCTCACCACAAAAATTTGTTGTTCATATTGTTCAATTAGATCACACAAAAGTCAAAGTTTTGGGAGAAATAATTTTTTTTTTTAATAAGATTAGCTTACAATCCAAAGGTTTGTCAAATAATAGATATATTAGTTGTGGACATTCCTAAATTTTATGGTCTTATTCTAAGCAGAGACTGGTCTGGAAAAATACATGGTTACTTTGCAACTCATTGGTCACACATGTGGCTCCTCTACAATAGAAAACCCAATCAAGTTCGTGTTGATAGGGAAAAACACATGAAACATTCAGTGACTAATTTTGATGAAGAAAATGAATCAGTAGTTTTTACAAACAATATTATTGGAATTTATTCCTTTGAGTCTTTCTTTGGAAATTTTCAAGCACAAGAATTCCCTTTTTTAGTTGACTCTATTTCATCTTAGATTGAAAATTTCTCCCAAACAGATTCTTCTAAGTGTATTAATGTTGTAGATAACCTTGTAAATAAACATGATAGTGTATTTTGGACCCTTTATTTTGATGGATTGAAATCTAATGAAGGAGCAGGAACTAGTTGCATTTTGATTAATCCTCATGGATAAAAAAACTATGCTAGCTTGCAAATTAGAGTTTGAATGTACCAATAATGTTGTCAAATATGAATCATTGGTACATGTCTTACAAAAGGCTATTACTCTTGATATCAAATATCTTAAAGTTTTTGGTGACTCGGAAATTGTTATCAAACATGTTAGAAAAAAAATCCATTATGTTTCTAGTCACCTTAAGTATTATCAATATTTGATCCAAGGATTCACGTCTCATTTCACTAAATTCAACATAGCTCCTATTCCAAGAATACAAAATGCTACTGTCAACCTCCTAGAAAATGTTGCTTCCAAACTCATTCCACCTGAAGATTTCAACCAATATAGATTTTCTATTGAATTAATTTTTTACCCCTCCATTCTAGAGAACATTACTAATTGGCCAATGTTTAATGATGACAATGACATCTTCAGTTTTTTGAAATATTAAGGATCTTACTCTAATCATATTATGGATGAGGATGAACATGAAAAACAATTGAATAAATCTTCTGAGGAAAATTCTTTACCTAAAACTGTAGTTAAACTCAAAGATTTATATGGCCTAAAAGATAGATTCAAAGAGGTAACTAATTGCAAGCTTCAAAGTTCAAGTCAGATATTTGAATTAGTCAACTTAGGATCTAATCATAAGCCTAAGAACATCAATTTAGGCCTTGGACATCTACTTTCATTCAATGGTTGAAAAGGTACAAGCATATATTTTCATGGAATTATGATGATCTCAAAACCTATGACACATCCATCATTCAACACACTATTCCTATGCTTTCAAATGTCAAGCCAATCCAACAAAATCTCAAGAAAATCCACCCTAACTTGGAAACTTAGATTAAAACTGAACTTAATAAGCTTCTTAAAGCTAAAATCATTTTTCCAATCAGACATTCCAAGTGGGTCTCAAACCTTGTTCCAGTTAAAAAGAAAAATGGGGATATTCATATTTGTATAGATTTCAGAAATTTGAAAAAAAATATGAAAATGATAACTTTCATTTGCCCCCAATGGAATAAATTTTACAATCTATTGTTGGTTATGAATTAATGTCTTTTTTAGATGGCTTTTCAGGTTATAATCATATTCTTGTACATCCACATGATAGACTAAAAACCACATTTAGGACTAAGTGGGGGACCTATGCTTAACAAAAAATGCCTTTTGAACTGATTAATGTTGGAGCTAATTTCCAAATAGTTATGGATATTGCTTTTGTAGGTTTGATCAATAAGACAGTTTTAGTGTATCTAGATGACATTACAATTTATTCCAAACAAAAGAGTAATCATTTACACATTTTAAAACAGATGTTTGAAAGATATAGAAGGTTTGGAATCTCCCTAAATCCTAAACAGTCATTCTTTTCTCTCGATGAAGGAAAACTTCTAGGATTTATAGTGTATAAAGAGGGAATCTGCATAAATCCAGATAGAATTAAGGTGATATCTTAAATTCCCTTACCCTACAACAAAAAATCCATGCAATCCTTCCTCAGACAGACTGATTTTGTTAAAATATTTGTTCCAGACTGTTCTCAAATGGCACTTCCTTTCCTGGCTATGAAAGAGAAGAAGTCATTTTTCAATGGGGGTTGATCGAAAGAAAATAATTTGAGTCAATAAAGTAGGAAATCATTGATTCCCCTTCATTATCAACCCCTAATTTTGTTAAATAAATCATTCTATATACGTTTTCTTCCAAACAATCTTATGCAGCAGTCTTAACTCAACCTAATAAGCAAAAAATTGAGGCTCTTGTTTCCTTCTTTAGTTCCAATTTACAAGGATCCGAGCTAAATTATTCAGAGGCTGAAAAGAAAGCCTTTGCAGTCTTCAAATCCATCAAACATTTCAAGCGTTTCCTCCTAAAAACACATACAAAAGTAATTGTGCCTTTCCTTGTTGTCAGACAGTTACTTACCCAGAAAGAATTGGGAGAGAAAAGGGAAAACTGGGTTACTTCCCTACAACAATATGACCTAGACATCAAACCAGCTAAAATAGTAAGGGATCGAGGTTTTTGCAGGTTAATTATTGGAGCTTATAATAGTTCAACTGATGAAAATTTAGGTAATCATATCCAAATCACAGAGGTATGTCCCATAGATACTGAATCTCGATATGTTGATCTTATTTTTTACCTAAAATATGGTTCTGCTCCATTAGAACTCAATTGCAATAAGAAATGAGCTCTTACAATCAAAGTTATTCAATATCAACTTGTCGATATCTTATTTAGAAGGAATTATGATTTTGTTTTTCTAAGATGTTTAGAAAAGTATGAAGCTGAAAAGGTCTTGGAGGAGCTACATGATGGACCAGCTGGTGGAAACTGTGGTGGAGACAGCACTAGTTATAAAATTTTGCATTTTGGAAATGACTGGCCGACTTTATTCAGGGACACTCATGCCTATTTCAGAAAATGTAAATTTTTCCAGACTGCTTCAAGAAGACAGAAGAAACCATCCTTACCGTTGCAGCCAATTAACATTGAAACAAAAATTGAACAATGGGAAATGGACGTAATAGGTTAGATTGTTCCTAACTCTTCCAAGCAGCATAAATACATCTTGACTGTTATGGACTATTTCACCAAATGGGTGGAAGAAATACCCCTCAAGGTGGCCAATTTTGAAAATATTATCGAATTTATTGATTAATTCATCGTTACCAGGTTTGGTCTTCCCCATGCCATTGTTTTTTATAATGCATCTTATTTCTCAAGAAAATCGATTACTGAATTTTCTCTTAAAAGAGGTTTTAAACTTAAGTATTCTACAAATTATTACCCTCAAGGAAACAGCTTAGCAGAATCTACTAATAAAAATCTCATCAAGATAATCAAAAGAACAGTTGACCAAAATCAAATAAATTGGTACAAAGCTCTAGGTTTTCTTTATGGGCTAATAGAATTACTCAAAATTTCTGTATAGGCACTTCTCATTTCCAACTAGTGTATGGAAAATAAGTTATTCTACCTCCTAATCTAGTTATTCCATCACTAGGCCTAGTCCAATACATTGAAGAAAAAACTTCCTCTGCTTTACAACTAAGAATATCCCAAATTTTTAAGCTAGAGGAAGAAAGGGATAAAGAAAGACAAGTTCGTACCCATCATCAATGATTTGTTAGATCTTCTTTTGATACAAGTTCAGTCAACAATAAAAATTTTGAAAATAGTGATCTAGTTTTGAAATGGGACAAAGCTCATGAAGAAAAAGGTAAACACACTAAGATTCAGATATTATTGCTAGGCCCATTTTAGATCATTGACAAACTAGGCTTCTCAACCTTTATCCTCTAAGATCTACAGGCAAAGGGGTATGCTCTTCCTGTTAATGAGATAGTTCTGAAAAATATTTTTTCTTAAGGATACCTATCCTTCTGTAAATATGTAAATAACCACATCTATATATCGGTTATTTTAATCCTAATTATGTTAGGTAATAAACCCTTTTATTCACATTGGAGGTATCTCATCATCTACATGAAATTTAAATGGTTAGGGAAGAGATATTAAAAAGTCTAATTATAAATTTGAAGTTTAGTTTTTCATTTAACTTTGAAATATTTGTATCCTTTAAATTGTGAATGTTCCATAACTTGAAAACTTTATAAAGTCTAGTTATCGTATGATTGGTCATGAAAAGGTTTTCTTTAAAAATTAAAGCCTATTTTGACATTTTAGAGTCTTTTGACTTCAATTGTCATCCATTAATCTTAAGGAGTGAGTATACCTCCCCATCCACTAATTTCAAAAATTTTAGTGTAATTCAAAAATATAAATCTTAAATGATAAGAGGTATCATCATGAGTCAAATTAGCATGATCATGGGAAACCAATGATACTGACATTGTTAGCACCAACCACAAAACCAGGATAATGTCTTACAATTATATAGCCATAAGACAAGAGGTCTCATCACAAGCCAACTTGTTCAATATCATTATAACATGTGAATGGCATTGTCATAATTTGGTTACCAAGCTAGGACAATGGCTTTCAAGAAAACTTTAAGTGGATGGGATACTGGTATGTATTTGGTTAAATGGTAACCCTATCGAGGCTATGGATGCTTGTTGGCAGTAGTGGCTCTACCAATGACAAATAGGTCTATCTTAAAAGCTAAACTTCTTTAGTTCTTAACTTTAACTTTATAACTAATTAAATGACCAACAGGGGTAATAAATATTCTCATCAATAAACAAGTTATGAGATAATTCACAAGATGACGAGTTCTTTTATTCAGAGAAAAATTTATCAATCAAAACATCAAGATTTTTACCTTTCTAAGTCATCTTGTTTAGTTGTTTAAAGCTTCATTTATTTTCAATAGAGATAATTGTTTCTCCTAGTATGTCACCAATTGTTGTACTACTCAACAACCCCCCTATATGGTTAATAGTAGAACTAATAAAATATGGGCGACCCTTTTTAGTTTAGGATAAAATCCTTTAAGTTTCAATAAAGAATGTAATATTAGTCTCATTCATCCAAAAACGTGACTAAAATGATAAATCCTCCTTATTGGAACATTAAGTCTCCCTTATCGAAAACGTTATCAAAGCTTAAGTCCATAATACATATTCGCAAACATCAACTTTTGTTTACAATACCATATTGGAAAAACTTTATCGGAATATTTCAAACATGGTAGCATTCCTTTTAAGAAATATTGCGACTAAAACATTCTTTGATTGATTTTTCAAAGGTTTACGCCTATAAATGATAAAAGCGCTCTACTACAAATATAATAACAAAAGCAACCCCACAAGATTTCCACATAGGATATCGAAGATTCCAATATTGGATTTTTTTAAAATGTTTTTAAAACGATGCTCATGTCACTGATCTCCAAAGATCCAATCGTCGATCTCCGATATTTTCCATCCACTAATCTCCGATTGAAATATGTCAAGCCCACCAATATTCCGATATTCGATAATCATTCAGCTCTAATCTCCAATAGCCAAACCTGATATAATTATAGGCTTGATTTAATAAAAAATCATGTCTACTCATCAGAACTTTTATAATGGCATGCATCCTAAAATCGCCAGTATTGTGGACTCGGTTTGTGTTATTACAGTGATTTAATACAAAATCACGTTTGCAATATCACGATTTTGGTTACTTTTCTACCATTTCAAACCTCGATATTACGAATGTGATATAATTATTACGACGTGTTCAATTATGATTTCGCATCCACTCCATATCGTAGCTACCCATATCGCAAATATTTTGTATTATCTTATTTTAAAAGTTGCAATAAGCCTTTCACCGATACCAACGGTTCTCGCCACTTGTCACCTCCAGGGGGTTGCTATTATTATAATTGAAAATTTTGTTTTCATTGGTTTTGCGGAGAGTTTATTATGTTTAGATTTCAATTCGGTTTTCTTCTGAGTTTAATAAAATCTTTGTTTGACCAAAACAAGGATGAACCCAGGGTTAGTAAGGAAAAAGTAATAGTTCATTCAAGGATTTCCGAAGACTCTTTGCTATGTCGCAGTTCTAAACTGAAGGGAGTTTTGTAATAGAGACTGAAAAAGACCAACATGTGGGCAAAAAATCAATCCTTCAGCTAAAGAACTCCTAAAATTGTTGCCAGATGTAAAATTAGTGAGAAAAGTATGGCAAGATTCATCGAAAAACAAGGCTGAGAGTATCGAAATCTGTCAAAGATTGACTTGGAATGATGTTGGCATTTCCTAATCAAACTTCATAATCAGTGGTTGATTCTGAGATGTCTCTCCAACATAATAACTCATTTACTTTCAGAACTTAACAATTTTTTATTCATTGCATAGAGGCATGTATGTCTCCATCATCCACCTGAATTAAAGCCAACGATAGATATATGTGAGATTGGGGCATCGAGTGGAGAGTCAAGTTGTTGCAACTGCAATTGACCATTATATTTTCCATTAATTTTAGTATGGTTTGTTAAAACGACTTAAGTATTCTATGGAACTTTTCTAGATTTGTGTTTGGATTACAAACTATAAATCCCCTTCATTGTTATGAAGGAAGGGTTCTAAATTTATGCGAGAAAGATTCTAGTTTGCACTACTGTATCTTAGAGGAATATTAATAGAAAGAGGAACCACTAGTATTTCACTTATGAGTAGAGTGAATGTTTATCGAGTCATATTATCTGAATACTAGTACTTTCTTTATGATTAGAATGGTTATTTTATTTTTGTTTATCATATACATGTTTGCAAGCAATAAAGATTTATCACTATTGATGTGCTTAATTGAAATCTTTTAACTTTATGAATGAACAATGATATCTAATATGTGTGATATGTTTCAATAACTAATTTAATTAACTATTTAATTAAATTATTTATATTTGTATATTTTAACCTCACAAAGGATTTGACGATCTATATTGTCATGTTTAATGCAAGATCTTTATAAGTCACATGTACAAAAAAAAGATTTCCCGGGATAGATAGTTTAAGTTTAAGTATTTATGTTTCTTAGTTTCATTCACTTAATCAATCGCACGCTTATATATCACATCCACTTTTTATATTTTATTAAGGGAAATTGGTCCCATAAACCCAGTCAGAGCCACTATTCTAAATGGAAAAGGAGTTTCCCTAAGTTCCTGACCGGATGGTTTTTCCTGATGTTGAGGCAGAGGTTTTCGAGCCTTCAACAGGTTCATAAAATAGTTATAGACCTCTATTTTAGAACTATTGAGTAGTTAAGGCAAGGTACACTAGATGGTAGCAAGTTAAGATGGGAAGCGTGCAATAAGAAGTATAAGGATGAAGACCGATAATGCTACCCAAACTTTGTACATGATCTTTCAATAATACCTATGTATATTAACTATATCATATGTTGTGAGCCTAATTTCCTTCTGTTGAAGTTTTGATTTCTTTGATTTTAGTTGAAATATTGGGAGACAGAGACATGGTGGTTGCCTTTGATTGATTTTAAGGGATATAAGGTATCACTGAGGATGTAGCAAAGACTTGTAAGTTTATAGAGTTACACCCACAAGATGCATTGAGGGTTGACTCATAGGTTTGCATGAGGACATGCAGTTACTTCAGTTGGGAGGAGATGTTGGATAAAAGAATTGGAATTCTTTTTACCACTATTTCCTTAACTTTTTTTACCACTTTTTCGTTTACAACCACATACTTTTTATTCAATCGATTATATTTTTGACTAAAGTATGATATTCTTTAATTTCACCTTAACTTATGTAGTTTGACATGCACTTGATGATAGGATAAATATTTTTGGGTGACTTTACTAACAAAATGACAAGAAGGATGTGTACAAGATGACTCAGATTTTTAGGAAACTACTACTCCTTTTATCCTAAATGATGTGATTTTTCTCCTACAGGATTTTACAATGCTCTCACACAAGATGATTAGCTCTACTATTATTCCAACACTGATACTCTCTTTTGTGTTGATGTGTACTCTATTTTCTCACTACCATTTTCATCAACTCATATGTACACTATTTCTCAACCATGTCAACCAAGACCATTGTGCCAACAAGGATTTGACCTCTCTTGGAAAATGAACCAAGTTAGATGTAACAATTATAATCCTTTATTTTAGTTACTCGGTAAAATGAAGCATTGTTATGGCATTGTTTTTACCAGTAACTTATTGAAATTTGTTTAAGAAAAGAATTTCAATTTGAAAAACTAAGAATTGGAACATTATCATGGTTTAGTTTCGTAAGAAGATTAGATAGGAGAAAAACCTATAAGGAAGGATCCTTCCACCTCGTGTGAGGGGGGAACACCATCATTCCCAGACATCTTGTATTTCATTTTCAAGAGCTAGTGCAGTTTTTATGAGTTTGTGGTCTATTCATGATCTATTGTTCTAGCTCATGAGTTTTGATTTACCAGATCCCCACTAAGGAGGAAGGGCTCCACTCCTTAAAATGGTTTTTTTTTTCTATATAGGTAGTGTATTAATTCTATTTTAATTCACTTATATGTTATGACATCTTAATTATTGTTGTTGTTATAAATTATTGCTGACATGTTTCCATTACTATTGGTTAACTTGTAGAATAGTTAGTGCAGATTTCTCGTGTGTTAGCATAATTACTCCTATATTGATCCTTACCTATTGTGTGTTGTTATTTTTGTTCAATTTCTACTACATATTTATAAACCACTCCTGATACAAAATATTAGTTAGTTTTTGTTATATACAATGTAGTGCATATGTAGTTAATGAGTGGTTTCATTAGATCAATGGTTGTGTGTGGTTGTGGTTGAATGAGTTTGTTTGAATGAGTAATTGATTTCAGGGAGTTCTATTTTTTTTCCAGCAAGATTGAATGTAGAATACATGAGTGATATTCTATTATGCAAGTGTGATTTAGTTTCCAACATTGTGGGAAGAGTGTTATTTTAATGCAACTGAGGGTTGACAGTGAGAATTTTTTTGTATTGATTTCTATTTCTATAAGTGTGGAGAGTTACAACAACTTTTGGTTTGATTGATTATCAAATTCTTGTAGAAGAAATCATAGCGATAATTAGGAATTAAACAATGTTAGTTGTCAATTGTTGCCTACATATATATTGTGTGATAACCTTTAAACAACATACTTACCATGGTTGATAATTTATGTGTGAGCAATTGATTTGCTTTATTAATATAATTAATTTTGCCAACACATGGTTCGGCATAGTCAAACATCGACACCCATGGTCAACCACGTTCATACATATTCAACCATGGTCAACAAGGGAAACATAGTAAATCATGGGAAACCATGGTCAACTATAGTCAACCTTGCTCTACCAAAGTATACTATATTCAATATTTACATCGATGGTCAAACATTCTCAATCATGGTAGACTATAATCATAGGTAGCCATGATCATATATTATTTATAGTATGATTAAAAACAACATGGTAAACCATAATCTGCCATAGTCACCATGTTAAACATGGATAACCATAATCAACCGTGGTCACCAATATACAATTAATTATTAACCATAATAAACCCTTATCAATCATAAATTAACCATATTAAACCATAATGAATCATAATGTACTAATCCCCCCTACATGTAAACCACCAACAACAACCACTTTATAGTTAAAAAATTTCCTTTATGAGACATTTAAAACATACAAGTAATATTGCTTTTGGATGATTTGAATCCCATACAATAGCGCTTTAAAATTCTTGTCCATACATTGGTGTTGATACCTTACATAACATGATCACAAACTAATCATCAATATAAAAATGAAACTAACGCTTTTGCACCCCCATACTCCAAAGATGTAAATGCAACAATTATATTTCCTTGCATATCAATAAGTCCTCCTGGTACTATTTGACCCATTTGGTTATGATCTCCACCTCTTTGTGTCGTTTCTCTCTGATTCAATCTGGATCTTCTTGAGATGAAAATTATAGGTCTTGGAAATGGGTTCCTACAGTACATAAAAACCACAAAGCTATGAGACCAAAGTCTATTCTAGCATAATATAGTCCATCATTAACCTAACTATCTAACAAGATTTACCTCTGTTTGTTTCTGTAGGTTTTAACCCCATATAGAAATTACCTGCATACAAATTCTAACAATAGAAAATAAATAATAGCGAGAAAATAACACATAAAACAAATATACACATAGATTTTCCCCTATATCCCAAAATCGGGACTACCGGATTGATTTTTCATTATGTTCCTTTCAATGTTACAATACATATGTATACATGTCAAAGCATCCATAACCCCAATCCATTAACCCTAGATTAGAACATAATCATAGTTCCCTTGACCAGATTTACAAAATACCATGGACCGAAAACCATCGCGCCCAAAACCATGTGTGAAAACCATGCACAAAACCATAGGTAGGTACGCCCACCTAATATAGGGTCCCAAAAATTTTTCCCCGAGGCGCTACCCCGAACCGCGTAGAGGGGTGCTAAATGCCCCGCTACACATTGGCGCAATGAAGGGGGGGCTGTACGCCCCCTCTAACCCCCTAGTCTGACTAGGGGAGATAGTCATGGAAAGAATATAACACAACTCAACAGTTTCGCTAGAACAATTTTAGATATACTCTCTGTCACACTGTGTAATTCATCAACATGAATATGAAACCGTTAATTTCTCCATCAACCCTCCATTGTTGTATGGATCTCGCAAGTTGTTGGAGAAGATTATGTTGTTTGCAAAACATTTTAGTGCTCTTCTTATGTTATGGGAATGAACAAAATATTCATAAATAATTTCAATATAACCATTAACATATTTAAACAAAAAAAATTGTTGAAAACAACAAACTTAAAATTTAAAAGAAAATAGATCCTCCATAAATCATAAGGTAAGATGGGTCCATATATTATCAGGCGAATGTGATTGAGAACTTACATGGCCAACAGACTCTATTGTGATCCAATGGGACCTTGGTATAACTCCATATTTCCTCTTGTAGTCCTTTGCGAAGGATTTCATGTCAAAGAGATCTAAGGGAAACATTCTTGTGTTTCGGGTTGAGATAAATGGCATCACCATTTCGGTGCACCTTTGCAGGAATACAATCAATATCATTAATGAAAATGGGTTCAAGTGGTTTAATTGAGTATTGACATAGGATTGTTTGATTACTTTAGCTCTCATAAAATTGGCTAGCCCTAATTTGAAAAAATAATTACTTAACCCATCAATTCCACCCCTCATTAGGATGTTGTTGAATATCCAAACAAATACTATTGGTGGGGGTGGATGTCCCTTCAAGGGTGTAGTTTTATGAAAACGCTGCTCCATCGGATATACGAGTGAGGATGTTTGTAGCTTTGGGAAAGCCATTGATTGTATTTCATATCTACGCTACATGAATAAATAAATTTAAGTTTAAAGGACATTAATTCCATTTTATAGTAGATTACTTATAATTGATTGTAGATTTCAAAAATATTTTAAATTTTTAAATAGGTAACTAAGTTAATTCCTCTAATTTGTGTTTACCATATTTCCAAATACTCACAAAATCTAACATTGAGATATTCCAATAGGAAATACAACTCACTGACTTTCTGGGAAATTCTTCCCATACTCAAGTACGAGAATACCATATTTTCTTTACCTCTTTAATTGGTGTAGAACCATACTGCATGGATCTATCATATACAGTTGCTAACCAATCTATCAAAGTGTTAGCACTAGAATCCCTGAGATCCAGAAATGGGTTTCATTAGTTGTAAGTGGCCATTCCAACTTGAATAAAATTGGGAATTCACATCATTGATATTTTGGTAACATTTTTACCTGCAAGTGTTGAATGTGTGTTGTAGGCTCTCCAAGCCTCTAAGCAGTGAATCATATTTCTTTATTTCTTCCCATGACTCTTTTATTATAGTATAGCATCTCTTACTCACATTTTGTGCACCAAAAAACAATAATATTATCACAGTAATATTATCAGAGCTCAATTGATGAACATGGCAATATATAAATCTTCAAAGGAAAGAATAAATCTTGAGCATACTCCAAAGTCTCTTGTCACAGCCCATTCATAACCATATTGAGGTGTAATGTCATTGAAATATAGGATAGGTGCTGAAGATGTCAGCACTCCAATGTTAACATCGGGATACTTCGAGCAAAACCAGGCAGCTAACAGTGCACTAATTCAACTGTTTTAATACGTGATATTATAGTATATTGATCTTAATGTAATAAGTGTCATTTTAAATCGAATTTGTTGGTTCAGTGTTCATTGATGAATAATACACTGATTTGGGATAGATTACAGAAGAGGAATTAGAAGGTGTATTGTAAATGTGCTTGTACCATACTCAGCGGGGAGACAAATTGTCATTTTACCATAAAGACAAACCATCATTTGAACATAAATTGTGACTACTGAAAATAGATATGGTAGAAAAGGAGTAGGCTATGAGAATTAAAAAATGTCTAGTCAAGGGATTCTATTGAAATAGGTTTGAGGAATTGAAGTAGAGAATCCACAAAACAAGCTTTTAATTTTTAAAGAAAAATACATTATTTCGATAAAGTGCGCAGTCAATATATTGATTTATTTCCATGGGATAAAGAAGAAAATTTGGATTCAGTAATAAATGGATAAGAGGTTATACACATCTTACTTCCACCATAAGATGCACTACAGACGATGACAGGACAATTTTACGCAAATAATTGTTTCTTCAGATCTAGAATTAGTGTTTTGTAATCAACCATTGCATGTGTGGAAGTTAGATAGCCAGTGTAGACACATTGCGAAAGGATTCCACTAGACTCCCAAAGGGCATGAACAACCCATAGTATCAATGCTTAAAAAAATAGGAATTCATGAAAACATAGATTGAGTACATAAGCTTCAGTCTCAACAATTTCATTCGATGCAAATAAAATAATCTATTGTTTGTTACAATTTGTAAATAAATGATACCTCAATGTAAACTAGAAGTGTATGAACTTAAATAAAGAACGAGAATAGAAATTTAATAGAACATACAAGAAATTTTATTAATCGAATCCAAATCCCAAACCTAATTGAATAATACATGATTGGGTTTCCTTATAAAGGAAAATAACACGTACTTAACTCTAACTAACTCATCTAGTTAACTACAAGTGACTCATGAATTTATCATACTCTAGAAAATTCAAGACTCTAGTACTACATAATCTATAGTGTTCTACACAATCTAAGACATTCTCTACTGATCTGTAAAGTGTCGTGGATATTCTACTAGACAGTTCATCACAACATACCTAATAATATTATATTAAAACTTTGAAAATTATACTCTATTATAGTTTATTAAACTTTAACATACTGTATCGAAGAGGCTCAAGTTATCGCAAGAGTGGCGCAATTTCACCATCGTAAATTGAGGGAAGCCCTTGAGATCCAGAAAAGACCTTTGAATCTCAATAGGGATGATGGCAGGAAGATTAGTAGGTGTTGGATCCCACCCCTTTTACCTTAGCCTCTTTTTCACCTGACCCCTCTCTATTTGTTTAGCTGGTCGTTGTTTTCTCTTGATATCATTGGTTTAGTAATAGTAATATCACTCTTTTAATTATTCACCCTAGACCTAGATTATTAATAATTAACTATTGCAATTTTATTCATTTCACTCATATATTAAAAAAAAATTAAAATAATTAAAATAAGAATAATTTTACGTGAGACTAATATTATTAATATTAATTGGAAATTAACATTATAATATTATCTCGGAGTTAATCTTATAATATTACTAAAGGTTATTACAATAATATTACTATTAATGACAATATTTTAATAATTTGATTTAAAAATAAAAATAATAATTAATAATAATAATAAATAAATAAATAAATAAAAATTAATAATAATAATAATAATAATAATAATAGAATATAAAAATAAAATATAAATTACCATAATCTATTATTGATAATAATATTCAAAATTTTAATTTAAATTAATATAGTAATATTAGCTTGAAGTTAATATAATACAACGAAATTACTGTAAATAAATAAATAATTAATTAATTAAATAATATATATATATATATATATATATATATATATATATTAACCGTTAAAGGACTTTTTAACCGTTGCCGGTTCATATAGCCGTTGAAGGACCTGCATACTCTATTTAACGGATCGCTCAGATTTGTTCCTCAACTTGTCCTGACGATGAACCACACTAGTTGGTTCGAAACGCATCGACAAATGATTCTTTATGTGATTTTGCTGAAATCTCTAACAATCAAGTATGGATCACAGAAGTCTAAACTCTTTAATATTTTGATTTAACTGTAATTAGTGAATGCATGCAAATGGAAATTATGCAGAAAGTAGAGAACAAAAAAATAATTTCACACAAGCATAAGAAACAAGATATTCTCTCTCGGAAACCCTTTCGAGAGAAAATCTAGTTGGAAGGTGAGGCCACTTCGCTCTATTTCTCTGTCTTGAAATATGGCTGCAGGTATAAAGAAGCAATGTATGTGGCTCGTGGGCTACTAAAGTGCATAAATACTCTTTGTGTGCTCTACCTCCTATCTCTCCTAGCTATATTTGGTCAATTATGGAACAAAATGCTCTCGAAAAAATGGAATGCCTCTTCCTCCTAGTGGCATGGTTAAAACACAGTCTGATAGCCTACTAGTGGTTAAGTTTGACTACATAAAATCTTAACTAGAATTATAAAATAAACTCTTATAGATTCTTTTACTTCACAAACACATGGCTAACCCATTTTCCATGAATAATAGGGGCTGACGCGGCATCCTCCCAAACTATAGGTGTGAAAACATGAAGGTCAACTTCTAAGTGGCATAACTTTTGCATATGGAATCTGATTGATGCATTTCTTCCATCATTGGAAAGGTCTATATGTGTAAAATAGAATGAGGAGGTGCTATGCTTAAACGCCTAAGTTTTACCCCAGGAAAATTTGGTTTCATGCCTCAAAATGCTCCTCAAAGGTTTCAAACCCCATTTCACCAAACTAGGTACCACTGGTAAAAATGGTCACGTGAGCATTTTCTTCCACTTTTTCCACTCCAAATGCATTGATATTCATGAAAAGAAATATAATGATCCAATTCATATCACACCTCCCAATTTTGGGAGGCTTGTGGTCCCAAAAATATTTTACTGAATGAGGTGAGGAAATTTTTCCTCCACCTTCTCTATGATGTACCATTTAGCTTTACCTAGAATTTGTCCCTTCAACTCAATCTTCCAAAGGTTGTGCTACCCCTGTCATGTAGTTTTGGACCTCTTCTACAAACATATATGTGATGTCAACTCCGCTTGAATGTCTTGTGCCAAATCCTCCATAGAAGGCAGAACCTGTTCCTTTTCCTGATGTAGCATGGAAGACTCATAGAGATTCAAATTTTCTACATTCACAACTGAGTAAATGTGCATGTATGGCGGTAAACTGAGTTGATAGGAATTATCACCCACCTTTTCTAGTATATCAAAGGGACCATAACTCAAATCCTTGATTTTCTTAGCAAGCTCTTGCAACCTATCCTTATTCAATTGTATCCATACTTTGTCTCCCACCTTGAATGACTTCTCTGTTCCATGTTGATCATGCCTGGCCTTATACTTCTACTATGGCTTCTGTAGTGTTTCATGTACCTATAGATGGATCTTCCTGATCTTCTCTATCAAATTTTCATCCCTCAAAGCATCTCTTATAAGATCTTCCCTCACTCATCCTCACTGCCTGTTACAGGGAAAAGTGTCTATATAGAACTTCTCTATCCCACTAAGGTGTGACAGCTGCCTTAGAAACAAATAGAGAAAAACTACTTTTGTTTTTCCTTTATGAATTATAGATAGAGAGGAACAGAAAGACCAACCTCTGTCTTGCGTTAATCCTTCGATTTGATCCCTCTCTTCTTTGATAGTCCTCAGCTACTTGCTCCCTTGCACGCCCAGCTTCACAAAGTACCTGTAAGATCATAGAAGCATAGCACTATACAAAGACATGGATCTATATTCATAAACAACTTAGGATCAGATTTAAATTGACCATACAAATGTAACAAGCATCAATGATACAAAAGCATGGAGGAAAACTCAAATAGCTTTTATTGATAAACAAGAAAAGATCCAGGAGGAGTTACAACCAGTTGTTCTGACCCAGCATCAACCTCCCAGCAAAGAAGCCCCTTTTCACCTCAAACAAAGCATAGATCACCCAACAATATGATGTTTGTCTCTAGAAACCAACAACAATTCCTTACAATATGCAAAATTCCAGCCTCTGGATCTCTGGGATGAGGGATCCATATATAGATATCTGTAAGGGGGATGAGTCAGCTTGTGATTTGATTAGTGTCTTCTCTCTGTCAGTTCTTGCTTCCACTTGGAGACTGAGGGCCTCTTACTCATCCTTGGTCGAATTCAGTGAGGCAAGTGTCACAAGAGAAGATTCTGGAAGCTTCCATTGCCTCTCCACCTCGCGGAATGACACTGCCATTTGTCATTTCTCGCCCATCGCACCCCACAGAAGGGACTTTTGAAATGCAACGCACTTAGCCAATGGGGCAGCTGCAATGATCCTGTTTTGATCAATTCTGAGCAGTTTCTGGTGGAGAACTTCTGGGAGAAACTGTAATCTGTTGACCTTGTTCCTTTAGGGGTTAGAACAACACTTTTAGGGACTTAGGAGCCCTTGGTTTATGGACATTTCATGCTTGGAGTTGTAGGGCACAAAAATGTCTATAACAGTTGCCCCCTAAAGTATGAGGCCGTTAACCTTTTGGTGTCGGGTGAAATGCTTTATTATGAGGATCCAAAGTTCTTTCAATGCTGGGAGGAGACCTGTAATAAGATACAATACAATACATTATCTTCACACTATTTTCATGATCTAGCTGAGGGGGGCATTCCCATGCTCAGCTTTATAAATTCATTTTCATGTACATAGGACAGACAATCGTCTGAGTGTAGACTGATGATTCTGATAGAGCCATCATCCTTTTGGTAGGATGATTATCTGTGCTGCAATGATGTACACTTAATGTTTTTATTTCCCTGAATATATATCGCAACCCAGATGGATGAAACTAGATCTGGGGTCTTCAATCTCGTCCGATCTTCACTTGAAGTACAAGTCGATCCATGTGAGAAATGTTCTGAAGTCGAACATGGAAGGACATCGCTTGATTACCAGTCAATGATGTAAACTGTTAACAAGCGCGAGAGGAATCACCGATAATGATAATGATCCTCAAGGTATTGCAGTTCAATTCACGTGGTGTGAATAAAGGACTTGGCGTCGAACACCACGCAAAATCTTTAGGTCGAAGGCCATTGATGTAAACCTATCGCCGAAAGTGAGAAACTTGCCATTGAGGCATGCAAGCTTCAAAGTACTGAATGGGGTGTTCCTAGATCAAATTCTTGGATAATGAGCTGATGTCGACAAGAAGTGATCCGTCATAGGAGGGCCTTAATGAATCCCACATCATTTACATGGAACGGAGCAAATGATTTTGATGGAGGTGAAAACGATCTGGTGATATAAGGTTCAGGGTGGCAGTCATGAAAGAATGGAGTATAATGTATGGTAGTGGGTGAGACAGAGGTGACTTCTCTGGATGACTTCTCTTGAACATATCGGCGACACTGATGTGATGGATTGGTAGCATTAACCCCAAATGTGGATGGTATGGCGTGACCATGGTGATGTGACCGGTGAATGAAACAACCCAACCCGACTCGGACACGGAGTGGAAGTGTCATGTTCAAGAGCAACTTGCTACCAATAAAGTTTCTTTGAGTCTTCTTCCCAATTTTCCCCGGTCATTGCTGACCAGTACCTCTTTATTTTTGTCAAGCTTGAGGAGGATAACATATGCTTGTTCTATAATTTTCCATTCGGGCAAACCCATCGCTATGTTTTAACGAGCCTAGCGATAGTGAAACTCGTTCTCGTCTATAGACAAGTTTGTCGCTATTAATCTTTTTAACAAGTTTAACGACAAAGGTAACTCGGTCCTTTTCAATTTTAGAGAGTCTGAAAAGGAACGTAAAGGTAACTCCAAAATTCCTTTTTCGTTATCTAATCCCTTAAGTCCAAAAAAGTATAAAACAATACAGAAGGGATGAATTTTCGATACTTTTAACGAGCCGAACAAAACAAGCGCTCGATCTTTTTGTGTAATAATCCCTCAGGTCCGAAAAGATTAAAATATAGAGGAGGGATACCACTTCATGTCCCTTTAACGTGCTGGAGAGGCCAATGGCTCGGCAATCTTTTCATATTTTACGAGTCAGTTGAAAAGAGCTTAAAGGAGACTCGTCTTTTGAGGAACGAGTGATAAAACGGGTAGCAGCTAATTCCAGGTAAGGTTTGGAATTTTCCAATCATGGCAGTGTCACAAGGATGGCTAGTGAAATCACTCTTCGCAGCTGTTCCTCAAAATGGGTAAACAATCAAATGGAGGTGAATGATCGGCCAATGAAAAAGTGGAGGTGACGGTGCAAACACGACCAAGGCTTTAATGGTTGAAGTACTACATTCACGATGGTTATTTACCGGGGAATAGTTCATTTTTTAATGAGCTTAAACGCGGGTGGAAACATTTGCTCATGTCTTATGTTTATTTTTTAACGAGCTTGAACTATGTGCTAAAACTACTCGATTAATCCAGTCATGTGATAAGAATGTCCCATATAAAATGGCAACTTTTAGAGATTTGCCCCTCATCCTTTCTTTATGCAAGTTAGGAAACGACCAATCCTACGAGTTTAAAGGGTTAGAGGACCTACAAATTTAAAAAAATAAATAGTCGCTCTTCGCTTGCACTCCAAAAGGTGTGCATGCCCCCAGGTATAAAATAGAATTTCAAGGTTACCCCTTCTTTAGTCCATTAAAACATTTTTTTTACCAAGAGAGGCCTACCTCTTACGGGTTATCCAAAGATTGTTCTATTCACAGCACAAACAAAACACTTCTTCAGCGATGTCTATCGAAATAAACAAAGGTGAGCGGCGATGCCCGCCAACCCACATAACTTTGACAAGAGGATCTTGTTCTAGAATAACCCCCTCTTCCAATCACAGAGGGGGGTACAAACTAGTCATATTCTCTCGCAGAAACCTACCCTATACCCGAAGTTTTCCTGTCGAAGCAGACCAGGGTGCATGCCCCCTGGGATTCAGTCATGTTCCCCCGAATCACTCGCACTCATCGGGTGGACGGACTGGAGATTGAGACATTTCTTTGCGTGAAAAGACCATTTAGGGGTGGTATATGACTATTTGCTATGCGTGATCCGGGAAATGAAAGCTGGTCCACGAGCTTGACCACTCTTCCTTCGTGTGGAAAACACATCAATCTAAAGAGTGATGAGACAATGGCTCTCATGCAATAAATATAGTCTCGTCCAAGGAGTAGATTGTAACCCAGGGGTCCTTGAACTACCATCACGTTCATATGAACGGTTTTCCCTCTCAATGTTATGGACACATTGGGAAGGATCCCTAACGGTCGACTGGTTCCTTTATCAAAGCCGGTCAGATTTCTCATCTCAGGCAAAAGCGATGGCGAACCAAGCGCTTTCCAAGTAGTTGAGGAAAGGATACTCACAGAAGCCCCTTCATCTATGATGGTACCAGCCATAACCATTCTATATATTTGAACAATAATTCGGAATGGTATACTAGCTGGTAAATGGGGTCTGCCTAGTTGATTCTAGTCGAAGGAGACAACTAGGTTGCTTGGAGGTGGGACCGAATAGACGGCCAGGTACGACTCTGACGAACTTCCTTCCTGCGGTAAAGGAACGGGTAAATTGCCCCCATGTTCGTTGGAGTTTGTGCTTATGAAGAGAATTTGGACGGTGTCATCTTTGTTCTCTTTAGTGAATGTATCATCTGAAGATGGAACCTATGAAGGCAAGACCGGGTCAACTGCCGCCTCGACCTTTTGACTTTCGTCTAGTATGGATTCAGATGGTTTATCTTCAATGATAGATGCTTCGGCCGACCACCTGAGCGGGTCAGCCGGATTTTCAACTAGTGACGGAATCGGCAAGAGTTTTTTATATCCAGGAGGAAGTCGTAATGGTGAAACCGGACGATCATCCAAAACTCTTTTAGCTTCATCTAAGAAGGGATAATGGTGGACGGCGTGATCGCCTTCACACAGTTTACAACGAAATCTATATTTTCCTTTTTGTCCTAGGGCTTCACTTTCACTAGTTGATGGTGTGTTTTCAACATGATCATCAGAGGTTGACGACACTGGGTTGTGCAAACGGGGAGACCAGTCCCTTAAGATCCGAGGGATGCAAGGACAATCTCTGTGATAGTGGTCTCCCTTGCAAATGACACACGGCGATTTAGGCCTGGTTGGTGCAGTGTGTGGATTTTCATTAGACGTCACTCGTTTGCCCCCATTCGCTTTTGGCTCCTTCTTCTTCTTCTCTTTCTTCTTCTTTTCCTTCTTCTCCTTAGGTACTTGACTTTTGGCTTTACCAGCCCCATCAAGCGAAGAGGAAGGGGGAGAGGAAGAATTAGAGGAAGTAGAAGGTTGGTGGGTAACTCTGGACTCGTCTATTTGCTGATTTGATTGTTCAGGAATAGTGGTGTTATAAACGACAGAGGTTGAGAAGAGCCATACAGGCAAACCAATTGTCAGTCCTGGAAGCGACAATGTGGCCATATGGGGTGCACCAACATCTCCCCAAGAGGAGAAGGGACTAGGATTTCCTCCAAGGGGAATTCCTTGGTTGGTGGACTCCATTTTCTCAGCCCAAGATCAACGTAGGAAAGGGGTAATGAATATTCCGTTTAACATAAATTTTAGATGCTTTGACACAACTTGTTTTTTCAGTTTTTAAGAGTCGAGAAAAAACAAAAGATGACTCTAGTCTCCTTCGATTTTTAATGAGCCTCAAGTGACAAGTGCTCAGATCGACCTTTTCCATTAAGGAGTCTGAAAAGGAATGAAAGGGACTGCTCTGGAAGTCTAGGTAGAGGGAGTACCAAACCAATCACAAAACTGCAGAATACTTTTTACGGTATGACAGTCAATCTTCCCGAATGCTGTGCTCAGTGCATTGCGATCGATAGGGCGGCAGACATGGCTTCCTATGGATAAAGGATTTAAGCCTATAGGGGTCTCCCAAAATATACTCGACGGTACGTGGGAGCACAAGTCCGTACTAGCACTTATCGTCTCAAAGTGGAGGAATCACCCAACCATCAGTGAGAACAACAGTTACCAGGCTTTACGACGCCGGAATACATCTCTATCCTAGACCTCTAGATGTTGTGCATTAAGTTCCAAAGCGTTGTTAGATTCATTGAATTTATTTTAAGTTGATCTTGCTTATGAAGTTTGTCTTTCGGGTTCACCACGAGATGTAGATGTAATTCCTAAAATGCAATCTAAAGATGATAAACAAGCTTTTTATCTCTTTTGTGCAATGAAAATCCTAGCTACTAGGGAAAAGAAAGATAGAACCTTTTCACAAAGAGCAAAGAGCACACTGTAAATGCACTTTCCTAAATCAAGCCAAACAGACTATCTATATGCAAATGCACATGCATGTATTTGTTTTTTGACTTTCTTAGTATATGGATGCTAAAAAAAAAGTTGATGCACAAATCTAAATTTCTTTTCAAGCGACAAACATAAACAAGTTTGTTTTCGAAATCAAAAAATGGAGACGATTACAACACCTTACGATTTTGAAATGAATACTTGTTCTTGACACTATAAAATTACAAATTCAGACCAAAAGCAATAGTAACAGGATAATCGACCATCAACAGCAATCAAACTCTTTCCTACGATTGAAATCGACACTTGTGATAGATTCAAATCAAAGGACGACAGTACGACTATGCTACTTTTGCAAAGGAGAACTGTAAATGACTCAACAAACACACAAAAACATCTACAGTTCTTTTGTACAAAGGAGGCGGAATAACAGCAAGGAAAAGGAGTTTCAAACAGACATATACTGATCACAGGCAGCAAAATTTAGGAATAGAACTGGAAAGAATGAAGCACAGAAGCCACAGCTGCACAGAGCTAGTCTGATCAGTGCACCTGTAACACAGAGAATCTGAAATGCAGCACAGGTTGTCCACCCGGGAAGTGTGCTGAAATTCAGAATCTCTGAACAGTACCTGTGCTGGGCCAGAAACGAGACTCTGTTCGGGTTCCGGGTCACAGTTTGCAGTTCAGTTCTTGGTTTTTGGCCGAGTAAAAAGCAATCAGTAATGCAACAATCAGGGGTAGATCTAAGCAGGATCTAAGAGCTATCACAAGGGCAATCAGATAGTTTGTGAATCAGTTGTTTAAATCATAAACAGATCCAGTAGATGGATTGAAGTAGCAGTTATCTACTTTGCATTTGTTATGGCAAATGCAGTTCGAATGCTACTTGTAAGTTTATGAAACAAACAACAAAGAATGATAAACAAACAAACTAATTAGATCCCCAACGGAGTCGCCATTTTGTTACAGGGAAAAGTGTCGATATAGAACTGCTCTATCCCACTAAGGTGTGACAGCTGCCTTAGAAACAAATAGAGAAAAACTACTTTTGTTTTTCCTTTATGAATTATAGATAGAGAGGAACAGAAATACCAACCTCTGTCTTGCGCTAATCCTTCGATTCGATCCCTCTCTTCTTTGATAGTCCTCAGCTACCTGCTCACTCGCACGCCTAGCTTCACAAAGTACCTGTAAGATCACAGAAGCATAGCACTATACAAAGACATGGATCTATATTCATAAACAACTTAGGATCAGATTTAAATTGACCATACAAATGTAACAAGCATCAATGATACAAAAGCATGGAGGAAAACTCAAATAGCTTTTATTGATAAACAAGAAAATATCCAGGAGGAGTTACAACTAGTTGTTCTGACCCAGCATCAACCTCCCAGCAAAGAAGCCCCTCTTCACCTCAAACAAAGCATAGATCACCCAACAATCTGATGTTTGTCTCTAGAAACCAACAACAATTCCTTACAATATGCAAAATTCCAGCCTCTGGATCTCTGGGATGAGGGATCCATATATAGATATCTATAAGGGGGATGAGTCAGCTTGTGATTTGATTAGTGTTTTCTCTCTGTTAGTTCTTGCTTCCACTTGGAGACTGAGGGCCTCTTACTCATCCTTGGTCGAATTCAGTGAGGCAAGTGTCACAGGAGAAGATTCTGGAAGCTTCCATTGCCTCTCCACCTCGCGGAATGACACTGCCATTTGTCATTTCTCGCCCATCACACCCCACAGAAGGGACTTTTGAAATGAAACGCACCCTCATAGTGTATTTAGGTGAGATGCAACGCACTTAGCCAATGGGGCAGCTGCAACCTGTTTTGACCAATTCTGAGCAGTTTCTGGTGGAGAACTTCTGGGAGAAGCTATAATCTGTTGACCTTGTTCCTTTAGGGGTTGGAACAACACTTTTAGGGACTTAGGAGCCCTTCGTTTATGGACATTTCATGCTTGGAGTTGTAGGGCACAAAAATTTCTATAACACTGCCCATATACAATATCCAAAGGTGAAGGTGGAAAATATCCAAAACAAGTCTCAAATGGGGACTTTCCTATTTTCATCCTAGGTCTTCAGATGCTTCTGGTTGTGTCACCTCAAAAGCTGCACCAAAGTCCTGTTGACTACTTCTCTCTCTCCATATTTGTGGTTGCAATGGTGAAGATCTCTTCAACTTTGTGTCCTTCCTCTCCCACAATGCAGTCGAGAATGCACTGATAAATATCATTTCCCTTTCTAAAATGATGCTCCTTGGTATTAAAAAGTGCACCTAGACCTATCCAAATAACAAGTTTTTTTCTTCTTACCCATTGATGGTCTTTTTACATGACATCAAAACACACATCTTGATGAATCTGTCAACTACCACGAATAGGTAGTCATGTCCCTTCTTAGTTTTTGACAAACCTCCCACAAAGTCCATGGAAATACTTTCCCAAGGACGAGTAGGTACATGTAAGGGATGATATAGACTATGTTTCATGTTGCTAGGTTTACTAGTACAACAAAGCATGCATCCTCTTATTAACCTATCTACCTGCTCTTGCATCTTGGGCCAATACACATACCTCTGCAAGTTAGCCATGGTCTTTTCTACACCAAAATTCCCTGCAACCTTGGAGGTGTCAGCCTCTCTAATTAGGTGCAAATTCTCACCTTTAGGAACACATAGCTTATCCATATTGTAGAGTAATCCATCTTGGAGATGGTATTCAATGATTTCTTCATCGTCATGCACATGAATTTGACTCTACAACTACTGATACAACTCCTTGAAGTCCTGATCTTCTGTATATGCCTCTCTGTATGCATCATGGGTGAATGGCTCCATGTCCATAAGAGTCCGCAAAGATGTAATCTTTGATGTGGGTGGCCTTGAAGTATATATTCTAACTTGTTTGTGTTTCCCTTCTTATACATTATCACCAAATGAAACTGTTGTAAAAACCCCATCCACTTGTAATGCCTAATCTGTTGTAGCTTTTGGCCTACCTGTAAGTTTTGTAACGATTGGTGATCTGTGTGGATTAATGTCTCCTTTCCCATCAGATAGTGCTTCCATTTCTTCACATCTTTCACCATGGCATAAATATCGTTATCGTAGGTAGGGTGATTATGTACTGCCCCATCAAATACTTCAGAATGGTAGCAAACAAGCCTTCCTCCTTGCATCAATACAACTCCCATAGCATACCCAATCACATCTGTCTCCACTTCAAAGGGACACTGCAAGTTAGGTAATACCAGAACTAGTTCTTGAATGATATTATTCTTTCGCTCTTCGAAAGCCCTTTGTTGACCTTTTCCACACTAGAAACTCTTTCCACTTGCTGTTATGGCATGGAGCGGTGCTTCAACCACTGAAAATGAGGCTATGAATTTCCTCAGGTACTTTGTTTCCCCAATGAAACTCCTAACCTCGAAAAAAATAGTAGGCACTTTCCATTTCATGATGGCCTCCATATTGGAAGGATCTATCTTCATCTCTTCTCCACTCATCACATAACCCAGATACACCGAAGACTACTGCATAAACTCACACTTTTTGAGATTTGCTAGCAGCTGGTGCTTCTTCAATGTTTCAGCATCTGCATCAAATGTGAAATATTATCCTCCCAGGTAGCACTATATACTAGTATATGATATAGATAGAAAATAACAAACGAATCTATAAAAAGGCACAATAAATGATTCATTAATCTCATAAATGTAGTTTGTGTAATACATAGGCCAAATGGCATAATTAACCACTCATACAAATCTTGCTTGTTTTGAAGGTGGTCTTCCATGTATCTTGTTATTTGAATCGAATCTATGATATCCAGACTTCAAGTCCAGCTTGGTGAAATACTTTGCTTGCTGCAACTAATCTAGAATATCATCTATCCTGGCCAAGCGGTATTAGTTCTTGAGCGTGATTTTATTCAATGCATTGTAATCTATACACTTCTGCCAAGTCTCATCCATCTTTGGCACAGTGATGATGGGTAACCCACATGGTGATGTACTTAGTTGAATGACACCCTGTTCCAACATTTGTTTCAAATGTTTCTTTGCCCAACTTGCTTCTATAACAAACTGCATGTACAACCCAATATTTGGAAATGGAGATTCTGAA
Organism: Pinus tabuliformis; assembly: GCA_031772625.1. Lineage (NCBI taxonomy): Eukaryota > Viridiplantae > Streptophyta > Pinopsida > Pinales > Pinaceae > Pinus > Pinus tabuliformis. The sequence goes on from CM062820.1 coordinate 479,734,006, forward strand.
AATAGTTGAATCTTGTGCTCCTCTTCTCTCTTAGGTGGTAACCCTTTAGGTTCTCAGAACACAGCCTTGTATGTATGTAACAACTCCTCTAATTATTGTTTATGTTTCTTAATACACCCCTCCAAGGATGCCTTTCCTCTTATTGACTCCTCTTTAGAATGAATTTCTCTTAAAAACAATAAAACATACTTCTTGTTGGAACTCATCAATTTCTTGCTGCAGTTGGCACTTACTAGTGAAATTTTCAACTTTCCTTTGTGCGCGTTGATGATTAACGATTTGCCATCCTTGATGAGATGGTACTGGTCAGCTCTCCTCATGAATATTGCATCATGCTTGTACATGTATGGACTCCCAAACATAGCCCCACATACATCAAGGGGAACCACATCCAGATCCACTTCATCAATAAAATCAACACTGATAGAAAATCTAATTTTGCATTGTTTTCTTACCTTCATCTCTACATCCTTATTTACCCAACCTAGTGGATAGGGTTTGGATTATCACAAACTTTCAGCCCTAACATCTTGACCAACTCTGCTATAATGATATTAGCATGTGATCCCAATTCAAATGGAACATCAATTTTTGTCTTCTTGACCTATATCTTTATATGGAAGAGTTTGGTCATTTATTTCTCTTCCTGTCACTGAAGGCTACTCAGATTCACTTCCTTCTACACTGATGTACATATGATCTTCTCATCCACATCTTAGTTTCTTTCAACTTTGTTTCTCAAATCACTGGTCATAATATTCTTATTCTTATTATATTTCTTTTTTTTCTTTAGGTTTAGCTCTAAATGCAACTTCCAGAACTTCTCCTTTGTATGGCCATCAATGTTGTAGTGGCTGCAGTTGTTAGGACCTTTACACTGGTGTGTTGTGGCTACTGTCTTTTTATCTTCCCACCCCTTTCTTCATCTTCTTCCCCTCCTTATATGCTTCTTGTTTCTCCTTCTACTTTCATCCAACTGATTGCGGTTAGGCTTATGTTCTCCAAGTATTGTTCCTATACACAAGCCTCGTGCACCAATTTAGGCTTGAACTACATCACTTGCTCATGCAGATGGCACTGCACACCCCCCAAATACTTAAGGAGTACATCTGGGTTGTTTTGAGAGATACCCTACATTATAGCCATCTTTTTTAATTCTTTGGTGTACTCCTGCATGCTTTGGCTTGCCGTTTTCCTGAATTAAGGCCATCAGATCCAATGGTCCTCCACATACTCAATGGGATAAAACCGTGACTTAATTAGGGTTTTGAAATCCTCCCACTTAGTCACTGGAGGTCCTCCCTCCAACCTCAAAGTTTTTGTGTGGCTCTCTCACCAAGTCAATGCATGGACCCCTAATTTTAGTCGTGCGAATGAGATCTTTTGCCCTTCCTCGATCTGATGGAAGCTGAAATAAAATTTCAATTTCTAGAACCAGCAATTCAGCTTCAGAGCGTCAATCTCATCATGGTATGGCTTCATATCACCTTTTGCTTCCATTTTGAATAGGGATTGATTCATGTCACTCAAAATGGTTTGATCTTTTTCAGGTTCTTTCTTCAATTGGTTCTCTATGTCTTCCTGATCTCTCAATCCCCATTCTAAAGTTTCCTCTATATTTGAACCCCCATCTTTTACAAATATCCCTAGCTTATTTCTTAGGGTTTCCATGACGAGGTTTACATTGCATTTTATATCTGTGACTTGTTGTTCGAATCGTAAAAACCTCACCTCTACATGATCACGAGGTTCATTTACAGATTCGTCACCCATAATTAGGGTTTTATGGTTTTCAGCCCCGCCAATCTAGATCCCTAAGATATCCAAAAAATACCCAAAGAAACCTGCTCTTATACCAAATGATCCATAAATTTTCATGGATATTCCACTAGAAAGTTTGTCACAATAGATCTATTAACATTATATTAAAACTCTGAAAATCATACACTATTACAGTTTATTAAACTTTAAGATCTATGGATTTAACTCCAATAGTGCATGCATACGAATGGAAATTATGCAGAAAAATAGAGAACAAAAAAATAATTTCACACACACATAAGACAAAAGATATGCTCTCCGGGAAACCCTTTTGGGAGAAAACCCAGCTAGAAGGTGATGTCGCTTCACTTTCCTTCTCTATTTGGAAATATGGTTGCAGGTACAAAGAAGTAATGCCTGTGGTCTATGGGCTGTAACAATGTACATATCCTCTCTTTTTTCTCTACCTCCTATATCTCCTTGCTATCTTTTCTCAGCTATGGAACAAAACGCTCTCAAAACAATGGAATGGCTCTTCCTCCTAGTGGCCTGGTTATAACACAACCCGATAGCCTACTAGTGGTTAAGTTTGACTACATCAACTCTTAACTAGAGTTACAAGATATACTCTTCTAGATTATTTTACCTCAAAAACACGTGGCTAGCCCCAGTTCAATGAAAAATGAGGGCTGACACAGCATCCTCCCAAACCATAAGTCTGAAAATAAGAAGGTCAACTTCTGAGTGGCATAACTTTTGTATACAGACTCTGATTGACATGTTTCTTGCACTGTTTGAAAGGTATCTATGTGCACAATATATTGAAAATGTGCCGCACTAAGGTAACAAACTTTTACCCCCAAAAAATGTCATTTTATGCCTCAAAATGCTCCCAGAAGGTTTCAGACCCTGTTTCGCCAAACTCGATCCCACCAATAAAAATGATCTCATGAGCTTATTCCTCCACTTTTTCCACTTCAGATGCATCAATATGAATGAAAAATAATATAACGATATGTTTCGTATCCTATATATAATATAGAACATTATATTTCTCCATTAACTCCAAGTCTCCCCCTTAATGGAGAAATGAATTATTTATCACACCTAACTTATCTCTATATAATAAAAACTTATATTTTCCTAAAGGGTTACTAAATATGTCTGCCACATTATCATTTGTATTAAAATAGATCAAATTAATTTCCTTTGACTATATATTTTCTTGTACAAGATAATGTTGTGTCTCAATGTGCTTTGATCTTGCATGACAGACTAGGTTATTTTCTAATTTTATAGAGCTTTGATTGTCACATTTAATAATTTCTGGTCTTTCCTATTTTTATCCCATTTCTTGAAGAATTCGTCTTAGCCAAATTGTTTCAAAAGTTGTATTACATAGGTCCTTATACTCAACTTCAGTTGATGACAAGGAAATTGTTGGTTGTCTCTTATTGCTCCATCATATATCTCTTGATTCTATATTGAACACATATCCACTGGTGGATTTCCTGTCATCTAGATATCCAGCCCAATCACAATCATAATTACATGTCAATTCAACATTATAATCATTAGTATAATTAATACCAAAATTGGTAGTTCCCTTTAAATATCAAAGGACCCTTTTTGCATCTATCCAATGGCTATCACGAGGCTTAGCCATGAGTTGACTAAGTATGTTGACTGCATAAGCAATGTATGGTCTAGTGATAATGAGATAATTTAGGCTTCCCACTAATTTTCGATACAATGTTCCATCATCATTTCTCAATTTGATATTTTGTTCCAATGGAGTGCTCACTACTTTACATCCTTTCATATGACATCTCTTTAGTACCTCATTTGTATATTTGGTTTGTGTGATTAAAGTGCTTCCATTATCTCTCCATACTTCAAGACCTAGACAATAGTGCATTTGTCTAAGATATTTCATCTCAAATTCGTGTGATAACTATATTTTTATATCTTTAATTAATTCAGCAGCAGTCCCTAATATTATTAGATCATCAACATATATAGAGATTGATACCCTATCCCCATTTCTATCTGACTTGGTATACAAATTAGGATCACTTTTACTTTGTTAAATTCTTTTTGGAGGAAGAATTTGTCGATTTCTCATACCAAGATCTAGGTGTTTGTTTTAGTCCATATAAGGCCTTTTTAACTTGTAGACAAGATTTTCTTCTTCCTTCTTTACAAATACTTCTCATTGAACAACATAAATCTCCTCTTTTAAGTCCCCATTTAGAAAAGTTGATTTCACATGTAATTGATGTAGACTCCAATCATATTTAGTGGCTAATGCTATCATTATTCTGTTTGTATTCATTTTTGCAGCTGGTGCAAAAGAGTCTTCATAATCTATAACTTCCTTTTGAGAATAACCTTTTGAAACCAATCTTGCCCTATATTTGTTTATGCTACCATCTGCATTAAATTTTGTCTTGTAAAACCATTTTGATCCTATAGGGATTTTATTTTCTAGTAATTTTGTTAACTCCCAAGTTTCATTTTTCATTATAGAGTCATATTCTTCATTCATAGCTTCCGTCCATTCTCTATGATTTTTCGCTTGTTCATAATTTAAAGGCTAAACAACTGTCATCACTTGAGACATTAAAGAATAATCTTTATACCTAATAGGGGTTTGAATTTGTGGTGTTGTTCTTCTTAAAGGTTCACTAAACTATAGAGTACCTTCTCCTATTCTTCTTCTCTGTGGAGTGCATTCATCACTTCTTTGTGGAATTTGACTTTTTGAAATGTCTTTTGGACTGTCCATGCTCTCATAAACCTAAATAAAGAACCTCCAAAACCCAAAATTAATTGCACAATACATGACTGGTTTCCTTATAAAGGACTCAACTGTAATTGACTCATCTACTTAATTACAAGTAACTCATGAGTTTATCATACTCTAGAATATTCAAGACTCCAATTCTACACAATCTACGACATTGTCATGAGTTCTACATAATCTAAAACGTTTTATTTCTCCATTAGCTCTGCAAAAACCAACCAGTGAGGAGATAGCTTTTGTAAAAATCTTAAAATTTACCGTGATGAATGGAGTTGAGTCACTGACGTCTCCTATTTTTGTTTTGTAAATGATTCATTGTTTTATGAAATATAATCCAAAAACATATTGCTTGGGCCCATGTTATGGAAATTGTGTTTTTACATTTACCGCACATTGCCTTGTTTTTTCTCTGTTTCTCACTGCGCGGAAGTATATGAGTTCTTTAACTATATTTTACTGTCAAGTAAATTGTTTGTTGTTTAATCTTGCGCAGTGGACTTATCAAATATCTCCTCTGCTTCATCTTTCACAGGGATCCCTTGTGACCATGAGTTAAAAAGGGAGGAGGCCCTGCAACGTGGAAGCTGATGCACTCTGTAGATTGTAAAACAATGCATGACGCCATTACGAGAAGAGGGAGAATCACTTTGGGTTGGGTTGGGTTTGGTTTAGTGCCCACAAATTACTCTACAGTGTCAGGCTGCTTAGCTCTATAATCTATGGGGAGTGGGAGAGCTAGTCTCTTTATAGGAATACGGAATATGAATAATCTGTATACCTCCCATCTCAGCCAAAATGTGAAAATCGCTGGAAATTGTCATTCAATGAAAAGGTCATTCATTTAGTTCAAGGAAGTGGTCATTTAATTGAGGTTGTGCATGATGTTTTAGATTTTGGTTGGGTTCATTGAAATCACAGTTGAACTCTTCACAATGGAAGTGCTCTAGGGATTTATGAAGGTGTTGAATACATATATGCAATGAAGATGTTGAATACATTTATGCGGTAAAAAAAAAGTTTAAATAAAACAAATCAAGATTTGGCCATAAAATTTTTAACAGGATTCCATCCATAAATATGTCAGACAACTAAAAAAAGTCACACTTAGAGACTACTCCATAGAAAACAGTTTAAATAGTTAAATATTTTTACTAGATTCGAGACATAAATCCACCTGACAACTCCAAAAAATCACACTTAGAAACTACTCCACATAAAATAGTTTAAATAATTGAATTCACTCATATTCGTTCAACTGAGCAGAACTACAATCAGAGAGGGCCTAGTGGTTAAGAGTATATGTTTCCTCTTAAGAAGCCACAAGTTCAAAACTAGAGGGAAGTAGAGTATGTATGTCTTTGTAGATTTAGTTATCAAATTGCGTATAAGTGGGTCCCTTGTCCCACATACAAGGGGGACTTCATACACAACCTTAAAATTGAATAATAATAATAATAATAATCAACTTAAGGTCAAGTGAGCAAACCAATATGCCCCTACCATCAATAGACACTTGGAGGGACAGTGGAATAGACCATGGAAGAGCTAGTGTCCCGAATAATCCATATACCTCCATCTTATCCAAAATGTGAAAATTGATAGAAACTGTCTTTCAAGGAAAAGGTCATTATTTTATTTTGAATGTAAATTTTGAATAGATAGGCCAGAGCATGTAGCCAAATAAAACAATTAATTTCATTTTTATTTTACTCTTGTTCATCTGTTTATAAAATATCTGACACCAATATTTAAATATTTTCAAAATCTATCATAATCAATATTATTCTCAAAATCTACAATCATTCAAATAAACAAAATGTGAGAGTAACCACCGACACCAATCCCTACCATGAAAAAATCAGTGTTCATGCCAATATTCCAATTTCCCACGGATTGAACCAAAGCCGATCATGATGGCGCGTTAAGCAGCACAAAATTAGATTGCCAGAGGAATTAAATTGACCAAATTTGCATCTGTGTTTCCACACCAACGTCAATCACGATGCCGCGTTAAAAGAAGAAGAATCAAGATGCCATAGGAATTAAATATACCGAATTTGCATATGTGCTTTCTCAATATTTTCTCAAAAAAAGTATATATGTATCTCTGTAACTGCTACGCAATACAACTCCATTGACGCCATTAGCCAATGACTGTGTGGCATGGTGATCATAGAGCCCTCAATTTGATTGTGAAAATATATAATACTTAAAAGGGTACAACTGGACTACTGGACTATTGGAGAGTAATTGTGATAGAAAATGATAGGCAACAGAAAATATTTAAAAATAAAGAGTAATGGTGATAAAAAATGGAACCATTAAAGATATGATATTTAAAAGGTAATTGTGATGGAAAATTAAATGTTTAAATAATTGTGATAGAAAATGATATGCAGGGGATAATATTTCAAAAGTATAAAGTAATTGTGATAAAAAATGAAACTTTTTATAATATTTGAAAAGGTAAAAGGTAATTGTGATAAAAAATGAAATGTTTAAAGATAGGATAATTATGATAGATAAAAAATGAAAGGAAATGTTTAAAGTTATGATAATTATGATAGATAGAAAATGAAATATTTAAAAATTTGATAGAAAGTTAAAATAAAATAATTGTGATAGAAAATGAAATGTTTATATATAATAATTGTATTAGAAAAATAAAATAAAATAAAATAAAATGTATAAATATGTTTTTTAATATAATAAGTTTAATTAATATAAGTAAAAACATAGAAAATATTAATTAGTATAAATTTGAGTTTAATCAATTAAATAATATAAAAAAAAACTAAATATATAACAACCAAATATTTTAGAGATGAAAAAAACGTTAATACACAAAAAAATTACATGTTGAAAAAATAAAAAATTATAAAACTAAAAGAATATGCAAACATCAAACAAGGTCGTGTATATAAAATAGGAGAAAAAGGTCAACATAAAAGTATAAAGAGTGTTTATTTTTTTATATTAAAATAAACGCATGTTTGATTATCTTAAATTGAACAGCCACTCATGATATTTTGGTCCCTTTGTAGGGTGAAACAACCTTTGTAGGGAGAAACAATCCCTAAGAAAGTGCCTACTTAGTAGTCTGAAAATTTGTTGCATTTGTGAGGAGGATCACTCAACAAATCATTGTCCATCGTTGTTAGGATTACAAGAAGTATTCAAGGAATCGAGTGAGGAGAAAAATCAACTGCCAAGTATAGCTCAAAACCTATCATTATTTTTTAACTTTGGGACTAACATTTATAATCCTTAGCAGGTTCCTTAGCAAATTCATAATCGTATAGTTCCATGGAAAACTTCTATTCCTCCTTCAATTCAATACCCTACCCTATGGCCACAGTGGCCCTCTTCCTCGAGTCAGATATTCTATGGTCTCAAGGATGGTTTGGAGTCTTCCTTTAAGGGAAGATTCCCATGCAAACTCAATTGTTTGAGCAACAACAACTATAATTCCCTTCCAATGCACAACCAAGTAATCCTCCTCTATGGTTCTAGATACCAGTGCAACCTAACCCAAATAAAAACAAGAAAGTTGCACAAGTAAAAACACTTGTCCTTCTCGCTTACTCCCATATGGAAACTAACCCATGAGGTTGTAATAAAAAACTAGGAGAGTAAAGTGTTGTGGATTCGAGAGGAAGCAATTTTTTTTGCAACAGTGATTAGAAATTATCGTAACTTTATTCAGTCTCCACAAATAATGGCTAAAGCATGTGAGGTTCATAGAAAAGTTATGGACCTTTGTTGTAGAAGTATTGAGTAGTTAAGACAAGGTGCACTGGATGGTAGAAGATTAAGAAGAGAAGTGTGTAATAAGAAGCAGAAGGATGAAGACCCATACTGTTACCCAAATTTTGTACATTTTGTTTCAAGAATATCTATGTATGTTAATTATATCAGATATTGTATTCCTAATTGTCTTTGGTTGAAGTTTTTCTTTTGATTTGGCTTTCAGCACTTAGGTAAGAACATTATTTTCAATTGAAACCTAGTGTTACACCAAAAAATGTCACCATGACTATTTACAGTTAGTATGGCTCTATCAACAGTCATGCTATCCTCTTAGGCAAGTCTTATGCCTCTGCTCTCCATGTCAAACTCCAAAAAGAGAGAAAGTCTTTATAAATGTATTTATCTTTGGGTACGCAGGTTCTCTCAACCTTACCTGCGGGTACGCATCCAATGTTCACAAAAGCTGCGTCTTTGGACGCTCTGTATGTAAAGGGGCAGGTGCGTCCCCCTGTAAAGGTCAAAATGCGCAAGTTTCATCTTTAAAAAGTTACTTGTGGTCATTTCTAGAGCATTCTAGAAGGTTGTTCGACGTGTATTGAGCGCCTCCAGATGGTTCATGTACCTCTACCAAAGAGGAACTTATCCCATCAATAAGGGAGCTATCCCATCCAAAGAGGGGATTATCCCATTGATGGTGGACCTGATTAACTTCCTCTTGAGCACTATAAATACAGGCATTGGGCCAGAAGGAGGGGAGGTTGGAAGCTATACATTTCTAAGGGTAAATGCTGCTGGAATTAGGACTCCCATTTAGAAGCTTGTGAGGAGAGATTTCCATCTTTGCTTGTTCTATTTGGAAGTGGGTGAGCTTTGTCAAAGTAAAGGAGAACTCTTGATGGACCCTGGGAGGGACTTGCACAACACCAAGGCTCAGGTTGTATTTGTTCCTTTTGTTACCTATTAATGCAAATGAGTCCATTCTTCTCAATAACTTGTTATTTATGAGTTGTTTCATGTACTCCTTGGTCTATGTGTTAAATATGTTTTATTCTATGAGATTATCAAGTGCTATTTAATCGTTTGATTGTTAGTGGATGCAGGTTTCAAAGTGAAGGAGGAGCTCATCCGGATCAGTGGAGCTGGACTGCTACAACAGCGTTGGATTATAGGTAGGATCTAAACACTTGATTTCTTATATAGTAAATGCATGTTTAGAGAAGGATTGCTCTTGTTTGTCTTGTTTGTCACTAGAGAGTCTTAGGCTCCTAGGGAGGTTGGTTGTGTCCGCACAATCGACTCTTTCCGCCTGACAAATTGGCGACTCCGCTGGGGAATCCATTGATGTGAAAGTCTTTTCCTTTGTATGCAACTTTGCTCTGAGAAAAGTCATTTATTTTCTGGTTTTTGGCTCTGTGACTTTGTTTTTGGGTGGGTTAGCTTAGGGTTAGATTCAATTTAGTTTTTCTTGAATTTTCCAGTAGGACGCACCCTCTGAGTATTGCACAGTGCGTCCTTGGACGCACTGTCGCTGTGTGCACAGAGCGGGCCCGCACCTGTCTTAACGGGTTGCCTGCGTCCCCTGCTAAAATTTAAGAAAATTCCATTTTTTGTATTTTTTCTCTTAGATTTTGCTTTTTCTTAGTTTTTACTGCCCAGATCCGTTAGTCTCTTGTCAAAGATCTTCACCTGAACTTGTTTCGATAGCATTGAGTGTTTTAGTGGTTTTCATAGAAGTTTAAGCCCTAGGGTTTGATTTTTGAGTAGGTCTTGTAGTGACTTTGACGGTAGAAGTTGTCAAGCCTTAGATCTCTCTGGTTTTGTCAGCATTCTTAGAAGTCAGACCTGTCATAAAGTCTACCTGTGAGAGCAACTTACCATCGAGTTGTCTCTTTGGAAAATTTCGAAGTGCTTGTTGATTGAGTATTGAATTCCATTTTACAAAAAGAACAAAAAGATTTGAGTTTTGTTTTGACTAGTCTTTTGATTCTGCATTAGCTAGTCCTTGACTTGATTTTGGTCAAGTAAAACAACCTAGAATCATCTTTGTAGGCTTTTGCCTCGTTAGGTTTGCTTAGAATAAATTTCTTTTTGATTTGCTTGTGAGTCAAGTTTTCATAGATTTTATAGCTTTTGAGATTGATTTTCGTTAAAATAGATTTATATGCTTTATTAAATAAGAGAAAATACAAAAACATCTCCTTTGAAAAGTTTTGTTTCAAGTAGCTTTGAAGAATTTTGAAAGAAAAAGAGTTTTTCGTGCACGTAAGGAGTGGTCATGTTTGTATGCTTGAAAAGATAAAGAGAATTGTTTCTTTGATTGTCTTTACTAAGAAAGTTGTTTTCTATAAAATTTGCATCTCTCAACTCTCTTAGTTAAGAATTTCATTGAAAAAGGAAAGTAGCGTAAATCATCGTAGGTGCATCTTTGTAGTGGTTTGAGTCGAGTCTACACACCATTGGTTTCACTTCCGCTACCTTTTGTCTTTAAGAAAAAACCATAAAATTAACGCTTAAAGTAAAATCAACGTAGTAATTTTTATTTACTAGGGCTCTAAAACACCAATTTAGATCAGGCTAGTGTCTTGACGTAGGTGAGTAATTAACTCTCCAAGACAACAAAACCAAACAAGTAGCTTATCTTGTGATAGAATAAATCCAATTGTCTCATTTGTACTCTGGGAAAGCTCCTCTTAAAGGAGAAGCACGAGCTCGTGTCCGAACCAGTGAGGGGATCAATCCCCCCTCGTTGGGAACGACGCCAGACATGCACGTATTACAAACGGTAAACCTCAGATTAACCATTGTCGAGGAGCCAGGGGTCACTTGTCGGTAAACCTTGGATTATTGTCAAGGAACCGGCAAGGGGATTGAGCTTGATACTCTGCCCTTGCGTGCTGTCGGAGTGTAGACTGTTCCCCCAGGTGCATTTGTTGTGGTTGGTAACCTTAGTGACCATTATCTTTAGGATTCTACCGAGGTGACGGCGGAGGGAAGATCCCACTGTACCTGGAGCAGACGTCGGCTAGACTCACTTGGATTTTCCGGGGGTTCACTTCACTCGAGACGGTTAAAGTGGAGGAACTTGTGCCGGTCTATTCATTAAGCAGGTTGTCGGGGTAACTGTTCCACCCGCCACTTCTGTACTGAATCCGGCGATGTTGGGCTTCATCACCAACTAGCGTTTTCGGTCTGGAAGGCTACTGTTTGTGCTTGGTTTGACGCCCTAGATTCTTTAGGCGTGTGATTCAAATTTGTTTGGTTCTTTAGAGACTTTAGGTGGTTTGATTTGGAATTTTACTTTGTTTTCGTGTGTAGTAGTTAAAAGTTTTTAGCTGTGGCGGAATTACCGAGACAGTCCCGTAGACTTCGGGGCTAGTCTCCTGAAGTTGTTTCTGTGGCCGAATTGTTGAGAAGATCCCGTAGACTTAGGGGATCACCTCCTCGAGACGACCCCGATAATCTAGAAGGTTTAAAGGTCCTTGTAACTCCTCCTAGTGGCAGTAGAGTAGGTTCACCTGAAGAAGGAGAATCTTCCTTGGTAGTCCATTCAGATTACCAAGGCTTAGAGACAGGTTATAATCCCGAAGCTGTTACAGTTTCTGAGCTTGTTGGTAGTTTTTCGTCTGCTAGTGATACAGGCGAAGAACCTGAAATATCTGAACCTGTTACTCTGACTTCTAGTGTTCCAGATTCACCGAGAGTAGAACGAGTTATCACCGAAAATCTTCCTACTGGTCTGATTGCTATTGAAGAACTTGCTCCAGAGGAAGAAATAGGCGTCTCTAACCTTGAAGATCAACTTACTATTGATCTAAGGGAGCGTGAATCTATCTTTTACAGTCCTCCTAGAAGTACTACTTGGTACCTTTCGTTAACCAATTATTTAGACAACTCAGGGGTAGGTTTTTCTACACCTCGTACTCCTTTTCCACCTGGAGGTATTTATACTCCTGTAAATATGTCTGGTCAGTCCTCCGTGTTTACTCAAAGTCCTGAATCTTTCTTACACGGCGGTCCTTTTGTTCCCACTGGGTATCAATCACTTTCTGGTACCTTTGCGGGGGCATCTCCTCAACCCATTGATCATGGGTTATTAGCTGGAAACAGTGGTAATATACCATTGGGTGTAGGAGACATTTACATGATGTCAGGTTCAGTTCCTGTTTCCCAACCTCAAGGTGGCCAATTACCGCCTGGGGGGCAACCTCAGTTAACGCCTGGGGGGCAACCTCAAGGTACACAAATCGTGTCTGGGGGGCAACCTCAAGGTCAGTACGTACCTATGGTGCAATACATGCCTCAAGGTCAACCCCAGCCTCAATATGTACCCCAGGGTCAACCTCAGTATCAATATCAACCTCAAGGATGGCAACCTCAAGGGTATCAACCCCAAGGGTATCAACCTCAAGGGTATCAACCTCAAGGTCAAGGTCAACCCCAGTATCCGTATTTACCTCAAGGTTATCATCCTCAAGGTCAATACTCGAGTCAAGGTTATCAACCACCTCAAGGTCAGTCATATGTTCAAGGTATGGGAACTGCACCTTACAATTATCAATCCTATCCTCAATCCGGTTATGGATCTCAGTATCCTCAACCTGTTACGGGTCAATACCCCGGAATGTTAGTGTGGGATCCATCACAAGGTCAACAGGTGTTGCAACCAAGTTTACAGTTGGTTCCTCAAGCTGGACAACCCGTAGTTTCTGGTCCACCCCAGCAACCGCAACCTGTCCAGTCAAATGTTCAAACTTCTGTAACTTCGGTAGTTACTCAGCCACCAATTGCACCTAGTACTCCATCTCAAACGGCTGCTGCAACTACCGCTACATTTTCCGCACTTACTTCTGGAGTATCGACAGCTCCGGTTTCTACTGTCTCTGTAACCACTCCTCAGACATCTTTACCGTTGTCCGGATCTACGATTCAAACCACGGTCCAGATGCCTACAGGTCAGCCTGGTATAAGTACGGTTGTCACTACACAACCTCAATTTGTTCAACAACCGTACCAGGGACAGTACCAACCTGGGCAAGCTGTCCAACAGCCAGTTTACCAGTATCAACCGTATCCTGGGTACACTTATCAACAACCTCAACAACCCCAGTACGGTCCGGTTAATCCTGGTTTTCCAGGAGGATATAATATCCCAAATGCGACTCTTGTTCCTAGTTATCCTGGATATCCTCCTCCTGGGACTGGTCTTGTGACCCAGAGTTTTAGAGATCCTAACCGGCAGTTACCGTTTATCGCAACTTTGGATTTACTAGACTTGACGCGCCTAACGAACGATCCAATTCAATATCTTCCGTTCTGGCCGCCAATGCCAAATAAGTTGCCCAGTGATATACCCAAGTTCGAAGGTAAGTCTGGAGAGGATCCGTCCAATCATGTGATGACTTACCACCTCTGGTGTGCTTCAAATTCTATCTCGGATGATTCGATCCGATTACGTCTTTTCCAGCGTACACTCATTGGTCTCGCGGCCAAGTGGTACATTGAGTTACCACGGGCCTCTTTTTACAATTTTAGCCAGTTAGCTACCTCGTTCTTAACTCACTTTCAGTTGCCGGTCAGATACGATAACGGCACGGAGTTATTAACTTCACTAAAACAATCAACGTCCACGTATATTTCTGATCACATTCATGAGTGGAGACGTCGAAGAAGGCTAGTGAAAGTTTTTATCTCGGACCAAATCTTAGCTGAATGGTTTGTTAAATCATTATTACCGAAGATTACTGAAGATGTAGCTAAGGCCGGAGTAGTTACTGAGGAGCAAGTCATTGCTCAGGCGCAGTACCTTGACTTAGTTTACACTCAGTCGGGTACGTTACACGAGAAGATTCCAGATCTTCCAAAGTCGAATCAAATCGCTGTTGCTCCTTCGGGATCTCATGCCGCTGATGGTATGATTGGTATCGTGAATACAAAGAGCAAGAAGAAGTCTTCCAAGGCTTCAACTACTCCTATTATCACTTTGCCTGATTCCCCGACAAGAGAGTCTTCTCCCGAACTTTCCGCCGATATTCATGCTGTAGACTCATCTACGGCCAAATCAAAAAACGGTGGAAAGAAGAAAGGAAAGAAGAAGGCTAAATCAGACAAGGCTCCGAAGGAGAAAACGGAAAAGTCAGAAACCAATGACGAAAAGCGCAAACCTCGATATCCTTGTCTTATTTGTGAAGAGGATCATTTTACAAGAGATTGCCCTCATCGGGCCGAGGTTGTGAAAATAGTCAAAGGTTCTCCCACTCCTGCTGTGTTAAAAGATCCATTTCCAAAGCAGGAAAGTAAGATGATAGGTTCTTCCTCGACTGCCAGTGAACAACCCATTTTGATGATGTCTCATGTGAGGATTGCGACTCGATCGCAAGATTATGGTAGTAAGAATCTCCTTGATGGTAAGGAAGCATAATCTTCTCATTCTATTCCATCAACCTCAGCTCCTGGTTCCGATCCACTACAGATCGAGAAACCTAACCCAGATCTAGTAATCAAACCGCCCACCAAGGGTGTACTTCGAAGGTCTGCTTTCAATCCACATACGAGAGTGGCCCAGAATTACAACATCGTTGAGGACTTAGTTGTTTCACCCTCAGCAATGTCGGCTTTAGAAGTGCTGCAATCATGCCCAGCACAACGAAAATTACTTTTGTCGGCTATTGGAGCTGTTGATGTTCAGGACCCGAACCTGATAATCTTTGATCTAGAAAATAGTACACCACGTCTACCCCATCAAATGGCTTTCCAAATTCCAGTGATAGTCAAAAACAAGCCTATTCATCGGACTGTGATTGATGAGGGAGCTTCTATGTGTATTATGTCAATTCAATGTTGGAGATCGCTTGGTTCTCCTTCGTTGAACCAATCCCCGACCATCCTTAAGGCCTTTGATGGCCGTGGGTTCCGTCCGTTTGGTATTCTACAGGAATTACCTATAGGGGTAGAAGGCAAAACCGTTAGTCTGGATGTGGAGGTGGTTGATGCCCCTCTGGACTACAACCTTCTTTTGGGTCGAAGTTGGTCATATGCTATGACAGCGGTCGTTTCATCGGTCTTCAGAGTAATAAAGTTTCCACATAACGGTAAGATCGTGACAATTGATCAGCTGACATACTTTTCATCCGACCCAGCCTCTTCAGAGAGTATCCAGCATGTCGGTAAGACGACAATCCCCTATAGGGACGTTGGTGTAGGTTTAGTTAAAGATTCTGGTTTACTGGGAACTTTTCCTTTCCCTCCAATCAACGCAGACCCTTCATTTGCATCAATTCATATGATTACATCAGACAATATTATTTATGATGATCCTTGGATCGTCCCATCTGAATCTGAGATAGACTCATTCGGTGATGCTATGCCTTTGAGTCCATATGAAATTGCTTATGAAGCTGTCATGTCTTTTACCGACTTGCGTTCAACCGAGCTCGACCAAATGAATGTGGTCAGTGAAGAATCACTTTTCACCTCAACCTTAGAACGGATAGCGTTTCCCGAATTCGTGTCATCTGACGAACAACTTCTCGAAATCCTAAGTGTAGACGATCTACCATGGGAAGATCTCCATCACAGATCTTCGTTTTTACCTAAGGATGATGCTTTTGAAAATGATTTTTCATCTATCTTTACCGCTGAATATGTCAAAGACGCTCAGAATCCAACGAAACATTCTGATTCAGAGTTGAATTTAGGGAATATTTCTCGTACTATTCCCATTGACATTTCAGTGAAGCCCGGAATTGAGGAAAACATTCATATAGGTGCCTCATGTACAGAAGATGAAATCCAAACTTACAAGGCCCTATTCCAAGAATTCCGCGATGTGTTTGCCTGGTCTTACGAGGAAATGCCGGGAATCGACCCTGCCATTGTTGTTCATGAAATAAAGACCTACCCGGATGCTAAACCTGTCCGGCAACGGTTGCGTCAGATTCACCCTCGGAAAGCGGCTGCGATTAAAGCAGAAGTCGAAAAGCTGTTGAAAGCAGGTTTCATTTATCCGATCCCGTTAACGGATTGGGTATCGAATATTGTTCCCGTAAACAAGAAACAAGGAACAATAAGAATCTGTATCGACTATAGGGATATAAATCGAGCTTGTCCAAAAGACAACTATCCTACACCTTATATCGATCAAATAATTGATGATTGTGCCGGAAGTGAAATGTTTTCCTTTATAGATGGTTTTTCGGGCTATAATCAAATCAATATTCTACCTGCCGACCAACCAAAAACAGCATTCATTTGTCCATGGGGGACATTTGCTTATTGCAAATTACCTTTTGGGCTTAAGAATGCCGGGGCCACTTTTCAACGGGCGATGTCTTATGCATTTCATGACATCAAGCACATTGTGCAACCGTATCTCGATGATTTGCCTGCTCATTCTTTACATCGAGCTGATCACCTTGTCCACTTACGAGCAATCTTTATGAGGTGTAGGCATTATCGAATTCGGTTGAATCCCCACAAGTGTGTGTTCTGTATAGAGACGGGTCGATTGCTGGGATTTGTTGTTTCAAAAGCCAGCATTCACGTCGATCCCTCGAAGGTTGAAGCTATCATCAAATTGCCTCCTCCTTCGAGTTTGCGCCAACTCCAAAGTTTGCAAGGGAAAGCAAACTTTTTACGCCGATTCATTCCAAACTACGCCGAGGTCACTAAAGGTTTTACGCGGTTGTTGAAACAGAACTCTCAATTCTTTTGGGACGAGATTGCCCAACAATCTTTTGATGCACTTAAACACGCGTTGACCCATGCACCGTTGTTGCATCCTCCCAACTACAACCAAGACTACTTCTTATACCTCGCAGCTTCGCATTCCACCATTGGAATGGTGTTAGTTCAAGAAGATGAATTCGGAGCGGAACATGTGATATATTATCTTAGTAGGACCTTAAATCCCACTGAGCTAAAATATTCGCATGTGGAGAAATTGGCCCTGGCAGCCGTTCAAGCTGTCCAGCGTTTTCGTCACTACATTCTTCTCCGTAAAACTACAGTTATTTCGGATTGCAACCCTATGATTTATATTTTGACAAAAAAACTGCTAGGGGGCAAGTACTCTAAATGGATCGTTATCCTGCAAGAGTTCGACTTGGAGTTCGAGAAGTCCAAGTCTAAGAAATCCTTAGTTTTTGCGGAATTGATGTGTGATTTCCCGCGTGCTGACACAGAGACTGTGGCAGAGGAGTCCATTGCGGACGAATCTTTGTTTCTTATCAGTACTTTAGATCCGTGGTATGGGGATATAATCATCTATCTCCAAACCCAAACCTTTCGGCTTGAAGCTTCAAAGTCGGAACGTCGAAAAATTCGGTTTCAATCCCAGCAATACAAAATTATTGGAGATACACTTTATCGCCGGGGGGCAGACTTAGTTTTTCGACGTTGCTTAACTCACGAAGAGGCTGAGAGGGTTTTGAATGATTGTCACTCTGGAGCATGTGGCGGTCATATGTCTGGGTATGCCACAGCTCAGAAGGTGTTGCGCGCTGGTTATTTCTGGCCGTCTATGTTTAAAGATTGTATCATTGTAGTCCGGAAGTGCCACAACTGTCAAGTGTTTGATCGCAAGATGCGTGCACCACCTGCTCCTCTCCACCCTATAATTGCCGTTGGTCCATTCGCCAAATGGGTATCGATTTTATTACTTGTAACCCTCACTCGGCCGGGGGCATGCGTATATCATCCTCGCGGTTGATTATTTTACTAAATGGGCCGAGGCGATGCCTACATTCGACGCAAGCGGCAAAACAGCTGCAGTTTTCGTATTCAATCATATTATAACTAGGTTTGGTGTCCCACAAGCAATCATTACTGACCATGGGAGCCATTTTCGAAACATCATGATGTCTGAGCTTACAAGCCAGCTTGGTTTGCGCCACGATAGCTCTACTCCTTATTATTCGCAAGCCAACGGTTTGGTTGAGTCTATCAACAAAGTTATGGTTATCATGATCCGACGAACCATTGGTATTCATCGGTCGAATTGGCACAACATGTTATTTTCGGCGCTATGGGCATACCGAACCTCAGTAAAAACTTCAACAGGGTTCACTCCTTTCCAACTAGTTTATGGCTTGGAAGCTGTGTTACCCATTGAATGCGAAATCCCATCACTTCAAATGGTTGTCGAATTACTTCCAGCTACTTCCGAAGAGGAGAAACGTTTATTATACTTAGCTAAATTAGATGAGACTCGACGTGACGCTGCATTGGCAATCGAGACTCACGCGAAGCGAATGAAAGCTCAGTATGATAGAAATGTGACCCCTCGAAGTTTTTCGGAGGGAGACCTAGTGCTACTATATGATCAAGCTAACGATAAGCTAGGTGCTGGAAAATTCGTTCCTATGTGGCATGGACCCTATATTGTAAAGCGAAAGCTAGCAAAAGGGGCTTATGAGCTGGTAGATTTTGATGGGGACTCTTTGGGTAAACCCAGAAATGGACTTTACCTAAAGAGGTATTATGCTTAAATAGTGGGTATGGAGAATTCTTAGTTAGGTTAGGTTTTCTTTCTAGCTAGTGTGTTTGTTAGTTTGGTTAGTGTGCTTAGCTTAGAGAGTGTGTTTTTCGTCGTTATTCTGGCTTATCTTGGTTTTACTCTTGATATTGCAGATGTCGACGCCTCTCCAAACATACATCGGATTTGCTGATGGTGCTTGTCGTAGTACATGGAATATCTCTTCCGCAGCTTGGGTTATCTATTCGCCCTCTGAAGAGTTAGTTTCTATGCATGGGGTAAGCCTCGGTCAAACAACGAACAACATTGCATAATACAGTGTAGTGGTTGAATTATTATCCGAATCTATTTCATTTGGAATTCGACGTTTGATAGTGAGGTTAGATTCTGAACTTGTTGTATTACAGCTTAATAGAGTATATGCCATTAGAAATCCTGTGTTATTAAGGTTGTTTTTGAGAGTGCGTCTCTTGGAACGTGAATTTGATTACATTGAATATCAGCATATTCCAAGGTCTTTAAATACATTAGTAGATGCAATTGCTTCTTGAATGTTGGACAGACATTTACGATAATCATGCAAGTAAATTTAAAAACATTTCATCACATATGTTAAACAAGATAAGCCGGTAATAGTGATATATATATAGATAGGAGTGTGTCAAAAAATATACATCGTCTTCGATCATAGGTTGAAAAACACCTTATGATCGGCAAAATGATAAGTATAAAAAGTCAAAAATGTCACATGTGTCTACAAAAGTGGCTAGCCAATCACTGGTGGTGCTGCCTATACGACACCACTGCACGGGCTACCTTACACAAAAATCTCCTAAACGGCCCAGGGACTGCGACTACATAGCGCTGAAGTCTGATAGGAATATCATCTATGGTAGTCTCAGGTATATCCACCGTCAGACGCTCTAGATCCTGCTCCAACTCAGCTAGTGACTCTGCAGCCGCGTCCTGTGGGGCCGGTACCGGTGCAACTGGATGTCTCCTCTCAAAAGGCCGGAGGTTGGCTGGGCGCCATGGACCAACATCTGCATTTTGAAAATTTTTACTGTCAGTTTTGAGACGATATATATAAAAAACAAAAAAAAAATATATAATTTGAAAACTTGTGAAAAATAAAGTACCTCTGTCATCCCATTGTTCTCCCTGTGGAAGAACCATGTCCGGATCACCTCGAAAATCTACTCCGGCATACGGAAAGTCCTGGATCGAAAAACCCTGGTCCTCTAACCAGTGAAAATAACTATCAGGGAATCGAACAATCACCGTGCCCTCGTCAGGATGCCAGGCCATCACCGTAACCCATCGTATCAGCTTTGGCTCCCGAGGACCCAAGATTTCAACAGTGAGTTGCTGAGGGATTAGCATCAGAACTCTCTCTAAGGCAAAGCTCATAACTAGAGGCCCATATCCAAAGGTCTTCAGTTGTCCATTCTTTGCCCTAGTCAGTTGGCCCTTCATATTGGCCGACACAGCATCACACCAGTTCAAAATGGTGCCTTGGAAATAGTCAATCGCCATCCACATTTGGGACCCGGTGGCAATATGTAAAGCGGCTGCACCGCAAATTCTGGTAACCGTGAAAGCTATAAACTTGAGTTCACGCAGAGAGATGTGTTTGATTTCTACGCCTTTCACATGGTGTGCATTGGGTGTACACCAATCTGCCCGGAGACTAGCAAGGGATTGGCCACCCGGCCTAGTCCCGGCTAGATTGAGTTGTTCGCCCCTATTTGGCAAGCCAGTGAAAAAGTATATGTCAGAGGGCTCTATCTCGAGCTGGTGCCCTCCGATGTAAAAGCATTGCTCATGAATGTTCCATCTCTCAACCAGCCACTCCAAGAATCTCACCTGAGCCCTCATGCCAGGTATGGCCCAGTATTTATATAGTCTGCATGCTTTTAGGGCATCAATGGAAGGTTGATGATTAATTGCGGCTAAATCAATGTCCTCGTGCTCTCTTTCTCTCCAATCCAACATGGTGAGTGCCCTACACACCAAGAAACAAAGATTAGAATTAGTTTGGGAAATTTTAAATGATTGTTTTGGGGTTTGGGGTTTTCAATTTCCACCTTTCGCGGGGGACGCACCCCGCATTTAGAACACAGAGCGTCGGGACGCAGCTGGCCTGAAGGTGGGCTGCGTCCCCCGACCTTTTTCCTGTGTGGGAAAAAGTCGGGGGACGCAGGTCACCCTTAGGGCACCTGCGTACCCCGCAGAGCGATTTTTGAAACCTAAAACCCCCCAAAAATCAAAACTAAAACCTAAAACAAAATTTTAATCGGATGAAATTGAAGAGGAGGATGTTGTGAAATACCTGGAAGAGACGGCGTTCGATTCTGACTGTCGGATTCTCCACAGCGACCACGGGAAGTTTCTTGCCAAAAGCCCTTTTTTCAACCTCAACAGTAAAATGGTAAAAATGACATGGTAAAAAGTCTTTTTATAGGTTTTTTGGATGAATGAATGCTAGGTTTGTTCATTTTTCACCATGGAAGGATATTTTTCAATGTATTTTTGCCTATCTTAAACAGGTATGAGTAATGTGTCGTTTTTGTGCAGGACAAAGGGATTTAGAGGGAAAATTGTCATTTTTCACGAACCAAAATATCAAAGTCATCTTTTAAGCCCTTTTCTGACTCCTAAAAATATGAAAAGATTGCCGAGCGTTTCTTTTACACTCATTAAAACGGAATTAAAAGACGGTCCCCTTATAGCTCTTTTCTGACCGTAAAATCAGGAAAAGATTGCCGGGTTTTTGTTGTTTCAAACTCGATACGGAAATAAAACGACGTGTCCTTGATCGCTTTTTACTTTTCAGGTCAGTGACACTAATTATGAAAGTACTCCTTGGTCGTAAGATCAAGCGGTTCCCCCAGGTATTATTTTATACTTTTTCGGGCTTGAGGGACACAAATCTACGAAAAAGTTCAACTTGGAGTCTCCTTAAGTTTTTCAGACTCTCTAAAATTGAAAAACGCCGAGTTTCTCCTATACTGGGCTCGTTAAACATTTCACAGTAAAGGACCTGTTCAATTACAAACAGGAACAAACCACTCCTTCCTAGGGTTCGAATCAAAACTAGGTTGGACTCATCCGAAGGATGAGCTTATAATCAAGCATATGTTATCCTCCTCCTCAGCTTGTTAAAAATAAAGAGGTACTTGCCAGAAATGGTGGGGGAAAAGAGAGAAGAATGAGCCTATTTGTTATCTTTTGTCTCAGAAGAAACTTTATTACCACTCTTGAACACGACACTTTTCATTCACCTGGGTTGGGAAATCTTTTACCTCACAGTTGATCAAACCACTTTGAAAGTCTTCAGCCGGGTTCCGGGGATTAACTTTGAGTTATTCATCACCAAGCCATCTGTCGTGTCGTTATGTGTTCAAGAGGTCTGCAAGCAAAACTTTCATCTGCAAAATACTTGTCATCCATTTGACCATCCCTGAGTCAGTCCTTACAGCAACATTTCTTCAACTTGAACAATGATTTCGTGTTGCGGGCTTGCCTGCAACGGGTCGCTTTCTATCGACATCAGCACATTATCTAGAGAGATGACTTAGAAATCGTCAGTACCTTGAAGTCTGCATGCATCAATGGCAGGTTTCTCGCCTTTGACGTCAGTTTACATCATTGACTTTCGATCGAAGGATTCCGTGAAATGTTCGACATCAACTCATTCATTCACATCTCATGGATTGTACTGGGTACTTTGAGAACCATTGACATTACTAGTGGTCTCTCTCACACTTGTTAACAGTTTTCATCATCGACTGGTAATCAAGTGGTTTCTACCATGTTTGACATCAACTCATTTATTCGCATGGCTAGAATCGTACCAATTCGGGAAGTAGAGATGAAGACCCTGGATCTAGTTTCCACCATCCAGGCTGCGAGGAGTTTTGTATTCATTATTTAAGTAGACTAATCATAAACAGATGGCTGCGCCCATACTGTGTCTACAAAAGTCTATGATTATGATGTACTGCAAGATCATTCCTGTATCAGAGTAGTTAGTCTGTTAGTTAAAGTTTTGATCTGAGTATGGGAATGCCTACCTCAATGATGATATAATCTTATACATGTATTTTGTGTTGAAAATTGCAGGTTCTGACCAGGCTCTCCACGAGATAATCCTTGAAATGATAAAGCGCTTCACCCTTCCTAGATAATACAAAACCCTAATCTATTACAGGCTTCGCACTTTAGGGGGCAATCTGTTACACCAAAAAATGTCACCATGACTATTTACAGTTAGTATGGCTCTATCAACAGTCATGCTATCCTCTTAGGCAAGCCTTATGCCTCTGCTCTCCATGTCAAACTCCAAAAAGAGAGAAAGTCTTTATAAATGTATTTATCTCTGGGTACGCAGGTTCTCTCAACCTTACCTGCGGGTATGCATCCAATGTTCACAAAAGCTGCGTCTTTGGACGCTCTGTATGTAAAGGGGCAGGTGCGTCCCCCTGTAAAGGTCAAAATGCGCAAGTTTCATCTTTAAAAAGTTACTTGTGGTCATTTCTAGAGCATTCTAGAAGGTTGTTCGACGTGTATTGAGCGCCTCCAGATGGTTCATGTACCCCTACCAAAGAGGAACTTATCCCATCAATAAGGGAGCTATCCCATCCAAAGAGGGGATTATCCCATTGATGGTGGACCTGATTAACTTCCTCTTGAGCACTATAAATACAGGCATTGGGCCAGAAGGAGGGGAGGTTGGAAGCTATACATTTCTAAGGGTAAATGCTGCTGGAATTAGAAATCCCATTTAGAAGCTTGTGAGGAGAGATTGCCATCTTTGCTTGTTCTATTTGGAAGTGGGTGAGCTTTGTCAAAGTAAAGGAGAACTCTTGATGGACCCTGGGAGGGACTTGCACAACACCAAGGCTCAGGTTGTATTTGTTCCTTTTGTTACCTATTAATGCAAATGAGTCCATTCTTCTCAATAACTTGTTATTTATGAGTTGTTTCATGTACTCCTTGGTCTATGTGTTAAATATGTTTTATTCTATGAGATTATCAAGTGCTATTTAATCGTTTGATTGTTAGTGGATGCAGGTTTCAAAGTGAAGGAGGAGCTCATCCGGATCAGCGGAGCTGGACTGCTACAACAGCGTTGGATTATAGGTAGGATCTAAACACTTGATTTCTTATATAGTAAATGCATGTTTAGAGAAGGATTGCTCTTGTTTGTCTTGTTTGTCACTAGAGAGTCTTAGGCTCCTAGGGAGGTTGGTTGTGTCCGCACAATCGACTCTTTCCGCCTGACACCTAGGGAGGCAGAGACATGGACACCATAATTGATTGCTTTTGAGCGATACAAGGTGTCGTGAAGGAACTAGGAAAGGCTTAAAATTTTAATGAGTTACACTCATAGCATGAATTAAGGGTTGAGTGATGGATCTACATGAGGAAATGCGGTGGCTTATGTTGGGTAGAGATGTTGGGTCTAGGAATTGACATTCTTTTCAACACTATTTCCATAACTCTTTTACAACTTTCACATTTAAACCACATATTTTTTATTCAATCGATTATCTTTTTTACTAAAGTATGTAATTATTTCATTTTGCCTTAACTTATGTAGTTTTTCATGGATTTGATGAGAGGATAACTATTTTTGGGTGACTTTGCTGATGAAATGACAAGAAGAATATGTATAGGATGACTCGGCTTGTTAGGATACTGCTACTCCCATTTTTTCTAGATGATGTGATGTTTCTTCTCTATGATTTTGGAACATTGTCACACA
Organism: Pinus tabuliformis; assembly: GCA_031772625.1. Lineage (NCBI taxonomy): Eukaryota > Viridiplantae > Streptophyta > Pinopsida > Pinales > Pinaceae > Pinus > Pinus tabuliformis. The sequence continues at coordinate 479,758,564 of CM062820.1, forward strand.
AAACCATTAGTTTTTTTATTATTCTGATGCCAATACTCTATTTTGTGTTGATGTGTACTCTATCGTCTTATTGCCATTTTCGTGAGTTGATATGTATGCTACTATTTAGCTAGGTCAACCAAGACCATTTTTCGAACAAGGATTTGATCTCTCTTAACAAAGCAACCAAATCAGCCATAAAAATTATAATCCTTTATTTTAGTTACTTTATAAAATGAAGCATCATTATGGCATTGTCTTATTTCCAATAATTTTTTGTAATTTGTTTAAGAAAATAATTTTAGTTTGAATAGCTCGAGAATCGAAAGATTCTCATGAAACCATGCATCTTGTATTTCATTTTCAAGAGCTAATGCAATATTTTATGAGTTCTTTCATGGTTTATTAATGATATGTTGTGCTAGCATGTGAGCTGTAATTTACCAGCTCCCCACTAAGGAGGAAGGGCCCTCCTCTTTAGCATGGATCACTGTAGTTGTAGATGTAGTTTAGCAATTTTATTTTATTTTATTTCACTTGTAGGTTATGGAATCTTAATTATTGTTACAATTTCAATTTCTCGTTGTTACAAATTCTTGCAGATATATTATCATTACTATTGGTTAAGTTAACTTGCAGAATAGATAATGCAGATTGCTCATGTGTTAGTATAGTTATTCTTGGATTGATCCTTAACTATTATGTGTTCTTATTGTTGATCAGTTGCTACTACAAATTTATAACAACTCTTCATACAAAATTATTAGTTAGTCATTGTTGCTACATATGATACAATGTGTATGTAGTTAATGAGTGGGTTGATTTTGATTGGATTAATGGTTGTGTGTAGTTACGGTTGAATGATTTTGTGTGAATGAACATTTGATTTCAAAGAGTGCTATTTCCTTTCCAACAAGGGTGATCTTAGAATACATGAGTGATATTCTATTATGCAAGTGTCATTTAATTTCCAACACTGTGCGCAAAGTGTTATTTTAATGCAAGTGAAGGTTAACACTGAGCCTTCTGTTGAAGTGATTTATGTTCCTACAAGTGTGGAGAGTTACAAAAACTTTTGGTTTTATTGAGTGTCAACCTTTTGTCAAATAAATCTTAGCAATAATTAAGAGTTAATCAATGTTAGTAGTCAATTGTTGCCTTCATATACTATGCATGACAACCTTGAAATAACATACCATTGTTCATAATTTATGTGTGAGCATTTGATTTGTTTTATTAAGACAATTAATTTTCCCAACACATGGTTAACCATAGTCAAACATGGACACCCATAGTCAGACATTTTCATACATATTCAACCATGGTCAATCATATTCATCGATGATCTACATGTATTTCATAGTTGATTGTGGTCTACTCTAGTCAACTATACTCAACTATCATCTATCATGTGTAACACCCCTCGTGAAAATTCCATGCAACAAAAGTTAATAAAGGAAAAATAATAACCACGGTTGATGGGACACATATTCCAAGTTGAATGTTGGCCACAAAATCCTAGTGTGCATGTTCATTTGGTTTATTATGGCTAAGGAAATTAGAAAAGGCAATGACAAAGGCTTTGGAAAGGAAAAATGACATTTTTGGAAGATTTATTTATGAAAATAATTGAAATCAGGAGAAAAGGAAGGTGAAAGGTTATAGGTTGCATGTGAGGAGGAAAATGAAGGAAAATAATGGAAAATGAAGAAAATAGAGGCCTAATTGATAAAAATGTTTTGGAGCATCAGTTTGTAACCTTCTGTCATTTCAATTTTGGAGCTCTCTCATTATTCCCCCTCTCTCTCTTACACTCTTGGACACTTAGAGTTTTCTTGGAGCACTTTGGAATTGGATAAATAAAGACAAAGAAGTAAAGAGGAAGGAAGGAGCAAGCAAGGAAGAGAAGGACCAAGAAACTATAGAAGGATTCTTTGCAGGTATCAATTTGCATGTGTGTTTTCCTTGCTATATTTGGCAAGCATGGTATTGCATGTGGTTCTTTGTTGTTATGGCATGGGTTTTTCTAGGTGTGACATTGTTTCCAACCTAGCCTTGTGATTTACGGATAGCCATGGTGTGATGGCGTTCTCATGTTTTGGTTGAACAAGATTGCTAGATGGATTCAAAGATAAGTGAGGTGGATCTATAAATGATAGAACACATGACCTAGTATCCTCTGAACTAGACTATGGGTTGTTGTAAAGACAGATTTTGTGTTGCCTTGGTGGGACTAGGAATCCTTCCCGGTGAATGGTTTTATATATGGTAAAGCCTAGAGGTGGTTTCCCTTGATTACACCTAGGAATCCATGCTATTGAATGGTGGCATATATGGTAAATCCTAGAGGGTGGTGTCTCGGCTTAGTGCCTAATTATCCCTAGATAGGAATGTTGATTACGGTAAAGCCTGAGAGACTAGGAGATAGGAAAATTCCTCATGGTGTAGGTGGAGGAATCCAGTGGCATCCTTGCTTGTTTTGGCCTAGTGATCTAGTGGAGATCATTGTAAAGCAATTTCTTACATGTTTATTGTGTTGTCCTAGTAATCTAGGATGGATTACAGTAAAGTCTGGTTTCTATTAAAGAGGGGGAGGTGGGTCAGCCTCGGGATTCCCTGGTTGGTTCTCTTGGTTTCAGTCCCACATTCATGGTTGGAATATGGCATGGGGGTGAATGGCTAAAGAGAGAATTTCCTCAACCATTCTATGGTTGGGTGGAATGTGGCAGTCCCATCTCAGGTTGGATTTTGCAATCATCAATAAGAGGTTCTCTCCTTGATATCTGATGTATAAATGTATTAGTTTATATGTGGAATTTATGGTTGATGTATCCTTGATATTTCTATTGTTATTATGTTAGTTATAGGCATGTATTCAGAAAATGATGATGTATGGCTTCCCTCATGTTTTAATTGGTAAATGAATGAACAATGTATCTATGACCTAATAGATGCTAATGCAACTAATGATATAACGAAACAAGGTTTCTTAGTGATTCTCAGATAACTATGATACCCCTATGTTTAAATCTGTTGTTTACACCTATAGATTACATATTTGTGATATGTTTGATGAAATTCCTATCATGGCTAGTAGTGGTCTTGTCAAGCCCTTGTTCAAGTAATTGCATTTGTATCATCATTCTTATTATATTTATGTTTTGAAGGTGTCTGTTAGTTCCTAAATCGACCTCGGGATGAAGGAAGGTAGGTCTAGGGTAACATCAAACCACGCTTAACGTGGTAGCTAGCCCTACCAAGTCAGGAAAGGGCTCTCTCCTTGTCAATCTCATTTAGGATATTGGCAACTAGGGCTTGAGATGACTGAAATGAATGCTAATTTTAGTCTAGGTATAGTAGATTATGGTTTCTGGTTTGATTTTAGGTTTTGGTTGCTAGATCAATTGGAGAAGGCAACTTGGGTCTGGGAAATCAACTCAGGGATACATTCATGTTCTCTGGGGCAAGGTAGACGAGCGTTTATGTACTAACAATGGATTGAGATGGTAGAGTAAGATAGCTGAGGAGTTGAGGAGGGCACAAGAAACTATGAATCCTATTCAAACATTGAAAACATTGAAAACTAAATGCATTCCAAAGACAAAGCGCTGTAAATCTAGCATATTTTGTATATTCACCTTGATTCATTTAGTTTAGAGGAAAGAGAGAGATGTGGATACATATAAAACATAAAAAAAACTCATTACAAAGAAGAAACAATACATAAACTCACTATCACAAGAATCCCACAAAAATAGTTGTGAAACCTGGTTTTATTCCTTGCCAACTGCTGATACAAAATGTTCAGTGAGTCTAACACTTCTGCCAAAGTCCAACCTTTACAAATGAATCAAAAAGTACATGATATAGGCAAGGAAACTACTCAAGCTAGCTATCAAGGTCAAAACCATGAGAAAAGGGGTGGTTTCAACCATATCTAAACTAAGAACAAGAATATAGGCAGTGGAATAGCTTGCCTCTAAAACCAAGGAAACCAATTCATTCAGTTCAAAACCACCTTTGATTTGATGTATCTACCCTATTAAGTGTTTTACATCCATAATTACATCAAGTTACATCATTTACCATGCTAATTTCACCAAGAGAGAAAGAAAAAGTCAACTGTAGAGAAAACTAGGCGAAATCTGGAAAATCAGGCAAAACTGGCAAAATTCATCCTATGCGCAGCGCCACTGATCCTATGTGCAACGCTTTTTCTAGGCCAATTTTGGAAGGCTTCCCGGAGTCCAAATCAGGTTTAGGATAGCTCGTTGGAAAGCATGATGAGACTACTTTTTGGAGCAACTTGAATTTCTAAATTTGGAGTATATTTTCCCATCCAAAAATTGATTCTCCCAAGACTGCTTCCTATGTGGCAAAAAAGTGGCAGAGAGGCGTTTTTTGGGTGTTTTCTGCCCTTTAGGAGACCTAGAACATGTCCAAAATTCTCAGCCATTTTTGAGCTTCCATATTTTTCCATGCTAATTCCAAAAATATAATTTTTTTTGCAAATGGATGCCCCCAACAAAAATGCAGCGCCAAAAACCTGTTTTTTACATTAAAAATTTCAAAATTGACAAAACTTTCTCCAAATTTCTTGAAATGTAGCATGATTGACCCTTGTTAAGTTTTTTGATGAGCCAATGATGCTTTAGCCAATATCTTGATTTTATCTTGCTCTTTTTTTCTCCTCAAAGCTCTTTTTAGCTTAGCCTTTAACCTCTTCACCCTTATGTTGCAAATTTTATTCCGGGTTAAGTAATGCTAGGCCATATGGCACAACATTTTCTTCTCTTTGTTGGCTTTCTCAAGAATCTTCTCAAGGTGAATGTTCACCCTCTCCAACCACGATTCTCGGTCATCTTCAATTTCTTGCTCAAGGGAGGCCATTTTGATCTTTCTCTTCTTTGCCATTTGCCTATTTTCCCTAATCATTTATAGCTCCATAATAGCTTGCTTATCTTCCAGTTGCTTGTTTTCCTGCTCAAGATAGTTGATGATCCATTTGTCCCTCTCAAGGTTAAGTGATAAGGCTTGTATTTCAGCCTCCTTCTCTTTGATAATCATGTCCTTGAGTTTTGAGCTTTGAGAGCCCAAATCAGTGACATCCTCCTCAATCAAAATAAAATCTTTGTCTTGCCCTTCAGTAGGGCTCTCCTCATGCATCTTTTGTTTCCCTTTGTCTTTGCTCTTTGACTGTTGGCCAACCTGTATAGCTGGAGAAGAAGGCAAAGCCCCTTTCACCCCTGGTGAAGATAACATTTTCCTGTGGTCCAGTGAAGAAAACGAGACCCTTCCACCCCTGGTGGAGATAGTACTCGTTTGGCAGCAACAAAAAGCCTCATGGTGCCTCTCTCATAGGTGACAAACACTGGCACACCTGTTGTTCCAGTCTCATGAATGCCTGGCTGTCCTAATGTCCCTCCTTCCTCTTAAGGCACTGATGGAATCACCTGAGGGCCTTTGAAAATATCATGGGCAATGAAGGTATCCCATGGTATGTTTAGCAAGCTTAGCTGATGCAAGACAATAATTTTAATTAGTGAAAAGTGGTAAATGTTGTTGAATTGCTAAGGAAAAGGTTTCCTTTGAACATAGAGAGCCATCTTTTCAATATTCCTGCATATAAAGTATGGGAGGTTCATCATCCTAACTCTTGTGAAATGCATCAACAATATGACATGATATGTATATAGGTGGGAAAACCTTCCTTCATAGGTGAAATACTTGATGATGAGTTTTATGAGAGGAGCATAAGCGTTCTGCAAGTATTTGAAGGGAAAAACCCTGCTGATTTTTCCTATGATATCCAACCTTAATGTAAGGGTCATAATGTTCTCTGCCCACATGCTGCCCCTTATTCCACTGTTCACCTACATTAGGGATGCATGTTGCTACTGAAATGGTGGTAGGTGTCAAGATGAAAGAGACACTAGCAAGGTTTACCTGACCATTGTGGAGATGAAGAACAAATAACCTAGCAAGTTCATGATGAAATTTCACCCTCTCTACCATTTCACAAAACTGATAACAAGACTGGTGTTTAAAGCTAGTTACAACAAGAGGGCAAGCAAGTAATTCTGTAAGAGTGGTAGGCTCCTCTTGGATGATCTTCGCCCTTTGTGTGGCTTTCCTGGTACATGAGATTCTCTAGAAGAATCACTGACAGTTTCCTCTTCCCTCTCATAGTCTAAATATATCTCCATGCTTATGAATTTGAAGTGAAAGCAGATGAGTATGAAGAGATTTTGAAATATGAGGTGAGTAGTGTGTATAAGGAAGTAAATGCTAGGAGGAAGGGTTTCTTTTGGGAAATGAGGGAAGTGAATGGTATTATGAATGTGGAATGAGGGGTTTGACAATGAAGTGAATGTAGTGAAGGAATAGGATGTGGGAGTTAGGGTTTGGGAATAGGGTATAGGGCTAGGGTTTGGTAAATGGGAGTGGGGTTTGGGGAGTAAATGTTGATGATTTTGGGAGAGGGAATGGGATTTGACAAGCTCAATATGGATGAAGTGAAAAAGAAGAGCAATGACCTTTAAAAACTTGCAAGAGAGGATTTAGGAATTAGCTAGGGTTTGTGTTAGCTATTTAGCTAGGGTTTTGCTTAAAGGAAACCAAAAACATCCAAGGCACCAAACACAACTTTCCTGAGCAAGGAGGAATGTTTTACTTACTTGGAACAAGCTTTAATTTGATTTTTAGGAAGCTTGGAGGAGTTTTAAGGTGATTTTGGCTTTAGTAACAGGTGCGTAATGCCAAGAAACAGGTTCGCAGCGCTAGACCAAAATGCAATGGAAAAGCTGCAAAAGGTGTGCAACTTTGGGTAGGTGTGCAGCGCCAAGGCCCAGGTGTGTAGCGCCAGCAAAATGTTGGGATTTTTTTCCCCTGTTTGCCTTCTTTCTTCAAAAACATGATTTTTTCCCCTTTGGCTCATTCAATTCCAACAATGAAGACTTAAACAAATAGATTGGATTTTATATCCATTTCTTTTAATTTTTTCATTAACCAAGACGCACTTTTCTAATGTTTTGCTAGCTTTTTCAAAAATGCTCTGTTTCACTTACATTCTAACTTTTACCCTTTTGCAGGTGGACTTTTACATTGACTTTTTGTAATGGCAGGAGGTTGACTTTGTTACCAGGTCACCAGGAACAACTTTTGAATACTTATTACATATAGAAACATTGAAATTACATGAAATTTTGACAATAATGGAAAAAACCTTGTTTTCACCTCAAAACAGAGTTTTGAGGTAAAAACGATTTATTAAGCATAACAGAAGTAAATTTATGATTTTATGAACTTATTTATCCTCCTCATGTGCCTGCTAACATTTTTATTCAATTAAGATGACCATGATGACAAACCCTAATACCTAATGAGACTAAACCCTAAAACTGATTTTTATAAATGAAATGAAACAGGATGACAGTAAATGACTAAAAAAATGTGTGAACAGGTCAGCAGGTGAATGTCATGAGGGAAATTAACATGAGACCACTACCATCAGTTGATCCATGACCTAATGGAATGCAGCCGATCGGATGAGACACCTAATATGCGTGCAAAGAGCAATTTGATAACTGACGTAAGTGTGAAGACACTGGCACTAACAGTGTCATTTAGTTCTGGGCAGTGACTTGGGCTTGGCGCCTGAAAATGTGCCTCAAATCCTGGAGACATTGGCACCACACTGAGAAAAATAGTCCACAGGCACATGCATGCCCATATCATGGGAGCATCCGGGGGTTAATTGGTCTAAAAACTCAGTGGGACCCAGGGGCTAGTTACCTGAGTGGTTGGGATGGTTCTTCGGAGTAATGTAGATGATGTGGAAGGTTTGTATGTTGTGTTTCTGTCGATTTCACTTCCTTAAGGTCACATAGGAGGTTGAATCCTATCATAGTAGCCTCTTGTCACATGTTTACCTTGGTTGGCCAGTTACTTGTGTATATGTGGGAGGAGGGTGTTACATAGTTCTATCAGAGCGGGTTGAACTCTCTTTGGGTCATATATGATACCATATAGTGGTATCAGAGCATGGTTCACCCCTCAAAATGGATTGGTGGTGTTTGTTGGTCATGCATTAATGTCGGTTGCCTGTGTGTTAATCATCCTTATGGTATATGTGCTTGTTGCATATGCATGGTGCCAATCATGGTTGTAGTGATGTCACCATGTGAAGGAGGATAGTGTTGTTGTGGGATGTATCATTGTGAGTGTATGATTGTATATGCATTTGCTATGGATGCCGATGTATATATGTTGTTATGCATGCATTTTCATGGTTATGGTTGTGCATGTATGGTAGGTCAGACATGCATTATGAGGTCTTTGTATGCAATTAGGTCATCATGATGATAATGGTATGTTATTATGCTAATGTTGTTGCTGAGATAAAGCAGGAGATGCAGACCATCAAAGTGATGTTGCAACAATGGACTTCGGGGTAAGAGAAGATCATCATACATGTTTGTATGGTGGGCATGCAAGTATGTGCTTAATGGTTGTTTTAAGAATTAGGGTTACTTATATACTTGTCATTTTAATTTTTTTATGGTTACATGTCTGATAAATTATATTTGATTAGTGTAGTCATATCCACATGTGTCATATAGTCATGAATGATAGTAATTTTTTGTTGTGTGCATTATGGTCATATGCACGATGGTTATGTTCATTACATTGAAGATCTTGATGTTACATGTATCATGTTAACCTGGATTGGTCTATGCAAATGACTATGGTTATGGTATTCAAGTAGTCAACTTATTTGTGATAGTGTGTTATAATAATTTAGACTGATTATGCATATGTGATTGCTATGCATGAATGGAAATTATTTATGAGATTATGATGTGAACATGTTAGCTAGTTAATGTTATGGATATCATGACCTTATTTATGTTTGAGTTTATATGTTGTGAAGTTATATCGTGCTAATCAATATTGATTGTGCACACAATATCACGTCCCTTGAGATACATTAAGGTATGAGTTTTCTTATATTGTCTATTTAGTGTTTGAATGTTTGACTATGTCATTTATTTGGTGTGTGGGTGTTTGGTGTCTATTATGTCATCCATCTGTTGTCCGAATGTTTGATTAATTTAATGATATGAGTATGTGTCTATAATACTTCTTTCCAAAACTATCTTGTTTGAATATGGTTGTACTAATGCATATGCGTTGAGACCACTGCTATGTACTCGAGTGTAAGTAGGTGATAGTTGTAGCATTATGTATTATGAATAATGAGTGTGAGTCCATTGTTGAGTATGACATGGTTGTTAGGCTTGGTAAAGGTTGATTTGAAATTAATATACATGATGTTTTGATCTTCGGAATGTGAGGCTGACATGTGTGAGCAATTGCAAGGCAACATGCTTGGTATTAGCTTGACACGGTAATAGTTGAATTGTGTATATTACTAGCAACAAAGTGATGTGACAATACATAATAAGACTTGATTGCAACAAGGTAAAAAGGTAAAGAAGGGAATTGGGTGAGGATTCCTTTGGCTATGTTTGGAAACCACAATTCTAAACGAGTGAATGCTTTAAATATAGAAGTCTTGTTAACCTAGATTTTGTCTGACATTATAAGGATATGTGTTATATTCATAAATATGTATTTCACAAGTGTAAAAACTAGTTCTAGTTATGGATAGATTCTTCAAAGGATTGGAGTCCCTTGAGAGATGGCATGGATGTGTTCAGTCACAAGCAACGTGCTTGGAACAACAAGGGAAGATAAATAGTGTATTGTTATGTTTCTTTATGCACTGGAAGTTGTGTGTTTATGGTAGCATGATGCAGGGGATTGCATGGAAGAAGAGACTTCCATGAAATATTGAAGAAGGCTCAAGTTGAATTCCCCTTGGAGGCATTGTCAACCCATGGGGTTGAGTCATGCTGCTTGTTGGGAGTTTTGTGCCTTCGGTATTTTGTGATTTGTTTGATCTTGATTTGTGGGTTTTGATTGTGTTTATTTTAAGGCCTTGACACTTTGTTGCATTGTCGTATTGTTACTAGTTTTCATGGTTTTATCTTGTTTTCTTCTTGTTCGTTCCTTTTATGTTTTGATTCTTGGGAATTGATTGGGAAAAGAGGAAAGTTAATGGAGATGAAGGAGAGCTAAACAAAAACCTAGCAGGTAATGTAAGGGTAAATGGACAATGGTAGGATAGTCATGGTAAAGGTAACAGGAAATTAGAAGTAAATGGATTTGAGGCATCAAATGCCTTGGCTATGTTGGGAATCATTGTTCTCAATGTTTATGGTGTGCATAGATAAAGGGAGTTCTTTTAACCTTGACCTTATGCTAGTTGGTAATTATGTTATGATTATGATTATGTTGATGTTTATATATGTATACATGTATGTATGTATGTAATTCGTGTCTAACAGGGTCATCTGGATCATGGTTGTTTAATGCTAATGTTTAAATGCATTTATGTGTGTATGTATGTCGTTGTCTGACAAGATCATGATTGTTTTATGCCAATGTTAATGTATATGTATGTATGTATCCATGTATCTATGTCATTGTTTGACCAGATTGTCAAGGATGATTCTTGTGGACGAATGATTTCTTATGCAAGTGAGTGGCATGATGAGGTTCCTGGTCTTAGTGGGGGGAGTAGTCATGAAAAATATACGAGGTTAGTATCACGTGGATATGAATTGATATTGTATTCTTGTATTATTCCTATGTTTATACTATCATAGATGACTCTAAGGGATACATCAACTAAATGCAAGCAGTGAGATCCGAGGCATGCTAGGATAAGCATGGATGGGAGAGAGACACTAGAAGCAAGGTTTCTTGGTAGAGACAGTGAGGTTTTGGATGTGCAGTATTAGTGTTGTGTATATGTTGTGCATGTTGTATATTCAACGATTGTACCTATGGTGACATGAACATGTAATATATTTTGTATTGTGTACATATGAGGTTGTGTGCATGGTGTTGTGTGTACATTTCATATGCAGTGATGGATATATATGATTTTATGTACACGTCATATATGCGGTGCTATATACATATTGTACTATATGCATGATGGATATGTGTTGTTGTGTGCATATGGTGTTGTGCGCATGTTGCATATGCAATACTATGTATATAGGGTGCTATGTACATGTTTCATATGCAATGCTATGTACATATGGTTTTATGTGCATGTTGTACATGTGGTGCTATGTACATATTGGTGAGCTCCAGTATTGTAGCAATAATGCTACAACTCCTGGGGCTTCCTGTCTCTTAATTTTATCAACCCGGTAGTTCGTACAAACTTGGAAGCGGCGGTGCTATATGCACAAGTACTAGCTCTTGTCGCAGCTGTCACTTGGTCAGCTGGCACAAGTCCACTAGGGCTCAAGCCAACTTCTATAGGCTCTCAGAAGAAGCTTGCTAATTGATGGACGAAAGCTAATCTCAAAGGAAAGCTACTCTACTTTGACAAAAATGAACTGAAAGCAAATCAAAGCTTGTAAACCTAGGAAACCCTAATTTGACTAGTCTAACCTCTACAATGCAAAGAATGTAAATGCAACTTCTACCAATGCTGTCAGTACCTCTAATAAGTGAAAATGCATGGATCTAAACTACTTGCATCATGAAAGTTATGTCTTTGTATTTTTCCTTTAAGTGAATGGAATGATTGTGATCTTGTGCTAACTAGGGTTTGGTTGTGCAGAGGGGATGGAGAAGGAAGGAAAGCGTGGGACAGGTTGGGGAGGCTAGGAGAGGTCCCTAGGGATCCTTAGCATCCATCCACAGAGGTTCCTCACATTCAGATGCTCAGCAACCGAGAGAGTGGCCTCCTACAGGATGGCTGTGGAGGATCCTACAGGATACTCTGTTTTCTACAGGATGTTTACAAATGGCTACAGGATGACCTACCGTGAGTGTTTGGAGTGATGGAGGGATGATGAAATGGTAGAGGGAGATGTGTAAGGTAGGAATGAGGCTGGTGATGGCTTTAGAAGTGAAAGAATGGGATGGGAAGTGAGTGTAGGGAGTAGGGTGGAAGGTAAAGGGCTATGTCAACGAAAGGGCTAGAGAATGGAAGTACGTGAGGAGTGAAAGGATTTGTGAGATAACAGAGCGGAGCAGGGATCAAAGATGTGTTTGCAGGTGTGATCAAGGTGGAGGACGAAGTGATAGAACAAGAGAAAGTAGTGTAGATGAAACAAATGCTTGTGAGTGTCACCAAAACGAGAATGCTTCAACCTGAGCTACCTGTGACATAAAATCAATGAACAGCAATATAAATTGTGAAGGAAACTCATGCATGGCAGTGGGATGAAGAAGCAATGCTAAATATGAAAGTGCATGAATGGATCTAAGTAATGCCTCAGCCTACTTCCAAACAACTACAGCAGTTCTAACTAATAAAACCAATCTGTTTGACTTCTACAGGAAATCTAAATCAGCAGCTATACTCAAATGCATGTAAAGGAAAATGGAAACGAAATGCTAAAGGAACAATATTGATACAAAGGAAGGAGGCCTGAGCTCTCAGGTTGGGCCCAACCCCGAGAGCTTTAGGCTCCTTTAAAAACTCAAAATCTGATCCAAAACTGCTTGCTTTTATTCATAATCAAAAGTCTAATGTCATGCCAAAACTGGCTTACAAAGAGCGAAAACCAAATTGACTAACTAGCTGCTACGAAATGACTAACTACTAGCTACCAAAAATGACTACCAACTAGCTACAAAACGACTACCCACTAGCTAACCCAAAATGAGGCCCCAAGCCTTCTTATTTATACAATTTGAGGACCCAACAGTCCTCCTAAAAGTTAGGGACTTGGCTGCCCAAGACTTGGAGTTAACAGCAGTCCAACTTGACTTGCTTGGCTGCCCTTGTGCTCATTAATTTGGTGGCCTTTGAACTCCGAGCTGATGGTGGAGAATTCGAGGTAAGGGTCCATAAATGAGGGGGACACCTTCCTACAAATCCTCTAGCTTGTTCTCCCACGAATTTGGCTGCCAAGTGCACATTAAGACCTTCCATTTTGTCTCCAAGTTGACCAACAAGGCTACACAAAGCACCCATTAGACTTGTTGGCATAATGACTAACCAAATTCACTCTATTAACATAAAAATAATCAAAAACATGCAATAAACAAATGAGAGTGGTGGACTAAGCCAAATTAGGAGGTTGAATGAGCCCAAATAATTGTACATTTTTGGGGCTCATCATCACCCCCTTACTGAAAGTGTTGCTCATCCTCTGAGCAACCAAATCTCTCCCCTTGTCTTTGATGGCCCTGATGGCCTCCTTGTCATGCCAAGCTTCTGAAGTGATGTCCTCTTCTCTGTCATGAAACCATGCTTCCTTGCTTCTTCCACTCTTTGCTCCTTCCCCTAAAGAATTCTCAGCTTGGGTATGATTGTGCAAGTATATTCAATCTGATGGCGGAAATGGTGGTGAAAGGAGATGAAACCAGTGGAGGATGGAAGAAAAGAGTGGTTGCATGCCTCCTCAACAGACTTCAAGCTTCAACTCCCTCTCCAAAATTGATTCTGGCCTGCCAAAAGGCTTCTACAGGAAAGTCCTGTAGCTTCCTGTAGAAGGTTGAACCATGACTAAATTGTGCCCGAACCTTGAAAGAAATGAGTGTTCATGGAGGGGATGGATGTGTTGAGGGTGGCCAACACAGGTGCTGCCTCCTTAGCTAAAATCTCGGCCGATTTCTCCTTTTGCTGCCCTTTTTCAAACTTTCCTGTAGAAACTGTTCGCTGGCTTCTACAGGAAAGTCCTGTAGTGGCTTTTTCTGTCTTCCTGTAGACACGGGTGTCACCAAGGGTGTCACCACCATTTAAATAATAATTTGCCATCATTCCAAATAACCAGCATGTCCTTGGCACATAAATAAGTCTGAGATGCAGAACAGAACAATCCTTTTTTCTAATCAGAAAGACAGCCACCAATACATGTAATCAGTATGTTCTTTGATGCACAAAAACTGAGATGAACCCTGGAAGTTTAGGCTGAGTGAATGAGAGTGCAGAGATCAATCCCTTTGAAAATTGCATGGAAGTAATCATCTTCGATCTTATCTTTCTTTGCTAACAGGCCCTTGGTGTCTACTTTCTGATTTATCTTGTTGTCGTTTTCACCAGCATCATTTACAGCAGTTCTGAGAACTTCATCCATAGTAGTATCCTTGCTGCCTGGATTCAACTGAAATGTTCTACTAATTTTTTTCTCTTGCACAGGATGCAACTTCTTGGAAGAGACAACTCTGGCTGGTCCCTCAGTCTCTTTTTCAGTATCCATGCCAAAACGTGTAGACATTATCGCTTTAATTACCTGGGTTTCCTTTACTGAGATTGCCTCACCAAGCTTTGTCAAAGGCTCATCAAGAAGCTCCACATGGTTTTTTTTACAATTCTCCAAAGCTTGCAGCACTTTTTCAGAAGCATTTCTCTTACATAAGATTCATTGTCAGCCTTTACACTAGCAGCAGCATGGAGTTTAAGTTTGTCCACAGCTTCTGGTAACCTCAGAAATCGAGATCTTGCACGGTTTGCTCTTTCAGAACTGCAAACTCGATGAAGAAAAGTCCAAGCTTTTCTGCTTTGGAAGGATTTCACTGCGCCTCTAAGTGAGCCGGGTACGTGGGAGGATTTCAAACTGGACCGAGAAGCTCGGTGGAGGACGACAAGTTAACAGCTTGTGCAAACTTCAATTGACAATGTGGCAAGTGCAGATGACCAACAATTCGTGAGATTCAGCCGAGCCTACTTTTAGTTGCTGCGTGATTTGTGGTGAGCTGGCGAAAACACATGCACGCTGGCTTCTTCAAACTGAAGTGATTTTATGAACTGCATGTCTTCTATTTGCTAATCAACTGCACTAGAGTTAAACTTCTGATCACTGGAGTTCAACTGATCTAACACTAACTGTGTTTTTCAACTTCCACGTGAATGGCTGATCCATGCACGCGTGACTGCCGGCTAAATTCTCAGGGGCGATAATCAGCTGAACTAATTCATGGCTTAATCCCACATTTCATTCATTCATGCAGTTTCCAAATTAATTTTATGCAATAGAAGAATGGGTTGGTCACATACCTCGAAGTGGAATGGCTGCCGTGAGCTCTGTGGCCTGTCCTTGCTGCATGCATTGATTTTATGATTGCATGATGGCTTGGCTGCTAATCTTTGATTGTGTTTTTCATGTGCAGGTGTCCTCTGGCCGGATCTGAGTGCATGCAATCAATTCCACGTTCAACTCTGCCCGTTCAAGCTGCTGCCATTGAATTTTCTCAAGACCAGAACTTCTTTTTGCCATTTCTCCCAAACGGTCGATCGGATTGAGCTGAAACTTGGTGGGCATGTTCCTACCATCATGATGCATCTCCCATAGCAAATTCGTGATCAATGGATGCACGGATTTCGAGAAAATTGGAAAATGGCTGAAGATTTCAGAGCTCGATTTCTCGGAAACCGTGCATCAGAATTGGCTGAAACTGCTTGGGTAGGCTACTATCATCCATGTGCATCTCCCCATGAAACAGGTTTTGAAACGGATGCACGGTTATGGAGAAAATGCAAAAATGGCTGATGGTGATGGAGGCTGATTCCTTAGAAACCGTGCACCGGAATTGCATGAAACTGCTCAGGCATGTTGTCATCGACCTTGTACAATCCCCCATAAAATGGTTTGTCAAATGGATGCATGGTTCTCAAGTTATGGCAAAAACAAATTCTGCTCTATGTGTTTTTGGCTTCAAGGCATTTTGCATGTGTTTGCATGGTATGACAAAATGAATTTTTGCTGTGATGCAGGTATGGAGATGATGGAGGATGAGTTGGAAGACGACAGGAGGACTCTTGAACCTTTGAGGAAGCTACCATGCTTGCAAAACCACTTTTTGAAATGCATGCCTAGTTTCCCACAATTTCTATAGGAAGATCCTGTAGAAGCACAATGAGAGGCACAAGGAGGTGGAAAAAATGATGGATGAAGGCAAGGGATGGACACACAAGTGCTTGTAGGCCTAATCAACAGATTCCCACCTTTAGATTCATTTTTGAGATTGAATTTGGCTCGTCCAAAGGTTCTACAGGATGTTTCCTGTAGAAATATAGAGCATCCTGTAGAAAACACAGTTTTGAGGAAAGAAGCTTAATGACATGAAAAGAATGATGGAAAAGGGGTGAGGAGTGGAAACATAGATGAGTGTAGGCCTCATGGACATATTCCAAGCCTTCAGGTCCTCTTTGGAGATCAATTTGGCTTTTTTGTAAGCTTCCTGTAGAAGATACGAAACTTCTTTGTCTTTGATTTGAGTGCTCCTCCTATCATGAAACATCCTCCTTTAACCTGCAATGTCATTGCTGCAACATGAAATGGAGATTAGCTTTATTTTTCTTTTTCTTTTTCTCTTTTTTTTTGAAAAACAACTAGGGCGCCTCATGGAGGTTTTCACCCTAATTGCCTGCCTTGGGCGCCTCCAAGGGAGGTTTTCACCCAAAGATCTTTTCCTCTTTTCTCTTTTTTTTTTTTCAACCCATTGACCGCCTCATGGAGGTTTTCAATCAATGAGCCAACCTAACGCGCCTCCGAGGAGGTTTTCACCTTAGATTTCTATTTTCCTTTTTTCCATTTTTTTTCTTTTCTTTACTTTTTTTTCTTTTTTTTTCTACCCTACCCTACTTGAAAAACAAAATCATTTTCAAGTATAGGAATACTTCCAATGGAGCCATGTGCACATCGAGATTAGAGAAAAAATGATGTGGAGGCTCGAAATGCATGCTCTGACAGGTATCCAGATCTCAGAGACCAAATGATCTGACTTTGAAGGGATCAAACATAGTTGAGGAAGAGAGTACTGCTGCAACTTAGTGACTGTTTGGAACCATGTCTCAATATAGCTTTGATATCCTTGGTCCTTTTGCTGATCTGGATCATTCTTCATGTCACCTTCTATCATGACCTTCTGATCTTTCTCTTGAGTACATGGAGGATTTGATGGTGACCATGAGGAAGCTTTCTCGATCTCTGATTCTGATCTCTTTTCTTCATCAAGTGCAGCCCATGGTTCTTTGATCTCTTCTTTTGAATCCTCTTTTGCTTTTGGTCCTTCAATGCTCTCAAGATGATCTCTTTTTTGCATTACTTTTCCTGAGCTTTGGTGAACATCACTGAGCTCACGAGGAATCATTTGCACATGTTGTGCCTCAGATTTGCAATTGGGTTGAGCTACTCCATTGCATGGTTTTGGAAATGGAGGTACGGGTAGCTGAGTGGAGGTGTGAAATTGAGATGGAGATGGATGGCATTGTGGTTGGGTAGGCATTTGGGGTTGCCTTGGTGGAGGAGGAGGCGATGGTTGTGGATGAGCAGGTGGTGGAGGAAAATGAGCGGGATGAGAGTTGTACTAGGGCCTCCACTCCTGGTAAGGTGCATTCCACTGAGGCTGTGGCTGAGCATAAGAGTGAAATGAATGAGCAACTGGTTGGGCATAATATGGATCTGTGAAGGAACAAGGAGAATATGACCAAGGAGGAGGTGTAGACCAGGAAGGATGAGCAGGGGGATCCCAAGAAGGCATGAAAGTGGCTTGATAAGGGTCATAATAGGTCTCGGGTATCCCTTGCAGTTCCTGCTGGTAAGATCTAGGTCCATGTGGCCAACTTTGGTTCATATAATAGAGTGATTCAGTGGCTCCCTTGGCTCTTTGATATGCAGCTTTGATTCTGGGCAAGGAAGGGCACTGATTTGTAGGATGGTATCCTTCACATACAAAACACACTTCTAGGGAGTGCATTGGACATTCATTCCTAGGATGCTTTTTAAGACACCCAGGACAAAAAATGACCAAAGCCCTCTTGGCTTCTTCTTGCTTCTTTTGGATCCGCAAGGTATCCAGTTGCATGGCAAGAAACTGCCTCATATCACTCTTGAAATCTTCAATCTGATTTTCAAATTCATCTTTGGACAAGGGACTGCTCCAATCATTTCTTCTTGTAGCCATTTGCTTCAGAGGAATGTTTCTTCTTCTTCTCCCCTAGAGGTTCTTCAGATATGTCTTGATGTCCACCCAGGGGTCCTTTCATCACAGCCATCGAAGAAGAACGTTGGCTGTGTGAAGCAGTGGGGGTGCTATGCAATCATTTTTCTAACTTATCTCTACTCCTACAAAGCATGAAATAGATTGAACTGCAACTAACTATCTTGCGAAATTGAAAGGACTAATCTATTTTGCTCAAATGAAATTGCAAGAATGAAATGCTAGTCTACGCTTGCGGAATTGAAATGCTAATCTACGCTTGTAGAATTGAAATGCGGAATTGAAAGGCTATTCTAGGAAAGCAGGAAATGCTAATCTATGAAAGCAGGAAATGCTAATCTATGAAAGCAGGAAATGCTAATCTAGGAAAGCAAGAAAGGCTAATCTACTTTTGCATAAATGAAATTGCATAATGGAAATGAAGTAAACTACTTAGAAGAAGGTTGTGGTAGAAAATAGAAGAATAGCAACAATCACCAATACTCTGCCGCTTCCCCGGCAACGGCGTGCCAAAAAAAGATGGTGAGCTCCAGTATTGTAGCAATAATGCTACAACTCCTGGGGCTTCCTGTCTCTTAATTTTATCAACCCGGTAGTTCGTACAAACTTGGAAGCGGCGGTGCTATATGCACAAGTACTAGCTCTTGTCGCAGCTGTCACTTGGTCAGCTGGCACAAGTCCACTAGGGCTCAAGCCAACTTCTATAGGCTCTCAGAAGAAGCTTGCTAATTGATGGACGAAAGCTAATCTCAAAGGAAAGCTACTCTACTTTGACAAAAATGAACTGAAAGCAAATCAAAGCTTGTAAACCTAGGAAACCCTAATTTGACTAGTCTAACCTCTACAATGCAAAGAATGTAAATGCAACTTCTACCAATGCTGTCAGTACCTCTAATAAGTGAAAATGCATGGATCTAAACTACTTGCATCATGAAAGTTATGTTTTTGTATTTTTCCTTTAAGTGAATGGAATGATTGTGATCTTGTGCTAACTAGGGTTTGGTTGTGCAGAGGGGATGGAGAAGGAAGGAAAGCGTGGGACAGGTTGGGGAGGCTAGGAGAGGTCCCTAGGGATCCTTAGCATCCATCCACAGAGGTTCCTCACATTCAGATGCTCAGCAACCGAGAGAGTGGCCTCCTACAGGATGGCTGTGGAGGATCCTACAGGATACTCTGTTTTCTACAGGATGTTTACAAATGGCTACAGGATGACCTACCGTGAGTGTTTGGAGTGATGGAGGGATGATGAAATGGTAGAGGGAGATGTGTAAGGTAGGAATGAGGCTGGTGATGGCTTTAGAAGTGAAAGAATGGGATGGGAAGTGAGTGTAGGGAGTAGGGTGGAAGGTAAAGGGCTATGTCAACGAAAGGGCTAGAGAATGGAAGTACGTGAGGAGTGAAAGGCTTTGTGAGATAACAGAGCGGAGCAGGGATCAAAGATGTGTTTGCAGGTGTGATCAAGGTGGAGGACGAAGTGATAGAACAAGAGAAAGTAGTGTAGATGAAACAAATGCTTGTGAGTGTCACCAAAACGAGAATGCTTCAACCTGAGCTACCTGTGACATAAAATCAATGAACAGCAATATAAATTGTGAAGGAAACTCATGCATGGCAGTGGGATGAAGAAGCAATGCTAAATATGAAAGTGCATGAATGGATCTAAGTAATGCCTCAGCCTACTTCCAAACAACTACAGCAGTTCTAACTAATAAAACCAATATGTTTGACTTCTACAGGAAATCTAAATCAGCAGCTATACTCAAATGCATGTAAAGGAAAATGGAAACGAAATGCTAAAGGAACAATATTTATACAAAGGAAGGAGGCCTGAGCTCTCAGGTTGGGCCCAACCCCGAGAGCTTTAGGCTCCTTTAAAAACTCAAAATCTGATCCAAAACTGCTTGCTTTTATTCATAATCAAAAGTCTAATGTCATGCCAAAACTGGCTTACAAAGAGAGAAAACCAAATTGACTAACTAGCTGCTACGAAATGACTAACTACTAGCTACCAAAAATGACTACCAACTAGCTACAAAACAACTACCCACTAGCTAACCCAAAATGAGGCCCCAAGCCTTCTTATTTATACAATTTGAGGACCCAACAGTCCTCCTAAAAGTTAGGGACTTGGCTGCCCAAGACTTGGAGTTAACAGCAGTCCAACTTGACTTGCTTGGCTGCCCTTGTGCTCATTAATTTGGTGGCCTTTGAACTCCGAGCTGATGGTGGAGAATTCGAGGTAAGGGTCCATAAATGAGGGGGACACCTTCCTACAAATCCTCTAGCTTGTTCTCCCACGAATTTGGCTGCCAAGTGCACATTAAGACCTTCCATTTTGTCTCCAAGTTGACCAACAAGGCTACACAAAGCACCCATTAGACTTGTTGGCATAATGACTAACCAAATTCACTCTATTAACATAAAAATAATCAAAAACATGCAATAAACAAATGAGAGTGGTGGACTAAGCCAAATTAGGAGGTTGAATGAGCCCAAATAATTGTACATTTTTGGGGCTCATCACATATGATGTTGTGTTTATGATTGTATAAGTGGTTCTGTAAGCATGTAGTGGCATGTACATGTTGTAGATATGGTGTTTTGTGCAGGTGGTGTTGTGTACATGTTGTGCATATGGTGTCGTGTACATGTTGCACATATGGCGTTGTGTACGTTTGGCGTTGTCTACATGTTGTACAGGTGGTACGATGTACATGTGGCGTTGTGTACATGTTGTGCACGTGGTGCCATGTACATGTGATTTTGTGCACTCATTGTGCAGGTGGTGTTGTGTACATGTGGTAGTGTGTACATCTTGTACATATGGTACTAGTGTACATATGGTATTATGTGCATGTCATACATGCTGTGTTGTGGGCATGTAGTACTATGTATGTGCATTGTGTAGTTGTGGTATTGTGACGTGTATTTGTTGTGTTGTACTTTGTGTACATATATGTATTGTGTTGTACATTGGATGTAGGAGTATGTATTGTGTTGTGTTGTACACCGGGTGTAGGTGTATGTGTGGTATGTTGAGTGTAGGTGCATGTATTTCATGATGTTGTATGTCGTGTTTGGTTATATGTGTGTGATGCACACTATGTTTATGTGCACATGGTTGAGGAGAAGGCACTGGGTGTTTTTTAGGTGTGGCAACCGATCCAGTGTGTGTATGGAACAAGGACAAAGGTAGAAGCTAAGCATTGATGAATGTTGGGTGTGTGTTATATTTTTTCCATGACTAGGCCCATGTACGAAGCAAGAGGTCAGATGGGGGGTAGTAGCCCCACCATTTGTTGCACCAGGTGCAACGCATGGGTCACAGGGGGGGTGACATCCCCCCCTGTCGGGGGTTTTGACGGGGGTGGTAGCCCCCCTCTACGGGGTCTAGGGAAACACCCTGAGATTTTTTTTTTGGACCCTATATTAGGCGGTAAAACCTACCTATGGTTTTGTGCATGAGTTTTGCACATGGTTTTGGGTATGATGGTTTTCTGCCCATGCTATATTGTAGATCCAATGAAGGGAACTACTATTATGTTCTAATCCAGGGCTAATGGATTATGGTTTATGAATGCTTTAGAATATATATATATATATATATATATATATATATATATATATATATATATATATATACATATATATATATATTGAGATGAATATAATGAAAAATCAATCTGGTAGTCCTGATTTTGGGATCCAGGTGAAAATATTTGTGTATTTTCTTTGTGTTTCTCACTATTATATATTTTATATTTTTAAGAATTCATTTGCAGGTAATTTTTGTACATGGTTAAAACTTGCATTTGGTATCAGAGTTCCTTTCATCTTCAAGGGGATGCCTTTGCTGCTAAAGGGTTTTGCTCGGGCCTATGGTAGGACTTGTTTAGTGGGAGATCTACGGGATCGATTTTTGGGGTGAAAGAAGATGGCAAGAATTTGAAAGATAGAGATCAAGAAATTTAATGGTCAGATTTTTGAGTTGTGGAAACTCAAGATGGAGGATTTGTTCATGGATAAAGATTAGTGTATCATTGTAGACCCGCGTACTAAACTAATGGAAATGTCAGATGAACACTGGATGAAGTTGGATAACAAAGAAAAGAGCACAATACGGTTGTGTATCTTAGATTAATTATTATTGAATGTATCAGGGAAAGGTACAAAGAACGCTTTGTGGGACAAGTTAGGGACTTTGTACCAATCTAAGTCTCTGGTGAAAAAATTGTTCCTATGAAAAACGCTATATAACCTGAGGATGAACGATGGAGACTCAATGACAGAACATCTGAAGCCTTTAATATTTTGGTAAGCCATTTTTTATCTGTTGATATTAAATTTTAGATGAAGACAAGTGCATCTATTTTCTATGTTCTATACCATATTCACGGGATAGCCTGACTATTGCAATAGGGAGAAATACAACTACGTTGAGGATTCATGAGATGGAAAAATATGGAAAAATATGGAGGGCCAGAATGGAGATGCATTGCTTGTATGAGGACGGTCCCAAAATAAAAAAAAATTAAGTCCTCGAGGGGGAGATCTAAATCTAGAGGGAGATCTAAATCTCCAGGAAAACCTGTAAAGGTGTGCTGGAAATGTGGAAATGAAATTCACTTTAAAAAGGACTATTGATCTAAATCTCCTAAGAAAGGAAAGGGATCTGGTGATGCTCCTTCTCTAGAGGCAAAAACCACCTCAGATGAAGGTGGGGATGTGTACTTTGCTTCTTCTTCAAGTGCACATGAAAATCATGAGGTATGGTTGATTGACTTAGGTGCATCCTTTCAGTTCACTCCTCATGGGGAGTGGTTCTGCGAGTATGAGAAATATGATGGTGGTGATGTATTCTTAGGGGATGAAAAAAAGGGTAGAATCATCAAACATGGAAAATTCAAGTTGAAGTTGCAAGGTGGAAGGATTAGAACACTTCCAGGTGTTCTTCATATTCTTTTGTTGGCGAGAAAACGGATTTGTATAAACAAGATGGATGATGGAGGTGAAAAATAGTGTTCGAGAAAGATACCTGCAAGATGGCTCAGGGAGCCCTAGTATTGATGTGGAAGGCTCTGATTGGAAATTTGTACAAGCTTCTAGGTAGTACTCTTATTGATGGGTGCAACAGTTCTATGGTTCCTCAAAGTCGAGCAAAAAATCTAATGGTCTCTAGAGAAAATACCATGCTATGGAATCAAAGGCTTGGACATAATGAAGAGAAATGCCTTTGAACACTTCATGGTAATGGTATGGTAGAAGGTATGTCTAATTTCTCTCTGGATTTTGATTTCTATAAATATTGTGTATATGGAAAGAAAAATCAGGTGATTTTCCCCTCTGGTGCTAAGAGGGAGAAAGGGATATTAGAGCTTGTGCAAGTGATGTGTTTGGACTTATGTCGGTTCCAACACTAAGTAAGTTTGTGTACTATGTATCATTTATAGATGACTTATCAAGGAATACATGGATATACTTACTCAGGAAGAAATTTGAAGTCTTTGACAGGTTTAAAGAATTTAAGGCTCTAGTGGCAAAACTAGACAAAGAAGAAGATAAAGCTGTTGAGGATAGATAATGATGGAGAGTTCTGCAAGAAGGAATTTCAAGAGTTTTGTAAGAAGTGTCGTATAGCACAACAAAACACTACTCCATACACACCTCAGCAAAATGGAGCTGCATAAAGAATGAACATGACACTGATGGAAAAGCAAAGAAGCATGCTTAGTGGTGTTGGGTTAGGGCATGAATTATGGGTAGAAGCAATGGATACTGCATCTTACCTAGTTAATAGATCACCTTAATCAACATTGTAGGATAAGTCTCCACATGAGGTATGAATTTGTAAGAAACCCTCCATCACATGTGAGGGTATTTGGCTATGATGCATATGTACATGTTCCAAACGAGAAAAGAACAAAGTTGGATAGTAAATCTCAAAGGTGCGCCTTTATTGGGTATAAGGATGGTTTAAAAGTTTATAAGCTTTGGAACCAAGAAATAAGGAAGGTTGTGTAGAACTGAGATGTGGTGTTTAGAGAGGTGAAATATGTTATTAAACATTAATTCCTACAAAAGGAACCTGTGAAGATAGAGTTTGAGATAAAGGAGGAAGAATCAAACACTATAGAAGAACAAGAATCAGAAGATGAAGATCCACAAAATCCAGATGTGAGAAGATCAATTCGAAAAAGAAGAAAACTAGAAAGGTATAGTCCATCTTCTTTCTGTTCAAATTTTTCTTTATCTATTACTTATGATGATCCCATAACTATCAAGGAGGTAGTAGATTCAGAGGATGACAAACTTTAGAAAGAGGCCATGGTTGATGAATTGGCATCTTTGGAATAAAATGAGGTTTGGGATCTGGTGGAGGTTTCGATTGGAAGGAAACCTATTGGAAGAAAATGAGTGTTTAAGAAGAAGATGAATGCAGAAGGAAAGGTGGAGAAATAGAAATCTCAGGTTGTAGCAAAAGGTTTTTCCTAGGTGCCAGGAATTGATTTTGGTAAAAAAAAATTCTTGTTGCCAAGGTAGCGGCTATTAGATTACTTTTATCTGTTGTTGTTGCTTTTGATTTTGAGGTAGAATAGATGGATGTGAAGACATCATTTCTTCAGAAGCATCTGGAAGAAAAGATCTACATAAAGCAACCTGGAGACTTTGCGGTGAAGGGTAAGAAAGAACTGGTTGTTGGGGTAACAGAGGCCCCGCATAATGGTTTTGGGACTCAAAGACCACAATTTTGGGTAAAAGTATGGTAAAGGCTCCGCGAGGTGCACGAAGTGCGAATTGTAATGATTCAAGTCAAAGGGTTGTCCGCCCGAAAATAATGCAAGAAAATAGAAAGTGAGTCAGCCTGCCCATGGTCTGTGGACCATGGAAATGTATAAATAGAGCAAGGCTCTATGGTTAGAAGTCAATTTTTAGTTTTGATATTGAATGTTATGGGTTTGTAAAGGCAATACTTTCTTTGCGTCTGTAATTTTGAGTCAAGGGTGTTGGTAGATAGATAGAGGCTCTGCAGCTGTGTGCATAGAGGCCAGGTAGAGTCCGCAACTATGTGCACAGACCCTTGCAGCTGAGTGTGCAAGGCAGATCTGGTTGTATTGACAGAAGATAAATAAAGATAAGAATTTTTGAATCACTATGTGCTTTATCACGAATCTATCTATTGCTTATGTTCTAAATTTATGCACTGTTTTTAAGAATTATGATTGTGCGCACTGGGTTTGCTTAAAGACTGTAAGAAGAAGATCAGAACTGTAATAAACTCATTAATAAGAAAGCGCATCTGTGTGGATCTATGTGAAAGCCCGACAGCAGTATAGAGTGGCGCGAGGCCTCAGAATGGTTCACGACCCCTCCAGACCACATCAAGACATCCTAAGGGTGCGGAAACCTGGTTCCAACACCCTCCCCTACTACCTTTGGTAAGACTTTAGTCCGCGCTCCGCGGACTATTGCCGAAAGGGTCAGTAGTGCGGGATTTGTTTGGCTAATAACTCTTCCGAACGTGGGTCAGGCCCCAACACGCCAACAAATGGTTCCGTTGTCAGGACTGGGATCTGCCAAGGGATATCTGATGTCAGAACAAAAGAACCCTATGAAGAAAGAGCTTGAAGATTGGTTGGATCAGAAGCTTCACGAGTTTGTGGTACAGGAAAACAAAAATCCATGAATATCTAAGGAAAGGTGGCTAGATCGTTACATATACACAGAAATCCATGAGATATTCTTCGCATCCTTCTTGATAGAACTGTACGAGTGGATCACAAGGCTAGCTAATAGTCAGGGAAGGTGCAGACTAGATTAGCCCATCGTGTGGACACCAGAGTTGGTGCATAGGCTAGAAGCATTTGAAGATAAAATCGCGCAGGCAGTAGATCACTGGTTGGATCAAATAATAGGAGGGTTTATCACCGAATTCGCAATAGACACAACTGTGAGCTACAGCGAAGCAGAAAGGTGCTTTCTCCAAGGACCGCGGGGTAAGTACATCAAATCGTTGAATACTTGGATTAAAATGCTGTTATGTGAAAAATGAGTTATGTGCATCCATTGATGTCTGGGGTAACAAGGAGCAGAAGAGGCTACCGAGGGACAAAAGGATTAGAAAACAGTCCTCTAATTTCATTTTCGCGAGAAAGAGAGGAGGAGCTCGCAGGGTTCTCTCCAAGAACCACAGTCCGATTGATAAAGCATCGCATTGCACTGATACCACCACCATCCACGCCATCAACTACTTCACCTACATCAAACCCATCTTCACCTACCCCACCTCCGCCACCACCGAGGGTTGGAATGGCAAGTGTGGTCAAGTTGCCAGTATTTAGAGGCATAGGTAGTGAGGAACCAAATCAGTTCTGGTTCATGGTAGAGGCTGTATGGGAAGCCCAAGGTGTTACAAATGATAACATCAAAAATGCCACTCTGGCAAGCACGCTATAGGACCATGCGTTGATGTGGTATATAAAGTACTCGAGCGATCACCAAAATGCGGGAATAGCAGCAATCCAAGATGCATTGAACAAAGAATTGAGCTGGCCAAAATCAGAAATGCCATCGATCATCAGGTTCAAGGAGATCATGATGCTACCTGGTGAAACCCCATGGGATCTGAATCAGAGATTGAAGAGTACAATCCACGAGGCTAACATGACACTGATGGATGCACAACCCTACACGTGGTTTGTGGCGTCTTTGACACCACATCTGAGGATGGCACTATCACAGCAAAAGGTATCAACCTAAGCTGAAGCATTAGAGACAACGATGAGGTTGCATGAAACTCCAATACAAGATCCAGGGTTGGGAGTTCAACAAATCCACGCTCAACTACAAAACCCATGCTTAGAAATGCAAAGTTTGAAACATGTTAAGGCACCCCAGTTAGAGGCACGCGAAGAGTGGTGGTGCATAAAATGTAAGGGCTAGGGCCATGATAAGGATCATTATCCGATATTCGCGAATTACTTGACAGGGGGGACCAATGCCATTGTGACCAAAGGCACAAGTGGGGTCAAGCGCGACCCCCACACTGTGGTGCGCGATTTGTCAGGTGGGAGAAAAGCATGCCACGGACAACTGTCATCTATTCCAGAAACTGATACAACCCTCCCAACATCTATTTTTCAATTTTTGTAGATCGATGGGCCATGACGAATGAAATTGCCAAAGTTATGAGTTGTTGATGGATCGAACATATGCTTACAGGATGCGGACTGAGGCACGAGGTCAGGATCCAGCTGTAGCACTAGCACGCGGTGGATTCCAGGGACGCGGATGGGGATGAGGAGGAATGAGACCTAGACGAGGGCGTGGAGAGTTAATTTGCTACAATTGTGGAGGACCGGGGCACTACACACGTGATTGCACGAACCTGACTAGAACATGTTTCCTGTACTGTTACCAATTTTACCATGAAGCAGTAGATTGCCCCACACTAATTGCACAGATGCACGAAAAAGGGGTGCTTTAAACTACTCCCACTTAGAACGTCCAAATGATGAAGGTTGAACCGTGCGAAGAGAATCCTAACGTGAACATGATGCTCAGAGGCAGTGCCACTACAGGAGAGGATAAGGGGAAGCAATCTGAGGAGGATACATGGGTTCGCAAGGCCCCTACAAAGCAACCTAAGTTTGATTTGGAACGCACTAAGGAAACATTTATTGAGGCTAAGAAGAGCTTCACGAAGGCTTCTACTTTAGGTAGCAAGGATCAAGCTGAGCCGGGAATGGATCCTTCTATGTTAACTACCTTTTTAGACACATGCATGAAGTTACTACAAGACAATAAAGTAGTTAAGGGATTGCAAGAGTTGATAATTAGTTATGCGGGATCGGGTGAACCACGCATGATCTGGAAACTAAGAAAGCATGCTTTGCGCACCGGGCGGGAAATGCGGTTGACTGCCTAAATTGGTGACTATGAGATGGGTCAGGTCGTTCTAGATCTGGGGTCAGATGTGAAGGTGCTAGCTAAACAGACTTGGGAGTGTATAGGGAGGCCCGCGCTACAATGGTCTCTTATTCAATTAGGAATGGAAAACCAACAGAAGATCTTGCCTATGGGGACATTGCAAGGAGTCACAGTAGATATTGAAGGTGCGAGCACACAAACAGATTTTGAGGTAATAGAAATTGTGGATGACAGTAACCTGTATTCTTCATTGTTAGGGATCAACTGGGCTACAGATATGAATGGGGTCATCAACCTAAAGTGACTAAAAGTTATATTCGAGAAGAAGTACCTCTGCATAGTGGTTCTATTGGACCCAGCCAAAGCAGCGCACTACATTGAGCCTATGCGCGATGAGGACAGTGACGATGTACTGGACTGTATTTACCAGATCATAGCGCAAGATCAAGATCAGGTGAATCTGACGGCGGATGGAAGAATATCATGGGAACGGGACAGTTCCTACACATCGGACTCAGATGAAGAGATTGAGCGATGGCAGAACCGACTACATGAGGTAACAACACTAAATTGTAATATGATGGTTAGATCACTACGCCGGGTAACGATAGAAGTAAGGGAGCTGCCAACAGATGGCGGTGCCATGAAAGCATAGGAACTTGTCGACTGCTATGAAATGACAAGCTGGGAACATAAGCAGCAAGGTGCGCAAACAGGGTCGTTGGGCGCCACAATTGCACAAGTGTGGAATACACACCAAAAGATTAGAAGAAAGTGGCGCGAATGTAGAAGGAAGGCATGTGTATGGTTTGAAGGACAAAGCAGGGTGAGCATCCATCGACAGTGTCAAGTGCAAGTGGATGTGGTGCAACCACCTAACTGACTAAGAATCAAATATCTAAATTCACCGCAACAATCCATTCTGCCAGCTGTTCATGACAAAGCCAGCAGGAAAACAGGGGGGAGAAAGAATAACGTCCGCTGGATAAGACCACCCACTGGGAATTTGTGAATACCAAGGGTTCGATGGGCCTATGAGACCATCAGCAGAAGGCAAGGGGCGAATGTGATTTTATCAATGGTATGACAAGAGGGAACCAAGAATGAGCGCGGTAGCAACAAGCTTCGCAAAATCGATGAATAATGGGCACGACTGAGAAAGAAAAGCACGAGGTTGGAGGAAGGAATCAACAAATTGACAATTGGCATTGCACAAGCGGGCCATATGAATCTGCAAATAAGGAAACTAGGCCTGGCCAGGTCTAGCGCGTTACTAGAACGAGCTGTGACCCTGCTATCATGGTTGCGACTGAACCAAAAGAGGAATGTATCATATACAGCAGCCAACGAGGGAATAATAGATACAAAGGCACTCAAAAGGTGCCCATAGCCCAGGCTAGTAGGGAAGCTGAAATCTCACACCTGGGGTGCGACCACCTGACTAGCTGTGGAAAGCATAGTCTCAGCGCCCTAAGCAGTTGAAAGAAGGAGAGGGACTATAAACAAGTTTGCGAGAGGCTTGCGTTGAAAGAAGGGTCCGTGCAGGGCCAGTCAGTTAGTAAGATCATGGTCGCACCTAAGGGGTTGCGCTGCCATGTGGAAAGGTTGGGAGGTGACCGTCTACGTCACTATTCATGACAAGAAGTTCGAATTACGACAGAAAGGAGTGAGCGACGGGTCATTAAGGTAGAAGTTTCGAGATAGATACAAAAAGATCCACTGCCAGGAAGATAGTAATGAGTTAAAAGTGGAGGGAAGGGTTACATTGAAACTCACATGTTCCTACAAAAACCCTTGGACAACACTGGGATATTTGAGAGTTGAGCCGGTACAGAACAACAAACATCCATCTTTTCGGCTTCCTATGAGTACCATGGCTAGGACTCGAGCAAGGTTCGCGAAAGAACTGTATCCGACCCAGGAGGACCTGGAAGAGGTGGTTGTTGTCCCCAAAGTTCCAAAGCCCCCACGCACACCGTGACCCTGGAAGGGTAAGCAGACTATGGGGCCAGTCTAGGTATCACTGAGATTTAGTAAATTGTCAGTGGTAGAAAAGGGCAAAGCAATCACCACTGAAATCGACGAGGATGAGGAAGATTTGCAGGCCCTGATCGCTCGGATTGAAGCACAGGATGAAGAAGTAGAGTATGTTGTCTAAATACCTTCGCTACCACCATATACCTCTCCATGGAACGGGACGGCCAAGATACCGAAGGACCTAGACGCCGCGAAAAATACGCTCCAGACCCCGCTTCTCCCGGATGAGATAAGGTTTGATGGCTTGTCATCAGACCGAGTACCTAGTATCAAGTTCGAAGATTGGGATCTCGCGGATAGCGAGAAGTTCCCTCAATTGGTTGTCAAGAAATTACTATAGCGCAAGTGGTTACGAGGTGTGGAGAAGGCTAGATTACTAAATCTGAGGTGGATAACCAACTATCACCGCGTGGCCATCACCATTTTTGTTATCCGACAGTTACTATGTCTGGTACATGAGGGGTATCTCTGGTTGGAGGAACCGATTCCCATCATGGTTGATTTAGTACATCGAATTACCCATCTTCCTACTAAATGGAATGACCCTGCAGACATAGCCAACATAAGTAGCGATGGGGGTCTCGTCGAAGCAATGAAGGCTAAATATAAGTTGGAAAAGCAAAAGCGCGGGTATGCCATAGCAAGCATTAAAGATCGAGGGGTGCAAGTTGCCACATGGCTACTGGCTAGTAAATTCATGAGGAAATCCCACGCAGATGAGGTGCCAACCCCTGTCATTGCGCCTGCGGAACAGTGTGCAGAAGGGGTTCAGTTCAACTGGGTGCATTTTCTATGCAACGGATTTTTGACCAATTGTAAGGAAGCACAGGAGAAAGGTAAGACTTTCCATTATGCATGGTTGCTACTATCAATCCTTCTAGTTGTAGGAGAACTGCTGCAGGGCAGCCAGTTTCCCAGCATTGAGAAGAACCTACCTAAAGCAGTGCGGTATAACTCGCTCTGGGCTACAAGGGATGCCACGAGGGTTCATGACATCAAGGTATTTTGGATATTCATGGAGGCGAGTATCCTGGCATGGATCGCTCGTAGACCACGGTTATCCCCAACATTATAAAACAATTTGCAAAGCAAGGCCAAGTTCAAAGCAGACATACATAATCTATATATCAGGGCGTGGAAGGATCCAAAAAAAACATCGGTAAAGCTTCCATTCATTGCAACAAACGATGAAATTTACGAGGTATTGGTAGCATGGCCTCCTGAGTGGCACACCCCGGATGTGGTCACACTAGAAAGGATGGCAGCACAGCAGCGAAAGAAGGAAATCTAGATGCGACTCACTAAACTGGCGGAAAGGACACATAAGGGACAAAAGAGAGCTTCGCAGCAGGAGGCGACTAAGGAAGTAATAGCCTAAGAGATTACAAAAGATCAGGAAATGTCCTCAGAACAGGACATGCTGAGGGAAATAAAGACATAGGAACTCATGGACCCTCCCACAAAATCGACCCAAGCCAAGAGGCCGCGCATTAAGGAATCGCCAAATACACGCAAAAAGTCAAAAACAGCAAAGACTTTGGAGAAAGAGTTTCTTGACAGCAGCGAACCGGCGCACAATGTCACTACAGGTGTGTTGGAGGAGCTGATGATAGAGCAGACAACTGTGTTGGGGGAGCTCAGAGTGCAGTTGCAGGCATTATAGGTGCAACCCCTGGGAGGAATGATACCAAACCTAGCAGAGGACATAGCTGTAGCCGAGCAGATGGTGCACACCCACACAATGAACACTTTAGTGTTGCCAGCAAGCGCTGTCCTAGCAGAAGCCAAAGGTGACATGCGAAGTTGGGGGTTGAATTTGGCCACCCTTCCTAGAGACACCCTATACCAACTGCACGATGGGGTAACTGTTGAGCTTCGTGCCAGGGAAGGCTGCACCCTTCAAATCTTAATGGAGCAGAAGGAGAATCTGGAGCAGGTCAGTCTACAGCGCGATGACTTGGTCACACACAACCAGGAAGTGGAATAGGCCGTGGCAGAGGCTTACAACAAGGTACCAGAGTTGGCTATCCTAGCGAAACTTCAACTGACAAGATTCATTACATGGCCACAAGATTCCGTACGGCCCAAGAGGAGGCCGCGAAATCTCAGTGGAAATTAAATTTACAAATTACGGAGCTAAGACTGAAGAAGTAGCCACCCACACCCCTGGAAGTTCAAGAGCAATGCTGCAGTGCAATTCAAGCAGGATTAGAAGTGATAAAGCGCGTTGTACAAGATTTCTCGGAATTGTTGGATCAGTCCCTCCTTACGCTCACATCTCTCCAGGAAGACCCAACACTATAGCGAGTAGAGACAGAAGTACGGGAGTTACATCAGGCTTATGACAAAGTCTAGTTGACTGCGCAGACGGTCGCCATCACGCAGCGGTTGGCCAAAATGAGGGAGGCCCAGGTTCTCAAGGAACAAGTTGACGTAGCTCGGCAAAAGGAAGCAGTGCTTAAAGAACACATCCAACCTTGGCTTGATGAAGCATTCGTCATCTCCACCACCATTGAGGGAAAGTTAGCACACATGCAGGCAGTCTATGAACCTGGACAAGAAACTGAAATGGACATGGATGCATCGGTAGCTAGCGTAAAATGGGTACAGCAGATGGCGGAAGATTTTGTTTCAAGTGTAAGCGAAGCACAAAAGTTGTTGAACGACCTTCGCGCAAAGATTGGCCACTAGCCGAGCGACTTGGGACAAGTCAGGATGATTGTGTTGGGGGCCTGTTGGGGTAGCGGAGGCCCTGTGTAATGGTTTTGGGGCTCAAAGCCCACAATTTTGGGTAAAAGTATGGTAAAGGCTCCATGAGGTGCGCAGAGTGCGAATTGTAATGAGTCAAGTCAAAGGGTTTTCCGCCCAAAAATAATGCAATAAAATAGAAAGTGAGTCAGCCTACCCATGGTCCGTGGACCATGGAAATGTATAAATAGAGAAAGGCTCTATGGTTAGAAGTGAGTTTTTAGTTTTGATCTTGAATGTTATGGGGTTTGTAAAGGTAATATTTTCTCTACGTCTGTAAGTTCGAGTCAAGGGTGTTGGTAGATAGATAGAGGCTCTACAGCTATGTGCGTAGAGGCTTGGTAGAGTCCGCAACTATGTGCGCAGACCCCTGCAGCTAAGTCCATAGGGCGGATTTAGTTGTATTGACAGAAGATAAATAAAGATAAGAATTTCTGAATCACTATGTGCTTTATCGCGAATCTATATGTTGCTTATATTCTAAATTTATGCACTATCTTTAAGAATTATGATTGCGCGCACTGGGTTTTCTTGTTAAATGTTTGCTTAAACACTGTAAGAAGAATATCAGAACTGTAATAAACTCATTAACAACGTAAACTTTGAAACGGGAACTGATACTGTTACCCGTTTTGTAGAGATAGCAAAAAAGTGACCCAATTTTGAAAAGGGGTGATGCAAAACACACAAGTTTTTGTTAGAGCATAGTTTTTGGCACTTTAATTTTTTTATGTACATTGTGTTTCAGAATAGTAGTGATTTTCATGCCGATTTAAAAAAGTGGTTATTTTGCATCAGACCCTTTTTTTAAAAGACCTATTTTTTGACTTTAAGTTTTCTAATGTATGAAATGTAAATAATTATTTTGTAAATTTAATAATTTTGGAAGTGGTCTTCTTCTTCATATTTTCTTGTTTTTATTTTTATTTTTATTTTTTTTGTAGTGAGGTTTTTATTGATTTGCATATTTAAAAAAGGTTGATATTTTGCATTTTCGATATTCTACATATTTATACATTGTTAATTAAATTTTCAATCAACATGAAATAATTGTCTCTAAAAAACAAATATAAAAATATATATAAAAAAACAAAAACAAAAAAAATTGTTAAAAAAAAAAATCTCATAAACCATAAAAGAATTTCGGAAAAAAACAAAATTATATATATATATATATATATATATATATATATAAGTAAAAAATGAGAAATAAAAAAAAAAAAAAACATTAGCAAAAACTAGGGAAAAAAATAATTAAAAACAAACTAGTTTAAAAAAAAAATAGAAAATTAACGAAAAAAATAAAAAAAACTAGTAAAATTAATATTTAAGAAAAAAGAAAAAAATGTTAGAAAAAAATTTCTCACAAACCATAAAAGAATTCGGGGAAAAAAAAAAAAAGAACAATAAAAAACAAAACAAAACAAAACAAAACAAAAAACGAAAAACAAAAAACAAAAAAAAAACAAAACAAAAAACAAAAACACAAAACAAAACAAAACAAAAAACAAAAACAATAAAACAACCAAAAAAAAAATAACACACACACACATATATATATATTAGCAAAAACTAGAAAAGTAAATAAATAAAAAACAAACTAGTTTAGAAAAAAAAAATAGAAAATTAACGAAAAGAAATTAAACAACTGGTAAAATTAATATTAAAAAGAAAACAAAAAAAATGTAATTATTAAAAAAAAAGAAAATATAATTATTTTTTATTAAACATATATATATATACATATATTAAACCATCTTCTTTTTTTTTTAAACAATTATTATTATTATTATTATTATTTTTATTAAAAAAAATAAATTATATATATATATATATATATATATATAATTTATTTTTAAATATTATTATTATTATTATTATTATTATTATTATTATACAAATCATAAAAAAATATTTTAATTTTTTTAAAACATATTTAATTTTTTATTTTAAAATTTAAAAAATTATTAATAAAGAAAAAAAAACTTAAGTTAATGTTTTTTTTTTTTTTTTTTTAATAAAAAATAAAAAAAAATTAATGGCCCTCCGCCCAAATCAAACAATTTTAATTTTTAATTATAAATATGTTTATATTAAATATTTATTAAAAATAAAAATTAAAAATTTATTAAACAATTTTAATTTTTTTTTTTAATTTTGCTTTTATAAAAAATAAATAAAAAATAAAAAATAAAATATAATATAATAAAATAAAATAAAAAATTCGGCCCACTGCCGCGCCACCACCGGGCGGGAGGGGGGGGGGCTGTTGGGCGATTCCGGGAATCGCCCAACCGCCCGCCTGTCGCCCGATGGTGGCGTGGCCATGGGCCGAGGGGCTGCACGCAGCCCTTGGCCCACAGCCGCACCACCACCGAGCGGCGGGAGGGCCGTTCGGTGACTCCAGGAATCGACCAACACACCGCCCGTCGTCCGGTGGTGGCGCGGCAGTTGGCCGATTTTTATTTTTTTTTTATAAATAAAAACAAAATTTAAAAAATAAATTAAAATTGTTTAATAATTATTTTTTTTAAAATTATTAATAAATATTTAATATAAACCTATTTATAATTAAAACTTAAAATTGTTTAATTTGGGCGGAGGGCCACCAAATCGTTTAAAACAAAAAAACTTTTATTTAATTTTTTTTTTTGGGTTTGTTTTTAAATATATAATAAAAATTTATTTATTTATTTATTTTGTTAAATCGAAAACAGATTTTTTTTGTGAGTTTAAAATGTTTTTAATTTTTTTTTTTAATTGGAAAAGACATATATTTTTAAAATTTTGATTTTGATTTTTTTTTATTTTTTTTTTTTA
Organism: Pinus tabuliformis; assembly: GCA_031772625.1. NCBI lineage: Eukaryota > Viridiplantae > Streptophyta > Pinopsida > Pinales > Pinaceae > Pinus > Pinus tabuliformis. The sequence goes on from CM062820.1 coordinate 479,794,117, forward strand.
ATTTGAGCTTATTTTTGTCTTTTTATTTTTTTTAAATATTTTTAATATTAATTTTACTAGTTTTTAATTTTATTTTTTTTGTTAATTTTCTATTTTTTTTAATCTTGTTTGTTTTTAACTTTTTTTTTCCTAGTCTTTGTTAATGATTTTTTTAATATTTCTATTTTTACTTACTTAATTTTATATACATAAATTTCTTAATTTTGTTTTTTTTGTTTCAAATTCTTTTAAGGTTTATGAAACAATTTTTTTTTAAACATGTATTATTTATTTTCTGTTTTTTTTTTTTATATATATTTTTACATGTATTTTTTTAAGTAATCATCATTTTAATCTTAATTTCACTAGTTTTTAATTTCTTTTTGTTAATTTTCCATTTTTTTTTTTTTTAATCTAGTTTGTTTTTAATTTTCAATTTTTTTTTAGATTTTTGTTAATGTTTTTTTTTTTTTTTTTACCTACTTAATTTTATAGTTTTTTTAATGTGTTTTTTTTCTTTTCCCAAATTTTTTTATGGTTTACATATTTGTTTTTTTTTTTTTTCCATTTTTTTAAATATGGTTTTTTTACTATTTATTTGGTTATAATTTATAATTTTTTTTCTAGTTTTTTAATTATTATCTTTTATAGGTTAGTTTTGTTATTTTTTTTTTACATTTTTTATGATTTATTTTATTTTTGATGTTTGATTTTTTTTGTTTTTTATTTTTATTTTATGTTTTGTTTTTAGTATATACTTTTATTTATGTTTTGTTTTTTTTTTTTCACTTTTTTTTTTTTTTTTTGTGTTTTTTCATTGTTTTAATTTTTTTTTTTTTTTTTTTTTTTTTTTTTTTTTTTTTTTATTTATTTGTTTTTTTTTAATGTTTTCATTATTTTTTTCAGATTTTAATGTTTTTCGGGGTCATGATAAAATATTTTATGCTATTATTTCGAAATGTTGAAATTTTTCCCTTGAAAAAAAATTTGTTATCCCAGCATCAACACTTTTCATTTTGTGGGTGTTTTTTGCACAAAATTTACCACTGAAAATAAAAAAACATGTTACTCGAACATCAACATTTCATTTTGAGGGTGTTTTTTGGACAATTTTTGCACAAAGCATTGGTTTTCACCACCATTTTTAAAACATGTTGAAAATTTACCCTAGAAAAAAAATGCGTTATTCCAGCATCAACACTTTTCGTTTTTAGCACTGTTTTTGACGTTTTTTCGGGTTTTTTGGCCAGAGTTCCCGTTTTGAGTTTATAGTTCCCATTTCAATGTTTACATTGTTCATTAATAAGAAAGCGCATATGTGCGGATCTACACGAAAGCTCGACAACAATATAGAGTGGCGCGAGGCAGCAGAACAGTTCGCGACCCCTCCAGACCACATCAAGACATCCCAAGGGTGCGGAAACCTAGTTCCAGCACCCTCCCCTACTACCTGGGGTGAGACTTCAATCCGTGCTCCGCGGACTGTTGCCGAAAGGGCCGGTAGTGTGGGATTTGTTTGGCTAATAACTCTTCCAAACCTAAGCGAGGCCCCAACAAGCCAACACTGGTATGAAGGTTAGAAACGTCTTTGTATGGGTTAAAACACGCACCAAGGATGTGGTAACAGAAATTTGATACATATATATGGGGACTTGGCTTCCTGAGAAGAAAAGTGGATCATTGTGTGTATTTTAAATTAATTGGTGTCGGTGTTATTTGTTTGGTCTGGTATGTGGATGATAGGTTGCTAATTAGAAATAAAAAAGAAATTATCTAAGATTTGAAGACCTGATTGTCCTCCAAATGCTACATGAAGTATCTTGGAGTTGCAAACTATATTATGGGCATAGAAATTAAACAAGATCGGCAAAGAGGAAGCTCTGGTTAAACCAAAGGAAGTATTTTGAATATTGTAGAGGTTTAATATGCATGATAGTAAACCAATGAAGGTTCTTATTCCTGTAGGTATAAAGTTATCTGTTGAACAATATCCCAAGACATGAGAAGGGGAAGAGGACATGTCCCGTATTCCATACACGAGTGCAATCAATAGCCTGATGTATGAAATGGTCTATATTAGACCAGACATTTCACATGTAGTGAGAGTATTGAGCAGGTTTATGTCAAAACCAGGGAAGGAGAATTGGACAACAATGAACCAGGTTTTCAGGTGTTTGTGTGGTACTAGTGATTATGGTTTTTGCTACCAAGGAAGACTAGGATTGGACAGAGTTTTGAACATTCGTGGCTTTGTTGATGCAGACTGGGATAGAGATCTGGATCAAAGAAGATCTACAAGTGGGTATGTGTTTAACCTATTTAGAGGTGTAATCAGTTGGATGAGTAAGCGACAGTCTGTAGTGGCACTTTCAACTACATAGAAAGAATACATGACAGTCACTCATACAAGAAAGGAAGCAAATTGTTTGCATGGATTGTGTTCAAGTATGGGGTTAGTACAACGAGCTATAAGGATAGACTGTGATAACCAAAGTGCAATTGTCTTGGAAAGGAACCATGCTTATCATTCAAAGAAAAAACACATTGATGTTCACTATCGCTTTGTGAGGGATATGGTTGAGGAAAAAAAGGTGTTGCTGGTAAAGGTGGATACTTTGAAGAATGTTGCAGATGCATTGACAACGTCTATGTGCATTGAGATTTTTTCTTGGTGTGGAGAAACAATGGGCATTGCAGGTTTGGACCAATGACTAAGCTCTCTTGTGACCCCATGTGTAGAAAGAAATCAACAAGTGGGAGAATGTTGGGTGTGTGTTATTTGTTTCCAGGACTAGGCCCATGCCCAATGCGGGGGCTAGAAGCTCCGCGGTTTGGGGTGTTTGAGGGGGGCGGTAACCCCCCTCTATGAGATCCGGGACAACACCCCTGGAATTTTTTTTTTGACCCTATATTAAGAGGGAAAACCTACTTATGGTTTTGTGCATGGGTTTTGCACATGGTTTTGGGCATGATGTTTTCTACCCATGGTATCTTGTATATCCGATCAAGGGAACTGCGGTTATGTGATAATCCAGGATAAATGGATTGGGGTTTATGAATGTTTCAAAATTTATATATATGTATTGTAACATTGAAAGGAATATTATGAAAATTCAATCTAGTAGTCCTGGTTTTGGGATCCAGGATAAAATCTCCGTGTATTTGTTTTGTGTTTCTCACCATTGTATATTTTTTGTTTTTAGAATTCTTTTGTAGGTAACTTATGTACATGGCTAAAACCAACATGTCAGGTATATGGTGTTGTGTACATGTGGTGTCGTGTATATGTCATGCATATGGGTTTATGTACGTGTAGCATTGTGTACACATTGTATAGGTGGTACAATGTATGTGTGGCATTGTGTACACATTGTGCAAGTGGTGCCATGTACATGCCATATTGTGTACACGTTGTGTTAGTGGTGCTATGTACAGTGGTATTGTGTACATGTTGAACATATAGTACTAGTGTACATGTGGTATTATATGCATGTTGGACACGTTGTGTTGCGGGCATGTGGTCCTATGTATGTGCATTATGTAGTTGTGGTATCGTGACATGTGCATTCATTGTGTTGTAATCTATGCACGTATATGTATTGTGTCATACATTGGATGTAGGAGCATGTATTGTGTTGTGTTGTACATTGGGTGTAAGTGTATGTGTGGTATGTTGGGTGTAGGTGCATGTATTGCATGGAATTGTATGTCATATGTGGTTGTATGTGTGTGATGCACATTATGTGTATGTGCACTTGGTTGAGGAGAAGGCATTGGGTGTGTTAGGGTCCTATAATAATAGGATTCATAATTTTGAATTGACCATTATTAGTCTTGTAATATTGTACATACTTTTACTTTCTACAAAATGTTTTCCCATATTAAAGATAAAAAAATGTAAAGAGGGTGAAGTCCTAAAAGAAAAATCAAAGGACTAATAAAATGAAAAGATCAAAGAAGAGTATAAAGTATAAACCCCACATAAAAGAGATAAAAAATGGATTCTGAAAGTGATGCAAATTCAAATGCCATTACTTTTTACTTTACTTTGCAAAATAAGATTGTGTGCAGCTTGGCAAAAATGCCACAATACATGATGGTCAAATAGTCTAATCTTGATTCATTCATGCTTTAAATTTCATTTTGATAGATAGAGAATAAAGACCTAACCAAACTGTTTAATCTTGGCAGACCAGTAGTTAGGTAGAGAATAATAATGAACTCAACAGTTTAATCTAAGCCATTGGAAAGTCATAGGGTTAGAATTAGATAGTTTTCTTACAAAAGAAAAAGAAATAAAGGGTCACCGAGCTCAAATGCACCTAGTAAATGAAGAAGCAATGTTAGGGTAAATGATCAGTAGGAAAAACAAATTTTCACAAGGCATGGAAAGCATCAATTGGTTTATTTCATATTACTAACTTCCTCCCAAACTCATTTACCCCTTTTAAAAATACCCCTTCCCCTTCATTTTACCTTTGCCCTTATTTCATCTCATTTTCCCTTATAAAATAACCATATTTTCCTTTATTTTACACCCTCCCCTATACATTTCCTTTAAAAACTTAGGAAAAACCTATTTATCCAAAGATTGCAGCACTTCATATATATTGGGTCCCACTTCATTTTAACTCCTCCTATCATATTAACCCCACTTAATTAACCTCTACCCCTCCATATATTTAATTTAATTAAAACTTAGTTTTAATTAAAATAATATATTAATCTCCACTTTATTAATTAACTCGACCCAACCCCCTGACTCATCCATCACAACTCCGCCACCCAATAACCCTTTAGTCACCCACCTCCAGATCGAACAACCTGCATTCCATATCGCATGCTCCAACGTCTGACCTTTAACGTCTCAAAAGTGTGCGAGGTAAGCCATTTTCCCTGCCTGCCTTTTTGCTACATGGCAGCCCCATGTTATATCGCATCCTCCAAAATAATACCACCCTATCACTTTAAAGAAGTGTGATAAACCACCTTACCACCTCCTCACGTCAGATGAAACTGCCCTGCTATTTAAATTTAACCCCATGCCCAAAGATTAACCATTGTTGGTTAAAAACAAAAAAGCCGCCCTTTCCAATCTTTTCGATATTATTTTGTTAAGGGTTGTAGAAAGGAACCTCTGCCGACCTATCTTACAATGCCAGAACATCCGCTGAACAATTTTAAGCATTTTTCTACTAGAAGATGTTTTCGACTCCGATTTGAAGCAGTATAAAGACCATTGAAGCCTCAGAAAGCCTATGGTTCCCCCAGAGAACCCTTCTGCATACCAAAGCTTCATTTTCTAGGTATTCTTGAAGTGTCGAAGGACTGTACTTAAGCTTTGCATAGAATTTCTAATAGGTTAATTCAACTTAAAAGCCTTCTCATCCTAAAGAAAGTCGCTCTTGCATCCAAAACCCTTTTTGCATATTGTATTCATCTTTTCACACTATTCCAGAGGTTCTAAGCATACTTCTTAAGCTAGATAGTGATAAATTGAATAAAATAAACAAATCTATGGCTTCCCAAATCATTATAGATGAAAAACCCCTCCAAACTCCTCACCTAGATATTGACCACCTCCCATTGGCCAATAGAGATTTCCAGATCAAAGACACAACATCCCCTAACAATATGTTAAAACTCCAATGTTGGAGCAAAGATAAATTCCTCAACCAGAATGATGATATTCAGCTATGGGAGTCAAATTTACCCAAATACTTGTTCCCACACATATACCAGTTCCCTGAAATCATCCACCTGTGCCAACTCTGTTATTTCCCAAGTCAAAGAGCCATAGTCTCTCCTAGCCAACAAATATTGTTCATAATCACTGCAGGATCAATAAATTAGATATTGTAGATCCATATAAAGCCTAATGAATCCCCATTTTCTATTAAAAACCTAATTGATTTGTACTTAAAGTTGGACCTTCCCAAGAGATCCCAAATTTTTCAGACATTCCTCCTAGAAAAATCTCAAGTTCCTACAGACAACCCTCCATATTCTGCCACCATTTTCTTTGAAAGAGCCAAACATATTATAACCATGTTGTCCTATATTCTACCCGATATACTACTAATGAACATGTAGATGAGCCTATACTTGGTTTCCTTTCTATTTTTTTCCCAGGAAACCCTCCAGCTATAGTTTTCAATTTTGCCAAATTCTTAGTAGACAAAATCCATGATCAATTGATTAGATTGCTAGATGAAAGAGTATTCAAATACTCTTCAATATTGTTCATATGTTCCTATCCTTCAAGTCATAAAGGTTTACAGTTAACATCCAAAAACTGGACACTAAGGGTAATCATAGATCTGTTATCTTTTGGACACCCTTAATCCAAAAACATTCCACTGATTTTAGCTACAAGGATTTCATTTATTCATTTGTTCACCCAGTTTTTAACATGCTAAGTAGTAGCAATCAACCAAGGGTCATTCATGGAATAAATAAAGTTTTACAATTGTCCAAACATAGTACAACAGGAGACTAGTATTTATACCAGAACTACACTAAAAATAGGGTGTATGGATGTCAACTCACTCCATATAAGCTGCCCAAATATCTCCCCATGAGGATATTTGCACTAGAATATATTACGGATATCATAAATTCAGATGATGTTAACTTTTTATCATCCAAGAAGAAAACACAGTTTAAAATCAAGAACCAACTTTGTCCTTTTATCTACAATAATAGGGAGGTTGGAGAGGAAGCATAAAGATGTTTACAAGAAATGAAGTCCAGTGATAGTTTCAAATGGCAGTATGATCCTTTGGGTGTCATAAACAAACTGAGACTAAATTTTAAATTGAGCCCTTTTATGCATGAGTTTAGGCTAGAGATTGAAAGATATGCCAACCAGTCAGAGTGGTTGGAAAACACCTTATTGGATATGGAGGAGAAAATTGATACTAGTTCTATTCTACATACTCTATCCCTATAAGACAGAAATGCAAAAAGGACTAGAGAAGAAGGTTCTTGCTCAAACAAAGATACAACAGATAACAAATTTGAAATTATGTATAGAAAAAAAGAAAAGATGAATCCAGTAAATGAGAAAGAAGTAAAAGATTCAATTCAGATCATTGATACAGACACTGTAATTAAATAAAATGCACTTCCATTAGTTTCAAAGGAAACTCATCAGCGTCCAACTTCTAGTGCTCAGATCAAAGAGAAGCAACATAGTTTTGAAATCCCTTCTTCAAGTCAACCAATGGACAGAGAAATAGACATCAAAGAGAGATACAAAGATATTAAGGCCAAAAATGAAGAAATAAAAGCTGAAATATATTCACAATACTTGAAGCAGACACCTGGTAGTTAGAACAGATTGCTTTCTGCATTTGATTATAAGACAGGAAAAATGCAGATGACATTTTTGCAACCCATAGTACAACATCCTAGGTCATCAATAGATTACAAAAGGATGGATTATGAGACTCCTGCCAAAGATGTTCATCCTATAGACCAAATAGAATTTCATAAGAAAGCAGGAGAAATGTTATACTCAACTATGACCAACAAAGCTATGAGTGTACAACAACTACAAAATTCTCTAGAGAATATCAAAGCACAGTTAAAACTAGAGAAGGCATCCTCACAAGCAAAGGATAACATAATTAAATCACTGGAACGCTTAGTTATTGAAGTGGGATATGATCCAAAGAATGTCAAAGGTGCTACAGAACTCATTAAAAAAAAGAATGCATACATTATTGCATTGAAGAAGCAGCTAAAATTGCCTCCTACTGAACATCCATAGACCAAGGAACTTCTAGAGAATCAAAACCAAAATATGAGATGATGAACTTCATTCTTTAGTTAGCTGCTCAATTAAAAGAAATGGAAAATGAGATGGATAAGTTAGTGCAGGAGAAAAATGGCAGCATGGAATCAATCCCTGTCACTGCTGTTATCACTTAGGTTGTTCCCAAAAAGTTGTAGAAAAGGGAATACGGCCGAGGTAACCACAGACCAATCTTTTAGATGCAGGTTCTAGCCAATCTACATTTAGAGAGCGCTCTCTCTTTATGATTTAGCTTTTTTTTGAGGTATATTAGGCTAGTTATGAAGAACAAGGGTTTGTTTGATTTTTGGATGGTGATATTCAATAGAACAAGGTGTAAATCTGAGAAGTTCAGTCCATTGGGCTAATGGAGTCTATGAGGATGAACTGCTAGATATGGTTTCTTTGACAGAGGGTGGTACTACAGAGCAGGGTAATCAATCATGGAACAATTTATAAGCTGGAATCAAGTGGGATGGAGTCGGTGGGTGAAGGGCAATTAAGAATCCTTCATCATGCAGACAGAGGGAAAATGGATGATTATTGCTAGGGGGCAGTTAAGAATTCCTTAGCTAATATTCAAGATGTAAGAACCAGGGGAAACAGGAGCAGTTAAGAATTCCTGCTTATGCTAATTCTGAAGAAAACATTAATAATAATAGAGATTGAACTCAGAGTGCTTGCAAGCAAATTCCGAGTTATTCTTTTTCCCTATTTTTCGGATCATGAAACATATATGATATAGTAAACACAGAAATTAAAAACACAAGAGAGACTTATTGATCCACAAAATGATTCAGGAATTCTGTAACATAGTCCTCTGCTATCAATTCCACACCCAGCGAGTCCAGCAACAATGGATTCCAACAGCTTTTGTATTCAGAAGATTTTCAGAGTTACAGCGCAGTTCCAGAAATGTATCACCAACCCCTAATACTTCGTTTGGGGAGGTATTTGTACAAAAGTGTTTACAAAATATTTCAAAGAGATAATATCTAGTAATAACCTCTTCTACCTACTTTACAGGAGAAGTAAATGATCTTGAAAACTGGGAGAAATAAATGAAGAACTAAATGTTGTTGTGTTGGCCGCTCAGTTGGTGCGATGTACTGGCTGTAAGCTCGGTGAGTCGGCTGGTGACTGTTTCCACTGATATTCCGCGCTGCTACCTTGGCTTCCTCGAGTGCATTTAATTTTGATTTGATACATTTCTACTATGTGTAACTTTTATCCATTCCTATTCTCCTCTTTATGGCATATGGTACCAAGACTTTTGATTTACCAAGGATATAAAAGACACCAGAAATATGTTTATAGAATTTGCAACATGCTTTGCCACCAATTCTCCTCTGGTAACTGATGTCTTTGCAGATTTCTAGAAGTATCATCAGCGTCTGTGTACCTGTAGAAGTTAGGCTGGATTGTAAAAAGATGTTTCACTTCATGCTCAATATAGAATAGATTTTCCAAGTTGTTGTAGAAGGCTTGGCCAGATGGAAGGGTCTTCTCTCCTGGAGTACTTGATGATGCATTTAGTTGATCAGCAGCATGTTTATTCAACCTCTGCATGTACTCAGCTTGTCTCAACAGGCGTTTATTTCTTCCCAACAGACTTGGAAAGCCCCTTTCATGTACAACTGCAAATCTCTCTATAAAAAAGTTTACCTCCACTTGCATGTCCTCGCTCTTCCTCTCCAAATTCTGCATCAGGGTTCTTATGGTCAGAACTATTTTGATTGTTAGAATGGTGCCTGTCCTGTCTCTGATGTCCATTGCTGCTAGTTCTTCGTTGGTTTTAGTATTCAAAAAATTTATTAACCTGTTGGCCTGTTCGGGCATATGTCCCAATAAATTTCTGGCCTTTTGAATTTCCACCTGGGCTGCTACTATCAAGTCAATCTGCTCATATATAATTTGAATAGATCTCCACACATTACTAATGGATTCACTGATGTTAGCCCACAAAATGCCTTTGATTTCTCCCAGAGGCTTATCTAAAGAGAGGTCCTTTTCCAATGTTTTCACTCTGTTCTCTAATGCCTTCACCTCTCTTGTCTTTTTGCCACAGTCATTTTAGATTTGTCATAACTTATTTCTATCTTAGCCAACTTCTCTTTGGCCTCTTTTAATTCTGATACTTGGAGTTTTAATTCCTCCATAGCTTTTATTAACTCCTCAGTGGTCATGGTAGTGCTGTTGCCTGCTACTGTTGTTGTTGCTGAAGTACCTGCTGCTGATGCTGGGCTAGTGGGATGCACTGCTGTTGTAACTGTGAGAGGAGCAGTTGTGACTATTGGAGCTATTTGAGATGGCTGGGAGGTCGATTCTCCATACTTATCTTGTAGTGCTTTCTCCAAGGCCTGCTCTTTCTCACTTAATCTTTGATTCATTCTCATCAGCAAGTCCATCATGTCCTCCTCTACTTTCTGCTATAGAACCTCTGTAGTTTGTGGATGGATGGTAGTAGGCAGCTTCAACTGTTTCCTGAGGGTAGCAATGTTCTCTTCCTTCTTCTTAATCAATGCTTTTATTCCTTTGGCATCCTTAGGATCATGTCCCAGCTCGATGATAATATCCTCCAAGGACTTTATCCTGTTGTCCTTGGCTAAAGCAGATGCCTTTTCCAAATCTAGTTGGGCAGATGTGTTGTTTAATGAGTTCTCCAATTTATAAGCCAAAATTGCCTTATCTGCCAATGTAGAGTAGACCATCTCTCCAGTTTGCTTGTGCAAATCAATCTGATCCATCGGATGAATGTCTTTGGCAAGGACCTCCAGATTTGTCATGATGTAGTCAGCTGCTGACTGTGGTTGCTGCACTTTGGGCTTAAAGTGGCTCAAGATCATTTTTCCTTCTTTAATGTCATATGCATACATTAACCTTTGTTAGTTGGTGGGGGTCATCTTGAGAAATTGGTCATAAAGTTGCAGCCTCAATGGATCATTTCTAGCTTTAATCTCTGTGAATGTCCTTTTGACATCTGAGGCCTACTCGCTTGATGGTCTTGTGGATGAAACTTCCACACTATGCTGCCTTTCTAGGTCCTACCTATGAGAGCTGGGGGATGTTTCTATTACCAGGGAGATCTATGGGCTGGTTGCCCTCTTGCCTCTTGGGCTTTCTATGGTTTCCTCAATAATTTCCTCTTCAGGTAGAGGATTTATTCTTTGCCTTTTTGCCCTAGGTTTCTCTACTGGTCCACTTACAGGCCTGCCCTCTTCTCTGTCTCTTTTCCTGCCCTTTTCCTCATTTAGAGGAGTCTGTAATGCTGGTACCTCTGGTGCTTTGGTTTCGACAGAAGGAATTTGCCCTTGGCCCTGTTCCTTGGATGCTGCTGGCTGATCTGTCATTATGTGTTGTTTTGTATCTAGCACTTCTTTTCCCTTTGATGTCCCTGCAGCTAGTGTAGTGCTTTCTTGGGTAGGTTGTTGTGAAGTTCCAGCAGATGATGTACCCACTCCGTTCTGCTAAGGCAGCTCGAAAAATGCCTGTCCAAAAGAGTCTAGGTCAAGAGTCTTTTCTAGATTTTTCATAGCTTGTTCCATTTTTTATTCCTCAGTGAGTTCTTCAATTAATGTGCCCTCTACCCACTCATCCTGATTAGCAAATTTCTCTATTTCAGGGATCCTACAATGTTTATAGGTTGATAGCCTATTTTTTACTTTTCTTTCAGTGATCAAGCCATTTGGGTCATAGGGTACCCACCAAAAGATCCTCTTTAATTTGAGTTGTTTCCCCAATATTTTATCAGCATCTTGCCATGCTTCCTTTTTGTTAATGATAAAAGGGCCTAACTGGTTTCTTAATTTCAGCTGAGCTTTTTTCTTTGCACCGTAAAAGTGAGTGAAATCTGAGTTGATAAATTGCCTGAAATATTCTAGAGCAAACAGTCTCATAGGCACATATTTGGGTAGCTTATAAGGGCATAGCTCACAGCCGTATATTCTGATTTCAATGTTATTCTGGTAGAAGTACCAGTCACCTATTTTGTAGCTTTTGGAGAGATGTAAAATTTTATGCATATCACCAGAGAGTTTAGGAGGAGGAGTTCTCATCAGTAGAGATGAGACCGGATGTATGAACAAATCAATGAATTCACAGTAAGTGTAAGGAGAGTTATGGACTTCATGGAAGACTGAGGTCCAAAAGATCACAAACCTCCTTTCTCCTTTAGAATCTAATTTTCTGATGGGAAACTGAAAACTGTCTGTTTGGAAATACAGGAACAGATGATATATATAAGAGGTATACTTGGAAACTCCTTCTCTGTCTAGATTCAAGAGTTGGTCATGGATCTTGTTGGCAATGAAAGTAGCATAGTCATATTTGATAGCAGGGGGTTGTCCTAGAGTAAATGTGGACAACAAAACTAGGGTGGTCTCATTAACATATTCACTTGTCTTGAATCCTAGGACATAGGATATCATATCAATGATGAATCTTCCAACTTTATTGAACTAGACATGTAGAAAGGGAGGTGGGAATTTGGGTTGGCAATCTGGTCTCATGAATGTTTGAGCAATGTGGGTTATCTTTGAGTTTGGTATTTTAGGGCCCTGCTCAAGCAAGAATCCCATAGACAGAGGAGCCAGAGGTAGAATGGGTTTGAAGTGTAACATTTCATTTATGGACTCAGGAGTTATATAAAAGAGGACAGTTCCAGATGGACTCATGACTGCTCTTTGTACAGGTTCATAATTGGCACAGTATAAGCGGATTATATCAGGAAAAACATTGACTGAGGGGAGGTAGTACCTGGGCAGGTTGGATTCCCATATTCCATATAAATCAGAGTCACTTCTGTAACTATTTCTAATTTCACAAAATGCTTGGAGGTGGTTTTCATTACTAGTTAAGTCTTGGATTTGAAAATCTCTATCAACCACGGGTAACCACTCCAGGTCTTTATGAGGTGCATTGAGGGGAGCAATGTTCAGAGCCACTGGAGCTTCCATTGCTCAATTTTCTGTGATTTTCAAATTGGAATTTGGGTTTTTGTAGCAAAAGTAGGAAAAACAACAGTTCTGGGGCTTTTCTCTAGGAATTTCAGACCAAAGTCGATTTGAATTTAGCTCACTGGGTGAAATTTATAGAGAAAAATGAAATTTGCAAGGTTTTGGCAAAAATGGGTAAAGAGCAGTGGTTCTGGTGTGCTTATTTGAAGGTAGTACAGTGAATTGAACTCGAATTTGGGTGCTTTGGACAAATTGCAGAGAAAACTGAAATTCACAGGGTTTGAAAACAAAATTGAGGTAAATACTTGTCTTTAACAGCGCAATGTGCGGATTGCCGGTTGCGGGACGAGCTGGATAACGGGAATGTGGACTTGATTTGGCTAGGTGGCAGACTTTATGGTTGAGCATCTTCTTGGATGTAAATCGCATGCAGTAGTTCTGCAAGAAGAACAAGTGAAAATGAGTGAAAATGATGGTTTTCACATCTTTTTAACAAAAGTTGACTTTGGCGGGTTTTTGGCGCTTTTAGTTGGGTGACGTCAGCATGACGTGGTGTTTTGTCGTGTAGCAAGGTGACATGGTGATGACGTGGCGATGATGTCAGCAGGGAGGAAGCGGGGGCAGTAAGCGGTTTTGGGTCCCACCGCTTTTGGGCCAAGGTGGTATCGGAGGGGAGGGCAGCAAGCACTGCGGGAGGGCGCCACGCGTCCCTTGGTATGGCGGGAATACCACCGTTCCCTGGGTGGTAAACATTGGCATGAAAGGGCACTGCGATATTGATCTGGGCCGTTGGATGGGAAGGCCCAGATCCAACGACTATTGGTAAATGGAGTTGGCGGAGGACTTATGACGCGGGGACCCACCATTAAATCAAATGTTTTTCAATGATATCAGGGTTAATTCATTGATTAGTTTTGCAGGTTTGGTTACTTGATTAACCAGAGATTAAATAAATCCCGATGCTTTACAGTGGAGGGTTGTTAATGAGCTCCAAATGAACCATTAATTCCCAATTTTAAACAAAGTGATATGGTTTATATGTAAACCGAGGCGGGGAATATTAAACAATTTTGGAGTTTTTATATATTAATAACATGCGAGAAAGGGGAAATAGCCATAGGGAGTTAAATAATAAAGTTAAAATGTAATTAATGTGATTCATGAAATGTGAAGCGCTAAGTGATGATCTTAGGCTATAGGGAAAGTAAGGATTTTACACAAGAAATGTGGCTTCTTTTATCCTAAGTAAAAATAGAGTTTCACTTAGTCTTTTTCATGAAATGAATTGAACTAGGAGTATTGAGCAGATCCCAACATCCTTGTGGGGAGGTTAGTGAGTGATTTTGGGAGAAGTATGGAGGGAAGTTAGACATGCATCACCTGATTTGTAGCAACACCTTGCCATGATACTTATGATATCCATGAGATGAATCACCTTTGAAAGACAAAATCACTCATAAGCCCGCTTCTACAACATCAAAATTGCCTACCCAGCCTATTATACCTAACATTTTTTTCTTCCTTTTTCCTTGGGTGCATTTAAACTAGCAAACCCTTACTCTTTTCTTTTCTTTTAACTGCCATACTATCTAAGTCTGCTCTTATTTCTTCCAGGGGCTCAGATTTAGCTGTTGAGCACCTTTGTTTCTCTACCTAACTACTTATCTGCCAAGCTTGAACTGTTTGGACAGATTTTGTTCTCCATCTCTAAAACAAGAAATTTAAAACATGAACTGGACAAGATTAAGCTGTTTGGCCATCCATCGACTGTGACTAGAGTCAACTGATTGCACACAATGAGATTCTTTGCAAAAATAGAATATTAATGGCATTTTGGACTAGCACACTTTCCTGGTCTTCTTCATTTGGGGTTCATTTTCCTTCTTTTTTACCATTTCATTCTTTTCCCCTTTGATCTTTCTTTTAGGGCATACCCTCTTTTCATTTTTTAATTTTTTGATTTTTTCAAAATATGGAACCTTTGCAGCATGGAAAGGATGAACATATTTGGGACTTGACCAGTCAATCATGAAATATGGCACCTATTGGTATAGGAGCAGAACATTGGCTCCACTTGGGGATGGCTTTTTCTGGTGAAAAGCCAAGAACGACAGGTCAGAATGCCTTATGTATAATTCTTGTTGTATTCTGAAATTTTCCCTTTGCTGTAAGTAAACAAAACTGTAACTCTGCAACATATATACATTTCTCATTAGCTCATTCAAACAATTGCAACTCTGTTTTGGATAGTTTGTCTGAATGTTTGTTCTCATATTTATAGCTCCCAAGTCTTCTTCTTCAATTTCTGGTAAACTAAAAAGGTAACACAAAAAGGTAGCACAGTTCCTTGACCGTTGCTCAAAATTTGTTACATATTCCTTCCTATCTTATTGCTGTAATAAACTGCAGAAAGTAAACATTTTTATGTACAAGTTAGAGTCCTGACATCTCAACAAATTGGATCAAAATAATGCTTCAACATCTGACCATTGACTGGCCCATCTTCTGCTTCTGTACCATCCAGGCTTTTCAAAAAGTAGGTGTTGTTTCCTTGTGAGGCCTGAATAGCAAAAGGTCCCTTCCATAGGAAGTCAAACTTCCCATGTTTTCCTTTATCTTCCCTTCTGGAATCCCATTTCAGTACTTTGTCTCCTATGAAGAAATCTTCTGCCTTAGTCCTTTTATCAAATATCTTCTTAAGTTTTTCTTGTACAATTTGAGATCTTTGATACACCTCTTCTTTACTCTGCTGTAAATAAATAGTCTGATTGATTCTTCTCTGAATGTCATTGGGTTCTGCCTGCACTTCTTGCAGCAATTTTATCACAGGGACTCCCAAAGATGAAGGGAATACAGCCTCCATGCCATAAACTAATTCATAGGGGCTTGTTCCAATGGATCTCTTTGTAGTCAATCTGTCTGCCCAAAGTGCATTGATAAGCTTCTTATGCCAGTTGTTCTTGTTTTCCTCCAATACTTTCTTAATGATATTGATCAGGCTTTTATTGGATGACTCAGCTAGACCATTACCTTGAGAATAATAGGTTGTGGAGTGGCCTAGGGTAATGTGGTACTTGTGACAAAAATTAATCATTCTCTTGGATTTAAAAGTAGCATCATTGTTAGTTATAATCTTTTCTGGACAGGCAAATCTAGACAGGATATTGGTCTCTAAAAATTGCATGATCACTGAATCATTAGCTTGTCTACAAGGGATGGCTTCTATCCAGTTGGTGAAGTAGTCTGTGGCAATCAAAATCCATTTATGCTGGCCAGAAGAGGGAGGGTGAATTTCCCCAATGAAATCTAAACCCCATTGTTGAAATGGTCTTTCAGTGGAAATTGGTTTGAGGGGTAGAGGTAGAAGCTTTCTCTTGCCTTCAAAAATTTGACACTTATGGCAAGAAGTTACAAATTTCTTTACATCAGCAAACAGGGTGGGCCAATAAAATCCAGCCCTTAGGATTTTATCAGCAGTTGATTTCCAGTACAAATGTCCACCACAGTCCCCTGCATGAAATTCTTTCAGCACTTTGTCAGTTTCATCCTTTGTTAAGCAATTCAGTAAAATGCCTTCATGATTTTTCCAAAATAAAACATTATCTAAAATACAGAATTTTGAAGCTTTCATTTTCAGAAATCTCTTTTTAGTTCTGGATAACCCTGGAGGAGCCTGTAGGTTTAACAATACATAAATTATATCAACATACCAAGGTGATTGTAAAAAGGCTTGATTGATCTGTGGAGTCGCCATCTCCTGTTCGTTATCCAGTCCATTGATATCAAGGGTTTGAAAATTGGTTTCAGTCATAAGTTTAACTAATCCTTGTCCCTTTATCAGATTTGTTGGTTTAATTTCAATGTCATATTCCAAATAGTTAGCTATCCACTTGCCCCGCTTGCCTTCAATTCCTTCTTGAGTTAGAATATCCTTGACCACATTACTTGGTACATAAGCTATCACATGCGAGAATAAGATATAAACCCTGAAGTCCTTAATAGCTTTTACAAGTGCATAAGCCTGTTTTTCCATGATTTGATATTTTAGTGGTGCATCTCTAAGCGCTTTGCTGAAAAAGGCTATGGGTTTTTCACACCCTTGGTCATCTTTTTGTAATAAAACAACAGCAATAGTATGTTCAGATGCAAACAAGAAGATTATGAAGTCTCTATCAAATTTTGGGCTTGTGAGGACTAGTGTTTTGGTTAAAGCTATTTTGATTTCTTCAAAGGCTTGTTTAGCTTGTATTGTCCACTTGACTTTGGAATCCTTTTTCAGCATGTTATTCAGCAATCTAATTAATTCGGCCAAGTTGGGTATGAATCTCCTTAAAATTTTGATTTTCCCTAGGAAAGCTTGAAGTTCTTTGATATTTCTAGGATAAGGAACTTGTAGAATGGATTGTATTCTATCCGGATCTATCTAATACCTTCTTTGGAGATGATGTGACCTAATAGTTTGCCCTCTTCTAGGCCAAATAATGATTTTTTTGGGTTTAGTGATATACCATATTTTCTGCAGATTACAAACACCTGCCTGAGATGATCTAGGTGTTTCTGATCTGATTTGGAAAAGACAGTGAGATCATCTAGGTATATGACTAAGAAATCATGAATTTCTTTAGCAAAAGCTATGTCCATGGCCTGTTGAAAAGTTGCCCCTGCATTCTTGAGTCCGAATGGCATTTTTACATACTTGAAAGTTCCCCAAGGTGTTGTAAAAGTAGTCTTATCTTGGTCATCAGGGTGAACTAGGATCTGGTTGAAACCTGAAAACCCATCTAGTAATGAAATTCTAGAGGCACCTATTACCCTCTGTAAAATGTGGTCCATCTTAGGTAAGGGGTAGTGGTCTTTTAAAGAAACTTTGTTCAGATTCCTCAAATCAACACACAGTCTTATTTCTCTGGTTTTCTTCCTAGTGGGCACTAAATTTGAGATCCATTCTGAAAATCTGATGGGTGCAATTATTCCAGCTTCATACATTCTTTTGACTTCTTTTTCAATTAGAGGAAGAAGTACAGGATTGACCCTTCTAAGTTTTTGCTTGAAAGGTCTTTGATTTTTTTTTAGGGGTATTGTATACTGAATTACAGAAGTATCATAGGACTTGAGATCTTCATAACTCCATGCAAAGACATCCTGAAATTCTTTGAACAGTTCAACATATTTCAGCTTTTGGTTAGGAGGCAATGCTTTAGACAATTTTATCATTTTAGGATTCTGTTCAGTGCCTATATTACAGTGCTCAATTTCTGCGTTTAATGGCTGCATTTTGGGTTTCCTTGGGATATCATTAGAATAAAAAATGTCTTCCAGAGGAGTTAAGCCCATGGGTAAAAAATTGTCCTTTAAATCAATAACTTCAGACTCTCCTTCAACAATTTCATCAAAGTTTATTTCTTTCAGCTCTTGCAACTCTTTGTTGGTAAAGTTTGTTGGATGTAGAATTTGAGTTGTTGTTTCAGCTGAAATGTGTGTTTCAACTTTGTCTATTTGATGATCTTCACCAACAGTGCCTGTGTCTATATTTGTGCTGGAAAATTCTTCTTTTAAAGTTAGGAAATTATTAATCTGAGTGTCATTGTCAAACAATTGCCAGTATTTTACATTGTCAGGTACAGACGGACTGTGTTTAATTTCAGCTGTAAAATGATGATTCAGCTCAAATGGCAGTTTACAAGTGTTGGCAAATGTTGCCAAACTGTGAGCATGCAAATTTTGTTTCCTTGGAATTTTGGCAAGCTGTGATTCTAGAAAGGTATTGAGTATTTCGATTGCTACCCCTCTATAAGATCTTAACCTGAGGTCATTTGTGGGGAAGTTTCCTTTCATTTGTTGCATAACCAAATCAGAGTCTCCCAGAATTGATATCCTAATTGCCCCTAGACTTTTGATCAATTTGAGTCCTAGCAGGAGGGCTTCATATTCAGCCATGTTATTTGTGCATCTAAAATTCAGCATGTATGCATGTCCTTCAGCATGGTCATTTTGCATGTTATGTATCCAAATCCCTACCCCTGCTCCTAGTTTATTGATTGATCCATAAAACTCTAGATACCATAGAATTTCTTGAGTACACCTAGTATCAGGAGTTTCAAAAATTTGCTTAGTAGGCAGATTTGAATTTTCAGTTTCATGTGGTTTCCCTTATATGTCTGTTATATCAATTATTTCAGCAATTTCTAGAGTTTGAGCAATAGATTCTTCATTTATGCTTTTTCCTTGTGCTGATGCTAAAACCTTGACATCGGTTGGGGGACAAATTTCAGCATTGTATAGGATGAAAGAGTCCATATCAGAATGCATGGAATAGATGGGAAAATTTTGAGGTTTCTCTTGGCTGCTTACCACATATTTCATCAAAGTTTTCGTGTACAATCTCTTTGGCTGGCCAAAGACTGAAATGGTAGCATAGGACATGTCCAACTGTAAAGATTCCTGAAGCTTTGCACCCCAAGATCTGGACAGTAACATGCCATATTTTGGTGGGGTATCAGCTACCACTACATCCATTAAAATTGTCTTGGCAGGGTATTGAACCAGAGATACACATAAATATTTGATTAACCCTAGACATCTGACCTAGCTAGAATCGAAAGAGAACAAGTCTTTATATGGTCTGGTGATATCTAGGTCCAACTTTTCCATCACAGACTTGGGCATTAAATTATGGGAAGCTCAAGAATCAAACATTGCATTGTGAAGTACTTTATCATGAATATTTAGACTTACATAGAAAGGAGGAACACTTCCATCTAGCGATTTACCATTTACTTCAGGGCCAAAAATTAATTCTGGTTGGTCATCAAGGACATTCACTGCATCTCTATTTTCTGAAATTTGAAGTGATCTGCTGATTTGTTCTCTATAGACATCATGTTTAGCCAATTTTGACAGTGGAATGGCTATTTTTAACTTGCCTATTTGGTTTCAAGGTTAAAAGGTTTTTCCATTTGAATTTTTGCATTTTGGGCAGCAAGATTTTCTTTTTCTATTGCATTTTCTGTGTTCTTCTCCTTTTTAGGAGTGCTATTATGAGCTGAATCTGTTTCCAAGTCCATTTCTGGAGGCTCTTCCATAGTTCCTTTAAGAGGAATGGAGGTTAAAGGCTATTTAATAGGTTGTAGCTTGTCTGATATATCTTCAACTATTGGATTTTTTGGGTTAGAATTTGTTTTGGGAAGAGTTTGTACAAGAGGGTTCTTAGCCTTGGCTTTGGTAGGTTTCTTAGTTTCTTTTTGCTTGCTGTTTTCAGGGACATCTATCTTTCTGCCTCTCAGGTCGTATTGCTTGTGAACCTCATAGACAATTGTATCATATCCCTCCCTAAAATCAAAAGATTCATCTGATTGGGTCTGGAATTGATTAAAGGTGTGAGCTTCTTGATCATCTTGGGTCAAAAAAAAAAATTTGTTCACTATTGAGACCCATTAAGTTAATTTGAGTGTCCTCTGTTGGCTCACTAGAAGTCGAAGCTTCAGCATAGTTTTCCTGGAATGGAGGTCTAATGTTTTGGTCAGGACCAACCTTTTCAGTATTGGGATTCTGATTTTTCCTGAAATTTGGGTTTCTTCCGATGTTTCTCGGTTGACCATTCCAAGAGGATTTCCTCGCAATGTTTCTACTCTATCACCCAGTCTATCCATTCCTTTAATAATTGCATCTAATTTTTGTTCAAATGCAGAAGGTTCTTATTTGAAAGGTGTTCTCCTTTCAGCTCTAGCTCGAGCTCGTTTAGAAATCAGATTGGCCTCTACACTGACAGCTATACTCTGCATGTCTTCTAAGCTTGGAGGAGCTCTTTCCCTAAGCTGATATGCCATGTCAGAATCAAATCCATCAGGGAACTTGATCAAGGCCAGGACTGGTGGAGGTCTGAGATTCTGAGGGATAGCATTGTATACATTATTAAATCTAGCACAGTAATCTTGAAGAGTTTCTTGTGGGCCTCTTTTCAAGCTTTCATATTCTGATAGGATGTGTAAAGGGTCCTTCTTCTTTTTCCATTGTTCAAGAAAGCTTGATAAAGGGCATCTGGGTCAGCAATAGTGTTTACAGGGAGTGCCCTAAACCAAGTCCTAACATCACCAGTTAAACTTTGAACAAATATTTTCATTCTCACATCATCAACATCAATCTCATAGTTTTCAAAATAATCTGTCATTTTCTTAGTATGTTGTTGAGCTGTATAGGTGTCAGCACCATCAAAAGAGGTGATTTGCTTTGATAATCTTGAGGCATAGCCCCTGGATTTGCAGGTAACTGCAGGGGAGCATATCTGTTTGCCATATTTGCAGGGATAAATGAAATAGCTGGAAGAACAGGGATAACAGTGGAAATATATGTTGTGGATGGGGGAGTGGAAAAGATATTTTGAAGTGTTGACGGTGAACTAGGAGAAGCAGCAGTAATGGCAGAAAGGACTAGTGCTTTTCCAGGAGTAAGTTCAGTTTGGATAGGGTTCTGCTGAGGTGTGTCAAGGTGTAAATCAGCAGAATTTTCTTAATTATCACGACTTCTAAGGTTCTTAGGGATAAAATTAGGATTCTCAAAGATAGGTGGAGGATTTGGATCTGGATTTGATATGGTATAATGGACCTTCTTCTTTGGAGCCAGCTTCTGAATATATTTTTTGGTTTTTCTTGAAATATTTGAAGAATACAACTTTTGACAGTGTCTTTCTAGGAAGCTTAAAATATGGGAGTTTTGGATTTTCCTTTAGATATGTGGAAAGAAGGAGCTGATCAAAAATTTGAGACAGCTGTTCAACACCTTAAACTAGACCGGAGATAGACTGAAGCAACATTTATTTACTCCTGTAATTACATAGCAAAAGCAGTTTCAAAGGCTAGCTGGCTAACTTCAGGCTCTATCTGTAGCTTTAAAAATAAACAGCAGTAACAAACAATTTATTCAAGTTCCCCAGTGGAGTCACCAATGATGTTATCACTCATGTTGTTCCCCAAAAGTTGTAGAAAAGGGAATACGGCCGAGGTAACCACAAACCAATCTTTTAGATGCAAGTTCTAGCCAATTTTCATCTACAGAGGGCTCTCTCTTTATGCTATAGCTTTTCTTTGAGGTATATTAGGCTAGTTATGAAGAACAAGGGTTTGTTTTATTTTTGGATGGTGATATTCAATAGAACAGGGGTGTAAATCTGAGAAGTTCAGTCCATTGGGCTAATGAAGTCTATGAGGATGAACTGCTGGATATGGTTTCTTTGACAGAGGGTGGTACTACAGAGCAGGGTAATCAATCATGGAACAATTTATAAGCTGGAATTAGGTGGGATGGAGTCAGTGGGTGAAGGGAAATTAAGAATCCTTCATCATGCAGACAGAGGGAAAATGGATGATTATTGCTAGGGGGCAGTTAAGAATTCCTTAGCTAATATTCAAGATGTAAGAACCAGGGGAAACAAGAGCAGTTAAGAATTCCTGCTTATGCTAATTCTGAAGAAAACATTAATAATAACAGAGATTGAACTCAGAGTGCTTGCAAACAAATTCTGAGTTATTCTTTTTCCCTATTATTGGGATCATGAAACATATATGATATAGTAAACACAGAAATTGAAAACACAAGTAAGAGAGACTTATTGATCCACAAAATGATTCAAGAATTTTGTACCATAGTCCTCTGCTATCAATTCCACACCCAGCGAGTCTAGCAACAATGGATTCCAATAGATTTTGTATTCAGAAGATTTTCAGAGTTACAACGTAGTTCCAGAAATGTATCACCAACCCCTAATACTTTGCTTGGGGAGGTATTTGTACAAAATTGTTTACAAAATATCTCAAAGAGATAATATCTAGTAATAACTTCTTCTACCTACTTTACAGGAGAAGTAAATGATCTTGAAAACTCGGAGAAATAAATGAAAAAGTAAATGCTGTTGTGTTGGCCGCTCAGTTGGTGCGATGTGCTGGCTGTAAGCTCGGTGAGTCGGCTAGTGGCTATTTCCACTGATATTCCGTGGTGCTGGCCCGGCTTCCTCGAGTGCATTTAATTTTGATTTGATACATTGCTACCCCACGTGACTTTTATTTGTTCCTATCCTCCTGTTTATGGAATATGGTACCAAGACTTTTGATTTACCAAGGATATAAAAGATACCAGAAATATGTTTATAGAATTTGCAACATGCTTTGCCACCAATGCTACTCTGGTAGCTGATGTCTTTGCAGCCTTCTGAAAGTCTCATCAGCGTCTGTGTACCTGTAGAAGTTAGGCTAGACTGTAAAAAGATGTTTCACTTCATGCTCAATATAGAATAGATTTTCCAAGTTGTTGTAGAGGGCTTGGCCAGATTGAAGGGTCTTCTCTCCTAGATTACTTGATGATGCATTTAGTTGATCAGCAACATGTTTATTCAACCTGTGTGTGTACTCAGCTTGTCTCAACAGGCGTTCATTTATTCCCAACATACTTGGCAAGCCCCTTTCATGTAAAACTGCAAATCTCTCTATAAAAGAGTTTACCTCCACTTGCATGTCCTGGCTCTTCCTCTCCAAGTTCTGCATCAGGGTTCTTATGGTCAGAACTCTTTTGATTTTTAGAATGGTGCCTGTCCTGTCTCTGATGTCTAGTGCTACTAGTTCTTCGCTCATTTTAGTATTCAAAAAATTTATTAACCTGTTGGCCTGTTCGGGCATATGTCCCAATAAATTTCTGGCCTTTTGAATTTCCACCCGAGCTGCTGCTATCAAGTCAATCTGTTGATATATAATTTGAATAGATCTCCACACATTACTAATGGATTCACTGATTTTAGCCCACAAAATGCCTTTGATTTCTCCCAGAGGCTTATCTAAAGAGAGGTCATTTTCCAATGTTTTCACTCTGTTCTCTAATGCCTTCACCTCTCTTGTCTTTTCTGCCACAGTCATTTTAGATTTGTCATAACTTATTTCTAACTTAGCTAACTCCTCTTTGGCCTCATTCAATTTGATACTTGGAGTTTTAATTCCTCCATAGCTTTTATTAACTCCTCAGTGGTCATGGTAGTGTTGTTGCCTGCTACTGTTGTTGTTGCTGAAGTACCTATTGTTGATGCTGGGCCAGTGGGAGGCACTGCTGTTGTAACTGTGGGAGGAGCAGTTGTGACTGTTGGAGTTATTTGAGATGGTTTGGGGGTCGACTCTCCCTACTTATCTTGTAGTTATTTCTCCAAGGCTTGCTCTGTCTCACTTAATCTTTGATTCATTCTCATCAGCAACCTCCTCTACTTTTTGTTGTACAACCTCTATAGTTTGTGGATGCATGGTAGTAGGCAGATTCAACTGTTTCCTGAGGGCAGCGATGTCCTGTTCCTTCTTCTTAATCAATACTTTTATTCCTTTGGCATCCTTAGGATCATGTCCCAGCTCCATGATAATATCTTCCAAGGACTTTATCCTGTTGTCCTTGGCTAAAGAAGATGTATTTTCCAAATCTAGTTGGGCAGATATGTTGTTTAATAAGTTCTGCAATTTATAAGCCAACATTGCCTTATCTGCCAATGTAAAGTAGACCATCTCTCCAGTTTGCTTGTGCAACTCAATCTGATCCATCGGATGAATGTCCTTGGTAAGGACCTCTAGATTTGTCCGGATGTAGTAAGCTGCTAACTGTGGTTGCTGCACTTTGGGCTTAAAGTGGCTCAAGATCATTTTTCCTTCTTTAATGTCATATGCAGACATTAACCTTTGCTGGTTGGCGGGGGTCATCTTGAGAAATTGATCATAAAGTTGCACCCTCAATGGATCATTTCTAGCTTTAATCTCTGTGAATGTCCTTTTGACATCTGAGGCCTGCTTGCTTGATGGTCTTGTGGATGAAAATTCCACACTATGTTGCCTTTCTAGGTCCTGCCTATGAGAGCTGGTGGATGTTTCTTTTACCAGGGAGATCTGTGGGCTGGTTGCCCTCTCGCCTCTTGGGCTTTCTATGGTTTCCTCAATAATTTCCTCTTCAGGTAGAGGATTTACTCTTTGCCTTTTTGCCCCTCGTTGCTCTGCTGGTCCACTTACAGGTGTGGCCTCTTCTCTGTCTCTTTTCCTGCCCTTTTCCTTATTTAGGGGAGTCTGTAATGCTGGTACCCCTGGTACTTTAGTCTGGACAGGAGGAATTTTCCCTTGGCCCTGTTCTTTGGATGCTACTGGCTGATCTGTCATTATGTGTTGTTCTGTATCTAGCACTTCTTTGCCCTTTCATGTCCCTGCAGCTGGTGTAGTGCTTTCTTGGGCAGGTTGTTGTGAAGTTCCAGCAGATGATGTACCCACTCCGGTCTACTGAGGCAGCTCAAAAAATGCATGTCCAAAATAGTCCAGGTCAAGAGTCTTTTCTAGAATTTTCATAGCTTGTTCCATTTTTTCTTCCTCAGTGAGTTCTTCAATTAATGTGCCCTCTACCCACTCATTCTGATTAGCAAATTGCTCTATTTCATGGAACCTACAATGTTTATAGGCTGATAGCCTATTTTTTACTTTTCTTTCAGTGATAAAGCCATTTGGGTCATAGGGTACCCACCAAAAGCCCCTCTTTAATTTGAGTTGTTCCCCCAATATTTTATCATCATCTTGCCATGCTTCCTTTTTATTAATAATAAAAGGGCCCAACTGGTTTCTTAATTTCAGCTGAGCTTTTTTCTTTACACGTAAAAGTGAGTCAAATCTGAGTTGATAAATTGCCTGAAATATTCTAGAGCAAACAGTCTCATATGCACATATTTGGGCAGCTTATAAGGGCACAACTCACAGCCATATATTCTGATTTCAGTGTGATTCTGGTAAAAGTACCAATCACCTATTTTGTAGCTTTTGGAGAGCTGTAAAATTTTCTGCATATCACCAGAGAGTCTAGGAGGAGGAGTTCTCATCAGTAGATAGGAGACCGGATGTATGAACAAATCAATGAATTCATAGTAAGTGTAAGGAGAGTTATGGACTTCGTGGAAGACTGAGGTCCAAGAGATCACAAACCTCCTTTCTCCTTTAGAATCCAATTTTCTGATGGGAAACTGAAAACTGTCTATTTGGAAATACAGGAACAGATGATATATATAAGAGGTATACTTGAAAACTCCTTCTCTATCTAGATTCAAGAGTTGGTCATGGATCTTGTTGGAAATGAAAGTAGCATAGTCATATTTGACAGCAGGGGGCTGTCCTAGAGTAAATGTGGACAACAAAACTAGGGTGGTCTCATCAACATATTCACTTGTCTTGAATCCCAGGACATGGGATATCATATCAATGATGAATCTTCCATCTTTATTGAACCAGACATGTAGAAGGGGAGGTGCGATTTTGGGTTGGCAATCTGGTCTCATGAATGTTTGAGCAATGCGGGTTATCTTTGAGTTTGGTATTTTAGGCCCTGCTCAAGCATGAATCCCATAGACAGAGGAGCCAGAGGCAGAATGGGTTTGAAGTGTAACATTTCATTTATTTATGGACTTAGGAGTTATATAAAAGAGGAAAGTTCCAGATGGACTCATGACTGCTCTTTGTACAAGTTCCATTAAATTGGCACGTTTAAGCAGATTATATCAGGTAAAAACATTGACTGAGTGGAGGTTAGTACCTGGGCAGGTTGGATTCCCCTATTCCATATAAATCAGAGTCACTTCTGTAACTATTTCTAATTTCAAAAAATGCTTGGAGGTGGTTTTCATTACCAGTTAAGTCTAGATTTGAAAATCTCTATCGGCCAGGGGTAACCACTCTAGGTCTTTATGAGGTGCATTAAGGGGAACAATTTTCAGGGCCACCGAAGCTTCCATTGCTCAATTTTCTATGATTTTCAAAATGGAATTTGGGTTTTTGTAGCAAAAGTAGGAAAAACAACAATTCTGGGGCTTTTCTCTGGGAATTGCAGACCAAAGTCGATTTGAATTTAGCTCACTGGGTGAAATTTACAGAGAAAAACGAAATTTGCAGGGTTTTTGGCAAAAATGGGTAAAGAGTAGTGGTTTTGGTGTGCTTATTTGAAGGCAGTACGGTGAATTGAACTCGAATTTGGGTGCTTTGGACAACTTGTAGAGAAAACTGAAATTCACAGGGTTTGGAAACAAAATTGAGGTAAATACATGTCTTTAATAGCGCACTATGCGGATTGCAGGTTGCGGGACGAGCTGGAGAACAAGAATGTGGACTTGATTTGGCTAGGTGGTGGACTGTATGGTTGAGCAGCTGCTTGGATGTAAATTGCATGCACTAGTTCCACAAGAAGAACAAGTGAAAATGAGTGAAAATGACGTTTTTCGCGTCTTTTTAACAAAAATTTACTTTGGCGGGATTTTGGCGCTTTTAGTTGGGTGATGTCAGCATGACATGGTGTTTTGTCGTGTAGCGGGGTGACGTGGTAATGACGTGGCAATGACGTCAGTGGGGAGGCAGCGGGGGCGGTAAGCAGTTTTGGGCCCGCACCGCTTTTGGGCCAAGGTGGTATCGAAAGGGAGGGCAGCGAGCACTGCGGGAGGGCGCCACGCGTCCCTTGGTATGGCGGAATACCACCATTCCGGGCGATAAAAATTGGCGTGAAAGGGCGCCGCAATATTGATCTGGGCCGTTGGATGGAAGGCCCATATCCAACAGCTGTCGGTAAATGGAGTTGGCGGAGGACTTATGACGCAGGGACCCACCATTAAATCAAATGTTTTTCAATGATATCAGGGTTAATTCATTGGTTAGGTTTGCGGGTTTGGTTATTTGATTAACCAGAGATTAAACAAATCCCGATGCTTTACAATGGAGGGTTGTTAATGAGCTCCAAATGAACCATTAATTCCGAATTTCAAGCAGAGTGATATGGTTTATATGTAAACGAGGCGGGAACATTAAACATTTTGGGGTTTTTTATATATTAATAACATACGGGAAATAGGAAATAGCCATAGGGAGTTAAATAATAAATTTAAAATGTAATTAATGTGATTCATGAAATGGGAAGCACCAAGTGATGATCTTAGGCTATAGGGAAAGTAAGGATTTTACACAAGAAATGTGGCTTCTTTTATCCTAAGTAAAAGCAGAGTTTCACTTAGTCGTTTTCATGAAATGAAGTGAACTAGGAGTATTGAGCAGATTCCAACATCCTTGTTGGGAGGTTAGTGAGTGATTTTGGGAGAAGTATGGAAGGAAGTTAGACATGCATCACCTAATTTGTAGCCACACCTTGCCATGATACTTATGATATCCATGAGATGAATCACCTTTGAAAGACAAAATCACTCATAAGCTTGCTTCTGCAACATCAAACTACCTACCAGCTTATTATACCTAACATTTTTTTCTTCCTTTTTCCTTGGGTACATTTAAACTAGAAAACCCTTACTCTTTTCTTTTCTTTTAACTACCATCCTATCTAAGTCTACCCTTATTTCTTCTAGGGTCTCAGATTTAGCTGTTGAGCACCTTTGTTTCTCTACCTAACTACTTATCTGCCAAGCTTGAACTGTTTGGACAGATTTTGTTCTCTATCTCTAAAACAAGAAATTTAAAACATGAACTGGCCAAGATTAAGCTGTTTGGCCATCCATAGACTGTGACAAGAGTCAATTGATTGCACACAATGACCAGTTTTCATTACCAGTTAAGTCTAGGATTTGAAAATCTCTATCGGCCAGGGGTAACCACTCTAGGTCTTTATGAGGTGCATTAAGGGGAACAATTTTCAGGGCCACCGAAGCTTCCATTGCTCAATTTTCTATGATTTTCAAAATGGAATTTGGGTTTTTGTAGCAAAAGTAGGAAAAACAACAATTCTGGGGCTTTTCTCTGGGAATTGCAGACCAAAGTCGATTTGAATTTAGCTCACTGGGTGAAATTTACAGAGAAAAAACGAAATTTGCAGGGTTTTTGGCAAAAATGGGTAAAGAGTAGTGGTTTTGGTGCGCTTATTTGAAGGCAGTACGGTGAATTGAACTCGAATTTGGGTGCTTTGGACAACTTGCAGAGAAAACTGAAATTCACAGGGTTTGGAAACAAAATTGAGGTAAATACATGTCTTTAACAGCTCACTATGCGGATTGCAGGTTGCGGGACGAGCTGGAGAACAAGAATGTGGACTTGATTTGGCTAGGTGGTGGACTGTATGGTTGAGCAGCTACTTGGATGTAAATTGCATGCACTAGTTCCACAAGAAGAACAAGTGAAAATGAGTGAAAATGACGTTTTTCGCGTCTTTTTAACAAAAATTTACTTTGGCGGGATTTTGGCGCTTTTAGTTGGGTGATGTCAGCATGACATGGTGTTTTGTCGTGTAGTGGGGTGACGTGGTAATGACGTGGCAATGACGTCAGTGGGGAGGCAGCGGGGGCGGTAAGCAGTTTTGGGCCCACACCGCTTTTGGGCCAAGGTGGTATCGAAAGGGAGGGCAGCGAGCACTGCGGGAGGGCGCCACGCGTCCCTTGGTATGGCGGGAATACCACCATTCCCCGGGCGATAAAAATTGGCGTGAAAGGGCGCCGCAATATTGATCTGGGCCGTTGGATGGGAAGGCCCATATCCAACAGCTGTCGGTAAATGGAGTTGGCGGAGGACTTATGACGCAGGGACCCACCATTAAATCAAATGTTTTTCAATGATATCAGGGTTAATTCATTGGTTAGGTTTGCGGGTTTGGTTATTTGATTAACCAGAGATTAAACAAATCCCGATGCTTTACAATGGAGGGTTGTTAATGAGCTCCAAATGAACCATTAATTCCGAATTTCAAGCAGAGTGATATGGTTTATATGTAAACCGAGGCGGGGAACATTAAACATTTTGGGGTTTTTATATATTAATAACATACGGGAAATAGGAAATAGCCATAGGGAGTTAAATAATAAATTTAAAATGTAATTAATGTGATTCATGAAATGGGAAGCACCAAGTGATGATCTTAGGCTATAGGGAAAGTAAGGATTTTACACAAGAAATGTGGCTTCTTTTATCCTAAGTAAAAGCAGAGTTTCACTTAGTCGTTTTCATGAAATGAAGTGAACTAGGAGTATTGAGCAGATTCCAACATCCTTGTTGGGAGGTTAGTGAGTGAATTTGGGAGAAGTATGGAAGGAAGTTAGACATGCATCACCTAATTTGTAGCCACACCTTGCCATGATACTTATGATATCCATGAGATGAATCACCTTTGAAAGACAAAATCACTCATAAGCTTGCTTCTGCAACATCAAAACTACCTACCCAGCTTATTATACCTAACATTTTTTTTCTTCCTTTTTCCTTGGGTACATTTAAACTAGAAAACCCTTACTCTTTTCTTTTCTTTTAACTACCATCCTATCTAAGCCTACCCTTATTTCTTCTAGGGTCTCAGATTTAGCTGTTGAGCACCTTTGTTTCTCTACCTAACTACTTATCTGCCAAGCTTGAACTGTTTGGACAGATTTTGTTCTCTATCTCTAAAACAAGAAATTTAAAACATGAACTGGCCAAGATTAAACTGTTTGGCCATCCATAGACTGTGACAAGAGTCAATTGATTGCACACAATGAGATTCTTTGCAAAAATAGAATAGTAGTGGCATTTTGGATTAGCACACTTTCCTGGTCTTCTTCATTTGGGGTTCATTTTCCTTCTTTTTTACCATTTCATTCTTTTTTCCCTTTGATCTTTCTTTTAGGGCATACCCTCTTTTCATTTTTTAATTTTTTAATTTTTTCAAAATATGGAACCTTTGCGGCATGGAAAGGATGAACATATTTGGGACTTTACCAGTCAATCATGAAATATGACACCTATTGGTATAGGAGCATAACAACTGCTATTCCTGTAGTTACTACAACAGTTTCTTCTACTTTAGTAGCTTCAATGGCCACAGCAGTTCCAACAGCTACAACACTTCCCACTACATCAACAACTACATCAGTTACTGAATCATCTAAAGCTGCAACTCATCCTAGTGATGAAGCATGTAAATTAATCAAATCTATGCCGGATATGTCCATCCAAACAAATGAAATAAATAGACTTAAAGATCAAATAAAAAGTCTAGAAGATGAAAATAAGTTGGTACAAATCATGCATAAAGATGAAACACAAAAGTCAAACTGATTGACTGAAAAAATATAGAAGTTAGAGAAAGAATTGACATTGAAAGAACCACTTGCCCAAGCAAAGCAGCAGCTATGGGCCAATATCATTAACTCAGTTAATGATATTTGGCCTTCTATACAGGTGATATTTGAGCAAAATGATTTGGTGAAAGAAGTTGGTGAGGCAATTCGAAGGGTAAGAGCCAAACTTGGAAATAAGCTAGAAGAAGCCTCAAGAATAATCTAGTTCCTTAATTCAAAAAAAAATATGAATTGCAGGAGCTTGGAATAACTGACAAAATAGAAGCCATACTAGAAGTAAAGAAAGTAACTACCAAAAGGAATCTGATGATACAGCTTGAGGAGAAATGCCAAACAATGGAGCTAGCAATAGCCAGGTTCATGGTCAAATTTGATGTTTTGAGGCAGAACAGTCTGCCTAATCCATTGGTGATTAATGCCAGGTTGATGAAATATGAAGATTACGACAAGAAAATCAAAGAAGCGGCCAAAGAACAATCCAAAAATTCCTCCATGAAAGGAATTCCCACATGAAAAGTGCTTCATTAAACTTTTAAGAACCTCTTTTACCTCCAGCATGAGGTAAAACATCTCTTTATAAACAAGCCTACTTTTGCAAAGTACACAAAAAGTGATGAAATATTCACAAGAATGGTAAAGATTAAATTACCAGATGCTGAGTCTTGGGAAAAGTTGAATGATTTAATGTGAAAATAAAAGGTAAAACAGTGAAAACAGAGCAGTCAAGAGTAGTCAAGGTAAAACAGTAAAGAGTAACAGATCAATTAAGTTAAAGCGTATCAGATGAAAGACAGAGTTTAAATGTCAAAGGCAGATTAAAGGGACAACTAGCATAAAGAAAAACAATAAAAGAGATAAAGCAACAAAATATTAGTGAAAGCAAACAACAAAGCCAAATAAACAGGGACAACTTGCATTAGTTATATAGTTGTCTCTATCTTCTTGCATGAAGATGTTTCATTTTCCTTGAATAGTTCCTAAATCAGTTTTAGGATATTTTGTAATATTTTTTGTATAAATACTTCACAATTCGAAGTATTGGTGGTGGATTTCTTAACATTTCTATAGTGGAACTCATCTACAACCTGATGGTTTATTCTACCATTTTCAAGTCAATAGACTGGACATGTAATAAAGGCATTGCAATACATGATTCATGTGTTGGGAAACTTCAGTGAAGTATCTCTCAATTGTTCAAATTGTTATGTTCTTAAGTATTCCATAAACTTGTATGTTTTTCAAATTTAAATGCTATAACAGGAATATTATTACAGAATATGTTTAATTACACTTTGTTATGAACTGTTATTCATTTTGATGTTTTCTTCTGATATTGAGAGTAGGGAATTCTTCATTGCTCCCTAATTTCGGTTGACCTCTTTCATTTCCCTCATTATCCGGTTTGAGAATCCTTAACTACTCCTTGATCCCAATTGAAAACCACTTCACCCTTCAGCCTAAAATATTTGAATTTGCTCAGCTACCTTGCCCTGTGGACACTTCTTTTAGAACTTGATTCAGTCTTGTTTTCTTGACACATTAAATCCACAGCCCAATGGAAAATAGACAGTCTACTATCCATCTAAGTCAGTAATTCCACCAAAAAATCAAATCAAAACCAAATCAATCTTACATAACTAGCCTAAAATCAATTAACTCAACAAAGTTAAATCATTAAGAGAGAGCCCTCTCTGAGCATTAGGAAGGCTAGATCCTGATCTCAAAAGTAGGTTTTTGGTTACCTATATTATTTCTTTAAACACAACATGACAACCCTAGGGAAATTTTGGAGTGATAACATAGTGGCGACTATACTGGGGAATGAGTCCTTAGTTTAAAAAACCTTAAAGGAAATCCTAAATATCATCTTTTCACCTTAAGGCCATTTTAGGGTTGTCAAAAGGTTTCATTAAAAAATAAAAAAACTAAAATTCTCGCTTCCAAAAGAACATACTATACCAAGGCACATCCAGATTCAAACCCTGCTATAATTATTGATAATCTGGACAAAACCTTAAGAAAAAACAATAAAGTAGAAAGTCAAGAAAGCATTAGTTAGTTAATCAAAGCAAATTCACTTCCTAAAGAGTTATCAAACTTAGAGGACTTTCAATTTGATTTATCATTTCAGCATTCTTTGATTTGTACAAAATTTGAAAATACATGGTTACCATGTATTTTCAAATTTGGTACAAATCAAAGAATGCTGAAATGCATAGAAAATTTTAGGGGCGAATGTTCGCCCTTTGGCGAAATTAAGGGGTTTTAAATTTTTAGTAGCCGAATATTTTGTATCATAGTAGATTTTTAGAAATCACCTCAAATAGCCCACCTTATTTTAAGGGAGAGGGTAAAAAAGGTAAATTTAGCCATTGAAATTAGGAGTTACAACCTTCCATTCGACCATTTTCAAGAATAGGTTTTATTTAAGTGAATCCTATGGGCCAAAGGCCCAAATACCATATTTATAAAAGAGGTATGGTAAATTAATAAAAATATAAATAAATGAGAGGTATGGTAAATAAATAAAACATTTTTTATATTTACTCCATAAGTCACCTTATATACATGGAAGGGTGTAAACAAATAAAAATATAAGTAAAGTGGAGGTATGGTAAATAAATAAAAATATAAATAAACTAGACGCATGGTAAATAAATAAAACCTCTTTTTATATTTAGTCCATAACCCTCGTTCTATTTTATTAAGGCTCAAGAAAGAGGTTTTATTTAAGTGAATCCTATGGGCCAAATACCATATTTGTAGAAGAGGTATGGTAAATTAATAAAAATATAAATAAACGAGAGGTATGGCAAACAAATAAAACATTTTTTTATATTTACTCCATAAGTCACCTTATATTTATGAATACTCAAAAAATGTGTTATATTTAGGTGAAACCTATGGGCAAAATACTATGGGACAAATACCATGGACTAGATTGTTATTAATACCATGCAAAAAAAATTATTAACCCTAATATTAGTATTAATAAAAATAAAAATGGCACATGGTATTGACCCATGGTATTCACCAAAATGGCACATGGTATTGACCCATGGTATTCACCTAGAATGTAACCTATTTAAATGGGGGAATTAAACCAACATACATCCATCTTTACTCTCGATCTACTAACCCCCGAGAGGTATCAAATATCGTGATATGCAAACTAGCATAGAGTGAAAAAATATTTTATCCGATCAAGAGTAAAAATGGATGTTGTAATTTAATGTATGTTAAACATTTTAGCTTGGTTAAAATAAAAAAATAAAATAAAAATCAACTGTTAATTTTATTAATTTTTATAAATTACTAATAGTAATTTTTGAGCTCCAGGTTTATGATAACCCATGGTATTGACCCATGGTAATACCATGGTATTCATGTGAGCATAAACTATTTAAAGGGGAAATTCTATCATCTTAGATCCATCTTAATTCTGGGTCTACCAAGTGCTCAGAGGGATAAATAGATTTCATCCCCCTAAGAGTGGTAGATGTGGAGTTAAGATGGATATAGGTTGGTTTTTATGATAATGAAGATATTAAATAGACTTAGGAAATTATATTGTAATAAAATATTAAGGTGAATGGTTAAAGCATAGAAATTGGACAAGTATATTTGTATACAACATATTATAATTTGGGTAATTTTTCTAATTGCAAACAACAACATACTTGTGTATTGGCAGGGTGGTTAGGAGGTCCCTAGAAGTGATGAATTTGAATTTTTCTTGGTTTTATATATAATATTAGTTTTTTCTCATGCTTTTTGTGAATGGCACAGTTGAATTTTATCCTACACCCACTAGGTTATCGATATGTAATTTCGGTAATTTTGATTTCAAAATATATTTTAAAGAAATGCAATGATTTCATTTGTGTATTCAATAAACACAAGATTTTATAATTGAGTAAAATATTTGCCATTCCTGGTGAGAGATTCGCCAAAAAATTATATATACATATCATATTATTGATAAAATCACCTTCCATTTTTCCTATATACCATAGAGATTCGTCCATTTATTATACATGTAAATTTAGGGGGGGTTCTTAAAATTTTCCCTCACGTGGTTCACCTAGTTTGGGCTACGTCCACAGAGAAACAACCAGTCCTTCCTTTTATATTATCCAGCAAACTGAAGAGATACAACCTACAGCAGATCCGCTGTAACACCCCCTTCGCTCTCAATCTCCTCTCTCTTCCTCACTCTGAATACAGATATCCATAGACACAATACAATTCCCTCATATATAGTGAGGGGTTGCCTTCTAGGGAAAAAAAACCCTAAATTAAACATAACTTCTACCATCAGATCATCTGCCTAATGAACAGCCCAAATTGACTAGAAATTACTAGATTTTTACAAGGCAATTTTACATCTATTTTTAGCTTTGGGGGCACTGCCCCCGAACCCCCGCCGAGGGACCGCTGGCCCCCAGACCCCGTAGCCCGGGGGGATTTACCCCATGGACCCCACGCACATCCCCTCGTGTGGAGGGGTGTACAGTCTTCCTAGGGTATACATCCAGTTGAAACATTTGAATATAGAAGATAATCAGGCTCCACACCCAACATGTATAAGCTAACTTGTTGGCTAAACGAGCTAGAATGAGGAATGAGAGGAGAGTTACCATTAAGGAAGAGCCATCCACTTCAGATGTTAAGAGAGATAGTTTAGTTAAAGGTTTAGAAAAATTAATGGATAGATTAGAGAATATGGAAACAAAACCTCAGTGGAAAATCAACAAGGACCTCAAATAAGAAACCCTAACTTTATGGAAAATACTAATACTCGAAAATCAAAAGAAGGTACACTCAATCAACAAATTAGGCCACCTTTCTAGGAAAATTATGTTGAAGGTTCACAACAGCTTGAAGAAGACTAGGACACCCAGATAAACTTGATGGGAGTAAACAATGAAGATGCCATTTTTCTTACCCAAGAAGAACAAGAATTGTACATGTTACAACAATTACAATTAGAATCTGGAGAGTCCTTTGACTACAAACAAGGCTATGAATCTACTATCTATGAAGTTCACAAAAAATATAGCCTTAGAAGAAAAAAGAACATAGAAGTTCCTACTAAGAAATCAGTCCAAACCCAAACTAAGAAAATAGCAGAAGCTCCTGTGACCAAAGTTCTACAAATTCTACCTAGAGGAACTCAAGAGGCTTCCAACCCAAAATTTGTAGACATAACTTCAGCTGAAACTCAAACTTCAACTGCTACTCAAACTATTCCAAACAAGAAAATTGAAAGAAAAACTGTTGATACACAAACTGAATTACCAAGTTCTGGTAAAGAAGACAAAAGCACACAAACCCAAATTGCTAAAGATGAAATCATTCAACTAGGCAAAACTCAAATGCCATTCAATATCAAAATTGAGATAGCCAAATTGAAAATACCAATTCCTTTAACAAAGTTGGTGAAAAATGAATCATACAAAGCACAAATTACTGTAACACTTGACATAGGTGAAGGAGAAGATGATGTAAACCTTAATGATGATCAACCTGAGTTATTATTTGGTCCAGAAGTGAATGGCAAACATAAACAAGGGGGTATTCCTCCTTTCTTAGCCTAAATGTTCATGATAAAATCCTACATAATGCTATTTTAGATTCAGGAGAATCTCATAACCTAATGCCTAAAGAAGTCATGGAAAGATTAAACTTAAACATCACTAGACCCTGCAAGGACATGTTTTCCTTTGATTCTAGTCAAGTCAAATGCCTAGGCTTGATAAAAGATTTGTGTGTAACTCTAGTCCAATGCCCAGCAAAAAGTATTGTTATGGACATAGAAGTTGTTGATATTCCACCTAAATATGGTATGTTGTTATCTTGCTCATGGGGAGCAAAATTACAAGGATCTCTGCAATTAGACATGTCATATGCTACCATTTCTATATTTGGACAGCAAAGAAAGCTTTACAGAGAAACTTTGATGAAATACATGGTAAGTAGTTTAGAAAGACCACAGTCCCTATTTATTCCATGCATTCTGATTTGGACTCATTTATCTTGTATAATTCAGACAATGGAAAAGATGAAATCACAACTTTAGAAGAAAAACATAAAGAACCTAACAATGATAATATATTTCATGAATCTAAGTGGCACCTAGATTTTGATGGTTCAGTGAACATATTAGAAGCACGTGCAGGAGCTTGGATTCACAACATGGAAAACAATCATTCTAAAGGTCATGCCTTTAGATTAAACTTTAAATGCATAAATAGCATGGTAGAGTATTAAGCTTTAATCTTAGGATTGCAAATTGTAAGAAACCTTGGAGCCAAGAGAGTTTCTATCATGGGAGACTCAAAAGTGATCATAAAACAAATTAAAGGAGAGTATTCCATGAATAATCCTAGACTTAGCCAATACAGAGAAACTATTCTAGATCTGATTAAAGAACTTCTTGAAATTGATTTTGTTGTTATTCCTAGGAAACAGAACATGCAAGCTCACAGTTTGGCTACTTTTTCAAGCACTTGCAGATTACCTTTTCAGCCCAATCACCAATACACTGCAAAGGTAAGGCACATGCCTCTTATACCTGATAATCTGAAATATTGGCAGATTTTTTCACAAGATTCTCAAATCTATAATTTCATGAATGTCGAGGGAGAATTCCAAAATTGTAACATAGATACTGATTGTACAGTAGATGACATCATAAATAGTGAAATACATATAAATGTTGTAGATGTAATAAACCCACTAAATTCACTAAATTAGAAATAGATAACTTAGAAAAAGTAGAAATAGAAGAAATAATCAATGATGATTATGAGATTTTAAACCTTAAAAATAACTTTTTGCCTAAGGGATTAGCCCCATTAGAAGATTTGTTTGATTCAAATGATGTAGCTAGAAAACCAAAAATGAAGCCTTTAAGATCAAACATAGAAGAATGTAATATAGGAACAGAAGAAAAACCTAAGCTTATTAAATTATCCAAAGCACTACCTCCAGCGGAAAAACTGAAATACATAAGTCTGTTTAAATAATTTCAAGATGTCTTTTCCTGGAGTTATGAAGACCTTAAATCTTATGACACTAGCATTATTCAACACAAAATATGCATCAAAGAAGAAGAAACCCTTTAAACAAAATCTTAAGAGGATTAATCCAATTCTTATGCCATTGATTGAAAAAGAAGTAAAAAGGATGTATGAGGCACAAATCATAGCACCAATTAGATATTCAAATTAGGTTTCTAACTTAGTTCCCACTAGGAAAAAGACAGGGGAAATCAAACTCTCTGTTGATTTCCAAAACTTAAACAAAGTGTCACTAAAAGGTAACTATCCTCTCCCCAAAATGGACAATATTTTAAAGAGGGTGGTAGGATCATCTAGAATCTCATTACTTGATGGGTTTTCTGGATACAACCAAATCTTAGTTCAACTAGAGGAACAAACAAAGATTGTATTTACCACTCCCTAGTGTACTTTCATGTATTTGAAAATGCCTTTTGGACTAATGAATGCAAGAGACACCTTTCAAAGAGCTATGGATATAGCTTTTGCCAAGGAGATTCATGACTTTTTATTCATTTATCTAGATGATATAAAAGTATTCTCCAAAATAGACAATGAACATCTAGATCATTTGAGCAGAGTTTTTATTAAATGTAGAAAATTTGACATATCCCTAAATCCTAAAAAATCACTTTTTGTATTAGAAGAAGGAAAACTCCTAGGACACATAATTTCAAAACAGGGCATTAGAATTGATCCAGCTAGAATAGAAGCAACCCCAAACATCAGACATCCTAGGAACCTTAAATAATTGCAATCATTCTTAGGTAAAATAAATTTTCTTAGAAGATTCATTTCTAATTTAGCAGAACTAATTAGATATTTGAATAACATGAAAAAAAAGGATTCAACACTTAAGTGGACAGTAGAGGCTAAAAAGTCTTTTGAAGCAATCAAAGAATCCCTTACTGAAACACCTATCCTCATAAGTCCTAATTTCAACAAAGACTTCATAATTTTTTCATTTGCTTCAGAACACACTATTGCAGCAATATTGTTGCAAAAGAATGATGATGGTTATGAACACCCCATTGCCTTCTCCAGTAAAGCTTTGAGAGATGCTCCACTGAAGTATAATATAATGGAAAAAAAAGCTCTCACTTTAGTGAAAGCTGTAAAGGATTTCAGAGTATATATTATGTACTCTCACATAATAGCATATGTTCCAAAATCAGTTGTAAAGGACATTCTAACTCAGAATGGGCCTAATGGCAAACGAGGCAAATGGATTGCCACCATACTAGAATATGACATTGAGATCAAGCCTACAAAATTTATTAAAGGCCAAGGTTTAGACAAACTGATGGATGAACTGAACTGTCGAGCCTTAGACATAAATTTTATTGCTGCTATAGATGATCAGGGAGAGATGGCGACTCCAAAAATCAGTGAAGCTTTCATAGATTCACCCTGCTATGAAAACATTATTTTCATTTTACTCAACTTACAAGCTCCGCCTAGTTTATCTAGAACTAAAAGTATATTCCTAAAGATGAAGGCAATGAAATATTGTATCTTAGACAATGTTTTATTTTGGAAAGATAATGGTGGAATTTTGTTAAATTGTTTATCAAAAGATGAAGCTGACAAAGTCATGCAGGAATTTCATGCAGGGGATTGTGGGGGACACCTATACTAGAAAAAAATTGCTGATAAAAATTTTAGGGGCAACTTTTTATTGGCCCACCATTTTTGTAGATGTCATAAAATATGTAACCTCCTATCACAAATGCCAAATATTTGAAGGGAAGAAGAAACTCTTATCATTACCCCTCAAACCTATCTTAGCAGAAATGCCTTTTCAACAATGGGGTTTAGACTTCATTGGGGAAATTCACCCACCCCCCTCAGCCTAGTATAAATGGATTTTGACAACCATTGATTACTTTACTAAATGGATAGAAGCCATCCCTTCTAGACAAGCCACAAATTCTGACATCATTTCATTCCTTGAGAACAACATCCTTTCTAGATTTGGAAGCCCACAAAAGCTCATCGCTGATAATCTTGTTGCCTTCAAATCTAAGAAAATGGTAGACTTTTGTAACCGATACAACATTACCTTTGGGAATTCCACAGCCTATTACCCTCAAGGTAATGGACTTGCAGAATCCTCAAATAAAAGCCTTGTTAATATCATCAAGAAACTGTTAGAAGACAATAAGAAGACCTGGAACAAAAAGTTGGGTAATGCCTTATGGGCAGATAGACTAACTACCAAAATGTCCATTGGTACATCTCCTTATCAATTAGTCTATGGAATGGATGTTGTTTTTACATCCTCATTAGGAGTACCAGTGATGAAAATGATTAAAAAATTGCAAGTATAACCAAATGATATCCAAAGGAGGATAAATCAGACAATACATTTGTAGCAAACTAGGGAAGAAGTCTATGACAAATCCCAAGTAGTCCAAGATAAAATCAAAAAGATTTTGACAAGAAAAGCAAAGATGATGATTTTTACATAGGTGACCAAGTACTCAAATGGGATTCCATAAGAGAAGAAAAAGGTAAACATGGTAAATTTGATTTCCTATGGCAAGGCCCTTATATCATTTACGGTTACAGAGGTAACAATTCATTTTTGTTGAAGCAGTTAGATGGAATAGATATACCAGGTGGACCAGTCAATGGTAGAATGATGAAGCATTACTTTTCCCCAGATTAACATTAGTTCATTCATTCACTTTCCAAATTGTACATAACAGTGAAAATTTTAGATTGGATTGGACGATTACCTTTTAAGGTTGAAGCTCGAAGAGAAGGCCCTAAGCTTTGAAAGGTGTAGCATCATATGTATAAATAAAGCAGATCATAGAAAAGCAGTTACAAGGCAAGCATAGTCAAAGTTTCAAAGGCTACTAATCTTGAAGTTCTTGACATTTCACCAGGAAATGCCATCCCCATGTGGAGCCATTGTTAGGGCCCTATAATAATAGGATTCATAATTTTGAATTGACTATGATTAGTCTTGTAATATTTTACATACTTTTCTTTCTACAAAATGCTTTCCCATCTTAAAAATAAAAAAATATAAAGAGGGTGAAGTCCTAAAATAAAAATCAAAGGACTAATAAAAGAAAAATATCAAAAAAGAGTATAAAGTATAAACCCCGCCAAAAACAGATAAAAAAAGATTCTGAAAGTGATGAAAAATCAAATGCCACTACTTTTTACTTTACTTTGCAAAATAAGATTGTGTGCAGCTTGTCAAAAATGCCACAATCCATGATGGTCAAATAGTATAATCTTGATTCATTCATGCTTTAAATTTCATGTTAATAGATAGACAATAAAGATCTAGCCAAACTGTTTAATCTTGGAAGACCATTAGTTAGGTAGAGAATAATAATGAGCTCAAAAGTTTAATCTGAGCCGTTGGAAAGGCATAAGGTTAGAATTAGATAGTTTTCTTACAAAACAAAAAGAAATAAAGGGCCACCAAGCTCAAATGCACCCAGTAAATGAAGAAAAAATGTTAGGGTAAATGATGGGTAGGTAGAAGCAGTTTTCAGAAGGCATGGAAAGCATCAATTGGTTTATTTCATATTACTAACTTCCTCCCAATCTCATTTTCCCATTGTAGAAATACCCCTTCCCCTTCATTTTACCTTTTCCCTTATTTCATCTCATTTTCCCTTGTAAAATAACCCTTTTTCCCTTTATTTTACACCCTCCCCTACACATTTCCTTTAAAAACCCATTTATCCAAAGATTGCAACACTTCATATATATCGGGTCCCACTTCATTTTAAATCCCGCTATCATATTAACCCTGCTAATTAACCTCCCTCCATCTATTTAATTTAATTAAAACTTAGTTTTAATTAAAATAATATATTAAACTCCACTTTATTAATTAACCCGACCCCACAACCCGACTCATCCCTCACAACTCTGCCACCTGATAACCCTGTGATCACCCACCTCAGATCCAACGGCCCACATTCCATATCGCACGCTCTGACATCTGACCTTTAACATCTCAAAAGTGCACGAGATAAGTTGTTCTCCCCACGTGGCTTTTTGCTACATGGTAGCCCCACATTATATGACGTCCTCCAAAATAATACCACCCTACCACTTTAAAGCAGTGCGATAAACCACCTTACCACCTCCTCGCATCAGATGAAACTGCCTGCTGTTTAAATTTAACCTTGTGCCCAAAGATTAACCACTATTGGTTAAAAATGAAAAATCTGCCCTTTCCAATCTTTTCACTATTATTTTGTTAAGGATTGCAAAAAGGAACCTCTGCTAACCTATTCTACAACACCAGAACATCTGCTGAACTATTTTAAGCATTTTGCTACAAGAAGATGTTTCCGACTCCAATTTGAAGTAGTATAAAGACCATTGAAGCCTCATAAAGCCTCTGTTTCCCCCAGAGAACTCTTTTGCATACCAAAGCTTCATTTTCCAGGTATTCCTAAAGTGACGAAGGCCTGTACTTAAGATTTGTACAACATTTCTAATAGGTTAATCAATTGAACCAATTTAAAAGCCTTGCCAACCTAAATAAATCCGTTGTTGCATCCAAAACTCTTTTTCATATTGTATTCATCTTTTCACACTATTCCAAAAGTTCTAAGCATACTTCTTAAGCCAGAAAGTGATAAATTGAAAAAAATAAACAAATCTAGGGCTTCCCAAATAATTCTCGATGCAAAACCCCTACAAACTCCTCACCTAGATATTGACCACCTCCCATTGGCTGATAGAGATTTCCATATCAAAGACATAGCCTCCCCTAACAATCTATTAAAACTCCATTGTTGGAGCAAAGATAAATTCCTCAACTAGAATGATGATATTCAACTATGGGAATCAAATTTACCCAAATACTTGTTCCCACAGGTATACTAGTTCCCTGAAATCATCCACCTATGCCAACTCTTCTATTTCCCAAGTCAAAGAGCCATAGTATTTCCTAACCAGCAAATTTTGTTCACAATCACTACAGGATCAATAAATGAAATGTTGCAGATCTAGTCAAAGCATAATGAAGCCCCATTTTATATTGGAAGCCTAATTGATCTGTACTTAAAGCTCGACCTTCCCAAGAGATCCCAAATTTTTTAGACTTTCCTACTAGAAAAAGCTCAAGTTCCTACAGACAACCCTCCATATTCTGCCACCATTTTCTCTGAAAGAGCCAAACAAACTGTAACCATGTTGTCCTGTATTCTAGGATATACAATTGATGAACATGTAGATGATACTATACTTGGTTTCCTTTCTATTTTTAGCCTAGGAAACCCTCCAGTTACAGTTTTCAATTTCGCCCAATTCTTAGCAGACATAATCCATGATCATTTGATCAGATTTCCAGATGAAAGAGTATTCAAATACTCTTCAGTATTGTTCCATATGTTTCTATACTTCCAATCAGAAAGGTTTACAGTTAACATTTAAAAACTGGGCACTAAGGGCAATCCTAGATGTGTTATCTTTTGGACACCCTTAATACAAAAATATTCCACTGATTTCAGCTACAAGGATTTCATTGATTCATTTATTCACCCAGTTGTCAACATGCTAAGCAGTAGCCATCAACCCAGGGATGGTGAGGAAACAAAGAAAGTTTTATAGTTGTCCAACATAGTAGAAAAGGAGACTAGTATTTATATCAGAACTACACTGAAATTAGGGTGTATGGATGTCAAATCACTCCATATAAGCTACCCAAATATCTCCCCATGAGGATATTTGCACTAGAATATATCAAGCAGATCATAAATTCAGATGATGTTAATTTTCTATTAACCTAGAAGAAAATAAAGAACCAACTTGGTCCTTTTATCTGCAATAATAGGGAGGCTGGAGAGGAACCAGAAAGATGTTTACAAGAAATGAAGTTAAATGATAGTTTCAAATGGCAGTGTGATCCTTTGGGTGTCATAAACAAACTGAGACGCAAGTTCAAATTGAGCCCTTTTATGCATGAGTCCAGGCCAGAGATTGAAAGATATGTCAACCGGTCAGAGTGGTTGGAAAACACTTTACTGGATATGGAGGAGCAGATGGATACTAGTTCCATTCTACATACTCCAGCCCTACATGAAAAAAAGGAAAAAAGGACTAGAGAAGAAGTTTCTTGCTCAAAAAAAGATACAACAAATAAAAAATTTGAAATTATCTATAGAAAAAGAACAAAGCTGAATCCAACAAATGAGCAAGAAGAAGTAAATGATGCAATTGAGATTATTGATACAAACAGTGTAATGAAAGAAAATGCACTTCCATTAGTTTCAACTTCTAGTGCTCAAATCATTGAGAAGTGGCATAGTGTTGAAATCCCTTCTTCAAGTGAACCAATGGACAGAGAAATAGACATCAAAGAGAGATACAAAGATATTAAGGCAAAAAATGAAGACATAAAAGATGAAATATATTCAAAGTACTTGAAGTAGACTCTTGGCAGTCAGAAAAAATTACTTTCTGCATTTGATTATAAGACAGGAAAAATGCAAATGACCTCTTTTCAGCCCATAGTACAACATCGTAAGTC
Source organism: Pinus tabuliformis (assembly GCA_031772625.1). Taxonomy (NCBI): domain Eukaryota; kingdom Viridiplantae; phylum Streptophyta; class Pinopsida; order Pinales; family Pinaceae; genus Pinus; species Pinus tabuliformis. The sequence goes on from CM062820.1 coordinate 479,838,500, forward strand.
ATCAGTAGATTACAAAAGGACAGATTATGAGATTCTTGCCAAATATGTTCATCCTATAGACCAAATAGAATTTCATAAGCAAGCAAGAGAAATTCTATACTCAACTGTGACCAATAAAGCTATGAGTGTACAACAACTACAAAATTATCTAGAAAATATCAAAGCACAGTTAAAACTAGAGAAGGCATAACATAATTAAATCATTGGAAGGATTGGTTATTGAAGTGGGATATTATCCAAAGGATGTCAAAGGTGCAGAAGAACTCATTAAGAAAAATAATGCAGACATTGTTGCATTGAAGAAGCAACTAAAATTTCCTCCTACTGAACATCCACAGACCAAGGAAGTTCTAGAGAATCAAAACCAAAAAGATGAGATGATGAACTTCATTCTTTAGTTAATTTCTCAATTAACAGAAATGGAAAATGAGATGGATAAGTTAGTGCAGGAGAAAAAGGCCAACATGGAATCAATCCTTGTCACTGCTATTCCTACAGTTACTACAACAGTTCCTTCTACTTTAGCAGCTTCAGCGGCCACAACAGTTCCAGCAGCTACAACACTTCCCACTACATCAGCAACTACATCAGTTACAGAATCATCTACAGCTGCAACTCATCCTAGTGATGAAGCAGGTAAATTAATCAAAGCTATGCAGGATATGTCCATCCAAACAAATGAAATAAATAGACCTAAAGATCAAATAAAAAGTCTAGAAGATGAAAGGAAGTTGGTACAAATCATGCATAAAGATGAAACACATAAGTCAAACAGATTGACTGAAAGAATATAGAAGTTAGATAAAGAATTGACATTGAAAGAACCACTTTCCCAAGAAAAGCAGCTGCTGTGAGCCAACATCATTAACTTAGTTAATGATATTTGGCCTTTTGTACATGTGATATTTGAACATAATGGTTTGGTCAAAGACGCTGGTGAGGCAATTCAAAGGTTAAGAGCCGAACATGGAAATAAGCTAGAAGAACCCTCAAGAATAATCCAGTTCCTTAATTCAAAAAACAAATATGAACTGTAGGAGCTTGGAATAACTGACAAAACAGAAACCATACTAGAAGTAAAGAAAGCAATCACCGAAAGGAATCTGATGATACAACTTGAGGAGAAATGCCAAACAATGGAGCTAGCAATAGCTAGGTTCATGGTCAAATTTGATGTTTTGAGGTAGAAAGGTCTACCTAATCCATTGGTGATTAATGACAGGTTGATGAAACATGAAGATTATGACAAGAAAATCAGGGAATTGGCCAAAGAACAGTCCAACAATTCCTCCATGAAAGGAATTCCTACTAGAAAAGTGATTTATCATACTTTTGAGAACCTCTTTTACCTCCAACATGAGGTAAAACTTCTCTTTATAAACAACCCTACTTTTGAAAGTACACAGAAACTGATGAAATCTTCAGAAGAATGGTAAAGATTAAACTACTAGATGCAGAGTCTTGGGAAAAGTTGAATGATTTACTGTGAAAATAAAAGGTAAAACAATGAAAATAGAGCAGTCAAGTAAAACAGTAAAGAGTAACAAATCAGTTAAGTTAAAGAGTATCATATGAAAAACAAAGTTTAAAATTCAAAGGCAGAGTAAAGGGACATCTAGCATAAAGCAAAACAAAAAAAGAGATAAAGCAACAAAATATTAGTGAAAGCAAACAGCAAAGCTAAATAAACAAGGACAGATTGCATTAGTTAGATAGTTGTCTTTATCTTCTTGCATGAAGATATTTCATTTTCCTTCAATAATTCCTAAATCAGTTTTAGGATATTTTTTAATAGTTTTTGTATAAATACTTCACAATTTGAAGCATTGATGGTGCATTTCTTAACATTTCTATAGTGGAACTCATCTACAACCTGACGGTTTATTGTACCATTTTCAAGTCAACAGACTTAACAAGTAACAAAGGCATTGTATTATAGGATTCATGTTTCGGGCAACTTCAGTGAAGTGTATTTCAATTGTTCAAATTGTTATTTTCTTAAGTATAACTTAAACTTGTATGTTTTCCAAATTTAAATGTTATAACAGGAATATTATTGCAGAACATGTTTAATTACAATCTGTTCTGAACTATTATTCATTTTGATGTTTTCTTCTGATATCCCGAGTACAAAATTCTTCATTTCTCCCTAGTTTAGATTGACCTCTTTCATTTCCCTCATTATCCAGTTTGAGGAATCATTAACTGCTCCTTGATCCCGATTGAAAACCACTTCACCCTTCAGCCTAAAAGATTTGAATTTGCTCAGCTACCTTGCCCTGTGGACACTTCCTTTAGAACTTGATTCAGTCTTGTTTTCTTGACATATTGACTCCATATCCCAATGGAAAATAGACAGTCTACTATCCATCTAAGTCAGTAATTCCACCAGAAAATTAAATCAAAACCAAATCAAGCTTACATAACTAGCCTAAAATCAATTAACTCAACAAATTTAAATCATTAAGAGAGAGCCCTCTCTGAGCGTTAGGAAGGCTAGATCTTGATCTCAAAAATAGGTTTGTGGTTACCTCTATTATTTCTTTAAACACAACATGACAACACTAGGGAAATTTTGGAGTGACAACAAGGTGTTTGTCGAGTGTGGAAACTGATCAAGTGTGCGTACAAAATAAGGAAAAAGGTAGAAGCTAAGGATTGATTAAAGGATAAGTATCAATATTTTATTTCAGTTTTATTATGCATGTGATTTATGATTCTAGTTTATGATGATTACGTGTGATCTATGATTTTTGTTTCTGATGGTGACATATGATTTATGATTTTGATATATGATGGTTTTGTTTTGAGCTAAGCTGATGTGATATGTTTATACATAATGATTTTATCAAAGATGCTAGTTTGACTTGCTGTGAGAGGAAGTAAACAAGATTTCAAGTGTACCTTATTAACGAGCTACCGATGAGGTATGATTTGAAGTTATTTCAATTTATTTTGAATCTAATGGAAGTTATGTGCTTGGTACATGAAGCACATAAATGCCTAGGTTGGTTGGTTGAAACTGAATACAATAATTACCAGTGTCACTAAAAGGAATTGGAACATGCAACAATATGTTGGTGAAGCACTTCTGGAGTGGGGCCACTAGTACCCAATAATGTCCATTGATTTCCATGAGCATGCAATGACCAGTATGATGGTTTTGAGGTAGGTATATGCCTTGGTTGTTTGACTTTTTGATGCGAGGAATCCTTGCCAAGGGAAGGATCCCCTGGGATAGGGTATGTCGGGGAACTTGGAAGGTGAGTGACTACATAAAAGGGATGACCAGATTTAACGAGGGACTATGTACCAGAGAAGGGAAGATTGAGGATGGATTTGTATTGGTCATTAGCATTGTCAAATGGAATCAGATGCACATTGGGAGTGCGCCCTGGAATAGTGAGTCGGTAACTATTCACTGAGAGGAAAAGTGGCATAGGATTATAGTGTTGGACATTAGAAGCATATTTGACTTTGTAGTGATTTTGAACTTCCTAGGAAGGAGCTGAATCGTGGTATTACTTTGAGGGTGGATGCGTGAGACTTTGGATTCCCTTGTTGCAGATACAGGAATTGTATCCTTTTATTTTCTAGTTGAGAAAATGTGCATATGTGTATATGTCTATATTATTTTAAATATTGTATCGAGCTAGATTTATAAAGCTCCATAGGCAGTATGATTAATTGTTGGGTGAAGCAAATGTGTATGTGTGTATATGTGGTTATTATTATAAATACCGTAATGATCTATGCTATAAAGCTCTATTAAACAGTATGTTTGTCATGTTTTAGCAGATGGTCATTATAAATACTACAACGAGCTATGTTATAAAGCTCGATGGGCAGTATGTTTTGTTTTCAGTTGTCTTGCTGGTTATAGGTGTCATTGAACACTGAGGACAGTGTTCCCCCAAGGGGGAGGGTTCTGTAATAGTCCTGGTGAAAATTACATGTAATAAAAGTTAATAAAGGAAAAATAATAACGATTGATGGGACACTTATTCCAAGTTGAATGTTGGGCAAGACATCCTAGTGTGGGTGTTCATTTGGTTTATTATGGCTAAAAAAATTGGCAAAGGCAATGCCAAAGGCTTTGTAAAGGCAAAATGGAATTTTTGGCACATTTATTTATGAAAATAATGGAAATTAGGAGAAAAGTAAGATGAAAGGTCATAGGTTGCCTGTGAGGAGGAAAATCAAGGAAAATAATGGAAAATGAATAAAATAGAGGCCTAATTGATAAAAAGGATTCTGAGGATTAGTTTGTAACCTTTTTTCAATTAGGTTATGGAGCTCTCTCATTATTCCCTCTCTCTCTCACATACTCTTGGATACTTAGACTTTTCTTGGAGCGCTTTGGCATTGGATCAAGAAAGGAAAAGAAGGAAATATGAAGGAAGGAGCAACAAAGGAACAACATGATTAAGTAGCTACAACAAGATTCTTTGCAGGTATCTATTTGCATGTGTGTTTTCCTTGATATATTTGGCATGCATGGTATTGCATGTGGTTATTTGTTGTTATGGCATGGGTTTTTCCAGGTGTGATAGTGCTTTCAGCCTAGCCTTACCATTTCTGGATAACCATGGTGTGATGGGGTTCTAATGTTTTGGTTGAGATGGATTTATGGATGGATTTGAAGCTGAGTGACATGGATCTACGAATGATAGAACACATGGCCTAGTAAACCCAAAACAAAACTGTGGGTTGCAGTAAAGTCAGATTTTGTGTTGCCTCGGTGAGCCTAGGAATCCTTACAGCTGAATGGTGGGATATACAATAACATCTAGAGGGTGGTGTCTCAGTTTAGGGCCTAGTGATCCTTGGATCGGTATGTGGATTATGGTAAAGTCTGAGAGACTAGGAGACAAGAAAATTCCTCACATTGTAGGTGGAGAAATCAGTGGCATCCATGCTTGTTTTGGCCTATTGATCTGGTGGAGATCATGGTAAAGCCTGTTATTACATGTTTATTGTGTTGGCCTAGTGATCCAAGATGAATTACGGTGAAGCATGATTTCTATTAATGGGGGTGAGGTGGTTTAGCCTCGGGATGCCATGGTTAGTTATTTTGATCTGAGTCTCACATTCATGCTTGGAATATGGCAAGGGGGTGAATGGTTGGAGATAGAATTGCCTCAACCATTCTATGGTCCCGTGGAATGTGGTAGTCCCATCCCGGTTTGGATTTTGGATTCATTAATAAGAGGTTCTCTCCTTGATATCTGATGTGTAATTGTACTAGTTAATATGTGGAATTTATGGCTGACGTATCCTTGATATTTTTGTTGTTATTGTGCTGAGTACAAGCATGTATCCTAACAGTGATGATGTATGCCTTCCCTCATGTTTTGATTGGTAAATGAATGAAAAATGTATCTATGACCTAATAGATGATAATGCAACTAATGATATAAGGGAACAATTCTTCTTAGCGATTATCAGATAACTATGAGACCCCTATGCTTAAATATACTGTTTACACCTGTAGATTACATATTTGTGATACATTTGACGAAATTCCTATCATGGCTAGTAGGGGTGCAGCCAAGCCCTTGCCCAAGCAATTTCATTTGTATCATCATTCCGTTCTTATATTTCTGTTCTAAAGGTGTCATTTAGTTCTAAACAGTGACCTAGGCTCTGGGCCTCAAAAAGTGGCGCAAATCCTGGGGACGCTAGCACAACATTGAGAAAAATTTTCCCTGGACGTTGGCATAACATGATGTCAGAGAATCTAGAGCCTTCTGGATGCATGCATGCCCATATCATAGGAGCGTCTGGGGGTTAATTGTTCTACAAACTTAGTGGGGCCCAAGGGCTAGTTACCTGAGTGGTTGGGATGGTTCCTAGGTGATCTGAATTTAATGATGAATGCAAGAAAATCACAGATATAACCATAAATACATAAAAAATAAAAAATAACACTCATTTCATTAATATCAAATACTGAAATATGATTGCAAACAAAATGGAAATAAACTAGCTCGGGAAATGGTAGCCTGAGAAGAGATGTGGTGGCTACATGCCACTAAACTATGTTAAAATGAGTCTCGAAGGCTTATTTATTATTGAGAAACAATGGAAAACCCTAAACATCTAAAAACCTAACCCTAGGAGATGAAGCGCTAAAACTATGGGCCCCTTTTGGGTAAATTGGTACATCAACTTCTCGGGGTCATAATTTTCGCATACGATCTCCGTTTGATACACACAATACCTTGCTAGAAATATATGTCCAGGTACTACAACTTTCAAATGCAAACATCAATTAAAAAGTTTTAATTGCCCATTTTTCCCAAAAAATGTCATTTAGGGGCTCAAAATGGCTCCGGAAGTTCACAACCTGAAAAACTACCAAAAATAGTACACTATGCTAGAATTAAGGAAATTGAAAAACTGAAAGAGACAGTGCTGGGGTCCAAGTGGAATAGGAGGGTGGCCACCAATATCCACTTGGATCACTAGGAGTCCTGTACCTGATGTGGAAGGTCTGTATGTTGTGTTTGTGTCAATTCCACTTCCTTAAGGTAACATAGGAGGTTTAATCCCATCATAGTAGCCTCACATCACATGTTTACCCCCGTTGGCCGGTTACTTGGGTAGATGTGGAGGAGGGTGTTACACCATGGACAACCCTACGAAACCATATATACCATAGTCAACCATGGTTAACATGGGAAACAAAGTCAACCATGGGCTACTATGGTCAATTGTAGTCTTTCATGTGCAAGAATAGGAAACCATAGTCAACCATGGCCATGCATATTCTATATGGTCATCCATAGTCAATTATGGTTCACCATGGTAAAAAAAGGTCAAACATGGCCCACCATGGTCAAACGTGGTCATCCATGGTTAACAATAATAATTTATAGTTAACCTTAGACAACATGGTCAACCACGATCAAGTGATCAACCATGGTCAAGAATGGTCATGTGGTCAACCTTTGGTAAATGGTCAACATGGACAACCAAATGGCAAACATGGTCTAACTAAGGTCAAATATGGTCAACCATGGGTAACCACAGCCAAGAGGTCAAATGCTCATTTTGGTCAATCATGCTTAATAATTGGCAACCATGCTTAACAATTGGCAACCATGGTCAACTATACTCAATCATAGTCAACCATGATCAACCTTGGTCAACTATACTCAACCTTGCTCTACAAAAGTGTACCATGGTCAATATTGTCATCCATGGTCAATTATTCTAAATCATGGTCAACTATAATATTTCAATGGTCATATATTATGTATATGGTCAAACATGATCAAAGACAACATGGTAAACCATAATCTACCATAATCATCACCTTAAAACCTAGCCACCCATATACAACCTTTTATTAACCACAATAAACCCTTATCAATCGTAAATTGACTAATTATCCCATACATGTAAACCATCAACAACAACCACTTTAGAGTGAAAAAGTCTTCCCTCATGAGGCATTTAAAATTGTAAAAAATACAACTTAGATTTCTTTTGGATACCTTGAAGCCTTAAATTGCTTGTCCATACATTGGTGTTGATACCTTATGTAACATGAACTTAACCTACTAATCATTATAAAAATGGATATGCTTAACAAGTAACAATTTGGCACCACCATACGCCCAATATGTAAACGCAGCAATTAATTTTCTTTGCAGATCAATAGATCATCCTGGTAGTGTTTGTCCCATTTCAGTATGATATCTACCTTCTTCGATTGTTGTTCTCCGGGTCAATCTGGATTTTCTTTAGATGAAAACTCCAAGTCTGTGTTATGAAACTAGCTCAAGAAAAGATAGAAAAGATAGATCAACGCCTTAGAATTCAGCCTCTTCGAGGGGGCAACCTCCTTTACATTACATAAATGAACAATTCTTCGATGATACAAATGACAAAACCTCCTTTCTATATATAGGAGTCTAAGGAGTCACAATATAACCCAGCCGACCTAACAATAATAATATAAAGCCACAAGAGTCACTATGGTCAACCTAACCACCCATATACAACCTTTTATTAACCACAAGAAACCCTTATAAATCGTAAATTGACTAATTATCCCATACATGTAAACCATCAACAACAACCACTTTAGAGTGAAAAAGTCTTCCCTCATGAGGCATTTAAAATTGTAAAAAATACAACTTAGATTTCTTTTGGATACCTTGAAGCCTTAAATTGCTTGTCCATACATTGGTGTTGATACCTTATGTAACATGAACTTAACCTACTAATCATTATAAAAATGGATATGTTTAACAAGTAACAATTTGGCACCACCATACGCCCAATATGTAAACGCAGCAATTAATTTTCTTTTCAGATCAATAGATCATCCTGGTAGTGTTTGTCCCATTTCAGTATGATATCTACCTTCTTCGATTGTTGTTCTCCGGGTCAATCTGGATTTTCTTTAGATGAAAACTCCAAGTCTGTGTTATGAAACCAGCTCAAGAAAAGATAGAAAAGATAGATCAACGCCTTAGAATTCAGCCTCTTCGAGGGGGCAACCTCCTTTACATTACATAAATGAACAATTATTGGATGATACAAATGACAAAACCTCCTTTCTATATATAGGAGTCTAAGGATTCACAATATAACCCAGCCGACCTAACAATAATAATATAAAGCCACAAAAATAACAATAGAGGGATTCTATGGGGCACAGTAATAAGAATATGGGGATAATTGGGGCACAGTAATAACAATATGGGGATAATAGGGGCACAACAATATTAATAAGGGATGCAACTACAATAGTAATGGGGTAATCACTAGTATTATAGGGACCCAACATGCCCCTCTCCTTCAAAAAAGTGTTTTCCTCAACGCTTGAGTAGTTCTGGATGCTTCTGTATAAAATTCTCATCCTCCCATGTGGAATCTTCAGCGGATAAGTTCTTCCACTTGATAAGATACTCCGAAATTGATCGATTTCATAGCTGTCGAGTTCTTGTTTCTGTGACTGCTTCGGTTCCAATATAATTTTTCCTTCCTCGTCAAGTTCTAGCAATATTGTTTGAACTCGGAGCTTGTCACCTATAACCTTCCTTAAACATGAAACATGGAAAACTGGGTGCAATCGAGAAGCTGCAGGAAGCTCCAATTTGTATGCCATAGTACCAATATTTTGCAACACCTTGTATGAACCATAATACTTTGGTGATGATTTATTATCCTTCTTAGCTTGCTTGAGGGACATTTGCTTATATGGTTGTAGCCATAGGAATACCCAATCACCTACATCAAAACTTCTTTCGTTGCGATTTTGATCTTCCTGTTGTTTCATTCTATTCTGTGCCAACACGAGGTTATCCTTTAAGAGTTGGAGGACTTGTTGTTGATGTTCGATGTGATGTTCCACTGCTTGAACCTTAGAATTTTATCTTAAATACGATGTGATGGATGGTGGCTGATATCCATAAAGTGCCATAAATGGGGTCATTTTTGTTGCTGTATGGAAGGAGGTGTTATACCACCATTCATCCAGAGGCAACCATTTGACCCATTGTGTCTATTTATCAAATACAAAGCAACGAAGATATCCTTCCAAACATTTGTTTACTATCTCAGTGTTCCCATCAGATTGAGGATGATAAGACGAGCTATGAGCTAACTGAGTACCAATACAAGAAAATAATTATGTCCAAAAATTTCTAGTGAAAATGGGATCTCTGTCACTTACAATAATCTTTGGGTTTCCATGTAGCTTTTGAATTGTTTCCATAAATGCAGTAGAAACTGTACTAGCTTTAAATGGATGTGATAATGAACAAAAGTGTGCATACTTGGTAAGTCTGTCAACTACCACCATGATGACACTCTTTCCCTCAGACTTGGATAACCCTGTGATAAAATCCATTGAAACCTCCTCCCAACGTTGGCTTGGAATGGATAAAGGTTGTAATAAACCCAGTGTCTTAATTGTTTCAACTTTTGTACTAGGAGTCCAATGGCTACAATCCTTGGGTACAATAGCTTTTAATTTTCAAGAACTTTTAATGATTTTTCTATGGAAGGAAAGGAAGTTGAATTAAGGGGTATTGTAGGGAAACCGGGAAAGATAATTAGCTCTGATACCAAATGTTATGAAACTAGCTCAAGAAAAGATAGAAAAGATAGTTCAACGCCTTAGAATTCAGCCTCTTCGAGGGGGAAACCTCCTTTACATTACATAAATGAACAATTCTTGGATGATACAAATGACAAAACCTCCTTTCTATATATAGGAGTCTAAGGAGTCACAATATAACCCAGCGGACCTAACAATAATAATATAAAGCCACAAAAATAACAATAGAGGGATTCTATGGGGCACAGTAATAACAATATGGGGATAATAGGGGCACAACAATATCAATAAGGGATGCAACTACAATAGTAATGGGGTAATCACTAGTATTATAGGGACCCAACATCTTGGCAATGGGTTCCAAAAGAACCTAAAAACCACAAAATTATGAGACCAAAGTCTAGTCGAGTCCAATATAGTCTATCATTTACCTAACTTTCTGTAAGGATGACCTTTGTTTGTTACCAGGGTTATAACACTTTCGGATATACTCTGTCACACTGTATAATTCCACAACATGAAGATGCAACTGTTAATTTCTCCATCCACTCTAACTATATGTAACACACGTATATATAAATAAACAAGTCTTACCCTCCACTTTTGTATGGATCTCGGAGGCCATTATAGAAGATTATGTTGTTGGCAAAATGTTTCAACACTCTTCTTATGTTCTAGTTACGAACAAAAGATTCATATATAATTTCAATGTAACTATTAATATCTTTAAATAGATCAGAACATTGAAAAAAACAAAAGGAAAATTTAAAGGAAACTCGATCCTCCATAAATCTCAAGGTAAGATGGGTTCATGGATTATTAGGTGAGTGTGATTGAGAATTTACAGGGCCTCCAAACTTTGTTGTGATCTAATGGGGCCTCGGTATAACTCTATATTTCCTCTTACAATGCTCTGCGAAGGGTTTAATGTCGAAGAGATCTAAGGGATACATTGCTTTTTGGGGGGTTGACCTAAATGGCATCACCATTTCGGTGCAACTCTACAGGCATAACATTAATATCATCAGTGACAATGAGTTAAATTGTTTGATTGAAGTTTCCGTGCCAATTACATGCCTCATTATGATGTTGTTGAAGTTCAAGACAATAATTATTGGTGGTGGAAGATGTAATTTGAAGGTCGTAGTAAAAGGTTGCTCCAGTGGATATGCGGGTGAGGATATATGTGCTTTGGGAAAGCCATAAATGGTCTTGCTTATCTTCCATGCATAGCTAAATATGGTACCCAAAGTTAAATTAACTCCAAAGAGTTTAACTTTGATTTTTGATTTTTTTCATATTAGATTTTAGAGATATTTTGAAATTTAAGTGAGAGTAGTTAAATAAATTATTCTAACTGTATATAAAATTCAAAAATATTCTAAATATGTAAATCTTAGATTTTCCATTATACTATTCACATAGAGCGAAAAACATATTTCTAACTTTTCCCAAATTTCTTCCCTGGAGAATCGTACTGCACAGACAAATCATATACAGTTTCTAACCAATCCACCAAACTGCTAGCGTCGAAAGTGATCTCAGTTTGAATGTGTGCTTTAGGCTCTCCAAACCTCCAGGCTGTGAAGAAAAATTCTTTATTTCTGCCCATGACTCTTTTATTGCAGTATAGCAGCTCTCACTTACATTTTGTGCCACACAAAGCCACAATATTATCACAAATCAATTGATGAACATGATAATATATAAATAGTGGAAGGAAATAACAAATCGATGAACATACTCTGAAGTCCTTGTGACAAGCCTATCATAACCATCTTGAGGAGTAATGTCATCAAAATATAAAATAGGTGCTGAAGATGCCAACGCGCTGATTGTAAGATGGGGATGCTTCAAGCGATACTAGGAAGCTAACACTGAAATGATTTACTTGTAATAATACATGATATGTTAATATATTTATCTTCTGTTATTTTAAAGAAAAATCATTTGTGTGATGTTTATTAATAAATAAAGCATTAATTTGAGAGAGATTACAAAGGAGGAATTGGAAGGGGTATAATTTGTAAATGTGTTTGTTCTAGACCAATTGTCATTTGATCATAAATCATGACTACTTAAAATAGCTATGGTAAAAGGGGTACTAAAAATATTGAAAAATGTCTGGTCAAAATTCTAGTAATGTAAGTTTGAGAAATTGAGTAGTTAATTCATAAACAGAGAACAAATTGTGATTACTTAGAACAGGTACGGTAGAAAAGAGGGTACTAAAAGAATTGAAAACTATCTGTTCAAATGATTCTTTTAAAGAAAGTTTGATAACTTGAGCAGGAAATTCACAAGCAGGGGCTTTTAAGGCTCTTCAACTAGTAGCCCAAGAATATGGTTGGCTAAAAGGGAAAAATACATTACCCAGGAATATAGTGGATCAAAAGGAAAAATACATTAATTATTAAAGTGTGCAGTCAATATGTCTGTGGGTGATCATATAACTAGTAAAAAGCATGTTGGCAAGCTCTTGTGTATCTAGGTGATAAGAAGTTCAATCCCGGAGACATGTCTCACCAACAAAAAAAATGTGTAGTGAATATATCACACCATAATAATGATTCAATAATAAATGGATAAGAGCTTATAGGTATCTTACTTCCACCATAAGATGCACCGAAGATGATGAAAAGATAGTTTTCCATAGATAATTGTTTCTTCAAATCCAAAGTTAGTGTTGCATAATCATCCATTGCTTGTGTGGAAGTGAAATAGTTTTATTCGTTACAAATCAAGAAAATCTCAAGTTTGTTACAATTTGTAAATAATTGATACCTCAATGTAAGCAAGAAATGCTTGAGGCTGACAAGCCTTCTCAAAAATGAATCCACAGAAATTGACACCACCATCTATAGTAGAAGATATCTTTGGGGACCTCCCCAGTTCTTTGCATAGATGAGATATCTCTCCTGAAAGGTACAGTATCCCTCTAGTCTGTGAGTGAAATGGTCCAGACTTTGAGTGTAATAATGTGTCTCGTATTCAACACTTGAGAGGTTTAGTTCTCTAATTCTTCAAAGGGATCCCCTGCGACCACGACTTAAGAAGGTAGGAGGCCCTGAAACGTTGAAGCTTGTGCACTCTGTAGATTGTAAAACAATGCATAATTCCATTACTAAAATAGGGAGATTTCCCATGTCGATCGTTTCGTTTGACTTGGGTTTATGGCACCAAATTTCTGGACAGAGACTCAGACTGCTCAACTCTATATGGGTATGTGGAGTGGGAGAGGTAGTGTCTTCACAGGAATATTAAATATCAATAAATTGTATGTTAGAATAATGTAGAAATGGAAGAGCATGGAAATGTGATAGGTTTATTGAGTTGTTTTGTTAATTGTCAGGAAATGATCTAGATCTATGTGAGTTACAAGTTGTTATTCTTAAAGTAATTATTTTCAAATGTAATTGAGTTGTATCTGAGTGAGAGTGTGACTCTTCCATGTTATTATGTCCATCAAGTCTAGTGATCCCATAGTTATATAATGGGACACATTGTGATGTTTTTGTAGTGAGAAAGTGTGAGCAGGCTTAGCCCTGAATTAATAAAGTATTATTTTGTTTTAAACTTTGTGATTTCTATTATTGTATAAGAGCCAAAGGGGGAGATCTAGAGAGATTCAAATATAAGAGCCAGTAGGCCAAGATCTGTGACTATTGTAAAGTTGTTTGGTACATGTTTGGTTATTTGGCGTTTTTTGTTGGTAAAGTTGTGCTTGTTGTCAGTAAATTTTGTTGTTGATTGCATATTCCCAGAACATTCGACCAAAATCCATGAAGGAGAGATCAATGTTATTACAGAAAGTGCGATATGGATTTATTTGTCTTCGTGTGGTTTATTGGTGGCTAGATTTACTATCTGATCTTGAAGATTTGCATACCCCACTGAAACGTTTACTGATGCTTTTGCTGTGTGCAACCGTTTTGTGCAATGTGCCTCGATCTTTGTTTGGGCCTCTGAATCCATGCGGAGGTTCGTTGCAATCCACGGTGCATAAAAATAGAGAGGGAGATCTAGAGATATAGAAAGTCAAAAGGTCGAGATTTACAGAAGGTGAAGTTGTCAAAGATATTCGTTTTAATGTGGTTAGAGTGGTTCGAATTTTTCTATTAGTGAAAATTATTTTTATTAGTTATTTTTCATGAAGCTTTGGACTATTTAAATCGAGAAAAGGGAGACAATCACAACAACCGAGGCATGGAATGATTTTATTTAAGGTATTTATTTGAGATTTGTCTTATAAAGTGGTGCATTAAAAATATGTATTTATCTTTACTTAAGTTGGTATAAGAAAAGGTAAGAGAAGGAAATAATGTGTCACTAAAGGAAAATTAAATAGTTCGACAGAAAACTAAAGCAATTGAGCGAATAAATCAAAGAGAAGAATTTGCGGAAAAATTTGGAATGTTTTTAGCAAAAGAACCTATACATGAGGATCAAAATGCATAATTGCGCCAGATCAATGAAGAATTTGAAGAAATTAATGCAATATTGAAATGATTAAAGTCTGCTTTGCCATCTTTCTCTGTTAAAAAGTTTAAATTTTAGGCAATAAAAATGGAAGGACTACTTAGTTTAGTATAGTTATGGGAATTTGTTCAAGAAACTTCTATAAATCCCCAAGATGAGAGTAGAGGTGCAATATGATTTTTTCTTATTATATCATCACTGGATTAAAACATCTTGTCTATTATTTTGCATGAATTTGGTGAAGTAAAAAATGAAAATATATTTTGGGATATTCTAGAAATGAAGTACAATGTGAGCGGGAGCAAGATGTTTGAAGAGTCACCACAAGAATCTACAAAGAATGTTACATGAAAAGAGAGTGAAGGACGTGAAGAACTTAAAGTCAAATATGATAATGAACAATTTTCAAGAGAAAGTTAGTTCCAAATGTTGTAGGAAAGGAAGCTCATAGATGAATTCCTCAATGGTGTAGTAACATAGGTTAAAGATCAATTGGATGATCCACATGAAACTAAGTACAAATATTTGGCAAAAGAAGAAAAAGTTGGCAAGAACACAAATTATGATGTCCTTGTGAGTGTTTCTCAATGTGCGGATGTTAGCAGCAACTAGAAAGAGCTAACAAAAATTGAAAAAGAATTAAATTTCTTGGAAGAATGGATTGGAACACCATGTTTTGATGAAGTCTCCATAGAAGTTGCAGCAATGAATGTTGAAGACAACATGAATGATGTAGAAAATGAATAAGTTAATGAGATTTTCATGTATTGGAGTCATGAAGAGATTAAACATTATTATGGATTGATGTGGGAGCTATCCAATGAACAAGAAACTATTGATGATGAAAATGAACTTGTTGAGAAAGGAGTTGAAATGGACTGGCATCATCCTAGTTACAATAAGAAGAAATATCTAGAATTCATGATATGGAGTAAGAAGAAGACTAAATAGGTTGAAAACATCATAGTTTGGAGAAGAAAGTCAAGAAGAAATGTTATCAATATGTTGAAGCAAAGAAAGTCCAAATGAAATGTTTGATTCATATTTGTAAGCCTAGCTTAGACTTAGACCATCACGCATTGTTATGTATTATGGAAAATCCATTTCTTCATTAAGGGGATGTTAGAATGATGTAGAAATGAAAGAGACTGGAAATGTGATAGGAGTTGTCTTCTTAGTTGTAAGGAAATGATCTAAATCTATGTGAGTTACAAGGTGTTGTTCTAGAAGTAATTGTTTTCCAATATAACTGAGTTGTAGGAGTGTGTATCTTCCAAGTTCTTATGTCCATCGAGTCTAGTGATCTCATAGTTATATAATGGGATACATTATGATGTATTTACATTGTGAGCAGGCTTATGCATGAATTAATAAAGTATTCTATTGTGTTGAACTCTATGATTTCTCTTATTGTATACCACCCATCTCATCCAAAATGGGAAAATAGCTATATATATATATATATATATATATATATATATATATATATATATAATCAAATTTTAATAAATAGAAACGAGCTCAAATAATTAACTAACCCGTAAGTTAACTCACCCATTCATATAGTCAAATTCTAAAATGTATCCAAAATTTACAGTCTAATTATGTTCAATTAAAACGAATGTGGGATTAGTCACCAATGCACTCTTTTTTTTTCAGTGGGGGAGAAAATCCCCGCTAAAGAATCATAATACATCTTATATCGCCGAAGCGAGCAGATTCATCATACAATATAGCCGAAGCGAGCAGAATACGTCATGATACGTCATCATCCATCACATTACGTCATCAAAATGCTGGCAACAGCATCGCGCAAGATTGGAACGTGGTTGGGGGCGTGGTTGGGGTGCGAAAGCTAACTGCCCCAACCACCACATCATGCACACCGGGTGCAGTCACCAATGCACTCTGCCCCATCAAAAGTCAGTCACCACGCCAATATTCCAACGGACTGAACCAAAGCCCATCATGATGCCCCGTTAAACAACATAAAATTAAATTTCCAGAGGAATTAAATTGACCAAATTTGCATCTGCGTTTTCACAATATTTCCACACTAAAATCAATTACGATTCCGCTTTAAAAAGCAAAATATCATGATGCCATACGAATTAAATGTGCCGAATTTGTATGTCTTTTTCCTAAATATTTTCTCAAAAAAATACAAAAATGTAATTGCTGTACAATACAGCTCCATTGGAGACATTAGCCAATGATAGAGAGTTAAACGGAGTTGTGGACTAACGTGCAGCTCATTTTTCTCTTTTTTATGCAATCATTCAATTACTAAGCAAAATCAGAAAATTCTCTAGCTGCCTATTTTTTAAAACCTAATAAAACATGGAATTGAGAAAATTAACAACATACCTCGATGACTCAATTTACTTTTACCTGATAGTTTCTCGACACATTCCCGGTGACTCAATTTACTTTTACCTGATAGTTTCTCGACACATTCCCGGTGTTTCCTTTATGGCTTTCACAGTGCACAAAAATCATGAACGACCAAACACAAAACGGTTGAAAAGTGAAAGAGATAGGTTTGGAATGTGTGGTATGGTGATCATGGAGCCCTCAATTTAATTGTGAAAATAGATAACACTTATGAATTATGAAAATCGATAATACGTAAAGGGTATACCTTGACTATGAGAGAAGTAATCGTGATAGAAAATGATATACTAATTATAATAGAGAGTTGAAATAAATAATTATGATAGAAAATGATATGTTTAAACATATAATAATGTATTAGAATATTAACATAAAATGCATAAATATGTTTTTTTAATTATAGTTAGTGATAAAATATATTGTTCATATATTTGATTTAAATTCTCTATTAATTTGATTTAAAAAACAACAAAACAAAACTTTTGTAGATATAAATATACTAAGCTAATTATGATACAATTCATAAGCGTATATGTATATATATATATATATATATATATATATATATATATATATATATATCATTTCACCATTCATAAATTTTCGATTAATCTGGTTTAAAAAACAAAACTTCTTTTGTATATATATAAATGTACTAAACGATTTAAGATACAATTCATATATATATATAAACTTGAAATGCAATTCATAAATGTACTAAGTGATGCAGTGTGCAAGGAGTAGATTATGTAAACATAATAGCGTTGTAAACATTATGCAGTCAATCTCTATGTAAACAGTGTTCCAAACTATGTTTTTTTTATATAATAAATTTAATTAATAAAAAAAATTAATTAGTATAAATTTTAATTTAATTAATTTTATATATATATATATATATATATATATATATATATATATATATATATATATATATATATCAAATATTTTTAAAATGAAAATAAATTTTAATCCCAAAAAATTATAGATTGAAAAGAAAAATTATAAAATTAAAGGAATATGTAAACATCAAACAAATCATGTATATCAAGTAGGAGGAAAAAAGTTAACATAAAAATATAAAAAGGGTTTATTTTTTTATATTAAAAGAAATGTATGTTTGATTATCTTATGAGTTTATATTATTGTATTCTAGGAGTTTTAAATATTATATCTGTGTTTTTCGCGAAATCTGAAACATGATAAAAACAAAAAAATTATTAAATATTTGATCAAAATAAAAAAGAATATAAACATTAACAAATAGGTCATAGAGAAAACCACATAACATAGATAATATGATGACATGAACAAATTATGCTTAAAATATGTGTTGTAAGTCACAACAAAGAAAATGGCAACCCCAAGTGTAAATAAGAATACTATGGCACAAACAAATTATACCTAGAATATGGCTTTAAGTGACAATAAGGAAATTCGAAACTCCAAGTGCAATTCTTCCAAAATACTGTTGTGAGTGTATAAGATTAGAATATATATTATGTTTTCTCTTTTGCAAAGTAATTTTTTTTCCCATGAGAAGTTTAAAGTGATATAACACCTTCATTTCTCAATATAATTTAATTATTTAAGTAAAATTAATTAAATAATAGGAGTGATGTAAATAATGAAAATTCATAATACAAAATATAATGTGCATAAATTGTTGTAATGGTTGCTTAATTTGCATGTATAGAGTCATACTTATGAACATGATATGAATAATTTTTTTTAAATGTTTCCTATCCAAAGTTTCTATGTTTAGGGCTATGCTTGACTTACATATAAGGGTTGGTGCCTCATTTTTCTTTTGAAATAACATATATCGATTACACTTCATTTGTATTATTATAAGATTAATTGTCTTATCAATTATAAATATGTTTAGGTAAAGATCTTATCATCAATAATGATGCAAATATACTTATTTCTTTGTGGATACCTTAAATTTATTCCAAGGTTCACAAAGTTCATCAATGTTCCAATTGTTGGAAATGTAACTAGTGTCGGTCTTCATAATGAAATCCAAATGTATTATTGATGTATCTATTACATTCATTTATTATATTCATTATTATTATTTATTCTCTACTTAAAGCATGTTCTTTATTCTTATAGGGTTTATTGAGTCGAAGAGAAAATTTATTATGAGTTAAAGAAATATATTTGATTCACAGTCCCATTTGGACTTCTTGTATCATAAGGAAAAAATATTTTTCTTGAGTAAAAGAGAGTTGAAATGTCATCCAAAAACGAAGTCACCCCTCTTGGACAAGTTGGCCTAGAAAGGAAACTATTCGACCTCCTAGACATGTATATATAGAAGGAAGTTCGACCTCATTTGATGACCCACCTCACAGATCGATTTTTGTGCCAAGAAAAGAAGAAAAATTGGCGAAGTCAAAGGAGAGAAAAGATGAATTGGTTTTTTCCCTAGTCTTATTCACACATGCAACTTTTCTTAGGCAGATTCTGTGCTATAGAAGGTGTGAAATGTCAGGGACCAAAATTTCAGGAGATTCAACTAGATTCAAAGTGACTTGCATTGACTCTTTTTGACTTCGACTTCTTTAGGAGACTTGAAGGAGGGTTGACTTGGGATATCTGTGGTAGTCTTGGTCTTGGTCTTGGTCTTTCTTCTTTAATAACTCACTTTGATATTCTATAAGAAGAGGATTTTCTTGGGTTTTCCCCCTTGTGGGATTTTCCCCTGCCTTGGAGCCTAATTTCTCGTGTTCTTTGCCCTTGTGATCGTCATGTTTTGTACTTTAAGTAATTTCTTGATGAGAAAGAGAACGTAAAATTTAATAAAAAGACAACAAACATTCACAAGTAATTATCAAGTAAGAGAAATTTATAGTAATCTACGAGAATCTTGATGTGCATTAGATAAATATATTTACAAGTATGATATACATTCATCATGTTTTATAAGTACAACCTAGTAATATGACCATGTCATGGAAATTTCTTGCAAAATAATAATTGAGAAATCAATCATTTCTTGGTATGTGCATTCATTTATTTACCAAAGTATTATCACAAATATTTGGTGTCTCTACTTGTATATATTTCTTACTAAAGGTGATATAAATATAAATAACTTGGAATAATTTATTTACATCTATCCATGCATATGCATGCATTTAAAAATTAATCAATCTTCAACAAATAAATTTGACTCTTCATTTCAACTATTATTATTTCATTTGTTAGCAAAATGACTTCATATCAATTTAGTTAGTATACATAAAATAATCCTTGACCACTCTCTTTCTACCCCTATATTTCATTCACATAGTTTCCCATTCTTTTTTAAGATTCAAAGATTCACATAACACAATACCAATTATATCCTTATGCTTACTATCCCACGACACCAATTGTCCCCCCGTCCCCCCCAAAAGAAATGTTGTTCTCAAGGCTATAGGTGTGGAAATTATTATTGGTTTCTCAATGGCATTTTGAAGTTGCATATTCTTCCATTGTATCAAAACATTATAGATAATGTGTTGACACAATACACATTTTCTGTATTCCAGTAATGCCTTTGAATACAACCAAACCTATCCCTCTTCATCAAGTTGGGGGAGGATGTTAATGTAACAATTTGATCCTAACTTTTTCTTCAAGTAGGAGACATGAACCATTAGGTATGCCTTGGAGTCTCCTAGGACAACAAATCCGTATGCAAGCTATCCAATGCACTAAAAGATTTGATATAGACCATATCACTTGGCAACTAGGTTATGATGATTCTTTTCCTTGAGATACATCTACCTATAGGGTTGGAAATGAATAAAAACTTGATTTCCCTTACTCAAAGAAGCATTCTAAGAAATATTGATGTACATATTGCTTCATCCTACATTCAACCAAGATTAATTGTCATTATATTATCTTTGGCAGAGGACTAACGTCCCTTTCTTGAACGATTAATGTACTTGGGAAGTACAAGGCTACAAATAGGTGTGTTTTTCATTAGATATAATTATAGGGTAAAAGTTTTGTAGCACCATCATAGATGATATTCTATTACCATTTTACAAGGGGTAGAAATTAAGCCAATTGGCATTGTTAGTTTCATGCAAAGCATATCTAATAAATTTCCAATCACTTTTTGACTACCTTAGCTTAACCACTTATTAACTACTTTAGTATTACCACTTATTCGTTAACTCAATTTTACTGTGTAATGTGGAAAGTAATTATGATAGAAAATGACATGCAAGAGATAATACTTAAAAAAAACTACAAAATAATTGTGATTCAAAATAAAATGCTTAAAAATATAATATTAAAAATGATAAAAAAATAAAATTTGCGTGTAATAAAAAATAAAATGCTTAAAAAAATAATAATTGTATTAAGAAATTAAAATAAAATGTATAAATATATATTTTTAATACGACAAGTTTAAGTATTATAAATAAAATAAAAATAAAAAGAGCAATTAACATAAATTTAAATTTAACAAACTAAATATATAACACTAAGAAGCTTTAAAGATGAAAATATAATAATGAAAAGATTTGAATATAAAAGAAAACCCTTATAAAAAAATAAAGTTGAGAACGGAAAAATTTAAAATTAAAGGAACAAGTTTGATGCCAGCATTAAAAACACAATGTATATCAAATAAGAGAAAAAGTATCAACATGAAAGTATAAAAAGTGTTTCTCTTCTATATTAAAAATAAATGTATGTTTGATTATCTTAGGAGTTTCTATTATATGATTTTGTATGATAAATGTGATGAGGATTGTATATGTTTTTATCTGAAGTTCAACACATGACCACAATCAAAAGGGCTAAAAAGCTAAAAGGCATGAAAATAAATATGTCTATAAAGATTTACTAATGGTCTATGTAGACACTCACAAAACAAAAAAACTATAATGGCATGAACACAATATATTTAGAATATGGATTCTAAGTCACAACAAGGAATATGGAAAATAATCTTTACTTGTACTTAATAAAATACTCTTTACTTGTATTTAATATAGCTTATGTATTGTGTTTTAAGTACTTAATAAAATACTCTTTACTTGTATTTAATATAGCTTATGTATTGTGTTTTTTTAAACCGAACTTTTTCATTTGAATAAAATTTAAAGTGACATGATGCTCTCATTTGTAAGTACACATTTCTTTAAAGCACAGTTAATTAAATATAATATAATGTGTATACTTTGTTTTAAATGTTTCTCAACAAAAATTTGCATGTATGAGGTCATATTTTAGAACATAAATATATATAATTTATTTTAAATGTTTTTAATCAAAAAATTTGTAGATTTAAGGTTATACCTGATTTAAATATAAGGGGTTGGTATCTCATTTCTCTCTAAAATAATATATATCGATTATATTTTATCTGAATAATTATAATAGTAATTGACTTATCAATTATAAATGTGTTCAGGTAAATATTTTATTATGAATAGTTATATAAATTTTGTTAAAGAATTTTTAAATTTATTCCAAAGTTCATCAAGTTCCTCATTGTTCCAACCATAAAACAATTTTACATGTCACATCCAATAAATAGGTAATGTTTCAATCCAGTATTTTACTCTAGATTTTAGGTATCATAGAGTACAACTTGCTCATAAAGTAAAGGTGTGGCTGAAATAAATTAATATTTTTTAAGGAAAATAAAGGGAGAAGGAAACTATGTTTAAATTTTAGCTTCAATTAAAATTCTTACATGCAATGACAAAGATTAAAGGGAAATCACATTGCTTAGCACACAATTTATCATTGACTTTAACATTTTAGATATTGCATGTGGATTAGATAAATATGTCCAAAAGTATGTTCTACATTCATCATTATTTAGAAGTAAAACATCGTAATATGACCATGTCATGGCCATTTCTTGAAAAATAATAACTAAGTGATCAATGATTTCCATGTATGTGCATTCATTTATTTACAAAATTATTATCATGAATATTTGGCGTGTATACACACACACACACACAAGTTAATATAAACATAAATAACTTGACATTGTTTATTTACATCTATCCATGCATAACGATGTGTTTCATAATTAATCAATATTCAACAAATAAATTTTAAACTACATTTCAACTCTTATTATTTCAGTTATTAGCAAATTGACTTCATATCAATTTAGTTAGTATACATTAATAAAATCCTTGATCACTTCCTTTCTTAGCCCATAATTCATTCATATGGTTTCCCATTATTTTTTAAGATTCAAATATTCAAAACATTATAGATAATTTGTTGGCACAATCCACATTCTCTTTATTTCAGTAATTTTTTTCAATGTAACCAAATCAACCCATATTCATCAATTTGGGGGAGGACAGAAATGCAATAATTTGACCATATCATTTTCTTAAGTAGGAGAGTGAAATATTAGGTGGACCTTGTAGAGGGCTAGGAAAACCAATCTATAGGAAAGCTATCCAATGTGCTAAACGATTTGATATGGTGCATAGTACTTGGGAGCTAGTTTATGGTGACTCTTTTCCTTTAAATATGTATAAGATCATACTCCAAAACACATTTGTATAACTTGTTTTAAATGTTTTTTTTTCAAAAGTTTGTAGGTTTTTGGTCATACTTGACTTACACATAGGGCGACAACTTATTTATTCGTTTAAAATTTGAATCAGTATAATATTAATTGAATTATCAATTATAAATATGATGACACCTTATTTATTCGTTTAAAATATTAAATATTTATTATTTATTATTTCATTTGAATTATTGTAATATTAATTGAATTACCACTTATAATATTATTGAATTATCTATTATAAATACGCTGAGGTTAAAATTTTATTATTAATAATTATACATATTGCTTTATGGATCTCTTATATTTATGTCAAGGTTTATCAAGTTGTTTAAAGTTAGAAGAATGAATCAATTCTACATGCTAAAAGTTTAATATTTCAATTTAATATTTTAAAGATATCATAGAATTTAAATGGTGAATACCATAAAGTTATGGATGAAATATTTTAATATTATTTAAGGAAATTTAAAAGGTGAAGGAAATTATGTTTATGTTTTAGTTTTAATTAAAATTCTTACTTTAAATGATAGATGTTAAAGGGAAATCAAATTACATAGCCGACAATTTATCATTCATTTTAACTTTTTAGATATTGTTTATGGATTAGATAAATATGTTCACAAGTATAATCTACATTCATCATCTTTGGGAAGTAAAACTAATTAATTTGGCAGCTCAGGGAAAATTCTCTATTTTGGACAATCTTCCTCGTGAAGAAATCTCCCTCCTACCCCTTGGAAGAATTTAATTTGGTTGAGGATAAATGTACTTTTAATATGGAAACCCACATGCGCTCAAAAGGACAAGTCGACCCTAAAGAGAAATTGGACACCCTTGAAAGCCTATAAATAGAAGTTAAGTGAAACTAATTTGGACATCATCATCAAGCATCTTCTTCTTCTCTCTTCTTTGAATTGGCTCGTACAAGTTTGAGGTTGGTTTGCAGAATTGGTCCGTTCATGTCCTAAATTACAGGGTCTAAGCTCACACGAGGATTAGGGTTTTTGATTTGTAGCCGCAGGGTTGGAAGAAGGAAAAATCGGTTGTAGCCGCATACATAGATGGCGCTTCGTGCAACTGGAGAATTGCACTTGCACTCATGATTGCCAGCTCCTTACAGTTGTGACCTAGGGTATTTTGACAATTGACTACAGATCTTGAATGTTGACCATAGGCTTGGAACTTTGATTCTAATCAATATTGTTGTTGAATTCATCTCTTGCATATTGTATGGTTGGTTATGCTCGATAGTCTTGTGATTGATGAATTGAAACATTGTACTCTCTCTTTGTTGAACATTTTATGACAATCTAATAAGAAGAAGAATTTGAAACAATTTCCCCCTTATGGGGTTTTTCCCTACTCTTCAACTAAATCATGGTGTCTCTATTTGTGCATGCCTTTCTTCTGATGTTGCTTTCATTATTCTGCCACATAGTTGATGTTATTTTTCTTTCTACATAATTTCTATTGATGTTATGATGATATGGGGTGAATGCAATATAAATGGTGAAAATTTTGTTAATGCAATTATCTAAAGCAAAGAACAATATAGCCCTAAGAAAAATTAACATGGTATCAGAGCTAGGTTGAAGAAAAGACATTGAAGATCACCCATGTGAAGACATTGTTGATGGAAGCAAGAGAATATGGTGGAGACCTCAAAGAATGCTAGGAATTGAAGGAAACCCTTGGTAATCTGGTTATTAGGATTTGATGGATAACATGAGGTTAGGGTTTGGAAGAAACCCTGGAATATGATAAAGGCTTGAGTTATACAATCTTGAAACCCTAGCATGATCAGTGAGAAGATGTTCTAGCACTTGTGAATGATTTACTGTAATACTGGATGGGCTAGTCATAATTAGGCATGGTTGATGGTGAAGACGATTGGAAATATTGAAGGAAACATTTTATATGGATAATGGATAGTAATAAATCTTAAAGGTTGGTTCAAGAGGGAGATGATCACCTCTCATTAAAGATAGTACCTTTTAGATTTATGTTATATCTTTATGACATTATTCTTGTTAAGATTTATTGCTTATCCTTCCTACATGAATATTTGGGCATTTGAATACTTCTATCGTCGAGATGAGATGCGATAAGAATATCCTTCTTTAGGATCATCTAGGATGCAGGAAAAGAGAGCTAGTGCAGGAAGAGAATTTCTAGTGCTAGAACAAGAAGAGGTGTTTGATGAAAGTTTTTTCAAAGTTAACAAAGTAGCAAAAAATTCAAAAAATAAAATATGCAAGTACTACAACTACTAATGACAAATAAGTGCTACAAGTTGCTAAGCTATTTGAATATGACAAGGTATGTATAGTATATGGTTTTAGTGTTATGATTTAGCTACAATATTAGATGACAAGTTAAGCCCTAAGGTATGACTAGAATATCACCTTCATAAATGACTCATGCATTCTTGTCACATACATATGAAACTAAGTTTGATTTTCAGTACATGTGATAAAGGAAGTAATGTCTTGATTATGATCCTTGAAGATACACTTGTCAATTGCCCTAATTATATAACACTAACCTTTGATGAAGGTTTAATGACATGCTCATATGTGATAATGAAGCAACTGATGATGACCTGTCATGTCTAAGAACCTAATATAATTTGACTCCATGATTTGACAGTTTCATTGATATATGACAATCTTATGATAGACAAGTTGATTTCTCAATTGATGGTGATTGAAGAGGCTTACCATTCAGAAGTAGAGACTCTCGATGAGATCCCAACAACTATTATTATTTGCAATGAATTATTATAAGTCTCTTGATTGCAAAATAAAGAAATACTTGTGGACATGAATCTATGATCATTTGATGTTGAAGGTATATATGTCCTTGTAAAATAATTTTATATGTTAACAGTTCATTGATGGCCCTATTGAGCCTATGGACCCCTTGGATCTTCCTCCAAGTGATCCTCCTACTAGGAAGATACCATTTTGGCTTCATGATAGATTACATCATGTTGAGAGACATGTTTCCACCAAAAAGGTCTTTTAGAGAAAGCAAGAATCCATGTTGATACCTGGGATATGTTGTATAAATAGGCTCCATCATTCAGGTTGAACCTCCTTCCTTTGAAGAAGTTGTGAAAGAACAAGTTTGGAAGGACGTCATGTCTAAAGAATATGAATCCACAGTGAAGAATGATGTATCAAATGTTGTTTTGAGACCTAAGGAAAAGTTTATCATAACTTGAAAATGACTATACAAAATTAATGGAGTTGGTAAAAGTATTGTAAGTACAAAGCAATATTTGTGTCCCATGGTTCCTCCCAAAAAGAGGGAGAAGACTATGACGACATGTTTTCTCCCGTTGCATGCTCTACTACCATTAGATCATATTTTTTCCTTGATATTAGTCAAGGATGGACCCTTCATCGAATGGATGTAAAGACAACATTTCTTCATGGTATGCTATGAGAAGAAGTTTATGTTGAGCAACCACATGGATTTGAAGTGAAGGATTGAAAGGCACAAGTTTGCAGGTTGAAGAAGGCATTGTGTGTCTTGAAGCAAATCCCTGAACCTTGTATGCCTATATTGATAGTTACTTGGTGAAACTTGGATTCATAAGAAGAAATGTCGATCTGAACCTATACTTCAAAGTGGTCTAAGGTATGCCTTAGATTTTGGTTTTATATCTTGATGATCTATTATTGACAAGTAGTGAGCCTTTGATGATATAGTGTAAGAGGGAGTTAGCTTTTGAGTTTGAGATGAAGGAAGTTTGGCAGAGACCTGGACATATTTTCTTTTCTCAAGGAAGAATGTTGTGAACATGTTGGAGAGATTTAGAATGATATAATGCAAATCCTTGGCTACCCCGATGGAGATGAATTTCAAGAAGTTATGTGGAGATGCTACCAGACCCAACTTGGGAGACCACTCTGAGTAGGGTTATACTTGACTTACATATAAGGGTTAGTGCCTCATTTCTCCTTTAACATAAAATATATCAATTATACTTCATTTGTATTATTATAAGATTAATCGGCTACTCAATTATAAATATGTTTAGGTAAATATATATTTTTTAAATGAGAATGAGTATCATTTATATTAAAAAGTCGTTCCCGTTCGCAAAAAAATTGGGTCTTTACATCAGTTTTTCACTACTTCATCAAGCTGATAGAAATTTCTTTGTCCATCTAGACTGTTACAGTAGCTATGTCTATCCTGGTTACAAAAATTTCCCATTCTGGGATATCTACAACTATATATTTGATAGAAATGAGGTAAGAGATACATACATTCACAGTTCAACAATTTTATAACACAAAAACAAAAACCATACAGAGGTGATCAGATATCCATAATGGCTGGGATGTTTAGATCCAGTCCCTCGGAGGCCTCTTCTGAATTCTTGGGATTCCCCTAGTATGTCTCATCCTCCAAATTTGCCTCCAAACCATCCTCTATTGCATCCACCTTGAGCTTAAAATTATCCAGTTGGTGACGCAGAGCATCCACTTCGTACTCGAGCTACCCGATACGTTCCTTTTTCTCAATTTCCCTTTCCTGCATGTTCATATTCTCATGCATTTGTTGATCCATGCTGCATTGAAGTTCTGACCGTGATTCCCACAAGTCCCAATGATCATGGACACAGGTGAGACAAGAGGGTCTGTAACTACCACCTTGCATCGAGGAACTAGCTCTCTGCCCACCTGACCTTGGCTTGTGGCTTCCCCACGAGCCTGACCATGAAATGTCTTCGGACCTCTGCATGTTGGCTTTCAAAGTCGCGCTTTTTAGTGTGCTCCAGAAATTGGCACTGTTTTCCTCGATCTCCCATAGCCATGCACCCTTTCGTTCCCACAATAGAATGCCCTGCTCCTCAACGAGAATGCACTGTCCCACCTCCCTCCTACTCCAATTCTCCTCCTGCTTCCGGAGAGAATTACTAACCCTCCCAGTGTCCCAAATCTAGTCTGACTGCAAACACTCCAGAGAACCCAAGCCCAACACCCGTGACTTGCCAATTATGCTCAGAATTTCTTGATTTTCCTTCCAAACCTCAGACAGACATACCTTCCTAGCTTCCTTACTGCTCTTCACAACATAACGCCCAGCCTCTGTGACGGTAAATTTAATACATAGTAGCCTCGGCTCTAGCCACCAGGCTTTAACAGAGCCACTGTCCCACCGTCAAACCTTATGACATACAAAATCCACATACCTGTATGCACTTTATACCTGCTGCTTAACCTGGAGTTGATGCAGACATGAGCAATGAGATTGCTGCAATCGACATCCCATGAGTATTTCATCATAAATCCACCCTCCTAAATTAAATTCCCACCAGGCTCTTGTTCTTTATCAGTCATTCGCACAATTCTTCCACAAACGAGACTAACCTCACTTAATATTTGAATTAAATTTTGCTCTCTAAAACTCAATTCCCTGCATGAGCTCGAGGTGTTGCGCCACCCATTTCTCCAAGAACTAGGGCCAAGACATTGAGGTTGAATGCTATGACATATTCGTGAAATAGGCGTGGTACCAAATTTCCATGGGATGCCACATTTCGAGCAAGTTTGGGTGTTTAGCTTGCCACAAGTTTGCATGGCTGACAAGAGCTTACAGAGGGTGATGCGACAGGGGGAGAAGGAGATCAGGGTAGAGATTATAATGTGGAGGTGAGGGTTAGAGCAGGGAGGGGCCACATGGAAGGGGCGAGGGGAGGGGGGATCAGAGAAAGGGGAAGGGATGCGGGTGATCAGGAGCTCAAGTTTGAGCTAGGGAAAAAGCTCAAATTTTGAATTTCTCAAAATTGGTTGAAACTAGAACGACAAGATAGGCGTCATCGATACGATCCTATAGCCGTGAATGACACTCAAATCCGACACTGTATGTGAAAGTTATTCAAGTTTGAAGTTTACAAAAATCATTTTGACTTGGGTTGACTTTGACTTTGAAAAATATTTAAAAAACATTCTAGGAATATTCCTCGAAATATTCCCTGCGGGCCAGCTAGCTTGTGACACTTGGCATTTTGTGATTGGATGAAATATTCCCTGCAGGCCAACTAGCTTGTGACACTTGGTAGTTTGTGATTGGATATCTATATATAAGGACCAACAATGGGCAACACATGGAAATCCCGAAGGCCGCCACGTGGCCCCTGGTTGGTGAAATGGTGGGCGGTTAAAATTTATTGGCATCCGCAAGAATTGAATCGTGATCTCAACGGTGACAGCTAAGCGGCCTAACCGAGCGGTCTATATCATGGGTCTTAACGACTTTGGCGCAACATTATATTTAAGCATTTGACTAACCACTAGCGGTTTCGCAGAGGGGAATCTAGCCAAGCGCATGTGACCATGACACTAGCATTAAATGATACAGTTAAAGGTTCTGCCATTTTAGCCGGAGTGTGTAAAATCTGGCAGATTTAGCCAAGTTTATTTGCAGTTAACTCTAGTCCTCCACATTTGGTGGAGTTTTTTAGGGCAAACTGGGAGAAAACTTCAGTTAGCCATAACTTTAGCTAGGAAGATCCCTTTTGGACAATTTTTTTTTTGATTTCATATCTTCTCATAATTCTGGAGCCATTGGAGTTCATCTTCATCCTCGTTTTCTTTAGGGAAGCCAAGAGAGCCATTAGGGCCAAGAGGGAGTTGGCACTGTGTTAGGCTATGCTTAACCATTTGAAGTGAACCAATAATCATTTTCAGCTATTCTGAGCATTCCAGAGCCATTAATACAGGTTCTAGTGGCAATATAGGTGTTATACAGCCTGTTTAGCTTCAAGGAAGCTTGGAGATCCATCAGGGCCATTGGGAAAATGGAGTTATCTGGAGTTGTACCTCACTGTTTGAGGTGAACCAAAAACCTTTTTTTGCTATTTTCAACCTTCTGAACCTAATGGAAGAGGTTTCAAAACTGTTTGAGGAGTTCGAAGAGCCATCAGGGTTCAATGAAGAAGAGCCATCAGGGCCCAATGAAGAAGACATTGTATTTGGTAATTTTTCACTGTTTAGTGAATATGGAAAGGCATTTTTAGCATTTTCATGTCTTTTGAATCTGTATTTGCATTCAGATTTGACTATTGAGGCACTTTTGAACTTGTATTGCATTTGAGAGCATTATAATACAAGAGGACAATCTCATTTTGGGAGGCTTGATCCAGCAGACGTAGCCCAAGAGGGGTGAACTGCTCACCAAACATCTGTGTCATGTTATGCTGAAGTTATCTTGCTATGTATTTCTGATTTAATATGTTAAACAACAAATTAAATTAACTTTCCTTCACATGTAAACTCATAAACAGCTACCAAAAACTCTTTGTTTAATCAGCAAGATATGGAAAACTTTGCACACATTTAATTTATGGAAATGGATACCTTGCACACATTTTCAAGTACTTCCATTTTCAGATCAGCGGGGGGGAAGGGGGAAAGTGTAGGCAGGGGGAGGAGGGGCAGGGGGAGATGACGGGAGAGAGCTAGTGGGAGAAGGGTGGAGCTTCATTTCATTATAGAATCATAGATTCAACTTTTCCACCTCCATTTCTATCCATTGAGGCTTTATATCTGGACTACACATGACACTCTTTAATTTATTAAGGTATTTTTGTCGTGCTCACGACATTGTTGATGACACATTTGTCTTCCTCCAAATGGCTTGCCTTATTGGCTTATCTGCCATCATCATGATTCTAAGCTCTCATTAGGATTTGATTCAGTGTAGAGATCTTAGCCTTTAAAGTATTAATCATATGCCTTATAACTATCATGGAGTCTCCTAACACCTGTATTTTTTTTATCCCATTTCTATGAGCTAGGATTAGTCCCATAAGCATTCTACAAGCCTCAACTTGGTTATTGGTCTTTCGGCCTAGCCCCCAAGCATAACTATATTCAATGATTCCTTTGAGATTAATGAGAATCCGTCGCCCTCCTGCCACCCCATTTTATGTAAAGATTTTATTATGAATAATTTTACAAATATAATTATTTCCTTGTCGATACCTTAAATTTATTCCAAGGTTCATCAAGTTCTACAATGTTCCAATAATAAATCAATTCTACATGCCAATCCAATAAATAGGTTTAATGTTTCAATCCAATATTTTTAATGATTCTTTAGGTATCATAGAGTCCAACAAATCAATTCTACAACCTAATTCAATAAATGGGTTAAATGTTTCAATTCAATATTTTACTATGATTCATTAGGTATCATAGAGTCCAACTTCTAAGTAAGATAAAGCTATGAATGAAATATTTTAATATTTTCTAATGAAAATTGAAGTGATAATGCAACTATGTTTAATTTTTAATTTCAATTAAAATTCTTACCTGCAATGGCTAAGATTAAAGGGAAATCAAATTACTTAGCATTTAACATGCAATTTGGCATTTTTTTTAACTTTTTAGATATTGTTTGTCCATTAGATAAATATCTTTATAAGTATGATCTACATTAATAATGTTTGAGAAATACAACCTTGTAATATGACCATGTCATGACCATTCGTAAAAAATAATAATTGAGTGATCAATCATTTCCATGTATGTGCATACATTTATTTACCAAATTATTATCATAAATATTTGGTGTCTACTTGTATATATTTCTTACTAAAGGGGATACAGAGATAAATAACTTGACATTGTTTATTTACATCTATCCATGCATATCCATGTGTTTAGAAAATAATCAACCCTGAACAAATAACTTTGACACTTCATTTCAACTCTTGTTATTTCATTTATTAACAAAATGAATTCATACCAATTTATTTAGTATACACAAAATAATCCTTGATCACTTGGTTTCCACCACCATGGTCAACAATTGTCATCTGGTCAACCATGGTTAAATGGTAACCATGGACAACCAAAGGGCAAACATTCTAAGGCCAAATATGGTCAACCATCAGGAGGTCAAATGGTCATTGTAGTCAATCATGTTCAACCATGCTAAGCAATTCCAACCATGATCAACTATACTCAACCATAGTCAGGCATGGTCAACCTTCGTCAACTATAGTTAACCTTGCTCTATCAAAGTGTACCATTGTCAATATTGCCAATCACGGTGAAACATTCTCAATCATGGCCAACTATAATTTTTCATAAGCAACTATGGTCAAATATTATGTATATGGTCAAACATGATTAAAGACAACATGGTAAACCATAATCTATCATAGTCACTATGTTAAAGGTGGATAACCATGGTCACCCATATATAACTCTATATTAAGGCTAATAAACCCTTATTAATCATAAATTAACCATATAGGTCATAGTTTATATGGTAATGAATCAAAATTTACTAATCCTCCTCTCATCCTACAGATAAACATGTCAACCATCCAGAACAACACTTTAAACGATCAACAACAACCACTTTAATGTAAAAAAAGGGCTTTCCACACATTTAAAGGATACAACTTAGATTGCTTTTACACGATTTCAAGTCCATACAGTAGTGCTTTAAAATGGTTGTCCATACTTTGGTGTTGACACCTTTAAGTAACATGATCATAGACTACCCATCAATATAAAAATGGATATGCTTCGCAACTAACGCTTCCGCACCCTCATACTCCCAAGATGTAAACGCAGAAATTAATTTTCTTCGCGGATCAATAGGTCATCCTGGTACTGTTTAACCCATTTTGTTATGATCTCCACCTCTTTCGACCGCTGTTCTCTGAGCCAATCTGGATCCTCTTGAGATGAAAACTCCAGATCTTGGCAATGGGTTCCTACAGTACATAAAAACCACAAAATTACGAGACCACAGTGTAATAGAGTCCAGCCCAATATAGTCCATCATTTACCTAACTATCTGGGAAGATTTACCTTGGTTTGTTACCAGGGCTATAACGCTTTCGGATATACTCTCTGTCACACTGTATAATTCCACACCATGAGGACACAACTGTTAATTTCTCCATCGACTCTAAATATATGTAAAGCACATATATATAAATAAAGAAGTCGTACCCTCCACTGCTGTATGGATCTCTCAGACCATTGGAGAAGATTATGTTGCTGGCAAAACGTTTCAGCACTCTTCTTATGTTCTGGGTACGAACAAAAGATCCATAAATGATTTCAATATAACCCTTAACATCTTTAAACAAAACAAAACGTTGAGAAAAACAAAACTAGAATTTAAAAGAAACACGATCCTCCATAGATCTCAGGGTAAGATGGGTCCATGGATTATCAGGTTAGTGTGATTGAGAAGTTACATGGCCACCGAACTCTGTTGTGATCCAATGGGGCCTCGGTATAACTCCATATTTCCTCTTGCAGTCCTCTGCGAAGGATTTAAAGTCAAAGAGATCTAAGGGATACATTGTTGTGTTTGGGGTTGAGCTAAATGGCATCACCATTTCAGTGCACTTCTGCAGTCATACCATCAATATCATCAGTGACAACGGGTTCAAGTTGTTTAGTTAAAGATTGTTGCAGGACTATTTCATTACTTCAGCTTGCTTGACATTAATTAGAAAAAATAAGTTCTGAACCTGCCAACTCCATCCCTCATTAGGATATTGTTGAATATCGAGACAAGTATTATTGGTGGTGGAGGATGTCCCTTCAAGCTCGTAGTTGTAGTAAAAGGCTGATCCAGCGGATATGCGGGTGAGGATGTCTGTGCCTTTGGGAAAGCCATCGATGCTTTTGCATATCTGCCATACCCAGCAAAATATGGCACCCAAAGTTAAATTAATTCCAAAGAGTTTTAATTTTTAGAGATGTTTTGAATTTAAGTGATAGTAGCTAAATCAATTTTCTATCAAATTTCAAAATATTTTAAAATCAAATTCCCAAATATTCTAAAATTGAAATCCCAAATGTTCCCTTATGCCATTCACACCAGGGAAATACATCTTTCTGACTTTTGCCCAATTGTTTTCCAGGAGAACACTATATTATCATTACCTCTTTCACGGGCGGAGAACCGTACTGCGCAGACGAATCGTATACAGTTGCTAACCAATCCATCAAACTGCTTGCGTCGAAAGCCCTGAGATCCAGAAATGGGTTTCATTAGTTGTAAGTGGCCATCGCTGTTTGAATAAAATTGGGATCTTTGATATTTGGGTAACATTCTTACCTGCATGTGTTGAATGTGTGCTTTAGGCTCTCCAAACCTCCAGGCTGTGACGCAACTTTATTTATTTCTGCCCATGACTCTTTTATTGTATTGTAGCAGCTCTCACTCGCATTCTGTGCCACACAAAACCACAATACTATCACAGATCAACAGATGAGCATGATAATATATAGATCTCGGAAGGAAATAACAAACCCATGAACATACTCTGAAGTCCCTTGTCACAACCCTGTCATAACCATCTTGAGGTGTAATGTCATCGAAATACAGGATAGGTGCTGAAGCAGCCAGCGCGCCGATGGTAATATGGGGATACTTCAAGCGAAACCAGGCAGCTAACACTGCAGTAGTTCAATTGCAATAATATGTTAATATATTTATCTGGTGTTATTTTAAAGCAAAGTTGTCTGTGTGTTGTTTACTGATAAATAAAGTATTAATTTGAGACCGATTACAGAGGAGGAATTGGAAGGGGAATTGTAATTGTCTTTGTCCTAGATAAATTGTCATTTAATCATACATCGTGACTACTTAAAACAGGTAAGGTACAAGGGTATTTAATAGATTGAAACATGTTGAAATTCACACAGTAAACAAATCGTGATTACTTAAAACAGTGATGCTAGAAAAGAGGATACTACAAGGATTGAAACCTGTCTGGTCAAATGATTCTTTGAAAGCAACTTTTAGAAATGGAGCAGGAAATTCACAAGCAAGTTTGAGAAATTGAGGCAGGAAATTCACAAACAGGGGCATTTAAGGCTCTTCAACTAGTAGCCCATGAATATGGTTAACTAAAAGAAAAAATACATTAACTAGGAATATAGTGGTTAAAAATAAAAAATATATTAATTATTAGTAGTATAATTAACCGAAAAGAACATATGGGCAAACCCTTCTGTATCTAAGTGATCAGAAGTTCAATCCTAAATAATGTCTCACTGGCCTGACAAAAAAATGTGCAATTAATAGACAAAAAAATGTCAAAAAAATGTGCAATTAATAGACAAAAAAATGTGCAATTAATATATCACACCAGAATAATGATTCAACAATAAATGAACAAGAGGTTATAGGCATCTTACTTCCACCATAAGATCCACCGAAGACGATGACAGGACAGTTTTCTGCAGACAAGTTTTTCTTCAAATCCAGAATCACCGTTGCGTAATCAGCCATTGCTTGTGTGGAAGTGAAATAACCGAGTGTAGAAGCATTGCGAAAGGATTCCTCTCGACTCCCAAAGGGCATCGACAGCCCATAGTATCGATGCTTAAACAAAAAGGGATTCGTCAAAACAGCAATCGAGTACAGAAGCTTCATGCTCAATAATTTCATTCGTTACAACTAAAATATATCTGAAATTCGGTACAATTTCAAAATAAATGATACCTCAATGTAAACAAGAAGGGCTTGAAATTGACGAGCCTTCTCAAACATGAATCCACAGAAATTAAAGTCGTCTACAATAGAAGACTCATCACCCACGTAAACAAAGATGGGAGAATGTCTTTGAGGGCCTCCCCAGTTCTTTGCATACACGAGATATCTCTGCTGGAAGGTGTGGTAGCCCTCTGGTCTATAAGTAAAATGATCCAGAATTTGAGTGTAATAATGTGTCTCATATTCAGCACTGGAGAGGTCCAGTTCATGGTGGTTGACTAGAGATTCTCCAGTTCTTCTAAGGGATCCCCTGCGACCATGACTTAAGAAGGGAGGAGGTCCTGCAACGTGGAAGTTCACACATTCTGTAGATGGTAAAAGAGTGCATAACGCCATTAATAAAAGAGGGAGAATCACTTTGAGAACATATAGATTGCCCATGCCCATCGTTTCGTTTGGCTTGGGTTGCTCTACAGAGTCTCAGACCGTTCAGCTCTATATGGATATATGGAGTGGGAGAGGTAGTGTCTTCACAGGAATATGGAATATTAATAATTTGTATAACTCCCATCTCATCCAAAATGTGAAAATTGCTGGAAATTGCCATTCAAAGAAAAGGCCATCATCTTTGACCAGGGGAGTATATTATTTTGATTGTAAATTTTCATATTATTTCGAAATTGGATATCCCAGAGTGGGGTCTAATAAATAATTAATTTTATTTTGATTTTTTTGTTCAGATTCATTATTTTCTAAGATATTCCAAAAATCTATAATTAAATAAACCAAACTGTGGAAATAAACACCAATAATTCAATATTCTCAAATCTATAATTGAATAAACCAAACTGTAGAAATAAACACCAATAATTCAATATTCTCAAAAGTGTGAAATTAAACACCAAACCCTACCATGAAAACTCTGTGTTCAGGCTAATATTCCAATTTCAAAGTTGATCATGATGGGGTTAAAGTATCATGAATAAAATGTATGATCCTGAATATGAATGATATTGATTGGTTGGAAACTTGTCACGAAAAATTATTTTATATGTGATTTTTACCAAAAATACTATTACAATGAATAAAATTACCCAAAAAAAAAAATTATATTAATCAAATTTACATCTGTTTTTAGCACAATCTTTCTACACCAAAGTCAGTTGCGATTCCGCGTTAAAAAAGACAAAAAGCAAGATGCCATAGAAACTAAATGGACCAAATTTGCATACGCCCTTTCTCCATCTTTTCCTCTGAAAAAAGGTACTTACATATATCTCTCTAACCGCTACGCAATACAGCTCCGATGGTGACATTAGCAATACAGCTCCGATAGCTGTGGACTAACGGGCAGCTCATTTTTCCAATCGCTTTCTCTCTACCATGCAAATCACTGACTTTTAGGGCAGTCTATGTGATATTTTGTGACCACATTCCGGTTTACCTTTATGGCTCTCACAGTCCACCAAACACAAAAAGGTGGAAACGTGGAAGAGACGTTCTTGGAATGTGTGGTATGGTGATGATCATTTGATTGTGAAAATAGACCGTATTAAAGGGTGTAACTTGACTATGGGAAAGTAGTTGCGATAGAAAATGATATGCAGAGGTATTATTTAAAAGGGTAAAAAATGATAGGCAAGAGATACTACAGAAGAGAGTAAAAAATGATATGCAATACGGTGATGATCATATAGCCCTCAATTTAATTTGATTATCGGAAAGTAAAAAACAATTGATATGCAAGTGATAATACTTAAAAAGGTTAAAAACCATTGTGATAGAAAGTGAAATCTTTAAAAATATAATAATTATGTAATAGAAAATGAAATGTTTAAAGATATAATAATTATGATAAAGAGTTAAAACAAAATAATTATGATATAAAATGAAATGTTCAGGAAATTAAAAATAAAATGTATAAATATGTTTTTTAATATGGTAAATTTAATTAATATGAGTGAAAAATTAGAAAAGATTAATTAGTATAAATTTTAGTTTAAGTAATTAAATATTAAAAAATCAAATTAAATATATAAAAACTAAATATAAGCAAACCCTAATCCAAAAACACTATATGTTGAAAAATAAGGGAAATTATAAAACTAAAGAAATATGTAAACACCAAACAAATCATGTAACCATGTATATCAAATAGGAGAAAAAATGTCAACATAAAACTATAAAGAGTGTTAATCTTTTTATATTAAAAAAATGCATGCTTGATTATCCTAGGAGTTTATATTATGGTATGTATATGATGTTGTTGGGGAAGTCTCAAATATGATAAAAAATTAAAAGATTATAAATTGTTTGCTCAAAACAAAAAGCAATATAAATCTTTACTAATGGGTTATATAGAAAGCCACTTAAAATAAAGAATATGATGGGATTTTTTTTTACTTAAAATAAAAGATATAAGTCACAACAAAGCAAATGGAAATCCCACGTGCAATTAAGAATATGATGGCAATAACAAATTATACCTAGAATATAGGTTTAAGTCACAAGAAGCAAATGGCAACCCCAAGTGCAATTCTTCCAACATACCTTTTTAAGTGTATTAGATATAACTTATGTATTATGTTTTTCTTTCATAGATAATTTTTTTTATTTGAATAAAATGTTTTAAGTAATATAACATCCTCACTTCTCAATACATTTTTTCATAATGTAAAATTAATTAAATAATAAGAGTAATGTAAAGAATGGTAATTAATAATCAAGAATATAATGTGCGTAATTTCTTTTAAATGTTGTATAATACAAGTTTGTATGTATAGGGTCATACTTAAAAACATGATAGGTATAAATTGTTTTAAATTTTTCTTATCAAAAGGTTGTATGTTTAGAGTTATACTTGACTTACATATAAGGGTTAGTTCCTCATTTTTCATTTTAAAATAACATATATCAATTATGCTTCATTTGAATCATTATAAAATTAATTGACTTATCAATTATTAATATGTTTAGGTAAAGATTTCATTATCAATAATTATACAAATATAATTATTTCCTTGTCGAACCCTTAAATTATTCCAAAGTTTATCAAGTTCTTGAATGTCCCAACCATAAATCAATTGTACATGTCAATACAATAAATAGGTTTAATGTTTCAATCCAATATTTTACTATGATTGTTTAGATATCATAGAGTCCTAGTTGTTAATAAGATAACACTCCCTGAAATATTTTAATATCTTTTAATGAAAATTGAAGGGATACTACAACTACATTTAAGTTTTAGCTTCAATCAAAATTCTTACATATCATATGACTAATATTAAAGGGAAATAAAACCATTTAGCACACAATTTGTCATTACTTTTAACTTTTTAGATATTGTTTGTGCATTTGATAAATATCGTTATAAGTGTGATCTACATTCAGCATGTTTGAGAAGTACAACCTAGTAATATAAGTGATCAATCATTTCCAGGTATGTGCATTTATTTATTTACCAAATTATTATCATAAATATATGGTGTGTCTACTTGTATATATTGCTTACTAAAGGTGATATAAATATGAATAACTTGACATTGTTTATTAACATATATCCTTGTATATCCATGTGTTTAAAAATTAATTGTTCTTCAACAAATAAATTTCATGCTTCATTTCAACTCTTATTATTTCATTTATTAGCAAAATGAGTTCATATCAATTTAGTTAGTATACATAAAATAATATTTGATCACTTCTTTTCTACCACCATATTTCATTCACGTAGTTTCCCATTAGTTTTTAAGATTCAAAGATTCACATAACACAATACCAATAGTCCTTATGCTTACTGTCCAATGGCACCAATTATCCTCTCCCTTCAAAAGCCATGTTGTCCTCAAGGTTGTTGGTGAATTGTTACTGGTTTCTCAATAGAATTTTCAAGTTTCATATCCTTCCATTATATAAAAAATTTATAGATAATGTGTTGATACAATTCACATGCTATTTATTCAAAAAATTCCTTTTAATGCAACCAAATTGGTCCCTCTTCATCCAGTTGGGGTAGGATGTTAATGCAGCAATTTGATGCATCACCCTACCATTTTCTTCAAGTAGAATAAATGAAAAAATGGGTGGGC
This sequence comes from Pinus tabuliformis, assembly GCA_031772625.1. NCBI lineage: Eukaryota > Viridiplantae > Streptophyta > Pinopsida > Pinales > Pinaceae > Pinus > Pinus tabuliformis. The sequence goes on from CM062820.1 coordinate 479,878,605, forward strand.
CTTGGAGTGGCCTAGGACAACCAATCTATGGGCAACTTATCCAATGCACTAAAGGATTTGATGTGGATCATATCACTTGGAAACTAGGTTATGGGGATTCTTTTCCTTTAGATACATCAACCTATAGGGTTGAAAATGAATAGAAACTCAATTTCCCTTACTCAAAGCAACATTCTAAGAAATATTGATGTACATATTCCTTCGTCTTATTTTGAACCAAGATTAATTTTCATTATGTTAAATTTGGAAGAGGAGTAACATCCATTTCTTGAACCTTTCACTAGTACAAAATGATTAATTAGTTACTAAAAAAAAGACTAAAAGCTGCATATAAACGACTATTTTTCAGTCGGAGACCAATAGTGGCTAATTTATAGTATCTTATAATTTGATCGACTTTTAGTCGTATTTATTTTAGTCATTAATTGGTTGTTTCTATTTTATCATCTAGAAGTATATTTAGTCATAAATTTGATCATTAATTTAGTCATTAATTGCCACAATTAATGACCGAATACACAACAAAATATACTATTAAATGATCACCCGAGAAAATTGATTAATAAACAAAGAAGTATGACCAAAATGTTGGTCATGTTATAAGATACTATAAATTAGCTACTAATAGTCATATATATTCATCTTTTAGTCATCGTTTGAAACCAATTAATGACCAAAGAAATATGACTAAATTTTGGTGATGTTATAAGATACTATAAATTAACTATTAGTAGTCGTATATATGCAAAATTTAGTCGTCATTTTTAATCATATATTTAGCATTTAGAATATTCATTTATATATTTTTTTGTAGTTTGATATTCAATATATAAACGACTCATTTAGTATTTTATATTCATTTTATTTACTTTCATTAATAATTATTATAAACGACTAATTTAGTTGTACATTAATTTTATATGTGTTCACCATTATTCAATATAAACAACTAATTTAGTATTTTTGAATTGATTTTATGTGTTCATTATTAATTAACATAAATTAATTAGTATATTTTTGTGACTAAATTAAAAAAAAGTCATACAATGTACATATTCATCTAATATGAAAAAAGAAAGTTACATACGTTAATTACAATATTAAATAATATCAAGTACCACTATAAATAATTTCAACCATATCAATTATATTATATGAAATGTCAAGTACTACAATATGAGTTTCCAACTTAATATTGGTTGGACTACAATATAAACATGAAATATTGTTATGGCAGCCACTCATGCAAGCAAGGAAGCAGTCTGGTTGAATTCCTACAAACCACGTGAATGATAAAAAAGTGAAATATACAGGGAACTCGGCCATGCGTAAACCCTGCTCCTAGGGTTTCACCTCTGCACTATTCGGCCCTTCTACCAGCTCTGGCAGCACACCAACATCGATTAGGGGTTCTTATCCACAGAGGCCGGGTTCTGGCCCGACAAATGACAGAAGGGGGGTCCACTAGGACCCCATCATACAGGAAAGCAGTCATGCAGAAAAACAAAGCCCATGAAGGCTTCAATATCCCAGGGTATGAAGCCCGAAAAGACAGTTCTGAGACAAGTAACGAAATGACAGTCCAGGGGCAAAAAGATCCAAATCTTGGATCAGAGATGCCAGGAAAGGACAGCAACAGAAAGGAGAAGCACGTGAATACATCGGACAAAGGCAAGAGCAGCTCGGTTCCAGTAATCGAATTGACAGACGAAGAAAAAGACCACAGAGAAGGAAAACGCTCTGTAGGAAAAGAGGATACAACGGAAACCTCTAACCTCAGCCCCAAAAATAACCTGCAAGGAGTCTGTAAACCTAAAAAGAAGGAAGCCCTTAGAGTGGTCTTCTCAGATCCACATATCCAGGTCTACAGAGACCACATGATGGAGCATGCCATCATTTGCAAGTTTATGGGACTGTGGCCAACAGAACGAGCCCTCTGCCAATGGATCAAGCAACACTGGAGACCAAAAGGTGATGTCAAACTCCATCTTGGAGCTAAAGGTTTTTTCACTGTTGTTTTTTCTAATCTAGAAGATAAGGATAGGATCTTTGATGGAGGGCCTTACTTCCTCTCCTCAGCTGGCCTCTACATGAGGCCATGGAAAGCGAACTTCACACCTGAAAAAGAAACCTTCACTCGTGTCCCCGTTTGGATCCGCCTCTTCTCTCTCCCTATCGACTACTGGGGTCTAGCAACCCTTAAGAGCATAGGAGACTGTCTTGGCACCTTCATTAAAGCCTCAGAGGCAACAATGCAAAGGAAATACACTTCCTGTGCCAGGATCTGCGTCGAAATGGATGTTTCAGGCGCCTTGCATGACGGACTGTGGTTAGAGTTCAGAGATGAAGATTACTTCCAAGCCATCGACTACGAACAGATCCCCTTCCGATGTAGGAAATGCCATGAACACGGCCACCTTATCAGGGAATGCCCATTAAACAAACCAATAGAAGAGGCCAAACTTGAGCAGCCAGCAAAGGACCAGGAGGTTTTCAAAAAACCAAAACCACGACAAAGGGCCTACAGGAAAAAAACAAGCAAAGCAACAATAGATCCCAGCAGAACCCTTAATCCGTTCAACATTCTGGACTCAGAAGCTGACTCGGAAGGAAACCACAATGAGACAGCGCTGCCAGAAGACCCCCAAAAGAATAAGACAGAACATAGAGCTACGGATGCAGAAGATTACACTAATGACACAGAATTTCAAACGCAGGAAGCAGCAGACGAAAGAGACGAGGACATAGACATGCTCACAAGCGACGGGGGGAGTGAAGACCTGGAACTCAACGAAGTCTTAGAAAAAGAAGGGGTCAACCTACCAGATATGGAAAAGCAATGGAGAGCTCAGGGGCTGGAAAATATCCCAGAGGAAGAAATAAGGAAGATCCGAGATCTCTTCATCGCAAAACAACAAGCAGCGCTAGACAAACAAAAGAAAAGGTTAGGAATCATGAAAGGCACAGGTAACCATCCTAAAAGCATGTTTCTTCACTCTCTGGGACGAAAGCAGAATAAAAGAAGAGGCAGGAGGACAAATGGAGAGGTTCTCCACGATTTAGGTATTTTTTTGATCAATTCAGGTAAAATGAAGGATTTGCATGCCTTCTTGTCCTCCCAATAACCTCCTGGTTACTAATGAAAATCATCTCCTGGAATACAAGAGGGCTAAACAGCCTCAGCAAGCAACGACTTCTCAAGAGGAAGTTACAACAGGAAAAGCCGGACATAATGCTCATTCAAGAAACAAAATGTGCCACTGCTCAGTTGGAGATCATCACCAGGAAGCTAGGAAACTCTATCAAATACATAGACGTTGCAAGCCAAGGATGGGAAGGAGGTATTGCCACCCTTTGGATTCCAAAGCCATCGAAATCATCTCTATGGAAGCTACCAGATCATATATCACCACAGAATTTCAACTAACAGGTAATTCTGAAACCTACCTCTGTATTAATGTTTATGGGCCTCAGCGACTAGAGGATAAAATCTTTTTCATGAGCATGTTAACAAAATTAATGCAAAGGCATCAGCACTCCAAGATAATAATGGGAGGGGATTTCAACATGATCACCACCCTTCTGGAAAAAAAAGGAGGTCTCAGACGTCTCAATAAAGACTCAGAGCTCTTCGTAGACTTCATGGATTCTGCAAATCTTGTTGATATCCCCCCTAAAAATGGGCTCTACACTTGGAATAACCGCAGAGGAGGAGAAAACAGGATAGCTTCTCGCCTTGACCGTTTCTTGATCTCAGAAAACATCTTACTGGAAGGAACAACAGTAGTCTCCGATATCCTCCCCAGTGGGGGATCGGACCACTGGCCCATTGTCCTGGAAGCTGCTTTTCTTGAGACCCCTAAAAACAGACCCTTTAGGTTTGAGAAATTCTGGCTAACTCACCCAAATTTTCAGGAACTGGTAAAAAAATGGTGGGAAGAGCCCAGAAACATCAGAGGGACCAAAATGTTTAAACTTCAATCCAAACTGAAGTTCATCAAACTCAAAATCAAAGAATGGAATTCAACCGAATTCGGTAACATATTCCAAGATAAACACAATATAGAAGACTGACTAGGCCAAATTCACAAAGAGTGGGCCTCGGGGATCAATAAGGAAAACTCCCTTGAACAGGAAAGGACCCTAATGCAGAAATGGCATATCAGATGCCAACAGGAAGAAATCCTTTGGAAGCAAAAATCCCGCATCCAATGGTTGAAGGAGGGAGAGCGAAACACAAAATTTTTCCATAGATCGACAATGGATTACAGGGGAGCCAACAAAATCCTCAAGCTCACTAATGCTGCTGGAGAAGTCATTCAGAATCATAATGAGATTTCAACCTTGCTTACCACTCACTTCAAACAAATAGCCCAGGAACCTCAAGAAGAACGTGTGGAAGCCTGTGAGGAAATCACCCAGGCCATTCCCCAAATCATTACTCCAGCTCAAAATGCCTCTCTGTTAAGAAAGATATCAATGGAAGAGGTGGAGGAAGCAGTTAAAGACATGCCAAACGATAAAGCGCCTGGCCCAGATGGTTTTACTATAAACTTCTACAAAGCTTGTTGGCAAACAGTCAAAACAGAGGTCTGGCAAGTAGTTGAAGACTCAAGGCGCTCTGGCTCAATTCTTAAAGGCCTAAACTCCACCTTTCTAGCCCTAATCCCCAAAGAGGAAGAAGCCCGAACTCCAGAAAAGTTCCGGCCTATAGCCTTGTGCAACGTGATCTATAAAATCATCTCTAAGGTCATCGCCAACAGACTCAAACCTATCCTCCCTGACATCATCTCGGAGGAACAATCAGGCTTCGTGGAAGGTAGACAAATTCTGGACAACATCCTCCTGGCGCAGGAGATGATTCACACCTTACAGTCCAAGAAAATCCCGGGAATGATGATTCAGTTAGACCTTTCAAAAGCCTTCGATAAAGTAAATTGGAAATATCTGGAGGCCACTTTAAGGGCTTTTGGTTTTGACAACAGATGGACCAACTGGATTCTCGCTCTCATCAAGTCAACAAATTTCTCTATTCTGGTTAATGGATCCCCCTCGGCCTCTTTCTCGCCCTCTCGAGGCATAAGACAAGGCGACCCCTTATCCCCCTTCCTCTTTGTGATCCTCATGGAAGGGCTCAGCAGATATATTCACAAAGCCAAAGTAGAAGGGAAAATTAAAGGATTGCGCCCTTTCCTTTCCACCCCTACAACTACTCATCAGTAATTTGCCGACGACACTATGCTACATGGCTCCTCCACTGTCAAAGAGGCCACGGCTTTCAAATCTATTCTTTCTCTCTTCAGCAGGGCATTAGGTATGGAAGTCAACCATTCTAAATCGACTATCTTTTTCTTTAACACTCATGTTGCAATTCAGAATCACCTCACGGGCATCTTAGGCTTCAGAAAAGGCTCTCTTCCCTCAAAGTACCTGGGAGCTCCGCTCACCACCAAGCCATGGCAAAGGATCCATTGGGAAAGACTCATAGCAAACCTGGAAAAAAGATGCAAACATTGGACCCACAGGGCCCTCAACTTTGCGGGACGCCTAGTTTTAACTAAAGCCATCCTTCAGGCTATCCCTCAGTACATGCTCTCTATCCTACCGGCACCCAAAGCTATACTACAGCAAATTCGTTCCATCCAAAGATCTTTTCTCTGGAGTGGCAGTGCAGAAAAAAGGAAATGGGCTCTCGTGGCCTGGGATAAGATCTGTAAATCGAAAAGGGCTGGAGGTTTAAACCTAATCGATCCTGAAATCAGCAACAAAACAGGAGGTGCCAAGCTGTGGTGGCGTTGGCTCAAAGAGACCAACCTCCCCTGGGCCCGTCACTGGAAGGAGAAATACACCCCTAACTGCAGCGACCAGGAGCTCATCAGACTCCAGAATCTGCCGGAAGGCTCGCCAATCTGGAACCTAGCCAAAAGAAACCGAAACATTATTCAAGATCATAGTTTCTGGGAGATCCAGAATGGGGAATCTGCCCTCTTCTGGGAAGATGCCTGGCAACAACATCCTAAACTTGAAAACCCCGACCTCGAGAACTACAAAAGAAATTGCCAGAACAGGGGAATTTTTACAGTCCATCAGTACTGGACTCCCAATGGAAATGACCAGGCTTGGCGTGAATGGACTCTTCCAGACACTGGCAATCCCAACGAGGATCACAATAGAATACATGACCTCCTCCAAGTCCTGCAAAAAAGAAAAATCAGGATAACCTCGGAGGCAGACAAACTGAGATGGGGTATGAAGGGTAATGGAAATTTCAATCTAAAAGAAGCCAGAGAACAGCTCGATCTCACAGAGCAGAGGGAGCCAGTCCCGTGGCTCAACAAGGTCTGGGATCCCCTATTTTGGCCAAAAATTCAAACCTTCCTTTGGCTCCTCATGAGGCGTAAGACGCTCACCTGGGAGAACCTGAGAAAAAAAGGATTCGAAGGCCCATCCTTCTGTCCAATGTGTAAGCAAGCAGAAGAAACAATGAACCATTTATTTAATACATGTGAATGGGCAAATCATATTTGGCAAGGTTTAGAGGCCATCATGCAGCAGCATAACAGAGATTTGGATTCCATACAAAATACAATCACCAATTGGCCAAGCAATTATTCAGAAAACCCCCAAATCAATAGCATTTGGAAAATCCTGCCTGGCTTCATCACTTGGACAATCTGGAAAGAAAGGAATAGGAGAATTTTTCAAAATGAATACAGGGATATAGAGCACTTGAAAGTTACCCTAATTGAGAACATTCGCCAATTGATTCTGGTTAAAAGCAAAATTGACCCGTCCTCCAAATTCTCTGCGGAAGACCAGCGAATTCTGAACGCCTTCAACATTCGCAATGAGCAAAGCCAAAAGCCCCCAGCTAAACAACAGAACATCAAAACCACTCCAAACTATTGGTCTCGCCCTCCAGATGGTTTCCTGAAACTGAATTTCGATGGGGCCTCACGAGGCAACCCGGGTCCAGCAGGCATCGGAGGCCTCATCCGCAATCAGAGAGGGGAAATTCTCCACATCTTCAGTCAAGCATTGGGCGAAGGCACTAACAATGAAATGGAATTTGCAGCTATGGAGAAAGGTCTAAAAATCTTGCAAAGAAAGCAGGCAAACAACGCAATTACTGAGGGGGATTCCGAAATCACAATCCTGGCGGCAAAGAAAATCTATGAAGGCACGCCGATCAGCAAAGTAACTAAACACTGGCGTCTAGCCATGGTTACGGAGAGCATAGGGAAGTTGCTCGAAAAAATGAAGGGCCTCGTCTTCTAGCCGGTTAGAAGGCAGGCAAACTCAGTAGCAGACCACTTGGCAAACCATGGGATTGATAGCCCAAATGAAATGGTGGATAGCTGTTGGCATCAGATCGAGAATAATCAACTCAAGGAAAGGTGCTCCAACCTCGCACGAATGGACGTGGTGGCAGCTGACACGGCAGAATGATAGACCGCCCATTTCTCCCCCTCAAGACCATGGACAGGACGACAGGACGCGAGCTTTCATTACACAGCAAGTTTCATAGGACCTTATGGTTGAGGGAAATAATGCCTACTGCAGATCACACAAATTTGTACAGAATTGGGATCCGGGGTGACATAAGCTACCGCCGAACCACAGGACAATGGGCCACATGGCGCATTCACAACCGTGCAGGAGAAGGCCATCGAAAACATTCTCATTCATCGCATTTGCCTCCCATGGCCCTGAATTACAGCATTTATGTCGATCTGACAGGCAATTTGCATGTTATGATCCGCTTCACCGCCCGAAATCCTCCTCCCACCATCTATATATCCTCGCCCGATCTTCACTGGAGCATCACTGCTTTGATTCCTTTCACTTTGCAACCTTCGCATTGCATTATTGCTCAGGCCTTCATCATCCAGGCGAGTGCTACCATGGCGGGGGATGGATGCCGAAACAACGCTGCAAACAGAGAACTGCAGCTTGCAAAAGAAATGTATGAGCGCCGAGCCTCTGCGAGCAACAAACGTAAGATCATTGATTTGGAAACCTCGGCAAAAGAGGAAGAGGAGAAGCTTTCTGATCAGTAGCTCGGCCAGGAAGTTGATTGGCTGCAAGATCCAGGGACGGCCAGCACTCGGGCGACCCAGTTTGTCCGCACCCAGGCCGAAGCTTGGCGAATGAAAACCATCCTGGCTAAGGCCATGGATGTACAAGAGGAGCAAGCAGAGCAGCTGAGAACTCTTCAACGTTTTGCTGCCACCATGACTCATGATCATATGGCCGTTGTTGAGAGCAGTGAATTTAAGCTCTCCGCTATCCACCAGGAGCTGGGTTCAGTCAGCACAAAGCTCACAGAACAGAATAAGCTGCTCAAGAAAATCCTGTCGTCGGACAGTAAGCCTCCAGTGCCACATCAGGGTGGCCCGTCGAAGGCGTAACAGAAGAATGCATTCCTCTGCGAAGAGAGGCTCTCAACGCCTGACAAAAATTCCCCTATCTCTTCTCCCTCGTTCCTCTGTCTGCCTATGTTCGGCTCAGTCCTGTATGTTTTTTCTTTCTTCTTCTGCTCAGTTATGTGTTGGCAAATCTTTTGGCTGGAGTCACCCTGCGTGGTGTACCCTTTTTGGCAGCTCTCGATCTCTTCTCAGTTTAACTGGTTAGTATGGTGTACCTCTTGGCAGCACTCCCTCAGTCTGTTGTCTCAATCAGTTTTGTTGGTAAGGCCTGCCTCATAGCGGCCAATCATCTGCCTTGGCAGACTTTTTGTACTATAAGTTTCTTCTGTTAATATAAAAGCTCGCTTACACAAAAAAAAAAAAAACATGAAATATTGTTTTTTCACTTCAAAACGTTATCATTGTGTTTCTGAGGCATTACAGGTGAATTGACAAAATCTAAAGACTTGACCATCAGTCTCTATGTGTGTGCCTGAGATGGGATATTAACTTTAAAGGTATTACTAGACCGGTTATTTTCTCTCTTTATTTCTGCATTTGTCACTCCAATTGTCATCACAATCTATGAATGTCCATGTTGATCCCACCATCATGGTTGGAAAGGGCCTCCTTCCACATTTTGAATAAACCTACACAAATAAAGTGATTAAAAAACATTATTACTTAGTTGAAGAAAAAATATGCAACACAAAGTTCTCAATAATAAATATAATTGTTACAACTGTCAACTACTAAAGAAACTCTAGATGACAATGTCAAAAAAAGAGAGCTTATTTTCTTAAAAAAAAAAAAAACTTGTTTCGCCCAACTCTCTTCCCTTAATTGGCAACAACTTTAGTTGATTCTATTTGCAAAATTTCTTGATAGAACATGGGAAATCCCTTTCAGACTGTTAGTAAAGTTTGTTATTACACCCCTTAAAATCCCTTTCATTCTATTAATGAAGCTTCTTAAATGTGTGAGTGCATTGGAATAACTATCTCATGAATTCACTAGCCATGAGCATGTGTCTTTTAGCCATGCAAGGCACTAGTAGAATTAAATTCACCAAAAGAGATGGATTATTAAAAATTAAATTATTGTTGAGATACATGTAGATCAACATATAATGAAACGGATTCTAGCATGCGTTATTTAACTACTATTTGACTATCATATGGAGCATTTTTGTTGAGATTAGTTCAACTCTTAAAAGGCCTACATAAAAAAAGGAGATCTCTTATATCATAGATATATGATTCTTACGAGGTAGGAAATACTCAAACTTAATCCATTCTGGTTTCGACTGTTTGAAAGCATCTTTGTAGATAATGAATTAAAAAAATACATTAGTGTACAATAGGAATAAATATGTTGTAACTTGCAAAAGGAATATTAATAAACTTCAAAGGCACACATGTAATTAATTAGATCATGCATCGACTAGGATATGAGGTTTCATATTTAATTGAATCATTCCATTGTGTGAGACAGACTATGACCAAATAAAAGTAAAATATCGAGCATGCGACAACTAAGGAACACTATAATTTTTACGATGCAAAAAAGTGCAAAGAACAATGAAAATGATTAAAATAAAAAAAGAACTTAAGATCTTACTGAGAATCACATAACAAAGGGGGAGAAGAAGCACAAATGACAAGTTGTATTTAAGAAACTTGAATGTTGTGATAAAAATTATAGAAAGGACAAAAAATGTCTTACTGCTTGCTAATGTATTAAGGGAGCTATTCACCCACAAACTTCTACCCATGTGACAAAAAAATGCTTGACTATTGCCTTTCTTTAAATGTTTTATCCACAAAATATAGAGTTAGTTTCCTTTAGGAAGAATAACTTGTGACATAATATAGTTCATATCATTCGTAATCCATATCTTCAGGTGAGAATGTTTATATAATCTTAGATGTATAACTTATCTTCTTCAAAGAAGTCAATGCTAGTGCAATTGCATCTAGTGTAAATACAATGTGGAAGTGTTAACCCAACTCTTAAGATGATGTTGAAAGAGAGAAGTCAAAGTGGGTTAAAAAAGATAACTTGATATATATCCTAGACCTATAGACTGCAGTCAAAATAGAAGGATATGATAATGTAGGATATGTCAAAGCCCCCATGATTAGAGATCTCGTAACTCTACAAAAGTGGGAGAGATGGTGCACTGCCAAACCCAGCTGGTCCTAATGTTAGAGTAATGCATGAATCAATATTAAATTCTTGGACAAAACAATTTGTATGATTTCAATATTTTTCTTACACTCACCTTCAATGGGTACAATACAAAGTAAACATTTGAGATTTCAAGTGCTCAACTAAACTAAGCATGTAGTTTCAAGTGACAATATTCAACACTAAAATGCGTAGATGAAATTTCAAAAAGAAATAAACATTAAAAGGTAGTAGAGATACACTGTTATAGCTACTTGTCGAATGGAATATACGAAAGCCAATTCATTTTCATTTCCTTCACTAGTACTATAGTCTCACCTTCCATTTGAACAAACTTTATTCCAATTTTATCATAGGGTGGAAATGGGGATGTAACATGTTTAGATACGTCCCATGATTACTTTTAAGTCAAATTATAACTCCAAATTTAGGACAAAATATTATATTTTCCCAATATGTAAAAGATTTTATAATAAAAAAAAACAATGATAACATTGAAAAAATATAAACTATTGCACTCTTAGTAAACAACAAAGAAATACTCTCTGCTTTGAAATGGTTCCATTGGTCCTATATAAAGCACAATATTTTGAAATGTAATCCTTTTGACTCTACCATTAAAATATACTTTGTCATACATTCTGTTAGCACCTAAATCTGCCTCAGGCTGAAGGAAGGCAAAAATTAGGGTAACCACAAACCACGCTCAGTCGGATAGCTAGCCCTACCAGAGCAGGAGAGGGCTCTCTTCGAGTCACGCTCAGTGAATAGATGATTGAAAACGGTCTGAGATCACTTACAATGCAATATTTACCTTAGGCTAGTAAGTGAAAAGGGATTTTGAAAACAATTTTATGAATGACCAAGCTTCTGGGATGTTTATGGGACTGGCGCTCAACAAAGAACAGAGAATTGAATATGAAGGCACAAATTATTCCGTGAGGCAAGGTAGGCGGAAAGAGCAGCAATTTCGGTTTAAGGTCACGTGGAATGGAAAGATTGCTGAAGAAAGTGAAAAGGGCATAGTTGCATGAATCCTTTTCAACAGAAGAATAACACTATACATGAAATTTTCCCACAGGCAGAGCAATATAAATTGAATTCTACATAATCTCACTTAGAAAATTTCACTGAAATGAAACGTGAATTGAATTATGATACACAACAAGATACATAGGGAACATAAGAACACATTTGCTACACTCACAACCACAAAAATCTCATGAAATAGAGCCGCTGCCTTTCATTAGTTCTCTGTAAAAAATACACAGTGCAGAAACAGAGTTTCTTTCCCACAGTCTCCCAGAAGTTACAAGCCAGCCAACCCTTTGCAAATAACTTGCATACAATATATAAAATGTGTGAGGAAGAGATAGAACACCCAAGGGTTGGGGAGTTACTCGAATCATTGCGAAATGGAGATGGAGAGCCAACCATCAGCTACAGGTGCAGCGTTGCAAGCATGACATTTGGCTTTGGGTGACCATTTGCCTTCCTTCGCCACTTGGATAGAAGCCCATCTGGAGAAAAAACTCTTTAAATGACGCCTTTGGTGCCAAAAAACCGAAGTGTAGAAGACCAGGCCCACTTGGAGAAGTTGCGAACCGAAATTTCGCGAAACGGAAGAAAATTGGCAATTTTTCCTCTATGCGCCATGCCATTTTCTTTGTGCGTCGCTCTACTTCGGGGCCTATTTTTGGGCACTTGCATGTGTCCAAAATGTGCCCAAGTGAGCTTGTTGGAAAGCCTGTCCTGTCTACTTTCTAACCCCACTGGAATTTTCAAATTTGGTGCTCATTTGCCCCTCCAAATCTTCATTCTCCCAAGACTTCTTTATGTGTGTCAAAAAAGTGGCAGAGAGGCCATTTTTGGGTGTTTTTTGACCTTTAGGAGACCCAGACCTTGCCCAAATCTCTTTCCCGGACACCAGTAGTTGTAATTTTCGATGCTGAATCCAAATATGCAAGCAGTTTCTCCATTGGAGCCCTAGAATTTTAGCGTCGCGCCAGTGGCGTGGTGCACAGGGAGAAAATCCCTGTTTTTTGCACAAAAATGTCTAGGTCCGCACTTTTCCTTCACATTTCCTGTAGTCTCGCACCTAATGGTCATGGATCCTGCGGACCTGACCGCACCTTTTCTTTATGACAGGTGCGGACCCTGAGTGCGTCGCGCCTGCGCGCCACGCCTTCTTGCAGACCAATTTTGGAGGCCTTCCCGGTGTCCAAATGGGGTACAGGATAGCTCGTTGGAAAGGTCTTTGTGTCTACTTTCCAACCCAGCTATAATTTTTTAATTTGGAGTTCATTTTCCCTGTCAAAAGTCAAATCTACCAAGACTGGTCAAAATGTGCCGAATGAGGTTGCCTCAAGGCAGAGTGATGTTGCAGTCAGCTTTTGAAGGTATTTCTCAACTCCTAATTGAGCTCATGATAGCTCACTGGAAAGATCTTTGTGTCTAGTTATCATTTGACTCATCAAACAAGTCATTTGGTTAACCGAGCTAGGACAAAAATTGATTTTCCCAAGGTTACTCCAGAGGTGCATTCAATTCCCTGAGGCAACGGTATTTTTCACATTTCTCTTAAACCATGAAACCTGTGTAAAAATTGAAGGAGGTTTTTGTTCCATGGCCTGTTTTGGACAGAAACCTCGCTCATTTTTCCAAATTTCATCTTTTCTTGCTCGAAAACGTCATTTGAGTGAACTATTGACCCTGCCTCTGGCCTGCAAGTATTATTTGAGAACAACAATTTGCAAACCCTACACCTAATGACTGAAGTGAATCTTGTCCATTAAAAGATCGAACATTGACTGTCATGGACCTTAATAACTTTGATGAAAACACCTAAGCCAGCAGGTACAAGACATGAGGGGAATGAATTGACAAGGCCCTTCCGTCAGATTATGGCATGCCTCTAGTGGAATGCAGCTGAGTGAATGGAGCGAGACACCTAAAATGAAATGCAGAAAGAGTTTTGATCTCTGACGGAGGACTGACAAGACCGACTCTAACACGTTCCTATTAAATAAATCAAAATTCATATTAAAGATATTTCATCTGCAACATAACTCATTATCATTTGGCAATAAGAAAAATGGAGATAAACATGGAAGTTATCTGCTTTTCTACTCCTTAAACTAAAATTCAATGACTTCCCAAGTGGAACACATTCAATTTCCACATATTTGTACCCATATTACCAAAAAAAGACACACATTTAAGTCTACATGATTCAATGAAAAAAGACTAGATGTCAATCAACACAAAAGAAAAAAGCTTACGAAATTAAAATATCTCCATTAAACTATGACCAAGAACTAAAGGATTATATAAATTATTGGAATGAAAAGATAAGAGAAAAAACGAGTTACCGCCACAACCGCTGGAATGTAGAAATTTTTCCTTTCCCTTCATAAAATACTAGTTTAGTTTCATGTCATTTAAAATAAAGATTATTAAGCATAATAAGTATACTTGAAAAAACTCACCATATGTAGCAAGAAATATTTGTTGCTGCAAGATCCCATACATGGTCAGACCTCAACAATGCAAGCATTGAATTCAACCATTTTCTACTAAATAAAAAGATACTCTGTAAGAGACTTAGTTGACAAAGGGAAATGGTAACAAAAACACAGAAGACCAGACATGAATTTCCTTACATTGTGTGCAGCGAAAAAGATTGACCTTCTTCCCGCAAAGTTCTCCATCTCCTTCAAAAGATTTTTAGATATGAAGCACAATGAAATAAAGACAACAATCACCACAAACATAACTTAGCTTACATAAAATAGTGCAATGTTCCTTCAGTAGGTTTGGAATTTTGTAGACAAAGCTAGAAAATTAATTTATTTTTCCATATATTTCTTAGAGTTTAAGTTGCATAAATGAAAAGAATGTTTGTCTTGAGTGATAAGAGAAAAATAGGAGAAAAATAAATAAAATGCAATCACATGCCTCTAATTTAGAGAAATCCCACTTATAGTTGTAAACAAAATCCAGTTGATCCCACTGTCCATTAACAAAATTAACATTATTAATTGAACACCAAGCTAAGGGAGCACTTCATCTGCCTATCTATAAACATCCCAACACCATTTTTGAAAACACCAAGATCAGAAACAAAACATATTCATGAGTGAAATTTCACTTATTTACAAAGGTCATTAATGGCCAAATTTTCTAATACATATGTATCCACCTAGATTTTATGCAACCTATCTAGGTTCTATGAGAATGGACACAATGATCTTTTGGGTGCAGCAAATAATCTTTTCTATTAAGTCAAATTTGATTTTTCAATATAGACACACATGCAACTTATATTTTCTAGATGTATTTATTTAAACTGAGAAGCTAGAACGTTTATACAAACCTAGGTGCCAACTGCAAATGCAACTAGCCATATACATCTTCTTGCAAAAGCAAATCACATACCAAATTTAAAAAAAAAATCAAGAAAACAAAGCTATCCAATTTTTCGATGTAGGATGCAATATATTCTCATATTAAATTTCATTTCTTCATTTCTAATAATAATAAATATCCATGTTACGGAAGGAGTCCAACAAAAGTAGAAAAACACCAAAACGTAATACAACACAAAAAAATTCAAGAAAGAAATATGAAAACCATACACTATAATGTACACATTATAATTAAAATATGTGACAAACAGAAAAACACCAAAACATAATACAACATAAAAATATTCAAGGAAAAATAATGAAAATCGGATACAATAATGTACACATTATAATTAAAAGCTACCACAAACTATTGTAATAGGGGAAAATTCATTTAGGGATGGTTTTGCGAAGCCACCCTTCCAAGAAATAAATGCTCATACACTCAAGGTTGTTTTCCATAAGCACATGGCTGAAATGATTTCCATAGAAACCTAATAGGTTAAAACTTTTGAATAAAAACAAACGACGTATTTATTGGTCAAATTACTATAGCAAGCAGAAGTTGACTCCAAAAAATTGGGTTGTCAGGTAATAAAAGAGTGGTTGTGGCAGAATAGTTTTGCAGAAACAACAAGGATATGTTGAAATTATAGGTTAGTCCACAAAGATGGTACACAACATCATCTACAAGTATAGTCAGGCCATAGATTCTGACATTTCAAAGGAAAAAGCAACATGGCTCCAAAGAATAATAAGAAATTATTTAGAAGGAAAATAGAACAGGAAATAAAACAAAGAGTTGTTATATTATACTATTTAGTATTTTTGTAAACATTTAAGCTCTAACAGAATCAGGTATGAGAACTGAGTATTAGACTTATAATTGCAATTAGTGGAAAAGGTGTGTTGCCCCCTGAATTCTTGTGCAACTCATGTGAAGATTTATGCAATTATGAAATTCTTGAGTGTAATTTTTTTTATGATTATTCTTTAACCCACCTTGCCACCCAGTTAAAGTTATATTATCTATTTAAGGAACAACTCAAAAATATGTCATGTCCCCTTTGCAACACACCAATATGTTCTGCACCAAAACACTATTGATTCATAAAATGTTTTACAATCTAAAAATGTTGTAATTTTGGGCCCAGGAAGATGGCTTCTTGCATTTAAGATTATATTGACATACAATCAAGTTACCACAATGGGTATTGGCAATACAATGTGTCTTAGTGTATCTGATAAGGTTATTTGTAACAACGATATATATTATATTACCATAGATGTCCTGCAACATTTCAATAGGTGTTAATATTTATGCACCTGCTCATCACAGGGATATATATTATATTTCCATATATGTACCGCAACATTTCAACACAATTCTAGATAAAAAGAAATGTACCATCACATACTCCATAAACCTACATGAATCATAGCATTTTCTAAATTAAAATGTGAACCTGCAATGAAAAGGGCTCAAAAGAGTTTCAAGACATTCAAGCTAGATAAAGGTCAAGAGTAATACAAATTGAATTTCCCCCACATGTAAAACTCAAAAAAAAAAGATAGAAAGGAACTTTCCACGCAAAAATACATAATAAAATATGTTTTCATCAATGAACTTGACAAATCTGGCATAATTGAGATACAAAAAAATTATAGAATCAAATATTTAAATAAATTTCCAAAATTGTACAACAATACAAAATAATTTGAAGTGTCAATCAACTTTGACCTGTTGCCAGATAGTTGTCCTACAACACAAAATAAGAATGATGTGGCACAAGCTAGAGTTTCTCTTGTTAAGGAGTTCACAACAGTTGACAAACCTTTACAAAAAAAAATAAAAAAATGAAAGGCTATATCATGTTATCTGCGAGTATAGTGAAGAAAACAGTGACCTTCCTTAAGTACAGTAAATAATATATATTTATGGAAGCATCGTCTGAAGTGCACAGGTTGTGAAAATACCTTAAAGAATTAGGGCAAACACTTGTTTTAAGCTATGTCACAGACTTTGGGTTCGAATTCGAGTTTGGCAACAATAGAATGATGAATGCATGATAGAAACAACATAATGATAAGAGAGGAGAAACCTTACTAAATTTGGATCGTGATGTGATAGTTGGCTATATTTGAAACTCCTGAGAGTCGTAACTCTAATTATCAACTGTCAGTTCATAAAAACGTAAGAAGGGTTGACATTATATGTGTATTAGGAACTATCTCTTTCTTTTTCTAATTCTCATGTAGGTGAGAGATGTTGTAGTGTAGGACATATGAATGGAAATATAGTCAAGTTGCCGAGCTAATTATGCTATATGAAAATGAAATTCCATAAATAACTCTTAGAAAAGAAACAAAATACACCTTTTTTTATTGCAAGAAATGAAAAACACAATTTCGTTGAAAATACAATACATGGAAAGTAAACCTAGAATTTATGTTGCAAAAACTAAAAACAACACTCAAAAAGCATATAGTAAAAACATCTAAGGGAAACTTTAACAGATATATGTTCTTCCAAACTCGATGCTCAACACCACACACACATTCTAATATGATAAGGAAACTAAATCAATATTTTATTGTTGAATTGGAAGAAGAAAATATGTTGTTTGTTGGTTAGTATAGGATTCCCTGTTTTGCTACACGAAAAACCACATGCGATAAAAATTGTTAAAATGCATATCTAAGATGAGAGAAGGGGGTAAACGTTATGGGGAATTTTATTATTAGTTGGCAGAAGCATATAAAAACTATTTCTAACCTTCAACACTATGAAACTAAGTTATGTTCACCCTTTCTAATCATAATCTTGGTTGCACAATAAAACAAAAAATTTAGAAATTGTAACAACAGATGAAATGAAATGGAAAGAGACTTTAAAATGTAATGATAAGAAATATGTATGATCTAAGATGCTGATAGATTATATTAATGACTTGCAAATAAAGTTAACTCATAAAACTACCTAGTTAACCAATCATAAATCTATCAAACTATAATTTCCAGAAATAATTATTCAAGAGCCAAAAAAAGAAAACTAAAAGCATTAAAATGAAGATAATAGAAATAGAAGAGGGCTCTAAGGCTCTTGGCATGCACTTAGTCCAAAGATGCTTAGAGTACTTCAGGAGGAACCATGCTAGAAACTGAAATGAGGAACCACTTCATTAACTTAAAATATGTCTTACATAAGGAAAGACAATGTTGCAAAACTTACATAGAAATTTTCAAATCCTAATCTCTTTCAAATCTATCTTTTCCTATGCCTCAAGGGCCAACTCAAATATTTTCTGTATACATCGAGTGGGAGAGTAACCTCCTTTAGAGGAGGGTTACATTCCCACCCAAATATCCTAAAAATGTGTCTCTCCCTAGATCTAATGCGCAACAACAAGCGTAGCGGTTTAATTTGTCCTTGAATTAAATTCGGTATAAAATTGTAATTACACATCTCATGAGAACTTGTAAGAACTTGTGATTTTTAACTAAGTTAATTTGACTTAGTTGTCTTAGTTAATTCGAGTTGAGGGTCTAACTAGAGTCATGTAGAGTGTCTCCTAAAATTAGGAGCACTAGTTGAGTTTATTTTGATTTGTAATTATTTAATTCAGTATAACTGAGTTAAAGTTCGTTAAACTAGTTCTAGCTGATGAAGGAATTAGTTGGAGGTTCAATAGTGGGGTGTAACTTGCAGTAGTGGGCTGTAACTTGCAATAATGGTGTGTAACCTGTAGTAGCAGGGTGTAACATGCTGTAATCGAGTGCAGCTTGTAGTAGTGGGGTGTTGCTTATCGAATAGTGGGGTGCTACGTGAAGTGTAGTGTGGTACTGCCTACAATGATCAACCAATGAATTGAATATTCACTCCTAATGAACTCATGCATGTCAGATCAGAGAAAGACCCAGTTGATATTGGAGTTCAGGGACTGTGTTACATTATTAGTTGTAAAATCCGCTAAATTAAACTGATGGTGCATGAAGTCAAAGGAAGGCCTATGATGATTGCATAATTCATAATTGAGGAATTTTCCCATTAAATAAGGGCTAATTCCCAAGGGAACAAGGCAAGGAATTAGGAGCTTGGAGGCTTGGAGATTTTGCTAAGTATTGGCCAAATCCATTTAGTCAGGCAGAGGATAGAAACTTATGTAGGTTGAGCTCAAGGTTGAGCAAAGCATATTGTATTCATCAAGATTATTTGACCAATTCAATATAAAGATAGCAAGAGTTTTTAGTTGTGGCTTTCCCCAGAAAATCAATGTGTTATATGAGATTGAATTCTTTCTCTTAAATGCTTCGTGATTTCATCGATCATTTATTGTTTCTACTAATGAGTAGAGTATATTCAAGTCAATGTTTTTAGCATATTTTAATTAACAGTTTGAATCTCTAAGGAATTTCTACATGGTATCAGAGTTGAAACCACAATAGAGGATAAGAACTAAAATGTTTCCTTGAACATTGATGGAGTTCTAGCTCAAGGTAGATCTAGAAGACCCTATGTGTAGACTTCCTAATGGAGCTAGAAGGCTACTAGTGTCAAGATGAGCAAGCCAATGTTTAGTGACACAAAAGGGAGTTGTGATCATTGATATTGGTAGATTGAGGAGCAATGATATTTCCCATAAAGAGATCGAAACTCATAAGGAGTTTAGTTTCAAAGGGAGAAGCCCTATGGAAGCTAGTACTTCAGGATCTCGATAGATCAGACTCATTATTGTAGTGGTTGTAGCAACAGTGTGGAAGTAACAACAGAGCAGTAGAAATAACAGTATTAGTAGATCAAATTTAACTCATGCATGCACAACCTTGAGGAGAAAGGAAGGGATTAGAGATGTCCTGGTTGATAGGGAGCGTTCTTTAGCTCTTAAAAGGAAGCCCCAACCATTTTGAAGTTGTGTTGACCAGGAGGATGATAATGAAGAGGACCAGTCAAAGACCTCTAGTAGGAGGAGAGTTCGAGCCAAGTTAGTAGAGGGAGTATGTCTAGCTATTCCTCCAGGAGTGAGGTGGATTGATGTAGACTCTTAGTCCAAGAGTTGCATAAAATTGGGCAAGGTCCATTTGGGTGTGTTTGTCTCATGGATCATTACCTTGCTATGAGGGGCCCACAATATTTAGTAGCAAGAGGATGAATGTTAGGCAGATTTTGAGGAGTGCAGAGTAGTGTTGACAGCAGAGTAGGAGGCTCAGTAGCAGAGTCAGCAACAACACTGCTTTTCCTTGTAGACAGTTGCAAACACAGTTGATTCAATTTATTTTGTTTGGATATTTTTTGGTTAAATATGTTGCAGTAGCAATAGAAACAGGGACAAGTGTTGCATGCAGAACATTCCAAAGGTACCGGATTGTGATAGAGTTGAATTTGTTTATTTTTGAGAGGGAGCATTGAAAATAACAATAAGAAATTTTAAAAATAACATCAATAAAAATTCTAATTTAATTTTTCCTTGAATTAAATTGGGAATAAAATTGTAATTCCACATCTCGTGACAACTTGTAATAGTTAACTAAGTTAATTTGACTTATATGGCTTAGTTAATTTGAGTTGAGGGTGTAACTAGAGTCATGTAGAGTGTCTCTTACAATTAGGAGCACTAGTTGAGTTTATTTTGAGTTGTAATTATTTAATTCAGTCTAACTGAGTTAAAGTCAATTAAACTAGTTCCAATTAATGGAGGAATTAGGGGGGCCTCCAATAATGGGGTGTAACTTGCAATAATGGGGTGTAACGTGCAGTAGTGGGGTGTAACTAGCAGTAGTGGGGTGTAACCTATTGTAGTGGGGTGAAACCTGTAGTAGTTGGGTGTTGTCTATTGAATAGTGGGGTGCTTCTTGAAGTATAGTGTGGTAATTCCTGCAGTAATCAACCAATAAGATAAAGATTCACTCATAATTAACTCATGCATGTCAAATCATAGAAAGACCAAGTTGAGATTGGAGTTAAGGGACTATGTACTATCAGTTGTAAAATCATATAAATTAAATCGATGGTGCATTCAGTGAAAGGAAGGACTACGAGCATTTTGTAATTCATAATTGAGAAATTTCCCCATTAAATAGGGGCTAACTCCAAAGGGAACAAGGAAAGGAATTAGAAGTTGTGAGGCTTGGAAATTTGGCTAAGTATTGGCCAAATGCAGTCAATCAGGCAAAGGATAGAAAATACTTGTGTAGGTTGAGCTCAAGATTGAGCAGAGTATATTGTATTCCTCCAGATTCTTTGACTAATGCAATATACAGATAGCAGGGGTTTTTAGCTGTGGCTTTCCCCAGAAAATCATTGTTTTATGTGAGATTGAACTCTTTCTATTATATTCTTCGTGATTTCATCGATCGTTTATTGTTTCTGTTGATGAGTAGAGTATATTCAAGTCAATTGTTTTAGCATATTAAAACTTGCAGTTTGAATCAACAAGGAATTTATATAGGTATTACAGAAGTCGCACTCCTAGCCTGCCCAAATTTGAGCCACTAGTTTTTGTGGCTCTTTTGTGCATGTCAGTCCTACACCTTCGCCCATAATCCTGAAATAGAAAAACTTTGCGTCCCAGGTCTACAAATTCAAACGTTTTCTATCAGCCTGCATAACCACAGATTGTCATATGCTCTGTTGAAAATGCTGAGGTTTTTTCCATATGATGATGGTCTGTATGTGCCTGTCTTACTTGTCTATCAATGCAACACCATATTTACAATCCCTGCCATAATGTATACACCCGAGCTTACCATAATGTCTCCATGGTAGTATGTTGTCATAACGCTTGAGCTAAAGAACTCCATCAAACGCCTATTCCAATCAACATATTTCTTTCTTGTTTCATTTGTGGAATTGCATCTCTGTACATTGAATTTTCTTGAAGCCTATGCAATTCCCTGCGTTGGTTGGCCCCTTTGACTTTTGCATTGCGTTGGATTATATATTTTGGTGAATTATTAAATTCCAAATACCATGGATTGGTTAATGTGTGTGCTGTATTGGATACCAAAACAATAGTTCGTTGGTCAGTTGATGACTATTTCGTTTAAGAAGTGCGTATGTTAGTTGCTCTATGCATATTCTTCCTCTCTCCCTATACTAAATAGTATCATTCCTCCAAGTGGTGAATAGTTACTTACTGCGCAAGTCGCACACATTCATGAGTTCATTCCTAACAATAGTTTAGTATTGAGAGTTAATTATTAATCGAACAACTACAACGTTGAACATTAAAACTAAAAGGTTGGGTTGTGGCTACTAAAAGAATTGAAGGTATACATAATAGTGGAACCTTCTCTTAGTGAAATATGATGGAGTCTTGTGACTACGAACCGGCATGTCTAAGGTAATTTCCATTTCTAGTAGTGATTCCCACGAGAGACTTGTTTTCCAAGACTAGTTGATAGGCAACACAATTAATGGAATGTAGGAATTTGTGAATGACAATGTGTTTGAAAATGTGGGTATTGTACCTAGTGGATTGTGAATTATTATTCTCTACGAATACATAAATATGTTGGATAACATTTAGCTTAGATATAGCCACTATAGAAGAAGCAATGAAAGTCTCAATTCCTCTTATATTTAGAGCCTTGAGGAAGACAAGTAATGTGCTCTATAGAAGTGGTGTATGCGATGTCAATTTAAATGAAGAGTTTGGATCAAAAGGAGATAGTCTAGACTTTCATGGTGAGCTTGGTTATTTTTCATGAGAACGTGTTTTTTGTATAGGTATTAGATGATTAAGAAGTGGTCACCATCGGACTCGCATTTGTTGATATAGGCATAGTGTAAGTTATGGAAGTACTCCTCGTAGGAGTTGCACTCCAATCTGTGGATGCTACACACATAAATGTGGACAAAGCATTAGATATATTTCTTATCTATGAATGATTTGTGTTAATCCAATTTCATTTGATCTGTGGGTGTTTGGAGTTTTGTTAATGCAGTTTCAAAGCTTTTTGTTTTCAATATTGTTTTTCTCACATCTTTAAAGGCCTCGTCTAAAGAATGAAGTATATTAAGCGATTTCAACTTTATTAAGCCACGTCTCTTGTGTATAGGGACTTTTTTATTAGGAATATGTTGTGCCATTGAATAATATAATGTTCATTTCCATAGGATTGAGGAAATATATCATTGATTAAAATCACTAATGAAATTCAAATTTTCAATTGAACATTACATATGAGTATTGGAAAAAATAAGATTTGTTAGTATTAGTTGCATGGCAGTGTGAAATTCAACCTTCAAACAACTTTTCTGAATTTTGAAAAGTTCTTTCACAACGTATGCCAAAGCTAAAGTATAGTGAGAAGGATGCCCATCTTTATATTCAAAGTTGCAGTAATGTAGCATTGTTAGCCATCTCCCTTTGCAATTACATTTTTTGGTCATTTGTTGACTTGAGTTATTTGAATAATGGAGAAAATTCAAGGATTATTAGAGTTATTAAGAACTCTAATCCTAGCTGTTGTTGATAGCATAGTCCAAATCAATAAAGACACTCTCTTTGGCATGCAAACCTGTCTATAAAATACACAAGAAAAGTTCTATTTTTTGCAGCTCAAATCACAACTACAAAGAGATGAGTTTCATTAGCAAAAACATCACTCTGAACTTTTTTTATTCAGAACAATCCTCTATTTGAATTTAAGACAGGCTCCTATCAATAGTTAGAAACAAATTAAATTAGCAAGGTTGAGGTTGATTCAAGACTATTCCTGGAATTCCACTGAGGATTCCAATGTTCATGGTCATCCTTAAACCACCACTAGTTGAGACATCGAGTTATCCCACCTTATACCATCATCTTAGAGAGCTCATTCATATAATTGTTGTCATTCATTATTGTATTTTGTATTTCATCTCTCTTCTAAGAATCATACATACCCCCTCGGATTAAAGGGGGATGTTGGACACGTAAGCCACTAAGGGTTTTGGTTGTGGAATATGAATAGTCATTGGAGTCCAAGATACGTTAGAAGATGATTCCATCGGTCATGGAAATTTTATTAATATGTATATCATTGTGAATAGAAAGCATTCAACATTTTGTCTTTCATATCTCGTCTATTATCTTGTGTTGTTTAACAATCTCTCAATGGTCTAGTCAAGACTGGGCATCCTTATGCAATCCCCATTTGAGTTGAAGGTGGTGGTTTTAGCTAGAGTTAGAAGAAATTTGAGGAAACCTCTTGTCTTTCACATTGTTTAAGTTATTCTTATACAGAAGATACCTAGTCATAGGCATGCATTCAATGGAGGAAAGACTTGCTTCAATGAAGATGATAGAATAGGGTGCATTTCATGTAATATTGAGATTGTAGGTTCTAGAATGGCTTGGTTCTATGCTCCACTACTACTATTTGGAAACATTACAACCCTAAACTAAATATCCATATACAATAACAAGAGCGACGATGGTTTAAAAGAGGAGTTTTTATTTTTTTATTTTTTATCCCATACCTAAAGATACGTTTACAATTATTTTGAAGCCCATAATAAGTTTTGCATCCTCCACTTATCCTCTTCTCATTGTTGTAATTTTAGTTGAGTTATCCTCTTCTCATTGTTGTAATTTTAGTTGAGCTTGTGATGGATATTGATGCCAATATATGTGTATTAGGGAACTTCTTCCAATTTTTGTTTTTATATATGAAGGTATCATATGTGATTTTTTTTGGATCAAATTATCATGACCTTTCTCGATTTAGTTGTTGTAATATTCATGGATTTAATTATAAAATGTATATAAATTGATTTATCATTTTTACCTTTCGAAAAGTACTAACAATATTTCAATGATTAAATTAAAGGCTCCACCCTTAAGACACCACGTATTGCAAGTATATTTAATCTATGAGGTGTAAATTAATTGGTTTGTGTGTGGTTTGATTTTGATTAGGTATATATTCAAATCTCATGAAGGGGTATTTAGAGATCCAAAAGGATACCACAATACTAAAAATCTCACACAATCTTATTATTGAATAAATCATCATTTTTTCATTAAACATATAAATTAACCTTATCTTAAACATCCTAAACGCGATTATATATATAAGCACAATAATATAAATGAAATGACCACTAAAAATATATTGTTAAAAGTTACAAATTTCATATAAATAAAATAAATTATTGTTTTTATTTTATACAATAAAAAAATACATGTAACCAGATTTTTAATTTGGAGATCTATCTCATTTTACTATAAAAATTATTAATTTTAAATAAACTTTGTTACAATATCATGATTACTAATACCAATTGTCCAAAAAAATTATAACTCTCATATATATATATAAATTAATTAATTAATTTAATAAATTAAATAAAAAATATATAATTATTTTTTTAAATAAATTTCCACATTTAAAAATATTCTAAAATATTCCATAAAAATTAAATTTTTAATATCTATTTATTAATTATTAATAATTAAATTAAAAATTTAAAATAAACTTAATAACCAAACACCAATAACATAACTCACTCTGGATTTAACACCAATAATATCATGGAAAGGCTCGACGGTTGCAAGACCACACTGATTTTTCTATGTTGTTCTTTTGAAATAGTAATTTTCGTTTTGTCATTTAGTCCATGTTCCACACCACTTTTGTCGTTTGGCACATGTTCAACACCAGTAAGATTGTGGGAATCTTCCCACTATCTTCGAGAATCCCTCTCAGCTTTAGCCACATTTTGGTCACCGATGCAATAGTGGGTATCTTGCCGCGTTCGACAACTCGTTACGGCATTAGGCTTACGTTGATTCGTCATTTTCTTTGGACAATTCACATCATATGTCACTCGCACACGACATCGTGTGTGGCAAGGTATCAAAAGACCGGGCGGATGAGAGACGGGAAGAGAAATACTCGCACTTTAATTTCAGTGCGTTGCAGTATTATCATCAACGCACAAGGCTGCAGTGGATCACTACGAATGGTGGGGATCGCATTTGTCTCCCCGACTTTCTCGCCCTTCGGGTTGATTCGTCATTTTCATCTCTCACTTGACTATGAAAAGATTAAACAAAAAGTTTGATGGATTTGTAAATTTTCTTGGACAATCGACATCATATGTCACTCGCGCACTACCATCGTGTGTGGCAAGGTATCAGAAGACCACGTAACATTGACCAGGCGGAAGGTTCTTGAGACGGGAAGGCCCTTCTGTTGATTCGTCATTTTCTTTGGACAATTCACATGATATGTCACTCGTGCACGACGATCGTGTGTGGCAAGGTATAGAAGACCACGTAAGATTGACCGGGCGGAAGGTTCCTGAGTCGCATTATGATGAGATACGGGAAGAGAAATACGCGCACTTTAATTTATAAATTTGATTCCTTCGATGTGACTGACGTCGTTTCAGTAGTTGCGGTATTATCGTCAGCGCACAAGGCTGCAACGAATCACTGAGAATGGTGGGGATCGCATTTGTCTCTGCGATTTTCTCGTTTCGGACGAGATGGTTGGTGAACAGTCCATTCCATATTCCACCCCACATATCAATATAAAGCTGAGCAGTCTGAGACTCTCTAGAGCCAGTGGTGAATCACTTAACCCACCCACAACAAAATTATGGGCTTGGGCAATGAATATGCTCTCAGAGCGCTTCTCCCTCTTCTGCTAATGTTGGCGGCATCCACTCTTTTGCCCTCTACAGATTGCATGAGCCCTCCTTCATTCTTAGTTCGTGGTCGTAGGAGGTCCTTTGTGAGGACTAGGACATCACTAATCGGTAAGGATAGGCTGGACCTCTCTAATGCTGAATACGAGACGCACTACTATACTCAAATTCTCGACCATTTTACTTACACACCAGAGGGTTATCGAACCTTCCAGCAGAGATATCTTGTAAACGCAAAGCACTGGGGAGGTGCCCAAAGCTATTCTCCCATCTTTATATTCATCGGCGATGAGTCTTCTATTTTAGAAGTCTATGGCTCCACTGACTTTATTATTGAGACTGCTGCTCAGTTCCAAGCACTCGTTGTCTATATAGAGGTAAGTCTTATTTCAGATTGATAGATAGAGGATGAACCTAAAAATTGAGTTTCAATTAATGTTTTGATAGATCCCTGTTTATTTCAGCATCGATACTATGGATTGTCCATGCCCTTTGGCAGTCCGGAGGATTCCTTTAGGGATGCGTCTACACTAGGTTATTTCACTTCCACACAAGCGCTGGCTGATTGCGCAACGCTAATTCTGGATTTGAAGAAAAACTTGTCCGCAGAAAACTGCCCTGTCATCGTCTTCGGTGGATCTTATGGTGGAAGTAAGATGCCTATAATCTTTTATGTATTTACTAGGTTTTTAAGTTCAAAGTGTTTGATCAATAGATTGTGGATAATATAGTTTATTAGTGTCACTTAAAACAAAATATGATTTACTAAAAATATCATTGATTAATTGTTATTATTAATTTAATTGTAGCTTTGAGCCATTGGAGATTCAAGCTACAGAGTCAACCATAACAGTTAACCTAGTTAATTTTCTGTCAATCTAAAATCGAGTTAAGGTCAAGCGTGAAAAGAGACCCAATATTATATTTAACATATAATTTATATCTGATATATAATTGAACTACTACAGTGTTAGCTGCCTGGTTTCGCCTGAAGTATCCACACATTACAATTGGGGCATTGGCTTCTTCGGCACCTATCTTGTATTTCGATGACATTACACCTCAGGATGGCTATGACAGCGTTGTGACAAGAGACTTCAGAGTATGTTTATAGATTTCTTCTTTCCGATGAGATTTATATATCACCATGTTCATCATTTGATCTGCGACAATATTAATGTTTTCTGCTGCACAGGATGTGAGCGAGAGCTGCTACAATACAATAAAAGAGTCATGGGCAGAAATAAATAAAGTTGCTTCACAGCCTGGTGGCTTGGAAAGCTTACAGCACACATTCAAGACTTGCAAGTGAGAATTCCCCCCAAAAATAAATCATGTGAATGCACATTTTTTATCAACCGGCAATGGCCACGTATAACTAATGAAAGCCATTTGTATATCTTAGGGTTTTGGATACTAGTACTTTGATACAATGGTTAATAGATGTATACGATGGGTCCGCTCAGTATGATTATCCACCAGTGAAAGAGGTAAGGTTTATATATCATTCTCCAATGCTGTAAGGCAAATAATTTCGTGGATAATTACAAGGATGTCTATCTTATGTTTAATTCAGAGAAATTTTAATAGAACCAATCAATTATTAAACAATATTAACAGAAAAATTTATAAATGACTTAATTTGATTTTGTGTGTATGAAAGATGTGCAAGGCCATCGATAGCTTTCCTGAAGGTACAGCCATTCTTACTCGCATATCAGCTGCAGCAAGCTTTAACTACAACTACGACGAAGTGACATCTACCACCTCCAATAATACTTGCCTGGATCTTCAAATAGGTGTCAATGAGGGGTGGAATTGGCAGGTTAAGTACTTATTTTGTCAAATCATGCTAACTTCAAGCAAGCTAAAATAATCATACAATCCTGCAACAATATTTAATCCAACAACTTCAGGCCATTGCTACTGATATGTTACTGATAATTTGCGTGCAGAGTTGCACGGAAATGGTGATGCCAATGAGCTCAACACCGAATACAACAATGTTTTCTCTAGATCTATTTGATATGAAATCCTTCGCAGAGGACTGCAAGAGCAAATATGGAGTTGTACCGAGACCCAATTGGATCACAACAGAATTTGGTGGCCATGTAAGTTCTCAATCACATTCACCTGGTAATCCATGGATCCATCTTACCACGAGATTTATTGAAGATCGAGCTTTAAAATGATTATGGATTATTATTTGCGAATGTTAAGTTTGTTTGAAGCTGTTAATGGTACACATGATTTAAAAAAAAAAAATTGGATTGATACCCAGAACATAAGAAGGGTGCTGAAACGGTTTGGAAGTAACATAATATTCTCCAACGGATTGCGAGATCCATATAGCAGTGGCGGGTAAGACGTCTTTCTTTCGATACAAATATCTTTCTCTGTTACTAAGAGTCGAGGGAGTAATTAACAGTTCATCTTCTTCATGGTTGTGGAATTATGCAGTGTGAAAGAGAGCATATCCGATACCATTATAGCCCTCGCAACAAACAAAGGTAAGACTTCACAAAAAGTTGGATGAATGATGGACTATACTGGATTGGGTTAGAGGGGTGATCCTATTTTTGTGGTTTGTACTGTAGGAACCCATTGCCAAGACTTGGACTCCTCATCTAAAGAAGATCCAGATTGGCTGACAGAACAGCGATCTAAAGAGATAGAGATAATAGCAATTTGGGTCAAACAGTACATGGATGACCTATATGGTTAAAATAATTAATTGTCGTGTTCATATTTTGGAAGCATAGGTGTGTATGGACTTCAAAGCAGTTTATATAAAATATTTTACTATAAGTTTATAAATAGTAAAATATTTTACTATAAGGTGAGTAATTTATGTTATCTTATTTTAAATGTTTTATGAGAGAATATGTTATTTTACTAGTAAAAGTTGTGCTGTAAAAAATGAGTTAACCTGAGTAATTTATGTCATCTTATTTTAAATGTTTTATGAGAAAATGACATATTATTTATTAATAAAAGTTATAAAAGTTGTGTGGTAAAAAAATGAGGTAAGTGATTCAGAATGAGATTACATACTGTAGTCACAATGGATAATTTACACGCATTATGTATCTATATGATATAAATTTATTAAATTTTATATTTTGTAAATTATTTATATACATATATATATATATATATATATATATATATATATATATATATATATATATTTGTTTTTTATGTTTTTGTACTTCTATTTTTTTTATGTAGGTTTATTTAAAAGTATGTTGGGTGGATATGGAAATTAATTTTACATCTAACACTTGCATTTAACATTTGCATAAATCTATAATGTGATAAATCAAAAATATAATTTGAAAAAAAATATTTTTCTCCTTTTTCACTAAAAATATTTACCTTTGACTCTTACTAGTTTTAAATCTATAACGTGATAAATCAAAAATATAATTTGGAAAAAAATATTTTTCTCTTTTTTCACTAAAAATATTTACCCTTGAATCTTACTAGTTTTAAAGTTCATTTTGTTAATACATTAAATTCTTGTTTTGAGGCCATTTTTATAGCAAAGTTCCTTTAATGAACTAGCCACAATGTGAGGACTATGCTATGCTCTATTTAGTTTAGTTGTAGAAAGCATATACAAAGGAATGTGAAATAATTGTGAAGTTACTTTTTGATATTATGACTTAAATAACTACCATAGAATCCTCCTCCTCCTCCTTTGTTATTCCCACAAAATACCTCTCATATTTTCTTTTATTAGTGACAGGCCAAGATACTTTTCTAAAGAATGGAATTCCTCCTTAGATCGTGATAGTAATCTAGGATAGGGTTTTCGACTTTATAACCACTCAAAT
This sequence comes from Pinus tabuliformis, assembly GCA_031772625.1. NCBI lineage: Eukaryota > Viridiplantae > Streptophyta > Pinopsida > Pinales > Pinaceae > Pinus > Pinus tabuliformis. The sequence goes on from CM062820.1 coordinate 479,909,086, forward strand.
GTGATAAGGTTTTAGATGTTCTATAATTTCCTTGAATGTCCACATGTGTCTAGCCCTACATATGAGAGTGGTAGTTAGGATGATGTGGAATCTACTGATATCATGGTGGTCAATAATGTAGATTAATGTCGAGGGTGTGGCACAAGATTCAAACATTTGGTCGCAAAAAAACATCATTTGACTCTTCAAAATGGTTATGAAGTTACATAACCTAATTTTTCAAACTAGGTCATGCTATTAAAATAGACTCTCTATGTCATCAAAAATCAATATCATTACTCCTCTTCACTGGATTTTCTTTCCCATGGATCCCAATTGATGAAAGTATCAATTTTGTTGATATCTGTCATTGTTCAAGGTAATTGGAAATTTATGGAAATTTTTATAGTTGAGAGATTCTCTCTTGGTTGTTGTCAAAAGTGATAAGTCTATAGATTAGAATTTCCTACATAACTATGGAAAATAACAAATACCCATTCTAAATACTTGCCTAACATGCAAGATGTAGAGAACTATGGGACTTGTTTTCATGACATCATTAGGTTTGTGTATAGGTGGCACGTTTCAGTGGTAAGGAGACCTTAAATATGATGAATTTAACCCTAGGATTTTTCTTAGGCATCATAATTGCATATTCACAATTCTAACTAAGGTTGTTGGTTATTTCTGCATGGATGACCTTCTCTATGATTTTGTGAGGAAAATAAGGGTATATGGAAAGTGAAAAGCTTGTTCATGTGCCCAAAATTGAAGACAAGTGAGTGGTTAATATTCAATCCAAAAAGATAGAGAAATGGTGTTAATGTGTTTCAAAAGCATGAAACCCTAATTTTGGTGAGGGAAACCCTAGGCAACCAAAGGATGATATCATTGTGGAGACTCTAAGATCGTAATATAATGCTTGCATGAACTATAAGGTACTTGAAGAATAAACCCTTTTACTCTAATTTCCTCCATTTTAGGTCAATTTTTCCTAAGTCTTAGGAGAAGGCACCTTCTAGAATGGTGGTTATTATAGAAATATAGTGCTCACTTAGTGATTAATTCCATGCTATAATGGCTTGGGGCCAAAAAAATTTAGTTTAAAAGTTGAATTTTGGCGCAAGTGACAATTATGGGACTAATAAGTTTCTCAATGAAACATTATGGAGGTTTAGGGAGGATATTTTTTTATGTTCATTACATTTTTTTTATATCCACTAAAGTGCACACATCTTTATTACCTATATGTAAACTCTAAATCCACTACATATTGAATATAAAATTCAAAATGTTTTAGGTAAAAAATTTAAGTGCATATTATTATTGCAATGGTGGAGCAGTTAGTTATACTTGGAAGGGAATCGTTTCACAATAAGTATAGTTACTATGATGGAAATAAAAACCCTAAAATATCATTTAACATGGTAAATTCCATTAGAAATTTTATAAACAAATAAAAAAATCTTGATAAAGCTAGAAATGAAATCCTCTAGACAATTCATAGAGTAACTCTATCCACTCTCTTTCTCATGTTGCTAGAAGGACTACCTAATTCAATTCTTTCATTGCATATTTCTTTTCTGATGTCTTTTGTTTAGAAAACTTTATAACCTCATGATATTTTTGAGAATTTGTCATTGGATCTTTCCTTTTTTTTCAAGGTCCTGAATGCATAATAGCTAGCATGTCAATAAAAACATTAAATATTTAGGTTTGAATTAATTATCAAAATTAAAGTTTCAAGTCACATTTTTCATTTTTGAATTTTGGTATCATCATTTATTAGTAATTTTTTTCATAGATTTATGCAAGAGTATAAAATGTCTAACATTTTAAGTGGACACTCAACTAATTATAAAATGAGATTTAGGGTGCTATCAAATTTGAAAAAAAAAGTTTAGAACTTTGATGATTAGATGTTAAGTAAATTAAATTAAAAAAAATATTCACAAAAATAGGGGAAGGTTTTGAGAATATTATAAAAATAAAATTTAAAGGATTAAAAATTTTGGATGTTAGAAAAAAAGGTGAAAAAGGAGAAACAAAATATATTAAAAATTTATAAGTCAGTTCAAAGGAATACAACGTAACCTTTGATAAAAGGAAGAAAGGAAGGTGAGAGAGTAATTTTTTTTTAGGGGAGATTACTTAAAAGGAAATAGAAGGTTAAAAGAAAAACAAATATGGTAGTAATGAAAGGATGACTCTATTGACTGAGTTGATGGATAATATGCTTCCATGATTTCTTGAGTGTATAATTGTCCTTCCAATTGAAATTATAAGGGTTATTTTCAATTTCAACTTTTTCTCGCATAATATTAGTGGAGTAACAAGTTTTAGAAAAATGCTTTTTGGTTTGGACAAAGTATATATGGTGTTTGGAGTGTAGAATTTCCTATAGATTCACAAGCTCATGTAATCTACTAAAACATTAGACAAGAATCTATTTCTACTCGTTACAGCAAAAGCACATAAAGGTTGAGCAAAACAATAATTGACAAGAGGAAAAACATCAATGGTGCATAACAAAATAAATATCTGGGGAAAGCCACAACTCAGAACCCCACTATCTATATTGCATTAATCCAAAATATAAGATGATAAAACAATGCTTGTTCTCACAAGAACAATCCCAACACTCAGTAAAATCAATCTCTAGCTCACAAACAAACTCTTGGCCAAGACTTAGCCAATTCTCCTGCTCTCTAAGTCCCTATTTCCTTGCCCAATTCCTATGGATGATTAGCCCATCTTAAAGGGAAATTAGTGCATCCAAAAATGTGCAATCCCTTCTAGGTTCAGTTCCTGATAGCATGGACCATCTATATAACTCAAAAATTTATACAACAAATAGTACACTTTCCCCGCACTCTAGTCTCAACTGGGTCTTTCTCAAAATCAACATGCATGAGTTTTTGATGAGGGAATCTTCAGTTAACTGGAGTAGCACTAGTTAATGCATTAGTGCACCAAGTGACTGTTAACTCACTATTAGTTCCTCAAATAGTTTGGAACTAATTTAAGTGGACTTAATTCAGTAAATGGAGTTAGCTAATTAAAACTCATACTTAAATCACACTAGACCCCTATAATATAGGGAGAACATATACATGACTTCAAAAATACTTCCTACTCTAAATTCCTAAGTTAACTAAGTCAACTCACTCTAGTTAACTATTACAAGTTGCTATGAGAATAGAATTCGATTTTAATTCTCAGTTTAATTCAAGGACAAATTAAACTGGACTTTCTGGATTCTATTTTTATCATTTATTGTTTCTATTTTCAACACTCCCTCTCAACAAGAAAGGAATTCAACTCTATCCCGATCCTGAACCTTTGGAATGTTCTGCATGCAACACTTCTCTCTAATGTTGTTGCTCTAGCAACTCCAAAAACAAAAAAACAACCAACCTAAATCAGAATAATTCCTTTGTCATCAAAGTCTTTAACTGTTATTGCCTTTGTCGACTGAAATCTTTGTGCTTCTGTTGACTCCGCCTTTCTCCACTGTTGTCAACCCTCTCTACAACCTTCGGTATTTGACTGCTCTAGCTTCTGTCACTTTGATATATGACTGCATCAATCCCACTGATTCTGCCCGCTACTATGTACTTTTGGATCTTGTAGCAAGGTACAATCCGTGAGATAAAACCTCTTAATCGACCCTACCCAATTTAATCGCACTTGGTACTATCACTTCACATTGCCCCACCTCACACCTGGAGGTATGGTTGCATGTTATTCCTCTACCCACCTGGCTTGAAATTCGCCCCTACAGGAGGTCTCTGCATGAGTGGATGCCTCCACTCAGTCTCCTATCAGCTTCTCCAATTGTGGTTGCTCCACAATTGTTCGAGACTACTTCTGAGACTGCTTCTTCTCTGCTTGAGTGGATCTCTCCACTTGGTCTCCTCTCAGCTTCTCTAGTTGTGGTTACTCCACAACTTCTTGAAGTTGCTTCAGAGGCTTCTTCTAGGGCTGCATGTTGAGAGGTAATTGTTTCTCCCTCTCAACCAATAAGTTTCTAATCTTTTCCTTGCTCCTCAAGGCTTTGCATGCATCTTGAAACCCAAGATCATATAGGTTCTTGACCCATGCACTAATCTATTTCAGCTTCCGTGGTGATGTGTCTAAGAAAAACCTTTCCCTTACTAAAAACCACATCATAGCCATGGTCTTCCAATACCGGGACTAAAAGAAGGTTCTGCTTTAGTCCTGGAACATACATCCCATATGTGATCTATAGAGGGGAGCCAGACTCCTTATGAAAGGTACCTGTAACAATCCAGGTAGCTCTATATCTCTCGTCATCTCCAAACTCTATGCTTTGCTTGAGGTATTTCTCCTCAAAATCACTAAAGAGATCTTTGTTCCCTATCATATGAAATGAGGCACCGCTGTCAAGATACTACATGTCTCCCATAAAAGTGTAGGCCATGCATGCAATGAGAGTGAAATCATGTTCGAATTATGAAGCTAGAGCTTCACCTGTTGCCGCTATTGTTGGCTCCTTCTTGCTTGCTTTCATCTATGGGAAGTTCTTGGCATAATTCCCATGCTCGTGACAGTGAAAACACTTGATTTTCATCCCATGCTCATGATAGTGAAATCACTTGAATTTCATCAATTCCATCTTCTTTTCACCCTCCTCGCATTAGAACATCTTTCCCTTAGCCTTCTTTTCCTTATAATCTAAGGAAAAATCCTCTTCCACTTCCTTGGAAGAGGTCACATCTTTGGTGTTCCTCCTGATCTACTCCTACATGACATCTAACCATAGTAGTTACCAATCTGGCAGCTTCTCCCGACCATTAACAGAGTCCTAATAACTATTCCAACTCTTTGGGACTCCTAGAAGAGAAATACTCACCATATAATCCTCGTCAATCACGATTCCAACACTTCCAAGTTCATCACGACATTGAGTGAACTTTGTTAAGTAATTTGGAATTGAGTTGTCCGCCTCCATCTTGATTTTTCAAATTTTATATTTCAGTGCCAACTTCCTTTGGTCACTGTTATTCTGGAAAATGTCCTTCAATGATTTCCACATAGCATGTGGCATTTCCTTCCCATGGAGACTCGAGACAATGTGGTCTCGAACTCCCTCAAGTATTATTTGCCTCGCGCTTGCCACACACTTCTTCCAATTGGCTAGATTTTGAGCATCCGATGTTGGTGGCTTAGGAATGTCCTCATCAATGAATTCCTTCAAGCCATTATCCTCCAACATGACCTCCATCCTATCCTTCCAGGCTATATAATTTGAGCTGCCATCCAAGGAAAACTTGAGATGCAAAATGTAGAACGTCATCTATCGATCCTGAAGTATGTATTTAAAATTCAAATTTCACCTATAACCCAAAACTCAAAACTTCGAAATCTCCTCTAGCATATTGTTCTCAGCTCTAATACCATGTAGAATTTCCTCTAGATTCACAAGCTCGTGTAATCTACTAAAACAAGATACAAGTATCTACTTCTACTCATTACAACAGAAGAACATAAAGATCGAGAAAAACAATGATTGACAAGATGAAGAACATCAATGGCACATAACACAATAAATATTCAGGGAAAGCCACAGCTCAAAACCCCATTATCTATATTGCATTAATCAGAAATCCAAGATGATAATACAATGCTTGTTCTCAAAAGAACAATCCCAGCACTCAGTAAAATCAATCTCCAGCTCACAAGAAAACTCTTGGCCAACACTTAGCCAATTATCCTACTCTCCAAGTCCCTATTTCCTTACGCAATTCCTATGAATGATTAGCCCATATTAAAGGGAAATCAGTGCATCCAAAACTACACAATCCCTTCTACATTCAGTTCCTGATTACATGCACCATCCGTACAACTCAGAAAAATATACAACAAATAGTCCATTGTCCCTGCACTCTAGTCTCAACTAGGTATTTCTCAGAATTGACCTACATGAGTTTCTAATGAGGGAATCTTCAGTTAACTTGAGAAACTCTAGTTAATGCATTAGTGCACCAACTAACTATTAACTTAGTATTAGTTCCTCAAATGATTTAGAACTAATTTAACTGGACTTAACTCACTAAAATGAGTTAAATAATTACAAATCATACTTAACTCATCCTAGACCCCTATAATATAGGGAGAACATATACATGACTTCAGAAAGACTTCCAACTCGAAATTCCTAAGTTAACTAAGTCAAATCACTCTAGTTAACTATTACAAGTTGCTATGAGAATAGAATTCGATTTTAATTCTAAGTTTAATTCAAGGACAAATTAAACTAGAATTTTTGGATTCTATTTTATCATTCCTTGTTGCTATTTTCAACATAGAGTTATGAGCAAGTTCAATAATAGTTTATTTGGAGATATGGTTATGACAGTATCAAGTATATGTTCTTTGAAAACTCTTCTAGTTTTTCCAATGTAGGATTTCCTATAGGAGCAAGGATTCTCATTGACATTAGGGCCTAACAAAGTGTCAAATCCATATTTTGTAGATTTAAAAATATGTTTAAGAGTTTTGAAATGTTTAAAAATAATTTTAATAATATTTTTCTCCATAACCTTAGAGATGTGGCACATGATTCCTTGAATGTAAATAAGATAGATGAGAACTATGGGAAATAAAGTAAACATTCAAGTCTATTATAAATAAAAATATGATAAGTTTCAAATATGAATTCACATTCTATATCACCCTTTTTACTACAAGGTGTTCTTTGTTGTTGGAAGAGTAATTTATTGTCTTATTTAAAGGATCATGAAGCATCCCACACATCTCTTCATTTCCATCTATTTTCTGAATTGATACTACTCCCCAAACTACCTTAGAAGCATCAATTTCAATAATATATTGTGGTTTTTTTGTGGGGAGAGACAAGGATGGAATAGTTCTCACCTTTTCTTTGATTCTTCAAAGTGTTTTAGTCATGTTAGTAGTCCATGGTCGTAGGTTTTTGCTGAGATGATTTTGTAATATATCCTATGTAAAAACCTTATTATGTATAGGTTTTGCAATGTTTTTTAACAATATATCTAACATCCAACATCTTCCTTCATTTGATAGACAAACATCAACTAGCCGACCATTTATGTGCATGCTTATTTTCTTACCTCTAAGATAAATAGTTATAGGGGAAACTAACTACAAAAACTAGACCTAATATGTAGTGTTCCTTAATATTATCCATACCATGAAAATATAACAAAAATGAATGATTATTTATTTGGAGAGGGAATCATTTAGTCTTTCCAAATATTTCATCTATAGATAAACCTATGGTCCTTCCTCGTTGGGTAGATTGATTCTAATAATAAGAAGGGATAATGTTTCTTTAGAAAGAATTAAACTAACATCCAAATTTAATGAAATCGTATAACTGATAGGGAGTAGTTTCATAAGGATAAAACTCGACCTTAATATGACATTTATTGTCTTACCAGGAATTTTTTTTTTTGAGTTAGTTGCATGTCATATTCTTTTCTTTGGCATCTTATTCTTGATGTATTAATTTCATTTGATGATATAGTCATTAGACGAGAGGAATATTCTATGCTTCTTCTAACAACTTAGTTATCTCTTCATGTGAATATTATCTTATTTGGTCTTGATTATTTCAAGAATATATTCAATTTTTTTATGTTCTACATTGCTCCTTTAATTGTTGATTATTGTTATTTCATTTGGAGAAGTAGTTTTTACATTTCCTAACAAAATTTCTATCTATCATTATGGTTGTTAAAATACGCTATGTATAGCTCTGTTAGAGAGTAGTACGTGGAACTATTGGCTTATTTTGTTATTTTTTTTCCTTAGGCTTTGATATATCCAACTAATTCATTCAATTCATCTCGAAGCTCTTTTCTCTATAAATATTTCCATTCAAAAGTTAATTCATGTAGTTTGTTTATTTTAGTTATTCTATACTTTAGATCATTTTAAATTTAAGGGCATGGAGCATATGTAAATCAAACTGTGGACAAGTGTGGACCCAAAAATTTACTAGGCTGGTTAGAGTATCATGTCCTAAATCAATAAATTTTAAAAATTTATCTAAATTAGAACATGCAGATGGATCAAGAAAATGGATTCCACCTTCTAGGTGATCATACAAAGAAAAATAATGTAGATTCCTCCATATGAATCTAATATACCTAAGAACATTGATATGTATTAGATAAATATATTGTTTTCATCCATATTTATGCTTTGAGAGTAAATCAATTGATGGAATCTGCCCATGGGGCCATTTTTGTTGATGATTCCTAGTTTTAGGAATTGCGGTATGAAGTCTTCTAGAAGTAGGTTAAGGCATCAAATGGAATTTTTTAAAGGAGGGGTGGGGGGTAATTTTCTTTTACTAAAGTGTTTCACCTCCTAGTTCTATTCTCCACATAGATAAATTTGCAATGACATAAGAAGCACCTCAATCAAATTCCATATGCCAAATTTATGCTAGCCAGAATTTGACCTTCCTGTTTTGACCACCATGATTTGAGAGGATGCCATTTCGGCCTCATTATTCATGGAAAAGAGGCTAGCCACATGATCATGGAAAAGAATACTATATATGAGTTAATATTGTAATTATCTTTAAGAGTAAAAGGAGTCAAACACAACCACTAACAAGTTATTGGGATGTGTTATAAATGGGCCATTAGGAGGAAAAGTGGTTACATTCCTTTTTAGTGCATTTTTTTTCTCCATATATGAGCATAGTAGTTTAGAGTGGATAGGGAGACATAAAATAGAGATGATTTGTGCACTATAGTGGCCCATGGGCCATAGGCCTCACTTATTTGTACTTGGATCCATTTCCATTCAGAAAAAGAGAACAAAGCAACCTCACCTTCCATCTCGATATTCTCTCAAAAGGGTTTCCTAGGTTATATCTTGTGTTACTTTGTGGTTTGCAAGCTTTCTTTCACTATTATATATTTTCTAGATTTTTTATCTATTACATGCATGAGAATAATATATTAATTAATGAATACAAAAATCTAAGGAGAAATTAACCCTCAAAGTGTAGAGTTTTGATTTTAAGTATAATTTCGTCATACCTATCATGATGAACTATCCTGTGGAATATTCATTATAATTTATGGATCAAACATATTAAATAGGATAGTATGATTTTTGCCTTTTTAGTGAATTCATTAGCCCAATGAACATGATTCTGACAATTATAATAGATTATATTTTTGGATGGAGAATCCTACTACTTGAAATGATAACTTTTTCTATATCATTTATATTATACTTTCCTAATTATTTAGCCTTATCAAGGTACCATCTAGATATATAACTATAAAACTTTTTATTGTTCCTACTTTTATATATTTTATAGTAAAGATTTGAAGGGAGGATAAACTGATGTCAATGATTATGTGTTCTATAACCCCATTCACGAATCTCTCCAACGTCTCTATAAAGTGATGTTTTGATTTTTGTACCTTGCCAGGTACTCCAAGTCTTGAGGATCGAGAGTTTGGAGGAAGGAGGTCCAGAAGTGGCTTCGTGGGCTTGAAACCCAAGCTTGGGTTTTTTGACCCATTGATGTTGGGCACAAAACTATGGAGATATTTTGACATGTGATAGATGAGGATGATAGTACATGTCGAGACAAATACAACACATCAAAAATCATATGATTCTGAGTTATGGTTGAAGAGAAATGGATTTTTGAACTTAATGTTGGGTTTGGTCAAGGTCGACCTAAGGTTAGGAGATCTAACGAAAGGTTGCAGAAGCCCTAAATATGTTCATTGGAGCCCTCTCTTGAGTGTATGAATAGTGGTGATGGTGAAGTCATTTGAACATGTCCTTGAGCATCAAAGGAGATCATGTTAGGTGAATGGCATCTCTCTTTAGAGGCATATTAGAGGAAAATGTTGGAAATAATATTGAGAGGGGGGGGTGAATCAGTATTAGCAAATCAATAACTTTTTCATTGCCATAATCAGATTTATATATTCTACTTCAGTTAAGGGAGCTCGCGTGTACACGCAACTGTGTTAATGAAACTAGCGTATATCCAACAAACTTATGATTTAGTTAATTCATCATATGTTGATCTTTAATCAGTGCATCAGTGCTTCATTAATCATATAAATAGTAACAAGGTGCAGTAAAAACAAAACAGATGATCACACATACGAAACATACATGAACACCATGATTTAAGGTGGAAACACAATGTGGGTGAAAACCACCTGCTGCTGTTGTCTATGTCTTCCTTTAATATTAAGAAAAACTGTTTACAACATTGTACTGGCGCAAACTCATACCAGTATGCAGGCTTCTACCTGCAGAAGGCTACAACTTCTCTCGTTCTCTAGCTTCTCCTAGAAGGGAGCTACAACCCCCTAGCTCTTATACTAGCTGATGTGTTTACTAGTATGTAGTTGCTGACCTATAGAAGTCTACAACCTTCTCTCATCCTCGAGGGACCTCGTTTCATAAATTTTCAGACCGGATACTCCTAGAACACAACATCATAATTTGAAGGCCATGTTTCATCCAATTTTCATACTAAACCCATCAATAACATTGAAGCTCAAAATAAACCACCAATTATCATTCAGAATCAGTTGTCATCTTAAAACCATGCTTCAGATTGTATACACTATTTGTAAGTAGCCAACCTGCATGTGTACACAACTTCCCTGAAGCAAACCAACGTGTAGATCTGCAAACACTTTGCTGCACTTCCAGACTTCAGACATAATCATACATAGAGGATAGAACATGTGTTAGTGATCAGATCTAGCCCATTCATTATAATGATAAGTCATTATGATCCTAATCCATCATTAGATTTCATCCATTAACACTGAAGCTAATCACAATCAACCAATATGAATATGCAGAATACTGTCACCAGAACACACTGTAGAGCCCTGAATACCGCAACATCAAACAGAACCCTTATAGATCATACTTCAGAAGATATTTGCTACATCCATAAGTTGAACCAGCATGTATATGCCCTTTACTAAGGGAAACCAACGTACAGATCTGCAATTTCCATCCTGTGAGGTATACGCAACTTCTGTATGTTGAATCGACATGTATACGTTGCTTTTCCAAAGCCAACCTGCGTACAAATCTCGAAATGCTAACTTAAAGCATCACAACTATTTCAAGACTTCATTCATACCCAGATCATCACATTTACATAATAAAATATGCGTCAGTATTTAGATCTAGAATGTTCAAGATCAAACCACATAATGATAATACATTTCAAGCCTTAGGATCCTGATCCATCATCCATATAGGTGCATCATTATTTCAGATCAAGCAAAGCATCACAAACCCATAACCTGCATGCTTAATCTCATACTTCATCGGATATTCATTACTTCCTTACCTTGGCCTAATGATCTTCTCCTCCTTATATAGTCTTAGGCCTTACTCAATACCGTGGTCCAAAACCACTTAGAATCAATACCTTAGACCAAATACCTGGGGTCAACACTTTGGACAAGATACCTTGGACCAATACCATGGACCAAAATACCATGGACCAAATACCACAAACCAAAACTAATTTTTCCAACATGTACGTGCCTTTACTTTCATGAAAGTGCGTGTGTATGCTATATGTGCCTTTTGGTCTGTGAACCTGCGTGTATACATGGGTTGGTCAAAGTGAACCTGCGTATACCTTTCTTTCTTCATTCTATGTGGCCTGAACAATAATTCTTTGCTATTAACCTGTAGTACTTAGATCTTTCATCTGAGTGAGTTGCCATCAAGGACAACACCTGTATCATAATGCCAACAATCTCCCCCTTTGGACTTGATGGAAATGTTAACTTGTTGCACTGTGAATTTTCATCTTAGTGAGTTGCCATTTTACATTACTTCTGAACTGATTCCTTTGAACTGCCCTGCATCACATCTGTTAATACAACTACCATGTATTCTATGACATCTAATATCTCTTCTGTAGATTCATCTAGTTCTATATAAGTGAGATGTTCTGCTACAAGTGGGTTGCCATCAAGTACTACACATGCATCGTAATGCCAACAATCTCCCCCTTTGGACTTGATGGAAACAACAAAACCAAATCACTCTCCCCCTTTGACATCAAGGGCAAAGTTTCATGCTCCCCCTAAGTGCATGCTGAAATCTCTGATTGAGCTCCCCCTTTGTTCATGCTGAGATGTACTATATCATCCATGCTCCCCATGAGCATATGCAGAGTACCATGTATGATCTGCTCCATAAGCATCTGTCAACGACATCCAGACCAACAACTTGTATATGTCCATGTCAATGTAAATATCATCAACCTGTGACAAAGTTTGTTTGTATCAACTCATCCTCTTGATCTCGTCAAGATCAACTTGCTTCGTTTTCTTCCATGAATCATCTCCAAGGAGTAACAAAACCATTCATACCATATCATATGAGAAAACACCATACTCATCGCATGATCTTTCACATCATCATTAAGAACTGCATGATCTTTCCACAATCAACCATGATAATATGTGAGTATCAACCTATCATCATAAGGCAAGAACTCATCATCATTATGTGACTAAGTAAACCATGTCTTCGAATATCCATGTCTTCAAATAGAGATGTCTTCATGAGACCTGTAATAACACCATTCTCTTGGCCAACCAACAATATCTGTCAGTATGCAACTTAAGTAATCATCCATGTATCCAGCATAGCAATATGTATCTAGCAAACCATGAGCTCATGATCATTTATCAAGATTTCTTGATAACATCAACAATAACCATTCTTAACCATGTGAAATCCAAGAAATATAGAAATCATAACTACACCATATGAACTTTATGCATCTTTGGAGGTATGATGACAACAGCATAGAGGAAATGAGTGGCTTATCACTAAATAATGAATCTTTGTACATATCTTTGTCGTTATGAAGATCATCATGTAAGCAACATATATGTACTATATGCATCATCAAAGAATCATCCATAGATCTGATCTGAACACCAACTATGTGACCCCAAGAATCATATGAAATTTTGTCATGGGCAACTCATAACTGTATCATAGTAAGATGTATCATAAGCATAATCCTCATTGATTATGTACCAAAGACTTCTTAAACATAATGCCAACAATGCTTTATTAGAAGCATAGCATGTTCTCCCCCTGAACCTATTCCATCTTTTCACTGTCAGATCTGATCATGTGCCATATATCAGTAAGAAGTATCAAGGCATCATCATCAATCATATATACATCAAGTTAACTTGTGAGGATCAAAAAAAACATCTTATGAGTATCAATACATTTCCACTCATTATCACAGATTGTAACCATCATCAAACAAAGAAATAATTGAATGAACCATATCAGATCCTTTTTCCTCAGTCTGTCCCACTTCTTTTCCTCAAACTAACATATACGTGACTGTGCAGTGTCTAACTCGCATATAAACGCAACTTATCTTCATGAAACTTGCGTATGAGATTTAGAACACTGAAGTTTCATACTTTTAGCTCCCTCTGAGTCTGTCATGTTTGTACATTGTGCTGTGCCACATCTTTCTCACTGTACTTCCTTCTTCTTCCATATCTTCGAGTGTGATGATGTTTTCTCCTTTTTGTATGGTGCCTGTACTCTATTCCTGCATTCCTTTGCTATATTTCCAAGCTTGTTACATGCATAACATCTCATATGTTTCTTATTCCTTCTATAGCAGTCAATGGCTTTGTGACCAAACATATTGCAAGCAAAACAATATCCCTTAAAGTACCTGGAACGTGATGATCTTTCTGTGTGACGGTCTTGAACCATTCTACTTCTGCATCTGGCTGTAACATGTCCAAAATTATGACTTACATAACATTCAACATTATTCATTTGAGGAAATAACCAACTATCACATCCATAGTTAGGAGTAATAGATTTTCTTTGAAGAATTTCTTTCCTTGGTTGTTGATGGGATTGACCTCTCATCTCCTTGTTGAGCATTTCATATTTTGTATTAGAGTTCCTTGTATTACTTTGTGAACTAGATTCACCTTCAACATATTCATGAAAACCAAGACCAGTTTTGATAGTAGGAGACCTTTGACTACTAAGGATATCATCCAAGATCTTAGTACTATCTTGAAATCGTAAGAGCTTATCCTTTTCTTCTAATTTATCTTTTAGAACATTTACCTCAACCTGATGTTGCTCTTCCTTTTCAAGATACTAGTTCTTCATGATTCCTTTAGCTTTTCTTCCTTCTTCCAACTGATGTCTTAATTCAAGAACTTCGTTTTCTTGTTTTTAAAGAGCTTGGAGTAGTTCTTTATTCTGCTTATTTGATTCTTCAAGGTCTTCTTTTAGCGAGAGGATCTTAGCTTCAAGACTTTCATAGTAACTAGATCTATCTATGAGTTTCTTTATTGTTGTGCTCCTTTCATTTACTTCATTTCTTAATGATGTCACTTCATCCTGTAGCTTTTGACATTGATCTTCCTTTTCCTTGAATTGCTTCCTTGCCTTGTTTCCTTCCTCTAGTTCAGCTTTTAGTTTGGTAGCTTCTTCTTTGAAGGCATATTCCCTTTTCTCCAATAGATCTTGTTGATACCTAATTTTGTTCATAAGCCTTTTAAATTCTACCTCTATTTGATATCTTTCTTTGTCACCCATAAGAGCAAATTCAGTTGTTTCACTATCACTTTCATTGTCTTCAAATGGATGGAGAAATGTATCACCAGAGGATAACAAATTCATACCTGTTATAGACATTTTTGTGCCTTACAGCTCTAAGCATGAAATGTCCATAAACCAAGGGCTCCTAAGTCCATAAAAGTGTTTTTCTAACTCCTAAAGGAACAAGGTCAACAAATTACAGCTTCTCCCAGAAGTTCTCCACTAGAAACTGCTCAGAACTAGTCAAATCAAGATCATTTCAGCTGCTCCACTAGCTAGCTGTGTTGCAAAGCACCCAAATACACTAGCTAGGTGCGTTGCAACGCACCTAAATGCACTACCAGGGTGCGTTGAGTGGGAAATGACAAGTGGCAGAGTCATTCCACGAGGTGGAGAGACAATGGAAGCTTCCAGAATCTTCTCTAATGACACTTGCCTCACTGAATTCGACCAGGGATGAGTAAGAGGCTCTCAGTCTCCAAGTGGAAGCAAGAACTGACAGAGAGAAGCCACTAATCAATTCATGAGCTGACTCATCCTCTTTGCATACATCTATATATGGATCCCTCACCAAGAGATCCAGAGGCTGGAATATTGTACATTGCAGAGAATTGCTATTGGTTTTGAGATAGATATTAGAGTATTGGGTGATTTATGCTTTGTTGGAGGTGAAGAAGGGGCTTCTTTGCTGGGAGGTTGATGCTGGATCAGGAATCATCGGTTGTAACTCCTCCTGGATCTTCTTGTTATATCAATAAAACTATTTGAGTTTCTCCTACATGCTTGTGTATCATTGATGTTTGTTACATTTGTATGTTTAGCTTAAATCTGATCCTAAGCTTTTTATGAGTATGAACCCATGTCTTTGTATAGTTTCCTTCTTCTGTGATCTTGCAGGTACTTGGTGAAGCTGGGCAAGTAAAGGAGCAGGTAGCTGGAAGCTGTCAAAGAGGAGAGAGATTGGATCAAAGGACTAGCGCAAGACACAGGTTGGTTCATCCTATTTCTCTTTGTTTATAGTTCATAAAGGAGAATACAAAAGTAGTTTTCTCTGTTTATTTCTAAGGTCACTGTCACACCTTAGTGGGATAGGGTTGTTTTGAATAGACACTTTTCCCGTTAACAAAATCGCGACTCCACTGGGGACGATCGTCTAGTTGGTTTGTTTGTGTTTCTCTTGTTGTTTGTTTCATAAACTTAGAAGTAGCGAATCGAACTGCATTTGCCATTAACAAATGCAAAGTAGACATCTGCTGCTTCAATCCATTCATTGGATCTGTTTATGATTTGAACAGATGATTCACAAATGATCTGATTGCCCTTTGTGATAGCTCTTAAACCTTCATTAAATCTACCCTCTGATTGTGCAAAACTGATTGCTTTTACTTGGCCAAAAACCATAGATTAAACTGCAAATCGTGACCCAGAACCCGGATAGAATTCTTGTTTCTGCCCCAGCACAGGTACTGTGAAGAGTTCCTACATTTCAGTGCAGTTCCCGAGAGGGCAACCTGCATTGCAATCCAGTTTCTCTGTGTAACAGGTGCATTGATCAGCCTAGCCTTGTGCAGCTGAGGTTCTTTGCTTCATTTTTCCAGTTTTGTCTCTGATTTTTGCAGCCTGTTATCAGTGTATGTGTCTGTTTAAAAGCCCCTTTTCTTTGCTGTAATTCCGCCTCAGTTGTATAAAAGAAACTGTAGATGTTTTTTGTTTGTTTGTTACGTCATTTACAGTTTTCCATTGCAAAAGTAGAATAGTCGTACTGTCGTCCTTTGATTTAGATTTGTCGCGAGTGTCGATTTTGATCATAGGAGAAAGTTTATTTGCTGTTGATAGTCGATTATGCTTTTACTTTTGCCTTTGGCTTGAATTTGTCACTTTCTAGTGTCGAAACGAGTATTAATTTCAAAATCATAAAGTGTCGTAATCATCTCTACCTTTTGATTTCGAAAAGAAGCTTGTTTGTGTTTGTCACTTGAAAGCAAATTCAGATTTGTACAACAAATTTCTTTTTAGGCATCAATATTAAGAAAGTGAAAAACAAAACACATGCATGTGCATTTGCATATTGGTAGTCTGTTTGGCTTGATTTAGGAAAAGTGCATTTACAGTGTGCTCTTTGCTCTTTGCAAAAAGATTGTGTCTTTCTTTTCCCTTAGTAGCTAGGATTTTCATTGCTGAAAAGAGATAAAAGCTTGTTTATCATCTTTAGATTGCATTTTAGGAATTAAATATACATCTCGTGGTGATCCCAAAAGGCAAACTTCATAAGAAAGATCAACCTAAAATAAATTCAATGAACTTAACAACGCTTTGTAACTTAACGCACAACATTTAGAGGTCTAGGCTAGAGACGTATTCCGGCGTCGTAAAGCCTGGTAACTGTTGTCCTCACTGATGGTTGGGTGATTCCTCCACTTTGAGACGATAAGTACCAGTACGGACTTGTGCTCCCACGTACCGTCGAGTATATATTGGGAGACCCCTATAGGCATAAAACCTTTATCCATAGGAAGCCGTGTCGGCCACCCTATTGATCGCAATGCACCGAACACAACATTCGGGAAGATCAACTGTCGTACTGTAAAAAGTATTCTGCAGTTTTGCGATTGGTTTGGTACTCCCTCTACCTAGACCTCCAGAGCAGTCCCTTTTGTTCCTTTTCATACTCCTTAACGGAAAAGTTCCATCTGAGGACTTGTCACTTCAGGCTCATTAAAAATCGAAGGAGACTAGAGTCATCTTTTGTTTTTTCTCGACTCTTTAAAACTGAAAAAACAAGTTGTGTCAAAGTTTGTTAAAATTTATTTTAAACGGAATATTCATACCCTTTTCCTACATTGATCTTTGGGTTGAGAAAATGGAACCTACCAACCAAGGAATTCCCCTTGGTGGAAATCCTAGTCCCTTCTCCTCTTGGGGAGATGTTGGTGCGCCCCATATGGCCACATTGTCACTTCCAGGACTGACAATTGGCTTGCCAGTATGGCTCTTCTCAACCAATGTCATTCAGAACACAACTATTCCTGAACAATCGAATCAACAATTAGACGAGTCCAGAGTTACCCACCAGCCTTCTACTTCCTCTAACTCTTCCTCTCCTCCTTCCTCTTCGCTTGACGGGACTGGTAAAGCTAAAATCCAAGTTCCTAAGGAGAAGAAGGAAAAGAAGAAGAAAGAGAAAAAGAAGAAGGAGCCAAAGGCGAATGGGGGAAAATGAGTGTCGTCTAACGAAAACCCACACACAGCACCGACCAGGCCTAAATCGCCATGTGTCATTTGCAAAGGAGACCACTTTCATAGAGATTGTCCTTGCATCCCCTGGATACTAAGGGACTGGTCTCCTCCTTTGCACAATCCGGTGTCATCAACCTCTGGAGATCATGTTGAAAGCACACTGTCGACTAGTGAAAGTGAAGCCCCAGGACAAAAAGGGAAAGCTAGATTTCCTTGTAAACTGTGCAAAGGCGACCATGCCCTCCACCAGTTGTCCCTTCTTAGACGAAGCTAAAAGAGTTTTGGATGATTGTCCAGTTTCATCGTTACGACTTCCTCCTGGATATAAAAAACTCTTGCCAAGTCCATCACTAGTTGAGAATCCAGCTGGCCCGCTCAAGTGGTCGGCTGAAGCGTCTATCATTGAGGATAAACCAATTGAATCCATACCAGACGAAAGTCAAAAGGTCGAGGCGGCAGTTGACCCGGTCTTGCCTTCAAAGGTTTTATCTTCGGATGATACAGTCACTGAAGAGAACAAGGATGACACCATCCAAATTCTCTTCATCAACACAAACTCCGACGAACATGGGGGCAATCCACCCGTTCCTTTACCGCAGGAAGGAATTTCGTCAGAGCCATACCCAGCCGTCTACTCGGTCGCACCTCCAAGCAACCGAGTTGTCTCCTTCGACTGGAATCAACTAGGCAGACCCCGCCTACCAGCGAGCGTACCATTCTGAATTATCGTTCAAATATATAGAATGGTCATGGCTGGTACCATCATAGATGAGGGGGCTTCTGTGAGTATCCTTTCCTCTATTTCTTGGAAAGCACTTGGTTCGCCATCGCTATTACCTGAGATGAGAAATCTGACAGGCTTTGAGAAAGGAACCAGTCGACCTTTAGGAATCTTTCCCGATGTGCCCATAACATTGAGAGGGAAGACAGTTCGCATGAATGTCATGGTCATTCAAGGACCCTTGGATTATAACCTACTCCTTGGACGAGACTATATTTATTGCATGGGAGCCATCGTCTCCTCACTCTTTAGAGTAATGTGTTTTCCGCACAAAGGAAGAGTGGTCAAGCTCGTGGACCAGCTTTCATTTCCCAGATCACGCATAGCAAATAGTCATATACCATCCCTAAATGGTCTCTTCACACAAGAAATGTCTCAATCCCCAGTCCGTCCTCCCGATGAGCGCGAGTAATTCGGAGGGATATGACTGAAACCCAGGGGGCATGCGTCCTGGTCTGCTTCGGTAGGAAAACTTCGGGTATAGGGTAGGTTTCCGGGGGAGAATATGACTAGTCTGTACCCCGTCCGTTGGTGGAAGAGGGGTTATTCTACAATAATATTCTCTTGTCAAAGTTATGTGAGTTGGCGATTGTCGTCACTCACCTTTGTTCATCTCGGTAGACATCGCCGAAGAAGTGTTTTGTTTGCTGTGCGAATAGAACCCTCTTTGGGTAACCTGTAAGAGGTAGGCCTCTCCTGATAGAACAAATGTTTTGTCTATAAATTGAGGGGTAACCTTGAAACCATATTTTATACCTGGGGGCATGCAAACCTTTTGGAGTGCAAGCGAAGGGCGTCTATTTATTTTTTAAATTTTTAGGTCCTCCCTTTAAACCCGTAGGCTAACCCTTTAAACTCGTAGGATTAGTCGTCACCAAACTTGCATAAAGAAAGGATGAGGGGCAAAAATCTAAAAGTTGCCGTTTTTATATGAGACATTCTTATCATATGACTGGATTAATCGAGCAGTTTTAGCACATAGTTCAAGCTCGTTAAAAAATAAACATAAGACTGAGCAAATGTTTCCACCCGCGTTTAAGCTCGTTAAAAAATGAACTATTCCACGGTAAATAACCACCGTGAATGAAACATTTTAGCCATTAAAGCCTTGGTCGTGTTTGCACCGTCACCTCCACTTTTTCATTGGCCGATCATTCACCTCCATTTGATTGTTTACCCATTTTGAGAAACAGCTACGAAGAGTGATTTCACTAGCCATCCTTGTGACACTGCTGTGATTGGAAAATTCCAAACCTTACCTAGAATCAGCTGCTACCCATTTTATCACTCGTTCCTCAAAAGACGAGTCTTCTTTAAGCTCTTTTCAACTGACTCGTAAAATATGAAAAGATTGCGAGTTTTGGCCTTCCAGCTCGTTAAAGCGACCGGAAGTGCTATCCCTCCTCTAGATTTTAATCTTTTTGGACCTGAGGGATTATTGCACAAAAATATCGAGCGCTTGTTTTGTTCGGCTCGTTAAAACAATCGAAAATCCATCCCTTCTGTATTGTTTTATACTTTTTCGGACTTAAGGGATTAGATGACGAAAAAGGAATTTCGGAGTTATCTTTACGTACCTTTTCAGACTCTCTAAAAATGAAAAGGACCGAGTTATCTTTGTCGTTAGACTCGTTAAAAAGATTAATAGAGACAAACTTGTCTTTAGACGAGAACGAGTTTCACTATCGCTAGGCTTGTTAAAACATAGCGATGGGTTTGCCCGAAGGGCAAATTATAGAACAAGCATATGTTATCCTCCTCAAGCTTGACAAAAATAAAGAGGTACTGGTCAGCAATGACTGGGGAAAAAATGGGAAGAAAACTCAAAGAAACTTTATTGGTAGCAAGTCGCTCTTGAACATGACACTTCCACTCCGTGCCTGAGTCAGGTTGGGTTGTTTCATTCACCAATCACATCGCCATGGTCTCGCCATACCATCCACATTTGGGGTAAATGCTACCAATCCATCACATAAGTGTCGCCGACATGTTCAAGAGAAGTCATCCAGAGAAGTCACCTGTGTCCCATCCACTACCATACATCATACTTCATTCTTTCATGACCGCCACCCTGAACCATATATCATCAGATCGTTTTCACCTCCATCAAAATCATTTGCTCCGTTCTGTGTCATTGATGTGGGATTCATTAAGGCCCTTCTTTGACGGATCGCTTCTTGTTGACATCAGCTCATTATCCAAGAAGTTGATCTAGGAACACCCCATTCAGTACTTTGAAGCTTGCATGCCTCAATGGCAAGTTTCTCACTTTCGGCGATAGGTATACATCCCTAAAGCTTGAAAAAAATAAAGAGGTACTGGTCAGTAGTGACTAGGGAAAAATTGGGAAGAAAACTCAAAGAAACTTTATTGGTAGCAAGTCGCTCTTGAACATGACACTTCCACTCCGTGCCTGAGTCGGGTTGGGTTGTTTCATTCACCGGTCACATCGCCATGGTCTCGCCATACCATCCACATTTGGGGTAAATGCTACCAATCCATCACATAAGTGTCGCTGACATGTTCAAGAGAAGTCATCCAGAGAAGTCACCTGTGTCCCATCCACTACCATACATCATACTTCATTCTTTCATGACCGCCACCCTGAACCATATATCATCAGATCGTTTTCACCTCCATCAAAATCATTTGCTCTGTTCCGTGTCATTGATGTGGGATTCATTAAGGCCCTCCTTTGACGGATCGCTTCTTGTCGACATCAGCTCATTATCCAAGAATTTGATCTAGGAACACCCCATTCAGTACTTTGAAGCTTGCATGCCTCAATGGCAAGTTTCTCACTTCCGGCGACAGGTATACATCAATGACCTTCGACCGAAAGATTTTGCGTGGTGTTCGACGCCAAGTCCTTTATTCACACAACGTGAATTGTACTGCAGTACCTTGAGGGTCATTATCATTATCAGTGATTCCTCTCGCACTTGTTAACAGTTTACATCATTGACTGGTAATCAAGCGATGTCTTTCCATGTTCGACTTCGAAACATTTCTCACATGGATCGACTTGTACTTCAAGTGAAGATCAGACGAGATTGAAGACCCTGGATCTAGTTTCATCCGTCTGGGCTGCGATATATATTCAGGAAAATAAAGACATTGAAATGTACAGCATTGCAGCACAGATAATCATCCTACCAAAAGGATGATGGCTCTATCAGAACCATCAGTCTACCATCAGACGATTGTCTGTCCATGTACATGAAAATGAATTTATAAAAGTTGAGCATGGGAATGCCCGCCTCAGCTAGATCATGAAAACAGTATGAAGATAATGTATTGTATTGTATCTTATTACAGGTCTCCTCCCAGCATTGAAAGAACTTCGGATCCTCCTAATAAAGCATTTCACCCGATAAACAGCCTCATACTTTAGGGGGCAACTGTTATAGACATTTTTGTGCCTTACATATCTAAGCATGAAATGTCCATAAACCAAGGGCTCCTAAGTCCCTAAAAGTGTTTTTCTAACTCCTAAAGGAACAAGGTCAACAAATTACAGCTTCTCCCAGAAGTTCTCCACTAGAAACTGCTCAGAACTAGTCAAATCAGGATCATTTCATCTGCTCCACTAGCTAGCTGCGTTGCAAAGCACCCAAATACACTAGCTAGGTGCGTTGCAACACACCTAAATGCACTACTAGGGTGCGTTGAGCGGGAAATGACAAGTGGCAGAGTCATTCCACGAGGTGGAGAGACAATGGAAGCTTCCAGAATCTTCTCCAATGACACTCGCCTCACTGAATTCGACCAGGGATGAGTAAGAGGCTCTCAGTCTCCAAGTGGAAGCAAGAAATGACAGAGAGAAGCCACTAATCAATTCATGAGCTGACTCATCCTCTTTGCATACATCTATATATGGATCCCTCACCAAGAGATCCAGAGGCTGGAATATTGTACATTGCAGAGAATTGTTGTTGGTTTTGAGATAGATATTAGAGTATTGGGTGATTTATGCTTTGTTGGAGGTGAAGAAGGGGCTTCTCTGCTGGGAGGTTGATGCTAGATCAGGAATCATCAGTTGTAACTCCTCCTGGATCTTCTTTTTATATCAATAAAACTATTTGAGTTTCTCCTACATGCTTGTGTATCATTGATGTTTGTTACATTTGTATGTTTAGCTTAAATCTGATCCTAAGCTTTTTATGAGTATGAACCCATGTCTTTGTATAGTTTCCTTCTTCTGTGATCTTGCAGGTACTTGGTGAAGCTGGGCAAGTAAAGGAGCAGGTAGCTGGAAGTTGTCAAAGAGGAGAGAGATTGGATCAAAGGACTAGCGCAAGACACAGGTTGGTTCATCCTATTTCTCTTTGTTTATAGTTCATAAAGGAGAATACAAAAGTAGTTTTCTTTGTTTGTTTCTAAGGTCACTGTCACCCTTTAGTGGGATAGGGTCGTTCTGAATAGACACTTTTCCCGTTAACAATACCTGATAGTCCTTTTACTTCTTCATCTTCATTCTGAGGTGATTCTAAATCTGAAGAGTTGCTTCCACATATTCCCCAATTGATTCTCCCACTGTCATAATTCCTTTGAGATGTATTCTTCTTCTGAGGCACTTTCTTCTTTAGCTTCTTTCCCATTGTTCTATGGATCTCCTTCAAGTGATCAAGCTTCTACCAAAGGACCTGCTCTGATCCCAATTGTTGGAAATAATACTGAGAGGGGGGGGGGGGGGGCAGTGAATCAGTATTAGCAAATCAATAACTTTTTCATTTCCATAATCAGATTCATATACGCTACTTCAGTTAAGGGAACTCGCATGTACACACAACCGTGTTTAATGAAACTAGCATATATCTAGCAAACTTATGATTCAGTTAATTCATCATATGCTGATATTTAATCAATGCATCCGTACTTCATTAATCATATAAATAGTAACCAGGTGCAGTAAAAACAGAACAGATGATCACACATAAGAAACACACATGAACACCATGATTTAAGGTGGAAACCCAATGTGGGTGAAAACCACCTGCTGCTGTCATCTCTGTCTTCTTTTAATATTAATAAAAACTACTTATAGCGTTGTATTGGTGCAGACTCATACCAGTACACAGGCTTCTACCTACAAAAGGCTACAACCTTCTCTCATTCTCTAGCTTCTCCTAGAAGGGAGCTACAACCCCCTAACTCTTGTACTAGCTGATGTGTTTACTAGTATGTAGGTGTTGACCTACAGAAGGCTACAACCTTCTCTCATCCTCCAGGGACCTAGTTTCATAAATTTTCAGACTGGATACTCTTGGAACACAACATCATAATCTGAAGGCCACCTTTCATCCAATTTTCATACTAGACCTGTCAACAACATTGAAGCTCAAAATCAATCACCAATTATCATTCATAATCAATTGTCATCTTAAAAGCATGCTTCAGATTATATATGCTATTTGGAAGTAGATAACCTGCATGTATACGTAGCTTCCCTGAAGCAAACCAGCGTGTAGATCTGCAAACACTTTGCTGCACTTCCAGACTTCAGGCATAATCATACATAGAGGACAGAACATGTGTTAGTGATCAGATCTAGCCCATTCATTATAATGATAAGTCACTATGATCCTAATCCATCATTAAATTTCATCCATTAACACTGAAGCTAATCACAGTCAACCAATATGAATATGCAGAATATTGTCACCATAAAACAGTCACTAGAACACACTACAGAGCCCTGAATACTGCAACATCAAACAGAACCATTATAGATCATACTTCAGAAGATATACGCTACATCCATAATCCAAACCAGCATGTATACACCCTTTTACTAGGAGAAACCAACGTACAGATCTGCAAATTCCATCCTGTGAGGTATACACGACTTTGGTATGCTGAATTGGCATGTATACGTTGTTTTGCCAAAGCCAACCTACGTACAAATTTGGAAATGCTAACTTAAAGCATCACAACTATTTCAGACTTCATTCATACCCAGATCATCACATTTACATAATAAAACATGCGTCAGTATTCAGATCTAGAATGTTCAAGATCAAACCACATAATGATAATACATTTCAAGCCTTAGGATCCCGATCCATCATCCATATAGGTGCATCCTTAGTTCAGATCAAGCAAAGCATCACAAACCCATAACCTGCATGCTTGATCTCATACTTCATCAGATATTCATTACTTCCTTACCTTGGACTAATGATATTCTCCTCCTTATATAGTCTTAGGCCTTACTCAATACCATGGTCCAAAACCACCTAGAATCAATACCTTGGACCAAATACCTGGGGTCAACACTTCGGACAAGATACATTGGACCAATACCATGGATCAAAATACCATGGACCAAATACCAAGGACCAAAACTAAGTTTTCCAACATGTATGTGCCTTTCCTTCCGTGAAAGTGCATGTGTATGCTATACGCGCCTTTTGGTCTGAGAGCTTGCATGTATACTCGGGTTGGTCAAAGTGAACCTGCGTATACCTTTCTTTCTTCATTCTGTGTGGATTGAACAATAATTCTTTGCTGTTAACCTGTAGTACTTAGATCTTTCATCTGAGTGAGTTGTAATCAAGGACAACACCTGTATCATAATGCCAACAGAAAACCCCAACGAATGGAGAAGAGGGTTGTTGGAGCACCTTTTGGTGACTGTTTAGGGGCTAAGGTGATCAGATGCAGGGGATGAGTTGTTTAGGAGAAATTATGGGCAAGTGAATGAGTGTGTAAGGGTCTCACTCTAAGAGAAATAAATCCTTGTTTGGTCCACAGGTAGAGGCATCTCCAGCAAACAAGAGAAGAGTCATTTAGGGATCTCTTATGGCTATTTGAAGATCATAATAATCTGGAAATAGGTCAAGGAAAGAGGATCTATTCTCGGCTAGAAAAACTTGGTAATTCCTTCCTGAACTAGGATGAAATGATGACCTTAATATGATGACTATGCCATAGGCCTGTAGTGGTTGGTTTGAGTGTCAAGCAACCCTAAACAGGGAGCTTTAGGAGCTTACTCAAACAACGAGGTCACTAGTCTTGTGAAGGGAAGGAAGCTACATTAATTAAGGTGAGTTTTGGGAGGATTGGTAGGCTACTGTGGGCTACAGGAGATTCCCTAACCGACGATTAGAACTCTGTCCATGAACAAAAATCAAGAGGTATGTTGTTTCTTTATTCTTGGCTCATCTTGGGTTAAGAGCTGACCAGATTGGATGATAGATCTTGTAGGATGTAGTAGCCAAATAAGGATGGGCAGACTTGGAGATCAAATTCCCTAACCAATGTCAGTTCTATAATGATTGTTATTTAGTGATTGGACGGTTGTTGGATGACTATCATAGCTAGAGGAAAGGGTTTCTTAGTAGGAAGATGCTACGATAGGAAGCACAAATCCCTAGGAAAGAGGAAAGCAACAGAAGGGGTTACAGATGGCCTCATGGATGATTATTGGATGAGGTGTCCTTGGAGAGGCAGATTTGAGGAGTCTGTTAGTAGCCATGTGGAAGGGTCTCCATAGGTGGTGGATGCCCTAACTAGGAGTATATGCGACAATATGATTGGTCACGAGTGGACTGTTGGAGGGAAGCGTGAGAGTTGACCAAGTTTGCTCAATTTGGATCTCGGTTTGCACCATCTTCATAGACTTAGATGGCTTCTAGAGTGGAAGTCGTTCAACTCAATGTTTGATGGGCCAGAGGAGGACTTGAGTAGTCCTAGACTTGTATGTGGAGAAGGACTTCTGTAGCAAATAATGTGTAGTCTTCCTAGCCTACATTTAGTGTGGCATATGGACATCTCAAAGTGATAGGTGGTAGTTGTAACAACCTCCTCCCACATCTACCCAAGCAATCGTAAAGTCGAGGTAAAAATTCTATGAGAGGCCGCTATGATATGATTCAACCTCCTAGGTCACGTTAAAGAAGTGGAACTAATGGAAGCACACCATACAGACATCCAACATCAACATTAGGATCCTCAGGAACCAATCCAACCTTTATGCCAAGCAATCCCTGGGTCCCACATAACTTTTGGACAAGGTGACCTTTGGATGCTCTCATGCTATGGGCATGCCAACATCCAAGAACCTCTAGATGCTCTCACAAGGCTACAAAGCCATCATCCAAGGACTCTTTTTCTTGGTTCTATGCTAGCGTCCCTCGTATCTAAGTTTCAATTTCAGGCCTAGAGCCTAGGTCACTGCCCATAATTGAATGACAACTTCATAACAATAAGATAACATGGAAAAAATAGTACTGGTGTAATTACTTGAATACAACCTTGACTGAACCCCTACTAGCTATGATAGGAATTTCATCAAACATATTGCGAATATGTAATATACATGTGTAAATAATAGATCTGAGTGTAGGGGCCTCATATTTAGCTGAGAATTGCTAAGAAATGTTGATGCCTCAACACAACAACTACAATTTCATCCATTAGATCATAGATACATTCTTCATTCATTTATTAGTAGAAACATGATGAGATCCATACATAGATATTGTCATAAAACAAATACATAACCAGCATAATAGCAACACAAATACCAATGAAATCACTTCCATATCAATGACATATAATCCAGTATAACACTCATAGATATACAAGTATAAATAACATCATATTGATGTTGCAAAATTGAAACCTGGATGGGACTTCCACGTTCCGCCCAACCGTAGAATGGCTAAGCCAAATATCTCTTTAGTGAATCAGCCTGTGCCATATTCTAAGAATTAATGTGGGATCTCATAGAACACATCGATCTAAAACCATCGAGGGCTTCCAGAGGACATCCACCTTAATCCCTCAAACAATGATTCCACCTCACTGTCAGAAATCACAAAATTATCATAAAATTGGTCTCTATCCAAGCCTTCTAGGGCTTCTAGAGAATTTTTTCAAACCAAGGCTTCTAGGACTAGTAACTCAACCCACAACTGCGACTGGGCTTTCAGAGTGTTTGTCCAACCAAGGATTCCAGGAAGAGTAACTCAACCCACCAAGGGATTCCAGAGTGTTTTTCCAACCAAGGCTTCCATGACTAGTAACTCAACCCACCAAGGGCTTCCACAATGTTTTTACAACCAAGGATTCCAAGACTAGTAACTCAACCCAAGCTGTTACAGGGCTTCTAGAGCATTTGTCCAACCAAGGTTTCTAGGAACTAATAACTCAACCCAAGCTAAGGAAACATGAGAACCACCAAAATAAATAAGGAAATAAACCCACAATATCCATGTCTATCCAGGAAATGTCAAAGCTGTGTAATCCACTGTAAATCGAGGAAATCCTCCATGTTGTTAACAGACCTTGACCAAAAATCCACGTGTATATGCCATGCATGCAAAAATTATTGACGAAAACATACATGCAACTCGTACCTACAAGAAAATCTCATTGTATTTATTGATACCGATGTCCTCTTGTGATTTCCTCCCCTTACTTTTCCTTCTTTCTCCCAAAATCCAAGTATGCCACAGCCTCCAAGAGTGCTCCAAGAAAACTCTAGGTCTCCAAGAGTATAAGAGAGAGAGAGACAGAGAGAATAATGAGAGAGCTCGAAAACAAAATTGACAAAAGGTTAGCAAAAAGATTTCCAACTGATCGTCATAAGCCTTTTTTTGAATGAGGCCTTTATTTTCTTCATTTTCCATTATTTTCCTCCTCACATGAAACATGTGACCTTTCACCTACCTTTTCTCCTAATTTCCATTATTTTCATAAATAAATGTGCAGAAAATGCCATTTTTCCTTTCCAAGGCCTTAGACATTTATTTTTCCAATTTCCTTAGCCACAATAAACCAATGAACACCCAAACTAGGATGTCTTGCCAAATATTCTACTTGGAATAAGTGTCCCATCAACTGTGGTTAATTTTTTTCCTTTATTAAATTTTATTACATGGAATTTTCACTAAGGCTGTTATAGAACCCTTCCCCTTGGGGGAACACCATCCTCAGTGTTCAACAACATCTATAACCATAAAAATTATATAATAAAAACATACTATTGATGGAGCTTAGCTCGTTGCAGTATTTACAATGATCAACCCATTGAGAAGCAAACCAACATGAAAACATAATGACATGAAATCATACTGACATGACACCCATACCACTTATTGGAGATTTATAACATAGATCATGGTTGTATTTACATCCATGTTTAATATATATATACCCAAAACAAATACCGAGACATATACCAAAACACCATACCAATAATACTTTGCCTCAACATGAAAACAAAGAAGGATACATAGCCTGCATCTAATCGACCATCTCCCATGTAGCTTCATCGAGCCCAAATTGCTTCCATTTCACCTTAACTTGCTTGATTTTTTGGTTTTGGAGCATGATCACCTTTTTCTACAATGCACACTGAGGATCCATCTAGAATTCTCCATCTGGTTCCACCTACAATACAAACCAGTCAATTACATCATCAACATTTTTAACATACTTCTTAAGTAATGACACATGGAAAACCTCATGGACGTTCAATGTTAGAGGTAGTGCAAGTTGATAGGCTACTAGCCCAATCCTCTCAATGATACTGAAGGGTACACAAAACCGTGGTGCCAGCATGGCATGTGATCCAATCTTCAAGGAGCTCTTCTTCAGTTTGATGTGCAAGTACACGTGTTTCCCTACCTGGAAATCCTTAAATAAATTGTTCTAATCTGCATAGCTCTTCTACCTATCCTATGATGCCTTTACATTCTTCTTGATCACTTCCATTTCTTGTTCCATGTATGCCAAAATGTTTGGTCTAATCAACACCTTGTTAACTTGATCATTTGAACTAATGGAAGTATTACAACTCCGCCCATATAATTCCTCAAATGGACGCACCATCAAACATTCATGATACCCATTCTTGTAAGTGAACTCTACCATTGGAAGATACTCTTCCCACTTTCGCTACTAATGCATCCTCAACATGTCCTCCAATACTATGTTGGCCCTCTATGTATATCCATCTATCTCCGGATGATAATTTGTACTGAATTTCGACTCTGTGCCCAAACCTGCAAATAGCTCCTTCCAAAACTTAGAAGGGAGCTTTGCATCCCTGTCTGACACAATATTCTTTGGAACACCATGAAATCTGACAACATCTCTAATAAATACCTGTGCTACATTGATAGTTAAAAATGTAGACTTCATTGAAATGAAGTGCACAAACTATGTCAACCTGTCAACGATAACCATGACGGAATCATTTTGTCTCACTATCCTCGGCAAAACTTTGATGAACTCCACTCTCGAATTGCAATCGGTTGTAGCAGTCCACCTAGATTCTTACACTCTACCTTCACATGTTGAAAATCAAAACACCTAGCCACAAAGGCTGCTACATCCTTCTTTAGGTTTGGCAAATAATAAAATCTCTTCACTACGGTCAATGTCTTCTAATAACTTGGATGACATGAATATGGTTTCACATGAAACTCCCTCAAGATCACCTTCTTGAGCTCACTAGTGTCTGACACATATATCATGTCACTGAGTCTAACTAATCCATCTATTGTAAGGAAATAATCCACATCTTGTGCACCTATACCTGTACCATGACCTGTACCTATACTTGTACCTATAATTGTACCTATACCTATACCTGTAACTATACCTATACCTGTAACTATACCTATACTATCACCTGTACATGTACATTTACTATCACCTGCACTTGTACCAATACTCTACTACAACCTGTGCATAATCTTCATATATCTGACATCCCGTTGACCTGCCTACAAGATCCTATCCTGTAAGTATGTCCCATAGGAGCTCATATTTGCTAAGTGATTAACCTATATCTACCTACTAAGAGCATATTCCACTTTGTTCTATTTTTCTTTGATGTACCTGATCCCAAAATCGAACTCACTGATTGTAGCCAACCACCAAGTCTGCCTACCGTTCAGATTCAACTGGTCAAATAGATACCGCAAACTACTATGATCACTCATCAATGTAAATCTCTTGCCTAGAAGATAGTGCCTCCACATATTTAACACATGAAAAATCACTACCAAATCAAGCTCATTTGTTGGGTAGTTCTGCTCGTGGTCATTCGATGTTCACGACTCATAGCATAACACCTATCTGTCCTGCCTAAGGACTCCACCTAGTCCTTTCTTGCAAGAATTTGTGCATGCTACAAACTCTTTTTCTGAATCCAAAATATTTAACACTAGTGCATCTGTCAATAACTGGTTAAGCTGCTCAAAACTAGCCTCACACTCCTCTGTCCCTTTTGAAATTCTTACCTTTCCTCTGCAATTATGTGATAGGATAAGGAATCTATGAGAAGTTCCTAAATAACCTCCTATAATAGCCTATGAACCCCATGAAATATATCACCTCATCAACATTCTTAGGAGCTACCCACTCCAATTACCTCCTTGGAGGCAACATGTCCTAAGTAATGTACCTCAAACTAAAAGAAACTACAATTGTTGAGCTTAGCATACAACTGATGTTGTCTCAACAAACTCAACACTATTGCTAAATTCTCGGCATGCTCTTCCTCATTTCTAGAATATACCAATATGTCATCAATGAATACAATAAAAAACTTATCCAAATATGGATGCAACACACTATTCATTAAACACATAAATGTAGTTGGAGAATTAGTCAAACTAAATGTAACTACAACAAGATCATAATGCTCATCCCTGGTCTGAAAAGTTGTCTTTTAAATGTCCTCCTCTTTGATTTGTACCTGATGATATCCAGATCTCAAATCAATATTCGAGAACATTGCTTCTCCCTTCAACTGATCTAACAAATCATCAATCCTAGGCAATGGATACCTATTCTTGATGGTCACTTTGTTCAACTACATGTACTCAATTCATAATATGAGAGTGCCATATTTCTTCTTCACAAACAATACTGGTGAACCCCATGGTGATACACTTGACCTGATGTATCCTTGATCCAACAATTCCTTCAACTATAGCTTCAACTTGACCAAATCATGTGTACTCATCCTGTAAGGTTCTTTTGATGTCAGAGCTACCCCTGGCACCAACTTAATAGAAAATTCTACCTCCCTTTGAGGTGGAAACTCTAAAATATCCTCAGGAAATACATCCTTGAACTATTGTAGAACTGGGTAACTGATTAGAACATCTAGATCCTCCACTTCCTTACCTTTATCACTAGAAATATGCACTGCGAATAGCTTGCATCATTTCTTATTTCTATGCTTTGCTTGCACAACTATCACCATCCTAACTAATGTGGCCTTCTTCTTACCCTATAAGACTCTTGGTTCTCCATTGTCATCCAAGCACTCAATAGCTTTTTCATAACAATCAACCTTGGTTCTATGAAGGTACAACCAATCCATTCCCAACAACAGACTGTATAATCCCAATGGTAATACATTCAAATGTGTTGCGATAGGTATACCATTCAATTCAAATGCACAATCTCTCACTCAATGGTGAACTTGCTTATTTGTACCGTAGCCAGCTGCACTAACCAAGACTTTGCATGCACTTCCTTACTGAAACCACACTTATCCACCAAGTCACGACTAACATAGCTTATAATTAGATCCAGGGCCAATCAAAATAGAAATGAATTGATCAAAAATTTTACCATCCATCTCAATGATAGATACCTGATGGTTTTCCAGTTTGTTATCCAATGTTGCATACATACGAGGAACACTTTGACCAACATTAACAACAGTATGTGTGTCTTGTGCACTATATATCTGAGCTCTACCACCCTGATACTATGAATAATCTCTCCTTTGATGATCCCCTCCAAAAGTCCATCACCACACAGGCTCCTTATTCTTCTCCTTAGATCAATGCCCTTGCCCTATATCTAATGCATTGAACTTCTTATATGGTTCAACATTCTCTTTATTATATGTACCCTGAGTTCTTGCTCATTTCTTGTCCCATTTTCCTTTCTTCTTTGCATTGCCTCTCTAGTCTATCTTAGTCTCAGATCTGGGCTTCAATTTTTCATAGCAATTCCTTAACTTTTAGATGGCTCCTCCAATGATCAAGGCTCATCGAACTCAATACTATCTTTGAATGCAACTAGTAATCCACTAATGAACCTCTGAATCTTGGCCTTCTCCTCCTTGAGGTAAGGAAAATATGTTAGTATCTCTAAGAACTTGCTAGTGTACTCGTCATTTGTCATAGATCCCATCTTTAACTCATATAATTGTTTTTCCCTATCATCTAAGTATCTCTCTGACAAATACTTCTTCCTGAATAGACATTCAAGCTCATTCCAAGTCAAGTCCTCCTCATGAATACATCTGACATTCTTCACATCTTCCCACCAAATGTCTTCTTTACCTTTGAAACTGAATGTAGCTACTGTAGCTTTCATTTTCTCTAAATAATCATGTAACCTGAAGAATTTCCTAATGCCAAGAAAACATGCCTTTGCATCGTGCAGTTTCTTTATCTCTCCATAAAAATTAGGTGGCTATGCTTTCTTAAATTCATCTGGAAAATATCCCCTATCATTCCTCCTGTAAGGATGATAGCAATGACGATCATAGTGCCTATCTAAATCAAAACTAAAATAATACATGTGCCTAACCCCTCTCCTATTTGGAGTCTCCAAAAACCTTCCATCTCTGACTGTATCAGCTCTATGTGACCCACTACCACATGACCCATCAGTTTTATCCTCTTACTCATATCTGATCTGACATGGTCCCTATCACTGCAAATATGACAAACTCTGAAGTATCACTGCATTTAGCTCTGTTTTTTTCTCATGTGCCTACATGATTCTGTCATTATCTACCTTACAACCCCTTCTTTATTCCTTTAAGATTCTCAGTGTAACTTCCAAATCAGAAGATTTCTCAACACCTTACTTCTCTTCTGATTCATAGGATGAGTCTTTGTAGTCTACCATCTTGCTAGTAATTTGATATTTCTTCTTGCAAGGTGTATCATGTTATCTAAACTAAATCACAATAAAACAACGTACCTTAGTATAGATTGGAGAGGATACCTTGTCTGCAAGATCAACGAATCAGTGTGATATATGCATAACATAATCATGAAAACATATAGAAACATAAAACATAAGCATATAACCATGCAACCTTCATTTTAGCTAGGTTCTAGTCATCAATACATCGCTATACACTTTTTTAGGTTCCTATACCAATAGGAGTCATAATTTTGAATGACTAAGGTTAAGTCTTGTAATATTGTATATACCTTTTCTTTCTACAAATGTTTTCCATATTATAAAAAACATAAAAATAAAAATAAAAATGTAAAGAGGGTATGTCCTAAAAGATAAATCAAAGGACAAAAAGAATAAGAGAAGGTCAAAAAAATGGAAGAATATGAACCCCAAAAAACAAAAAGACCATGAAAGTGTGCAAGTCCAAATGCCACTACTATTTACTTTTTATGCATAATAATTATTGTGTGCAACTTGCTACCCATGCCACAATCCATGGTAATCAAACAATTTAATCTTGGTTATTCCATGTTTTGAATTTGATGCTTATAGATTAGAGAATAAAATCTGACCAAACAGTTCAATCTTGGCAGATCATAGTTAGGTAGAAAAAATAAAAGGAGCTCATAAGCTTAATCCCTGTTCATTTCCCCCCACACAACTCTCCCACCCGATCACCATCTGATCACGATAGTATAGAACCAACGTCTCAAAGCCATATCGACCGGGCCCGATGGATTGCCATTACCCGCCCGATAAGGTGGTATTCCACTGACCCTCGATGGCTACATCTCGCACTATAAATCTCATCGGGTGACTCCTCTCCAAAACCACTCTTGCCTAAAAGTGATGCAACAACCTCCTAAAACTGCTTCCCCACCATTCCGATAAATTTCCCATCCTCCGTTAAAAATGAATTTCGCACCATTTTTCGAAAATCCGCCCGTTAAAAATTTAAACATCAGAAACCCATATTTTCTCGCCTTTCGCCTGTTTTACAGCATAAACCTATGAAACCCTCCAGCGCCACCCTACGCCTCTGCGATGCGATTTCCCCTCCCATTACGTCCAAAATGTTGCCCCGAGACCTTTTCAAGGCATCCCATTGAAAATAGAGCCATCAACCGCCCTTCATGCAGAAAATTGTTTTCGTAAAATATTAATGAATTTTTTAGGTCATCAGACTACGATCAGAGCTTGGATAAACAGTTTTGATACTAGTCAAAGAACCTGTTTACTCCAAGACTCAGACCAGAAACCTGTTAAAAGCACAAATTCAAATGAAGAAGACCGATACATGAAGAGAAAAAATGAAGATGATCATACTCAAGGTCGAGAAGAAGACAAAGATAGAGCAGTGACAGTTTAGAATAGAGGAGTGAGACCAGAGATGCAGTTAGAAGCCAAACAAACCAAACAAACTAAAACTTGATCAATATCCACTTCTGATGTTGAGACACCTAAAAAACATAAGAATTTACTGTTGAAAAACACAGCAAAAGATAAAATGTAATAGTAAAAGGAAGAAACAGTGAAGGATAAAGACAAGTCATCAGGATGAAAGTGTATCAGTGACAGAGAGTATCAGATGAAAGACACGAGTGAACACAACCTCCAGCGTAAATGATTCAAACAACTAGAGCATAAAGAGCTAGAAACAAACTATAATATCCAACAACACCACAATAAAAGGGACATCATGAATCAGTTCATTAGTTGCCTCTATCTTCTTGCGAGAAGATATTTTCTATTTCCTAGATTAAATCTCAAATCAGTTTGAGATATTTGTAATAACACCCTAGTATAAATACTTAACAAATTGAAGTATGTAGGGTGGATTCTTAGACATTTCTTTAGATTTCTTGATTGAAAGACTGTAAAATCTATTGGAGCATTGACTGAGCCAGCAAGCTAGATTGGTGAATAAAGACAAGATATTTCAAAGGATTCATGTGCAGAGCAAAGTGTAGACACGTATTTTTCTCTTGTGTTGTTACCTTTCTTTAAGATCTTTCCCGCGATATTTAATATATCTGAAATCTGAATGTTATAATATGGATTGATATCTCAAAATTTGCTTCATTGCACTCCGTTTTAACTATTATGCATTTTAATGTTTTCTACAAGTAATCTAAGTTAAGGAATCCTTAATTTTTCCTTAGTTCAGGTTGTTTCTTTTGATATATAGCAAAGGATTCTTAATTTCCCTTTGTTTTTGATTAGCCTCCTATTCCTCGTTTCAATCCTGGTCTGAGAATTATTAATTGCTTTCTCACCCTCCTTAAAACCTTTTCCATCCCTCCTACTTAAAGTCCTACACTCTACTCTTCTATCTTGGCCTTTGAACATTCCCTTTAGTGAGTTGGCCCAGTTCTGCTGCCCTTGTTT
Organism: Pinus tabuliformis; assembly: GCA_031772625.1. Taxonomy (NCBI): domain Eukaryota; kingdom Viridiplantae; phylum Streptophyta; class Pinopsida; order Pinales; family Pinaceae; genus Pinus; species Pinus tabuliformis. Next base: position 479,945,081 of record CM062820.1, read on the forward strand.
TGACTCCATATGCCCAATGGTCTAGAGACATCATTCTATCCATCTGTCTAAAGATCCCCACCACCCAATTCTCAATACAAATAAAAAACCCCATGAACCTTAAGAACTAGCCTAATATCCTAGCAAAACAAAGCTAAATCATATAGAGACAACCCTCTCTTAGTCATAGGTTGGCTAGAGCCTATACTTAAAAGATTGTTTTGTGGTTGCCTCGGTCTTTTCCTTCTTCTGATAACTTCTAGGGAAAAATTATGAGTGATAACATAATGGTGACTCCACTGGGGAACCAACAATTCCTCAGACCTAATAAAGCTTTAAGAAATTTTTGATTCTGTATTTTAAGCCTCTTAAAGTCGTTTGTTAGAAGCTATATTGAAAAGTCTTACAAAAACAATTGAAAAATTGAAATTCTGGCTTCTAGGAAGACTCATTTTACTAGGGCTAATCCAGATCCCAATCCTCCCCTAGTTGTTGATAATCCCAACTTGAATTCAAGAAAATCCAAAAAAGAAGAAAGTTCAGCTAGTCACACACCTTTAGTTAAAGCTAATTCAGGTCCTGATGAGTGGTTGTTTTTAGAATATCTTCCCTTTGATGAGAAATTTTGTCTATCATTATTTAAAGAGAAGTTTGAAAGTGAAATATACAATATTGTTCTAGACCCTGAGTTCATTACAGACCTTGAAGTCCAATAGGCCAATAGATCCATTGACGAGTATATTCTGAAATCTCCACAATCATCCATTACCACTACTACCCCTGAGTTTTCTGAACATATCTCCACTACTTTGAGTTCACCATTATTCCCTTCGGCTTCAGTACCTCCTGAATCCCATTATGCACCATCCATTACCCGTTCACTTCCTCACCAGCATATCATTACTCATTCACCACATACTAGTCCTGATTCTTCATCTACTACTATATTAGTCCCAATTATATCAACCCCACAACTTATCCCATCCCAATCAACAACAATGGCAAACAGATATGCTCCTCTTGTTTTACCTGCCCAACTTCATGCTATGCCTACAGATTATCAGAGTAAGATTCCCTTGTTTGATGCTATTAGTCAGTATATGACCCAACAACATGTAAACAGGATGTCTGACTTCTTTGAACTACATGAATTAGATGAAGCCAATGTTCAGATGTGACTATTTGCCCAATCTTTGACTAGTGATGTCAAGAAGTGGTTTAAATCATTCCCAGCCAATCACATAGCAAACCTAGAAAACTTCCAAAGGTTGTTTATTGATAGGTGGGAAAATAAAAAGAATCCTATACAAATCCTTTCAGAATATGAGAATATTAAGAGGGGACCTAATGAAACAGTTCAAGATTGGTGCACTAGATTCAATGATATATATAATGCAATCCCAGTTAAACTTAGACCCCCACCTGACTTGACCTTAATAAAGTTCCCTAATGGCTTTGATACTGAAATGTCATACCAGCTTAGAGAAAGTAACCCCCCTACATTAGAACAAATGCAAAGTGTAGTTGTTAGTGTAGAAGCAAACTTGTTAGCCAAAAGGGCTAGAGTTAGAAATGAAAAAAGAACTGCTAAGGAAGAAACCTCACCATCTGATATTAAAATAGATAACTTGGCTAAAAACATGGAAAGACTAATGGATAGAATAAGTAACATGGAAAGGAAACCCCAATGGGATAACTAAAGAGCACCTCCAATTAGAAACCCAAATTTCAGAAATAACCAAAACACGGGGAAAAATGGACCAAATCAGAACATAAGGCCTCCTTTTTAAGAAAATTATGTAGAAACATCCAATCTAGAAAATCCAGAGCATGGCACATAAATTAACCTAATGGGAGTAAATGATGAAGACACTGTTTTTCTAACTCAAGATGAGCAGGAACTATATATGTTGTAGCAACTACAAGTATAGTCTGGTGAATCATTTGACCATAAACAAGGTTATGACTTTGCTATTTTCGAAGTCCACAAGAAATACAATCTAAGAAGCAAAAGGAATTTGGATGTCCCTAACCAAACGAAGAAAAGAACGCATAATCAACCCAAGAAGATAAAAGAAGCCCTTGTCTCAAAGGTCCTTCAAATTCTCCCTAGGCAGAACCCAAATCCTTCTAGCCCCATAGTTGTAGATATAACCCTTGATCAACATTCTGATGATCAGCCATCCGCTTCAATTCCACTTGTAAATCCACAAAAATAAATCCCCAACAAAGAAAAAGAAAACAATCCTACTCAAATTATTGCTGCTAAGACTCAAAACATTCAATCAGAGAAAGCTTCTTTGCCTTCCAATTTGGGAGCAGAGATAGGTAAGCTAAAGATTCCAATCCATTTAATAGAACTTATCAAGAATGAACCTTACAAATCTCAGATAAATCAGACCTTAAACTTTGCTGAAAATGAAGATTCAGTTAACTTATTTCATGATAAACCAAAACTTATATTTGGTCCTAATGTTAATGGAAAACCATTAGAAGGAGGAATTCCACCTTTTTATATAAGCCTTAGCATCCATGACAATATTTTACACAATGTAATGTTGGATTCTGGAGCTTCTCACAATTTAATGCCCAAATCAGTAATGGAAAAGCTGAACCTAGACATAACAAGGCCCTACAAAGGCTTATTTTCTTTTGACTCTACTCAAGTAAAGTGTCTAGGATTGATCAAAGACCTATGTGTTACTTTAGTTCAATATCCTACCAAAAGCATCCTTATAGATATGGTGGTTGTTGACATCCCACCAAAGTATGGCATGTTGTTATCAAGATCATGGAGAGCCAAACTTTAGGGATCTTTACAACTAGATATGTCTTATGCAACAATTTCTACTTTCCCATCTACTCCATACACTCATACATTGATTCTTTTATTTTGTATAATGCTAATCAGACTCAAGAAATACTTTTAGACAACATTGATACAGAATTAAAAGAAGTTTCAGTTTCTACACAAGATGAGACTAGTCAGACCATAGAGATATTCAATAAACAAGAAGGTCTAATTGCCATAAATGATAAAGAGTTTATTCCACCAAATAGAGAAAACTATGATCATGAAATCTTATGGCAGTTATAGTTTGATGGACCAGTAAATAGGTTAGGAGCAGGAGTGGGAGTATGGATATATAACCTAGAGAATAATTATTTAGAAGGCCATGCATATAGAATAAATTTTAAATGTACAAATAATATGGCCGAGTATGAAGCATTAATTTTAGGTCTTAAATTAGTTAGGAATCTAGGAGCTAAAAGATTTTTTGTCATGGGAGACTCTGAACTAGTTATAAAATAGATTGATGCTATATATGACAAAAGACCCTAGATTAAGTTGTTATAGAGGAACTGTTGTAGAAATACTTAACACTTTCCTAGAAACTAAGCTTGCAGTAATTCCCAGAAAACACAATATGCAGGCTCATAGTTTAGTAATGTTCACTAGCACCTGCAAGTTACCCTTCCAACCTAACCATAAGTACACTACTGAAGTTAGGCACGGGCCTGAAATTCCAGATAATTTGAAGAACTGGCAAAATATTTTCCGATGACAAGCAGATAAACAAATTTTTAATCTCAGAAGAAGAGTTTGTAAATAGGAATATAGATTCTGACACATAAATAGATCCTAACATTAAAGATGAGATAGAAATAAATTAGATAGAAGGTGAAGAAATAGATAGATTTCATCCTACTAAGTTTACTAAATCAGATGTAGAAAACCTAGAGCAAGTTGAGATTGATGAAATAATCAGTGAAGACACCAGAGTAATTAATCTCAAAGATAATTTCTTACCTAAGGAATTAACTCCTTTGGAATATTTGTTTGATTCAAATGATGCTCCTAAGAAACCTAAGATGGAACCATCAATATCTGACATTGAGGAATGCAACATAGGCACTGATGAAAGTCCCAAAATGATCAGACTTTCAAGATCATTACCTCCTACTGAAAAAGTGAAAGACATCGACTAATTAAAAGAGTTTAAGGATGTTTTTGCTTGGAGTTATGAGGACCTCAAATCCTATGACACCAACATCATCCAACACACTATTCCTATAAAAGAAAATCAAAAGCCTTTCAAACAGAAACTAAGAAGGATTAATCCTGTCTTATTGCGTGCTATAGAAAAAGAAATCCAAAGGATGTATGATGCTAAAATAATTTCACCAATCAGATTCTATGTTAGGGAATCAAATTTAGTGCCAACAAGAAAGAAAATAGGTGAGATCAGACTCTGTGTGGAACTCGGAAACCTCAATAAAGTATCGCTTAAAGACAATTACCCTCTGCCCAAGATGGATCACATTTTGAAGAAAGTAGTTGGATCAACCAGAATCTCATTGTTGGATGGGTTTTTTGGTTATAATCAAATATTAGTTCATCCTGATGACCAACCCAAGACTGCCTTTACTACTCCTTGGGGCACTTTTATGTATGTGAAGATGCCTTTTGGGCTAATGAATGCAGGAGCTACTTTCCAAAGGGCTATGGATATAGCCTTTGCTAAAGAAATTCATGATTTCCTTGTAATATATATAGATGACATTATTGTGTTATCAAAGTCTAACAATCAACATTTAGATCATCTAAGGCAAGTGTTCATTAAATGCAGGAAGTATGGAATCTCCTTGAACCCCAAAAAGTCCTTGTTTGGGTTAGAGGAAGGAAAGTTATTAGGTCATATAATCTCAAAAGATGGTATTAGAATAGACCCAACAAGAATAGAAGCCATATTACAAATAAGACACCCCAGGAACATTAGAGAATTACAAGCTTTCTTAGGAAAGATCAATTTTCTTAGAAGATTTATATCTAACCTAGAAGAATTAATTAGATCACTTAACAATATGCTGAAAAAAGACTGCATAATAAAATGGACTATTGAGGCTAATAAATCCTTTGAAGACATTAAACTAGCCTTAACTAAAATACCAATGTTAATCAGTCCTAAATTTGATAGAGATTTGATCTTATTTTCCTTTTCTTCTGAGCACATAATTGCTGCATTTCTACTGCAAAAAAATGACCAGGGCGATGAACAACCCATTGCTTTCTTTAGAAAAGCACTTAGATATGCCCCTTTGAAATACAATATAATGGAGAACCAGGCCTTGGCTTTGGTCAAAGCCATTAAAGATTTTAGGGTATACATCCTATATTCTCACATAGTAGCCTACGTGCCTAATTTAGTAGTAAAAGACATCCTAACTCAGGAAGGTCCAGATGGAATGAGAGGGAAGTGGATTGCTACTATCTTAGAGTATGACATAGAAATTAAACAAACAAATTTAATCAAGGGCCAAGGTTTAGCCAAGCTCATGGCTGAATTGAACTGTCAGGCCTTGGATATTGACTTTATTGCAGTAATAGATAATGAAGAGGAGATGGCAACTCCACTAATCAACCATGCGTTTCTTGAATCACCATGGTATGCTGATATTTGTTATATTTTACTAAATTTACAAGCTCCTCCTCAATTATCTAGGACTAAAAGCATATTTTTAAAGATGAAATCCTCTAGCTTTTGTATATTAGATAATGTTTTGTTTTGGAGAGACCATCAAGGTATTCTTCTCAATTTCTTATTAAAATATGAAGCTAACAAGGTGTTGCAAGAGTTTCATGCAGGTGACTATGGAGGACACCTTTACTGGAAGACCACTGCACATAAAATTCTTAGAGTTGGTTTCTACTGGCCTAACTTGTTTGCTGATGTCAAGAAATATGTGACCTCATGTCACAAGTGTCAAATTTTTGAAGGAAAGAAAAATCTCTTACTTTACCCCTCAAGCCAATCTCTACTGGAATACCTTTTCAACAATGGGATCTAGACATCATTGGTGAAATTCACCCACCCTCCTCTGCCCAACACAAATGGATCCTTATTGCCACTGACTACTTTACAAAATGGATAGAGGCCATACCTTCAAGGCAAGCCATAGATACTGTTATGATTACCTTCCTTGAAACCAATATTCTATCTAGATTTGGATGTCCAATGAAGCTCATTATTGATAATGTGACAACCTTTAAATCCAAAAGAATGGTAGAATTCTGCAACAAATACCATATCACCCTTGGCCATTCCACAACATATTACCCCCAAGGTAATGGATTGGCTGAATCCTCAAACAAAAGCCTAGTAAACATCATCAAGAAGTTACTAGAGGAAAATAAGAAAACATGGAATAAGAAGCTTGTCAATGCCTTATGGGCAGATAGATTGACTACAAAGAAATCAATTGGTACTTCTCCCTATCAACTAGTTTATGGAATGGAAGTTGTCTTTCCATCCTCTTTGGGAGTGCTAGTGATGAAGATGCTTCAAGAAATACAAGTTGAACCAAATAGTATCCAAAGAAGAATCAACCAAACTATACATCTACAACAAACAAGAGAAGAGGTTTATATCAGGTCTCAAGTTGTGTAGGAAAAGATTAAAAAGATTTTCGATAAGAGAACCAAGGCTGAAGATTTCTACCTTACAGACAAAGTACTCAAGTGGGATTCCAGAAGGGAAGACAAAGGTAAACATGGGAAATTTGATTTCATATGGAAAGGCCCATATGTCATTTATGCTTTCAGAGGCAATAATGATTTCTTCCTAAGAGAAATGGATGGTACAAAAGCAGAAAGTGGGCCATTGAATGGTTGAATGCTAAAACACTACTTTGAACCTAATTACTAATTTTCATTTGTATGTATTCTATTTTCAAAAGTCTAGATTGCATTGGATAATGATCCTTGAAGTTGAAGCCCAAAGAGAAGGCCCTAAGCTTCAAAAGATTCACTATCATAAGTATCAATAATGCATATTCGTAGAAAGACATTTTTCAAGGCAACATCAACAAAAATTCAAAGGCTACTAATCTATAAAGTTCTTGACATTTCACAAGGAAATTCCATCCCCAAGTGGAGCCACTGTTAGGTTCCTATACCAATAGGAGTCATAATTTTGAATGACTAAGGTTAAGCCTTGTAATATTGTACATACCTTTTCTTTCTACAAATGTTTTCTATATTATAAAAAAAAAAAAAGTAAAGAGGGTATGTCCTAAAAGATAAATCAAAGGACAAAAAGAATAAGAGAAGGTAAAAAAAATGAATGAATATGAACCCCAAAAAACAAAAAGACCATGAAAGTGTGCAAGTCCAAATGCCACTAATATTTACTTTTTATGCATAATAATGATTGCGTGCAACTTGTTACCCATTCCACAATCCATGGTAATCAAAAAATTTAATCTTGGTTATTCCATGCTTTGAATTTGATGCTTATAGATTAGAAAATAAAATCTAACCAAACAGTTCAATCTTGGCAGATCATAGTTAGGTAGAAAAAATAAAAGGAGCTCATAAACTTAATCTGAGTCCTTGGATGATATAAGGTTAGAATTAGATAGGTTTACTTTCCAAAATAGAAATAGATGAATAAGGGTTTGCTAGCCTAAATGCACCCTAATAAATGAAGAAAATATGTTAGAGGTAAGAAATGGGTAAGTAGAAGAAAGGTTGTTGAATTACAAAGTTACTTAGATCAAAGAACATACATCATTGTTAAATTGAGACTTCTGTGATCCATAATAGTTGTAAGAAGAGCTTCGGCGTAAATCACATATAGAAAGAGATCTTTGTCGACGCATTTCGAGCCAGCAAGTGTGGCTCATCGTCAAGACAAGTTGAAGAAATAGATCCAACTTTGCAAGTTAAATAGTCTGAGCAGGGCCTCCAACAGCTATCTAGATTAACGGCTAGATTTGACCAAGGGATAGTCAAAAAGTCAAATGGATTATTTAGAGGGGGTTCCATTATTAATTTAATAATTAAAAATTATTATTAAATGGGAAATAGTTATAATGGAGACCTAACATTTGATACCTAAGGTAAATGTAAGATGATAGCTAAATAAATAAAAATAAAAATAAGCAATTAAATAAATAATAATAAATATACGTTAGTAGATAAATAAATAGATTAAGGAAATAATAAAAACATAAATAAAATTGAAAATAATATATATTCGCTAAAATATAAATTGTAAAATAACACTAAATAAAAGTTAGTTACGAAAAATTAGATAGAAATAACAATAATAATATAATTAAATAAATTAAGATATAAAATAACATAAATTAGTTATGAAAGAAATAGTAAAATATATATTCGTTAATAACTATATAAAATAATAACAATATGTAAAGGCCTTTACATATTGTTATTATTTTATATAGTTATTAACGAATATATATTTTACTATTTCTTTCATAACTAATTTATGTTATTTTATATCTTAATTTATTTAATTATATTATTATTGTTATTTCTATCTAATTTTTCGTAACTAACTTTTATTTAGTGTTATTTTACAATTTATATTTTAGCGAATATATATTATTTTCAATTTTATTTATGTTTTTATTATTTCCTTAATCTATTTATTTATCTACTAACGTATATTTATTATTATTTATTTAATTGCTTATTTTTATTTTTATTTATTTAGCTATCATCTTACATTTACCTTAGGTATCAAATGTTAGGTCTCCATTATAACTATTTCCCATTTAATAATAATTTTTAATTATTAAATTAATAATGTAACCCCCTCTAAATAATCCATTTGACTGTCCCTTGGTCAAATCTAGCCGTTGATCTAGATAGCTGTTGGAGGCCTTGCTCTGACTATTTAACTTGCAAAGCTGGATCTGTTTCTTCAACTTGTCCTGACGATGAGCCACACTTGCTGGCTCGAAACGCGTCGACAAAGATCTCTTTCTATATGTGATTTACGCCGAAGCTCTTCTTACAACATACATCATGCCTATACACATCTTTCAACATGTATGGTCAACTACAAAGGCAAAGGCAAAGATTTACAAGTTCATGTAATTAACTTCCCCTCATTTACTTTTCCCCTTTACTTAATAATTCCCTATCAACAATTATGTTCTGAGTACTTTTAACCCTACAAGTTAAAGGGGCTCAAAGCATTTCTCTGACTTTTGGAGGGCCTGGACCCTCGGCTTAATGACTTATGGATGCAAGTACTAGACTCCCCTTCATAAATACATTCCCCCTTCATGAAATCCATTTCCCTTCATTACCCTAAGAAAACCCCTTTTCCTAAGGTTAAACTCCATTTACCTAGGAAAAGTAACAAAACCCCCATATAAACCCATTTCCTAAGGTTTAAACACCTTTTTCCTTAGGAAAACAATACCCCCCCCCCCCCGCCCCCCAATATAAAACCCTTTCGCACAAAAAACCCACTAAAAATCCCTTTTTCCTAAGTTTAAGTCTAAATACGCAATCGCATGCCTTTTTCCCTTTGACTTAGGAAAAACCCCTCTCTGCTCGATTTCATATTAATTCTTAACATTATTCTATAACTCCCATATAACCTTTTTCCCGTAAATAAATTAAAACCCTATATAAAATACCCCGACCCTTAGTTTTAATAAAAACTAATATAAACTACCCATTATCCCGCTACAACTTCACTTGGTTTACCTTACCCTGGTAAAACTAAGTTAACCCCAGTAGAACTTGAGTTAAATCCCGCATCAGGCCTCACCTGACTCCCCAATCACTCTTTAAGTCTAGCCCGACCCGATCACTTAACCCAGGGATTAAGCCTAAACTAATCCCATACCGCCGTAATTAATCCCTAGGCCCCCTTTCAATATCCGTTCATTTCCCCCTGCGTAACTCTCCCACCCGACCAACGTCAGATCACGATAGCACAGATCCAATGGCCCAAAGCCATATCGACGGGGCCTGATAGATTGCCATTCCCTTCCTGATAAGGTAGTATTCCACCGACCCCCAATGGCTACATGTCGCGCTATAAAGCTCATCGGGCGACCCCTCTCCAAAACCTCCCATGCCTAAAAGCAGTGCAACAACCTACTAAAACTGCTTCCCCGCTGTTCCGATAAACTGCCCATCCTCCTTTAAAAATTAATTTCCCTACATTTTTTGAAAACCCACCCGTTAAAGATTTAAACCCCGGAAACCCGTATTTTCTCACCTTTCGCCCATTTTACAGCATAAACCTATGAAACTCTCCAGCACGACCCTTCGCCTCTGCGATGGGATTTCCCCTCCAATTATGTCCAAAATGATGCGCTCAGACCTTTTTAAGGCATCCCATTGCAAATAGAGCCATCAAGTGCCCTTCATGCACACAATTGTTTTCTTAAAATATTATTGAATTTTTCAGGTTGTCAGAGTATGATTAGAGCTTAGATAAACAGTTCTGATACTAGTCAAAGAACTTGTTTACTCCAAGACATGGACCAGAAACCTGTTAAAAGAACAAATTAAAATGAAGAAGACCGATACACAAAGAGCAAAAATGAAGACGATCATACATAGGGCCGAGAAGAAGACAAAGACAGAGCAGTGATAGTTTAGAATAGAGGAGCAAGACCAGAGATGCAGTCAGAAGCCAAACAAACCAAACATGCTGAAACTTGATCAATATGCACTTTGGATGTTGGGACACCTAAAAAACATAATAATTTACTGTTGAAATACATAGTAAAAGATAAAATGTAACAGTAAAAGGAAAAAACCGTGAAGGATAAAGACAGGTCATCAGAGTGAAAGTGTATCAGTGACAGAGAGTATTAGATGAAAGACACAAGTGAACACAACCTCCAGTGTAAATGATTCAAACAGCCAGAGCGCAAAGAGCTAGAAGCAAACCATAATAGCCAGCAACACCATAATAAAATGGACAACATGAATCAGTTCATTGGCTGCCTTTATCTTCCTGTGAGAAGATATCTTCTATTTCCTAGATTAAATCTCAAATCAGTTTGAGATATTTATAATAACGCCTTAGTATAAATAATTCACAAATTGAAGTATGTAGGGTGGATTCTTAAACATTTCTTTAGACTGCTAGATTGAAATACTGTAAAAGCTATTGGATCATTGACTGAGCCAGCAAGCTAGATTGGTGAATAAAGAGAAGATATTTCAAAAGATTCATGTGCATAGGAAAGTGTAGACAAGTATTTTTCTCTTGTGTTGTTACCTTTCTTTAAAACTTCTCCCATGATCTTTAATGTATCTGAAATCTGAATTCTATAATATGGAATGATATCTCAGAATTTTCTTCATTGCACTATGTTTTAACTATTATGCATTCTAATGTTTTCTACAAATAATCTAAGTTAAGGAATTCTTCATTGCTCCTTAGTTTAGGTTGTTTCTTTTGATCTATAGCAAAGGATTCCTAATTTCCCTTTGTTTCTGATTAGCCTCTCGTTCCTTGTCTCAGTCTCGGTCTGAGAATTATTAATTGCTTTCTCATCCTGGTTAAAATCTTTTCCATCCCTTCGGCCTAAAGTCCTACACTCTACTCTGCTATCTTGCCCTTTGAACATTCCCTTTAGTGACTTGATCTAATTTTGTTGCCCTTCTTTTGACTCCATATGCCCAATGGTCTAGAGACATCATTCTATCCATCTGTTTAAAGATCCCCACCACCCAATTCTCAATACAAATCAAAAACCCCCTGAACCTTAAGAGCTAGCCTAATATCCCACAAAAACAAAGCTAAATCATATAGAGAGAGCCCTCTCTGAGTCATAGGTTGGCTAGAGCCTATACTTAAAAGATTGGCTTGTGGTTACCTCAGTCTTTTCCTTCTTATGATAACTTCTAGGGAAAAATTCTGAGTGATAACACACTTGTCCACATGGAAACATGAATATGCATAAGAAATGTGTAATCATTCACACACATGCATAAACAAATATAATCAAGAATAAAAAATTAATACTTGTAATCAAGCCTACAAGAAGAATACATGCAACTAAGCATACGAGAATGTAACCAAACATACAAGAATGTAACCAAGCATACAAGGATGATACATTTTAGCGACATATAACAATATGTAACCAGTCATACACTCACTATGACGCATCCCACAATAACAACATCAACTTCCATATGGCACCATCACTACAACCATGATCAAGATCATTCAAGTGTAACTATCACATGGAATGCAAGTGTAAGAGACACACATGCAACTGGCATGCATGCATGACCAACACACAACCCATTCAGTTCGAGGGGTGAACCATGCTTTGATACAACTCTATAGTACCCTCCTCCCACACCTACCCCAGTGTTATCGGGAAATCTAGTGTCTATTCAGAGCTACTAGTCCCACTAAGACAGGTAGCTATCTTAGAAACAAACAGATTAAAGTCACTTGTTTTTTCCTTTATGAGAGAGAGATGAGAAAGAAGCAGAGAGTACCAACCTCAGCCTTCTGCTTGGCTCCTTACTTGCTTCCTTTCCCCTTTGACAGAATCTCACCACTGCTTCCTTACTTGTCCAACTTCAAAGACCCTTGTAGATTCACAGCAGCATAATACCATCAAAGCATATAGATCTTTCAATGTAAACAATATAGGATCGGATATATATTGACCATACAAATGCATATAACAAACACAATATTCAGAGATACACAAGAATATGGAGGAAAACCCAAATAGCTTTATTAGTAAAAGTCATAGAAGAGAGGATTACAACCACTTGGTCTAACCCAACACCATCCTCCCAGCTTGAAAGCCCTCTTCACCTCACACAAAGCAAGATCACCCAACAATGTCTTCAAAGAGAAACCAGCAACACCTCTTTGCAAATTACCAAATTCCAACCTTTGGATCTCTTGGATGAGGGATCCATTTATAGATATTTGCAGGGGGGTGAGTCAGCTTCTGGGATTTTGATTAGTGTCATCTCTCTGATATTTCTTGGTTCCACTTGGAGATTTTAGATCTCTTACTCATCCTTGGGTGAACTCAGAGACGCAAGTGTCAAATGAGTAGTTTCTAGAATATTCTCTGGGTTTCCACCTAGCCAACTGCTTGTGCCATTTGTCTGCTCTCGCTCATTGAACCCTATAGAAGGGCTTTCCAGTATGCATTGCACTTTTTTCATGTGGCAGGTGAGATGCATCACACCTTTAGCACTGGGTAGTCTGTATGGTCCTGCTTTGACCAGTTCTGAGTAGCTTTTCATGGAGAACTTCTGGGAGATGATGTAATCAGCTGACCTTGTTCCTTTAGGGTATGAAACAACACTTTTAGGGACTTAGAAGCCCTTGGCTTATGGACATATGTGATTGGAGTTGCAGTGACCAAATATGTCTATAACAGTTGCCCCCTAAAGCATGAGGTCGTAAATCTTTCGATGTCGGGTGAAATGCGTTATAATGAGGATCCAAGGTTTTTCACACTGGAAGGTGACCTGCAATAAGATAAAATACAATACATTATCTTCATAATATTTTCATGATCTAGCTGAGGTGGGCATTCCCATGCTTAGTTTGATAAATTCATTTTCATGTACATAGGACAGACCACTGTTTGTGTGCAGACTGATGATTCTGGTAGAGCCGTCATCCCTTAGTTTGGATGATTATCTATGCAGCAATGATGTACAATTGATGTCTTTATTTTCCTGATTATATCACAACCCGGATGGATGAAACTAGATCCAGGGTCTTCAAAACTCGTTCAATATTCGCCCAAAGTACAATTCGATCCATGTGAAAAGATGTTCTGATGTCGAACATGGAAAGACATCGCCTGACTACCAGTCAATGATGTAAATTGTTAACAGGTGAGAGAGGAATCACAGATGATGATGATGACCTTCAAGGTACTGCAGTACAACTCATGTGGTGTGAATACATGAGCTGATGTCAAACACCACACAAAATATTTCGGTCAAAGGCCATTATTGTAAACCTGTCGCCGGAAGTGAGAAACTTGCCATTGAGGCATGCAAGCTTCAAAGTACTAGAAGGGTTGTCCCTAGGTCAGCTTCTTGGATAATGAGTTGATGTCGACAAGAAGTGACCCGTCATAGGAGGGCATTAATAGATCCCACATCTATGACACGGAATGGAGCAAATAATTTTGTAGAGGTGAAAATGATCTGGTGATACAAGGTTCAGGTTGGCTGTCATGAAAGAATGAAGTGTGAAGATATTTTAGCAGATGAGATACAAGCTAGGTAGGTGAATTCTTTGAGCGACTTCTCTTGAACATATCGGCGACACTGAAATGGATTGGTAGCGTTAACCCCAAAAGTGGATGGTACGATGGACCAATGGTGATATGACCGGTGAACGGAATAACCCAACCCGACTCAATCATGGTGATGGAGTGAAAGTGTCATGTTCAAGAGCGACCTGCTACCAATAAAGTTTCTTCAAGTTTTCTTCCCAATTTTCCCCAGTCATTTCTGACCAGTATCTCTTTATTTTTGTCAATCTTGAGGAGGATAACATATGCTTGTTCTATAATTCTCCCTTTGAGCAAACCCATTGCTATGTTTTAATGAGCCTAGCAATAGTGAAACTAGCTCTTGTCTGAATGGACAAGTTTGTCACTATTGTTTTAATGAGTTTAATGACAAGGATAACTTGGTCCTTTTCAATTTTAGAGAGTCTGAAAAGAGATGGAAAGAAGACTCCAATATTCATTTTTTGTAATATAATCCCTTAAGTCCGAAAAAAGTAAAAAGCAATGTGAAAGGGATGACTTTTTGATAGTTTTAACGAGCCGAACAAGACAAATGCTCGATCTTTTTGTGTAATAATCCCTCAGGTCCAAAAAGATTAAAATCTAGAGGAGGCATAGCACTTCCAATCACTTTAATGAGCTGGAGAGGCCCATTGCTCGGCAATATTTTCATATTTTACAAGTCAAATGAAAAGAGCTTAAAGGAGACTCATTTTTTGAGGAACGAGTGATGTTTTCAGATAGCAGCTGGTTCCAGGTAAGTTTTGGAACTTTCCAATCATGATAGTGTGAAAAGGTGGCTAATAGGATCACTCATCACAGCTGTTCCTCAAAAGGGGTAAACAATCAAATGGAGGCGAATGATTGGCAACAATAGAGTGGAGGTGATGGTAAGAACACAACCAAGAAAAGCTGATGATAATACATTCACAATGGTTATTTACCGGAGGTGGGTTCATTTTTTAATGAGCTTAAACTCTGGTGGAACATATGCTCATTGCTAGATTTAATTTTTAACGAGCTTGAACTTTACCTAAGACTACTTGTGCCAGTCGTATAATAAGGATGTCTCATCAATAGGTTCAGTTTTTAGGGAGCTTGCACCATTCGAAATTATGCTCCGACTCCTTTTATTATGTAAGCTAGGAATGACCAATCCTATGAGTTTAAAAGGTTAAGAACCTACAAACTAAGAAAATAAATGGCTTTTTTTCACTTTCACGCAAAAGGGTTTGTATGCCCCCAGGTATAGCGAAGTAGAGTTTCCTAGGTTACCCCTCAATTTGCAGACAAAACACATGTTCTATCGGGAAAGGCCTACCTTCTCCAGGTTACCCCTCAATTTGAAAACAAAACATTTGTTCTATCGGGAAAGGCCTACCTTCTAACAGAGGTACCTTATTCTGGTCCAATCCCATTTTTCTAAACGAACAGGTGTGTCAGACTAGTCATATATCCTCTGCGGAACCCTACCCTATACCTGAATTTTTCCTGCTGAAGCAGGCCAGGGTGCATGCCCCCTAAGTTTCAGTCTTGACAACCGAATTACTCGCGCTCATCAGGTGGACAGAATGGAGATTGATGAGACATTCCTTGTGCAAAGAGACCTGTTAGGGATGGCATTTGACTATTAGCTATGTGTGAACCCGGGAATGAAAGCTGGTCTACGAGCTAGACCACTCTGCCTTCATGCAGAAAACACATTACTCGAAAGAGTGAGGAGACGATGGCTCCCATGCTATAAATGTAGTTGCGCCCAAGGAGTAGATTGTAATCTAAAGGTCCTTGGACTACCATTACGTTCAAATAAACGGTTTTCCTTCTTAAAGTTATAGGCAAACTCGGAAGGATCCCTAATAGCTGACTGGTTCCTTTATTGAAGCCTATCAAATATCACATCTTAGGCAAAAGCGCTGGTGAACCAAGCACTTTCCAAGAAGCTGAGGAAAGGATACTCATAGAAGCCCCTTCATCTATGATGGTACCAACCATGACCATTTTGTAAGTTTGCACTATGATTCGAAATGGTACATTAGATGGTAAACGGGGTCTACCTAGTAGATTCCAATCGAAGGAAACGACTAGGTTTCTTGGAGGTGGGACCGAATAAATACCCAGATACAACTCCGACGAATTTCCTTCCTGTGGTAAATGAATGGGCAGATTGCCCCCATTTTCATCAGAGTCTGCGTTTACGAAAAGAATTTGAACAGTGTCATTCTCATTCTCTTCAGTGACTATATCATCTGAAGGTAAATCTTCTGAAATCAAGATGGTGTCGACTACCGTCTCGGCCTGTTGACTTTGGTCCGATGTGGACTCAGAGGGTTTATCTTCAATTATAGGTGCTTCAACCGACTTTGAAGGTGGGTCAGTTGGATTTTCAACTAGCAATGGATTCGGCAAGAGTTTCTTGTACCCAGGAGGGAGTTGCTGTGGTGATGCAGGATGATTATCCAAGACTCTTTTAGCTTCATCCAGGAAGGTACAACGGTGAAGGGCATGATCACCTTCACATAGTCTGCAGGGAAATTTAGATTTTCCTTTTTGTCTGGTGACTTCACTTTCACTAGTTGACAGTGTACTTTCAACATGATGGTCAGAGGTTGACGACACCAGATTGTGCAAGCGGGGAGACTAATCCCTTAGGATCCGTGGGATGCAAGGATAATCTTGGTGATAGTGGTCTCCTTTGCAGATGACACATGGAGATTTAGGTTTGGATGATGCAGTGTGTGGGTTTTCTCTAGACAATGCACAATTGCTGCTTTTTGCCGTCGACTCCTTCTTCTACTTCTCCTTCCCCTTCTTCTTCTTCTCAGTTACTTGGTTTTTACTTTTATTATCTTTGCCAAGTGAAGAGGAAGAAGGAGAGGGAGAGACCGACGAAGTAGAAGGTTGGGGGGAAACTCTAGTATCATCTAGTTGCCGATTCAATTGTTCAGGAATTACGGTGCTTTGAACGACAGAGGTCGAGAAAAGCCATACTCGCAGGCCAATTGTCAGTCCTGGAAGGGACAATGTGGCAATATGAGGTGCACCAACCTCCCCCTAAGAGGAGAAAGGACTAGGACGTCCCCCAAGGGGAAATCCTTGGTTGGTGGACTCCATTTTCTCAACCTAAGACCAACGAGGGAACAGTGACGTTATTCTGCTTAAAATAAATTTTAGATGCTTTGACACAACTTGCCTTTTCACTTTTTAAGAGTCGAGAAAAAGATAAAGATGACTCTAGTCGCCCTCGATTTTTAATGAGCCTGAAGTGACAAGTGCTCTGAGGGACCTTTTCCTTTAAGGAGTCTAAAAAGGAACGAAAGAGACTGTTCTGGAAATTTAGATAGAGGGATTACCAAACCAATCGCAAAATTGCAGAATACTTTTTATGGTATGGTAGTCAATCTTCCCAAATTCTGTGTTCAGTGCATTGCGATCGATAGGGCGAGGACACGACTTCCTAAGGATAAAGGATATAGCCTATTGTGGTCTTCCAATATATACTCGATGGTACGTGGGAGCACAAGTCCATATTGGCACTTATCGTCTCAAAGAGGAGGAATCACCCAACCTACGATGAAAGCGACAGTTACCAGGCTTTACAATGCCGGAATACATCTCTAGCCTAGACTTCTAGATGTTGTGCGTTAGGTTACAAAGCGTTTTTATGTTCATTGAATTTATTTTACAGTTGATCTTTCTTAAGAAGTTTGCCTTTAAGGTTCACCGCATGATGTAGATATACAATTCCTAAAATGCAATCTAAGATGATAAAGAGTCGTTTAATCTTCTTTTTGCAATGAAAATCCTAGCTACTAAGGAAAGAGAAATGAGATCCTTTCAACATAGAGCAAAGAGCACACACTAGATGCACTGTCCTAAATCAAAATCAACAAGTAGTCTAAATGAAAATGCATGTGCATGTATTTTTTTTCCACTTTCTTAATGTGTGAATGACAAAAAGAATGCTAAGTACAAATCTGAATTGTTTCTTCTTTCAAAGCGGCAATACTAACGATTTTCTTTCAAAAAATGACAGGAAGGCAAGACAACACTTTGCGATTTTGAATTGAAAACTGCTTTCGACACTTGAAATACTTACAAATTCAGATCAAATACAAGAGTAATAGTGTAATCGACTATCATAAAGAGAAGTATTCTTTTCTTTGACTGAAAACGACACTTATGACACTTCCAAATCAAAAGATGACAGTTCGATTAAGCTACTATTTTGTAAAAGAGAACTATAAATGGCGCACAATACATAAAAAACATTCACAATTCTTTGTATAATAGAGGTTGGATGATACAAAGAAGGGGATTTCAACAGTGGTCTACTGATCACAGATAGCAAAACTCCTGAATAAAACTAAAGACAATGAAGAAAAAACCAAAATCTGGAGACAGATCTAGTCTTTTCTGATCATCGCACTTGTAACACAGGGAAACAGGGATGCATCCCACCTACTGCACACGGGAGGTGTGATGCATCTATATTTCCTAAAGTAGAGGGTGCGATGGTCAAGGAACGAGACTTTAGCTTGGTTTTTGGTCACAGTTTGCAGTTTAGTTCAGGGATTTAGGTCAAGCAAATGATAGTCAGTAACTACAAAGTATAGGGCTGATCTAATGAGGTTACACAAGCTACCTCTAGGGCACTTAGGATGTTTGCAAGTCAATTTTTCAGCTCATAAACAAACCCAAAGATTGACTGAAGCAGCGTTGATCTACTTTGCACTTGCATAGCAAATGCAGTTCGAAGGCTAGCTGGCTTGACTTCAGGCTCCATCTGTGGTTTATGAATCAAACAAATAGAGACAAGCAATCAAACTAATCATTCCCCAGCGGAGTCTCCATTTTGTTATCGGGAAATCTAGTGTCTATTCAGAGCTGCTAGTCCCACTAAGATGGTAGCTATCTTAGAAACAAACAGATTAAAGTTGCTTGTTTTTTCCTTTATGAGAGAGAGATGGGAAAGAAGCAGAGAGTACCGACCTCAGTCTTCTGCTTGGCTCCTTGCTTGTTTCCTTTCCCCTTTGACAGAATCTCGCCACTGCTTCCTTACTTGTCCAGCTTCAAGAGAACCTGTAGATTCACAGCAGGATAATACCATCAAAGCATAGAGATCTTTCACTGTAAATAATATAGGATCGGATATATATTGACCATACAAATGCATATAACAAACACAGTATTCAGAGATACACAAGAATATGGAGGAAAACTAAAATAGCTTTATTAGTAAAAGTAATAGAAGAGAGGATTACAACCACTTGGTCTGACCCAGTGCCATCCTCCCAGCTTGAAAGCCATCTTCACCTCACAGAAAGCAAGATCACCCAACAATGTCTTCAAAGAGAAACCAGCAGCACCTCTTTGCAAATTACCAAATTCCAACCTTTGGATCCCTTGGATGAGGGATCCATTTATAGATATTTGCAGGGGGTGAGTCAGCTTCTGGGATTTTGATTAGTGTCATCTCTCTAATAGTTCTTGGTTCCACTTGGAGATTTTATATCTCTTACTCATCCCTGGGCGAACTCAGAGAGGCAAGTGTCAAATGAGCAGTTTCTAGAAGATTCTCTGGGTTTCCACCTAGCCAACTACTTGTGCCATTTTTCTGCTCTCACTCATCGTACACTATAGAAGGGCTTTCTAGTATGCATCGCACTTTTTGCATGTGGTAGGTGAGATGCATCACACCTTTAGCATTGGGAAGCCTGTATGGTCCCGCTTTGACCAGTTCTGAGTAGCTTTTCATGGAGAACTTCTGGGAGATGATGTAATCAGCTGACCTTGTTCCTTTAAGGTATGAAACAACACTTTTAGGGACTTAGAAGCCCTTGGTTTATGGACATATGTGATTGGGGTTGTAGTGCCCAAATATGTCTATAACACCCAGCAACTGACCAATCGGGGTAAACATGCGAGGAGAGGCCACTATGATATGATTCAACCTCCTAACTCACGTTAAGGAAGTGGAACCGATGGAAGCACACCATACATACATCCAACATCAGCAATAGGACCCTTAGGAACCAATCCAACCTTTCTGTCAACCAGCCCTTGGGTCCCATTGAACTTTTGGACAACTTGACCTCAAGATGCTCTCATGTTATGGGCATGCCAGCATCTAGGGACCTTTGGACGCTCTCACAAGCCTTCAAGCCAACATTTAGGGACTCTTTTTCTCAATTATGTGCCAGCATCTCTGGGATTTAAGCCACATTTTCAGGCCTGGAACCCAAGTCACTATGCATAATTGAATGAAACCTTCAGAGCAATTAGATAACATGGTAAAAGCAATATTTATGAAATTACTGGAATAAGACCTTGACTGGACCCCTACTAGCCATGATAGAAATTTTGTCAAACATATCATCAATGTATAATCTACAAGTGTAAATAATAGATCTGAGCATAGGGGTCTCATACTTAGATGAGAATTGCTAAGAAACATTGATTCCTCAACACATCAATTGCCATTTCATCCATTAGACCATACATACATTTTTCATTCATTTTTTAGTAGAAACATGATGAGAGCCATACATAGCTACTATCATAAAACACACACATAACTAGCATAATAGCAACAGAAATACCAATGAAATCACTTCCATATAAACCACATATAATCTAGTAATATATTCATAGAAGTACAAGTAGAAATAACCCCACATTGATCATGAAAAATCCAAACTTGGGATCAGACTTCCACGTTCCACTTGACCGTAGAATGGCTGAGCCAAATCTCTCTTCAGCCATTGACCCCCGTGCCATATCCCAAGCATCAATGTGGGATCTCATAGAACACATAAATCCAAAACCTTCTAGGGCTTCCAGAGGCCATTCACCTCAGCCTATCAAATAGTGATTCTACCACACAGACAGACATCACAAAACCATCATCAGATTGGTCTCTATCCAAGCCTTCCAGGGCTTCTACAGAGTTTTCTCCAACCAAGGTTTCAAAGGCTAGTAACTCAACCCACAACTACCATTAAGCTTCCAAAATGTTCTCCAACCAAGGCTTCTAGGAGTAGTAACTCAACCCACCAAAGGCTTCCAGAGCATTTGTCCAACCAGGGCTTCCAGGAACTAATAACTCAACCCAAGCTATGGAAACATGACAACAAAATGAAACAAACAAGGAAATAAACCCACAATCTCCATGGATATCCAGGAAATGTCAAGGCTAGGAAGTCCAATTCCAATCCAGTCAATCCTCCATGTCAGTGAAATATAATGACCAAAAATCCACATGCATATACCAAGCATGCCAAAACTAGTGAGGGAAACATACATGCAACTTGGTACGTACAAGAAAATCCTATTGTAGCTGCTCATCCCTTATGAGCCTCAGTATTGCAATAAGAATGTTGCAACTCCCAAGGCTAGTAAATGTTTTTATCAACTCGGGGCCTGTAGCAACTTAAGATGTATCCACACTATATGTGAAGCATACAATGTGTCCTTCCTTTGTTGTCATGATGGAATGGATTGTGTGTAATGAAATCAACTCCTAAACTAATTGCAGAAATTGAAATGCTCAAAATGGAAACCTTAACCTATTGCAAGAAAGGAAATACAAGGAAAGAAACCTATTCTAATTGCATAAAGTAAAGATCATGAACTAAATGTCAATGATTACATTTCAAAGAGTTTGGATTGATTAACAGAGTTCATTGGATGTGGGAATTATCATTGTATTATCCATTTCATAAATCTGTCCATTAGCACAAATCGCTGAAATGTTTTGCATGGGTAAAGAGGAAAGTCCTAAGTGGTCTTTAGTCCTCCCTAATCATTTATTTAGAGCCTAGGGGTCTTGATTCAACCCTAAGGGACAATAACTAATCTTCTTGAGTGAATCTTGGAATGTATATACATGTTGGAAGGTTGCTACAAGAGATCTTGTAGTTACTATAGGAAACTATAGATTTACCACAGAAATTAGAATTCACCGAATGACCAAGAAAATTAAATCCAAATTGGATGTGAAAATTTTTGTTGTTATATAGGATGCCTTAGGTCTCCATTTCAAGTTGAATCACTGAAAGAGACCTCTGGTAAACCATGCTTAAAAATAATAGAAAATTACTAGTCTAAAATCAAGAAATTTGAGAACTAGTGAGCTAGACAATCTATCAAATGCCTAAATAATCAAGTGAAAATTAAAAGGGGTAATTTTTATTATTAAGTAGAATTATTTTGTGATATAATACAAGTGAAATCAACTCAATTGAAGCTCATTAGAATGCTCTAAAAATAGCATAACTTTACTGTTATTTGTCACAAGGGACTTCCAAAAATCTAGATTTGGGAATAAGCAAACTAATACAAGTAGCTCAATGATTACTATGACCTTTCAAAGATTTTCCAATGATGAAATTATTCTTGTAATCCTACAAAATATCTTACTTCAACCATTCAACCCAATCCTACAACAAGAAATAATTAATACTAAATGAAAAAATAGGGAAAAAACAAGAACAAGAGATGCATGTGAATAAGAAGTGAAAAGAAGAAAATTAAATGATACACATTAGGGAATTTTTGAGGTCTATAATGGGCCTCCTAAGGAAATTATAAAATAATAGTCGAAATAATAAAATAAGATTAGATTACATCATTAAATGTTAGAGGGAAAAAAGAAAAAACTACTTTTCCAACTCATATTTTCAACTTATCTCACTATGGGTTTACACAAATTTTGAGTGGGAACACTCATTGGATGCATAATTTGATTCCTCATCCAAGGAGTACCCATGTTGCATACTTTAAATCGACCCTGCCCCATGAAAAATGAGAAATACATGAAAAACATGATTGCAATCACGTATTTTCATGTATTTCTCATTTTTCGTGTAGCAAGGTCCATTAAATTTTTCATCCAACGAGTACTCCCACTTGAAATTTGAGTAAAACATTAGGGAGATAAGTTGAAAATACGAGATGAAAAAGTAGTTTTATTATTTTATTATTTTTTAATATTTTTACTTTTTTATTCCAAAAATGGTGAATCATCCCCCATAGTTGACATCATCATCTTGAATCCTATTGGTTCTTATAAAGTTTATTTTGGTTGTACATTTTTCTTAGGAGGCCCATTCTAGACCTCAAAAATCCCCTAATGAAAGGGCTCCAAGGCTCCTTGGATGGCCAAGCCCAAGGAAAATCAGAGTCACATGGAGGAGACCAAGATTTAGAAGTTGAACATGCCATCAATCTTTATTATTTCCATCAATACAATTACATCCCTGCAAAACATGAAAGTGGAGCTACAAAAATATGAGTTCTCTCCACAAGAAGACTATTAAAAATAAACCCCTAGAAGCAGATTCGACTTGGTACTTATAAAAAATGATTAGGAATCACCCTCCCCTGAAAGGAGGAAACTTTCCCCACCAAAATCCCTTCATTAGGGGATCTCGTTCTCAATACTAGGAATCTAGATTAAATGGGAGGGAACATATTCCTAGATTTTCTCAATTATTGGAGCTCCAGAATCTATGCCATAATTCCATAATATCTTTTTGATATATTTTTTAATATTGATCCTCTTGTAGTAGGGAGAAAGTCCCTAGATTATCTCCTTCTCCAAATCTCCATAATCTGCCCAATATTCTCATAATATTCCACAAAAATAAATAATATTAGGCACAAATTTATAATTATTCATAAACCTTCCTAATGAGAATATTATAGTTAAAAATATATTATCTAATGCAAAAAGAGAGGTTTAGTGTGCTGAATGATTGTCAGATGGGCCTTAATTTATGTCTAATTTGGAGGCCCATTAAACCCCCTACTGAAACTGTTGTTCATCCTCTGAGCAAGTTAGTGACCTCATTGTGCCTAATTCATGGCCCTGGTGGCCTCCCTGATTTGTGCATTCCTTCCTTTTTCCCCCTTATGCAAGATGGGTTCTTTAATATTCATGGCCTCTTACCTTTCTATAACATATTTTAGGCCTTGGACAAAAGCTAAATTTAGATTAGAGACCTCTTGGAAATCATCTTTCCATCACTGCAGTTTGAGTTCTATTTTTATGGTGAATGGCTTCTTGCCTTTTGTTGCATTCTCCTTTTATTTTGTGGATTAGATGATTGCCAATGGCCTTGGAGTTCTCTTTTTTTATTAGGTCTCTCTTAGGTACTTCCATTTTGGTTTTTAGCACAATTTGTTTCTTTCTTCCTTCTTGTAACAACATTTTGCCTTCCTGTAGCAATCATTCCATCTCTTTTAGGGTCTTCTAACTATATGAAAGTGATGAGAAATGATGTAGAGGGTTTGGACGATGATTCTAGGGCTGAGAGGGAGTAGTGTAGGTTTTTGAAAATGGAGAGGATGTGTTGTGTGTGTTTTTTTCAAGAAATTTTCGGGGTGAGACATATTGTAGGGTTCGTTCTTGAAAAATATTATTTATTTACTTATTAAATGGGATAGATGAATGCTGGATATATAATGGATATGAATTGGATGTAGGGCATGGATTGTTGTGTTGACTTGGCCTTTGCACAAATTTCCTCCTTTAACTATTGTCCCCACTCCTATAAATCATCACCCTTCCTAATTTGGCTTTTCCACATTGCATGAGTGAAGGAGTTAGTTGTATTAAAAAGTTGAAGGTGTCCGAGACTACTCACCCATCCTTAGCTTATAAAATCTCATCCCTCATGCATTGAAAAAAAAATTCTAACTATAAGATGCTCAAGAGAAGAGGTCAAGAACATTGCATATCTGGACCTACTTGAAGGTTGTTGGAGAGACATGCATGCTACTTCTATGTTTATGATCAATCTATGGTTCCCTAGAGGCGATAATTTATTTTGTTTGCTTCTTCACAGGTCTTCATAGCTTGGTGATTCTAAACCTATGTCTTCCAGCTACCATGAGCAATATATCTTAGTCAAATCCATCCTTCTTGGAGTTCTAGGCTTGACCATGGGTGATGTTCACCTTCCCTATACCTTATTCTACCATTAGACACCTTTTCCACACTTTATTTCACCTTCTGTACCATCCTATAACTTTCATCTTGTTTCCTGTAGTAAACTAGGACATCCTCTAGTACTAAAGGAAACCCTGTCGCAGCTTGCTTAAACACATATCTCCCAAATGGTATATTGGATTGACCCGATTTTTTTTGAGAATGTTTCCATCATCCTTATGCACCTCCCTGTAAAAAAAATTTGGCCAATTGATTCATGAATCTTGAGAAAAATAAAAAATTGTTGAATTTGATGGAGGTCGATTTCTTAGAAATCATGTACTGTAATTTACTGAAATTTCTTGGGCATGTTACCATCATCCATTTGCATCTCCCCATAAAAAAAATTTGTAAATGGATGCACGAATATCGATAAAATTAAAAAATGGTTGTAGGTGATGGAGGTTGATTTCTCGAAAAATGTCTACTGGAATTTGCTGAAATTTCTTGGGCATGTTACTATCATCCATATGAATCTCCCCCTGAAACAAATTGGAAAAAGAATGCATGGTTTTCAAGATATGAGAATTTTTTTTTCTTCTCTATGTATATATGTTTCCTGTAGTATTTCAGGACAATAAGGAAAATGTGTGGTAAAAGCTTGGGAATGATGAGTGGATGGTGGAAATAGATGAGGGTGATGGATTGGCATGGTATTGGTCCTTTTGGAGCATCTGAGAAAATTATTAGAAATTCCAGGTTTGACTTCCTTTGACTAGGCTTTTGATCAACTTTTCTTTTGGTGACTAACTTGTTTTTATTTCTTGTAGAGGTTGGAAAACACCTACATTCATGAGAGAGAGATAGATGGAGCAAAGATTTTTATTTTTCTCTTTCTTTTTTCTTCTAGGCCTACTAACTGTCTCAATGAGGTTTTGAAATAGTAGGTCTGCCTAGGTTTCTCAAAAGAAGTTTTCACCTAGGATCTTTTCTTTTTCTCTTGTTTTTCTCTTTTTTCCAACCCATTGACCGCCTCACGGAGGTTTTCAATCAATGAGCTAATTTCAAGTGCCTCAAAGGAGGTTTTCACCTCAGATTTTATTTTTTTCTCTTTTTTTTTTCATTTTTTATTTCTTTTCCTATCTTACTCTACGTGAAAAAAAAAATCATTTTCAAGTGTAGGAATACTTCTAATGGAGCCACTCGCATAACTGGATGAAAAATAAAATCATGTGAAGGCTCGAAATGAATTCTTTGACATGTACGTGAATGTAAGAGACCAACTGCTTTGACTGAGATGAGGTTAGGAATCGTTGAAGAAGAGTGTGTTGCTATAGCTTAACACTTTTTTGGAACCATATTTCAATATTCTTGTGATTCCCCTAGTCCACTTGTTGATCTGGATCATCTTGGATGTCTTCTTCTTCCATGAAATTCATACCTTCTTCTTTTTGTTGATTATTCTCTTAAACATAGAGAGAATCTAATGGTAAACATGAGGGAACTTTCCCAATTTCTAATTCTAATGTCTTCTCTTCATCAAGTGCAGCCCACAATTCGTTGGTCTTCTCATTTGAATATTCCTTTTCTGCATGTTGTCCTTCAATGATACCAAGATAATCTCTTTTTTGTGATACTCCTCCTGAGCTAAGATTAATACCATTTAGATCAAGAGGAGATGTTTGGAAGTGTTGTACCTCATCATTGTAAGTGCGCTAACTTACTTCATTGTGCGGGTTCAGAAATGGTGGTACAGGTAGTTGAGTGGGAGTGGATATTTGAGATGGATGTGGTTGGGGTTGTGGTTGTGGTGGAGATGCATGATAGGGATAACATGGAGTTGGGTATGGGTGATATTGAGTAAAATATTGAGGATATTGTGGATGGATCCCATAAGTTCCTTGTCAATCTTGTTGAAAAGATTGGTTTTAGGGTTGAGATGGCCTAGGTTGCCAAGGAAAGGGCATGTTCCAATTAATTTGAGATGAATTTGCATAACCTTGAAATTTTGAATTAGCCTCTTTCCTCATATCAGGTTGAATAAGTTTCCATGGTCCTCTTATAGTAACATAACATAGTTTCATTAGCAATTGACCTCCCACATTGTCTTCTTGGTAAACTTCCTTCATACTTGGTAATGAGGGGAAATATTTAACATCATGTGATTCTTAACTTACTGATCTTGATGTTGATCGAATCACTGTTTCTCTTCCTCTTGATATGTATTTGAATGTTTCACAAATTTATTCAAATGATAATTGGTATACATCACCTCTACTCATGAGATCAAGAATATCAATCAACTCATCCCTAATTGTTCTAAGTAAGAGTGTTTTTAGTGTGTCAGATCCTAAATGATGTAATTTTCAGCTCTTAACATTATACATGAACCTCTCTATTAAATACTCAAGGCTCTCATCCTCTTTTTGATTCATTCTAAATATTTCTTCTTTAAGATCATGATCTTTATTATTTTCTAGAAATATCTTTTTTATATCATTCCATGATCTTATTGAATTAGTCCCTAAACTCATGAAATATTTAAGAGCGCTATCCTTCAATGTTGCTGGAAACAATCTCAGTTTTTGAGTGTTTAATAAGTAACCATAAGATCTACAAAGGATTTCAAATTCAAAGAGAAAGGTTTTCGGATCCTCTGACCACAGACCATGAAAGTTTGGAAGAAATGATGGAGGGATGTTGTTCATATGCACATTGACATCAGTATCTTGAATGGGAAATCCAAGAGGATATTCTTCATTGTCATCATGTTTATCCATTTATTCTTCCTTTTCTACCACCTCTTCTTCCTCTACCTGCAAAAGTGAACGTTGATGTCACTCTTACTGCACCAGGTGATCAAATTGGGGGGTTGGCGTTGGAGAAGTAATTTTTTTTTGAATAAGAATGTTAATCCAATGCAATTTTATGTTTTTAAAATGAATTATGCCTAATGATTATTTATTTTTTTTATTTTTTTTTATTTTTTTATGTAGAAAGTAAAAGAAATGAAACAACTAGGGAAGAAAAACAATGCATACTTTGACACCTCCTTGGCAATAGCAACAAGAATGCTGCAACTTCCAAGGCTGCCAACTTTAGTTATCAACCCAGGGTTCGTACAAACTTAAGAGGTATCTGCACTATATGTGCAGCATATAATGTGTGATGATGTAATGGAGTGCATGTAATGAAATCAAATTCTAAACTAATTCCAAAAAATGAAATGCTTGAAATGGAAACCTTAACCTATTGCAAGAAAGAAAATACAAGTAAAGAAACGTATTCTAATTGGATAATGTAAATATCATGAAATAAATGTCAACCATTACATTTCAAAGAGTTTATATCCATTAACAGAGTTCATTGGATGTGGCAATCATCATTGTATTATCCATTTCATAAATTTGCCCATTAACCCAAATCACTGAAATGTTTTCCATGGGTAAAGACGCAAGTGATAAGTGGTCTTTAGTCTTCCCTAATCATGGATTTAGGGCCTAGCATGTTCATTAAACCCTAAGGGACAAGTATATACATGTTGGAAGGCTGCTACAGGAGATCCTGTAGTTACTACACGAAACTGCATATTTACTACAGGAAACTACAATTCACTAAATGACCAAGTAAATTAAATCCATATTGGATGGGATTTTTATTTTTTTATTGACTAGTATTTCTTAGGTCTCCATTCCAAGTGGAATCGCTCAAAAATATCTCTGTTAACCCATGCTAAAAAATAACAAAAAATTACTAGTCTAAATTTAGAAATTCGAGAACTAGTGAGCTAGAAAATCTATCAAATGCCTAACCTAATAAAGTGAAAATGCAATGGGGCAATTTTTTTTATTAACTAGAATGTTTTTTGATTTAATTCAAGTGGAATCAAATCAATTTAATCTCATTAGCATGCTATAAAAAATAGAAGAAAGTTATTGTTATTTTCCACAAGTGACTTCCAGAAATCTAGATTTGGGAATAAGCAAACTAATCCAAGTAGCTCAATGATTACTATGACCTTCCAAATCTATTCCAATTATGAAATCATGCTTTTTATCCTGTAAAATAACTTACTTCAACCATTTAACTCAACCCTACAACAAGAAATCATTAATACTAAATGCAGAAATAGGAAAAAAGCAAGAACAAGGGATGCATGTGAATAAGAAGTTAAAACAAGAAAAGTAAATGATACAAAAAGGGCTCTGAGGCTCCTAGAATGGCCAAGCCCAAGGAAAATCAGAATCCTATGGAGGAGACCAAGATTTAGAAGCTGAACATGGCACAAATATTCGTTATTTCCATCAATACAATTACATCCCCGCAGAAAATGAAAGCGGGGCTGCAAAAATATGAGTTCTCTCCACAATAAGAATAATAAAAATCAACCTCTAGAGGCAAATTTGACTTGGTACTTATAAAAAATGATTATGAATCATCCGCCATAAAAGGAGGAAGCTTTCCCCACCAAAATCCCTTGATTAGTGGATATGGTTCCCTATACTAGGAATCTGCATTAAATGGCAGGGAACACATTCCTAGATTTTCTCAATCATTGGAGCTTTGGAATATGTGCCATAATTCCATAATATCTTGTAAATTTATTGTTTTATATTTATCCTCCTGGAGTAGGGGACAACTCCTTAGATTAGGCACAAAAATGCAGTTATCCATAAACCTTCCTAATGAACATAATAAAGTTAAAAATGCATTATCGAATGCAAAAAGAGAGGTTTAATGTGTTGAATGATGGTCAAATGGGCCTTAATTTATGTCTTATTTGGAGGCCCATCACCTCCCCTGCTGAAAGTGTTGCTCATCCTCTGAGCAACTTACTGACCTCATTGTGCCTCATTCATGGCCTTGGTGGCCTCCCTAATTTGTACATTCCTACCTTTTTCCCCCTTATGCAAGATCGGTTCTTTAAGATTCCTGGCATCTTACCTTTTGATAACATATTTTAGGCCTTGGAAAAAATCTAGAAGGAGATTAGATACCTAATGGAAATCCTCTTTCCATCACTACAGTTTGAGTTCTATTTTGATGGTAAATGTCTTCTTTCCTTTTATTGCCTTATTCTTCTCTTTTGTGGCCTAGAAAATTGCCTAATGGCCTTGTAGTTCTTTATTTTGATTAGGTCTCCTTAGGTATTGCCATTTTGGGTTTTAGCATAATTTGTTTCTTTCTTCCTTCTTGTAGGAGCATTTTGTCTTCCTCTAGTGGCCATTCCTTCTCTTTCAGGGTCTTCTAACTGTATGTGAGTGATGAGATATGATGTAGAGGATTTGGAGGCTAGTGCAAGGGCTCAGAAGGAGTAGTGTAGGTTTGTGAAAATGGAGAGGATGTGCTGTTTGTGTTTTTTCAATAAATTTTCAGGGTGAGAAAAACTGTAGGGTTTGCTCTTGAAAAATATTATTTTTTTCTTATGAAATGGGATGGATGAATAATGGATAGCTAGTGGATATGAAGTGGATGGAGGGCTTTGAGTGTTGTGGTGACTTGGCCTTTGCACAAATTTCATTTTTTTAACTATTCTTCCCATTCCTAGATATCATAACCCTTCCTAATTTGGTTTTTCCACATTGCATGAGTGAAGGAGTTGGTTTTATTAATTAGTTGAAGGTGGTTGAGACTACTGACCCATCCTTAACTTATAAAACCTCATCCGTCATGCATTGGCAACAAATTTCTAACTATAATATGCTCAAGAGAAGAGGTGAAGAATATTTCATACATGTATTGATCCAAACTTAAACAGGAACACAACAATTTATAGATATAATCATAAACACAAAGATGCAGTAGAAAAACACTTCATTTCATTAATAGAAAAATATTAAACTATGCTTACCAACATAATGGAAACAAGATATCTTGGGTGGTGGTAGCTTATCTCTATGAAGAGATGTGGCGGCTAAATGGCTCTGAACTATGTTACAATGAGGCTCAAGGGCCTATTTATTATTGGAAAACATCAAAAAACCCTAAGCAACCAAAACCTAACCCTGGGAGATGTAACACTAAGAGTTTGTGGGCATCGTTGGGGTTAGTTGGGCAGCCAACTTCTTAGGGTCGTAACTTGGTCATATTAGCTTTGTAAGGCACATATGATACCTTGTTGGAAAGGTCTCACTGAGTACTAAAAGTTTCATTACAGGCCCATGCTAATGGCTATGGGCCTACGACGGACCCTAGAAAAACACCATCTAGGGGCTCAAAATTGCTCTGGAAGTTCAGGACCCAAAAACAACTAAAAATAGTAAATGCTAAAATGAACAAGGAAACATATGAAACTAACTCGAGGGTCTAGGTGGAATAGGTGGATGGCCACCAATAAAAATAGTAAATGCTGAAATGAACAAGGAAACATATGAAACTAACTCAAGGGTCTAGGTGGAATAGGTGGGTGGCCACCAATATCCACCTAGATCATTTACCCCTCCCCTGGGAAGAAATGGTCCCCATTGCGTGCAGAGCCTCCATGAGGTGAGGAAATTTTTGTTAAACCTGGACCCTGGTGAACTACTTGCCTTGGTGAAGGAGTTGGCCTTCTTTGACAACTTGATATAATTGTATCCTCTGTTGGAAAGTGATATTGATATCTATGTCCATGATCTGATCAATTGTGGCCTGTTCCATGTAGTCCAGGTTGAGCTCTATTGGTGTGAGTTGTTCTACAATGTCAGATGTATCAAACAATTGTTGAAAGTATGGCCAAAGGCGATCTACATTGAACACTAGGTGCATACCAACGAATGATGGGATATTGAGATCAAAGGAATTGTCACTGATGGCCTTGGTTAT
The DNA here is from genome assembly GCA_031772625.1 of Pinus tabuliformis. Taxonomy (NCBI): domain Eukaryota; kingdom Viridiplantae; phylum Streptophyta; class Pinopsida; order Pinales; family Pinaceae; genus Pinus; species Pinus tabuliformis. Next base: position 479,976,876 of record CM062820.1, read on the forward strand.
GGTGTATGGCCCATATCGGAGTGGGTGAAGCTTGCGGTGGGGTTCAGCAAAGTGCTTCTTCTACAAATGTACCCAAATTTTGTTGCCCACCTAGAACTTGTGCTGCTTGAACTTAGCATTGGCTATGTCCAATATATCATGGACCTCTTAGCGGATGTGTTGAATGTGCTCAATGAAGTTTTTAGCCCTTTTAGCATCTGATTGAACGTGAGCCGAATCTACCTAACTGGTTGCAAATGGTATGGCCACATAAATGAGGCATAATGGTTGAAATCCTAGCCCTACCTGAAAGGGGTTGTGGCTTGTTGAGATGTGGAGAGCTTTGTTGTAGATGTGTTGGACATAGGGGAATATTTCATCCCACGTGTGTGGATGATTCAAGTCGTACATTTGTAAAATGTGTACAATCATCCTGTTGACAACCTTTGTTTGTCCTTTGGTTTGGGGATGTAAATCCATTGACTTAGTAATTTTTGTATCCAGCATCGACCATAGACTTGACCAAAATGCACTCAGGAATCGAGTGTCCCAATCTGAGACAATGGACTGTGGGATCCCAGAGTGTATGCAAACTCGCTCAAAGAAGAGATTAGCTGTGGCCTCTACTATGATACTCTTCTTATAAGCCACCATCCTGGCCATATTAGAGAATTTGTCAACGAGCACAAAAACAAAATCGTTGCGTGCTTAGTAGAAGGAAGGCCCGACATGTAATCCATGGAGACGAATTCCCAAGGTTGGCTAGGAGTAGGTAGAGGATTATACAGGCCTTACTTCTTGATGGTTGGTTTGGTAATGGTGTAGGTGGTGCAGGATCTAATGTACTTCCCAACATCCCAATGAAGTTTTGGCCAATAAAAATACTTCTACAATACCACCACTATTTTCGCTACTCCGAAATATCCAGCGACCCGAATGTAGTGCACCTCCCAAATCATCTTGGCACACTCACTTGAAGGAACACAGATGTGTCCCAAGCTGTATAGCAGTGTATCCTAAAGATGAAAATTTGGAACTTGCTTCCCTTATAGGAGTGTCAGGTATATGTTGTCAAATTCTGGATCAGTCTTGTAAATATGTGGCCACCCTGATGTCTCGTGCCCACAGGAGTCGAGCATAGTGATCAGCGCCATGACCGGTGGTTAGCTGAGAAAATCAATGACGTTATTGGTGTTTCCCTTATTATATTTAATGTTCAGATGGAACTGTTGCAGATAGGTGGACTATTTCTGATGGTAATCATTTTGTAACTTCCCTTATGTCTGTATGAGTTATAGAGGTCAGTGGTCTATGTGGATAACTGTTTCCTTCCGCAGAATGTAATTGTTCCATTGACAGTAGGCCTGCACAATGAAATACATTTCTTTCTTGTGTGTGGGGTACTTTCAGACTGTATTTGAAAGTGTCTCACTATGGTAAGCCATTGGATTCCCATGCTGAGTAAGAACCACACCAATAACATAGTCGAAGGCATCTTTCTCAATCTAAAATGGTTGTTGCAGGTATCGTAATGTGAGCATTTGTGCATAATAGAGGTGATTCTTCAAATCAGAGAATGCTTTTTATTAGGTTTCCAACAATTTTTTTTTTTTTTTTTTTTTTTCGCTTTGCCATTGGGAACTTGACTGAAAGGCCAAGTGATATGAGACAACCCCAACATGAACCTACTTTAGAAATTGGCAAGACCCAAAAGTTAGGGTGGTTGGGGCTGGTTAATCTCAAATGACTTGTATCTCGAATGGGTTCACATGTACAACATGCTCATCAATGATGTATCCCAGATATTGAACCTCAGTCAGGGAAAAGGTGCACTTCTCCAAGTAACCACATAGCTTGTGTTGTCAGAGGGTTTGAAGGACCTATCAAATATGGTAGAGGTGCTCTTTCCAACTTTGGCTGAAGATCAAGATGTCATCTAAATACACCACCACGAACACATTGGTGAAGGGTCACAAGATGTCATCCATCAGTCTCATGAAGGTTGTAGGGGCATTTGTTAATCCAAACAACATGACCAACTATTCAAAGAGGCCCTCCTTGGATTTTAGGGCAGTCTTCCAGACATGAGAGGACTTGATAGGCACTTGGTGATAACCTGACTTCAATTCAATATTGCTGAAATATTTGGCCCCTTTGAGCTGGTCCATAAGTTCATCAATCCTCGGCATTGGATACAAATTCCAAAAAATGATCTTGTTCAACTCTCAATAGCTAATATAGAGCCTCCAGGTCCCATCTTTCTTCTGTACCAATACAATCGGGCTCCCATAAGGTGATGAGCTTGGCCTAATGAACCCTTTCTACAATAGTTCCTAAATCTTCCTCTTGATCTCATTGTTCTCTAGAACATAGCATTGATAAATCAGTTGATTGGGCAGTGACGTGCTCGAGGTCAAATCGATGGAGTGCTTCACCTGACAGTGTAGAGGTACCTCTGTGGGTGAGGAAAAATTATGCATGTACTCCTTCGTGACCTTGTCCATTTGTTGTTGTTGTGCAAGAGGATCCCTGCATGGAAGTTGTGGCCATAACCTTCTTCCTTCCCTGGGGGCAAATCATAAGGAAAAAAGAATTCCTGGTCTAGGAAATGATCTTACTGCATTTCTTTGCAGTGATTAAGAAGATGGTGGTAGGCAGGGCATCCTTTGGTATCATGTGTAACTTATTAGCCAAAGTAATAATCATAGAGCAAGGTCTACAATCATATACAACATGTTTCTTCAAGAAGTATGGTTGTCCTAACAATACATCACAAAATTCAAGTGGAGAAATGTCACATAGTACCTCATCCATGAAGGGATTGATGTTGTAAGGAAGGTGACACTACTCGTTGACCCGAAGATCTCATCCTTGGTGACGACACCCAATGGTGTACGATTGTTGATCTGTTGTAGTGTTTAGGCCCAACTAATTCATGACCTCTACTAAATTGAGGTTCTTTTGGCTCCCACTATCGATAATGAACTGCAGTGAAGAACCCTTCACACACATCTATGAGTGGAAGAGGCGTTCCCCCTCCTCTGGATCTTCAAGCTCAATATTATGGATGTTGTTGGTGGCCACAATGGCACTGGGCTCCACATCAATGATCTACTTTGCTTGGTCAGTTCCCATATCGGGTTTTGATTTAGTGTCGGAACCTACATCTGATTCAGAAGCGTTTAGCTCGACCACTAGTGATTGCCTGGCCCAACACTCACCTTTATTGTGAATGGAGCTCTTATGGAACTCACACCATTTTCCCCTGTCCTTCGTCATCTTCATCGTGTTGTTCTTTTCTTGTGGCTTCAGTGGGCTGTCCTGGGCAGCCTCGCCTTGGCTTGGTCCTTTGTTCTGTGATTTGGGGGTGCCTTTTCCTTGCTTTGGATTTGTAGATCTAAAGTCCTGCTTCTTTTGTTTAAACTTCTGCTCAATCTTGACAGTGTATCGATACGCCGTGCCGAGCGAGGAAATGTCCAGGAACTCCATCTCCTCATGGATGTACCTATGTATATAGCCACGATACTTGAGCACAAAATTCCACTTAGTATCCTTGATACCCTGTTTCGTTCAAAGGGTGTGGAAAATATTTGTGAACTCCAGCAGATCTTGGTCCCTTCCCTGCTTTAGCATGGTCCACTTGATGTATTTGTATTCATAGCTCCCGGGAAGGTAATATTTTTCCTTGATGGTGTCTCAGAAAGAATTCTAAGTGGGTGCGGTTGAAAACAATAAGGCTTTATGCTTTTCCTTTTGTTCACAGTAGGTTTCTCACAACTCCTTGGTGTGTGGGGTGGATTTGAGAAGTGCAAAAGTAATATTTTCCCGATTGGAAAAGTCACGAACTAAAAAAATCCTTACAACAGATTTAACCATTTATCTATGGTGTCTACATCTATTAGGCCTTTGAATATGTGAATATCGAAATTAATTTGTACCTTAAATGGAGTGGCACCTCCAGAGTGGCTGTTGGATGAAGATGCATCACCTGTGGGTAGCTGTTGAAGGATCTCGACAAAGTTATCCATCATTGAATCCCTCTATCACTCGAGGGCTTCCTCGAGAAACATTTTGAAAGGATCTCCTACCCCCTCATATTTCCTTTCTTCCACCATGGGAGCTCGTCGGGTTTTGCGAGGTTGATCTTGCAATGGTTCAACCAGATCATGCCCTAACTCCTTATACCATGACCTTGTTGGGGACATGAGAGGAAAAACAGAGAAAGAGGAGACCGCTCTGATACCACTAATCCAAACCTAAACAAGAATGCAACAAATTACATATATAATGATAAACAAAAATATGCAACAAAAAAACACTTCATTTAATTAATAGAAAAATAATGAACTACGCTTACAAATAGAATGGAAACAAGATAGCTCGGGCAATGGTAGCTTATCTCGTAGAAGAGATGTGGCGGATATATGCCTCTGAATTGTGTTACAATGAGGCTCAAGGGCCTTTTTATTATTTGAAAACATGAGAAAACCCTAAACAACCAAAAACCTAACCCAAGGAGATGTAACACCAAGAGTTTGTGGGCCCCATTAGGGTTAGTTGGGCAGCCAACTTCCCAAGGTCATAACTTGCTCATATTATCTCTGTTTGGTTTGTACGATAGCTTATCGGAAAGGTCTTGCCGAGTAATACAAGTTTCACCATAGGCCCTTACCTATGCTATGGGCCTGTTGCAGACCCCCAAAAAACACAATTTAGGGGGTCAAAACTATTTCGAAAGTTTAGGACCCAAAAAACTGTTAGAAATAGTAAATGATGAAATGAACAAGGAAACAAATGAAACTGACTGGGGGGTCTAGGTGGAATAGGTGGGTGGCCACAAATATCCACCTGGATCATGTACCTACTTGATAGTTGTTGGAGAGACATGCATGCTACTGCTGAGTTGATGGTTAATCCATGGTCCTCCAGATGTGATAACTTCCTTTGTTTTCTCCTGCACGGGTCTTCATAGCTTAGTGATTCTAAACCTTTGTCTTCCAATTACCATGAGAAAGTTATCTTAGTCAAATCTGACCTTCTTGGAGTTTTGGGTGATTCCATGTGTGATTTTTACCTTCCCTATACGTTATTCCACCAATAGAAACCTTTCCCACACTTTATTTCACCTTTCGTACCTTCCTATAGCTTTCAACATGTTTCCTATAGTAAACTATGACATCCTCTAGTACTATAGGAAACCCTGTAGTAGCTTGTCTAAACCCATATATCCCAAATTCTATAATGGATTGACCTGAAATTTTCTAAGCATGTTGCCATCATCCTTATGCACCTCCCCATAAAAAAAATTAGCCAATGGATCCATGCATCTTAAGAAAAATTAAAAATCGCTAAAGTTGATGGAGGTCGATTTCTTGGAAACCATGCACTGGAATTTTCTGAAATTTCTTGGACATGTTACCATCATCCATATGCACATCCCCATGAAATATATTTGTAAATGGATGCACAAATATCAAGAAATTAAAAATGATTGTAGGTGATGGAGGTCGATTTCTTGAAAACTATGCACTGGAATTTGATAAAATTTCTTGGGCATGTTACTATCATCCATATGCATTTCCCCATGAAACAACTTGAAAAATGGATGCATTGTTTTCAAGATATGACAAAAAAAGTTTTCCACTCTGTATTTTTGTTTCCTATAGTGTTTCAGGACAACAAATAAAAAGAGTGGTAAAAGCTTGGGAATGATGAGTGGATGGTGGAAATAGATGAGGGTAATGGATTGGCATTATCTTGGTCCTTCTGGAGCATCTCAACAAAGAAGGAAAAATTCCAGGTTTGACTTCCTCTAACTAGGATTTTGATCAACTTTTATTTTGGTGGCTAACTTGTTTTTGTTTCTTGTAGAGGTTGGAGAACGTTTTCATTCATGAGAGAGAGATACATGGAGGAAATATTTTTATTTTTCTCTTCTTTTTTTCTTCTAGGCCTACTAACCGCCTCAATGATTTTTTCAACTAGTGGGTCTGCCTAGGTGCCTCAAAGGAGGTTTTCACCTAGGATCTTTTATTTTTCTCTTTTTTCCAACCCATTGACCCCATCATGGAGGTTTTCAATCAATGATCCAATATTAGGTGCCAAAAAAGGAGGTTTTCACCTCAAATTTTATTTTTTTCCCTTATTTTTCATTTTTTATTTATTTTCCTATCCTACTCTACTTGAAAAAAAATCATTTTCAAGTGTAGGAATACTTCTAATGGAGCCACTTGCACAACTGGATAGTAGATAAAATTATGTGTAGGCTTGAAATGAATTCTTTGACATGTACCTAAATGTAAGAGACCAAATGCTTTGACTGAGACGAGGTTAGGAATTATTGAAGAAGAGTATGTTTCTATAGCTTAACACTTTTTGGGAACCATATTTCAATATAGTTGAGATACCCCTGGTCCACTTGTTGATCTGGATCATCTTGGATGTCTTCTTCTTTCATGAAATTCAGACCTTCTTCTTCTTTCTGATTATTCTCTTGCACATATAGAGGATATGATGGTAAACATGAGGGAACTTTCCCAATATTTGATTTTGATGTGTGCTCTTCATCAAGTGCAGCCCATGATTCTTTGGTCTTCTCCTTTGAATCTTCTTTTTTTGCATGTTGTCCTTCATTGATACCGATACAGTCTCTTTTTTGTGATACTCTTCCTGAGCTAGGATGAATACCATTTAGTCAAGAGGAGATGTTTGGAAGTGTTATACCTGAGAATTATAAGTGGGCTGAGCTACTTCAGTGTGTGGTTTCAGACAAGGTGGTATAGGTAGTTGAGTGGGAGTGGATATTTGAGATGGATGTGGTTGGGGTTGTGGTTGTGGTGTATTGAGAAATCTAGGGTAATTTGAGAATTTGATTTCTCTTAACTATGGTAAATGCTTATGATATTATTTTCTTAAATTCTTCTTCTTATTATTAACATGTGAAAGTAGTACAAAATTAAGTAAGGATGATGAATTATTAGATGTCAATCCAACTCTATTCAAAATATTGGTTGGCAACCTCATGTATCTCACAACTAAAAGACTAGATATTGTGCAAGGAATTAGTTTTATTTTTAGATTTATGTAGACTCCAAAAGGCTCACATTGGAAAGCAGGAAAAACAATTTTGAGATACATAGCAGGAACAACAGATTTTTGCATAATGTATGCAAACACAGAGCAAAAGGATTTGATTGGATATACACATAGTGATTTTGCAGGCAGTTTGGATGATAGGAAGATCACTTCACCTTATGTTTTCCCTCTCAGTTCAGGTGTGATTTCATGAGCATATAAGAAGCATCCTATTGTGACACTTTTGTGAGCATAAACAAAATATGTTGAAACAACATCAACATCATGCCAAAAAGTATGGTTAAGAAGAGTATTGGATGGAATCAAGCAGAAACAAAAAGGATCAACAAAAATATATTGTGACAACACCTCAGCCATTGCATTATCTAATAATATTGTATTTCATCAAAAGAGCAAGCATATTGATACTAGATATCATTTTATTAGAGAACTTGTGAGCAATGGAGAAGTATACTTTGTTATCACCTAGATTGAACCTCAGGCTGAAGGAAGGCAATCAAAGGGTAACCACAAACCACACTTAGCCAAGTAGGTAGCCCTACTAGGCTGGGAGAGGGGTCTCTCCATAAGGATGTCAACCAATATGACTAGATCAGGTAAATTATATTAGGATAGGTATAGTAGCACAAATTTTTGATTGGATTTTGAAGGGGTTTTGCTGGATCAGGAGGAGCTGGACAGTTTAGGTCTAGGAAATTAGGTCAGAATTGTAGGGTGTTCAATGGGCCAAGGTAGGCATAGGCTTTAGAACTCAAGGGCTTTATGGGCTAAGATGTTTTAGACTGGTGAGAGGCTAAGAAGAGCATGTGAAAACCATGGATCCTTCCTAGATTGTAGAAAACATGAAATGGTGAATGGTTTCCCAAGACAGAGCACTGATATAATGGATTCTAGCTATCAACTTGAAAGCATTCACTTAGAAAGAAATGAAACGATTAACAAAGTATTCAAAACACATTAAAATATGATCACATAAGAAGAAATTGTACTAAAACTCATACCACATGGATCCCATAAAAATAGTTGCAATTCTTATTAATCTCCAACTAAACTACTCACAAAAGGTGTACAATCAAGCTTTGAGCATCTAGCTGAGTCCAACCATTTACAATGAGAAATAAGAAGAAGATATAGACATGAATTCAACCTCCTCCCACCCTCAATGGTCGAATCCCTAAGATGAGGAGCTAATCTAACTAATACTGAATAAGAAACAGGAATATAGGCATCTCAACAACTTGCCCCTAAAGTGAAAAACTGATTCATTTGTGCTCAAACTGACTTCTAAAGCAATGAATCTACCCTATATCACTATTTATCTATCATAGTTACATGCCAAGTCATCATTTACAAAGTTTAAACAACCTCCATGAGAAATAATCCATGATCATAGTCAAAAACTGGAAAAATAGGCATCCTGAGCAAAACCTGCCCTACGCGCAGCACCACTGGTCCAATGTGCAACTACATGTTCAGGTCCCTTTTGGAGGACTTCCCGGCATCCAAATTGAGCCCATGATAGCTAATTGGAAAGGTATTCAAGTATAATTTCCAAAACATCTTGAATTTTTCAATTTAAAGCTCATTTGCTCTACCAAACGCTCAATCTCCCAAGACTGGTCAAAATGTGCAGAATGAGGCTTCCAAAATGCAGAGTACTGTTTCAGTCAACCTTTGGAGGTCTTCCTCAACTCGAAATTGCACTCATGATAGCTCATTACAAATATCTCTATGTGTAGTTATCATTTGACTCGTCAAGAAAGTCATTTGGTCACTCCAACTAGGAGAAAGCTTGATTTTCCCAAGGTCACTCGAGAAGTGCATCAAATCTCGTTTGAGGCAACTGTATTTTTGAAATTTCTCTAAAGCCATGACACCTATGTAAAACGTGAAGGAGGTTTTTCTTCCTGGGTCTATGGTGGACAAAATCCTCTCTCACATTTGTCAAATTCATCTCTGTTTGGTCGAATACATAGTTTGAAGAAAAATCAGCCCTATGTGTGGCAAATGATTTGTCCCTTGGAATGACTTATTGAAAAATGATGGAGACATGATGTGTGTGAGTTGGAATGGCCTCATACTCGCTAAAATGACCTCCCTTATGCCTCATATACTCAGATGTCTCTGATTCCACAACCAACCCTAGCTCAATGGGTGAAGAAATTAGGGTTTAGTGCTTGTGGAAAATGATGATTTGGACACCCTTGGAAAAAACAACTCCCTTTGGCATGCACTTAACCCTTTGAAACTTTACCCTTTCACTTGAACATTTCCTTTGAAAAATTGATCTTTTTATGGTCTAGCATCTTTCGAACACTCAGTTAACAACTTGGGATGGTGAAATTATTACATTTGAAAGACATAAAATTACATAATGAAATATGCATTTCTCTTTACAAATCATCTTCACATGGTGAAGGGATTTTATTTGATCACCCTTTACTTGCTGGTCTTATGCAATGGAATGGAACCTTGGCAACCCTAATGACCTAATGAAACCTTGAAAAACCCTAAAGACCTAATGAGACCTTGAAGGACTAAATTTCAAGATGACATAATGACCTCATGACTAATACAAATGGCATGATAAAAATAACTTTATGGATGATGTACAGTCAACAAGATATGAAAATATGCCAGCAAGTAATCACATTTAGGGAAGAGTGATGTTTTTAGACTAGGACTACCATTAGTGACTAATTGTTTTTGCATTACCTAGTGGAATGATAAAAAATTTCTGAATCAGACCCTTAAAATGATATGAAAAGAGGATTTTTGATCGCTGATGGAAGGATGCAAATACTGATACTAACATTGACCTTATTAGGGATGGTAGCTCCTTGGAGGTGTCAAGAACACCGTAGACCAAGTTCCTAACCATGTGGGCCAATACGGTCAAAAACTTAAATTGAAATGCATGACTGAAAACTGACGACTTGAAAACACAAACTGACTTTTACTCAACTAAAAACTGACTCAATACTAAAACACAACTGAGAAACTAGAAAAGATGCTCAAAATGGAGCTTATTCAATAAAACCTACTCTAACTGTTCCATTCATCACCTGATCAAGTGAAAATAAACAACCAATGCAAGTAAGCATTCTGGTTGCTGTTTGAATTCTCTGCAATTGCTTGTTTATGAGCAAGAAGAGAGAACTACTAAAATGCAACTCCCATGAAAATTTGTAAACAAATCCAAATTTTCCTAGACTCAATAATATGGATTTTCTATCTGGCTCCAAAAATACTACATGATGATCTTGAAATTCATGTGCACTAGGACTTAGCCCATCAAATGGATTACTTTGCTTCTCCTCATACCATGAATGCAAATTTTCATCTGAGCTTTGTGACGAGACTCCTGCTGAAAATGACAAAGAAACTGGCTATTTTATCAAGTTTGTATCAATACTTTTTTCAAGCTCACAGTTAGCTAATGGAGAAGGACTTTGACTGCAGACATCATCCAACACTTCAGCTATTGGATCATGAAAAACTTGAAAAGACTATTGCAACCCATTTTCTATTGGTTCCAATGAGATTGCATGATTTTCTATAGGCTGCTCATCCTTTATTGAAGATACACTATGCAAATTTCCATTCAAAAACTGAAATGATTCAAAACATAATGGTACGGAATCATCTTGCATCATTTGATCATATGTTCTAGCTTCCAAGCCTTCATCTGCAACCTGACATTCAATGGCATTCGGGGATGCAAATCTAGATATGGGAAATCTTGAACAAGGATTTCATTGCCGTCTAGATGGTCAAGATCAAAACTTATCGACGATTGATTTCTGATTGCATGAAATTTGTCTCTGATGAACTGAAATGAAGTAAAACACAGAGGCAAATATCCTTCACTTCAAAAGTTTCTACACTTTCCTCCTCACTTCCATAGCTGATCTGCAACAGCTGATCACTGTATTCAAGCTGTTGAAAGTGATCTTCCTCCTTCCACAAACCAGCTGTTGATTTTTCTGCAAGATTAGCTTCTGTTTGGAGAACATAATCATCATCATACTGATCAAACTTAGGGAAATCATCAATATAAAACACATCATTAAGCATACATGTCAGATCAACAGATCTCTCTTCTCCAAGATGATCTATAAAACAATCATTATCAGATCTATGACCACTGAGATAAGAAAGAAAATGTTTTGGATCAGTCACTTGTTCTTCTTCAATCAGCGAGCCATGGTCTTGAACATCATACTCATTCCTTGTGGTGATCTTTTGCGCCATCTCTTCCACTACACTTACCAAAATGTTGAGCCTTACCTCTAAAGATGTCGATTCCTTTGGATCTATGTTCTTCCTCTCTTCTTCCTTCAACTTTTCCCTTCTGATCAACATATTAGCCTCTACATCTACTGCATTATTTTTCATCTCTTCAAGTGTTGCAAGGTTCCTTTCTCTCAGCTAAAACTCCATTTTGGGATCAAAGGCTTCTCGGTAGTGTAAGAGAGTGGATCCAGGAGGAGGCCTTATATTTGCAGGCATCGAAAAATAGACTTGGTTAAACCTAGCAGAAAACTATTGTACTGTCTCCCCTGGCAGTCTTTTCGCCTGGTTTTACTCTTCTAGAATCAAGAAAGGGTTTTGTTTGACCACCCACTTGTCGAGGAAAACTTTGACAAAATGTTGGAAATCTGAGATGCTCGCATCAGACAGGGTTTTGAACCAACTCTTGACTTTACCTTGCAAAGAAAGAGCAAAAAGCTTAATACTGACATCCTCTTCATCAACTTCAAAAAGGTCAAGAGAAGACTCAAAATTCAGTACATGTCTCTCAGCAGTGATGTTGTCACATTCACCATCAAATCTTGGTAGATATAGGTAATGATTTTTAGGGAAAGCATGGGATATAGGAGGTAAAATCAGAGGCTTGTATCTATCTGGAATTTTACAAGGTATAGGAGTATATACGAAAGCTGTAGAATCAGTCTTGGTCTCTTTAGGATCATCACCTTGAAGATGGTCATCATAAGATTCATAAGAAGGGTATTGATCAAGATCAAAGGCATGTGAATATTTTGTATTCGCAATCCTCAAAGGGAAGGAATCACATGCAGGTCTAGGATATTTTGTCAAATACAATATACTTTGTAAAGCCTTCTTGACATTCTCATGAAAAGAGAAGAAATAATTTATAAAAAAGAACGTAATGTCTTGGATGAAATTCCAACTTGAATACCTGATATTTCCATATTTTCCTTTCATGTTTTTGCTGGTCGGTTTCATCCTCTAGTGGAGTCCTTGGATATTATCTTGAAACTGATTTAGAGTCACTAGGTGAATGATTTCAGCCTTTCAGTGTCTGATCATTGTCCACCATCAACAATCAGATCTGAACTTGATACATTTTGCCGAGGAACATAAAATTACATTCCCCAGTATGGTCGCCACTATGTTATCACCTAGATTGAACCTTAGGCTCAAGGAAGGCAATGCCAGGGTAACCAAAAACCACGCTTAGCCAAGTAGCTAGCCCTATTAGGTCAGGAGAGGGCTCTCTCCATAAGGATCTCAGCCAATATGACTGGATCATGTAAAGGATATTAGGCTAGGTATAGTAGCACGAAGTTTTGATTGGATTTTGAAGGGGTTTTGCCAGATTAGGAGGGGCTGGACAGTATAGGTCTAGGGAATTAGGTCAGAATTGCAGGCTGTTCAATGGGCCAAGGTAGACATAGGCTTTAGCACTCAAGGGCTTGATGGGATGAGATGTTTTAGACTGGTGAGAAGCTAAGAAGAGCATGTGAAAACCATGGATCCTTCCTAGACTGTAAAAAACATGAAATGGTGAATGGTTTCCCAAGGCAAAGCACTGATATAATGGATTCTGCCTACCAACTTGAAAGCATTCACTTAGAAAGCAATGAAACGATTAAAAAAGTATTCAAAACACATTAAAATATGATCACATAAGAAGAAACTATACTAAAACGCATACCACATGGATCCCATAAAAATAGTTGCAATTCTTATTAATCTCCTGCTAAACTACTCACAAAAGGTGTACAATCAAGCTTTGAGCATCCAGCTAAGTCCAACCCTTTACAATGAGAAAGAAGAAGAAGATATAGACATGAATTCAACCTCCTCCCACCCTTAAGGGTTGAATCCCTAATATGAGGAGCTAATCTAACTAATACTGAACAAGAAACAGGAATATAGGCATCTCAACAACTTGCCTCTAAAAGTGAAAAACTGATTCATTTGAGCTCAAACTGACTTATAAAGCAATGAATCTACCCTCTATCACTATTTATATATCATATTTACATGCCAAGTCATCATTTACAAAGGTGAAACAACCTCCATGAGAGAGAATCCATGATCATAGTCAAAAACTGGAAAAATAGGCATCCTGAGCAAAAACTGCCCTACGCGCAGCGCCACTGTCCCGACACGCAATGCCACTTTCAGTTCTCTTTTTGAAGCCTTCATTGAATCCACATTGAGCCCATGATCTCTCACTGGAAAGCTCTTCAAGTCTACATTCCAAAACATCTTGAATTTTTCAATTTAGAGCTCATTTTCCCTATAAAAAGCTCAATCTCCCAAGATTGGTCAAAGTGTGCAGAATGAGGCTACCACAATGCAGAGTGTTGTTTCAGTCAATTTTTGGAGGTCTTCCTCAACTCCAAATTGAGCTCATGATAGCTCAATGGAAATATCTCTATGTCTTGTTATCATTTAACTCATCAAGCAAGTCACTTGGTCACTCTAGCTAGGAGAAAGCTTGATTTTCCCAAGGTCACTCCAAAAGTGCATCAACTCTCGTGAGGTAACTGTATTTTTGAAATTTCTGTAAAAATATGACACCTGTGTAAAATTTGAAGGAGATTTTTCTTCGTGGATCTATGGTGGACAAAAACCTCTCTCACTTTTGTCAAATTCATCTATGTTTGGTCTAAAACATAGTTTGAAGAAAAACGGCCCTATGTGTGGCAAATGATTTCTCCCTTGGAATGACTTATTGAAAAATGATGGAGACATGATGTGTATGAGTTGGAATGGCCTCATACTCACTGAAATGACCTCCCTTATGCCTCATATACTCATATATCTCTGATTCCACAACCAACCCTAGCTCAATGGGTGAAGAAATTAGGGTTTAGTGCTTGTGGAAAATGATGATTTGGACACCCTTGGAAAAAAAAACTCCCTTTGGAATGCACTTAACCCTTTGAAACTTTACCCTTTCACTTGACTATTTCCTTTGAAAAATTGATTTTTTTATGGTCTGGCATCTTTGGAACACTGAGTTAACAGCTTGGGATGGTGAAATTATTACATTTGAAAGACATAAAATTACATAATGAAATAAGCATTTCTCTTTACAAATCATCTTCACATGGTGAAGGGATGTTGTTTGATCACCCTTTACTTTCCGGCCTTATGCAATGGAATGGAACCTTGGCAACCCTAATGACCTAATGAAACCTTGAAAAACCCTAACGACCTAATGAGACCTCGAAGGACTAAATTTCAAGATGACATAATGACCTCATGATTGATACAAATGGCATGATAAAAATAACTTTATGGATGATGTAGAGTCAACAAGATATAAAACTATGCTAGGAAGTAATCACATTTAGGGAAGAGTGATGTTTTTGGACTAGGACTACCATTAGTGACTAAATTTTTTTGCATGACCTAGTGGAATGATACAAAATTTCTGAATCGAACCCTTAAAATGATATGAAAAAAGGATTTTTGATCACTGATGGTAGGATGCAAATACTCAAACTAACATACTTGAAGCCTCTAAATTGAGTGATCAATTGGTTGATATATTAACCAAGCCATTAGCAAAAGATGTATTTGCATTTCACAGAGGAAACTTGGGTGTTGTAAGCCTAGCTGAGACTTAGACCAGCAAGCATGTTTGAGTTTTCATGAGTCATGTCTTATTTTAGTGGTCATAATTAAGAGGGGGTGTTAAAGATAGTTAATTACTCTCGGATGAAGTGTTGGCTAAATTTTGAGAGTCAGTTAACTGAGTCAAGTTGATTCAAGTTGAGTCAAGTAGAGTTAAGTCATATTTTGAGTAAAGTCGAATTTAATTTGTGTTTGCATGTTCAGTTATTTTGGGCGAGTCCCTAGTCGAAAAAGTTTAAATGCCCCTCACTGGGTTCATGGTAATTATCAAGTTTGTGTGATCAATTAAAGAGACACAACTCGTGTTATTATGTGTGTGAAATTTTGTGTTATTTTGTGCCTTTCCTCCTCTGCCTTTCCAACACGTCAAAGAATTGAATCCCTAAAGAACCTCATGGATCAATGTCGTACTGTGAAATTGAAAGGGAGTCCCCAAATGAAAATAACAACAGAGCCTACAAACTCAATGATGCTTGCAAAAATCGAATCAATTGCTAAGAATACCTGCATACTTCAGCATCAGCAAATCCTACTTTTAATGGTGGGTAGTTAAATAAAAAGGAAATTTAAACTTTGCAAATGAAATGGTCCTTGCAAAAATCAAATCGGTTGCTGAGAATACCTACATACATGTGCATAAAATTATCTCTAACCCATCGTATCATGTATTGAGGTTTCATTTGGACACATTGAATTGAGCATTGAAGTTTCATCCTTGGAGATTGAATTGAGTATTGAAATGATGAATTATGTAACCCTAAAATAGTAATGCAATAAAAACCTAATGGTTGAACAATTTTCCACATATAATTGCTTCGCCATTAGAAAATGATTTCACTAACCTCGAGGTACTTGTTGCTTATTCGAATGCTTTACTTCAAGTTCCATAGGGAAGAAGGATCATTGGACCATTTGATAGCATTTGAATGTGTTACTTCAAGTGCCATGGGGAAGAGGATCATTACTTGGGCCATATTTGTGCAATCATTATTTCGGCCACATCTTCTTTCAAATCGAACTGAACCAATGTCATTTGTATTTACTACTTAAAAAATAATTTTTGAACACTATAATGCACAAGCAAACATTCCTTGATTAAATTAGAACAGTCCATGGGGTTATACGACTAAGACTATTCCCCTCATATTTAATCCTAATTCATTTACTTAAAATAAATGAAAATTCACCAAACCCACATCCAAAAATTGAAATAAGTATAGTTATTGGCCTGAATATTCTCCTGATATTTAATCCTATCCATTCACTAAAAAAAATCACTAAACCCACATCCAAAACTTGAAATAAGTACACCTATCTGTAATTAATATATGTTCCTTATACGAATGAATAAGCTTAATACACAAAACAATATTTTTTACTAAGTAAAGATGTAAAACAAAGTATGTGTATCATATCCTTGATTTGTAATTTAAATGGTTTATATTCACTTTCATTAACCAATTAATTATGCTTAATAAGTAATTCTATATTTTTTATTTGTTGATTTTATGAGGAATGAGACTCCTACACAATTTTAAATCTCTATTAGATATATACCAAGGAAAAATGGATAATATAACAAGTATGCCAGATGTTTAAAGAATAATTTGGAGTTATAATGAGAGATTTCATTTTCCATATGAATTATAGTCTTTATTCTATGAATTTTTTCCATTGCGTGAAACTCATTGGTATTTTAATGGTCATCATTTTCTTGTGGTGTGTGGGTTTCCATATGGTTTGGCAACTCTTTTTATTGATATTGTGAATTTAGTACACAAAAACATATCCGATTGTGTAAGCACCTACAAAATTAGACTTGTAAAATAAATATAATTAGAGATACTTTTATTTGCATTTTGGAACTATCTTCTCTTACTTAGTATACATATATATATAAAAATTAGCTCGTGGTTAGGGTGGTAAGTAAAGGATTAAATTTGGGTGGATCAGATCATGCTCCTTCACATATAAACAACTTTTTTGTGAGACCTCTGATCTGTGTTTTTCTCTCTAGTCAACAATAAATTCATTTTTAGAGAATTTACATATCTCCATAAATGCACACAATAATATTTACATATATAGGATGTAGCAGAAAAGATTGTTACCCAATAAGATTCAGGATGATGATGCCATCCCAAAGCAAAAATATTTTTGGGAGATGATTTTTCTTTAATTTTATTTTTGGTTTATCTCCTTACATATTTATTGATGCACGAGCATCGTAAAACTTTTATTCCATATAATTTTTATGATATGTAATTTCTAGAAGCCTAGGTTAGTTGAGTGAGTAGGGAGGTGTTTTTTGAAATAAATGGCTTATTAGGAAAATGTAGCTCCAACCATCCATATATTGAAAGCTAAGTATTATTTAAGATTGCTTTCTAGTTTTATAGTTAGATCCTACTATTATGGATCTAAAAAGAATATCATTGTAATTTTAACTGTGGCCACAAATAATATAATAATTGTTACCTGCGATAGTAGTGGGGTGGTGTGGAATATTAAATTTCCTTTTATGTTCTCAGTGATGGTGTTTCTCCATTATTATTAGCTGGCATGTGAAAATTGTACATGAGCATTGTTATATATTTTCCCATTGCTTCTAAAGTTCTTTTGTGCAGGGGAGTCAACAAATGCGTTGAGGATCCACGCTCAGGGTTTGAAATCCACTGCTAGACTCGATCAAGGAGAATCGAGCTTGGGGTGATGATAACATAGTGGAAGTGTAAGAGTAACAAAAATCAGTGCTGAGGAGGTCTCATATCAGCGTGGGTGTGTTTGTCAGTGTTAGCATATCGGTGCAAAAGTAGTGTTTGATACAACTTATGGTATAGTCACAATCCAACATAAATTGTAACAATGATGCAAGTAGATTCAATTTGATGGAACTTACTTGTTAAAGGATTGAGGATTTAAACAATTTTATGATTCACATTTATAGTTACAATAATTTTACCTTCCTTATAGCAGCAATTATGAAGTTTTTTACATTGAATTTTGTTGGTAGCATAAATAGACTACCAACAATCAAGTTTGCATGATTTTTGGTATCAAAGATGTAAGTTTCTCTCTGAAAAGGGTAATATAATTAATTCCATTTATATTGTATCTAATTTTTTTTATTGAGAAATGGAATTTAGAATTGCAAGAGGTAGACGTTGAGGAAGGGTTCGCCTAGCTGCAAATGCGAAATTGAGAGATGAAGTAAGAACTCTTCGACAAAGACTAGAAGCCACGAAGACTACCAGACATCATAATCACATAGGGGATACCAGTGAGGAAGAAGAATTTCTAGAAAAGACAACAGAGAGAGCTGAAGAACCTACATACAGTGGCAAGTTTAGATCTAGAAGAATTGATAGTTTGGATCAATGCCGTGAGTAAGCATTTTGAGTATCCAAAGTTTCCAAAAGACAAGCAAGTTAGATTTGTTGTTATGAAGTTGAGAGGTCATGCTGCTTTATGGAGGGATGGAGTGCAAGAAGAAATGGCCTTGAAGAACAAAGCCAATATCAAGAGTTGGAGTAGCATGACTGCTAAATTGAAAGTAAGTTTTTTCCCAAATATTATCAATTAATTTTGTTTAGGAAGATGCAAAATCTTAAGCAAAAGACAATGAATATTAGATAGTATGTGGAGGAATGTTAGAAAGTAAATATTAGATCATGATACATAGAAGATACACCTGAGAGAGTTTCCAGGTATATCAATGGATTGAGGTTTGATATTCAAGATGAATTAAGTTTAATGTCCTTGAGATCTATTGAGGAAGAATACCAGGTTGCATTTAAGGTTGAGGAAAAGTTGATGAGAAAGAAAGGTCAGAAAACGAGAACAAGAAGTGTTGGAACAAAAGAGCAACAACAAAAGGGAGAAGCTAGCAACTCAAACCAGCAATCGCAACCCGAGAAAACTATCGATGTTGGAGGAAAGAGGACTCCTTTGAGAGGCAAAGGTATAAAAAAATATCAGGTGAGGTGTTTCACTTGTGGACAGTTGGGACATTATTCATATGAATGTCTAGAAAAAGTTGGAAAACAAAAAGGGATACAATTAGCACAAACCAAACTAGAACCTGAACCTCCAAAGGTAGTGGAATAATGTGTCAACCCACTAGAAGAAGGAGAAACTTTGTTATTGAAACAAGTGTTGAATACAGATGACCTTGTGCAAAGAAGAAGCTTACTTGGGACAACGTGCAAGGAAAAAGGTAAATGTTGCAAATTAATTGATGATAATGGAAATATTTATAATTTGGTTTCTACAGAGATGGTGGAGAAATTGCAGCTGAATAGAATACTACATTCTACACCATATAAAGTTTCATGGTCATAAAAGGGACCAAAAATGTTGGTGAATGAAAAATCTCAGGTGGAGTTCCAAATTGGCTAATAAAAAGAATGACTTCTCTGTGATATTGTGCAGATGGATACTTTCCATGTCTTTCTTAGAAGACCCTTGCAGTACGACAAAAGGGTGAGCTATGATGGTAGGATGAATACTTACAATTTTGAGAAGCATGGACAAAAACATGTGTTACTACCTATCAAAACTAAAGGTACCAGAGAGGCATTGGATCCAAACATATTATTAATGAGCGAGAAACAATTGGTAATCAACAATACAAAAATTAGAAAGAAGGATCAATCAACTGAAGTAGATTTTAACAATCTTCCTTTAACAAATCAGAATTCATTTAATTTTGAAGATGAAATGTTTTGTGAATCAGAAAATGTAAAATCAATAGTTCTTTCCATGACAGAAATGGCCATGGAAGAGGAAATTCAACTTAATAACAATAGTTCGTAATAATAAAGAATTGTGGACATGATACTACGAATGAAAAAGGAGGAGGGAGTCTTAAACAGAAAGGCAATGTGGAACAACAAAACCCACATGCAAGTTCTCAATTGATCCTTGCAGTTCTATGTATTTCAATTTCCTAGATAATGAAAGGACAGAGCGGCCCAATCAAGGAGAAACAATTGCAGGAAAATCATGTACCATGTCAAAGGTGGAAAATTCAACTGAAGTCAGTAAACCTGTGCCTGAAGAAATGGATGAGAGGATTGCTTAAATGGGGGAAGCACCCAAAGAAGAAACTTGTTGGAATTATAATGCATGTGTTGTCCTTGATGGAAAATCACTTGTAACATAATTCACAGGTCAGTTCAAAGGTGACAGAATGATGGAACAGAATACCAGAATGATGGGTCAAAGGCTTACAGATCAGAATCATAAGTTTGATACGGGGAAATTTTTGGTATGATGAGTTTTCCTTGATGACAACCTATTTCATGAAATGGAATCCTACTTGACAAGTTGTTTTTTGATCTACTTGTTAAAGGTATAAACAAGATGTGCTTACAGATGTGATAGAATGCATGGAAATTCAGAGGAATTGGTTCAGAGTAATGATAAAGTTGGAAGTTCAAGAACTATACGTAGGTTTTGTTAAGCCAAGTCATGTATGCACGTGATTTCAGTGAAGAAAAGCAACATATAATTTTTATACCATGGTATTATAAATACAAGGGGTTCTTACCATGGTATTGGCCCATAGTAATGAGGGTGACAAAGAATATTGATCCATCAAAGAATAGAATTGACGTAAATATGGTTTTGACCCGAGGTATTGAAAAATGCTAAAACTATATAAGGAGATGAAGATCAAAGTGTGTGGGTGTGCAAGTGATGGAAATCTTATGAAGAGTTAGATAACAAACAAATATGCATGTTACGAATTTTTTATGCTTTCTTGGATCTAAACTAAGTATGCACCTGAGAGTTTGATGATGGATGAGGTCTAATAGATCTGAAATAGTTATGCACTAATGAATACAATGATGGATTAGCATCATGAGACCTGAAATGACTTTTCATTGTATGATCTACTTATGGATTGACTAGATCGAAGTAACGACACATTTTTTTATCTATGATTATTATGATCTAGGTCTTTCTGAAGTTATGTAGAACTGTGAAATCTTAGGTCAAAATTTAGAGATCTATACACTGGTTGGTCTCAGGAAAAGCGTGTATACACATAGGTATGCCTCTTCAAAGTCACGTATACAAAGCAAGGGTTTTTGTTTATAAATGGCTGATCAATATGATCAGTGTTGCTACTTCTCTATTGTATGTTAATGATGTCCTCATGATTGATCTAGGTTAAGTGATAATGTCCAAAGAAGATTTGATTAAATGATGAAGTTGAATGTGGTTATGAATAGTGTTAAGATTACTTGCTGATTATGAATGAAGATTGGTACATTTTTGTGATTAGTTTAGAATATTGCAGTAGATCTGAGTATGACTCAATTTTCTTTACAGAATTGTAGTAGTAAAGATTTCACTTTTTTGTATTTTAAGATATGTACGCAAGTTTCTCTACTGAAAAGCATGTATGCATTCTGGTTGCCTTAAGTGAATTAGCATGTGAATTTTGGCATTTGAATGATCAGGACTGAAGTTGATTATGCGTGTTGATAAAGTATTCTAGGTTCAGTTCTGTGTATTGGTTGCAGTGATTTGACTGTTCTAGTTAATTGGTTGATTTTTTATTAACTGTTAGTTTGTTGGGTTTTTTAGTGAATGGTTGATTCAGTTGTATCAGAAATTCATCATTGGGTGATTCAATTGTGTTAGAGGTTTCAGTTATTGATTGATTCACTTTTGTTAGAAGTTCTAGTGATTAGTTGATTCAGAAATTGATGATTGGGTTTCAGTTATGTCAGAGATTGATGATTGGGTATCAGTGGTTGATTGATTCAGATGTGTCAGAGATGAATGACTTTTTTACAGTGATGAATTACAGTGTGATTCTTGATATTGAGCTTAATTGTTAATAATGGGTCTAGTCTAAAAATTTGATGAAACGTGGCCTACAAGTTATGATGTGTTGAAGTAGGTGAATCCAATGTGAAAATTCATGAAACGTGGTCCATGGATGTTGCTGAGGGTTGGAGCCTACAGTGAGGAAGTCAAAGATTCCTTCCAATAGTAGTTGGTGATTAGATCAGGGGGTTGGAGCTCCCTTCCAGTAGCATCTCGAGAATGAGTGAAGGTTGTAGCCTTCTGCAGGTTGGTGCCTGCATGGTGGTACAAGTTTACATCAATACAAGAACAAGGGGGTAGAACCTCCCTTCCAGTAGGAGCAGGAGAAGGAACGAAGGTTGTAGAGTTCTACAGGTGTGTCCCTACATACTAGTATAAGTATGCACCAGTATAATATTGTAAATTTATTTTTTCTTTATATTAAAAGAAGACAGAGACAACAACAACAGGTGGTTTTTTTCAGCATTGGGTTTCCAACTTAAATCCTCGTGTTCATATGTGTTTCTTATGTGCCATGGTTTATGTTGTTCTTATGGCACATGATTATTTTTTATCTAATGTTTAATAAGGTATTTATGCATTGATGGAAGACAAACATATGATGAATTAACTGAAAAATAAGTTTATTGGATGTACGTTAGTTGTCTTAAGAACAGTCACGTACATGCATGGGTTCCTTTCAATAAAGTTTCGTATAGAAATATGAATATGAAATGAAAAAGTTATTGGTTTGAAAATACTGATTCACATGCGCCCCCCCCCTCTCCTCAGTGTTTTTCCCAACAATTTGTATCAGAGCAGGTCCTTTGGCAGAATCTTGATTGCTTGAAGGAGATCCATCAAGACAATGGGAAAGAATCAAAAGAAGAAAGAAACTCAAAAGAAGAAGACATCTCAAAGAAATAGTGACAGTGTCATAGATGATTGGCTATTAGATGGAAGAAAATATTCAAATTCAGGATCACCTTAGAATGAAGATGAACAAAAAAAAGAATTATCAGGTACTGATTTTTGGCCCTTGGGTGATACGTTTCTTTGTTCATGCAATGTTGAAGATAATGAATGTGACAGTGAAACAACTGAATTTTCTCTCATGGGTGAAAGTGAAAGGAATATTATATATGTATAAGTTAAAAGGCTCACAGATAAAATTAGAGATCAACAAGACCTATTTGATAAAATGGAATGTTCCTACAAACAAGAGGTTACCAAGTTAAAAACTTAGTTAGAGGAAGGAAACAAAATAAGGAAGCAGTACAAGGGAAAGGACGGTCAATGTCAAAGGCTACATGATGAAGTAATATCATTGAGAAATCAAGTGAATGAAAATGATAAAAACACCAAGGATCTTTAAGGAAGAACCAGTTACTTGAAGGTCTTGAAGCTGAGGTCGTCTCTCTAAAAGAAGATCTTAAAGAATCAAATAAGAAGAATGAAGAACTACTTCAAGCATTTGAAGAACAACAAAATGAGATTCTGAAATTTAAAAAAAAAAATAAAAATGGAAGAAGGAAGAAAAGTTGAAGAAATCATGAAGAAGCAGTATCTAGAAAAGGAAAAGAAATATCAGATTGAGGTAAATAACTTAAAAGGTAAATTAGAAGAAAAGGATAAAATTTTATGATTTAAATATAGTACTAAGATTTTGGATAATATTCTTAGTAGTCAAAGGTCTCCTACCATCAAACCTGGTCTCGGTTTTCTTGAAACTGTTAAAGTTAAATCTAGCTCACAAATTGAGGCAAGGAATTCTAATGCAAAATCTAAAATGCTCAACAAGGAGATAAGAAGTCAACCCCATCAACAACCAAGGAAAGAAAGTATTCAAAGAAAATCATTTACTCCTAACTATAGAAGTGTTAATCGATTCTTTCCTCTGATCAATAATGTTCAATGTTCTATATGTCATAATTTTGGACATGGTGTAGCCAAGTGCAGAAGTAGAATGACTCAAGCCAATAACCATCTCACAAAAAGATCATCACCTTCCAGGGACTTTAAGGGATATTTTTTTTTCTTGCAATATGTTTGGTCACAAAGCCATTGATTTCTATAGAAGGAATATGAAACATATAAGATGTTATGCTTGTAACAAGTTTGGGCATATAGAAAAAGAATGCAGGAACAAGTTTATGGATCGTCGTAGATGATATGGTAAGCCACCAAATATGAACATTGATATCAAAAAATATGAAAAAGATGGATCCACCAAAGAGTAAGAAAAGGAAGATCAGATAAGGTTTGGCCTTGCTCTCTTCTCATTTGAAGATGAAGATGAATGTTCTGATCACATGACTAGAATCAAGAGTAAAATGGAGTCTCTAATGAAGAACCATCATGGTAATGTTATTGTTCGGAATGATGTTTCAACAAAAGTTTTAGGACCAGGTACAATGAGAACAGACTTAGGGAGAACTAAAGGTATGAAATTTCAGTATTCCACTTTTAGTACGTAGATATTATGAAGACAAGTCGTGTATATACGGGAGTTTGAAACTGCACAGTCACGTATATGTTGGTTTGATGAAGAAACAATGGGACAGACTTAGAAAAAGGGTCTGATATGGTTCAGTCAATTATCAATTGTCTTTTCTGTTTTGATGGATGATGGTTAGAGTATATTGATGTTATTTAGACATGATTTTTTTCCCTCATAAGTTGTTGATGACTTGATGTTGATGATGATGCCTTGATGATTCTTACTAATATATGCAATGATCAGAACTGACAGTGAACAGTTAGCACAGGTTCAGCGGTAGCATCTGCTATTATTCTAATAATGCATTGTTGCCATTATGTTTTATTAGAAGTCCTTGGTACGTAATGATGCCTATCAATGATGATGATGCTTATGTTGCTGAAGTGTTTAAATGATGCATCATTCTATGTTTCGATCATGGGTTCCCTATGATGAAATCACAGATGATACTTATATTGCTTGAACCACATAGTTGTTTTGATGATTCAGATGATTCTTTTATTGATTCATATAGCACATATGTTATGTTGCTTACATGGTGATCTTCATAAGTTCAAGGAGAAGAACAAATCTTGAGTACACAACTTCATTATTTGATGATGATAAGTGTCACTCATTTCTGTTATGTTTTTGTCATCATGACTTCAAAGATGCATAAATTTCATATGGTGCAGTTATGGATGAGGATTCCTATAGTTCTTGGTTCTCACATGGTTGAGGATTGTTGTTTTTGATGGTATAAAGAAATCTTGACAAATGACTATGAGCTCATGGTTTTCTTTTCACATTGATGAGAAGCTAGATACATATTGCTATCTCTATGTTGGATACATGGATGATTACTTAAATTGCACATTGGTAAATAATGTTGGTTGGCCAAGAGAATGGTGTAATTGCAAGTTTCATGAAGACATAGATATTTGAAGACATGGTTATTTAGAGACATGGCTTACTTAATCACATAATGATGATGACTTCTTACTTTATGATGATAGGTTTGGTTCTCACATTGTTGATTATCATGGTTGATGCTTATCAGATATGGGAGGTTGGGAAACTCCCTAGTAATAATACATGGTTGATATATTGAGGGTTGTTGTGAAGAGATCATGTAGTTCTTGTTACGATGATGATGTTATGGTCATAAATGATGACTATGGTGTTTTCCACATATATATGATATGATGTGAATGGTTTTGTCTAATTTCTTTGAGATATGGCATATGCTTAGTTGGTTCACGGAAGGTTATGTTTTTGGTAAACATAAGGCTTTTTCTACTAAGGAAAGGAAGAAAGTTGATCTTGATAAGGTCAAAGAGTATGAGTTGATATGTGGCATACTTAATCACATCTTGATGATATTAAAGCTAAATTAATACAGGTTGTTGTTCTTAATGTTGCTGACATATGCTTATGGTGCAGATCATATATGGTGTATGATAGTTGTTGATAACTACCATGATCTTGTTTAGGTCTTTGGTATTTGTTATAAATGTCATGTATATCATTTGATGTAAAGGACATGTAAATACATATGATGTAATAATTTTCATATTCAGTCATGTATGGACTTTTGAGATCATGTCCAATATGTATTCCCACTTAGTTGGGTGGTTGTGTTTAAATGTAATCCCACTTGGTTGGGTGATTAATGTAAGTATGGGTCCTTGGTGATAGGAAGGTCATAGTCATAGAGTCATATAATTCATTTTACATCCATTAGAGATTTCGACATGTGCTCAGGGGCAGCATGATCAGAGAATTCAGCATGTGCTTAGGGGGAGCATTTCAGTATTTCAACATATTCAGTAGTTCAGATATCGAAGTCTTCATTTAACATTGGTCATCCCGTTTCCCTCGATGCCAAAGGGGGAGAGTAGCTTTATGATTTGAAAAGCTTGGTGCTTGGCTTGATGTTATTTACAGGTTGTGGTGGCCAAACATCAAAGTAGTTGCCATGAAGTCCAAAGGGGGAGATTGTTGGAATTATGATGCATGTGTTGTCTTAATGGCAAATCACTTGTAACATAATTCAAAGGTCAATTCAAAGGTGATAGAATGATGGAACATAATACGAGAATGATGGGTCAAAGGATTATAGATCAGAATCAGAAGTTTGATATGGGTAAATTGTTGGTATTATGAATTAGGTGTTGTCCTTGATGGAAACCTACCTGATGAATTGTCCTTGATGAAAGCCTATTTGATGAAATGGAATCCTACTTGATAAGTTGTCTTTTGTTCTACTTGTTAAAGGTATAAACATGATGTGTTTACATATGTGACATAATGCATGGTAGTTCAGAGGAATCGGTTCAAAGGAATGATAAAGTTGGAAGTTCAAGAACTATACGCGGGTTCTGTTAAGCCAAGTCGTGTATGCACACGAGTTCAGTCAAGAAAAGTAGTGTATGGTTTTTATACAATGGTATTCTAAATACAAGCGATCTTACCATGGTATTGGCCCATAGTAGTGAATGCAACAAAAAACATCGATCCCGTCAAAGAATACCATCGACATAACTATGGTTTTGACTCAAGGTATTGAAAAAGGCTAAAAATTTATAAGGAGATGAAGATCAAAGTGTGTAGATGTGCAAGTTATGAAAATGTTATGAAGAGTTAGATCAAAAGAAAATATGCATGTTATGGGTTTTTGATGCTTTGCTAGATCTAAACTAAGTATGCACCTGAGAGTTTGATGATGAATGAGATCCAATAGATCTGAAATAATTATGCACTAATGAATACAATGATGGATCAAGATCATGAGACCTGAAATGACTTTTCATTGTATGATCTACTCAAGGATTGACTAGATCGAAGTATTGACGTATGTTTTTATCTCTGATTATTATGATCTGGCTGTTTCTGAAGTTATGAAAAACTACGAAATTTTAGGTCAAAATTTGCAGATCTATACGTTGGTTGGTCTCGGGAAAATCACGTATACAAGTGGGTACACCACTTCAAAGTCACGTATACAAAGTAAGGGTTTCTATTTATAAATTACTAATCAATCTAATCAGTTTTACTGCTTCTCTATTGTTTGTCAATGATGTCCTCATTATTAATCTGGATTAATTGATAATGTCTAAAGTAGACCTGATTGAATGATGAAGTTGAATGTGGTTATGAATAGTGTTAATATTACTTGTTGATTATGATTGAAGATCAGGTTCAGTTCTGTGATTGGTTCATAATGTTGTAGTAGATCTGAGTATGACTTAGTATTCTTTATAGAATTTCAGTAGTCAGGCTTTCATTTTTCTATATTTTAAGATCTGTACATGAGTTTCTCTATTGAAAAGCGCGTATGCACCTGGGTTGCCTTAAGTGAAGTAGTGTATGCATTTTGGCATTTGAATGATCATGACTGTAGTTGATTCTATGTGTTGATGCAGTATTCTAGGATCAGTTATGTGTACTGTTTACGGTGATGTGACTGCTCCAATTGATTGGTTAAATTTTTATTAAGTGTTAGTTAATTGGGTGATTCAGTTGTGTTAGAGGTTTCAATGATTGATTGATTTAGTTGTGTTAGAAATTCCAGTGATTGGTTGATTCATAAATTGACAATTGGGTTTCAGTTATGTCAGATATTGATGATTGGGTTTCAGTGATTGATTGATTCAAATGTGTTAAATATGGATGATTGTGTTGCAATGATGAATTAGAGTTTGATTTTTGATATTGAGCTTAAGTGTTGATAATGGGTCCAATCTGAAAATTTGATGAAAAGTGGCCTACAAGTTATGATGTGTTGAAGTAGGTGGATCCAGTGTGAAAATTCATAAAACATGGTCCATGGATGTTGCTGAGGGTTGGAGCCTTCAGTGAGGAAGTCAAAGCTTCCTGCCTATAATAGTTGGTGATCAGATCAGGGGTCGGAGCTCCCTTCCAATAGCAGCTGGAGAATGAGTGAAGGTTGTAGCCTTCTGAAGGTTGGTGCCTGCATACTGGTACAAGTTTACGCCAGTAAAAGAACCAGGGGGTAGGAGCTCCCTTCCAGTAGGAGCTAGAGAAAGATCGAAGGTTGTAGCCTTTTGCAGGTGGATGCTTATGTACTCGAATAATTCTGCACCAGTACAAGATTGTAAAAATATTTTTTCTTTATATTAAGAGAAGACATAGACGATAACAACAGGTGGTTTTTTTGTGCGTTGGCTTTCCACCTTAAATCCTAGTGTTCATGTGTGTTTCTCATCTGTGATGGTTTAATTTTTTTACAACACATGATTACTCTTTATCTAAAGTTTAATAAGGTATTGATGCATTGGCAGAAGACAAACATATGGTAAATTAACTGAAACATAATTTTGCTGGATGTATGCTAGTTATCTTAAGAATAGTCGCATACACATCCGTGTTCCTTTCAGTAAATTTGAGTATAGAATTTTGAATATGAAATGGAAAAGTTATTGATTTGAAAATACTGATTCACACCCCCCCATTATTTTTCCCAACAAAACCTTGGGTATGTATTGCATTGTTATAGAAAAGCAGTAAAAGGGAACATAATGAATAACAGTCCATGAACAATTTGATGTTCAGGTGTATGATGCAAGAGCATCGTAAAATTTTGATTCTATAAATTTTTTATCATATGTAATTTGTAGAAGCATAGGTTAGTTAAGTGAATAATGAGGTGATTATTTTAATAAATGACTTATTAGCCAAATCTAGCTCCAATCATCTGGACATTGAGAGCTAAGTATTATTTAAGATTGTTTTCTATCTTTATAGTTATATCCTATTATTATGTATCTAAACGGAATATCGTTGTAATTTTAACTGTGCCCACAAATAATATAATAATCACTACCTATGCTAGCAGGGGGTGGTGTGGAATATTGAATTTCCTTTTCTGGTCTCAGTGATGATGTTACTCCATTATTATTAGTTTATCTGTAAAATTGTACATGAGCATTGTCATATATTTTCTCATTTCTTGTAAAGTTCCTTTTTGCATGGGAGTCAATGAATGCATTGAAGATCCATGCCCAGGGTTTGTAATCCACTGCTAGACTCGATCAAGGAGAATCAAGCCTAGAGAGGTGATAACACAGTGGAAGTGTAAGAGGAGAAATAATCAAGGATGAGGTGGTCTCTTATCAACGTGGGTATGTTTGTCAAAGTTAATTGATCAGTGCGAAAGGAGTGTTTGATACAACTTATGGTACAGTCACAATCCAACGTAAATTGTAACAGAGATGCAAGAAGATTCAATTTGATGGAGATTAGTTGTTAAAGGATTGAGGATTTAAACAATATTATGATTCACATTTATAACTACAAGAGTTTTACTTTCCTTATAACAACAATTAAGGAGTTATTGAGATTGACTTTTGTTGGTAACATAAATAGATTACCATCTATTCAAATGTAAAAAGTATACTCTCACTAGATATAAAACTAAATTCCATATCCAAAAAATATTTATTAACATACTTTTAAATAAAATCAGTTGAAAAAATAATCAGTAAAAATACAATTAAATTATGCATCTAAAAAGACTCATTAATATATCTTCAAATAAAAAATAAATAATAATAATAAAAACAAAATTTTCAAAATTTAAAACAAGATACCATTCAAATCATTATCATAAAATAAAATTAACATGCTTTGTAAAAATAACGCTATATCTATGTCATTATGGAAGTACATTTTGATTCAAAAACCTTGAAAATGGTTCTAAATAATTTTAAAATAGTAAAGGAGGTAAAGGATTTAAAAATTAGATAATGGATTTATAAAGCACACCATGTTTATTGTTTTAAAATAAACTTCATTATTATTATAAATATTTATTTATAATTGTAATGTTAGTTTAATTTTTATACTCTATATAGTTATTGTAATATTTATTGATGATGATGATGATGATGATGATGATGATGGTGATGGTGGTGGTGGTGGTGGTGGTTAATGTCCACTGAGACCAAATTGGTCTATCAGACCTATAATTTTCTTAGTTTTTAATTGTCTGGCTCCTTGTCTTTCTTGGCGAGATTGATGTTGTAGCTTTTTTTTTTTTTCTCTACGGTCTTCCAACTTCCTGTTTCTTGCATCTCCTTCATCTCTTCTGGTTCTTGGGACATTGGTGTCTTAGCTTCGCGATCTATTGTGTTCATCCTCTTGAAGATAGACGGAGAAGAAGTTTGGTCTAGGAGATCTGCTTTGCTGTTAAATGACGTTTTATTTTGTGCGGTATCTGAATCCTCATAACTGTTGATGCTTGAGGGGTTGTCGAGTTCACTTTTTTGTTGCTGGGCGAGGCTTTCTCCCTGCTTGTCTTGAGAGTTGTTTCTTTCTTGTGATCCAGAGTTTTCTCTAGAGTATTCTTCTTTGATGATAGTGTAGTGTTCTTTTTGTGCTCCTTCCCACCATGTAGATCTGTGGTGGTTTTTTCTAGCAGAATTTTTCTGGGAGGCTTTTGTGCAATTTTTGGCTAGATGGCTCGTCTCAAAGCAGGATCGACGTCTGAAGAGAACACTTTCATAATCTAGTTTCTGGTTCCACACATAGTCTTTACTTGTTAGGTTTATTTCAACTGGGAATCCAGCACTGAAGTCCATTTCCACACAAATGCGTGCATAGGTGGTTCTGGCATATTCCTCTATTTCTGGGCACCTGCAGTGAAATTTCCCAATTGCATTTCCAATGGCTTTTAGCAAGGAGAGATTCCAGAGATGCAAGGGTAGGCTTGGCAGTCTCACCCAAACTGGTGCTGAGGTTATGACTACAGTTGAGGGATCGAATGATGGGTTCCATGGCTTCATGAATAGGCCTGAGTTTTCCAAAAACCAAGGGCCGGAATCTAGAATACATTGTCTGCTTTCAGGATTTTCAAAATCTACTATAAATAAACCCCTAGCACAAGGGTAGATATTAATTTCATAAGAAATGACAGGCTTCCATACCTCCGAGATCCAATTGTGGAGAGTTGTCAACCGTGGCCAAAAACCATTGAACCAGTAGATTAGGGCACTTTCGAAAAACTTCAAAGCCTCATCGAGTGAGGCCTGGACCACCTGGACAGTGGGAGCTGGGGCTTCACTGACGATATGCGTAGGAGCTTGCCCTCCAGAAGCGGACAGAACTGAGCCAACAACTATTTTCGCAAAGCTGGGAGCCATATTTGCCCATAGAAAGCCAAGACCCAGTCGCAGAGAAATAAGGCAGAAGATTAGATCTAGATCTAGCCGCAGAGGATTAGATCTAGAACCCAGCCGCAAAGAAGATTAGATCTAGATCTAGATCTAGCAGCAGAAGATTGGATCTAGAACCCAGCAGGAAAAATAAATCACCGACTTTCGCTTCATGAACCACTCGATCCGGGATGCCCACGTCAAAAAAAGACTTGCTCACAGATCTATTTTCGCAGATCTGAGATCGGTGATCATTATGGAGAATGCTGAACGTAGTCTTCAAAAAAAATAAAAAATAACGCAGATCTGAGAATTGCAGCCGCAGAAGGAAAAACGCAGCTTATAAAAATGTAAGAACCGCAGCCGCAGCTTAACAACATGCCTTCATAAACTTGTTTACCTGCAGCCACAGATGGAAGAACCTCTCCCTGACGTGCCGGAAGAACCTCTCGCAAAAACAGAAGAACCTCTTGCAAATACAGAAGAGCCTCTCGCAAATGATGTTATGCATTAATTAAGTTTAGGTTAGGTAGAATAATTGATATTTTGTTCACTCAAATTTGTTAACTATGTTTCTCTCTTAAATAAATATATATTTGGATTAACCTTAAAACTAAAAAAAACCAACTTTGTTTTTCAAATGATTATAAATACTTAAATATAGTGCTATACATTTGGTATTAAAATAATTAATTACAATTTCCATAAAATATAAGAAAAACTATTTTGTGTAATCTTTTTAAAACATTAGATTATTTTTCTAACTTGAATATGACTAAAAACTCACAACATTAATTACAAATACAGAACGTGTGAAGAAAAGGTTTTTAGAGCTGCTTTTAAGGTAGTCAGTTATCCAATTTGGATGAGAGTGGACAATCATATGGCCAACGGAAATCAAAAGTAGATAATAATGTGGCCAATGAAAATCTTATTTTCAATCAATTCTTTTTTTTGCATCTCAACTTTTACTAATAAAATGAGATGTTATTTTCCCATAAAATATTTAAAACAATATAGCTTAAATTACTTTGAAAAACTTTTTTTATTTATCATTGTTATGATGTACATACACACTTATACTTCTAAATATGAACGAAACGATTAATTACTTTCACCATATAGGTCATCTCTGTATTGTTTGAGCTCATTTTTTATTATCTTTTGGGACTGCGGTTCTCTGAGCCAATCTAGATCTTCTTTAAATGAGAAGTGCAAGTCTTGGTAATGGGTTGCGATAATACAAACCACAAAAATAGGATCACCCGTCTATCCCAATCCCAATACATTATATCCCATTATTCATCCAACTTTAAAATTTCAAATTTTGTGAAGTCTTACCTTCTTTTGTTGCGAACACTATAATGGTATCTGATATGCTCTCTTTCACACTGCATAATTCCACAACCATGAAGAATATGCAATTGTTAATTACTCATTCGATGTAGTGACAGGAAACATATATACATCTAGAAAGAAATACATTTTACCCTCCACTTTTATATGGATCTCGCAAATTGTTGGACAAGATTATGTTGCTTCCAAAACGTTTAAGCATTGTTCTTATGTTCTGTATGTCAACAAAAAACTTGTGTACGATTAACAACTTCAAACAAATTGAACATTCAAAAGTAATAATCATTCTAAAGTTCTACCTTCAATAAATCTCATTGTAAGATGGATATCAGGAGAATGTGATTGAGAATTTACGTGGCCACCAAATTCTGTTGTGATCCAATTGGGCCTCAAGTCAACTCCATAGTTTCTCTTGCATCTGAGAAGGATTTCATATCAAATATATCTAAAGGGAGAGTTATTGTATTGGGTGCTGAGCTCATTGGCATAATGATTTTAGTATTACTCTACACACATACCATCAATATTATATAAATATAAATGGCTTTAAGTTGTTTGATTACTTTAACTCGCTTGACATTAGTTGGCCTTATGTTGTCTACAAAATAAGTACTTAACTTACGAATCCCTGTAAGACAACAAATTAGAAACCAAACTCAAAATTATATTAAATATTGACCTCAAAGAATGATGTACACAATGTACATATAAATACATAAAGAAATTGTTGATTCAGTTTCCATCTTCTTGGACTATAATAACCACTCACCATAACACAAACCTAATCCCGAGGATTATTTTTCTAACATTGCACCATTAACTCGAAGGGATGTATCAAAGTCAAAAAATGAGAGCTCAAAATGAAAAAATGCATCTCGGCGAAATGTTGAATGTTTCTCAGAAATGGTTTTCAAGGATAACCACAAGCCAAAGATGGTGGTTTTTAAGAGAAAACCACAAATGATTCCCACATCTAGCACCTTCATAGCAATTCTCAGATCAATAAAAAATCTCAACTCTAGAACCATCAATGTAGTTCCACTGGCAATTCTGAATCTGGAAGCACTCATTCACAAACAATTCATTAAAAAAAGAAAAAAAGTCTCTATGGCTACAACTCTGGCTCTAATTGGTACATGTTGTGGCTCAAGCTCACTTGTGGATCTATGACTCGGGCTCATTTGAAAAATATTCGAACCTGTAGCAGACCATGAACAATTCCCCCCTTGTTGGATATAGGGTGAGAAGAAGTATTCTTCACTGCAAGGCTAGTCAACACTCTAGAACATATCCTGCAGTATGACCTTAAATCTTCTTGGCTATTTTCGACCAATCCCAAGACACAATCCACCCGAAATTTAGTTTCTCACTTGTAGTAGTATTCTTTCTGGAACATCTGTTTGAATGATGATTTCACTTTCCATAATGCTCCCCTATGTGAATATCAAAACATTGATCTTTCCCATGTCCAATTATGTCACAACATTGGCACCGAGCAATTTGTTCTAGAACAACACCATCCAGAAATCCAACTGTATGAAATTTTATAGGTTTAGAAAAGCTAGGAACATGAAAATATACATCCAAGACATCTTTGTTATATCCCAAATTAGTTTTGTGTTTGTTATGAATAATTTCCTCCCACGATGTTATCAAAATTTTAGTAACAACAGACTTGACATTTGTATGAAAATGACTCTTGCATACCCTTGCCTGAACATTACTTTCCGTTGCATCCAAATTTTCTTTTGAACTCACTTAATTACTCTGATCATTCTCTGATTGGTTATTAGGCTCAAACAAACTGTTGTTTTGAACAAGAACATATTCAAATTTACAATTGATCTTTAGGTCACGTAATTCATCCTTTTGCAATTGTGACTCTAACTCCAAAAATTCAATTTTGCTTTGAGCATTTTTCAAACATGTTCTGATGTGAGAGAGTGTATCCTTGCTGATTTGGACATTGTTATGGACAATAGACAACATTAGAGTGTTTAATGACTCAAACAAATCAATGAGTTTACCCATTTTCTGCAACTTCCTATCGAAGAAAACTTGCAATCAACTCTGAAAAGGGTGTCGGTTACCACTGAGGATGCACCCAATTACGATGGAATATGTCAGATAAAAAGGACTCCCAGTATTGTTCTATTTTGTAATCAAATTTGAAAAATAAACTTTCATATATTCCACTCTCACATATGCTTTCACCATATGTAGACAACTGAGTTATTTTATATTCTAGTAATGATTTAGGTAATATTTGATGCCTCTCCACAAATACCCACGAAGATGATTCATAACATTGCTTAGTTTCTGATTACCTTCATTTCAATCATCCAAAAAAAATCACCAAAAAATATGACAACATTTCTTCCAAGGCTCTTGAATTTTAACGCACAAAAATAGTATTTTTTGAAGCTATTTGGAGGTTCAATGTTGTCAACCATGACAATTTAGACTCCGTGTTGGACAATATTCTTTGTCATGCTCAAAGGTCTCTTCATATTCATGTTCATCATATTAATTCATGGAAATTTGGCAGAGTGCTTAGCTTCTATATTATTTCGACACCATCAAATGGCCAAACAGTGTTGGTGGAATAATCATAATGAAATTTTACTATCCAATGTGGCAAGGACATAATGCCATGGAGGCATTCAATGTCACACCCCTTATTTCTTCTAGAATTTTATTTCCTGGTGTCAGACATCCACCATCATCTCCTTCACACATTCTCTACCTTTAACCCAATTTGAGACAGATAGATCATTGATTTCAATGGACTCAATGCTTCCTTCCATGCTTTGTAAATGCCACTAGCAGCCCCTTTACACTAAATTCCACATCTTCTCTCATTTATATTCATTCATGACTGGTTCAAATTAGTGAATTTCCTCTACTAAGCACCATATCAACCTTCCTTTCCAGAATTTAAGTGCAATCCAAACTAGAGGTACTCATCTATACACTCTTCCATTCAGATTCCAACTCGGCCTCTCACCTTGTATTGCTTTGATTGTCAATCTGAATTCAATCTTAATGTCTTCCTTGAAAACTCAGAGGATTTTATTGTTGCTTCAAAACCTCCAGTGATGGATTCAATGATAAAAACTACATAGCATATCTTAGATATTCCAACAATCATGTTCTTGATCAAAGTTCTTGATAAAATCACGATGGATAGGGACATGAAAATTCAACCCTTCTCAGCTAATCGAAACTCGGTTAATACAAGCACTGTAGGGTGATCAAATATCACACAAGTCCTACTAATACAATAAAATTTTGACCAATAAACTTAACAATAGAAGGAAATCTATTGTTCTCTGCAATTTTTAAATGATCCTTGAAATCCAATTTTCAACTACACCATAATAAAAACTTTGAACAAGGCCAAACAATTAAACAAAATGAACCCAAACCTTATTGTATTTTTACTCTAGTTTTGGCCTATCTTCAAGGAAGAAAGACGTAGCATCTAGGGATCGAGAATCTCTTATGCAAGAATGGATGCGGTTACCACCATAATTTTGCAACCATTTGGGTTATTATATTGATTTCTCATTAAAGGCTTCTTGTCAGTCGTGCATTAGAATGCGTTTTCAAAGTAATATCCATATATACACCTTTATGCCATTATTGTTGACCTTCAATGAAGCATCATAATTGTCTTTTCGTATAAAAAATTACATCTATCGAGGGTCCTCTCTTCCTGATCAAGTGACGTGGGTCACAGATTGAATTAACAAGATTCAACAATATGTAGCAACTGTGATTAGATAGTGAAATGGGCATTATATTTTTGGATCCCCCAGAAGTTCTAAATGGGAATCTCATCAAGGGATTTGATGTCAAAATAGGTGGAGAAAAAAATCTGCCATGTAAACGAGCAAGCATAAGGTGTAAGGTTTAATTCCTTTCACAGTCATAGTAGAGTAGGAACATCAAAGACACAACACCGAGAAAACACAGAATTTCTGTCATAGACTTGTCAAATGGAACCAAAAATTGAATGACATGATCCAAAGTGAGGGTGGCATTTGACATAGTTGTTCACTTTTCTATGACGGACAGATGTTGGTGCTTTGCAAAGAGCACTTCCATGAGGATTATTCATTCATAAATTCAAACAAAAAATCATTCATAAATTTCATTTAGAAATTTTATCCCCACTCAGAATTTGAATTTGGAGGGAATTTAACAGCTGTTGAGGATTGAATAAATTTGAAAATGGATGAAGACATGCACGTTAACACAGTTTCCATAATAGAAGATAGGATTGAGTGGTCTGGGGCTGCATCAAAAGGAGTCCAAGAAGCTATGGATTCTTTCTGGTTCATTAATAATTGTTGTGGTTTTCAATGTATAAATCTTGTCCGACTATAAATAGGACCGATGGGTCACTTTTCTATAAAATAAACTCATTTCCACAAAATCGTTAAAAAATTTATGAATTAAAACCCTTAAGGTCCATGCACTCAATCCTTGTTTAAACTTCTCATGTGATGCCACACAATGGAACGAGTTTAAAACATCTTACTAGACAGGCTTGATATTCTCATTCTGTTTGAATACTCTAGTCACTAGCACGCACAACGAGGAGTCGAAAACATGCTCGTTCTATTACAATGCATCGGTTGAGAATAACCTCCCATATATCCTCCCCAATACACTAGATTTCCATAAAACTAGTGGCTCATTCTATTTGATAGATCAGGTTAACCTTCGCTCTAATACCACCGCAAGGCAACAAATTGGAAACCAAACTCAAACGTATATTAAATATTGACCTCAAAGAATGATATACACAATGTACATATAAATACATAAAAAAACCATTGATTAAGTTTCGAGGTCTTTTTGGACACTAATAACCACTCACCATAACACAAACCTAATCTCGAGGATTAGTTGTTTAATAATCCCAATCTAAGCCCTCCCAACTTGAACGGTTATTGAAATATTGTTGAAGATCAAGACAAGTATTATTGGAGGTGGTGGACATCTCTTCGCCATAGTTGTACTTAAAGATTTTTGCAGCTAATATGTGAGTGAGAATGGTTGTGCCTTTGGGAAATCTATCGATGGCCTTACACATATTTCATACACACAAAATCAAATTAAGTCAATGTTCAATTTTTCGGTTAATATTTTTTAATAATTTATTAGTTCTATTCTAACAAATATGTGTTAAAATTTCTCCAAATTAAACAAAAGATAAATATCCTTGTCATTATCCACGAAATTAGTTTCCTTAGAAAACTAAAGAAGAGTATTTAATCCTTTACCTATTTCACTTGCGGATAATCATATTGAGCAGACTCATCATATGCATCTATTAACCAATCTATAAAAGTACTAGTGTTGAAATCACTAAGATATATAAATGGCTTTCATTAGTTATTAATGGCTATTGTAAGTAGATAACACTTGTGCATTCACATGATTTTTTAGTATTTTTCTTAAGAGGGGAGGGGAATTCTCACTTGCAGGTGTTGAATGTGTAATGCAAGCTCTCTGAGCCTCTAGGTTGTGAAGCAATTTTTATTTTTTTTCCTTCCCATGACTCTTTTATTTCCTTGTAGCATCTCTCACTCACATCGTGTGCCACAAAAAACATTAATGTTATCACAAATAAATTGATGGAAATGGTTATATATAAATCTCAACCTAAAGAACAAATCTATAAAAGTAGTCTGTAGTATCTTGTCACAACACTAGCATAATCATCCTGAGGTGTAATGTCATCGAAATACAAGATAGGTATCGAAGAAGAGAACACCCTGATTCTAATTTGTGGCTACTTCAAGAGAAACCAGCCTGCTCACACTGCAGTGGTTCAATTATAAATAAATATAAATGATATATTAACATTTTCATGTTTAGACAATATTGGGTTTTTTCCACAACCAACTCAACTGACTAAACTTAACTCGATTTCAGATTTACATCATGGGCAAGCTCAGTGCAAAGTTAATTTTTCTTTATTTTGTATCTTGACTCTTTATTAACTCAAATCTACAAAAAAAAAATGTAATAATGGGCACTAAACAATGTTCAGTGATATTGTTGATATAGTATATATTAGTATATTTTATTTCAACTAATAGTGATCAACCATATTATCCACAATCTATTGAGGAAGCATTTTAAACTTAAAAACATAGTAAATATATGCATCTTACTTCCACCATAAGATCCATCGAAGATGATGACAAGGTAGTTTTCTATAGAAAATGTTTTCTTCAAATCCAGTATCAATTTTGTGTAATCAACCAACAGTTGTGTAGAAGTGAAATAACCTAGTGTAGAGGCATCCCTAAAGGAATCCTGTGACCTCCCAAAGGGCATGGAAAATCCATAGTATCGATGCTCAATAAAGAGGGACCCATAAAAACATGAAACTGGAACCCAATAATTTAACTCATCTTCTATGTATCAATTTGAAATGGAATTCACCTCAATGAACACAATGAATGCTTGGAATTGAGGAGTGGTCTAATTAAAAAATCCAGTGGCGCCAAAGTCTTCTAAAATAGAAGACTCATCGCCCATGAAAACAAATATGGGAAAATCTCTTTGGGGATATCTCTAATGCTTTGCATTTATGATATAAATATGTTGGAAGGTGTGATATCCCTCTGGTCTGTAAGTAAAATGGTCAAGAATTTGACTATAGTAGTGCATTTCGTAAACAATAGTAGAGAGGTCAATCCTATGCTTATTGATGAGATATTTCCCAGTCTTAAGAAATGTTGGAAGTTGTAATTACTCTTGCATGCAAGACTTGGCTAAATTTGGAGAGTTAGTTAACTGAGTCAATTCGAGTGGATTTGAGTTAAGTCATATTTTGGGTAAAGTCGAATTTAGAGTGTGTGTGCATGTTAAGTTATTTTTGGGTGAGTCACTAGATGAAAAATTTTAAATAGCCTTCACTAGGTTCATTGTAATGAAGTCAAATCATGTTTTATGTGATCAATTGAAGAGCTATAACTCATGCTATTATGTGTGTGTTAAATTTTGTGTCTTTCCTCCTCTGCCTTTCTAAAAAATTAGTACCAAAGTCAAGTCAAGTAAGAGTCAAGGTTTCAAAGGCTTGTGTGTATCAGAGAAGTGCAGCTACAATATGGAGAGAAAATCAATTGTTTGTTATTGGTTAAAAGAGCCGTGAGTAGCCTCAACTAAGATTTTCCATAACCCTAGTTGTCACAGTTAGATTCAACACTCATGTAGTCATTCCCTTTGAGTTGAACTAGCCACAAATTGTTTCAAGTGTCGTGGCCATAGTGGAATGTTAATCGTTGTTCAAAAGGAGACGCCCAAAAACCCAAGTCTGTAGATAAATATTACAAGTTTGGAAGTTTAGAGAGTACGAAATGTCAAAAGGGTACCCATGCATGTGATTTGGAAAGGAGAAACCTCTTTTTAAAGTTAGTGGGAAAAATTATTCCTATAGTTGAGATTTAAAGAAAGGGTATTTTATTTGAGGTTGAAGTAGATTAAGTTCTTTTAAAAGGTTCAAATGTGGTCTAAATCAATTTCATTCCAAAACGTTTATTCTTTAAAGTCACATGGCCAAGTGTAAAGGTTTTTTTACAAGTTTAAAGGGCCATAACATGTTGAAGTTTGAAGCATTTGAAATTATTAAGGTGTATGGTAAGAAAAGGTTTTAAAAATTGGATTTTATAGAGAATTTTATGAAGTATTTTTTGATTTTACTTTTAAAAGAGAATTAAAAAAGGAAAAGGGTTTCATTGGAAAGAATCTTTAGGGCCTTGCAATAGTTTATCTATCTACTATAAGAGAGAGGAAAGACAACAACCATGGGTCGTAAAATGCAACTGAAGCAGATTAAGAAAAGGAATTGACAGGAAGAGACAAAGATCCTTTTCATGTTTAGAGAGGTTCATGCCACAACTAATGAACTGAGAAGTCTAGGAATAAACAAAGAAGAAATCGAGGGTGATTGGTGTAGTTTTGATCTACTACCACCTCCTATGTTTAAAATATTTTGACTATTGGGTAATCAAAATGCTAAATTTTCCTTGAGCTAAAGAGCTAATTGAGTATGAGTCTAATAACGCATATGATGAAGTATGTGATGCTTTAGCATTGGATTTTATAAGAGAAGGATTGGGTGAAAAGTTTTTGTGCAAGGTAGAAAATGCCACAACTTCCAAGGAAGAGTGGAAAATCTTGGAAGGAGAACTTGGCACAAGGGGGAGTGACATGCAACAACAAGTTATGTCATAGGTAGAGAAGTCAGTCACAGATCTAAAAGTAGATGAGCAAGACTCTGAGAGGACAACAAAGCTTGGAGAATCCCACTCAAAAGCGGATGATGGTGGTGAAGACTATACAAGTGAAACCCATAATGCAGACATGCATATGGGTGAAGAAGATGCAACAAAGATTGTAGAGAGAGAAGTTGAATTCTATGTGTGTGAAACAGAGAAAGAGGAGATAAATGCTCAAGCACTCCAATATAACGTAGAAGGTGCAGATGATGGTGAATCCCATTGTGATGAGATAGATGTGGATGATGACTATAAAGTGAGATGTGCATTAACAAATCCAGCCGCAACTGATGAATTTTGTGAAGTTTAAATTTTTAATGAGCACATGCATGCAAAAATATCCCACCATAGGGTGGATGAACACTATGGTAATGTAATTTGTGAAACGGGGATTTATTGTGGAAATATTGTAAGCACCATGTTTGATAAATAATTGAAGGTTGAGTTTCCTTTGTAGCAACAAGTTTTGAAGTAGTTGGAATTGTTCATGAAGCAGTGTGTGAACAAGCACCAACTGAGTTTGGGGTAGACAAAGCTATCAATAGACAAGCAAGTTATTTGGTGGATATAATAATTAGAATTGTTGATGTTAAATTTGATCAAGAACCATTAACTTGTGATGAGTGGTTCTACATGATGCAAGAAAAAGAACATATTGATATGTTGTTATTTGTTGAGAGAAGCCCACTTGTGTCTCGAAGCCAAGTGGAAGACAACATGTTTGCAACAACGAATGTTGGTAAAGAATTAGAAGATAAGGTGGAGAAGGCAGAGGAAGAGAAGAAAGCTCTCACTGTAGAGGCTAAAGAATATATTTATAACGTTGATCTTGAGTGTGTAGAGTACGAGAAAAAAGTAGTAGTACTTGATGTGATGATGAAAGTGAAGAGAAAGATATGGAGGTTTCTGAACACAAAGATGAAAGCATTGAAACAATTTTTCAGCAATGGAGTCAAGAAGAGTTAAGATTATGCTATCAAGAAATATGGAAGAAAGAAAGGTAGGTATACGAAGTGCAAGAAGTAGCATGAAGAACACAATTTGAAGATGAAGAGTTCTAGCAACAATCCATAGCTGAACGAATCTTTGAAGAGGAATCTGTAGAAGACATTATCAATTTTTTTTAGCACAAATTTAGACAAGTCAAAGAAGCATTGCAGCAACAACTAACAAAGAAATATGGAGCCTACAACAAGAACATGCAACAAATAATGAAGCAATATTGAGGATATAGAATTTGGAAGAAGAGAAAAATAAAATGAAAAAATTGTAAAAGTTTTGAGTCATTGTAAGCCTAGCTCAGACACAGACTAGCAGGCATGATTTTGTGATGATTGAGTCAATTTTTATTGTAAGCATAGCAGGGATAGTTGAGTAATGTTAAGTCATGTTTGAGTTATGTTGAGTCATATGGTGGTAACTAAGCGGGGGTGTTGGAAATTGTAATTACTCTCACATACAATTTTTGACCAAATTTGGAGAGTTATTTAACTGAGTCAAGTTGAATGGGTTCGAGTTAAGTCATATTCCGAGTAAAGTTGAATTTAGAGTGTGTGTGCATGCTAAGTTATTTTGGGTCAGTCATTAGATGAAAAAGTTTAAGTACCCTTCACTGGTTTAATTGTAATGAAATAAAATCAAGTTTTGTGTGGTCAATTGAAGAGTTGCAACTCATGTTATTGTGTGTGTTAAATTTTGTGCTTTTCCTCCTCTTCCTTTCCAACAAGAAAGGATGTCCTACAATCATGACCTAAGGAGGAAGGGCTCATGCAATGTGTATAGGGAAAAAAAGTGGATGCCACCAACATTAGTAGAAGAGGGGGGAGCACTCTCATAAAATATTGATTTCCCAACTCCATTGTTTTGTTGTGGCTAGGTTAAGTGTTTCACCACTTTCTCTAGAGAGTATAAGAATGCTAAGTTGTATATTGATATGGAGGGTGGACTGAGGTCTTTTGGAATTTAATAA
Source organism: Pinus tabuliformis (assembly GCA_031772625.1). Lineage (NCBI taxonomy): Eukaryota > Viridiplantae > Streptophyta > Pinopsida > Pinales > Pinaceae > Pinus > Pinus tabuliformis. The sequence goes on from CM062820.1 coordinate 480,019,956, forward strand.
TTGTTCATCATAACCCTAACATATTAGATTTCCAACAAAAATCAACATCTACACTGAAATCAATACACCAAGTATAAATCAAATAGGATTATAAATTAATTCTACACTCAAATTAATGCATCTATTTCAGTAAAACAATATAGTATTATATTATATAATATATAATAATTTATTTTTAAACATTATAATATTATGTTGAATGTTATAATATTGTATTTAATATAATAAAAGGATCCACTATCTGTTATGTTATATTAGCAAACAATTACTATATAATATATGGATTATCAAGTGCTCAGAATTATGCTAAAAAATCAAAGTCATGAGAATCATGTGGAACTTGAATGACCATGTATTTCTTGTAATCCTGAATCTGTCGTAACTTGTTTCGCATGAAACAGACTCCGTATGACTCAAGAAATGAGTTCTGTCCACTTTGTCAAATAAACCAATTTAAAAAAAAATGGACAACCGAGTCAGCAGTCTATACTAATGTCGTGGTACTGACTAGGCAGGTGAGGTGGCAGTTTGACTTGGTCAAAGTCCCCTCGGCGAATGGGGTGTTGACAAGTGGCATTGTAATGTTGGTTGAAATTTTCATGTTTTTTCAATTGGTTGGTGAAGTGACCAACCACGAGCTGACACATGGCCCAACCGGAGGCCGCCACGTAGTAGCCTGAGATGCCACCAAAAGCTGGTTATAGATTAGGCAGAGGTAGCGGGGGTCAAATCGCTGACCTCCCAACACACAACAAACACCAATGCCAGTACACCACTACCACAGATATTAACCCATAAGTGTGGTGCAGATTAATAAACGTTATTGTTGCAACAATTGGGGGTTGGGAAGACTTAACCGCCCTGCCCATGTGAGCACACCGCACCAACGGTCATGCTAACTACTAGATCCGGCAATCTTTAAACCGCCATTCAAACAACCATTCAAACCGCCACGTGAGAATGTCAGTGTGACCACCAGCTTAACCGCCACCGTTGATTGTTGTAGCCTAACCGCCAACGTCTAACCGTCGGGGTCTCCACCACATGTGAATGCTTTCATGTAACCATTAGCAGCTATGTAACCACTGGAGGGAGGGGACCAGTGCCAGGGGCTAACCCCTGGGCGCATGATCCCCCATTTGTCCATATTTTCCAATTTTTATGCCTCGATGACTAAATTAACCACTCGACAAATGTGCCCAGATTTTGGTGGATTTGGTGGCCCGTTAGTGGAAAATGGGGCGAAATTGTAGGATGATGTCGAATTTTGGGAAATTTGTGGAGCGAATAGTGGAGAAACTAGGGGAGATCATAACTTCTCTAGTGTTCAACCAAATTGGGTGCAGAAAGAGGCTAGGTAGCCATTTTTGGACATTCTTGACTCATTGGAGCATGTTTCAGAAACATTTAAGCATTGTAAACACATATTTTTACAAATTTGTGCATAATAGAGAGGCTGAAGCCATTGGAAGTTGGACCAAGGAAACGTAGCCCAGGAGGGGTGAACTCTGTCATCATGTTCCTGTTGTAATGTGTTTTTGGTGATGTTCTGTACATTTTTATGTTAAAATTTCTCATAAAATTAACATAAAAACTCATTTTTCACTTGCAAAAGTCATGAATCCTTAAGCCCATGAATAGAATATTGTTTCTAATATGAGGATGATCTTAGCACATCAAACTAATATTCTTAATCAGATCATTTTGGTATTAGAGCAATAGGTTGGATTTGTGCAAGAAGGGTTTAGTTGTTTGCAAGTTTATGTCATGCTTACAAGGTCAAAACTAAAAAGAGGAGAAGGAAAGCTGGTTGGAAGCCCTGAAGTTGGGTCAAGGGGAAGGAGGGCAAGGTTTCCACAATCTCCAACACTAGTTCATCCTCAATTTGTAGTTGAGACTCCAGAGAGCATGTCTCATGAAGGAGAACCTACAAAAATGATAGAAGATGAGTTTAAGAAGGCTTTCTTTGATATGACAGAGATGGCAAAGGTCCTCTATGAAGAGAGGAATACCAGATTGTAGGGTGAAAGCTCCAAACTTCCCAAAGGAAAAGGTTCTTCAGGAGGAGGTAATGGAAATGGAGGTAAACCTCCACCCTATCCACCATCTTCTTCTTCATCTTCTTCATAGACATCTTCACCCTCTTCCACTAAAACAACCCTTACTTATGCTCATCAACATACCTCAAAAAGAACTAGTAAATCACCCTTACTAAAACTTGATGTTAAATTTGAGCTACCCATATATCATGGTGAAGTGAATGCAAAGAAGCTTGATAATTGGATACGTCAGTTGGAGGTCTATTGCATAATTCAAACCTTCAATAGGATGACATAAAGATTCAATTAGCTTCCTTGAGAATGGAGGGTGCAGCACTAGTATTGTGGCAATAAAAGACACAAGAGGAGATTAAAAAACATGGTAAGATCTCAATTTCTTGGTCTGATTTCATTACTGAAATTAAAATACAATTCTATCCTCTAGCTTATATCCAAAAAGCCATCATGAATTAGCATAACTTTAGACAACTTAAAGGTCAAAATGTGCAATATTACACCCAAGAATTTAGAAAAAGGTCTCTAATGAACAATGTAAACTTTGAAACGGGAACTATAAACTCAAAACGGGAACTCTGGCCAAAAAACCCCGAAAAAACATTAAAAACAGTGCAAAAAACAAAAAGTGTTGATGCTGGAATAACGCCTTTTTTTTTCCAAGATAAATTTTCAACATGTTTTAAAAATGACGGTGAAAACCAATTTTTGGTGCAAAAATTGTCCAAAAAACACCCTCAAAACGAAGTGTTGATGTTCGAATAACATTTTTTTTTCTCAATGGTAAATTTTGTGCAAAAAACACCCTCAAAAAGAAAAGTGTTGACGCTGAGATAACAATTTTTTTTTCAAGGGTGAAATTTCAACATTTCAAAATAATAGCATAAAATATTTTATCATGACCCCAAAAAACATTAAAATTTCAAAAAAAATAAAAATTTAAAATTAAAATTAAAACAATGAAAAAACACAAAACAAAAAAACAAAAAATAAAAATAACAAAACATAAATAAAAATATATACTAAAAACAAAACATAAAATAAAAAAAACAAAACAAAAAAAAATCAAACATCAAAAATAAAATCAATCATAAAAATGTAAAATGTAAAAAAAAAAAAAAAAACAAAATTAACCTATTAAAAAATAAGAATTAAAAAACTAGAAAAAAAAATACAAATTATAAACAAATAAATAGTAAAAAAAACATATCTAAAAAAAATGGGGAAAAAAAAAACACAAATATGTAAACCATAAAAAAATTTGGGAAAAGAAAGAAAAAACAAATTTAAAAAAACTATAAAATTAAGTAGGTAACAATAGAAAAATTAAAAAAACATTAACAAAATACTAAAAAAAATGAAAATTAAAAACAAACTAGATTTAAAAAAAAAAAATGGAAAATTAACCCCAAAAAAATTAAAAACTAGCGAAATTAAGATTAAAATGATGATTTGTGATGCCCTTCGTGAGGAGTAATGTTGGTAAATTAGTAAATTTTACTGTGAGATAAACTCTGTTTGATGAAATATATAAACTCTGTTGTTAAGTATTGTTAACCATTATGATAATTAATTGTGTTATCATTATTCAATGTGAGTATATGATTAACTGTGGCTAACCACTGTGAAGGTGGTTAAATAAAAGAAACCCTAACTGCCTTGAGGAGGCAGTTGAGTCCCCAAGAGGAAAAAGGGGAAAATGCCAAGTCTGGTTAGGATCAGATGGCAGAAGGAAGAAAGAAGAGTGCTATGTCTGGTTGGGACAAGATGGCATGTTTATGAGGAAGAGAATTCCTGAATCCGCTATGTCTGGTTAGGATCAGATAGCGAGAACTGGCATAGCCAGTGAGATTGCAGACGAGATCTGCAGATGTGCTTGGGGGTGGAAGATCGAGAAGGATCTTCCTACGGACGGGTGGTAGACAAGCATTACATACAGGTTTGCGGCTAAGCAGGTATGGCTTAATAAGCTTATTAACTGAGAAATGATTTTTATCTTTCTGTGGTAAGACTATTAACTGAGAAATGACTTTATCTTTCTATGGTGAACCAAGTAAATTAGAGGGAAATAAACTGATTATTCCCTAGAAAAGAAAACCCTTTATGTGCACGGCAGGGACCGTAACTGCTTTTCCATTTAAGAATGTAAACATGGAATATATATTGAACTGAGAACTTGTAATACAGGCAGTAAACCAAATATTAAACAGATAGGAACTAATTAACCCTAATCTGTACCCTGGAGCGAGTAATATTTAAAGAAATAAAACGAACCATAAAACAGAACAGCTACGTTTCTTATATCAATTCAAAGTAGCAACAAACAGTGGCGAGATCGAACCATTATCAAAGCAAGAGCGGGCCGAACATTCGTCGGCAGCCTAAATACAAACTCTGATGTGAAAAAAACAATATCTCTGCTATTACATAAGTAAAACGACAGACTGAAATTATGTACATGCATATTATAGACATAATCTACAGGCGAAGATATTCCTGTTCAAGTAACAAATGAAAAGATCAATACATTATGCATGCGTATAGTTATTTGCAATGAATTCTGGCTCTAAGGTGCCACCGCTGCGGCGTAAGCGTGTGCTTAACTGGCAGGGCACCTTTGCCGAACTAAGAACCAAGATATAGCCACTACAGGATAACACTTACACTTGAAAAGAAATCATATGGCGACTCGTATATCAAACGAGTTCAAAGTAACAGTTGTGGAAAAAGCCAATCCATACCGAGAACATAATATAGCCATATCAAAATACCAGAACTCGCACGACAAACTTGTAACCGAATAACAAAGGATTAACATTATAAAACTGTAACAGTATCTGCTATGAAGCAACGTCCGTGAGTCGGGCAAAACCCTGAAACAGAACAGTACATATATATACAACTCAAGCCGGCGTACCGTGCCTAGGCGGAGTTCCGCCTGAGTTTGGTAAATAAAAGAAAAACAACCAGATATAAATGACCATACAAACTAGAAAATGAGTCATATAGTTTCGCAGTAAAGGAACACCGGATGCATGGCGGGGAAATTGATTACAATAGTAAAACCTCGGCAACCCTGTTCAATGGAACAGAGGTTTAGCTAATACTCTGAGAAAAGATTACGAAAGCAGGACCTTCGGAAAGCAACCAGTTCTTACCCGTAGTGGAACGGCTGAGGGAGGGAAAAGCTAGACTCTTTCCCAACACCGACCGGTTGCCGAAGCACCTCCTGAATACATTGAGACAATTAAACTTAGAGCCCTATTGGAACCGCTGTGAACAATGAAAAATAATTTAATAGCGGGAAAGGTTAAATCCGGCATCATGAGAAAAACTCCAGAAGTTAAGCAAAGAACGAGAACGTCTATACCTGTGTCGAAAGGAGAAGCCGCGGCATGACACCGTGCTCTGGGCTTGAGAATGAAACCCCGGTATGGCAGAGAGCCACCAAAGTCCTCGGCTGCACACAGTCGCTCTAAAGTGAAAACAAGAATAAGCTGAGAGGAAACAACACTTAAATATTTCCCTGTGAAACCCTGCTTCGTGGCGTAATCTGCAACCTTCGATCTGACTGATCTTCTTTCAACCGTTCGATCGACAAGGAGGAACCGGGAAAGATTATGGGCGCGAAATGGTAAGATCGAGGTACCTGGCCTCATAACACTTGGAGCCTGAGGCACGCCACCGCACATGGTCGTTTGAAGGCTGACCACTGATCAAGCCAGGTGGACGGCATACAATAAGCGGAAGCCGTAAGCGGCAGAACTTCACCACATCAGCATCTCGGGGAGGCAAGCCAGTACAATACTTGATAAATGCCATAAAGGTTTTAATTAAGAAGGCGAACAGTCCACTGTACCCGGGACTTACCGTGGGTTCGAAACCATAATCACCACATACCAAAGATAACATATTTAAACATATTAAATAAACGGGTATGGGAAGACCATTAACCCATGCATGCATGTATTCCAAAAATGTAACCATTACAATATGTCGAGTGGGATTTAGTTGTGCTGCATATGATGTGCTTGTCGAAATATATATATATATTTGTTATTGGTACGAGAAATCTCCATATAAGGTTTATGTGCAAGTTTATTATATGTTGGTAAGTAAGAATAAAAATAAATTTTACTCGTGTGATAGAGTGTGACAAATTGGTATCAGAGCCCAGGTTACAACTCTGTGGCCTTGGGTAAACTTTAATAAGTCAGTAATGCTTAACTAGTACCATGACAACCAAATTAAGAGTATACTGAATTATATAATCACAGCTGTTGAACTAGTTAATCTTGTACAGGTAACAGCAGAATGAGAAGAACAAGTAGCGCTCCTCATAGGAACTTGGAACAACCTGATAATGCAGCTCATCCTCAAGGGAATCTTGAGCTATGGGTACAACTGGGAGCAAAAGGCTGCAATACTGATTCGGCTATATTGAGAACAATCCAGGAGCTGAAGGATGAAATGGTTCGTTTGCGTGAGGACAATGCGAGATTAAACATGGAACAGGAGAGGATTCTGAAAAGCTTATCAGACAGACAACATCATCAACAGTCCCCTCCTAGACCTGAACAAACACGAGTAACAGATGAACAAAGCTATCATATGGAATAGGAGGAAGCGGAGGACAGGGCAGAAACGCGAGGCGAGAAGTCTGTTAACGCCTCCGAATATCAAACTCCAAAAAGACCGCGAATAGAGTTACAAGGTGAGTTTCGGAAGATTAAGCCACCTCAATTTGATGGGGAATCAGAAGAAGCCGCAGAAGCATGGCTAATTAATATGAATAAGTATTTCCAAGTGTACGAGTATGATCACCATCTTAAGGCCCGGCTAGATATATTCCAGCTGCAGGCCAAGGCTACATTATGGTGGGAAGAGGTCAAGATGGTGTGGGGAGTGAGTGAGCAGGATGTGACTTGGGAGGCTTTTCAAAGATATTTTAAGGAAAAATACCTGACGGAACGCTTTTATGATGAAAAAGCATGAGAATTCCATGATCTGTGTCTTGGACAGCAGACCATAGATGAATTCATAACCAAATTTACATCACTGCTCCATTATGTACCGTATATTCAGGAGGAGAAGGCTAAGTTGCAGCAGTTTGTTAGCAGTCTACCCCTGACAATGCGAGAAAGGATCGAGTTTGACAATCCGAAGACGATGGATGAAGCAATTCGGAAGGCTAGACTCTGTTACCATCAGAGTAAACAAAAAGGAGAAGGTTTTGGGAAGCGCTGGGTTGACAAGAAGAGCAGCAGAATGGCTGTGGGAAATAAGGGAACTCGCAGCAGCTTCCACAAAGGATTCTCGAAAGGGGCCAGCACTAAAAACCCATCAAGGAGTCAAAGCAGATTTAAGCCACCTGCTGAATCAAAATATAGCGAACAGTAGGTTAGAATGGATAATGAAGGTGCGACAAGGCCACCAGTTCAGTGCTGGGGTTGTGGTGGACCCCATTATATTAGAAATTGTCGTCATCGGAAGGAAAGCGATCAGTTGCCCCAGATCTATGAAGCTTCTACAGTGGGAGACGTGGCCAGATCCATACCCAGAATAAATGCAGCACTTGAGGATCGACAAGCTGACTACCAGCCAACCATGATCGAGTTTGAAGGTAAGATCTTTGATCGAACTGTTTCTATTTTAGTAGATCCAGGAGCTACTTTAAGCTATGTAAGTCCCAAAGTTGTGGAAAGCTGCAGTTTGCAAACTATTAAATTTAAAAATCCCTGGTTAGTACAGCTGGCCACGGGGGCCAAAAGACGAGTACTGACTAAGGTCAGCAGCTGTCCACTAAGGTTAGCTGGTCAGACAATAACAACAGAACTGAACGTACTCCCTCTTGGATCTTATGATGTGCTGATAAGAATGGACTGGTTGGAAAAGCGATGGTCTGTAATTAACTGTAAGACAAAAACAATTTCTTATCGAGATGAACAGGGAGTGGAAAAAGAGATTCAAGGCATCCAAAAACCGGTGCAGATCTGGCCAATTACGGCCTCACAGCTAGTTAGAAGCGTGCGGAAGAAATGCCAAATATATGCAATACATGTGGGGTATGCTGGGGCTGGGGATAAAATTTCGACTGTGGAAAATATACCGGTGGTGCAAGATTTTGCTGATGTATTCCCAGAGGAAATCCCAAGGCTGCCGCCCAAGCGGGATTTGGACTTCACCATCGAATTGGTACCCGGTGCAGCCCCGGTATCCCGTGCATCCTATCGGATGAGTGTGCTGGAATTAACTGAGTTAAAGATGCAATTGCAAGAGTTGTTGGATAAGAAGTACATCCGCCCCAGTGTATCCCCTTGGGGGGCTCTCGTGTTGTTTGTTAGGAAAAAGGACGGAACTCTACGGATGTGCATAGATTATAGACAACTGAACAAATTGACAGTTAAAAACAAATATCCACTACCTCGCATTGATGAGCTGTTCGATCAGGTGAAGGGGGCGACAATCTTTTCAAAGATCGACCTGAGGTCGGGCTATCATCAAATCAGAATTAAGGATGAGGACATAGCCAAAACCGCATTTCGTACTCGTTATGGACACTACGAGTTTGTGGTACTGCCTTTTGGGTTGAATAATGCACCTGCGACATTCATGTGCTTGATGAACAGTGTATTTCACCAATACTTAGACACATTCGTGTTAGTCTTTATTGATGACATACTTATATACTCCCGAAATATGAAGGAGCACGAGGAGCATCTTAGAATAGTGTTACAGACACTACGGGAGCATCAGTTATATGGCAAATTTAGCAAATGTGATTTTTATAAAGAACAGATCCAGTATTTGGGACACATCATCACCAAAGAAGGTATAGCTGTGGATCTCGAAAAGATCAAAACCATAATGGAATGGCCAACACCCAAAGATGTAGCATATATTCGATCCTTTATGGGGTTGGCTGGTTATTACCGACAGTTCGTAGAAGGTTTCTCCCGGATTGCATACCCCATCACTTCTTTGCAAAAGAAGGGGAAAGTGTTTAAGTGGACAGCAGAATGTCAGCGGAGCTTTGAGCAGCTCAAATACCTGCTCACCACCGCACCTGTGCTGAGTGTTGCAGACCCAGAGAAAGAATATGTGGTTTGCACAGACGCAAGTAAGGAGGGCGTAGGTGGGGTGTTAATGCAGGAAGGAAAGGTGATCGCATATGAATCTCAGAAGTTAAAAGAGCATGAGCAGAAGTATTCTACTTATGATCTGGAATTAACCGCGGTGGTTCATGCGCTGAAGATGTGGCGCCATTATTTAGTGGGAAGGAAGTTCTTGCTGATGACTGATCACCATAGTTTGACTAGCTATTTTAGTCAACCAACCTTGAACGCGAGACAAGCAAGATGGGTGGACTTTTTGGGAGGTTTTGATTTTGAAATTAAACATTTGAAAGGAAAAGAAAACCGGGTAGCTGATGCATTGAGTCGAAAAGTGCACTGCCTTTATGAAATCGGTATTAGTAAGGGACATTTCACCCTTGATAAGGAAATTGAAGAGGCTGCTGCTCAAGATCAGATTTATCTACAAAAGAAACAACTGGTGCAGGATTTAAATAGCCACATAATGCAACAAGGGTACACCTTGAATGCAGCCGAAATTTTGTGCTACAAAAAGAAGGTTTATGTACCCAATCAAAGCAGTATTAAAGAAAAGATTCTGGATGAATATCATAGAAGTCCTTATGCGGGACATCCGGGCTATCAAAAATTGATCACATCGCTTCAGAAAGAGTACCACTGGCCAGGCATGAAGAGGGATGCGATGGAATATCTGGCGCGTTGTTTAGAGTGCCAGCAAGTTAAGGCTGAACATCAGCACCCTGCGGGTTTACTGCAGCCATTACCTATACCAGAATGGAAATGGGAGACCATTACCATGGACTTTATTACGAGATTGCCAAAATCTAAAAAGAACAATGATTCTATAATGGTTGTAGTACACAAACTCAGTAAGTCAGCTCACTTCATACCGGTTCAATCCACCTATCGTGCGGCTCAAGTCGCAAATATTTTTATGCAGAATATATTCAAACTCCATGGGCTGCCAAAAACAATAATATCCGATCGTGATGTGAAATTCACATTAGTTTTTTGGAGGACCTTGTTTGAAGGGCTGGGAACTCAATTGAACTTTAGCACCACTTATCATCCGCAAACCGACGGGCAGACTGAGCGGGTGAATCAGGTGGTGGAAGACATGTTGAGGTCTTACGTGATGCAACAACCTACTCGATGGGAGGAGCATTTGCATCTAGTGGAATTTGCTTATTACAATGGGTACCATGCGTCTTTGAAGATGAGTCCATTCGAAGTGCTTTACGGCCGGAAATGCCGTACACCATCCAGTTGGGGTGGACCGGAGGACAAACTCTTGTTGGGTCCCGAGATGTTGGAGGAGATGGAGGTCATGGCCAAAAAGGTCCGGGCTAATTTAAAGATAGCTCAGGACAGACAGAAAAACTTTGCAGATCGGAAGAGGACATTTAAAGTATATCAGGTTGGTGAACATGTGTACGTCAGAATTCGAGCTAGGAAAAGTACTCTTCAATGGAATGCTTGTGCCAAACTGGCACCTCGTTTCTGTGGGCCTTTCCAGATTTTGGTGCGAGTGGGGCCAGTAGCTTATCAGCTAGCCCTACCCAGCCATATTCGAGTTCATAATGTTTTCCATGTATCAGTTTTAAAGAAATATGTCTATGACCCTAGGCACATAATAAGTTGGCAGGATATTCAGGTAAGAAAAGGACTGTTAATAAATGTAAAACTAAAATAGAATGTTAGTAAGAAGCTGACTGAATAGTGTGTGCTTCAGGTGGAACCGGAAGGAGAGTTCATGGTCGAGCCAGTGAACATATTAGATCGGAGAAGAGTCGAGCTGCGGAAAAGGATCATCCACCAGGTTAAAGTGCAATGGCAGCACTTTGGGCCTGACGAGGCCACCTGGGAGGATGAACAGAGTATGAGGGAAACTTATCTCAGACTATTTTTGGCTGAACAGCAACATCGGGACGATGTAGAACTTCAGGAGGGGGAGATGTGATGCCCTTCGTGAGGAGTAATGTTGGTAAATTAGTAAATTTTACTGTGAGATAAACTCTGTTTGATGAAATATATAAACTCTGTTGTTAAGTATTATTAACCATTATGATAATTAATTCTGTTATCATTATTCAATGTGAGTATATGATTAACTGTGGCTAACCACTGTGAAGGTGGTTAAATAAAAGAAACCCTAACTGCCTTGAGGAGGCAGTTGAGTCCCCAAGAGGAAAAAGGGGAAAATGCCAAGTCTAGTTAGGATCAGATGGCAGAAGGAAGAAAGAAGAGTGCTATGTCTAGTTGGGACGAGATGGCATGTTTATGAGGAAGAGAATTCCTGAATCCACTATGTCTGGTTAGGATCAGATAGCGAGAACTGGCATAGCCAGTGAGATTGCAGACGAGATCTGCAGATGTGCTTGGGGGTGGAAGATCGAGAAGGATCTTCCTACGGACGGGTGGTAGACAAGCATTACATACAGGTTTGCGGCTAAGCAGGTATGGCTTAATAAGCTTATTAACTGAGAAATGATTTTTATCTTTCTGTGGTAAGACTATTAACTAAGAAATGACTTTATCTTTCTATGGTGAACCAAGTAAATTAGAGGGAAATAAACTGATTATTCCCTAGAAAAGAAAACCCTTTATGTGCACGGCAGGGACCGTAACTGCTTTTCCATTTAGGAATGTAAACATGGAATATATATATTGAACTGAGAACTTGTAATACAGGCAGTAAACCAAATATTAAACAGATGGGAACTAATTAACCCTAATCTGTACCCTGGAGCGAGTAATATTTAAAGAAATAAAACAAACCATAAAACAGAACAGCTACGTTTCTTATATCAATTCAAAGTAGCAACAAACAGTGGCGAGATCGAACCATTATCAAAGCAAGAGTGGGCCGAACATTCGACGACAGCCTAAATACAAACTCTAATGTGAAAAAAAAACAATATCTCTGCTATTACATAAGTAAAATGACAGACTGAAATTATGTACATGCATATTATAGACATAATCTACAGGCGAAGATATTCCTGTTCAAGTAACAAATGGAAAGATCAATACATTATGCATGCGTATAGTTATTTGCAATGAATGCTGGCTCTAAGGTGCCACCGCTGCGGCGTAAGCATGGGCTTAACTGCAGGGCACCTTTGCCAAACTAAGAACCAAGATATAACCACTACAGGATAACACTTACACTTGGAATGAAATCATATGGCGACTCGTATATCAAACGAGTTCAAAGTAACAGTTGTGGAAAAAGCCAATCCATACCGAGAACATAATATAGCTATATCAAAATACCAAAACTCGCACGACAAACTTGTAACCGAATAAAAAAGGATTAACATTATAAAACTGTAACAGTATCTGCTATGAAGCAACGTCCGTGAGTCGGGAAAAACCCTGAAATAGAACAGTACATATATATACAACTCAAGCCGGCGTACCGTGCCTAGGCGGAGTTCCGCCTGAGTTTGGTAAATAAAAGAAAAACAACCAGATATAAATGACCATACAAACTAGAAAATGAGTCATATAGTTTCGCAGTAAAGGAACCCTGGATGCATGGCGGGGAAATTGATTACAATAGCAAAAACCTCGGCAACCCTGTTCAGTGGAACAGAGGTTCAGATAATACTCTGAGAAAAGATTACGAAAGCAGGACCTTCGGAAAGCAACCAGCTCTTACCCGTAGTGGAACGGCTGAGGGAGGGAAAAGCCAGACTCTTTCCCAACGCCGACCGGTCGCCGAAGCACCTCCTGAATACATTGAGACAATTAAACTTAGAGCCCTATTGGAATCGCTGTGAACAATGACAAACAATTTAACAGCGGGAAAGGTTAAATCCGGCATCATGAGAAAAACTCCAGAAGTTAAGCAAAGAACGAGCACGTCTATACCTGTGTCGAAAGGAGAAGCCACGGCATGACACCGTGCTCTGGGCTTGAGAATGAAACCCCGGTATGGCAGAGAGCCACCAAAGTCCTCGGCTGCACACAGTCGCTTTGAAGTGAAAACAAGAATAAGCTGAGAGGAAACAACACTTAAATATGTCACTGTGAAACCCTGCTTCGTGGCGTAATCTGCAACCTTCGATCTGACTGATCTTCTTTCAACCGTTCGATCGACAAGGAGGAACCGGGAAAGATTATGGGCGCGAAATGGTAAGATCGAGGTACCTGGCCTCATAACACTTGGAGCCTGAGGCACGCCACCGCACATGGTCATTTGAAGGCTGACCACTGATCAAGCCAAGTGGACGGCATACAATAAGCGGAAGCCGTAAGTGGCAGAACTTCACCACATCAGCATCTCGGGGAGGCAAGCCAATACAATACTTGATAAATGCCATAAAGGTTTTAATTAAGAAGGCGAACAGTCCACTGTATCCGGGACTTGCCGTGGGTTCGAAACCATAATCGCCACATACCAAAGATAACATATTTAAACATATTAAATAAACGGGTATGGGAAGACCATTAACCCATGCATGCATGTATTCCAAAAATGTAATCATTACAATATGTCGAGTGGGATTTAGTTGTGTTGCATATGATGTGCGTGTCGAAATATATATATATATTTGTTATTGGTACGAGAAATCTCCATATAAGGTTTATGTGCAAGTTTATTATATGTTGGTAAGTAAGAATAAAAAGAAATTTTACTCTTGTGATAGAGTGTGACATGATTACTTAAAAAATAAATGTAAAAATACATATATATGAGACAAAATATAAATAGAAATTGTTAAAAAAAAATTGTTTAACCATAAAAGAATTTGGAAAAAAAAAATTAAAAAATTAAAAAATTTATGTATATAAATATAAGTAAGTAAAAATATAAAGATTAAGAAAATCATTAACAAAAACTATCAAAAAAAAAAAAAAAAAAACTAACTAGATTAAACAAAAATAGAAAATTAACAAAAAAATAAAATTAAAAACTAGTAAAATTAATATTAAAAACATTTAGAAAAAAATAAAAAGACAAAAATAAGCTCAAATTATTAAATAAAAAAAACTAAAAAAATATCGAAATTTTAAAAATATAGGTATTTTCCAATAAGTAAATAAAAAAATTAAAGAACATTTTCAACTTACAAAAAAAAGTCTTTTTGATTTCAAAATAAATAAATAAATAAATTTTTAATTAAATTTTCATTATTTATTTAAAAACAAACAAAAAAAATTAAAGATAATTTTTTTTAAACGTAATTTTTTTTTTTTTTGAAAGAAAAAATTCATTAAACAGTTGTAATAAAAATTATTAAATTTTAATTTATTAAAAAAGTTTAGTAAGATATAAATTAATAAAAAGTTATTAAAAATACAAATATTTATTTATTTCAAAATACAAATCATAAAAAAAAAATTAATTTTCTTAAAACCAATTTAATTTTTTTATTCGAATTTTAAAAAATTATTAATTTTTTTTTTAAGTTAATATACCAATCAAAATTAATTATAAATATGTTTCTTAAAAAATTTTAAAAAATATTATTAAACAATTTTATTTTATTTTTTTATTTATTAAAAGAATTTTTTAAAAAATTATTAAAATTTTCTAATGAAAATTATGTTTTTATTAAAAAAATAAAAAAATAATAATGGGCCCCCGCCGCGCCACCACCGGGCGGCAGGAGGGTCGTGGGTCGATTCCCGGAATCGACCCACGGCCCCCCGCCACCCGGTGGTGACATGGCCGGGGGCCTAGGTGCTGCGGGCAACCCCTGGGCCCCCGGCCGCGCCACCACTGGGCGGCGGAAGGGCGTCGGTTGATTCCGGGAATCGACCCATGCCCTCCCACCGCCCGGTGGTGGTGCGGCCGGAGGCCGAGGGGCTGCGTGTAGACCCTGGGCCCCCCGGCCCATGCCCTCCCGCCGCCGAGTGGTGCCGCGGCCAGGGGCCCATTTTTTTTTTTATTTTTTTAATAAAAACATAATTTTCATTAAAAAATTTTAATAATTTTTTTAAAAATTCTTTTAATAAATAAAATAAAAAATAAAGAATTGTTTAATAATATTTTAATTTTTTTTAATAAACATATTTATAATTAATTTTGTTTGGTATATTAACTTAGAAAAAAAATTTAATAATTTTTTAATTTTTAATAACAAAATTAAATTTGTTTTAAGAAAATTAAATATTTTTTTTATGATTTGTATTTTGAAATAAATAAATAATTGTTTAAAAAAAACATTATAATTTTTTTTTTTAATTAGAAAAATATGGTTAAAAAAAATGTAAATTTAATTTTTTGGTTTTTTTTTAGACCTAAAGTGTAGGTTTAATTGTTTCTTTTTTTTGAAAATATAAAATGTAGTTTTAATAATTTGAATTTTTAAATTAAAAAATAATAAAAATAAAAATTGTTTAAATTTTTTATTTTTTTTTTTAATAAAGGACAAGATTGTTTAAAAAAAAAATTATCTATTTATTTTTAAATAAAATAGGTATATTTAATAAAAGATAATCGCATTTTTGTTTTTTTAAGCAAAAAAAACCATTTTTTTGGGTTTTTTTTTTTTTTTTAATTTAAATTTATTTTTGTTTTTTTCAATATTAATTTTACTAGTTTTTTTATTTTTTTCATTAATTTTCTTCTTTTAGTTTGTTTTTTTTTTATTTTTTTTTTTTTTCCTAGTTTTTGCTAATGTTTTTTTAATTTCTCTATTTCCAGTTATATATATATATATATAAGTTATTATAAGAAGGTCATCAACCCCACCCTACAAGATCAAAAGTATCTCTCTATTTTAACTAGGTCAAAGAAGAAAATTAATATAGCAAAGATTAGAACGAATTCTCATGAGCTCCATAGTGAAACAGGTCGTTGGGCAATTCCTAAAACGCCATGGATGGAAAGGATCTGCCATATATGTGAGAATAGGAACATCGAAGATGAAAACCACTTCCTCTTAGAATGCCCTGCGTATAACCACATTAGATCTCAGTTTCACAATCTTTGTTACAATACTGACCTTCCTAGCCTTTTACAATGTCAAAATTATAGTGAGCTCGGGAGGCTTCTCTCCAAGCTTTTTGAGCATAGGAATAAAATATTAAATCAAAATAAATAATTTCTTTCTTTAGGTCCGATAGACCATTGTTTGGTCTCAGCGGACATTAACCATTATCATCATCATCATCATCATCATATATATATATATATATATATATATATATATATATATATATATATAGATATATATAGATATATATATATTAATTTTGTTTCTTTTTTCTAAATTCATTTATGGTTTGTGAGATAATTTTTTTTTACATATATTTTTTTTTTTTAATATTAATTTTACTAGTTTTTAAAATTTTTTTCATTATTTTTTTATTTTTTTTTAACTAGTTTGTTTCTAATTTTTTTTTCCTAGTTTTTGCTAATATATTTCTTTTTATTTCTCAATATTTACTTACTTATATATATATATTTTTTAATTTTGTTTTTTTTTCCAAATTCTTTTATGGTTTATGATATAAATTTTTTTTAACATTTTTTATTTTTATTTTTGTCTTTTTTATATATATTTTTATATTTGTTTTTTATACACAATTATTTCATGTGGATTGAAAATTTAATTAACGATGTATAAATATGTAGAATATCGAAAATGCAAAATATCAACCTTCTTCTTTAAATATGAAAATCAATAAAAACCCCACTACCAAAAAAAAAAAAAAAAAAAATTAAAAACTAGAAAATATGAAGAAGAAGATCACTTCCAAAATTATTAAATTTACAAAATAATTATTTACATTTCATACATTAGAAAATTTAAAGTCAAAAAATAGGTCTTTTAAAAAAAGGGTCTGATGCAGAATAACCATTTTTTTAAATTAGCATGAAAATCACTACCATTCTAAAACGCAATGTACATAAAAAAAATGAAAGTGCAAAAAACTATGCTCTAAAAAAAACATGTGTGTTCTGCATCACCCCTTTTCAAAATCAGGTCACTTTTTTGCTATCTCTACAAAACGGGTAACATTATCAGTTCCCGTTTCAAAGTTTAGATTTTTAATGTTAGGTGTAGATTTGCAATCACAAGACATGTTGTTGAAGTACATCGGGGGTTTACACAGTTACCTTGAGCATACTATCTTAATGTTTAATCCCAATAATCTAGATGATGTGTGTGTGCAAGGAACTCATCTTGAGGCAAGAGGGAAAAACACTCTAAAAGAAGGTAGTAAAAAGCCATTTAAGAGTAAAGGAAAAGAAAAGGATTTCAAAGGGAAGGGAAAGAAAAATGCATCTATCAAAAAGGAAGGAGAGAAATTAACATGAAAACATTACTCCAAAGAGGGTCACGATGAAGCTCATTGTTGGAAGCTTCATCCTGAACTAAAACTGAAAAAAAATCAACAAAAAGGGAAAACAAAGACAACTGCAACCACTCAACGGGATTTGTGATTTAATTCGAGTGATGAAACTAAAATTACAGCCATGGGTATAACAAGAAAATAATCCATTGCTAGCACTAATACTTCAAATTCATGGAATGAAACTCCAAATGAAAAGAAGAGGATAAAACTTTTTCACATAGGGGTGATCTCAAAACATACCAAGATTGATACACTTTTTGACAGTGTCTCTCAAGACAATCTTATCTCTAAAAAAATTGTCAAAAGTTTAAGCTTGGAAACCATTCCACATCATAAACCATATTCACTTGGATGGGTGTGTGAAAATGAACAATTTTAGGTTACTAGAAAGTGTAAACTAAAATGCGCCATTACTCTAAATTTCATAGATAAAGTGGACCTTGATGTTGTGCCATTGGACATATGTGGCATAATTTTGGGCAACCTGTACCTCTATGACAAAAAATTTATCTTCCATAGACATGAAAACAAATAACAATTGTTAAAAGATGGAGTAGAATATATTGTGAGAGCTCATAGCAAGAAACTAAATATTTCACTTGTTAATGCGGAGCAGATGAAAAGACTAGTGAATTCAAGTAAGAATTTTCTGCTTCTAATGATCAAACCCAATAATGATGTTGATAATGGATATTTTAAAGGTTATGATTCAAAATTGAAATCTGAATTGGTTGATGTAGTTAACCAATATGATGAGATGTTTCAGGAACTAGAAGGATTACCTCCAAAGAGAGGAATCCAACATGAGATACAGTTGCAGTAGGATTGTCCTCTTCCTAACATTGGCATGTACAGGATGTCAGTGATGGAAAGTGCAGAAATTAAGAAGAAAATTCAAGAGTTGTTGGACAAAGGGATCATCAGTCCATCTTCTTTTCCATGTGGTTCACCTATTGTCTTGGTGCCAAAGAAATATGGAACATGGCGCATGTGTGTGGACTTCCGTGCATTGAAAAAAATTACGGTAAAGAATCATTACCGACTCCTTAGAGTAGATGATTTACTTTATCAATTGAAAGACACAAAGTGTTTTACTAAGTTGGAATTAAGGAGTGCCTACCATCAAATTAGAATAGTTGAAGGAGACATTTGGAAGACAACATTCAAAACAAAACAAGGTTTGTTTGAATGGCTAGTCATGCCTTTTGGTTTATGTAATGCTCCTGCTACATTCATGCATGTGATGAATGACGTATTAAGGCCATTTCTTGATGAGTTTGTTATAGTCTACTTAGATGACATCTTAATTTTTAGTAAATATCATGATGAACATGTCATGCATGTAAGAAAAGTACTTGATGTATTGAAGAAAGAATAGTTATATCTTAAGATGTCAAAGTGTGGATTTGGAAACACTTCTTTAGTTTACATAGGTCACATTGTTGGAGGAGGTGAGTTGAAAATAAATCCATCCAAGTTTGATGTCATTTTGAATTAGCCATGGCCTAAAACAATTAATGAGGTAAGAAGGTTTTTGGGAGTAGCCCAATATTGGAGGAAATTCATTGCTAAATTTTCTTCTATAGTAACTCCTTTGCATGCATTGACAAGTGTGAAAAAGGTTTTTCATTGGGGAGGCAAACAGAAAAAGACCTTTGATGCATTGAAGGAAAAGATCAGTTTAGCTCCAATACTTGCACTTCAAAATTTGAGACAGTCATTTGAGATTCAGTCTGATGCTAGTGACTATGACATGGGTGAAGTATTCATGTAACATGGTAAGCCTATCTGTTTTCATTCGGAAAATTTTAATGGTTCAATGATTAACTATCCTACATATGAAAAGGAATTGTATGGATTGGTGCAAAGTGTGAAAAAATTGAAACACTACTTGATGGGTAAGGAAACAATCATTCACATTGATCATCAACCATTGAAATACTTGCAATCTCAATCAAAGTTGTAGTAATAAAGGCACTTCCAATGGATGGGTTTTCTTCAACAGTTGCACTTGGTAATCAGGTATAAGAAAGGTATCTACAATAAAGTTTCCAATCTGATTTCTAGGCCTATTATTAGTGCAGCTACTTTACTCAAGCATAATTCTATTTTGCATGAAATTTATATTGAGAAATATGCACTGAACAATGAATTTCAAGATGTTTATGCAAGCTTGAGTCAAGGTAAAGAAGTAGAGGAATTGAATTATCATTTGCATGATAACTTGGTGTACCATCTTGGCAAGCATTGCATTCCATAGGGAGAAAGAGTTAACATCATAAGAGAGACACATACTTCTCTTATTGTTGGTCATTTCGGTATAAGTAAGATGATGGCACAACTACAGAGGTATTGTTATTGGCCTCTTATGGTTGAAAGTGTGTCATGTTTTATTAAAGGATGTTCAATATGTGCAGTCAATAACACTAGAAATAGGAAATTAGGATTTTACACACTACTTCTGGTTCCTTCATGACCATGGGAGAGTGTTTCTATGGATTTTGTAGGAGATCTTCCATTGTCAAAAAGAGCTCATGATTATTTGTATGTATTTGTGGATAGGTTCAGCAAAATGTGTATTTTTATGCCATGTAAAAAGCAAGTTACAACTGAACATACTGCTAAGTTATTCTTTCAGAATGTATGCGTGCATTTTGGATTTCCTACATACATTGTTAGTGTTCGAGATTCTCGCTTTGCGTGAATTTTTGGTCAAGCTTGTGGGGATTCATGGACACCAAATTGAAAAAGAGTACAACTTTTCATCCACAAACAAATGGTCAAATAGAGGTGGTGAACATAACAATGATACATCTTCTACATGGGTATTTCAGCAAGCATCCTATGTTGTGGGATGAACACTTGCACTATATTGAGCATTCTTACAACTGGGCCAAACACTCTTCACCTCAAACATCACAATTTGAGGCATGTTTAGGATACTTGCCTACATCTCCTTTGGATTTCATTTTTGGCAAAGATGTTGCTATTGATGGTCATAGTGAAATAGAAAAAACAAGAAAGTTCATTGAACAAATCCAATTGGTACACCAAAGAGTTCAAGAACAGCTTGAAAAGAGCCAAGGCAAGTACAAAGCAAGGAAAGTACAATGAGAGGAAAGTACAAAGCAAGGCATGACAAACATTATGTAGATAACAAGTTCCAAGTTGGTGATGAAGTTTGGCTTCACATTAGCAAAGAGTGGCTCCAGGGAGAAGGTAAAAGCCTAAAACCAATTAGATATTGTCTATTCATAATTTTGGAAAAGATTGGTAACAATGCCTTCATGTTGGATTTGCCTTCATATATGTGAATTTATGTTGTTGTTAATGTTGAAAACTTAAGGTTGTATGAGCCTCCTTTGGTTGAAGATCAAGGAGAGAAAGTTCAAATTCCATCTGTTGAAGACTTTTCTCCAGAATTCCTTAATGAGCTTCAGCAAGACACTATACTTAACAAAAGAACAAGGACATCGAAAAGTGGAAGTGTCGACTATCTTCGAGTGGGACTTAAGGGAAAAAAATCCTTCAAAATCCAAGTGGATAGAGAATGGAAAGGTGAGGGAATTGTACCCTCACCTGCTGGTGAACTGAAAGTGATATTTTGGGGTCCAAAAGGCCTCCAATGGGGAGGAATGATCAAGTGCTTAGAATTATGTTCAAAATTCAAACTCACGAGAATGGTGTGGAACTTGATCAACTACTTAGTGGTCATCATCCTAAATCTGGTGCAACTCATTTCGTGTGAAACGGACTTTGCATGACTCCAGAAATGAGTTCTGTCCACTTTTTCATACATGGGTGAATTTAAGAAACAGTGGACAGCCCAGTGAGCAGTCCATACTGTTGACGTGGGATTGACTGGGAATGTGAGGCGGTAGTTTGACTTGGTGAAAGTCCCCTGAGAAAATGGGGTGGTGACAAGTGTCATTGTAATGTTGGTTCAAATTTTCGCATTTTTTTTATTAGTTAGTGAAGTGGCCAACCACAGGTTGACACGTGGCCCAGGGGTTGCTGCCATGTGGCAGCTCGGGAGGCCACCAAAAGTTGGTTATAGATAGGCAGAGGTAGCAGGGATCGAACCTCCCACATCCCAACACGCAACAAACACTAACGCCAATATACCACTTCCGTAGATCTTAACCTATAAGGGTGGCGCATATTAATAAATCTTAACAATGCAACAATTAGGGGTTAGGTAGACTTAACCACCCCCCAATGTGAACACATCGCACCAATGGTCACACTAACCGCCATATATGGCAATCTTTAAACCGCCATTCAAAAAACCATTCAAAAACCATTCAAACCGCCACATGAGAACATTGGCGTGACCGTCAGCTTAATTGCCACCACTGATCATTGTAGCTTGACCACCAACATCTAACTATTGGGGTCTCTGCCACATGTGAATGCTTTCATGTAACTCTTAGCAGCTATGTAACCGTTGGAGGGAGGGGGCCAATGCCAGGGGCTAGCCCCTAGGAGCATGACCCCCCATATGTCCATATTTTTCGATTTTTAGGCCTTAGCGGCTAAATTAACATCCCAAAAATCTGCCCAGATTTTGGTAGATTTGGTGGCCCGTTAGCGGAAAATGGGGCAAAATTGTAGGATGATGCTGGATTTTGGGAAATCTATGGAGTGAATATTGGAGAAGCTAGGGGAGGTCATAACTTCTCTAGTTTTCGACCAAATTGGGTGCAGAAAGAGGCTAGGTAGCTATTTTTGGACATTCTGGACTCATTGGAGTAGATTCCAGAGGCATTTGGCATTGTAAACACATGTTTCTACACATTTGAGCATAATAGAGAGGCCCTAGCCATTGAAAGCTAGGCCAAGGAGACGTAGCCGAGGAGTAGTGAACTCCTTCATCATGTTCATGTTGTGATGTCTTTTTGGTGATGTTCTGTACATTTTTATGTTGTTGTTCAATCTCTTATTTATGTTAAAATTTCTTATAAAATTAACATGAAACTCATTTTTCACTTGTAAAACGCATGAATCCTTAAACACATGAATAACATATTGTTTATAATCAGAGGAGTATCTTAACACAACAAATTAATATTCTTAATCATATCAATGCAGTAGCTCAATTGACCATGACCATATTATGTAATCCTTGAAATCAAAGTTCAAATTCCCATACTTGAACCCAATAATATGTAATATAATAAATACTATAATAGTAATATTTATGTTACTGTTATATATATATATATATATATAAAATCTATTTAACTTATACCAATTATATATATTAATATTGATACTAGTTTTATAATATTAATATTATAATATATTAAATTAATAACATATCAAAATTAATATTAATATATATTAATATTAATACTAATGTTATAATATCAATATATTATAATATATTAAACCAATAACCTATCAAAATTAAAATTATATTGAAGTTAATAATATTAATATTTATAATATTACTAAAGTTCATGTTCTTCTCATCTTCTTTAGAAGTGTGCATGGGTGATGTCCTCATGGAACTCCTAGATGGAGCATCTTCACCATGGTGTTCAATACATTACCTACACACCACCTGCCTTCCAGGACTCTAATGTTGAGTTGCCTATAACATCGGTCTGATTCTTCAATTGTGGTTGTAATTTCAATGGAACTAGAGTAGAACAATTAAATAAAAGAAGTTACATGTATCGGCATAGCAGTAGGGATCAATCCTTGTGACTCAAGCTTCAATGATTCAATAGTGCAAACAAGTGAGAAGAGAAACAACTAAAATATTAATTTGGGATGTGACAATGAAGTGGTCTATTGTTTTGTGCTGGTTGGAGTTACAAAAAAGAGAATAAAATATTAATTTGGGATGCAGCAATGGAGTGGTATATTGTTTTGTGTTAGTTGGAGTTACAAAAAAGAGAATGGGATCAGGACATAACTTTTGCATAGGTCATGACTGCGATACGAACCTTGAACCCTCTCTTTGCCTCTATCTTATCTCTATCTCATTTAATTTCTGTGATGCGTAATCACCATCTTCATCTTGCATAACAAATGAAATTTCCAAAGTCTACTTGGCATTATGACAGTTCAACATTCCAAAATATAAGCAACAATAATAAATGTTTTGCCTTATATCACTATTTGGAAATTATTATTTTTCCAAATTTATAACTTTATTTGATTTTTAGAAATTCTGAATAAAAGTTTGTTTTGGACTGTCCTTAAAAATTAATTTATGGCTCAATAATTTTTTTCTAAATGTTTTAAATTAATTTATAGCACTCATAATTATCTCATTTTTTTTATTAACAAAAACAAAAATTTTGGCATTAAGTTATTCGAAATTTCAAAAATTACTGCTACTTTGCTACCATTATCATACATAATGCAAAAAGTACTGCTACGTTAGGCTCGACAATATTAGACACATAAAAAAACACATTTACAGTGTGCAAATATATCTCATGGAGGAGGGTTGATGGGAATCTTATCTCAGGGGCCATCAAGGGCGTTGCAGGTTGTGTTTTAATTTTCTTGTCAGTTTCTCTGAAATTGTAAGTTTGTAAGTTGGCGACAAATCCTATCACACTCATTTTCACATTGGTTTATATTGGATTGGAGATTTTAAACTTCTTTAGTTACGAGTATAGATCTATCTTAAATACGGATCTAACATGAGCTTAGAGGGATCAAATTTTTTCAAGCGCAATTTTTTTTTATGATGTATAGTTATATATCTATATATATATATATATATATAGATATATATATATATATATATATATATATATGTGTATATATATATATATATATATATATATATATATGTATATGTATATGTATATGTATATGTATATGTATATGTATATGTATATATATATATATATATATATATATATATATATATATATATATATTTTAAATTTATTTTGGCTGACATGAGAAAAATTTCAACTTTGATGACTGACAAGCAACGTTACACATCATAATGGGCTGTAGAATAAGCCTCTAGACTCAAAGAAGAAGATGTTGGTAGACTACTGAAAAACCTACTAACGAAATTCACTAGTCTCATCATAATTGTCGATGGGAGGGTGAGCGAAAATGTTACAGGGGATGGAGCGGCCAAAAGTAGAGGAAGGCAAGTCTTTTCACGCCATTAAGACCCTGATCCCAAAGCTACAAATTGAGTCAAACTTGTCGTACACTAGAATACCATCGAGACCCAATACCAGCCATACTTTATTTCCTATGATCCATCTAACAGTATCCCTCCCCTCCTACCATTCTTATAATTATCTAATATTTTTATTTTTATCATTTTTAAAATTTGAAAACATAAAAATAGCAAATTATTATAAAAGAGGGAAAGTCAATGATGTCAACTTTGTGTCTCGTTAAATTTTTAGAATTTATTAAATTTTACAATTTTTTTTTTTAAAATTTAGAATAAAATATTATTTCATATGGTTTTGAAAAAAAAACTTTAAAAGTAACTTATGACTAGATATTTTTTTCTCAAATATTTTTATAAATTAATTTTCATAATTTTGTCTCATTATCTAATATTTTAATTTTTATCTTTTAAAATTTGAAATTTAAAAATCGTTTTTCTCTAATTTAATAAAAAAAATATCATAAACCATGTGAAAGTCAATTACGTAAACTTTAAGCCGTGAACCTTAATTATCCTTTATGTTATCAGGTGCCATCACTTTAATTTTAAATATATTAAATATTTTTAAAAACTAAATATAAAAATTAAAAGAGTGTTATAAATTCATTCTCCTATTTAAACTACCTGATATTAATTTGATTGGTTTCAAACCATATAAATGTATTTGATCATTGAATACAAATCAAGCTATTTAATTATAACATATATGCATGATATATATTTGGATATTTAGATCTACTTGATTATTTCAAAAGCTGTTTGAAATATAATACAATCTCTGGGTGCGGAAAGTTAGTTTATGTTTGATTTAAATTAATAAAAAATAAAAATAAAAATTATTAGTTTAAATTATTTGAAATAAATATAAATAACATTTCAATAAATTTTAAAATTTTATAAACAAAATAATAATTTTAAATATATTAATCTTTAAATTATATATAAATTATAAAGTTTTATAACTAAAATAGTATTTTTAAATATATTAATATTTAAATAATATATAAATTATAAAATTTTATATTTTAATTATTTGAGTTTAAACTAAAATAAATTAAAAAAAATGTTTTTTTTTTTAAATGTTTTGCTGGTCATTCTTTCAATTTAAATATATAATGTTCAATGAATATTTCATTTAGTACTTAATTTTTATTTTAATAATTTGATTTTCTATTTATATTAAATTTATTAATTTTAAGATTAAAATAAATTTAATTATTTTTTGTTTTTTAAAGTATTTGTGATTTGTGAGACTAATCTATAATTTAAAAAAGTATGACTCAATTGTATTAGAGATTACATTTATTATGGGCCAGCTAGTTTTTACAATGTGAATTTTTCTGGTATTCTATAATAAGTTTGGAAACTTGACCAACTTACAAAATAAAACCCTAAAAATACAATAACTCTCACAAAATTTCATCTAAATCTAATTGACTAAATCAAACACAAAATAAACTTAATCAATATTATTTATATAAAATATATATAGTAATATAAATATTTAACTAAAATATATATAGTGGTATAAATATTTTAACACCTTCATTGATGATTTAGGAATCTTGTAAACAGCCATAAGTGGACATAAGATATGATATGTTGTTCAATGTGAAAGTCCATGGATAACACTTAAAATATATGCTTTGATCATCATAATAATATTTATGGCCATGATGGTGGAAGAGACACATATTTTGAAAGAATTTGCTCTGACCATGTGCATACCTTTTAGTTTAATGTAGTACATCTTATATAAAAACATGAAAGAGTGGTTGAGGCACTAGATGTCACAGTGCCAACAAATGAAAAATGGAAATGGTAAGAATACCCATATGATCTAGATGATATATGGAGTTACAATATCATTTAACTATAATCCGGCATCGGAACATGTTACTATTTCACATAAATAATTATTTTGCAATATGGCGTGCAAAATGATTGTCTACTGTACTTTGTCTTACCTACCTAATGCAATTATAATAGCTCCACGATAGCCTTCTTGTCTGTGTTGAGGAAGTTGACAAGCAAATCTGTGCAATATTACATTTCTAGTTTTTGAGTATTTGTATGTGTGTTTACCAAAGGAAGTGGACTTAGCACCAAACTTCTATGACAAGACCTTCTTTAAAGTTTATAATGCAGTAAAAAACTTAGTTGGGCAGTGTTGTCTCCTTCAGTGTTCAATTTCCCTGCAACAAAATCTATTTCTAGACAAAAATTTTGGGCCACAGTCTTTTGTTACAATAGACAAAAAAAATTATGCCACAATCTTTTGTTACAAGAAGTAGATTAGTACATCAGTGATTCCTTTGAATTTTGTGGGTGCATACCTTAACCTATTAGTTACTTCCCGCCATAATTTAAGTAAGCTTTTTCATAAAAAAAGAAATGAATAAGATGTAAATAAATATATTTACCATGAATTACTTCCCACCATTATTTATGTAGGAGTAAAATTATAAATGTGTAGACATATCAATTTATTAGTTACTGCCAAATCAACACTATAGGATTTGATTTTCCCATTAACCACTATTAACTTAGCATTGACCAATACAATTTCCAATATTTCTTGTAATTTTTTCAAAAGCATAATTTCTAATTTCTAACCTCTAACTTGAATGCCCTACCCTACTTATTTTAAATAAGTTATTAAATTTACATTCAATATATTTAAATATAACAAAAAATTTAATTATAATCAAAATTTAACATCTTCCTCTTCATTGTTTCTTTGTAATTTAAATATAAAATATAATTAATATATCTTCCTTAAAATGAAAAATTGAAAAATTGTGAAAAAACAAAACATTTTTTAAATTTAAATTATTCAAATTCATTTTTATTAACCTCTTAATCTTGTTTAAGAAATAATTCTATATTTACACCCTACCAAAGGAAAAAAAGATAATATTAAAACTATTTAAAGAATAATTCCTTTTCCATAGGACTTATAGTCTATATTCGAGGCTTTTTGGCCATTACGTGAAACTCTCATATTTTAATGGGTTTCCATATGGTAGGTAAATTTTAACAATTTTTTTATTATAATTAAGTTTGTGAACTTAGCACATAAGAACACATTATTGTTGTGCAAATTTTCTTTATATTTTGAAATCCAAAAAATATAAGAAATCATTTTTAACATAGTAATATTTACATATATAAGTGAAATATTTCATTATCTAAAATATCAAATGTATTTACTAAATAAATGTAAAATTAAATTCTAATTCTAAAAAATAGTCATTTAACATATTTTTAAATAAAATCACATTAAAATAAATACATAAATAAAACCTATATATAACCAATCAAAAACTTATTACACAATTTTAGAGATAACGTAATTCAAATTTATATAATATATATAGTCATTACACAATTTGAGAGAACATAATTCAAATCATTATTAGAGAAATAATTTTTTATAAACTTTTTAAAACCTTAAATTTTCCATAACTATGTAGCTCAATATTATTAATTTAAAAAAAAATGAAAACCTTTAATTACAAATACAAAAACTAAAATGAAAAGCGTTAATTACAAATACGTAACGTGTGAAGAAAAGGTTTTAGAGATGGTTTTAAAGTAGTAAATTAGGCAGGTTTTCATATTTTTACATCAAAACTTTTACTAATAAAATCACATGTTATTTTTTCATAAAATGTTTAAAACAATATAGCTTAAATTATTGTAATGTATATACTGTAATGTTTAGTTTATACACATTTATATTTTTAAAATAGGAACACAACGATAAATTATTTTAATTATATATGTTATTTTTCTATTATTTGATCTAATTTTTGAGCTAAAGGATTTATTTTACATCCAACGTAATGTGTAATTTTGTTTATCTGTTATCAAAGTTGAAATTTTGTTCACTTCAACTCAAATATAAATTATATATAAAAAAAAAAAAAAATTAGATAACTATACAAAATATTTAAATAATGTCTCTTGATAAAAAAATTTCCAGTAAAGAAATTGGATCCTTCTCAACTTTTGTTAAATCTATATTTAAGATGGATATATGCTAATTTACTATATCTATCACTTTCAACCATTGTTCTATGAACCAATCTGGATCTTCTTTTGTCATGAACCCATGTAAAAATTTTTTTTAACATATAATATAATTGGCCGATCATTATAAAATTCACAATTAATGAATTATTTGAATATAGTTCTAACTCAGAAAAACTTTACACAAGCGGAATTATAAAATTCATAATTAATAAATTATTTAAATATAGTTCTAACTCAGAAAAACTTCACACCTACAAAATTTTATAATGAGTCAATCATTGTACATACAACCATGGTCATGGTACAAGGCAATTCATAAAAGTTATGTGTTGATTATAAGTCTAACGGAGATATTTGCTCTTCGCCCTATACCCTTTATAAGGTTTCCTAAGTTCACTGTCAATTGCATTTATATTCTATCTGACTAAGTTAAGGTCGGCTACCAGTTGGTACCATCAATTTATGGTGGACTTAAATGGGGATGGCCCCTGCCTAGGGATATGAAGTTGCTCCCTCTAGAGTTTTCTTTGCAGTGGATAGCTCACTCCTTGCTGCATGGTTGAATGTGCCACATCAATGGCTCTGCTCAATTCTACTCATCGGACGGTGGTGGTTGCTGTCCACGACTCTATGCACTAGTTGGATGCGTAATTAGTTTTACTTGTTGCATTTTCCAGTTAGTGGTTCGACTCCAACCCTCTGTTGGGGATTTCCCCTGTGAGTAAACTTTTGCCCTTATCTTCTGTCGATTTGTATGCAGAAAGGTTCTGGTGTGGCTTCTCCATTAATTAAGTGTCTTTGCTTGCCCTACAACTCTTTGCTATGGCTATGCGTGTTGCCGAAGGGATTTCTGAGGAGCTCTTCGCCAGTCCGGGTAGATTCTCTTCGTAATAATAATTTTATTTCCTTGTAGATCATCTTCTCCTTTTTGGTGATAACTTTTCTAATCAAATGCGTTGACAGGAATTGTAGGTTCAACATCCGGTGTCTTGGCTTCGGCTGTCAGCTTTCCAAATCCTTCTTACATATTTCATCGGGTATGCAAACGTGATTCTAAACCTGAAAGAGATGAATGCGTTTCCGCCAATCTTTTGGTCCTATATATTTTTTTAGTTTCGACCCAAGGGCCTTTGGCGTCTCTAAGTACTATATTACTCATTTAGGTTCGACCTAAGGGTCTCTAAATTCTCGGAATATTGTGTATTTTGTTTAAGAAGACCTCAGGGTCTTTAACTTCTCTGAGACTGTATTTCTTGTTAAAATTCGATCTATGGGTCTCTGTTTATCTGAATATTGTAAATTTTGTTTAAAAGACATAAGGGTCTCTGGCTTCTTTGAATTTTACTGTATAAAATGTTTAACTTCATCCCTCTCTTGGGAAAAGACTACCATTGTTTTGTTACTGTATCTACTAGGTTATTGATAGAACATGACGGTGGTACCAAAGAGTTTTCTCAGGTATTTTAAGTTGTAAATATATGCATTTCCTTACTGTGTTGGTGGTATTTGGTCTTTGTCTTTTTACTTGTTCTCTTGATATGATAGACTAAGATTTAAGTTTTTTTTGGTAACCGTAGCTATGTAATCAAATAGTTGTGGGTTCTGGTTGTTACCATGTACTTTTCCTATAACAATGATAAAATTCATGAACCGGTTATCGATTTCTCAAATTGGGCTTTTCTTGATCTAATTCTAGGCTGAGCTGTTTGTCCAAATTTCATTATTGGGTTTTCTAGAATCGAATAGGCCGAGACCATAATTACCTACTTCTTCTGTGGATAATGTAAAAACATTTATACTACTTGAGTTTATGCACAGGTCCTCTTTTATAAGGTTTATTATTGCTCGAATCACTGTTGAGGTTTGTGATGTTACTAGCTGTAACTTTCTCTTTTACTTGTTTAATAGTCTTGGATTATTTACTTAGTTCTGAGCTTTATTCTATTTATAATAGAATTACTCTTTACAATTTATTATTAGTTGAAATCTTCACCTATTTCTAACTAAAGTAGTCACGCACAAAATTACTGAAAATCTGTAGATAATAACGTTTACTTCCTAGATTAAAATAAAAACATGTTGAGTCTAACATTAATAACAAAATACTCTGCTAATAGTTAATTCAGGGTTTCCAGATTGTACTTATCTGGCTAGCTGAACTGAATATAACCTTTTAATCTTATCTTGCCTCCCAACCATGAGACTCATGCTACAATGCCCTTACTCTCTCCTCGAGCTACCCTTTCCTGGGTTTCTCTTCAAGAACTTCAATCTTGAACAATAGTAAATATCTGGTCATGACCAGAATTAACTACCTCATCCCTATTTTTCCTCCCAGCACAGTTAATTATTCCTTTCTTAAGTGTTCCTCAACTCACTCCTTCTCCCCCAGATCGCAGATGCCCTCATCCTCTTGATCTTTTGGGATAAATCTTCCATAGGAGTAGTTAGGGTTGGATAACTGCCCAACCTAACTATTTCTTGAGAAATACAACTGTCACACTTTTGACAAATACATTCTTATTTAATTAAATCAAATCATTACTTGCTAAAGTTTTGGCATTCCACTTTCTTTTAACAATTAAAACAAAATTTCTATTTATATAAACTTAAATCAGTTTCAGTTTGTTTAAAATGCAGTAAATAAATATTCACATCTATGGGGGACATCACATCTCCCCCCCCTAAGATTGAACATTGTCCCAATGTTCCTCTATGGGAAATAACTGTGGATAAACCTCCCTCATGGTCCTTTCATCTTCCCATGTGGCCTCTTCAGGCCCAAAGTGCTGCCATTGAATTTTAACTTGGGTGATAACTCATCTTCGCATCATTACTTCTCTCCAATCGAGTATACCCATTGGTTCTACCAGGAACTCTCCTTCTGGTACGACATGAATGTCAATTATATATATAAAAAAAAACTTCATTCAAAGAATGAATTCAAAACACGTTCAGCTGTAAAAACATATCGATATTTTATATATTTTTTGTTTTGTTTTGTTGGGTATATATATATATATATATATATAAAAGACAGGTTCATTTGAGAGTTTCAACTTTTCTGACTCACTTGAATGTCCTGCCAGTTTATTATGTGATTAGCATCATAAATGTATTTCTTAAGTAAAGAAATGTGAAAGACATTGTGCACATGAATATGGCTGGGTAAAGCAAGTTGGTATGCCACTGGTCCGATTCGAGCTAAAATCTAGAAAGGGCGACATAATCGGGGTGCTAGTTTAGCACATCCGATCCACTACAAGGTGATTTTCTTGGCTCGTACCCGAATGTAAACATGTTCTCCCTCTTGAAATTCTCGGAAGCTCCTCTTCCGATCAACAAAATTCTTTTTCCAGTCGTGAGCAGCTTCTAGATTGCTTCATGCACTTTTTACCATCTTCTCCATCTCCTCCATCATATCTGGTCCCAGCATTAGTTTGTCTTCTGGGCCACTCCAACTCAAAGGTGTCCCGCACTTACGTTCATATAATACTTCAAAGGGACTCATCTGTAAGGATGTATGGTACCCATTGTTGTAGGCAAATTCTACTAAGTGGAGGTAATCCTCCCACTTAGATGGCTGTTGCATTACATAAGTTCGCAACATATTTTCGAATGCTTGATTTACTATTTCTATCTGTCCATCCATTTGAGGATGATATGTAGTACTGAAGTGTAGTTGTGTTCCCAATCCCTCAAAAAGGGCCTTCCAAAAGGCTGACGTAAGTTTCACATCCCGGTCAGAGATGATCATTTTGGGTAGACCATGTAATTTAAAAATGTTTTGCATAAAAATGTTAGCAATTTGTACTGCTTTATAAGTTGATTGAACTGGTATGAAATGAACAAATTTACTCAATTTATCTACTACCACCATGATAGAGTCATTTAAATTTTTTGATTTAGGCAGTCTGGTAATGAAATCGATAGATATGGTCTCCCACTTCCATTCAGGGATAGGCAGTGGGTGGAGCAGCCCTGCTAGGTGCTGGTGCTCCACCTTTACCTATTGGCATTCCAGACAGTGTCCTAAATACTATGCTACTTCTTTCTTCATACCAGGATAGAAAAATTATTTTCTAAGGGCAGAAATCATTTTTTGGTTTCTTAGGTGCCCTGCATAAGGAATTTTATGATATTCATCTAAGACTAAATTTTTAAGCAGTTTTTGGTTAGGCACATATAGCATTTTTCTATAAATCAGTAATTCATTAGGATTAACCTCATATCCCAATTGATGTTCATGGTTGTTTACAATTTTTTCTTGCTGCCATAAATGTTTATATACTAGATCTTGCATGGTTGTTTCACGAATATTCTCATAGAAGGTAGTGCATGATTCACTAAAAGAAATTTCATATAAGAAATTTACCTTCCGACTTAGAGCATCTGCAACTCAGTTTTCCTTTCCCGTCAAGTGTCTAATTTCAAAATCAAATTCACTTAGGAAGTCAGCTCAACGGGATTTCCTAACATTTAAAGTGGGTTGTTTGAAATATCTTGTCAGACTATGATGATCTGTCAATAACAAAAATTTCTTGCCCAATAAGTAGTGTCACCATATCTTCAAGATGTGAATTGCTGCTGTTAATTCCAAGTCGTATGCAGAATACTCTTGTTCGTATTCCTTAAGCTTTCTTGACTCATAGGCTATGACCCTACCTTCTTGCATTAATATGCCACCTACACCTTCCTTGCTAGCATGCATACAAACTACATATTCTTTGTTAGGATCAGAAATATTCAAGATAAGGGTGGTGGTGAGTAGATGTTTAAGCTAGTCAAAGCTCTTTTGATAGTCAGGGGTCCATATAAAGGCTTTTCCTTTCTTTTGTAGAGAGGTAATAGGGTATGCCACCCTAGAAAAACCTTCCACAAATCGCCTATAATATCCAGCTAGGCCCATGAATGATCTTATGTCCGCTACATCTTTCGGTACTGGCCACTCCATGATAGTTTTTATTTTCTCTGGATCTACTGCAATTCCATCCTTGGTGATAATATGTCCCAAGTACTGGATTTGTTCCTTAAAGAAATCACATTTGTTGTATTTGGCATACAACTAGTGTTCTCTTAGGACTTGAAGAACAATACGGAGATGCTCCTTATGTTCTTCCATGCTCCATGAGTAGATCAGTATGTCATCAATTAAGATTAGCACAAATTTGTCTAAGTATTGATGAAATATGTTGTTCATGAGACACATGAAGGTCGTTGGGGCATTAGTTAGCCCAAAGGGCAGCACTACGAACTCATAATGTCCATAACAAGTTCTAAATGATGTTTTCTCTATATCCTCCTCCTTTATTTGGATCTGATGATAGCCTGATCGGAGGTCAATCTTGGAGAAAATGGTTTCCCCCTTTACCTGATCAAATAACTCATCTATACGGGGTAAGGGGTATTTATTCTTAATAGTTATTTTGTTTAACTGACGATAATACATGCACATTCGTAATGTTCCATCTTTTTTCTTAACGAATATTACTAGAGCTCCCCAAGGGGATACACTGGGTCGTATATAATTCTTATCCAGCAGCTTCTATAGTTGTATTTTCAGTTCTGTTAGTTTAGGTAGACTCATATGGTAAGGGGCTTAGGAGGCTGGGGCAGCTCCCGAAATTAGCTCAATGGTAAAATCTATGTCTCTTTCTGGGGGTAGACCTAGAATTTCTTCAGGGAAAACATCCAGAAAACTTTGTATCACTGGTATATTTTCTAAAGCAGCAGATTTCTCCTTAGAGTTAGCATAACCTACTTGTATGGCATAAGTCTCACAGCCTTTTCTAATGCATTTTGCTAATTGGGATGTTGTTACAGGTCTTATTTGTAGAGGCTTCTGAATACCTTGCATTTCTTGTCTTTCTCCCTTCTCATCTAAAAAATTAATGGTTTTGGTCTTACAGTTAATAAGGGACGAATTTTTTTCTAGCCAGTCCATGCCTATAAGGATGTCGTATGATCCTAAGGGTAACACATTCAAATTTGGCATGATGGACTAGTTAGCTAGTTCTAGAGGGCAATTACTGACTTTGGCCAAAACTCTCCTTTTGGCTCCTGTGGCTAGTTGCAATAGCCATGGATTTTTAAACTTTACTACTTGCAGTTTACATTGTTCCACAATCTTGGGGCTAATATAACTCAAAGTAGCCCCATGGTCAATCAAAATAGATACATTTTGGTCAAAAATTTTACCTTCAAATTCGGCCATCGTTGGCTGAAATTCCACCTGATGATCTTCCAGAGCGACATTAATTTTAGGGAAGCTCCTTGCTATTTCTCCCATGGTAGAAGCTTCTTGTGTTTGTGAAATCTGGTCATCTCCCTTGCGGTGTGGGTATTTTTTGAAATAATGCGGGCCTCTGCATCCCCAACACTGTACAGGGGGCCTTGTAGTTAACTCTGCTTCACCTGGTACTTTAAATCTGGGTTGATTTTTATTAAAATTCTGGTTAGTTTGTCCCTTTTACAATCCTTTGTTGCCTGGGCCCTTATTCCCTTTATGACTAGGGACAAATTTACTTCCCTTTTTATCAGTCCATTTCTTGCTCATGTCTCCTTTTGGTTTGTTTTGCTGATAGCAGATCCGTGCCTTACAAATAACTTCGTCCATGGTTTTTGGGTTCTCAAAGATGAACTGCTACACCTTTGTTTTTTCTTCACATATCTAAGGAACATACCGAAGTAACGATGTGAAATTTTTTATGAATTCATCCATAGACATTTGGCCTAGCTGGAGATCATGAAATTCTTTTGATTTTTCATCATAAAATCTCTCTATTAGATATTTTTCTTTAAAATATCTCTAGAATTTTTCCAAGGTTATACTTTGTTCATTCACTCCTCAAACTATCTTTACTTCCTCCCACCATATTGTGGCCTTTCCTTATAGCTGGAAAATAGCCAAGTGAGCCTTCAGATTATGGTCATATTCATACAACTGGAAATATTTATTCATATTTATGAGCCATGCTTCTGCCACTTCTTCCTGCTCGCCATCAAAGAGAGGAGGCTTTATTTTTTGAAACTCCCCCTGAAGTTCCACTTTCTGCCTCTTCTGTGTCCTATGATTGGACACATTATCTAGTTCTTCTTCACGATTTTCCTCACCACCCTCGGTTTCCACATCTTCTGTTTGGAACTCTTGTTCCCCTGTTATATTTCTATGTTCAGGGCTAGGGACTAGTGGCCGATTATTCTGTCTATCTGATAGACTCTTCATAATTTTTTCTTGTTCATGCATTAGTCTTTCATTATCTACCCGTAACCAGGCCATTTCATCCTTTAATTCTTGTACTGTCACCATGATATCTATGTCGGTATTCCGCGGCTCATCGCCCAACTATACCCACACTTTAGGATTGCCTTCTTGAAATGACATGGGTCCTGTCCCCATTACGGATCTGGGTGGTAGATTCCCTGTTCTCCTCATACTGACTGCTCCCTACTTCCTACGTGCATATTACAAAATTTGTTATTTCTTTGTTCTAGAGGTCTCAGCTTGGCAACCTAAGTGCTCTGATACCATATGTCATGAACCCATGTAAAAAAATATTAACATACAATATAATTAGCGGATCATTATAAAATTCATGATTAATAAATTATTTGAATATAACTATAACTCAGAAAAACTTTATGCATGTGGAATTTTATAACAAGTCAATCATTGTACATACAACTGTGGTCAGGGTACAAGGCAATTCATAAAAGTTTTGTGTTGATTATAAGTTTGATGGAGATGTTTTCTCTTCACCCTATACCCTTTATAAGGTTTCCTAAGTTTACTATCAATTGCATTTATATTCCATCTGACTCAGTTAAGGTCGGCTACGAGCTAGTACCATCCATTTATGGTGGACTTAAATGGGGGATCGCCGCCTATCTAGGGATATGAAGTTGCTCCCTTTGGAGTCTTCTCTACGGTGGACAATTGGCTCCTTGCTTCATGGTTGAATGTGCCACATGAATGGCTCTCCTTGATTCTACTCTTCTGACGGTGGTGGTTGCTGTCTGCGACTCTATGCACTAGCTGGATGCGTAATTGGTTTTACCTATTGCATTTTTCGGTTGTTGGTTCAACTCCAGCCCTCTGTTGAGGGTTTCACGTGTGAGTAAACATTTTCCCTTGTCTACTGTCGATTTGTATTCGGAAAGGTTCTGATGTGGCTTCTCCATTAACTGAGTGTCTTCACTTGCCCAAAATATCTCTGCTATGGCTATGCGTGCTGTCGAAGGGATTTCTGAGGATATCTTCGCCAGTCTGAGTAGATTCTCTTTGTAATAATGATTTTATTTCCTTGTAGATTTTCTTCTCCTTTTTGGTGATAACTTTTCTAATCGAATGCGTTAACAGGAATCGCAGGTTCATCACCGAGTGGCTTGGCTTTGGCTGTTAGCGTTCCAAATCCTTCTTACATATTTCATCAGGTATGCAAACGAGATTCTTAACCTGAAAGAGATGAATGCATTTTCGCCACTCTTTTGGTTTTGTATATTCTTTTAGTTTCAACCAAAGGGCCTCTGGTGTCTCTAAGTACTATATTACTTGTTTATGTTTGACCTAAGGGTCTCTAGCTTCTCGGAATATTGTGTATTTTGTTTAAGAAGACCTCAGGGTCTCTAACTTCTCTGAGACTGTATTTCTTGTTAAAATTCGACCTATGGGTCTCTGTTTATCTGAATATTGTAAATTTTGTTTAAAAGACCTAAGGGTCTCTGGCTTCTCTAAATTTTACTCTATAAAATGTTTAACTTCATCCATTTCTTGGGAAAGGACTACCAAATTTTTGTTACTGTATCTACTGGGTTATTGATAGAACCTCACGGTGGTTCCACAGAGTTTTCTAAGGTATTTTAAGCTGTAAATATATACATTTCCTTACTGTGTTGGTGGTATTTGGTCTCTGTCTTTTTACTTGTTCTCTTGATATGATAGACTGAGATTTAAGTTTTTTTTGGTAGCCGTAGTTGTGTAGTCGCATAGTTGTGGGTTCTGGCTGTTACCATGTACTTTTCCTACAGTAATGATAAAATTCATGAACTAGTTATTAATTTCCCAAATTGAGATTTTCTTGATCTAATTCTGGGCTGAGCTTTTCCTCCAAATTTCGTTATTGGGTTTTCTGGAATTGGAAAGGCCGAGACCATAATTACCTACTTCTTTTATGGATAATGTAAAAAACATTTATCCTACTTGAGTTATGCACATGACCTCTTTTATAAGTTTTCTTATTGCTCGAATCGTTGTTGAGGTTTGTGATATTACTAGCTGTAACTTGCTCTTTTACTTGTTTAATAGTCCTGGATTATTTACTTAGTTCTGAGCTTTATTCTATTTATAATAGAATTACTCTTTACTATTTATTATCAGTTGAAATCTTCACCTATTTCTAACTAAAGTAATCACGCATAGAATTACTGAAAATCACCTATTTCTAACTAAAGTAATCATGCACAGAATTATGGAAAATCTGTAGATAATAACGTTTACTTTCTAGATTAAAAGAAAAACATGCCCAGTCTAACATTAATAACAGAATACTATGCTAATAGTTAATTCAGGGTTTCCAAATTGTACTTATCTGGCTAGTTGAACTGAATATAACCTTTTAATCTTATCTTGCCTCCCAACCATGAGACTCACACTACAATGCCCTTAGTCTCCCCCGGAGCTACCCTTTCCTCAGTTTCTCTTCAAGAACTTCAGCCTTGAACAACAGTAGATATCTGGTCATGACCAGACTTAACTACCTCATCCCTGTCTGTCCTTCCAGCACAATTAATTCTTTCTTTCTTAAGTGTTCCTCAACTCATTCCTCCTTCTCCCCCAGATCGCAGATGCCCTCATCCTATTGATCTTTTGGGATAAATCTTCCATAGGAGTAATTAGGTTTGGATAACCCTCCAACCTAACTGTTTCTTGAGAAATACAAGTGTCACACTTTTGACAAACAAATTCTCATTTAATTAAATCAAATCATTACTTGCTAAAATTCTGGCATTCCACTTTCTTTTAACAATTAAAATAAAATTTCTATTTATATAAACTTAAATCAATTTCAGTTTATTTAAAATACAATAAATAAATATTCACATCTACAAAGAACATCACATCTTTAAATGAAAAGTGCAAGTCTTGGCAATGGATTCCTAGGGTACATAAAATCCACCATAAAAATAAGATCACCAACCTATTCCTATCCACTATAGTCCATCATTCATCCAACTTTAAAATTTCAAATTTTTTGTGAAGACTTACCTTTACCTTCGTTTGTTGCAAGGGCTATATTGGTATGGGATATTCTCTATTTCACACTACATAATTCTCTCTTTATTTATTTCTGCCCATGACTTTTGATTGCCTTTTATTGCCTTGTAGAGACTGCCGAGCGTTATATTGATATGTAGGAATAAGGATTGTCCATCTCATCCGAAACGAGAAAAATGCTAAGAGACAAATGCGATCCCCACCATTCGTAGTGATCCACTGCAGCCTTCGCAACTAACGTCAGTCACATTTAAGGAATCCACTATGGTGATCTTGAAACACTTCTCTTAATGTTTTTTAAGCATAGAAATAAAATGCTAAGTAACTCTAAGTAATATGTTACCTTATTAAAGTATAATAAACCACTTAGATCTCAACAAATGTTAATAATCATCATCATCATAAACTGAAATTTACAATTATTTAGATGAATTAAATTTATTAAAAGGTGATTTTTATTATTTAATTTTATATCATATATTAATGTCTTTATCTTAAATGATAAAAAATGTGCATTTCAAAATTTTGATTATATATTTAACAAATTTGAGTTTAATATAAATAGACATTAATTTAAATATCACCAAATATATCTATAATAATATCTATGGTATATTAGGCTATAAAACATCATACTATTTTTCATATATATATATATATATATATATGGATAGCCAAAATATGAATAAACCCTCTTGTCCTCCTTGTTCACTAATATCACTTGAAAAATGAAAAGAAAATATGTAAAGATATCTTTTGATGGGCCTCTAAAATAGGTAAATCATAAGGCTTCTAATCCACTCCTTGGCATATAAATAATGTTTTGACCCTAAATTTTGCATTTAATGGTATATTTTCCTAGCTAAATGAGTTCCTAAAAAATTCGATGTGTTTTTCATGCTTTATGTGCCTTAATATGTTTATTGTGAAAGATTTATAAATATTTTGAGAAGTTTATGAAGAACCTAGCATTGGATAGATTCTAAAGACTAGCTCCCTACTCCAACAAGATTCAAACTCGACTGGCTTAGGTCATTTAATGCCTCCTCCTATCACTACAAGTTAGATCTTGGGTAAAATCCCTTCTTTTTATGATTTTTAGGGGAAACGTAGCTCTCCTCTCAAGGATGTTTCTCACCCACATCATGTATAAATAAGAGATTTGAGTTTCCCTGAAGACATAGGAAAAGGTAGAATAGAAATAGCCTAGGCTTTGAATACTTATGGGCATGTTTTGTAGCATTATATTTCCTGATATAAGATAAATTTTAAGTTAATGGAAGTAGTTCCTTATTTTAGTTTCTAGCTTGACTCCTCCTCAAGGACTCTGAGCATCGTTGGTCTAGGCTGACCCCAGGAGCTTTAGAGCCCTCTTGTATTTTGGTTACTACCATTTTAATGCTTTTCTTAGTTTTTGAATCAACATTTTTGGATATTACAACTTGATATCTTTATGCTTGGTCAGGTAGGTAGTTTTAGAGTAACTTTCTTTACATGTCATTTATGTGATTCGTAAACATATTAAAATGCTCATATTGCTTATCGTTACATTTTAAATTCTATTTCTATTTCATTTCATCTATTGTTACACTTTCTGCAATTTTCTTTTACTGTGTAGTCAAGCTTATGATTACACATGGTGAAAAAAACACGGTTTCATAGTGCCAAATCTTAGAATTAGTTGTTCCATCATTTTACCAATTGAATAATATCATTTTCCATCATTCCTAGCCCCTTCTCTCATCTTATATTTTGGTTTTAGAAATTTTTCTAGCTTGTGCTTCTTGCTTTACCCTGTAGTAAACCAGGGAATCTTGTAGCAGCCAACAAACAACCCATTTATTGATCCAAATCAACAATAAAATCTTGCTTTAGTTTCCTTATAATACTGTAACATTCTTAGGGTGTTCATGACGCAATTTGGAAGAGTATATATCTCCTGAATTTTCCCCTTGATGCATTTATTGTATGCTTTATGAGTGTTGTATTATTACACACTCTCCCACCCCATTAAGCTAATCTCGAGATGTGGAAAGTTTTACTTTAAAAATCAACCAGATCTTAAAGTTCTATTATGAACATGGGGTCACATAAATACTCTTTCTTCAACTTCCTTTAAATTCAAAATAAAATCCATCTCCGCATTAGGCTCATTGGGCTCTTTCTAACGATATAAGTTCATCTAAATCTGACTCCTACATTAGAAATCATGCCCACTTAAAGATTTGATCATTTAACCTAACCATATTAGCAAGAATGACCATGTGGAACTTCAAGTGGCTTACGTGGTTCTTCCATGTCATACAAAATCATACATGGCCTTGCCGCATTATAGTGCCATAACGCCACTACTCCATATGCCATTCCTTTGAAATTTACCCCATTCAAACCTCTGTAGCATGACAAGAACTTTCCCATCACCTTTTGATGAATTTCCCATTATGTTATCTCAGTTAGTTATTCCATTACTCCAAGGTTATCTTACTTCAATTGTCAGCAGCATAGTAGGATACAAATATTTATGTTATGCAACAAAGAGGTTCCCATTTCATGACTTCCATCTACCACAACTCACTGCAAATAGGAACTACAAAATACCACCAGGATTACAAGGTACACAATGACATCTCACCCAGCCACATCAACTTCCACGTTAGTTCCATGTGGTATTACCCAATCCAAGTGGTGCTACAAAACCAATGCCACATGTCTCCTAGAGCCACATTTCCTTGATGTAATATCCATATTCCTAAAAACTACCCTTGAGTAAATAATGTAAAATATTATGGTAAATTATACATTAACGTGCCCCAAAATGGTTGATGTCAAAATCTAGTTGAGAATCGGTTTATAACTAATTTGATGACTTATCTTCCTAGAAAAAGAAATAAAAAGGGCATTGCTAGCCTCTTGAATTACCTCGAAAGCTTTATGATTGAAATAAATACATGACAAGAAAATATGCTACCAAGTTAGAAGTTGAAATGAAGATAGAAATCTCTTTAGATCTCGATATGGCTGAAGTCAGTTTTCCCTTACAACTTCTCCTCTATGTACAAAAAGGAATACTCACATGGTAATATGCATATATGGTTGTAATAGTTGATAGGATTCTTGAAAAAGAAACATGTGTTTGTATGTATTAAGGAACAACTACTATGTTACATCCTTTTACAACACGAATATGTATTTGCATGCATGAAAAAAATGGCTATTATGATATATTTATTTTGGAAAAGAATTTTTTTGATTCAAAGTATAATAGCTATTATGTCAGTTCCTTTGGAAAATATTATGTTTGCATGCTATAATAATAGCTATTATGTTAATTTATTTTAGGAAAGACTATGTATTTGCCTTGTGTATATGTACATAAGAATAATATATATGGTGCTAAATCCCTTTAATATGAATATAAGTGTGTATTTTTTATATATTCCTTAAGGAAGAGAAAGGTACTGCATGCACGAAAGGAAAAAGTTATTGTGTTATACTTCTTGAAAGATTACCTATAAAATCTAGTGCATAAAAAAATGATAAAGTCAAAGCTATTTCTTGAAAGCCTACATATGCCTTTGGGCATGAATTGGTAAGAACCATGGTTGTTTCTTAAAGGTTTCATATGAAACTTGAGCATACAAGAAAGAAAACTCATGCCAGCATTCTGGAAAATATTATGTGTTGGTATAACAAAATTAATGGATATGTGTTAGAAAGAACACATATTCGTATGCACATAAACCATAATTATTGTGTTAGATTTTTTGGAATGTAAATATGTACTTGCATGTAGTAAAACAATAATTAACACTTTGAAGAGAAACACATATTGCATACAAGAAAAGGAATATTATTGTGTCAAATTTGTTGGAATGGAGCATCTATTTTCATATACAATAGCTATTGTGAATAACTCTCTTTGGGAAATGATGCTTTTAGAAAAAAAAAAAAAACACATGCAATTTCATGCATAAGAGTAATATCTATTGTGTTAGTTCTTTTGGAAAATAATACATAATTTTCATGTATAAGAATAATATCTACTGCATTATTTATTTTGGAAAATAATACATAATTTTCATGCACAAAAGATAATAGTTGAGTGGCTAATTACTTTCGAATAAAGTTTATATAATTGCATGCACGGGAAGAATAAATATTATGTTTTACTTCTTGAAAAGAATAAGTGAATGCATAATTTCATGCTATTATGTTTGACTTCTTGGAAAAAAATGTAAGTGAATGTGTATTTTCATGTGCAAGAAGAATAGCTATTTTCTTGAAAGATAATGTGTGTGTACATGATAATAGCTAATGGATTAGGTCCTTTTGGATAAAGTTTATGTAATT
The DNA here is from genome assembly GCA_031772625.1 of Pinus tabuliformis. Classification (NCBI taxonomy): domain Eukaryota; kingdom Viridiplantae; phylum Streptophyta; class Pinopsida; order Pinales; family Pinaceae; genus Pinus; species Pinus tabuliformis. The sequence continues at coordinate 480,063,246 of CM062820.1, forward strand.
TAATGTAAGGAATATGGATAGTTGTAGTCACTTTCTTTTGGAAAAGAATGTGTGTTTATGCAAGGGAATAATAGTTAATGTCATGGAAAATTTTAGGGGCTAATACTCGCCTAGTGGGTTAATTTTCCATGGTTTTTCCACAAAAAAGATTTGCCAATTTCCAATTTTTATAAAAGATTATTCACCCAAATTTTAGAATATAAAATTATTTTACCTTTAAAATCACCAACATTATATAGAGACTATATACAAATTCATTATAAATTTGAATAATTCTACAAATATATCAATAAACATTTTATAGTTTTCATATTAGGGATTAGTGAGATTCGCCAATGTTTTTAAACTTCAAGAAAAAAAGTCCATCCTCAAAATTTTCCTTGGTTAATGTGGTATTTATCTTGGAAATATTTCCCTCCCTTCTTATGCGAAGAGAGGGAAATAACCATAGACGTTGTTTAATAATATCGTGTTTTGTGGATAGAGGTAGAAAGTAACCATTGTTCCTTCTCAATACATGTGAAATAGGGATAATTGAGTATGCCTTGGTAATCTCTATATATTTCACCTCAAGCATGTGAGTTATGAATGGACCAACATGTGTCATAACCATACACATGTAAAGATAAATAAGACAAGTTTTTGAAAGTTATGTGCTTTTAATTAATGCACATGCAATGCTGTTAACAAAGGCATGTCTCAATATTTTGTTCACATTTTATTTATGCACATGAATAGATGTTTGAAGCATCAATAATAAAGATTTATTATTGTTTTGATTAATATTTTATCTAATCATGATATCAAAGTTGATGCCAGTAGAAATTGGAAGGAGGATTGTGATGTATGCGAAAGATAGATTGTGTTTAACATCATGCTATAAAAAGAAATAGTGTTCCATGTAGATTAAAGGAGTGTCCATTATAGGGTAATCCACTAATGGGAAGAACTGGGCCACAAAGACATAATATTTGAGGATTTTGTGGGTAAATGATATCATGATTATTGTCATAGCTTCTAGCTAGTTATGCTATGTTTACGGTGATATTATTTATATGATTTCATGAAAACGGTCATGGTATAGACTCTCTTATATCCATTGGGTGAGGGGTGATCACCCTCACGAATGTTTAACAAAAATTAAATGTTTGATGGTTTCCACCCTACGGGGTTTCCAGGGTATATCGGTATACAATGATGGTTTGCCTATTGTGTAATTCGAATGATGTTGATTCATTGCATGATGTGACATATACATTATCAAGTATGTGATTATCTAACATAGTTGAAAGAATCATGAAAGTGATGCAAGGTGACATCACAATGCTTATGTTAATATACCACAACAGTGGTTATTAATGGTTATGTAATTTCTATTCCATTCCTAATGTTACTTTATATCATGATGCTAATTTTATCTAATGTTCAATTAAGGAATATGGAATAAGTAAATTTGGATTATTACCTGCTAGTAAATTCTACAAAATTTTTCTAATCCTATGTGTTTTTACACGAGGTTACTAGGGGATGTTACAAGTGGTATCGAAGAGAAAGGTTGTGGCATTGGCACATTTTGGGAATTGGTAAGTGGAAAAGAAGTAGAGGCATGATGTTAGTAGGAACCAATTCAGATATGATTCTAACAAAACTACATAATGATATATAAAGTATACTACATTTAACATGAGATGCATGATGCATGTTAATAACCGCATTGAAGAATAGTAATTGATAATGTTTGATTTAAAATTGTGCTCATCCCATTTGAATATTTATGTGGATAAAAGACAATAAAACCTCTATTGAATTTATGAAAAATCATGAGAACTCACTAGTGATAGTGTGGATTCACTACTAACCTTTGCATGCATAATATTACATAATTATTATGGTGCATTTAAATAACTTGACCATAGTTATAATGAACTATTTATAAAGAGTGAACACATGTATCATTCGATGTGTTGACGAAATAATGGAAAGGTGGGGGTTGTCCTTGAAGAGTGCAATAAGATGTTTTAAAAGACATTGAAAGAACCCAATTTCAATGTTAAAAATAAACAGTGAGTCAACTGGGAAGAATTGACTTTAATGGATAGTTCACAATTGAGTCCTGTCATGGACTTTTTATTGAATTTAAGATGGTTCGCAGCATTGATTATTTTTGGACTAACTATTAAACTTATATCCATGAATCGATTTTGAATGAATATTATTACAAGTTGTAAACAAAGTGATTGTGGCAGTTCACTTCATGTTGTTGGTAATAATACATTGTTGAAATTAGGGTTGCTTGGACTTTTACCAACTAGTTGTAAGTGAAGGACATTCCATCCAACCACAGGCTTGTTCTACAATGGGACACCCACAAGCTAAGTATTTGAGTCCAGTGGGATAAATTCCTTATAGCTATCTCTAATCTTATCGCATAGTCCAATTTTCCTTAGATTCATAAGTTGTAAACTCACACATCAATTACAATCCACAAGTTATCTTTCCCTTCCAGCTTATGAGACGTAAGAAATGAAATCACCTTCTTCACTAGGTAGTCTCTTAACCCATCCTACTTTCCTAGAGGGCCCAAACACATGTTAACTACAATACCTCTCTATTATGGATGCTAGAAATTTTGAGTTATAACAGAGTTTTGTTGATGGAAATAATTCCTAATTCACATGGCATAATTCTCACATAGCACTCAAAAAAATCATGCACCTACTATTGTAGGACGTAGTGTGGCATAGGCCCTGCCCCACAATCTTAAGAAGGTATGAAATGGAAAAGCCCACCCACCATAACCAAAATTGAAGGATTACATTTTCATGTCCTAAACTCACCAAATTTCTTCCTAAGAATCCCAAATTCCCCACTTGGAAATTAATCCCAAGGTTAATATAGCTTATGGTAATATAAGATAATAACTTCGGATAAGGACTAAATTATGATTATTTTCCTTTGGCTCTCTTTTGAGCCCCTAAGTCCCCTTTCATTCATCTCTTATCGAATCATATCCCCCCATGTTTTGTACTTGTCCATCTATATGCTATGATGTATTTTATTATTATTCAATGTTCAATTATGTGTTACATTGTTCAACTCTCAACCTTTCATCATATATGAGTATACATTTCTATTATGGGGATCAAACTAGAGGTATTACATTCCCCTATCTTTAGGTTTTGCACCATCCTTGATGCACAACACCATTATACACAACAGTTTTACATGAAAATCTTAAAAGCATTGTGAATATTCTTTCAACATTGTACCATTTAGCTCCCATGATGTTGTTTCATGTTGTAGCACATCCATTAGATCTTTATCCTAAGTGTCATAATATTCTTGTCTATCATACATATTGGTTGTAACTAGTAGTCTCCTTCGATTTCCATACAATATGTTGATATGTGTATTTTATTATTTTCCCCTTTAAGGTAATACCATACTTGGTGTTCCTTTTTTTCCTTTAAGTACTCAATGCATGTATTCATTCTTTAGTTTTTACTATAACAATCATAAAGAAATATAGTCTTGTTGTAGTTATTTCTATGCAACAATTATCTCTTTTATGGGAAATTTCAAGTCCATAAGTCTATAATCTAAGGATGTATTCAAAGATGTTATTTCCCTGAAGATTTAAGATTAAGAAACCATTTTTTTGTATAAATATATAATATTAAGTGACATATTATGAGAGGCAATTTTTGACCCTATTGTTGTTTAACATGATGTTTTCTTGCATTTTTTTTTTTTTTATGATGTGGGTCTACTTAGAAGTTTGTAGAGTGGGTACATTTTGGATGTGGAATTAAATTTTGCATCCAATAGGCATTTACACTTGAAATTTGAGTAAACCTATAAGGAGATAAGCCAAAAAAAAAATCTTGTTCTCCCTCCAAAATATTACCCCTAGGGAAGACATCATCATCTTGAATCCTATTGGTTCTTTAAAAGTTCAATTTTTTAGCACATTTTTCTTTTTAGTGCATTTTTTACCTCAAAATTCACCTAATAAGCAGTTAAATAAGAGTCTTTTTATCTCATTGAAAATATCAATATTAATTAATTACATAATTATACCCATCATAGTAGCCATAAAAAATCATCTTGGGAGAATCCCAAATTTCATGATATTCTTGATATTAAATGTTATTTCCCATGCAATAATGCATGAATGTGCTTACAGAGGAAAATAATTAGTAGGTCAAAGGCTCATACAACTTCTTAGAAAATGATAACCTAGAAGGGGGAACCAAATGTTACCCTTGATAATATATGGAAAGATGTTTTTCTTCTTTTCTTAGAGCTTCCAAATTTTTTATATTTTGATACTAATTATATCTATTTGTTTATATTTACAAGGAAAAAAGTGCTCGAACATTAAATTCCTAATACTATAATTTATAGTATCAATGGCGAAGCCATTCATCAAGAGCTAAAGTTGGTCATATGGAAAGAAATGATACTAATCCTTTTAAGAATGAAGGGATATATATGTTAATCCATGGCATCTTTGTTATATATGAGAAAACGATTATAGATGAGATCTAATAATCATATTTATGGTGTACCTCTTATTCATAAGGCACAAAAACCATTATACAAAGACTCAAAGATACATACATTCTCTATGTTATTTTATTGTTGGTTCTCTATGTTATTTTATTGTTGGTCAGCTAGAAGGTATTGGATGATATTTCAAACATGTTATGAAATAGATATTAAGATATCCAAGATAGTTATTTATAGAAATATTATTTTTTCTATTTTTGATGATCAATTGTGATTAAGATCTACTATTAAATATATTAAGTAAAAAAATTCTTGTATATTGTAAGGTGATATTTAGATGGCATTCTCAAACATTGCATCTTATGAATGCCAATATTTGTGATCCCTTATGAAATATAGAGGATTGGATTATCAAAATATCCATCCATCTCATACGTATCATATTATATATTATTTATAGGATGCAATAAAACTATAATGCTCTGAATGTGGAATTAGTAAATATTTAAATGATTAAGTAGCAAGTAAGATGACTCACAAGGTTCACAATCACATTCCCAACACCCATGTTTTCAATAACTGTTTAGATAAAAAGGCATACCATGGTTTATGGATAACTATGCATGGAAGAGAAATGAAGATAGTTCTATGAAAATGCTTTTAGGTGATCCTATAGTTAGGGACATTGATAAAAGACATACAATTTTTAAATAATAATCTTGTAATATATTTTCATTAGCAATTCATGGAGTCATTGGACTTTGACAACTTGCTTCAAATTATTCAATTTGGTTAGTTTCTATTATAAATGATGACCTTCATCCTTAGGTTTCAATAAAGAAGGAGCATACAATGTGGGCGTTAATTGTTGAGGAATGTATATAACATGGCAATTCATATTTATTGTTTGCTACAAATTCTCTATGTGTCCATAATTAGTTATTTGTGTTTCCCAATTATAACTATCAATTTAGATATATACATGTCCATATCGACTCTCTTATTATTGAAACTTTAAATTCATGGGTTGACATCACTATATGTGATATCTTGAAAGCAATACGGTAGAAACAATACAATTCCATGGAATAGTTAAATGGACAATAAATGATGCCTTTGAGCTAACACATTTTTGTGGTGCGAAAAACGATATTTAACTCAATGATTCCTCTGTTCATTCATTTCTTTAAATATATTGATATTTTATTAACATCATTCTATATCATAGAAGCCTTAAATCGAAGGATAAATTTGTATGTACAATATGTTGTCTTAAAACAATATATATATATATGTTATACAATTTTCTGAAAAGAGATATACGATGAGTACATGCATCTCTTCCCCTAGGAATCATGGGTATAAAAAAATCGTATTTTTAATGAGTAGGAAGAAAGTGAATAATGACACCTCTGTTATGGAGAAGGCCTTTGATAAGGTTCATAGTGGTTTTATTCACATCCATACATGTAACTTCTATTTTTAATTAGTTACTTGTTTATATTTAGTGTGCTAAAAAATATATTTTCATTTGTGTTTCACTAAAATTGACGAAATGAAATTCCATGACATATGAAATGATACTCCATCCAATATGGTCAATTTCGGTACTCCGAGCACCTACATGTAGATTGTTTTTTTAACACAATTCATATTGCAAATAAATTTGATAGAATTCTTATGGAGAATTTTAGATGGAAAGAATAACAAAGATAGAAATATACAATTATTAATGAGATCAAGGTATCCATTGTAAATCTATATGTGAAACATTTTTATTATGATAAATAATTATACAATCTTCCAAATAGTTATTATTAAAGTAATAAAGCCAAGTTGTAAAGGAAGTTATATGAAAGAGTGAATTTATTTCTTGTTTTGCTTCAAACATAAATAATGCATAACGAAGAAAGTGATTTTGGTGTGGAAAGAACTCTTGATGGCATACATTTAACAAGGTTTGAAATTTTATAAAATTTATGATCTCATGTTGATTGCATTATGACAATAACCAATATGCTTATTTCTAGTAAATATTAAATGATAATTGTTTCTTCCTTTTCTATATTATTTTATAGCTCTAACTCTCCCTAACAACTTTAACAGCAACATTAAGCAAGTTATATATTTGATCTTGGACAGTAGATGGGTAAATGAAAATTTATAATTTAAATGTTACTTTTGAAACTAGTTGACATTTGATTTACTTGCATTATGTAATATATGTTGATACAAGTGATTTTCATGTATCATAGGTGGGTGCCATCTAAATAAATATATCAAGAAGAGAATGCATATTGACATATAGAAACATTCCTATTCTAATGAGTGAAATGAAAAAGTGTTTACCTCCACATCTTCTCAATGCATATAAACACTATATCATACACATAGTTCAGGAGATTAGATTATGTGGACTCACATACAAAAGGTTAATTTGTTGGTGGAGAGACGTTTGAAGGAATTAAATGCACTTGTTAGAAAAATATCATATCCGAAAGACTTAATGGTTGATGGCTATATATTATATGCATCCACATTTATATTAGTGAGTATCCACCCAAATTAATACATGATATTAACATGCCTCTCCTTTGGGATGCCTATTCCATTAAAATGTTATGTACCTAAATCAATTATTCTTTCCTCATCCAAATAATGAAGAGAAGGATGCGCTACATTTATGCATTGTACGTAGATTAAGGTATCGATAGAGAAACATAAAAAAATGATCGTAGTTTATCATCGAGTGGCACAATAAACATGATCAAAAAAAATTATATGGATAAAGAAATATAACACATAAGGAAATTCATATAGCATATGGTGTAAAAAGTCAAAAGGTAAGAGCTACCCTTTTATATTTACTTTTATTATCCATTTATGTGTTTTGTTTTTTCCATTAATTTATCTCCTACACATATTTTAAAATTGGTAGTTCCTTTTTAACATGTCAGGCAACTTGTCAAAGTTATGTGGTGCAATGGTTGGGAAATATTGGACCAAATTGTTGAATGATTTAAAGATAACATTTTTTTTGGGTTAGGCATGTTGGACTACCCATGGTTTTAACTAGTAACCTTAAAATCAAGGAATTCCTTAAAATTACACCCAATCACCATCTATTCAAAGTCTCATGGGCATGATGAAAATAAAAATTATGAAAGTAGCATAAACACAATTTTCTAGGTTACATATATTTCCCTTAGAATGCCAAACATATGATCACATCTAGTTTCATATACGATGACTATATAGAATAAATAATTGATATAGAATTAAAATCCTTCGAGGTGGCTCTCTATAAGGTGATGTGGTACAAATGTTTACCACAAGGAAATGATAGTAATTTTTTTACCATCATAATATATTTACCATGATTAATATTACTAGAAATAAATTGAATTTAGAACTCTATGTCCTTATAATTTAGTATGAGTAGGTATATTATTCATAAGTGTAGGGTAGATCAAGTTTTTTATTTTTTGTTAGATTTGATCCAAGAAGATGGCTTCTAAAATGTGACATTAGGAAAAATAAACTAATGATATTAGAAAATCCAACACGTGTCCCATTTTCTAATTTGTGCAACAAAAGTTGTAAGAAATGTTGCTAAAAGGCTATATTATAGCATTGAAATGGAATTTAAGTAAGAAATTATGCAAATGTATGTTATTTCAACAATAAAATTTGATGAAATGATATCAATTTCTTGACCAAGGATCCTATGCCACAACTCATGGGAAGTTAGTTTATTAGTTTAACAATTTGCTTAGGAATTTATCAATGATTTCAAGTACATGAATTTAGTCAAGTATTTTATACAAATGATCATTTTCTATATGTGTATCTATATGTAAGAGCTTATGAAAATGGGTGTTCAAAGCGACTGCTATAAGAAAGTGCTTTATCCAAATGGTGAATCAATAAGTGCTTAGCCAAGTTCTTATCCAAATGCAAATGAAGTGCTTGTGATGGTAAAATTCAATTGAATGTGTTCTATTCATTATAACACATCACTATTATACTCCCAAATTATATTTCTTTATAAACCTTATATCCATTAACCATTATAACATTTAACAGTTAATCCTTATAATCACTAGCCCTAAATCATTCTAATTCCTCAACATTAACTCTTAACTTTAATTCCCTATGGCATTATTCGTTTAGATTATTACTCCTAACACCTAACTTCTTATATCCATAACAATTATCCCTCATAATGATTTATGTGACTATTTAAACCTAAGCCATATAACCCCTATTGACTATATACATGTTCCACTAACCCATATAGCCTTAATATAACCTTACATTTCTATAAGCTTTAAATTTTGTGGCCATAAATCCATAACCACCAACACCTATAAATTTCCACCCTATCCCTCCATTGCTAACACTCATAGTCCTAACACCTAATGCATATGTAATATTCACCCATTTGATATATGACCATTAACATTTATAATCCATTATTTCATAACATTATAATCCATAACCACTATAATCCCTCACATCCAACCCCTAATATCTAATATATTTAAATTTTACTACCCCACACCATAATGACCCATAATATAAACAATAGACATTATAACCCCAAGCTCCTATAAAACCTAAGTCTTAGAATACCTTAAGCTTTATGGCTTCTATAACATTTAATACTTCTAACCATTAATACTTTAATCCCACCCTATATATTTCATATCATCTATAAATACAAGCACATATATCTCTTAATCGCTATAACAACTAGCCCTTTTAATTCATTTACAACATAATCCTTGTAACATTTAATATTTAACCTCTTAATTGTATAACCCTTAACCATATAATCACTAAAAACATATAACCATTAACCCATAATCATATAATATTTAACACTTAAAACCAATGTTGGTCCTTAGTTTTGTCACCAAAATGTCACGTAAATATTTGTCATTTCAACCATATTTACCTCATTTGCTTTCACTTTTTCTTTATTTTGCTTACATTTCATCCAATAAAGCGAAGTAAAACCATAAAACCATATTTAAATTATTTTATTTTTTATTATCTATCAATTTTGAAGTGTTGAAAAGTAGTTACTACAAAATTTTCTAGGCTTCTCATTTGCTAAGATATTTGTAGGTGGTCTAGAAAAAATTGAGAACAAGGATTTTGTTCCAACATTCACTATATGGTCGACCTCCTCTAGGGTCCATGAAATAAATCTACACACATATGCCTAGTCAACATGCAATCAATGTTTCCACATGTAAAAAAATCATGCTGACATAACAAACAAATGCGGCCCTATTTATACAATCCATGATTTTGCATGATTTTGGTTGCAATAGAGGTCAAACCTATTCAGGATGAATGCTAAATCAATCATTTAGTAAGCTCATGGAGGATTATTAGTGTTTTAGTTACATTTTTTCTTTTTTATAAATACCCATAGAAGTGAAGGCATCATGATTAAGCTCATTCATAAAATTAAACTTTTAATTAAGTGTTGTGCCCATATTTATCATTATATATACAACAAATCTAAGATTATATATTTCATAATTTTCTTAGTATGCACAAGTGAAATCATGGAGGATCCCTAATCTCTTGGAATGTGCACCTTTCTTTCTTGTGTACATATTCTAGTTTCATGTGCATTTTTTTACTGGTAAACATCTCTTTATTTTTTCTTTAATTTCTTATCACATATGTGTAAATTAGGCTCTATTTTTATTGCAAAAAAATCTCTTTTGATTAAATATAGAATTTGGTTTTAAAAAAGTATAATATTACTTTTGGATCATGATTGACATGATTTATAGAGTATTCAAGCCTCTTTCACCCATGAGAGTAGAATAGAGACATTATGGTATGATTCTCTACCCATTTAGACACCACTGTCAAGTAGAGAAGTATCTCTCTAAGAATAAAATGAAGTATGAGACAAATAATTAATTGCTCCAATATTGTAATAGGAAATATTGTAATGCGTAGATTCAGATGCTTTACTTTTTGTTAGATCTAATGCTTTACCTATGTCTTCTTTCAATTCTTGTTTCTATTTGATCTTCTACTAAGGGATTATGCATGTCAATGCATCATTACATTTCTTTACACAATGGACACAATGAAGATTGGGTAACTTTCCAATGTGTGTATAACCCCCCACATCTATAGTTTGTTCTTCCACATCCTCTTTTACTACTTTCTCCTATAAAATAATCATATTACTGATTCTTCCCTTTCTAAGCATGGAATATGGTTTCAGGGAATTGATCTATTGTTTTCCTCTTTCTAAAGGATTTCTTAGATTCTGTAACCATCTATACTAAAGAGTTAAATGTACTAGACTTTAGGTGGTCACTAACATGCAAGGATTCAACATTGTGAAAGTATGTAGGATGGAGGGAATTAATGAAGGATATGAGAGGAAAATATATATATACTTCATGGCATATATGTCATGCATGCTGGATTTGATATTATAAGCCAGGGCCATGGGCTCATAATCCTTCAACTCTAGGCTGAAGAGTTTTACTAGTAGTAGAATAAGCTCTAATTATAAAAGTGAGTCATACAAATATGTTAACTTCTTTAGAGAAACATAAGAAACTCTTATGGAAACAATATGATGGCTCAATTATTCACTTATTGTTGTAGTAATCAAGGCATAGGCTTTATTTTATATATTTTTCCATATAGGTAGTTTTGTGTCTCATGTAGGCTTATTAGGTTCATTTTCCTCCTCTCATTCACATATTTCATCCAATAAATTATTGACAATGAGTGTGCATTTTAGATTTTTGGACAATAAAATATAGTTATCCTTCCCATTCAACAACACGTTAATAATGGAGATGAGAGAATGCATTGTCACGAGTATTTTCTCCTTGTAGCACCAATTCCTTCTTCACGTTTTGTATCTCTAAGTGCAACATAGATATTTTCTTGAGAATTTTTTCACACAAACAAAAGAATGAAAAATTAACAAGGCCAAAATATCCTCTCATGGAAAAAGTTTACAATTCTATGTGATTTTTTTGTATGTTTGTGTCTTCTCAAGGTAACTCATTGAAAACCATACCAATTCTACCCAGCCATTCACCTTTTGCAGCATAGTACAAACCAATTACATGACATAAGAGAAGAGAGTACATGGATATTTAATCATCCCGCTCCTCTTATTCAATATCTAGTAGTTGAACATAAGTTCTATGAGTTCGGGTGGCCATTGATATTTCCTCAATTTATTAGGAGTTAATTCAAACCAATTTAGGGAGCTAATTTTAGTACGGAAATAGATAAATCCAGTGTGGGAACAAAAAAAAAATATTGAAAACCAAGCTATAGAAGATGATGAAATTTAAGTTCAAATCTCATCTAGTTATGGAGGAGTTGATAATGCTTGAGAAGAAACTATCTGGAGAGTCATGGATCATATGTGAAGAGGAGAATAGTTTCTAGGTATAATGATGCACTAATAGTAATTTTAATAGGCACCAATACATCGTAAAAAGGTGACTCATGGGAGGACTAAACCATGGATTGGATGAGAAAGGGTTTATTAGTGGAGATGACTACTAGACAAACTAAAATGCAAGTGTAGCTAGTGTTTTTCTAAGAGAAGAATTTAAGGCTAAGAATGGATAGAGAACAAGATTTACAAATAAATTTTGTGGGATAGGGTTGAGTTCAAATGGATGCTTCTAAGTGTGTTAGGAATGTATACTATCAATGGTATAGGAATGAAAGGCCTACAGGATAGGCCTAGTCGCTAAAAACCAAGCGACTAGTAAGTAGAAGGAAAAATGCCAAAAATAAATAATAAGATCTAATATCATTTTAATTTTGAGGTAATAACTTCGCTTTATGAATTTCTATTAATGGGAAACCTTATTTAATACAATCTCGTGACTCTTGGTTTAATCTTCTAAGGGGCCCATTGATATTTCGTATTCTCCTATATCTAATATTTAAACTTTTATTTAGAAGGAAAAAAATACCTTAGGAATATGCTCCCAATAGGCAGAATATACGCAATAATCTTATATTTTTCTCAATTTTGGGTTTCCAAAGTAAAATGTCCATGTTAAATATGTGTGCGCGCGATCCACTGCATCTTATCTATTTTTATAAATAATTTCTTTATGGCAATTAAGTATAAAGGGTTAAAACTCTCTCACACACATATACATGTAGCTACTTTCAATTTATTTTTGTCATGACATTTATGAAAATCTTAAAATATGTATGTGTTTTGTTTCTCCTATAACCTTTTTCCACCTTACCCATTTAAAAAAATATAGATTGCACGAATACATTCTAAGATATATAATCACTCAATCCCTCAAACTGTGCACTAATGCATAACTTCAGAATTTAATGCTATAAAAAAATTATAATTTAGGAAAAAACAATTCAAAATAATATTTGCCACAAAACTAATGGTTTTTGTTTTTAAAATCATTTGTTGTTTTAAAATAAATACCATAATTTAGTTGCTTAACACATGCAATAATAGGAACACTTGCATCACGTTTTTAAAGAAAAAATAGTGTACCATTGTTAGAAAGTCTCAAATTTCACATATTCATGCAAAATATCAATAAATAAAATTTTATTTTGCAGAAGGCAATTTAATTTCCTACATATATTTTTACATTATTTCAAGTTCATTTTGAAAGTACCAAGAATCATCCCTAAAACTTAATAATAATTTTTATCTTATCTTATTTTATTTTTATTTTTTTCATGTATATTGTTTTCATTGTCATAATGTTGAATATTATTTTTTCATTGATGTAGAAACTAATGGGAGATTACTGGAAATATTGTTGGAGCGTAGGGTATTCCAATCCCTTTCCAATGGTATATGACTTTCCCTCTAACTCCATAAGAATGAGGAGATATGAAATATTCTATTTAATTATCCCAGACAAAATGTATAGGTTGACTCAACCAGTTCTACAAGTTAGCCCAATAAGTGAAGGTCAAAACACTATAAATGAGGGATATATGAGTGCAGTTGAAGATCATCAAAGAAATAAGAGATCTAAGGTGTGCAACAAAAGATGGAGAATATTTTTGGGGTCTTAATTTCAGAGCAAACATGTGATTTGTGAACTGAACTTTTGATCATGAAATTTTCACTGTAATGTTTCTTTTGGGATGTTTTTGATTGTAAAACTTGAAAATAGAGGATATATATCTATGTACATGAAATAAAAAATTTCTCTTTGTTACACTGCAATTTTATAGATATGGTCTAAAAATCTTAGTGTTCCTGAATGCTCCTTAAATCTACTTCAAATGGGTTAGCTTGACATTTTCACTATAATTATTTTATAGGATGTTTTAGACCTTGAAACTTAGAGTATATAGAGGAGATATATTCACGTACATTTTGTATAAATTTTAGACTTTGTTTCTCTTAATTTCAGAGATATGATTTGAGGAATTTATTTTTCTTGAATGTTCTTGCAATCTTCTTCAAACATGGCATCTTAGAATTTTTGTTATAACTTTTTTCCTCAGATATTTCAGACTATGAAATATTAAGGAGATAAATACAAGGACTTTAGGCACCTATGGTACAAATTTTAAACTTTGGTTCAATCTAATTTCAAAGATATTCCCTATGGAAGTTAATGTTATTGAATAGTCCTAAAATCAAATTCCAAGACATTAGTCATGCATTTTTGTTATAACTTACTTCTTGGGACTTTTTAGACTATGAAAAATTTAAAGATCTAAGGAGGCATTTAGAAGTGCCTCATTTAAAAATTTCATAATCATATTTGCAAAATTGACACGTCGCATGTTGTAAGACGTTTTTCTTGAGAAGATGCTAAAAGTTAGAGTTCTGAGATAAGCATACCCGATGAAGGAAGAAGTAACAAACAAACCTGGTGAAGGCAGAACCAATAAGTAGACCTCATGAAGTATAAGAAGCTAACATACCTAGTGAAGGTAGAAGTTACTAAAAAACTTGGTGAAGGTAGAAGTAGCAAGAAGAATCGGTGATATAGTTTGGTGCTTATGAATATTTGTACCTGGGTGGATTAGTCTCTCCTATAGGTTGAAGCATGCACATCTTAAAATAGAGGATATTGTTGTCTCTTGTAGGTTGGTTATTATAAATATTGTAGCGAAGGGGTATTGGTATTTGTTGTAGTTTGGTTCCCACAAATATTTTAGTAGGGAGGATTGGTGTCTCATTTAGTTTGGTGCCCAGAAATTTTATAACAATATGGTGTTTCCTGCAAAGTTTGTATCAATGGGTTGGTGCCTCCAAAGATTTTTTAATAAATAAATTTTCATTTTTATCTCTTGTTCCATATGTGAGAATGTTTGTTTATGATTCATGAATGTTTAAATAAGAAATAAATTTTCTTATCTTGATTCACCACCCTCCAGGCATAAGTGTGAACCCAACACATAATCCACCATAAGATGCCTTCCTACATTTCATCTTTTAATACAATTTCAAATTCGTTGTGAAGTAATCCATATTCATTCCCCTAAATCAACAAATTGTTTTTTCCCCATATTTACAGTGTCATTAATGTGTCCAACAAAAGATAAGAGACCATTATCAACTTATACTAATCCATTAAGATTATTCCTTATCTATAAACTTTTTTCCACATGATTTATCTAGATTTTAGAATTTTCCTTAATTTACTTAATTTATTTGATATCTATATTAAGTTTCTCCTTCCACTTTAAAATTTTATCTCACTTGACACTCATCAATCAAAAGACTTGTCCAATCCTTGACTTTTAACTAGATTTAATAGATATATAACACATATCATTTTTTTGTTACAATTAATTAATTTAACATGTCTCTAAATAGATAAGGTTTCCATAAATTGAGGTTAACCTCTTAATAGGTATCATCAATTAATGAAATACCTATGTGGTCAATGACTTAAAATTAGTTAAAGCATCCATTAATTGAAAGGTCATGGCCCTCAATATTGCAACAACAATGTTGCAACTCCTTAGAGTCGTAACTCTAATTATCAAGCATGGGTTTGTAAAAACGTACAAAGGGTCGATACTATACGCGTATCATGAACTCTCTCATTCCTTTTCTAATTCTCGTGCAGGTGAGAGATGTTGTAGTGTAGGTCATATGAACAAAAATCTAGTTAAGTTTCCAAGCTAATTATGCTATATGAAAGTGAAATTGCATAAATAACTTGCAGAAAAGAAACAACACACACTTTTTTGATTGCAAGAAATGAAAAACACACTTTCCTTGAAAATAAAAAGGATGGAAAGTAAACCTAAAATTTATGTTGCAAAAGCTAAAAAGAACACTCAAAAATCATATAGTAAAAACATCTAAGGGAAACTTTAAGAGATATATGTTCTTCCAAAATCCATGCTCAACACCCCACACACATTCTAATATGATAAGGAAAGCAAATCAAGATTTTATTGTTGAATTGGAAGAAGAAAATAGGTTGTTTGTTGGTTTCTATAGGATTCCCCCTTTTGCTACAGGAAAAACCAACAAGCCATAAAAATTGTTAAAATGCATATCTAAGATGAGAGAAGGAGGTAAAAATTATGGGGAATTTTATTATTTAGTTGGTAGAATCATATAACAACTACTTCTAACCTTCAACACTATGAAACCAAGTTATGTTCACCTTTTTTTATCATAATCTTGGTTGCACAATAAAACAAAAAAAATTGAAGAAATTGTAACAACAGATGAAATGAAATGGAAAGAGACTTTAAAATGTAATGATAATAAATATGTATGATCTACGATGCTGAAATATTGTATTAATGACCTGCAAATAAAGTTAACTCATAAAACTACCTATTTAACCAAGCATAAATCTATCAAACTATAATTTCTAGAAATGTTGATTCAAGAGCCAAACAAAGAAAAATAAAAGCATTAAAATGAAAATAATAGAAATACAAGAGAGCTTTGATGCTCTTGGCATGGAATTAATCAAAGGATGCTTAGAGTAATTTAGGAGGAACCAAGCTCTAAACTGAAAAGAGGAACCACTTCCATTAACTTAAAATATGTCATACATAAGGAATGGCAATTCTACAAAACTTACATAGAAATATTCAAATCCTAATCTCTTTCAAATCTATCTTTTCTTGTGCCTCAAGGGCCAACTCGAATATGTTATGTATACATCGAGTGGGGGAGTAGAATCCTTGAGAGGAGGGTTACATTCCCCCCAAAAGATCCTAAAAATGTATCTTTCCCTAGATCTAACCCGCAACAACAAGCAGAGGGGTTTAATTTGTCCTTGAATTAAATTGCGTATAAAATTATAATTACACATCTCATGAAAGCTTGTAATAGTTAACTAAGTTAATTTGACTTAGTTGTCTCAGTTAATTCAAGTTGAGGGTCTGAATAGAGTCATGTAGAGCGTCTCCTAAAATTAGGAGAACTAGTTGCGTTTATGTTGATTTGTAATTATTTAATTCAATATAACTGAGTTAAATTCTGTTAAACTAGTTCCAACTCATGGAGGAATTAGTGGGAGGTCCAGTAGTGGGCTATAACCTGCAGTAGTGGGGTGTAACCTACAGTAGTGTTGTGTAACCTGTAGTAGCGGGGTGTAACCTGATGTAGTCAGGTGCATCTTGCGGTAGTGGGGTGTTTCCTGTCAAACAATGGGGTGTTGCGTGAAGTGCAGTGTGGTACTGTCTACAATGATCAACCAGTGAACTGAAGATTCACTCATAATTAACTCATGTATGTCAGATTATAGAAAGGCCTAGCTAATATTGAAGTTCAGGGACTGTGTTACACTATTAGTTGTAAAATTCTCTAAACTAAAGTGATGGTGCATGCAGTTAGAGGAAGGCCTATGAGGATTGCACAATTCATAATTGAGGAATTTATCCATTAAATAGGGGCTAATTTCCAAGGGAACAGGGCAAGGAATTAGGAGCTTGGAGGCTTGGAAATTTTTCTAAGTATTGGCCAAAGCCATTTGTTTAGGCAAAGGATAGAAAATACTTATGCAGGTTGAGCTCAATGTTGAGAAAACCATATTGTATTCATGAAGATTCTTTAACCAATGCAATATAAATATAGCCGGAGTTTTTAGCTGTGTCTTTCCCAGAACATTCTTTCTCTTACATGCTTCATGATTTCATCGATCATATATTGTTTCCTTTAATGAATAGAGTATATTAAAGTCAATTGTTTTAGCATATTGTAATTAGAAGTTTGAATTTGTAAGGAATTTCTACATGGTATTGGAGCTAGATTTGCATAAATTTATACATGTTATCAGAGTTAGATTTGTAGATATTTGTACATCGTAATAGAGATGAAAGCACAATAAAAGAGAAGAATTCAAATGTGTCCTTGCAGATTGATGGAGCTCTAGTTCAAGGCAGATCCAGAAGACCCTATCTGCAGATTTCCTAATGGAGCTAGAAGATTGTTAGTGGGAAGATCAACGAGCCAATCTTTAGTGACACAAAAGGGATTTGTGATCATTGATATTGGTAGACTGAGGAGCAACAATATTTCCCATAAAGAGATCAAAACTCATAAGGAGTCTAGTTTCAGAGGGAGCATCCCTATGGAAGCTAGTACTTTAGGATCTCGAGAGATTGGACTCATTATTGTAGTGGTTGTAGCAACAATGCGGAAGTAGCAACAGAGCAGTAGAAACAACAATATTAGTAGATCAGATTTAACTCATGCATGCACAACCTTGAGGAGAAAGGAAGGGATTAGATATGTCGTGGTTGACAGGGAGCATGCTTTAACTCTTCAAAGGAAGCCCCAACTAGTTAGAAGTTGGGTTGACCAGGAGGAAGATGATGAAGAGGACTAGTCAATGACCTCTAGTAGGAGGAGAGTTCGAGCCAAGTGTGTAAAGGGAGTATTGGGTGCAGGAATTACACTTAAGCAAACTCCTCAACACTTAATTTGTCACCATGGGGGATCTGTAAACTTAGAGATGAATCACAGGTAATGCCAGTTATGGTATGAATCTTCCTAATATAAATCCCTACTTTCTTTAAAGGAAAGATTGCAGAATCAAATTAAAAAGAGAAAAAGGAAACTTGAACCATCAAAATAATCTAAGACTGGAACAAGGAAGAATGCATTTGCAAGAGGGAATTAAAGATAAATGGCAATCACTCTAGCTAATTCTTGTTTAACTACTGAGTGTGTGTTTTTCTTTAGCAGAGACACTTAGCAATCTCATCACATGGGCCCTTAAACCTGCTCCTTTAGATATTTCCTTCTTGCACTAATCTGTCCTGTACTATCGCAGTCTACTTGCACTAGTGCAGGAACAGAGATTTATGCAGAAGGTATAAATGGTGTCTTTACTAAAGGCTTTTTACTTCCTGCAAGGGCTTGAACTTTTCCAGGTTCAAAGCACTCAGATACCGTGGCAAGAAACTAGTTCTTACACCGGATCAGAGCTTCCTGAACTTAGCATTTAATTCTTAAAATGAGTGCTTGATTATTGCAAGTGCTATTATACTGTTGAATCAAATTTCACACATGAAAAGAGAATGTTTCTGATCTTAACAAAGTGCAGGAATAAAGAAACAATCAATATACATTCATCATGTCATGAGCATTCAATGAAAGAAGGAAGATTGCAGGAACTAGAATAAGAAGGCTTACTGCATCACACCAACGTGCACTAGTGCAGGTTCATTTCTCCTACCTAGACCAGGTAGGTAAAACCAATCAAACATAATTGCAGAAAAGGGGATATCACACCAACGTGCATTGGTGCAGGGTTATTTCTCCTTCTTGGACTAGGCGGAGGAAAACCAATCTGAAATCAAGTGCAGGAAAGGAAATTTATCTACTTCACACAACGGATCTGCCTTCACTCAGACAGGAACTCATGTGCTTAAAATTAAATCACGCTTGACAATGTAAACACAAATTATAGGAAAACGGGAATTGGGGTAAATGTGTTGGGTTGGTTGGACCCTAGCCAACCAGCACGTTTCCCCTTTAAATAAAAACACTGCTCAGTACCTTAATCAATTCATCAGCTCAAATACAGAAATGCAATTTGTGAAACATGAGGTGGAGCTCCCTTTTATTAATTCACTGAGGCAAGTACATACATTAATACATCGTCCAGCCCAGATTCGGGCGATAACAAAATACAACAACCTGTTACCACCTCTCTGGCTGTGTCTCTGTTCTCTTCTACTATCAAAAACTTCCCTTAGTCCTATTTACATTCTACATTATATAGATCTTTGGCCAAAGGCCAAAATAGATCATTCAACCGATTACATAACCAAATGCAGAATTTAGCTTTTCGGCCTTCAAAATTAGACAGTTAGCAAAACTGGCCATAGCCAATCTCCAGCTTTCGTCCTTCACAGATTTGATCTCGGCTGCCTTTGGATCGATCTTGCTGTCATGGTTGAAGCTGCTCAAAATGAGGCAGTGATCAAGGAGGTTCAGATATGCTGCAAGGATTTGTTGTGCTGGCAACGATGCAAGATCCGATCTTGCACTAGGATCAGTGGTCACATTAAGTACTCTAACTACCAAATAAACATTGGAGATATCGATAAGTTACAACGAGTGATTAAAAGTAAGAAATCATGTAATAAATGATTAATTAATGCCAAGTTAAATTAAAAGTATGAAAAATAAAGTTTATATGAAATATGTCACCGTGCTTGGACTAGTGCAAGATGAGGGTGTATAAAAGAGGTAAAACAACGGTAAATGGTTATGATTTAGGAAGGGGAGAATGGAAAAAAGAGAGAAAATTAGGGGGCTAACATCCTCCCATCCCTAAACTGTTGTGTTTCCTCACACAACTCTTTACCTTTGCAAAAAACCTTCAAAACTTTGAGCATTCTAGCTCAATCCTGCTCTGACATACTGACATCAGCCTGCAATGTTTTAGACTTCTTCTTTCTGATGTTCTTTAGTTTCTTTGTCACCTTTTTAAGTCGCTTGAAACATCGCACAACTCGGTACTTCCAAACTCTAACTTCTCTTTTCTTTTTCTGGATCTCCGCAGTTAATTCTTCTTTACTCTGTTCTTTATCCTCCTGCGCTTTAGCTATGAGCTGTTCTAAGTTTTGCACTTGAAGCTCTAGTTCAATTATCCGAGCAGCAGGAGTTACCAAATCTTCTTCTTCCTTTGTCTCGACAGGGGCTGTGTCTTCCTCAGGGACCTCAGTATCCCTCATGGTTACATTATGAAATTCTTCTTCTCATGGTTCTTCTTCTTGCAATGGTGCAGAAGGGGATTCAACATCCTGTGGGGACTGTGGTTCTTTTCCTGCACCAAATTATTCATTCTTTATCGGGGACCCTTTAATGAAATCGGCCAAAAGAGTTTCATCTTCGACCTCTACAAATTTTACTGCGTCCACAAGGACTGACAAGTTGTCTTCTTCGGGGGTCTGTGCTTGTACTGGTGGCGTAGAAGGAGTCTCTTCAACAGGTGCACTAGCTGTCTTCTTATTTGGATATGGGGCCCTTTCTTCTATTGGTTTTTCAGGTCATTTCCTTTTTGCATTGGTGCAAGAAGGACTCCCGTTTACATTCTTACTCAGACCCTTGCTTGTGCTGGCAGGTTCCTCTGTCTCCTTTCCAGCATCTGCCTTTTTAAGTAGCTGTTTTAAGAGTGTCTCCCAGGTCATGCCTTTAACTTCTAATTGTTTCTGGACCAAAATCTTATCAGGCCATGGTGACATAAACTTCTTGTCGACCTGGTCTGCCCGTCCGTCCTACACACCCCTGACCAATTTTTCCAAGATCTTAAGCAAAAAATAGGGGAAATTCATCCTCCACCGGATGTGACGGGTGGCTTCGAAATGTTGCAACATCCTAAAATGGTACACAAAAGTGCAGGAGTACCTTCCCTCATAGGTTACGAATTTCTGTAGGATGAAATGGAGATCCTGCCACTGTCCCAGCAGGGCACTTCGTGGAACTCCTTCCTTCCAATCTACCTTCATCTTCTTTTCAACGACGAAACACTGTTATCGCTTCCTTTCTAGTTTCTGATTTTTAAACCACTGCTCACCAATATTTTCCAAGCCTGTCGCTGCTACTATAAATTCTTCCGTAATCTCAAATTTTAGAGGCCCAATTTTTACTCAGCCATTTTTGAAAATTCTGGAAAACTGTAAGGCCACTTCACTGTAGTGCTTGTCAAACTTTTGCATGAATTGAAGAAATCTCGAGTCTCGCAATAGTGCGTGACTATTGCGATACTCAACAATCTGTTCTACCCTACTGAGAGACAAAGGTTCGCTTCGAACAGGCAACATCACTGCTTAACAGTTATGAACAGTCAAGAATTTACATGAAACACCAGGAAAATTGGTTCTTATAGATAGGGATACAACCATCCACCATCCCTTCCATCTTATCACCCATTCATTCCACTGAAATAGTCGTGGATGTGCGACATCTTTGAGATCATGTCGGATTGGTACTTGCGGCGGCATTTTAACAGCTAGGTGAGGTAATCCTTACGTGTGAAGGACATCTAGGATTATGGCAGAAAGGGGCAATTATATCCAAGCAACAGTTAAACACTTCTGCACTCCTTCATAATTCAAAAAAGAACTTAGCATTCATTACAAAGTGATCATGATTCTTAACTTAAAAACACCTCATACGTTAAATACTTTCCTCTTAGTTAATATGATAGCACAAGTACTCATCGACTAAGTGAAAGGACTTCTTATAACTTTCATGATGACCACTTTCTTATGACATATGCTATGAAAAGAGAAAATTGTACTATGTTTCTGACAGGGTGCATGCTTGCACCGCTTAAACTATGCTATTCTGCTGGTACCATTTTTCTTGCATTATTATATAGGACGACAAGCTTGCACTAGTGCAAGCATAATATCTGAAAAAATAATAGGGAATTTAAGTAAAATATAGTCTAGACTTCCAACATGGCTTCCTCAACTTATAATGGAAAGTTTCTCCACCCTTTCTTGATGCTTTAGAGCATATCCTTTTTCTCTTTGTACACGAGATCCTGCAATGAATTCATGAGGGAAAAAAGAAGTGGGAAAAGGGAAATTTCAGAATGGGAAGGAATTCTACTACAGGGATTCCAGGAATAGTACCATAAGAGGGGATAAACAGAAGTGGGATAGGGAAAAAATTCAAGGGTAAAGTGGGGTTTTTATGAAATGGAAAGGGTAAATTTAGAAGAATATGGGAAGGTTAATCATTCTGGGATTGAACAAGAAAACTGAGGGAATATTACGAAAGTGGAATATGAAGAAAGGCAGAAAATTTTCTAGAAAGTTTGCCTGCACTGGTGCAAGAAAAATAACTGCAGTGAAAATTAAGCGTTATTTGAATAAAAATATCCATGCTAATTACCCCAATTGTATAAAATTTGGTTCTGCTGAACCTGCTTTTACTTGGTGGTCGCTAGCATATCTAAAGATTAAGCAACATTCTATATTTATTAGAGATTTTTTATCTTCCTGCCAGCAAGCTAGTTTTCAGGTTGATCCTTCTACAATCATGTCAGCGAACTGATTTTCATAATTACAGGAAAATATTTTTTCTTTACTTAAAAAAAAATAAAAAAATTGTATTAATTTTTCTTTTTTTTTTAAGAAGAAGAAGAATTCATGTTTTCAAAAGGTTGGTATTACCATTCACCACAACCGTCCTGAATTGCTGTGTAAAAGCTTTCCTAGCAAGTGGCTGAAAATACTTCTTTAATTTGTGTCCATTTATCAAGACTACTGAATTTTGTCCATCAATAGTTTTAACTTCTATTGCTCCATTCTCGAATACTCGGATCACTTCATAAGGTCCCATCCAACATGTATGGAATTTCCCTTTAAAAATTTTAAATCTAGAATCATCAAGGAGCACCCAATCACCTGGTTGGAGTTGCTTTTTCTGAATAGACTTGTCATGCCACCTTTTGCGTTACTGCTGAATTAGTATGTTTTGTTGAACAACATCCCTACAAAATTCATCTAACTCATTTAATTGGAGAAGATGCTATTGTTGTGCCTCAGAGAGATCTAGTCCTAACTGAACTGCAGTTTTGAAAGTTTTGATCTGGAATTCAATTGGTAACAGAACCTGTTTGCCATATACCAGGTCATATGGTGTATGTCCCGTGCTATTTCTCCAAGTTGTTCTGTATGCCCACAAAGCTTCTGGTAATATTTCAGCCCAGTCTTTCTGATGCATATTTACTGTCTTTGTAATAATGGAATCGATCACTTTGTTTGTGGATTCCACCTGGCCATTTGCTTGCAAGTGATACGGCGTGGATTTCTTGTGTCAGATCTTGTATTGCTCCATCACACCATATACCAGATTAGAAATAAATTGCAGACCATTGTCAGAAACGATTTCTCTAGGCACACCAAATCTAGTAAAGATTTTAGTAAAAGAAAATCAACAACAACTTTTTCTGCAGCAAAAGAAATAGCTTTAGCTTCTATCCATTTTGTAACAAAACCTGTACAAACCAAAATATGCTTTTTACTTAATGATGTTGGATTTATTGGCCCTATAAAATCAATAGCCCATTTTTCAAACAGCTCAATCATAACTGGGGGGCATAAAGGCATTTCATTGGTTTGATTAGGCTGGCCCATTCATTGACAGCTATCATATCGCCTGACACACTGTTTGGCATCCTTAAACAAGGAAGGCCAAAAGTAACCAGCATGAATACTTTATATGCAGTCTGCTTATCAGCGAAGTTGCCTCCACAAGGTTCATCATGAACAGATTTCAATATGTCAAACACTTCCTCCTCTCTTACACACCTACGGATAATCAAGTCTGGATCAGTGTAAAAGAGATCTCCTTGAATCCAGGAGTATGTTGCACTTTTCTTAATAATATTCCGCTTTTCACGAGCAGACAAGTGGGGTGGTGTTTTCCCAGTAACCAAGTAATTAGCAATGTCAGCAAACCATGGAGAATCTGTTGACATAGCAAAAGGATGTTCATCCAGAAAATCATCATTAACAGGAGTTTCTTCACCAGGATTATCTAATCTAGAAATAAAATCTGCTACAACATTAGATTTTCCTGGTCTATCAACAATAGTAATATTAAATTCCTGCAACAATAGTAACCACCTAGTCACTCTACTGCTAGTCAATGGTTTATTCATCAAATATTTAATCGCGGAATGATCAGTATGTACAAATACTTCATATCCTGTAATATAGTGCATGAACTTATTAATTGCAAAAATTACAGCTAAAAACTCTTTCTCTGTAACTATATAATTTAATTCAATGGAAGACAAATTCTTACTAATATAATAAATAGCATAGGATTGCTTATTTTCCTCTTGTCCTAAAGCTGTGCCAATAGCCAAATTTGAAGCATTAGAGGAAATGTGAAAAGGCAGGGACCAGTTAGGACCTCTCAAAACTGGTGCATGTACTAACTTTTCCTTTAATATTTCAAAAGACTGTTGGCAAGCTCTGGTCCAAGAAAATTCGTTATCCTTAGCTAGAAGTAAAAAAATAGAGGTAGATATCTTAGAAAAAATTTCAATGAATCTTTTATAGTAACCAACATGTCCTGAAAAACCTCTTACTTCCCTTTGAGGTTTGGGTGCAGGAAGATGCAGAATGATTTCAATCTTTGCTGGATCAACCTGGATACCTTTACCAGAAATCAAATGGCCAAGTACCACTCCCGCTTTGCACATTAATCTACATTTCTTGTCACTCAAGGCGAGATGGGCTTCCTGACAACGAAGAAGTACTTTCTCCAGATTTTTGAGAGCTTCCTGAAAAGAATCACCAAACACAGAAAAGTCATCCATATAAATTTCTACAAATTCTAGATCAACAAAAATGGCCAGGACTACCCTTTGAAAGGTAGCTGGGGCATTACATAAACCAAAGGGAAGCACTTTATAAGCAAATGTACCCCATGGACATGTAAAAGTAGTTTTATCCTGATCTTCAGGTGAAATCTGTATCTGGTTATAGCCACTGAAGCCATCCAAAAAGGAAAAATATTTCTTTCCTACAAGGGTATCAAGCACTTGGTCAATGAAAGGGAGAGGGAAAGAATCTTTGAGAGTGTCTTTGTTTAATTCTCGATAATCAATACATATACACCATCTTCCATCTTTCTTAGGTACTAGCACTAACGGATATACCCAGTAACTGTCGGAAATAGGATAGATAAAACCGGCATCTAAGAGTTTCTGTACTTCTTCCTTCACAATATCTCTTAGAGCTGGATTCATTCGCCTTTGGGGTTGTCGGATAGGTCGGGTTCCTTCCTGAATATAGATATGATGTGTACAAGTTTCAGGAGGAATACCCTTCATATCTTCATAGCCCCAAGCAAAGGCACTAAGATGGTTTTGCAACAAATTCACAAGCTGCTCCTACTGAGATGAGTCCAAATCTGAACTAATATGCAAGGATTTACTAGGGCTAATCTCAACAAGAGTAGTATTAGGCTCAGGAGTACTCAAGGGAGTGGTCAGATGCAGCGGTGCAGAAGAATGAGAATCATGATTATCTTGAAAATCTAGGCTAAAAATCTGGCTCAATGGCTCAAAATTAGGCATAGTGTATAGATTATTCAGGAAATCTTGAGTCTCATCTTCTTGTGAAGACCCAGTATAATGATGGATAAGGGAAATGGGCTAAGTCTCCTCATCACTGCTTTGATCCAACCATAAAGTATCTCGAAGGTCCTGAATGGATCTGGTAGGGGGTATAAGGTAACTTTCTTCCTAGAATCTCCATACGAAATATACATATCACCGGAACGACATCCAATATATGCATCGGCTGTAGCAAGCCATGGTCGACCCAAGATCAAGGGATGTCCTCCTACTGGGTTCTTTGGCTGAAGCACAATGAAATTAGTAGGATATTCCCAAGAATCTAATGAGATGATCACATCATCCAATACTCCTTCTGGCTTAATTTTAGATCTATCTGCTAATTCAAGCACAGTGGGAGTAGGGCGAAGATGAGATAACCGAAGTTGATCCATGGTTTGCTTAGTCATGATATTAATGGTTGCCCCTAGGTCTATAAGAACATTAGAGACAAGGACATTACCAATCTGAACTAAGACAATAGGGTTTCTAGGATCAGTATAGTTTTCCATAGACACACATCCCATCATCAACTCTGTTGCCCTACCAACAAATTCAATGGTTTGGGGTTCCAATCTCTTCCTCCCAGGTTTCTTGAGACAGAGTTCATTAATAATCTTGGTACAAATGGGGATCTCTTTGATGGCTTGAAGCAAAGGTATCTTAATGAAAAAATTCTGAAGCTCTGATGCCAAGCTAGTCTCAGAAATAGGCTCACTTCTTTCCATTACTAGCCTCTCTGGGAAGGGATGCCGGTTGGAAGAAGATGGCAAGGACTCAGAGGGTAAGGGTTGCTTAGTGACAGCCTTCGGAGAATGGTTAATAGTTTTCTCTTCTCCTTTCTTTTCAATAATCACTATAGGTTGCTTCTAATTTTTTGATGTTACAGTCCTTCCCGATCTTAATTGAATATCATGAATGCCAACTGGAATAGACTGGTACTCAAATGGTAAAGGTGGGTTTGTTACATAGATCATTTGCACCACTTTATTATTGTTAGGATTAGGCATAGGTTGAGCAGGCAACTAAGGAGGTCGAAAAGGGGGAGGTAAAGGCAACGGTGGAGTGGACTGACTCGGAAGTTGAGGCATTGAATAAGGTGTATGCGTAGATGGATATGACTACATAGGTGGCTAGTAGGAATATGGAGAATGAGTTGGCCCTCTCCAACCTTGTTGCCATGGTTGAGAAGGTTGCCCGTGGTGATATTGATTCCCATACTGCCACTGCTGATTAGTGTTAGGATAAGAATATGCATGTGAAATATAACCAAAATAGTGTGGAGATACTGCCACTGCTGATTCCTTCTTGCTCCCATAGCATACAAGTATTCAACTTCAGGTTTTCCCCCTGTAAATACAGCTTTAAGTCTTGGTATAGAGGGACATTTTTCTGTGACATGGTCTTCTGCACAGATAGCACACTTATTAGTTTCTTTCAAATTAAGAGGACACTCTTTGCAATGATCAACTAGTGAATTGAAGATTCACTCTTAATTAACTCATGCATGTCAAATTATAGAAAGGCCCAACTGTTATTGGAGTTCAGGGACTGTGTTACACTATTAGTTGTAAAATCCTCTAAATTAAAGTGATGGTGCATGCAGTTAGAGGAAGGCTTATGAGGATTGCACAATTCATAATTGAGGAATTTACCCATGAAATAGGGGCTAATTCCCAAGGGAACAGGGCAAGGAATTAGGAGCCTGGAGGCTTGGAAATTTTTCTAAGTATTAGCCAAAGCCATTTAGTCAGGTAAAGGATAGAAAATACTTATGCAGGTTGAGCTCAAGGTTGAGAAAACCATATTTTATTCATCAAGATTCTTTAACCAATGCAATATAAATATAGCTGGAGTTTTTAGTTGTGGTTTTCCTATAACATCATTGTCTTATGAGAGATAGAATTCTTTCTCTTATATGCTTCATGATTTCATTAATCATATATTGTTTTCTTTAATGAATAGAGTATATTAAAGTCAATTGTTTTAGCATATTATAATTAGAAGTTTGAATTTGTAAGGAATTTCTACATGGTATTGGAGCTAGATTTGTAGAAATTTCTACATGTTATCAGAGTTAGATTTGTAGATATTTGTACATCGTAATAGAGATGAAACCACAATAGAAGAGAAGAATTCAAATGTTTCCTTGCAGATTGATGGAGCTCTAGTTCAAGACAGATCCAGAAGACCCTATCTGCAGATTTCCTAATGGAGCTAGAAGGTTGTTAGTGGGAAGATCAATGAGCCAATGTTTAGTGACACAAAAGGGAGGTGTGATCATTGGTATTGGTACACTGAGGAGCAACAATATTTCCCATAAAGAGATCAAAACTCATAAGGAGTCTAGTTTCAGAGGCAGCATCCCTATGGAAGCTAGTACTTTAGGATCTAAGGAGATTGGAATCATTATTGTAGCGGTTGTAGCAAAAGTGCGGAAGTAACAACAGAGCAGTAGAAACAACAATATTAGTAGATCAGATTTAACTCGTGCATGCACAAACTTGAGGAGCAAGGAAGGGATTAGATATGTCGTGGTTGACAGGGAGCATGCTTTAACTCTTCAAAGGAAGCCCCAACTAGTTAGAAGTTGGGTTGACCAAGAGGATGATGATGAAGAGGACCAGTCAATGACCT
Organism: Pinus tabuliformis; assembly: GCA_031772625.1. Lineage (NCBI taxonomy): Eukaryota > Viridiplantae > Streptophyta > Pinopsida > Pinales > Pinaceae > Pinus > Pinus tabuliformis. Next base: position 480,092,003 of record CM062820.1, read on the forward strand.
CTAGTAGTAGGAGAGTTCGAGCCAAGTGTGTAAAGGGAGTGTTGGGTGCAGGAATTACACTTAAGAAAACTCCTCAACACTTAATTTGTCAACCCAAGGGATCCGTAAACTTAGAGGCAAAGAACAGGTAATGCCAGAGATGGTATGAATCTTCCTAATATAAATCCCTACTTTCTTTAATGGAAATATTGCAGAATCAAATTAAAAAGAGAAAAAGGCAACTTGAACCATCAAAATAATCTAAGACTGGAACAAGGAAGAATGCATTTTCAAGAGGGAATTAAAGATAAAGGGAAATCACTCTAGCTAATTATTGTTTAACTACTGAATGTGTGTTTTTCTTTAGCAGAGACACTTAGCAGTCTCATCAAATGGGCCCTTAAACCTGCTCCTTTAGAGATTTCCTTCTTGCACTAATCTATCCTGTACTATCACAGTCTGCTTGCACTAGTGCAGGAACAAATATTTATGCAAAAGGTATAAGTGGTGTCTTTACTAAATGCTTTTTTCTTCCTGCATGGGCTTGAACTTTTCTCGGTTTGAAGCACTCAAATCCCGTGGCAAGAAACTAGTTCTTACACCGGATAAGAGCTTCCTGCACTTAGCATTTAATTCTTAAAATGAGTGCTTAATTATTGCAAGTGCTATTATACTGTTGAATAAAATTGCACACATAAAAAGTGAATGTTTCTGATCTTAATAGAGTGCAAGAATAAAGAAACAATCAATATACATTCATCCTTTCATGAGCATTCAATGAAAGAAAGAAGATTGAGGGAAGTAGACTAAGAAGGCTTGCTGCATCACATCAACGTGCACTGGTGTAGGTTCATTTCTCCTGCTTGGACCAGGCAGGGAAAACCAATCAAACAAAATTGTAGAAAAGGGGATATCACACCAACATGCACTTGTGTAGGGTTATTTCTCCTACTTGGACCGGTTGGAGGAAAGCCAATCTGAAATCAAGTGCAGGAAATGAAATTTATCTCCTTCACACAATGGATCCACTTTCACTCAGACAGGAATGCATGTGCTTAAAATTAAATCACACTTGACAATGTAAACACAAATTACAAGAAAATGGGAAATGGGGTAAATGTGCTGGGTTGGCTAGGCCCTAGTCAACCAGCGTGTTTCCCCTTTAGATAAAAACGTTGTTCAGTACCTTAATCAATTCATCAGTTCAAATACAGAAACACAATTTGTGAAACATGAGGCGGAGCTCCCTTTTATTAATTCACTAAGGCAATTACATACATTAATACATTTTCCAACCTAGATTCGGGAGATAACAAAATACAAAAACTTGTTACCACTTCTCTAGCTGTGTCTCTTTTCTCTTTTACTATCAAAAACTTCCCTTAGTCCTATTTACATTATACATTATATAGATCTTTGGCCAAAGGCCAAAATAGATCATTCAACCAATTACATAACCAAATGCAGAATTTAGCTTTTCGGCCTTCAAAATTAGACAGTTAGAAAAACTGGCTGTAGCCAATTTCCAGCTTTCGTCCTTCACAGATTTGATCTCAGCTGCCTTTGGATTGATCTTGCTGTTGTGGTTGAAGCTGCTTAGAACAAGGCGGTGATTAAGGAGGTTCGAATCTGCTGCAAGGATTTGTTGTGCTGGCAACGGTGCAAGATCTGATCCTACACTAGGATCAGTGGTCACGGTAAGTACTCTAACTACCACATAAACATTGGAGCTATCGATAAGTTACAAAGAGTGATTAAAAGTAATAAATCATGTAATAAATGATTACTTAATTCTATGTTAAATTAAAATTATGAAAAATAAAGTTTATATGAAATATGTCACTGTGCTTGGACTGGTGCAAGAGGAGGGTGTATAAAAGAGGTAAAACAGTGGTAAATGGTTATTGTTTAGGAAGGGGAAAATGGAAAAAAGAGAGCAAATTACGGGGCTAACAGGGAGCACATGCAAATATACCTCCAGGAGCGAGGTGGAGTGATGTAGACTCTTAGTCCAAGAGTTTCAGAAAATTGGGCAGGGTCCATTGGGCTATGTTTATCTCATGGATCATTACCTTTCTATGAGGGGCCCAAAGTATTTAGTAGCAGGAGGATTAGTGTCAGTCAAATTTTGAGGAGGGTAGGGCAGTGTTGACAGAAGAGAATGAGGCTAAGTAGCAGAGTCAGTAGCAACACCATTTTTCCCTGTAGACAGTTGCAAACACACTTGATTCAATTTATTTTGTTTGGATGCTTTTTTGGTTGTATATATTGTAGTAGCAATAGAAATAGTGACAAGAGTTGCATTCAGAACATTCCAAAGGTATCAGATCATGATAGATTCGAATTTGTTTCTTGTTGAGAGGGAGTCTTGAAAATAACAACAAGAAATGTTAGAAATAACATCAAGAAAAATCCTAATTTAATTTGTCCTTAAATTAAATTGGGAATAAAATTGTAATTCCACATCTGATGAAAACTTGTAATAGTTAACTAAGCTAATTTGAATTAGTTGGCTTAGTTAATTTGAATTGATGGTCTAACTAGAGTCATGTAGAGTGTCTCTTACAATTAGGAACACTAGTTGAGTTTATTTTGAGCTGTAATTATTTAATTCAGTCTAACTTAGTTAAAGTCAGTTAAACTAGTTCCAATTGATGGATAAATTAGGGGGAGCTCCAATGGTGGGGTGTAACTTGAAATAATGTGGCGTAACCTGTAGTAGTGGGGTGTAACCTGCATTAGTGGGGTGTAACCAACTATAGTGGGATGCAACCTGTAGTAGTTGGGTGTTGTCTGTTGAAAAGTGGGGTTCTTCCTGAAGCATAGTGTGGCACTTCCTGCAGTAATCAATGAGTAAGCTAAAGATTCACTCATAATTAACTCATGCATGCCAGATCATAGAAATACCCATTTGCGATTGGAGTTAAGGCACTATGTACTATCAATTGTAAAATCATCTAAATTAAATTGATGGTGCATGTAGTCAGAGGAAGGCCTGTGAGGATTGCCTAATTCATAATTGAGAAATTTCCCCATTAAATAGGGGTTGATTCCCAAGGGAATGGGGAAAGGAATTAGGAGCTATGAGGCTTGGAAATTTGGCTAAGTATTGACCAAAGGAAGTTAGTGAGGCCAAGGATAGAAAATACTTGTGTAGGTTGAGCTTAAGGTTGAGCATAGGATATTGTACTCATCTAGATTCTTTGACTAATGAAATATACAAATATCAAGGGTTTTTAGTTGTGGCTTTCCCCATAAAAACATTGTTTTATGTGAGGTTCAATTCTTTCTCTTATATGCTTCGTGATTGCATTGATCATTTATTATTTCCATTGATGAGTAGAGTAGATTCAAGTCAATTGTTTTAGCATATTACAATTTCCAGTTTGAATCTACAAGGAATTTATATAGGTATTAGAGAAGTCATACTCCTAACCTGCCAAAATTTGAGCCACTAGTTTTTGTGGCTCTTCTGTGCATGTCAGTCCTGTACCTTCACCCATAATACCGAAATAGAAAAAAAATGTGTCCTAGGTCTACAAATGAAAATGTTTTTTGTCAGCCTGCATTACCACAGATTGTCATATTCTCTGTTCAAAATGCTAAGGTTTTGTCCATATGTTGATGGTCTATATGCGCCTGCCTTACTTGTCTATCAATGCAACACCATATTTGCAATCCCTGCTATAATGTATACACTTGAGCTTACCATAATGTCTCGATGGTAGTCTATTGTCATAACGCTTGAGCTAAAGAACTCCATCAAATGCTTGTTCCAATCAACATATTTCTTTCTTGTTTCATTTGTCGAATTGCGTCTCTGTACATTGAATTTTATTGAAGCCTATGTAATTATCTGCGTTGGTTAGCCCCTTTGACTTGTTCATTGCGTTGGCTTATATATTCTGGTGAATTATTAAATTCCAAATGCCATGGGTTGGTTAATGTGTGTGTTGTATTGGATACCAAAACACTAGTTCATTGGTCAGTTGACTACTATTGCGTTTAAGCAGTGCGTACATTGGTCACTCTATGCATATTGTTCCTCTCTCCTAGTACTGAATAGTATCATTCCTCCAAGTGGTGAATAGTTACTTACTTCTCAAGTCGCACACATTCATGAGCTCATTCCTAACAATAGTTTAGTATTGAGAGTTGATTATTAATCGAGCAGCTACAACGTTGAATATTAGAGCTAAAAGGTTGGACTATGGATACTAAAAGAATTAAAGGTATACATCATAGTGGAACCTTCTCTTGGTGAAATATGATGGAGTCTTGTGACTACGGACCTACATGCCTAAGGTAATTTCCATTTTTAGCAGTGATTCTTTCTAGAGACTTTGTTTCCGAGACTAGTTGATAGACAACACAATTAATGACATGCATGAAGTTGTGAATACCAATGCGGTTGAAAATGTGGGTATTGCACCTAGTAGATTGTGAATCCATATTCTCTAAGAATACATAAATATGTTGGATAACATGTAGCTTGGATATAGCCACTATAGAAGAAGCGATCAAAGTCTCAATTCCCCTTATATTTAAAGCCTCGAGGAAGACAAGAAATGTACTCTACAGAAGTGGTGTATGCGATGTCAATTTAAATGAAGAGTTTGGATCAAAAGGAGATAGTCTAGACTGTCATGGTCAGCTTGGTCATTTTTCATGAGAATTTGTTTTTTGTATAGGTATTGTACGGTTAAGAAGTGGTCACCATCGAACTCGTATTTGTTGATATAGGCATAGTGTAAGTTATCGAAATACTCTTCGTAGGAGTTACACTCCAATCTGTGGACACTACACACATAAATGTGGACAGAGTATTATATATATTTGTTATCTACGAATGATTTGCGTTAATCCAATTCCATTTGATCTGCGGGTGTTTGGAGTTTTGTTAATGCAGTTTCAAAGTTTTTTGTTTTCAATATTCTTTTACACACATCTTTAAAGGCCTGGTCTAAAGAATGAAGTATATTAAGTGATTTCAACTTTGTCAAGCCACATCTCTTGTGTATAGGAACTTGCTTATTAGGAATATGTTGTGCGATTAAATAATATTATTTTCTTTTCCACGAGATTGAGGAAATATATGATTGATTAAAATCACTAATGAACTTTAAATTTTCAATTAAACGTTACATATGAGTATTGGAATAAATAAAAGTTGTTAGTATTAATTGCATCGCAGTGTGAAATTCAACCTTCAAACAACTTTTCTGAATTCTGAAAAGTTATTTAACAAAGTGTGTCAGAGCTAAAGTATAGTGAGAAGGATGCCAGTCTTTATATTTAAAGTAGTAGTAATGTAGCATTGTTAGCCATCTCCCTTTGCAATTACATTTTTTGGTCATTTGTTGACTTTGAGTTATTTGAATATTGGAGAAAATTCATGGATTATTAGAGTTATTAAGCACTCTAATCCTATCTATTGTTGATAGCATAGTCCAAATCAATAAAGACACTCTCTTTGGCATGCAAACCTGTCCATAAAATGCACAAGAAAAGTTCTATTTTTTACAGCTCAAATCACAACTACAAAGAGATGAGTTGCATTAGCAAAAACATCACTATGAACTTTTTTTTTGTTTAGAACAATCCTCTATTTGAATTTGAGATAGGATCATATCAACAGTCAGAAACAAATTAAATCAGTATGGTTGAGGATGATTCAAAACTGAAGCCCAATGCAAGCAGAGATTTACATGTAGATGTAGAAGTTTAGTCTGCAGTTCACAAGCCCATAATTAGACCTTGGGAAGGCATTTTTCATAAAAAAAACACAAAGTCGGTCTTGGATATGAGAAGGATGTGTCCTTTCATATTCCATATTATTCAAAACCCATGAAGTTTCAGAGTGCTTGATTTCTTTAATCCAACTCATCTACACATGCTCCTCTTCCTCCCATTAGAGGAAATTTCAGCCTAAAAGTGGCCTCCTAAGGAAAAATAATAAAATAATAGGAAAATAATAAAATAAGAGTTATATATTTTGGAGGGAAATGAAAAAACAACCTTTTTCTTATTGTATTTTTAGCTTATCTCCTTATAGGTTTACTCAAATTTCATGTGTAGACACTCGTTGAATGCAGAATTAAATTATGTATCCAACGAGTACCTATTATGCATACTTTTGAGAAGCACCACATTGATAAAAGTTGAAGATACATTAAAAATCATGTTTAGCACGTTTTTCTAATGTATCTTTAATTTTTTTCAATGTGAGTAATCTAAAAAATATGCACAATGGGTACTCATTGGTTGCGGAATTTAATTTTGCATCCAACAAGTGTCTACACTTGAAATTTGAGTAAACCTATAAGGAGATAAGCCAAAAATACAATTAAAAAAAAAAGTAGTTTTTTTAATGTTCCCTCTAAAATATTTACATGTATCTTTTTTTTAATTTAACAGATTTTTATTATTTTACATACTATGCACATGAGAATTTAATGGGCACTTTTAGGTTGAAATTTCCTCTAATGTCTACAACAGATTGTCAAATGCCAACATTGTGACAAAATTGGCCATGCAAAAGATCACTGTTTTGATCTTCACCCATGTGATCATTGTCATAAGCCCACTCATCATTTGAGCAAATGCGTCAGAAAAAAACATCCTACAAGAACAAAGATTCGCCTTGGATAGATCACTTCTTGGTAATGGGCTTCAACAACTAAGAATATATTTTACTCATACCACATTATTTGTTCTCGAGTATTAAAAAGTCTTGCAATTGAGTTCTCTTCATCGTCTCACCTTCTATCTGATAGGGGGTAATTGATAGCCATCTACAATTTTTAAAGATAAATCAAGGGAGCTAGAGCCACAACCTGAACCTGTTTCCTAAGCCTAGCGCTAGAGTTAGCCATACCCAGTTTCAAAGTGGTAGCCATAGATAGAGAAGCCCATGAGAAACCCATGAGAAAGACTTTAGTTGGTGTCCTTCCTTAAACCAAAACAAGATGAGACTGTTATGAACCACCTCACAAAAAGATAGAAAAGAGATCAACGACTTCAAAATCAACCTCTTTGAGGGGGAAACCTCCTTTACATTACACAAACAAAAAATTCTTGGATGATACAAATGACTAAACCTCATTTCTATATATAGGAGTCTAAGGGGTCGTAATATAATCAAAGCTGATATAACAATAATAATATAAGGGCACAACAATAAAAATAGTGGGCTTCTATGGGGCACACTAATAACAATATGGGGACAATAGGGGCACAATAATAACAATAAGGGCTACAATGACAATAGTAATGGGGAATCAATAGTATTATAGGGACCTAACATGCCCCTCTCCTTCAAAAAAGTTTTGTCCTCAATACTTCAGTAGTTTTGGATTCTTCTATATTAAATTCTCATCCTTCCATGTGGAATCTTCAGCGGGTAAGTTCTTCCACTTGATGAGATACTCTGAAATTGATCGATTTTGTAGCTGTCGAGTTCTTATTTTTGTGACTGCTTTGGGTTCTAATATGATTTTTCCTTCCTCTTCAAGTTCTGGCAATATTTTTTGAACTGGGAGCTTGTCACCTATAACCTTCTTTAAACATGAAACATGGGAAACTAGGTGCACCTGGGAAGATGCAGGAAGCTCCAATTTGTATTCCATAGTACCAATCTTTTGCAACACCTTGTATGGACCATAATACTTTGGTGATAATTTATTTTCCTTTTTAACGTGCTTGAGGGACATTTGTTTATATGGTTGTAGTTGTAGGAATACCCAGTCACCTAAATCAAAACTTCTTTTGTTGCGATGTTGATCTGCCTGTTGTTTCATTCTATTCTGCGCCAAAGTGAGGTTATCATCTAAGAGTTGGAGAAATTGTTGTTGATGCTCGATGTGATCTTCCACTGCTTGAGCCTTATAATTTTCTCTTAAATATGATGTGATGGATGGTGGACGAGTAATCCATAAAGTGCCATAAATGGGGTAATTTTGCTGCATTATGGAAGGAAGTGTTATACCACCATTCAGTGGGAGGCAACCATTTGACCCAATGTTCTGTTTATCAAAGACAAAGCAACGAAGATATCCTTCCAAACATTTGTTTACTATCTCAGTTTTCCCATCAGATTGAGGATGATAAGATGAGCTATGAGCTAAATGAGTACTGAGAGAAGAAAATAATTTTGTCCAAAAATTTCCAATGAAAGTGGGATCTTTGTCACTTACAATAATCTTTGGGTTTCCATGTAGCTTTTGAATTGTTTCAATAAATGCAGTAGAAACTGTACTGGATTTAAATGGATGAGATAATGCACAAAAGTGTGTATACTTGGTAAGTCTGTCAACTACCACCATGATGACACTCTTTCCTCTGGACTTGGGTAAACCTGTGATAAAATCCATAGAAACCTCCTCCCAACATTGGCTTGGAATGGATAAAGGTTGTAATATACCTGGGGCATTAATTGTTTCAACTTTATTTTGTTGGTAAGCCAAACATTCTGCCACAAGCTTTTGAATATCCGATTTAAGGCCATCCCAAAAAGATTCCTTCTTAATGTTGTGGTAAGTTTTTAAAAATCCTGAGTGCCCTCCTAAGGGAGAAGTGTACAATTCCATAAGAATATTTTTTGAGTTGGGAATTCTTACATAGGTATAAGCGATCTTTGCACGATAAAAAATCATTTTTCCAGCTAAATGTATCAGATGTACTGTGATCTTCTTGTAACTTTTGATTGAGTGCCCACACTTCTTTGTCAATCTTCCAATCATGCCTTGCTTCATCTCTCCAATCTGGTTGGATAATAGAAATGGTGCAAAGCAATGCTTCCACATCCTCATCCTTTCTTGAGAGTGCATCTGCCACAACATTTTGCTTCCCTTTTTTGTAGATGATTCTAAAGTCATAACCCAACATCTTTGTGACCCATTTTTGCTATTCTTCTAAAGATAATCTTTGTTCTAAAAATCATTTAAGACTATCATGATCCACTTTTACCTTGAAGTGTCTTCCCATTAGGTAGGGTCGCCATTTCTTAAGTGCATGTAGTATTTCCAACATTTCCTTCTCATAAATAACTTTGTGTAAATACTTTCCTTTGATTGAATGACTTTCAAAAGCAATGGGTCTTTCTTCTTGCATTAAAACAACACCAATTCCATTTCTTGGGGCATCCAATTCCACAATAAAGGTTTTTGTGAAGTCCGGTGTAGCTAAGACTGGTGCTTGGCACATTCCCTCTTTAAGATGTTCAAAGGACTTTGTTGCTTCTGGAGTCCAAGAAAATGCATATTTCTTCAATAATGTTGTTAGAGGTGCTGCTATTCTCCCATAATTCTTCACAAACTTGTGATAATACATTGTCAACCTGAGAAATCCTCACAGATGATTTATGGATGGGGGAATTTTCCATTCCTTAATGGCTTTAATTTTGCTAGTCTCTACCTTAACACCTTCATGAGATACAATATTACCTAGATATTCCACCTCTTGTACTCCAAAGAAACATTTGGAGCTTTTTGCATATCGTTGTTTCTCCTCCAATAGTTTGAGCACCCTGTCACATGTTGAATGTGATCCTTCCAAGACTTGATGTAGATTAGTATATCATCAAAAAATACTAACAAAAATTTTCTAAGGAAGGGTTTGAAAATGCAATTCATCAAACCTTAAAATGTAGTAGGTGCATTGGTAAGGCCAAAAGGCATGACCAAAAAATCATAATGACCCTCATGAGTTCTAAATGTTGCTTTTAGAATGTCTTCAGTCTTCATTCTGATTTGATGATATCCTGAACGAAGATCCAAATTGGTGAAGTAAATTGATCCATGCAATTCATCAATGACAGGAATGGGAAATTTAGCTTTAATAGTGAGCTTGTTGAGCTCCCTATAATCCGGACACATGTGCCATAATCCATCCTTCTTGTGCAACAATAATACTGGAGCAGAGAAAGAACTTTGATTAGGTTGAATTATACCAGCCTCTAACATTTCTGCAACCATACATTCAATTTCACTCTTTTGGGCATATGGATATCTCTAAGGCCCGATGTTTGGAGGAACACTTTCTGGAATCAAATGAATAGCATGATCATGATCACGAATAGGTGGGAGGCCTTTGGGAGTCTCAAATACCTTGAAATTATTATCCAAGACTTTTTGGAAATCTAGAGAAATGGATGATTTTGATGTGGAAACCTCTAGCGAACATAATTGTGCAATTACGCCTCGTTGTTATTTCTTTAGAAGCTTTGTCATTTTGTTGGATTTGATTATCTTTCCTGGTTTCCCTGCGATACCCCTTAATTCAACTTCCTTTCCTTCCTAACAAAATTTCTGAATTAAAAGCTATTGTATACATACTCTCCCATGAATAGGTTGATATTATGGCACTTTCCAGAGGAATTTATGGTTCCTCCACTTGCAACCATCACTTGACACTCTAGTGATGGATATAGGAAGCAATTCAATTCCTTGGTTATCTTACAAGGAATAAAATTATGGGTACTACCTAAATCAATCAACACTATTAAATTTTTCTTCTTGATATGTCCTTCTATCTTGATAGTTTGAGGAGTGGTAATTCTAGCCAATGCATTACAAGATATGGTCAGATTCATGTCTTCTTTCTCTAGGGTTTCTTCTTGGTGTATATCCTTTTCTTTTGACATTTCTTGTTCCTTTTCTTCCTCCTCTTCACAATCTTTGTAAAATAATTTCTTCTCAACGCAGTTATGACCTTTAGTGTATTTTCTATCACAACTGTAACAAAGCCCTTTTGCTCTTTTTTCTTCCAATTGTTGTGGTGTTAACCTTGTAGGTTATGGAAGGCTAGGGGAAACAACACTTCCATCTTTATAGTTGTGAGTGGTAGGCTTCCTGGTTTCCATAATTTTTGTTTCCATTTTTCTTGCCAACCTGAATGCCTTCTTGAATGAATCAGGTTCCCAAAGGCGAACCTCATGTTGGATGTTATCCTTTAAAGTCCCTATGAACACATCAATCATATGCTCCTCTGGAATATCTTTTACCCTTATATTCAAATTTTGGAAGTCCTCAATGTCCTCCATCATTGAATCCTTTTGTTTGAGATTTATCAATTGGCTAAAAAAGGTGTTTTCTTTTTTATCATCATAATCTGCTATCATTTCTTTCATACAAAATTCCCAGGTGACAATTTGTTTATGAGGGCAAAGCCATCGATACCATACAAACTGATTTGGCTCCAAATATAAAGTTGCAATGCGTGCTTTTTGTGTGTTTTGCACATTATGGAGATGGAAATATTGCTCGATCTGTAGTATCCATGTTACGGGATCCTTACCATCAAACTCCCTCATATAGATCTTTGGAACATGGTGGGTCTTCAATCCAGCGTTAGAGTCTATGAAATCATGATTAACATTTCTTTTCTTCTCATCATGAGTTTCCTTTACTACCCTTTCACCATTAGTAAACATTTCTTGTAGCAACTTTTTCAAATCTGTCTTCAAATCTTCCATTTTGACTTCCATCTTAGATTTCATGTCATTCATCTTAGCTTCCATGCCTTTCTTTAAACCGTCCATCTTAGCTTCCATGTCATTCATCTTAGCTTCCATGCCTTTCTTTAAACCAACTACCTTAGCTTCTATTACCTTTTGTGAGAGTGAATTTTGTTGCACTTGGTCTTGTAATTTCGATATATCATGTTGCATTTCTTCTTCTTCTTCTTCATGAGTGATGCTAGAGCTTTCAAGTTGCTTACTAGGCGTTTCCATTTTATTTCTTCGGGGCATCAATTAATGATAATTATGCTTCACTATGCCTTTGATTTCCTTCAAGCTAATTTTTCAAACCAAAGTTATGCAAAAACGAAAAATAAAAACTACACATTTTTTTTTCACTTTGTAGGATCTCGATATTGAATCTGATGTATCTCTAAAATTTCGGATCTCCAAGGTCTGAAATTTCAAACTTTGGTATCCCTCCGAGTCCTCTTTCCAACGCCACTAGTTTGACCGAAATTGGATTCTCCAAGAAAGAGTTATGCCCAATCTCCCAATATGACCTGATTATACAATTTTTCAGTAGAGCAAACTTGTAAGAAATGCCACATGTCACCGTTTCAACCTCCGGACTTGAAAACGATGCACAAAAAACTATAGTCCATCCTCTTTTTGTAACTTCCTATAAAATTTTAATCTGATAGTCAGAGAGAAAGTTAAGAATATTTTCCCAAGGTCACCTGTTTGGGATGTAATTCAGGAGCCTACAAAAACCCTAAATTCCTTAGATCATATCTCCGAAAATATAGTGAGACAAGATCTAAAGATCATATCCTATGATCATCAAGATTTCAGTGCAAATGGGTTTTGTTTTTAGCTTTCGAAACATCGCGGGAAAAAAATTATAGCGAAAATGCCACGATGACCTGTTTGGAGTAACGAAACCATAGAATCCGAAGCTCTCATACCAAATGTTATAAACCAACTCACAAAAAGATAGAAAAGATAGATCAGCGACATCAAAATAAGCCTCTTCGAGGGGGCAACCTCCTTTACATTACACAAATGAACAATTCTTGGATGATGCAAATGACTAAACCTCCTTTCTATATATAGGAGTCTAAAGGGTCACAATATAATCAAAGCTAACATAACAATAGTAATATAAGGGCACAACAATAACAATAATGGGCTCCTATGCGGCACACTAATAACAATATGGGGACAAGAGGGGCACAATAATAAGAATAAGGGCTACAATGACAATAGTAATAGAGGAATCAATAGTATTATAGGGACCTAAAAGAGACTTACCTTTTCAAGTTGAAGTTCTCCCTTTTCCGTAGGTTGAGATCTTCCTTTTCTAGGTTGATAGTCTCCTTTTTCAGAACAGTAGGGACACTTCATCTAGCAAAATACTAACAACTTCTTGCAAGATTTGGAATTGTTTTGGGAGCTGCACTAAGCATTCCAGGTTGAGACCTCAATGGTATCTCCCTCTTCAAGACATTAGGGACACTTCCTTTGGCAAAAGACTAACAACTTTTTACTAGATTTGGAATTATTCCAGGAATTCCACTGAGCGTTCCAATGTAAGTGTTCATCCTTAAACCACCACTGGTTGAGAAATCGAGTTATCCCACCTTATATCATCATCTTAGAGAGCTCATTGATCTAATTGTTATCATGCATTATTATATTTTTATATTTCATCTCTCTTCTAGGAATCGGATATAACACTTCGAATTAAAGGGGGATGTTAGACATGTAACCCACTAAGGGTTTTGGGTGTGGGATATGAACAGTCATTGGAGTCCAAGATACGTTGGAAGATGAATCCACCAGTCATGGAAATTTTATTAATATATATATATCATTGTGAATAGAAAGTGTTCAACATTTTATCTTTCATATCTCATCTATTATCTTGTGTTGTTTAACAATCTCTCAATGGTCTAGCTAAGACTAGGCATCCTTATGCAATCCCCATTTGATTGGAGGGTGGTGGTTTTAACTAGAGTTAGAAGAAATTTTAGGAAACTCTTTGTCTTTCACATTGTTTAACTTATTCTTATACATAAGATACCTAGTCATAGTCATGCTTTCAATGGAGGAAAGACTTGCTTCAATGAAGAGGATAGGATAGGGTGCATTTCATTTAATATTGAGATTGTAGGTTCTAGAATGGCTTGGTTCTATCCTCCTCCACTACTATTTGGAAACACTGCAACCCTAAACTAAATATCCATATAAAATAACAAGAGCGATGATGGTTTAAAAGAGGAGTTTTTATTTTTTATTTTTTTATCCCATATGTAAAGATATGTTTACAATTATGTTCAAGCCCATAATAAGTTTTCCATCCTCCATTTATCCTGTTCTCATTGTTGTAATTTTAGTTGAGCTTATGATGGATATTGATGCTTGATGCCAAGATATGTGTATGAGGGAACTTCTTCCCATTTTTGTTTTCATATATGAAAATATCATATGCAATCTTTTTTGGATTAAATTATCGTGATCTTCCTCGATTTCATTGTTGTAATATTCATGGATTTAATTATAAAAGGTATATAAATTGATTTATCAATTTTTCCTTTTGAAAAGTATTAACAATAATTCAATGATTAAATTAAAGGCTTCACCCTTAAGATACCACATATTGCAAGTATATTTAATCTATGAGGTATAGATTAATTGGTTTGTGTGCGGTTTGATCTCTATTAGGTATAGATTCAAATCTCATGAAAAGGTATTTAGAGATCTAAAAAAATACCACAATACTAAAAATCTCACACAATCTTATTATTGAATAAGTCATTATTTTTCATTAAACATATAAATTTACCTTATCTTAAACATAATTATATGTATAAGCACAATAATATAAATTAAGTGACTAGTAAATATATATTGTTAAAATTTACATATTTCATATAAATAAAATAAATTATTATTTTTATTATATACATTAAAAAAAACACATATAACAAGATTTTTAATTTGGAGATCTATCTCATTTTACTATGAAGATTATTAATTTTAAACAAACTTTGTTACAATATCATAGTTACTAATACCAAATGTCCAAAAAAAAATTATAATTCATATTTATATCTATCTATATATATAATTAATTAATTTTTTTTCCGAGGAAAAAAGCCGAGCTTTTCTATTAATAAAAATAAAAAAGCTACAATCAGATGAGTGAACATTCAGCAGAAAACTGCCTGAGGCAGAAAGATATAAACCATCCTTCTCCATGATGTCATCAAGCATGTCTTTTGCAACAAAAAACCAGTAAGTTCTTCTGAACTCGGCCTGTATCAGCCATGACAAAAAAAAAAAATATCTGAGTCTGTCTAGAAAATCTGGGTCTCCTTTAAAAGGAAAACAACCCGCATATTAACAAAACAGAGTTTTCTGTCGAGCTTCTCCGAATTTAAAAAGAGATGAAATAGTGTGTGAAAAAGTTCAAATATCATATGCCGCCAGTATCAAAAAATATGACCATTTGATCCTGGAGCATTTACAGCATGAAACAAAAAAACATTAAGTGTAAGGGGCCATATCCGTCTCACGGATCTGGTCCTGGACCTGCTCTTTTATCCTCCACGAACCCACAGCCTGTTGTAAACCTGCTTTAGAATACCTGTCTGCTTCATCATTTTTGTCCCTGTAAATATGGTCAAGAGAGAAAACAGTAAATGAAGATTTTAGATTTTGAATTTCTTCTAACAGAGGCATCAACATATAATTCCGGCATCTAAATTTTCCATTGACCCAGTTTACAACATTTGAAGAATCTCCAAAAATCTGAACTGTGAGGACCTGTCTGTGAATGAGCCAGCAAAGGAGAAGTTTTAAAGCTGATAGTTCGGCAAAATTATTTGTGCCCATCCCGAGACCCACTGAGGCTTTTAGCGAATGTGAAGGACTAAGATGAATAATAATTCTGGCACCAGTGGAGTTGTTTTGAGCTGCCCCGTCAAAGAATGCCCAGGGGATGCCTTCTTTAATCAGGATTTCCTTCCGCTGGTTTGAGGATGTATGGCCTTCCGGCTCAGGGATGCTAGCAAGGATGGCTGAGCTTTGGATTGCAATTACTTCCGCCGGAGTTGCTTTTTCATTGAATATGCTACGATTCCAAGCTATCCAAATGCCCCAGCAGAGAATAGGAGGAAGGTTCCTCAGGTTCTTCTCGGGGTAGTGGGACCACCAAAATTCCCAAGCTGCAGAGAGATCTTCCCCTTCCCATCTGGAATTAATGTTCAGAAGCTTTTTTGTTTCGTCCCAGACTTGTCTTGTGAAGGAACATTCCACAAATAAGTGTGGAATGGATTCAGAAGCTGCCAGGCATAAGGGGCATCTACTCGGCCCCTGCTTGAAGCGTGCTTGAAGGATTTCCCAAGAAGGGATCTTTCTTTTAAGCGCACACCAGAGAAAAATTCTGGCTTTTTTGGGGCATTTCAGTTTGAACAGAGGCTTTGCCCACCAAACAGGAGGATCCCAACCCTTTCTCTTCATCAGGAAACTATAGCCAGCCTTTGGGGAGTATAGTCCTGTCTCAGCATGAGCCCACACTAGGGAATCTGGATGATCCTTTATTCTGACATTTGACCGCTTAAGTTCATGTGTGAAGGCCTGCCACTCGATTCTCCAGGTGGGATCAATGCCCAGTTCCTCTACAGATTTCCATTCCTGTCCCCAAATGGAATATAACTCCATGTTTGCTATCTGACTTAACCTGTGGATTCCCTTTGTATCTAGATGAGCGAGAAGACCAGGGGATAGTGCAAAAAGATCGTTGCACCCTACCCACGGATCCCTGCCAATCCGTAGATTTTCTCCATTCCCCACCTGCCAAGCAAGTCCTTGTTCTATAATTTTGAATGCCTCTGAAGTGGCCTTCCAGATTACCGAGCAATTCCTACCTTTTTTGTTTGGGCTCCGAATCCAATCCTCTAGCGGAACTGGGTCAATATACTTTCTTTTGACCACTCTAGTCCAAAGGTTCTCCGCTTTTATAATTCGCCATCCTGATTTTGCTGCCAGAGATTGACTAAAATCAACGAGATGCTTGATGCCCCATCCCCCCCATTCCTTTGGTCTAGCAATCTTATCCCATAATTAATTAATTTAATAAAATAGATAAATAAATTAAAAATATATAATTATTTTTTAAAAATAAATCAGGTTAATATTATTAAAAATATTTTTATAAAAAATAAAATTTTAATTTCTTTTTAATAAGTATTAATAATGAAATTAAAATTTAAAAAACCTTATTCCAAAAACAGCACTAATTGCATGGAAATGCTCCACCATTGCAGGACCACGATTGAAATAGTAATTTCGTTTTGTCATTTAGTCCATGTTCCACGCCACTTTTGTAGTTTAGCCATGTGCAACACCAATAAGATAGTGGGAACTGGGAAGTCCCTCTCACCATATTTTTGGTGGAAACATAAATGCGGCCTGACATGCTAGGGGAATAGCAGTTGTCTTGCATTTATATTTCTCTCAAAGTTGACTTTGGCATGTTAGCAGCAAGGCAACTGCTATTCCTCTAGGGGAATAGCAGTTGTCTTGCATTTATATTTCTCTCAAAGTTGACTTTGGCATGTTAGCAGCAAGGCAACTGCTATTCCTCTAGGGGAATAGCAGTTGTCTTGCATTTATATTTCTCTCAAAGTTGACTTTGGCATGTTAGCAGCAAGGCAACTGCTATTCCTCTAATATGTCAGAAGCATTTATGTTTCAATAAGATTGGGAATAGGAACTGCCCATTTGGGTCTCTTGCACGTTCGACGACTCGTGACGGCATTAGGCTTGCGTTCATCTCGCCCTTCGCCCTTCGTTTGATTCGTCATTTTCACATCATATGTCACTCGCGCACGACCAACAAAGTATCAGAAGGCAAAGTAGCAGACGATTCTTTTGACGTTTGCTGTATATACAAAGTATCAGAAGGCAAAGTAGCAGAAGATTCTTTTGACGTTTGCTGTATATACAAAGTATCAGAAGGCATAGCAGAAGATTCTTTTGACGTTTGCTGTATATACAAAGTATCAGAAGGCAAAGTAGCAGAAGATTCTTTTGACGTTTGCTGTATATACTATGTATTTGTATCTAAAAACGACACCCATTGGTTCTTGGAGTTGGTGTATTTATATATATATATGAAAAGATGAGTTGATGTTGATTTGTGTGAAGTTTAGTTTTATATATTTAAATGGAGTTGTCTTTAGTGTGACTTTTTAGAGATTCCGGTGACGGAATCCGAAATTCCATGAAAAAAAGTTGAGAATAAAAATTATTTTGGAAAATTAAATTATTTTTAAAATATTATTGTGATAATAAATAATAAATATTCCATACTAATTAATCATTCTTCTTCTCGTTTCCGACGAGATGGTGGGTGTGCAGTCCATTCCAAATTCCTATATAAACACGCTAATTCTTCCACCCCACATATCAATATAAAGCTCAGCAGTCTCAGACTCTCTGGAGCCAGTGGTGAATCACTTAACAAAATTATGGGCTTGGGTAACGAATATGCTCTCAGAGTGTTTCTCCCTCTTCTGCTAATGGTGGTAGCATCCACTCTTTTGCCCTCTACGGATTGCATGAGCCCTTCTTCATTCTTAGGTCGTCGTCGTAGGAGGTCCTTTGTCAGGACTAGGACAACAATAATCAGTAAGGATAGGCTGGATGTCTCTAGTGCTGAATACGAGACGCACTACTATACTCAGATTCTCGACCATTTTACTTACACACCAGAGGGTTATCGCACCTTCCAGCAGAGATATCTTGTAAATGCAAAGCACTGGGGAGGTGCCCAAAGCTATTCTCCCATCTTTATATACATGGGCGATGAGTCTTCTATTTTAGAAGACTTTGACGCCACTGGTTTTGTTATTGAGACAGCTCCTCAGTTCCAAGCACTCGTTGTCTATATAGAGGTAAGTCTTATTTCAGATTGATAGATAGAGGATGAACCTAAAAATTGAGTTTCAATTAATGTTTTGATAGATCCCTGTTTATTTCAGCATCGATACTATGGATTGTCCATGCCCTTTGGCAGTCCGGAGGATTCCTTTAGGGATGCGTCTACACTAGGTTATTTCACTTCCACGCAAGCGCTGGCTGATTACGCAACGCTAATTCTGGATTTGAAGAAAAACTTGTCTGCAGAAAACTGCCCTGTCATCGTCTTTGGTGGATCTTATGGTGGAAGTAAGATACCTATAATCTTTTATGTATTTACTAGGTTTTTAAGTTCAAAATGTTTGATCAATAGATTGTGCATAATATAGTTTATTAGTGTCACTTCAAATAAAATATGCTATACTAAGTATATCGTTGATTAATTTCTATTATTAATTTAATTGTAGCCTTGAGTCAGTTAACCCAGTTAATAATTTTCTGTCAGTTATCTTTGCGACTGAGCCCTGCCAGGATATGAATCTAAAATCGAGTTAAAGTCAAGCGTTAAAAGAGACCCAATATTATATTTAACTTATAATTTTTATGTGATATATAATTGAACTACTGCAGTGTTAGCTGCCTGGTTTCGCCTGAAGTATCCACACATTACAATCGGGGCGCTGGCTTCTTCGTCACCAATCTTGTATTTCGATGACATTACACCTCAGGATGGTTATGACAGAGTTGTGACAAGAGACTTCAGAGTATGTTCATAGATTGTTTCTTTCCGTTGAGATTTATATATCACCATGTCCATCATTTGATCTGCGACAATATTATTGTTTTCTGCTTCACAGGATGTGAGCGAGAGCTGCTACAATACAATAAAAGAGTCATGGGCAGAAATAAAAAAAGTTGCTTCACAGCCCAGTGGCTTGGAAAGCTTACGGCACACATTCAACACTTGCAAGTGAGAATTGTCCCCAAAAATAAATCATGTGAATGCACATTTTTTATCAACCTGCAATGGCCACTTATAACTAATGAAAGTCATTTGCATATCTTAGGGTTTTCAATACTAGTACTTTGATACAATCGCTAATAGATGCATACGATGGGTCCGCTCAGTACGATTATCCACCAGTGAAAGAGGTAAGGTTTATATACCATTCTCCAATGCTGTAAGGCAAATAATTTCGTGGATAATTACAAGGATGTTTATCTTATGTTTCATTCAGAGAAATTTTAATAGAACTAATCAATTATTAAACAATATTAACAGAAAAAATGAAAATTGACTTAATTTGATTTTCTGTGTATGAAAGATGTGCAAGGCCATCGATAGCTTTCCGGGAGGTACATCCATTCTTACTCGCATATCAGCTGCAGCAAGCTTTAACTACAACTACGGCAAAGTGACATCCAACACCTCCAATAATACTTGCCTCGATCTTAAAGAATATTCCAATGACGGGTGGAATTGGCAGGTTAAGTACTTATTTTTTCAAATCATTCAAACTTACTTCAAGCAAGCTAAAGTAATCATACAATCCTGCAACAACATTTAATCCAACAACTTCAGGCCATTGCTACTGATAGCTAACTTTGCGTGCAGAGTTGCACGGAAATGGTGATGCCAATGAGCTCAACACCGAATACAACAATGTTTTCTTTAGATCTATTTGATATGAAATCCTTCGCAGAGGACTGCAAGAGCAAATATGGAGTTGTACCAAGGCCCAATTGGATCACAACAGAATTTGGTGGTCATGTAAGTTCTAAATCACATTCACCTGGTAATCCATGAATCCATCTTACCATGAGATTTATTGAAGATCGATCTTTAAAATGATTATTATTTGTGAATGTTCAGTTTGTTTGAAGCTGTTCATGGTACGCATGATTTTTTTTTTGGATTGATACCCAGAACATAAGAAGGGTGCTGAAACGGTTTGGAAGTAACATAATATTCTCCAATGGATTGCGAGATCCATATAGCAGTGGAGGGTAAGACGTCTTTCTTTCTATACAAATATCTTTCTCTGTTACTAAGAGTCGAGGGAGTAATTAACAGTTGCATATTCTTCATGGTTGTGGAATTATGCAGTGTGAAAGAGAGCATATCCGATAGCATTATAGCCCTCGCAACAAACGAAGGTCAGACTTCACACAATGAAATTTTAAAGTTGGATGAATGATTGACTATACTGGATTGGCTTAGCGGGGTGATCCTATTTTTGTGGTTTGTACTGTAGGAACCCATTGCCAGGACTTGCAATTCTCTTCTAAAGAAGATCCAGATTGGCTCACAGAACAGCGATCGAAAGAGATGGAGATAATAAAAATTTGGGTCAAACAGTACATGGATGACCTATATGGTTAAAATAATTAATTATTGTGTTCATATTTTAGAAGCATAGGTGTGTATGGACTTTAAAGCAATTATAAACTGTAAAATATCTTATTATAAGGTGAGCAATTTATGTTATCTTATTTTAAATGTTTTATTAGAAAATAACATGTAATTTTACTCGTAAAAGTTGTGCTGTAAAAAAATGAGTTAAGGTGACTAATTTATGTTATTTTATTTTAAATGTTTTATGAAAAAATAACATGTTAATGTTATTTTATTAATAAAAGTTGTGTGGTAAAAAAATGAGGTAAGTGATTCCGAATGAGATTACCTACTCTAGCCACAAAGCCACCATGGATAATTTACACACATTATGTATCTATATGGTACAAATTTATTAAATTTAATATTTTTAAAATTATATATATATATATATATTTGTTTTTGTACATTTATTTGTTGATGTAGATTTATTTAAAAGTATGTTGGGTGGATATGGAATTTCATTTTACATCGAACACTTACATTTAACATTTGCCTAAACTTATCATGTGACAACAAAAATATAATTTGAAAAAAAATATTTTTCTTCTTTTTCCACTAAAAATATTTATCCTTGAATTTTACTAGTTTTAAAGTTTATTTTGTTAATACATTAAATTCTTGCTTTGAGGCCATTTTTTGTAGCAGAGTTCCTTTAATGAATTAGCCACAATGTGAGGACTATGCTATGCTCTATTTAGTTTAGTTGTAAAATGCATATACAAATGAATGTGAAATAATTTTGATGTTACTTTTTGACATTGTGACTTAAATAACTACCATAGAATCCTCCTCATCCTCAGTTATGCCCACAAAATACCTCTCATATTTTTTTTTATTAGTGACAAGACAAGATACTTTTCTAAAGAATGGAATTCCTCCTTCGATCATGATAGTAATCTAGGATAGGGTTTTTTACTTTATCAACACTCAAATGTGATAAGGTTTAAGATGTTCTATAATTTCCTTCAATGTCCACATGTGTCTAGCCCTACATATGAGAGTGGTAGTAAGGATGATGTGGAATCTACTCATATCACGGTGGTCAATAATGTAGATTAATGTCAAGGGTGTGGCACAAGATTCAAACATTTCTACGCAACAAAAGCATCATTTCATTCTTCAAAATGGTTATGAAGTTGCATAACCTAATTTTTCAAACTAGGTCTTTCTATTAAAATAGACTCTCTATGTCATCAAAAATCAATATCATTACTCCTCTTCACTGGATTTTCTTTCCCATGGATCCCAATTGATGGAAGTATCAATTTTGTTGATATCTGTCATTGTTCAACGTAATTGGCAATTTATGGAAATTCTTATAGCTGAGAGATTCTCTTCTTGGTTGTTGTCAAAAGTGATAAGTCTATAGATTACAGTTTCCTACATAACTATGGAAAATAACAAATACCCATTCTAAATATTGGCCTAACATGCAAGACGTAGAGAACTATGGGAGTTGTTTTCATGACATCATTAGGTTTTTGAATAGGTAGCATGATTTAGTGGTAACGAGACCTTAAATATGATGAATTTAACCCTAGGATTTTTCTTAGGCATCATAATTGCATATTCACAATTCTAACTAAGGTTGTTGGTTATTTCCGCATGGATGACCTTCTCTATGATTTTGTGAGGAAATAAGGGTATGTGGAAAGTAAAAAACTTGTTCATGTGACCAAAATTGAAGACGAGTGAGTGGTTAATATTCAATCCAAAAAGATAGAGAAATGGTGTTAATGTGTTTCAAAAGCATGAAACCCTAATTTTAGTGAGGGAAACCCTAGGCATCCAAAGGATGATATCATCAAGGAGACTCTAAGGTCGTAATATAACGCTTTCATGAACTATAAGGTACTTGAAGAATAAACCCCTTTAGTCTAATTTCCTCCATTTTAGGTCAATTTTTCTTAAGTCTTAGGAGAAGGGACCTTATAGAATAGTGGTTATTATAGAAATATAGTGCTCACTTAGTGATTAATTCTAGCTATAATGGCTTGGGGGCCTAAAAAGTTTAGTTTAAAAGTTGAATTTTGGCGCAAGTGATAGTTATGGGACTAATAAGTTTCTCAATGAAACATTATGGAGGTTTAGGCAGGCAATTTTTTTATGTTCATTACATTTTTTTATGTCCACTAATGTGCACATATTTTATTACCTATATGTAAACTCCAAAACCTAACTACATATTGAATATAAAAGTCAAAATGTTTTAGGTAACAAATTTAAGTGCATATTATTATTGCAATGGTGGAGTGGTTAGTTATACTTGGAAGGGAATCATTTGACAATAAGTATAGTTACTATGATGGAAATAAAAACCTTAAAATACAATTTAACATGGTAAATTCCATTAGAAATTTTATAAACAAATAAAATAATCATGACAAAGCTGGAAATGAAATCCTCTAGACAATTCATAGAGTAACTCTATCCACTCTCTTTCTCATGTTGCTAGAAGGACTACCTAATTCATTTCTTTCCTTTCATATTTCTTTTCTGATGTCTTTTGTTTAGAAAACTTTCTAACTTCATGATCGTTTTGAGAATTTGTCATTGTATCTTTCCCTTTTGTTCAAGGTCCTCAATGCATAATAGCTAGCATGTTAATAAGAACATTAAATATTTAGGTTTGAATTTACTATCAAAATTAAAGTTTCAAGTCACATTTTTCATTTTTGAATTTTGGTATCATTATTTATTAGTAATTTTTTCATAGATTTATGCAAGAGTATAAAATGTCTAGCATTTTAAGTGGACAC
This sequence comes from Pinus tabuliformis, assembly GCA_031772625.1. Taxonomy (NCBI): domain Eukaryota; kingdom Viridiplantae; phylum Streptophyta; class Pinopsida; order Pinales; family Pinaceae; genus Pinus; species Pinus tabuliformis. Next base: position 480,115,527 of record CM062820.1, read on the forward strand.
TCGACTGAGTATAAAATGAGTTTTAGGGTGCTATCAAATTTGAAAAAAAAGATTAGAATTTTGATGATTAGATGTTAAGTAAATTAAATTAAAAAAAATATTCACAAAAATAGGGGAATGTTTTGAGAACATTATAAAAATAAAATTTAAAGGATCAAAAATTTTGGATGTAAGAAAAAAAGGTGAAAAGCGAGAGACAAGATATATTAAAAATTTATAAGTTAGTTCAAAGGAATGTGACATAACCTCTGTTAAAAGGAAGAAAGAAAGGTGAGAGAGTAAAAAAAATTAAGGGGAGATTACTTAAAATGAAATAGAAGGTTAAAAGAAAAACGAATGGGGTAGTAATGAAAGGATGACTCTATTGATTGAGTCAATGGATAATATGCTTCCATGATTTTTTGAGTGTATAATTATCCTTCCAATTGAAATTATAAGGGTTATGTTCAATTTCAACTTTTTCTCGCATAATATTAGTGGAGTAACAAGTTTTAGAAAAATGATTTTTGGTTTGGACAAAGAATATATGGTGTTTGGAGTGTACAATATCATGTAGATTGACAAGCTCATGTAATCTACTAAAAAAAGAGACAAGAATCTACTTCTACTCATTATAGTAGAAGCACATAAAGATTGAGCAAAACAATAATCGACAAGAGGAAAAACATCAATGGCACATAACAAAATAAATATACGGGGAAAGCCACAACACAAAACCCCACTACTTGTATTGTGTTAATCATAAATCTAAGATGATAACACAATCCTTGTTCTCACAAGAACAATCACAACATTCAGTAAAATCAATCTCTAACTCACAAACAAACTCTTGGCCAAAACTTAGCCAATTCTCCTGCTCTCCAGGTCCCTATTTCCTTGCACAATTCCTATGGATGATTAGCCCTTCTTAAAGGGAAATCAAAGCATCCAATACTATGCAATCCCTTCTAGGTTCAATTCCTGATTACATGGACCATCTATATAACTTAGAAAATTATACAACAAATAGTACACTATCCCTGCACTCTAGTCTCAATTGGGTCTTTCTCAAAATTGACATGCATGAGTTTCTGATGAGGGAATCTTTAGTTAACTGGAGTAGCACTAGTTAATGCATTAATGCACCAAGTGACTGTTAACTTACTATTAGTTCCTCAAATAGTTTTGAACTAATTTAACTGCACTTAACTCAGTAAATTGAGTTAACTAATTACAACTCATACCTAATTCATCTTGGACCCCTATAATATAGGGAGAACATATAAATGACTTCAGAAGGACTTCCAACTCTAAATTCCTATGTTAACTAAGTCAACTCACTCTAGTTAACTATTACAAGTTGCTATGAGAATAGAATTCGATTTTAATTCTGAATTTAATTCAAGGACAAATTAAAATGGAATTTTTGGATTCTATTTTTATCATTTCTGGTTTCTATTTTCAACACTCCCTCTCAACAAGAAAGGAATTCAACTCTATCCCAATCCTGAACCTTTGGAATGTTTTTCATGCAACACTTCTCTCTAGTGTTGTTGCTTCAGCAACTCCAGAAACAAAAAAACATCCAACCTAAATTAGAATAATGCCTTTGTCATCAATGTCTTTGACTACTATTGCCTATGTCGACTAAAATCTCTGCACTTCTGTTGACTCTGCCTTTCTGCACTGTTGTCAACCCTCTCTACACTCTTTGGTATCTGACTTCTCTAGCCTCTGTCACTTTGATATCTAACTGCAACAATCCCACTTATTCCTCCCACTACTATGTACATTGGGCTCCCATAGCAAGGTACAATCCACGAGATAAAACCTCTTAATAGACCTTGCCCAATTTCAACCCTCTTGGGACTATTACTTCACATTGCCCCACCTCACACCTGGAGGTATGGCTACATGTGATCCCTCTACCCACCTGGCTTGAAATTCCCCCCCTACAGGAGGTCTCTGCATGCATGGATGCCTCCACTCAGTCTCCTCTCAGCTTCTCCCATTGTGGTTGCTCCACAATTGTCTAAGACTGCTTCTGAGATTGATTCTTCTCTGCTTGAGTGGATCTCTCCACTTGATCTCCTCTCAGCTTCTCTAATTGTGGCTACTCCTAAACTTCATGAATTTTCTTCAGAGGCTTCTTCTAGGGCTGCATGTTGAGAGGTAATTTACTCTCCCTCTCAACCACCAAGTCTCTAACCTTTTCCTTGCTCCTTAAGGATTTGCATGCATCATGAAAGTCAAGAGCATACAAGTTCTTAACCAATGCACCGATATGTTTCACCTGTCCAATGGTGATGTGTCTAAGGAAAACCTTTCTCTTAATAAAAACCACATCATAGCCATGGTCTTCCAATACCACAACTAAAACAAGATTCTTCTTTAGTCCCGGAACATACATCACATATGTGATCTAGAGAGGGGAACCAGACTCCATCTAGAAGGTAACAATACTAATCTCGATAGCTCTATACCTCTTGTTATCTCCAAAATCTATGCTTTGCTTGAGGTATTTCTCCTCAAAATCACTAAAGAGATCTTTGTTCCCCATCATATGAAATGATGCATCACTGTCAAGATACCACATGCCTCCCATGGCAGTGCAGGCCATGCATGCAATGAGAGTGAAATCATGTTCAAATTGTGAAGCTAGAGCTTCACCTGTTGCCACTACTATTGGCTCCTTCTTGCTTGATTTCTTTTGTGGGAAGTCCTTGGCATAGTGCCCATGCTCGTGACAATGAAGACAATTGAATTTCATCAAGTCCATCTTCTTTCCACCATCCTTTCCTTGGGGCATCTTTCCCTTGGCCTTCCTTTCCTTACTCGCTAAGCAAAAATCCTCTTCCACTTCCTTGGAAGTGGTCACATCTCTGGTGTTCCTCCTGATCTACTCCTACATCGAATCTGACCACAGTAGTTCCCAATCTGGCAGCCTCTCCTGATCATTGACAAAGTCCTGATAAATATGCTAACTCTTTGGGAGTCCTAGAAGAGAAATACTCACCATATCCTCGTCAATCATGATTCCAACACTTCCAAGTTCATCATGAGATTGAGTGAACTTGGTCAAGTAATTTGGAATTGAGTCATCCACCTCCATCTTGATTTTTCAAATTTTATCTTTTAGTGCCAACTTCCTTTGGTCACTGTTATTCTAGAAAATGTCCTTCAATGATTTCCACATAGCATGCAAATTTTCCTTCCCATGGAGACTCAAGAAAATGTGGTCTCGAACTCCCTCAATTATTATTCGCCTCGCCCTTGCCACACACTTCTTCCAATTGACTAGATTTTGAGCATACGATGCTGGTGGCTTAGGAATGTCCTGATCAATGAATTCCTTTAAGCAATTATCCTCCAACATGACCTCCGTCCTATCCTTCTAGGCTATATAATTTGATTTTCCATCAAAGGCATACTCGAGTTGCAAACCATAGAACATCATCTATCGATCCTGATGTATGTATTGCAAATTCAAACTTCACCTGTAACCCAAAATTCAAAACTTCGAAATATCCTCTAGTATATTGTTCAGAGCTCTGAGACCATGTATAATTTCCTATAGATTCACAAGCTCGTGTAATATACTAAAACAAGAGACGATAATATACTTCTACTCATTACAACAAAAGCACATAAATATCGAGCAAAACAATGATTGACAAGAGGAAGAACATCAATGGCACATAAAACAATAAATATTTAGGAAAAGCCACAACTCAAAACCCCACTATCTATATTGCATTAATTATAAATCCAAGATGATAGTACAATTCTTGTTCTCAAAAGAACAATCCCAACACTCAGTAAAATTAATCTCCATCTCACAAGAAAAATATTGGCCAACACTTAGCCAATTCTCTTGCACTCCAAGTCCCTATTTCCTTTTGTAATTCCTATGGATGATTAGCCCATCTTAAAGGGAAATCAGTGCATTGAAAACTACACAATCTCTTCTAATTTCAGTTCTTGATTACATGCACCATCTATACAACTCAGGAAATTATACAACAAAGAGTACATTGTCCCTTCACTCTAGTCTCAACTGGGTCTTTGTTGGGTCCCTATAATACTAGTGATTACCCCATTACTATTGTAGTTATACCCCTTATTTATATTGTTGTGCCCCTATTACCCCCATATTGTTATTTTTGTGCCCCATAGAATCCCTCTATTGTTATTTTTGTGGCTTTATATTATTATCGTTAGGTCGGCTGGATTATATTGTGACTCCCTAGACTCCTATATATAGAAAGGAGGTCTTTTCATTTGTATCATCCACGAATTTTTCATTTATGTAATGTAAAGGAGGTTTCCCCCTCGAAGAGGCTGAATTCTAAGGCGTTGATCTATCTCTTCTATCTTTTCTTGAGCTGGTTTCATAACATTTGGTATCAGAGCTTTGGATTCTAGGGTTTCGCTGCTCCAAACAGGTCATCGTGGAATTTTCGCTATAACTTTTTCTCTGTGACGTTTCAAAAGTCGCAAAAAAACCCATTTAAGAAGAAATCGCGCTGAACCTTGGGTCCGAATTTCAGAGATTTTTGCACGATATTTGCGGACATATGATCTGAGGAAGTTGGTCTTTTTGCAGACTCCTGAATTACATTCAAAACAGGTGACCTGGGGAAAATCGTCATAACTTTCTCTCTGAGGATCGGATTGAAATTTCGTAAGAAGGTACAGAAAGAGGACAGACTGTAGGTTCTTGTATGTGTGTTTCAGATTCAAAGGTTAAAACAGTGACTCGTGGCACATCGTACAAGTTCGCTCTACTGAACCAGTCCAAAAATAGGTCACTGTGGGAGATTTCACATAACGCTTCCTTGGAGAATCCAATTTGGCTCAGACTTGTGGCATTGGAAAGAGGACGCAGAAGGCTACTACAGGTAGCAATTTTAGAATTGGATGATCCGAAATTACAAAGATACATCAGATTCAATATCAAGCTTCTATAAAGTGAAAAAAGGTGTGTAGTTTTTTTTTTAATTTTTGTGTAAGCTTGGTTTAACGAAATTCAAAGGGCATAGTGAAGCATTATTATCAGTAACTGATGCCCCGAGGAAAGAAAATGAAAACACCTAATAAGGAACCTGAAAGCTCTAGCATGACCCATGAAGAAGAGGAAGAAATGCTACATGATATATCAAAATTACAAGAACAAGTGCAACAAATGTCACGCTCACAAAAGCTAACAGAAGCTAAGATAAGTGGCGTGGAATCTAAGATAAATGGCGTGGAATCTAAGGTAAATGGCGTGGAATCTAAGATAAAGGGCATGGAAGCTAAGATGGATGATTTGAAGACAGATTTGAAGAGAGACATGGCAGATTTGAAGATAGATATGAAGACAGACATGGAATAATTGAAGAAGTTGCTACAAGAAAGGGTCACTAATGGTGAAAAGGTAGTAAAGGAAACTCATGATGAGAACAAAAGAAATGTTAATCATGATTCCATAGATGCTAATGTTGGATCGAAGAATCACCATATTCCAAAAATCGATATGAGGAAGTTTGATGGCAAGGATCCCGCCACATGGATATTACAGATGGAGCAATTCTTCGATCTCAATAATGTGCAAAACGCACAAAAGGTACGTATGGCAACTGTATATTTGGAACCAAATCAGTTTGTATGGTATCAATGGCTTTGCTCTCGTAAACAATTTATCACTTGGGCAATTTTTATGGAAGAATTGATAGCACATTATGAAGATACAAAAAGCAACACTTTTTTTAGCCAATTGATAAGTCTCAAACAAAAGGGTTCAGTAATGGAGCACATTGAGGAGTTCCAAAAATTGAACATAAGGGTAAAATATATTCCAGAGGAGCATAGGATTGATGTGTTCATAGGGTCTTTAAAGGATAATATCCAACATGATGTTCACCTTTGGGAACCTGATTCATTAGAGAAGGCATTCAGGATAGCAAGAAAAATGGAAAGCAAAATTATGGCAACCAGGAAGCATACCACTCACAACTATAAAGACGGAAGTGTTGTTGCCCCTAGTCTTCCACAACCTATAAGGTTGACACCACAACAATTGGAAGAAAAAAGAGCAAAAAGGCTTTGTTACAGTTGTGATAGCAAATACACTAAAGGTCATAAGTGTGCTGAGAAGAAATTATTCTACATAGATTGTGAAGAGGAAGAAGAAAAGGAGCAAGAAAGGTCAAAAGAAGAAGATATACTTCAGGAACAAAGCCTAGATGAAGAAAAAATAAATCCGACCATATCTTGTAATGCATTGGCGGGAATTACCACTCCTCAAACCATCAAGATAGAAGGACAAATCAAGAAGAAAAAGGTAATAGTGTTGATTGATTCAGGAAGCACCCACAATTTTATTCATTGTAGGGTAGCAAAAGAATTGAATTGCTTCCTATATCCAGCAACAGAGTGTCAAGTGATGATTGCAAATGGAGGAACAATAAATTGCTCTGGAAAGTGCCATAATATCAAGCTATCCATGGGAGAATATGTATTGACTAGCCCAATGCTTTCCATTCCAATGGGAGGTGCGGATGTTGTACTAGGAGTCCAATGGCTACAATCCTTGGGTACAATAGCTTTTAATTTTCAAGAACTTTTCATCAAATTTTCTACGGAAGGAAAGGAAGTTGAATTAAGGGGTATTGCAAGGAAACCAGGAAAGATAATCAGCTCTCATGGTATGACAAAGCTTCTAAAAAAGGAGCAAAGAGGTGTAATTGCACAATTATGCTCGCTAGATGTTTCCACATTGGAATCATCTATTTCTCCAGATCTCCAAAAAGTCTTGGACAATCATTCCAAGGTATTTGAGACTCCCAAGGGTCTCCCACCTATGCGTGATCATGATCATGCTATTCATCTGATTCCAGGAAGTGTTCCTCCAAACATCAGGCCGTACAGATATCCCTATGTCCAAAAAAATGAAATTGAACGTATGGTTGCAGAAATGCTAGAGGCTGGTATAATTCAACCGAGTCAAAGTTCTTTCTCAGCTCCAGTAGTATTGGTGCACAAGAAGGATGGATCATGGCACATGTGTCCGGATTATAGGGAGCTCAACAAGCTCACTATTAAAGATAAGTTCCCCATTCCTGTTATTGATGAATTACTGGATGAATTGCATGGATCAATTTACTTCACCAAGTTGGATCTTCGTTCGGGATATCATCAAATCATAATGAAGGTTGAAGACATTCCGAAAACGGCATTTAGAACTCATGAGGGTCATTATGAATTTTTGGTCATGCCTTTTGGCCTTACCAATGCACCTTCAACATTTCAAGGTTTGATGAATTCAATTTTCAAACCATTCCTTAGAAAATTTGTGTTAGTATTTTTTGATGATATACTAATCTATAGCAAGTCTTGGAAGGATCATGTTGAACATGTTGACAGGGTGCTACAACTATTGGAGGAGAAACAATTATATGCAAAAAGATCCAAATGTTTCTTTGGAGTCCAGGAGGTGGAATATTTGGGTCATATTGTATCTCATGAAGGAGTTAAGGTAGACCCTAGCAAAATTAAAGCCATTAAGGAATGGAAAATCCCCACATCCATAAAGCATCTACGAGGGTTTCTTGGGTTGACAGGGTATTATCGCAAGTTTGTTAAGAATTATGGGAGAATAGCAGCACCTCTAACAACATTATTGAAGAAAGATTCATTTTCATGGACTCCGGAAGCAACAAAGGCCTTTGAACATCTTAAAGAGGCAATGTGCCAAGCACTGGTCTTAGCTACACCGGACTTCACAAAAACCTTTATTGTGGAATGTGATGCTTCAGGAAATGGAATTGGTGCTGTTCTAATGCAAGATGAAAGACCCATTGCTTTTGAAAGTCGTCCAATCAAGGGAAAGTTTTTAAGCAAAGCTATTTATGAGAAGGAAATGTTGGCAATACTCCATGCACTTAAGAAATGGTGACCCTACCTAATGGGAAGACACTTCAAGGTAAAAACGGATCATGATAGCCTTAAATACTTTTTAGAACAAAGATTATCCTCTGAAGAGCAACAAAAGTGGGTCACAAAGATGTTGGGTTATGACTTTGAAATCATCTACAAAAAAAGGAAGCAAAATGTGGTGGCAGATGCACTCTCAAGAAAGGATGAGGATGTGGAAGCATTGTTGTGTGCCATTTCTATTATCCAACCAGATTGGATAAACGAAGCAAGGGAGGAATGGAAGAATGACGAAGAAGTGTGGGCACTTATTCGAAAGCTACAACAAGATTCCAGTACTTCTGATACATTTAGCTGGCAAAATGATTCATTATGGTACAAAGATCGCTTATACCTCTGTAAGAATTCCCAGCTAAAACAAAAGATTCTTATGGAATTGCACACTTCTCCCTTAGGAGGGCACTCAGGATTTTTAAGAACTTACCACAGGGTTAAGAAGGAATTTTTTTGGGATGGCCTTAAATCAGATATTCAAAAGTTTGTGGCGGAATGTTTGGTTTGCCAGCAAAATAAAGTTGAAACAATTAAGACACCGGGTCTATTACAACCTTTATCCATTCCAAGCCAACGTTGGGAGGAGGCTTCAATGGATTTTATCACAGGTTTACCCAAGTCTGAGGGAAAGAGTGTCATCATGGTGGTAGTTGACAGACTTACCAAGTATGCACACTTTTGTGCATTATCACATCCATTTAAAGCCAATACAGTTTCTACTGTATTTATGGAAACAGTTCAAAAGCTACATGGAAACCCAAAGATTATTGTAAGTGACAGAGATCCCATTTTCACTGGAAATTTTTGGACAAAATTATTTTCTTGTCTTGGTACTCAGTTAGCTCATAGCTCATCTTATCATCCTCAATCTGATGGGCAAACTGAGATAGTAAACAAATGTTTGGAAGGATATCTTCGTTGCTTTGTATTTGATAAACAGACACAATGGGTCAAATGGTTGCCTCTGGCTGAATGGTGGTATAACACTTCCTTCCATACAGCAACAAAAATGACCCCATTTATGGAACTTTATGGGTATCAACCACCATCCATCACATCATATTTAAGAGAAAATTCTAAGGTTCAGGCAGTGGAACATCACATCGAACATCAACAACAAGTCCTCCAACTCTTAAAGGATAACCTCGTGTTGGCACAAAATAGAATGAAACAATAGGCAGATCAACATCGCAGTGAAAGAAGTTTTGATGTAGGTGATTGGGAATTCCTATGGCTACAACCATATAAGCAAATGTCCCTAAAGCAAGCTAAGAAGGATAATAAATTATCACCAAAAGTATTATGGTCCATACAAGGTGTTGCAAAAGATTGGTACTATGGCATACAAATTGGAGCTTCCTGCAGCTTCTCGATTGCACCCAGTTTTCCATGTTTCATGTTTAAAGAAGGTTATAGGTGACAAGCTCCCAATTCAAACAATATTGCCAGAACTTGACAAGGACGGAAAAATTATATTGGAACCGGAAGCAGTCACAGAAACAAGAACTCGATAGCTACGAAATCGATCAATTTCAGAGTATCTTATCAAGTGGAAGAACTTATCCGCTGAAGATTCCACATGGGAGGATGAGAATTTTATGCAGAAGTATCCAGAACTACTCAAGCGTTGAGGACAACACTTTTTTGAAGGAGAGGGGAATGTTTGGTCCCTATAATACTAGTGATTACCCCATTACTATTGTAGTTATACCCCTTATTTATATTGTTGTGCCCCTATTACCCCCATATTGTTATTTCTGTGCCCCATAGAATCCCTCTATTGTTATTTTTGTGGCTTTATATTATTATTGTTAGGTCGGCTGGATTATATTGTGACTCTCTAGACTCCTATATATAGAAAGGAGGTTTTGTCATTTGTATCATCCAAGAATTGTTCATTTATGTAATGTAAAGGAGGTTGCCCCCTCGAAGAGGCTGAATTCTAAGGCGTTGATCTATCTTTTCTATCTTTTCTTGAGCTGGTTTCATAACAGTCTTTCTCAAAATTGACCTGCATGAGTTTCCGATGAGGGAATCTTCAGTTAACTCGAGCATCACTAGTTAATGCATTAGTGCACCAACTAACTGTTAACTCAGTATTAGTTCCTCAAATAGTTTGGAACTAAGTTAACTGGAATTAACTCACCAAAATGAGTTAAGTAATTACAACCCATACTTAACTCATCCCAGACCCCTATAATATAGGGAGAACATATACATGACTTCAGAAAGACTTCCAACTCGAAATTCCTAAGTTAACTAGGTCAAATCACTCTAGTTAACTATTACAAGTTTCTATGAGAATAGAATTCGATTTTAATTCTGAGTTTAATTCAAGGAAAAATTAAACTGGAATTTCTGGATTCGATTTTTATCATTTCTTGTTGCTATTTTCAACATGGAGTTATGAGCAAGTTCAATAATAGTTGATTTGGAGATATGTTTATGACAAGTATCAAGTATATGTTCTTTGAAAACTCTTCTAGTTTGTCCAATGTGGGATTTTCTATAGGAGCAAGGATTCTCATGGAAATGAGGGCCTAACATAGTGTCAAATCCATATTTCGTAGATTTAAAAATATGTTTAAGAGTTTGGAAATGTTTAAAAATAATTTTAATAATATTTTTCTCCATAACCTTAGAGATGTGGCCCATGATTCCTTGAATTTAATAAGAGATATGAGAACTATGGGAAGGAAAGTAAATATTCAAGTCTATTATAAATGAAAATATAATAAGTTTCAAATATGAATTCACATGCTATATCACCCTGTTTGGTACATGGTGTTATTTGCTGTTGGAAGCATAATTTATTGTCTTCTTTAATTGATTGTGAAGCATCCCACATATCTCTTCATTTCCATCTATTTTCTGAATTGATACTACTCCCCAAGCTACCTTAGAAGCATCAATTTCAATAATATATTGTGATTTTTTTGTGGAGAGAGATAAGGATGGAATAGTTCTCACCTTTTCTTTGATTCTTCAAAGTGTTTTAGTCATGTTAGTAGTCCATGGTGGTAGGTGTTTGTTGAGATGATTTTGTAATATATCCTATGTAAAAACCTTATTATGTATAGGTTTTGCAATGCTTTTTAACAATATCTCTAGCATCCAACATCTTCCTTCATTTGATAGACAAACATCAACTAGCGAACCATTTATGTGCATGCTTATCTTCTTACCTTTAAGATAAATAGTTATAGGGGAAACTAACTACAAAAACTAGACCTAATATGTAGTGTTCGTTAATATTATCCATACCATGAAAATATAACAAAAATGAATGATTATTTATTTGGAGAGGGAATCGTTTAGTCTTTCCAAATATTTCATCTATAGAGAAACCTACGGCCCTTCCTCCTTGGGTAGATTGATTCTAATAATAAGAAGGGATAATGTTTCTTTAAAAAAACTTAAACTAACATCCAAATTTTATGAAATCATATAACTGATAGGGAGTAGTTTCATAAGGATAAAAATGGACCTTAATATGACATTTATTATCTTACCACGAAAACAAATTTTGAGTTGGTTGCATGTCATATTCTTTTCTTTGGCCTCTTATTCTTGATGTATTAATTTCTTTTGATGATATACTCATTGGATGAGAGGAATATTCTATGCTTCTTCTAACAACTTAGTTATCTCTTCATGTGAATATGATTTTATTTGGTCTTGATTATTTCAAGTATATATTCAATTGTTTTATGTTCTCCATTGCTCATTTAATTGTTGATTATTGTTATTTGATTTGGAGGAGAAGTAGTTTTTACTTTTCCTAACAAAATTTCTATCTATCATTATGGTTGTTAAAATACGCTATTTATAGTTCTGTTAGAGAGTAGTACGTGGAACTATTGGCTTATTTTGTTATTTGGTTTCCTTAGGCTTTGATATATCCAACTGATTCATTCATTTCACTTTGAAGGTCTTTTATCTATAAATATTTCCATTCAAAAGTTAATTCATGCAGTTTGTTTATTTTAGTTATTATATATTTTAGATCATTTTAAATTTAGGGGCGTGGAGCATATGATAATCAAACTGGGGACATGTGTGGACCCAAATATTTACTAGGTTGGTTAGAGTATCATGTCCTAAATTAATAAATTTTAAAAATTTATCCAAATCTAAAGATGCAAATTGATCACAAAAATGGATTCCACCTTCTAGGTGATCGTACAAAGAAAAATAATGTAGATTCCTCCATTATGAATATAATACATCTGAGAACATTGATATGTATTAGATAAATATATTGTTTTCATCCATATTTATGATTTGAGAGTAAAACAATTGATGGAATCTGCCCATAGGACCATTTTTGTTGATGATTCCTAGTTTTAGGAATTGGGGTATGAAGCCTTCTAGAAGTAGGTTAAGGCATCAAATGGAATGTTTTTAGGGGGGGGGGGGGTTTGGGGTGGGGTGGGGGTGGGGGTGGTTAATTTCATTTTACTATAGTGTTTCACCTCCTAGTTCTATTCTCCACATAGATAAATTTGCAATGACATAAGAAGCACCTCAATCAAATTGCATATGCCAAATTTATGCCACCCATAATTTGACCTTCCTGTTTTGACCACCATGATTTGAGAGATGCCATTTTGGACTCATTATTCATGGAAAAGAGGCTAGCCACATGATAATGGAAAAGAATACTCTAGAAGAGATAATATTGTAATTATATTTAAGATTTAAAGGAGTTAAACACAACCACTAACAAGTTATTGGGATGTGTTATAAATGGGCCACTAGGAGGAAAAGGGGTTACATTCTTTTTTAGTGCATTTTTCTTCTCCATATATGAGCATAGTAGTTTAGAGTGGATAGGGAGACATAAAATAGAGATAATTTGTGCAATATAGTGGCCCATGGGCCATAGGCCTCACTTATTTGTACTTGGATCCATTTCCATTCATAAAAAGAGAGCAAAGCAACCTCACCTTCCATCTTGATATTCTCTCAAAAGGGTTTCCTAGGTTATATCTTGTGTTACTTCATGGTTTGCAAACTTTATTTCACTCTTATATATTTTCTAGATTTTTTATCTATTGCATGCATGAGCATAATATATTAATTAATGAATACAAAAATCTAAAGAGAAATTAAGCCTCAAACTATAGAATTTAGATGTTAAGTATAATTTCATCATATCTATTGTGATGAACTATCATGTGGAATATTCATTATAGTTTACGGATCAAACATATTAAATAGAATAGTATGATTTTCGCCTTTTTAGGGAATTCATTAGCCCAATGAACATGATTCTGACAATTATAATAGATTATATTTTTGCTGGAGAATCCTACTACTTGACATGAGAATTTTTTCTATTTCAATTATATTATACTTTCACAATTATTTAGCATTATTTTACTATAGTGTTTCACCTCCTAGTTCTATTCTCCACATAGATAAATTTGCAATGACATAAGAAGCACCTCAATCAAATTCCATATGCCAAATTTATGCCACTCAGAATTTGACCTTCCTGTTTTGACCACCATGATTTGAGAGATGCCATTTCGGACTCATTATTCATGGAAAAGAATACTCTAGAAGAGATAATATTTTAATTATCTTTAAGAGTTAAAGGAGTCAAACACAACCACTAACAAGTTATTGGGATGTGTTATAAATGGGCCACTAGGAGGAAAAGGGGTTACATTCTTTTTAGTGGATTTTTTTTCTCCATATATGAGCATAGTAGTTTAGAGTGGATAGAGAGACATAAAATAGAGATAATTTGTGCACTATAGTGGCCCATGGGCCATAGGCCTCACTTATTTGTACTTGGATCCATTTCGATTCATAAAAAGAGAGCAAAGCAACCTCACCTTCCATCTTGATATTCTCTCGAAAGGGTTTCCTAGGTTATATCTTGTGTTACTTCATGGTTTGCAAACTTTATTTCACTCTTATATATTTTCTAGATTTTTTATCTATTGCATGCATGAGCATAATATATTAATTAATGAATACAAAAATCTAAAGAGAAATTAAGCCTCAAACTGTAGAATTTAGATGTTAAGTATAATTTCATCATATCTATTGTGATAAACTATCCTATGGAATATTCATTATAGTTTACGGATCAAACATATTAAATAGGATAGTATGATTTTCGCCTTTTTAGGGAATTCATTAGCCCAATGAACATGATTCTGACAATTATAATAGATTATATTTTTGCTGGAGAATCTTACTACTTGACATGAGAAATTTTTCTATTTCATTTATATTATACTTTCACAATTATTTAGCATTATCAAGGTACCATCTAGATATATAACTATAAAACTTTTTATTGTTCCTAATTTTATATATTTTATAGTAAATATTTGAAGTGAGGATAAACTGGTGTCAATGATTATGTGGTCTGTAACCCCATTCACGAATCTCTCCAACATCCCTGTAAAGCAATGTGTTGATTTTTGTACCTTGGGAGCTACTCCAAGCCTTGAGGATTGAGAGTTTGGAGGAAGGACCTCCACAAGTGGCTTTGTCGCCTTCAAACCCAAGCTTGGGGTTTTTCACCTATCAATGTTGGGCACAAAACTATGGAGATACTTTGACATGTGATAGATGTGGATGATAGTACACATCGATACAAATCCAAGACATCAAAAATCATATGATTCCAAGTTATGTTTGAAGAGAAATGAATTTTTGAACTTAATTTTGGGTTTGATCAAGGTCGAACTAATGTTAGGAGATATAATGATAGGTTGCACAAGGCCTAAAGATGTTTGTTGGAGCCTTCTCTTTAGTGTATGAATGGCGGTGATGGTAAAGTCATTTGAACATGTCCTTGAGCATCAAAGGAGATCACATTAGGTGAATGACATCTCTCTTTGGATGCATATTAGAGGCAAACCTAAATGAATGAAGAAGAGGGTTTTTGGAGCACCTTTTGGTGACTGTATAGGGGCTAAGATTATCAGATGTAGGGGCTGAGTTGTTTAAGAGATATTATGGGCAAGCGAAGGAGTGTGTAAGGGTCTCACTCTAAGAGAAATACATCCTTGTTTGGTCCACAGGTAGAGGCATCTCCAACAAATAAGAGAAGATTCATTTAGGGATCTCTTATGATTATTTGAAGAGTGTAATAATATGGAAATAGGCCAAGGAAAGAGGATCTATTCTCAGTTAGAAAACCTTGGTAATTCCTTCCTGAAATAGGATGAAATGATGACCTTAATATGATGACTAGGCCATAGGCCTGTAGTGATTGGTTTGAGTGTCAAGCAACCCTAAACAGGGAGCTTTAGGATCTTACTCAAACAACGAGGTCACGAGTATTGTGAAGGGAAGTAAGATACATTAATTAAGGTGAAGTTTGGGAGGACTGGTCGGCTACTGTGGGCTATAGAAGATGCCCTAACCAACGACCAGAACTCTATCCATGAACCACAATCAAGAGGTATGTTTTCTCTCTATTCTTGCCTCGTGTTGGGTCAAGAGTTGACTAGATTGGATGATAGATCTTGTAGGCTGTAGTAGCCAAACAAGGATGGGAAGACTTGGAGATAAAATTACCTAACCAGTGTCAGTTCTATAATGATTTTTATTTAGTGATTGGATGCTTGTTGGATGACTATCATAGGAAGATGCTATGATAGTAAGCAGAAATCCCTAGAAAAAAAGGAATCAGCAAAAGGAGTTACATATGGCCTCTTGGATGATTATTTTATGAGGTGTCCTTGGAGAGGTACATTTGAGGAGTCTATTAGTAGCCATGTGGAAGGATCTCCATAGGTGGTGTATGCCCTAACTAGGAGCAGATGTGACAATATGATTGGTCACGTGTGGACTGTTGGAGGGAAGCATGAGAGTTGACCAAGAGAGAACATGAATTGGGTATTTATGGTCTACTGGATGATAATGTGATAGTGCCCAAGTTGGATCTCGGTGTGGACCATCTTCATGGACTTAGATGGTTTCTAGAGTGGAAGTCGTTCAACTCAAGGTTTGATGGGCCAGAGGAGCACTTGAGGAGTCCTAGACTTGTGTGTGGAGAAGGAATTTGCAGCAGATAATGGGTAGTCCTCCTAGCCCACATTTAGTGTTGGATATGGACTTCTTGAAGTGATAGGTGGTAACTTTCTAACACCCTCCTCCCACAACTACCCAAGAAATTGTAAACTTGGGTTAAAAATGCCACGATAGGCCACTATGATATGATTCGATGTCGTGGGTCACGTTAAGGAAGTGTAACTGACAGAAACACACCATACAAACATCCAACATTAACATTAGGATCCTCAGGAACCAATCCAAACTTTATGCCAACCAGCCCCTAGGTCCCACATAACTTTTGGACAAGTTGAACTTTAGATGCTCTCATGCTATGGGCATGCCAATGTCCAAGGACCTCTAGATGCTCTCACAGGCCTACAAAGTGAGCATCGAGGGACTCATTTTCTCGGTTTTGTGCTAGCGTCCCTTAGATTTAAGTCGCAATTTCATGCCCAGAGCCCATGTCACTACCTAGAATTGAATGACACATTCAGAACAATCAGATAACACAGAAACAATAGTACTATTGTAATTACTTGAATACAACCTTGATTGAACCCCTACTAGCCATGACAGGAATTTCATCAAAAACATCGTGAATATGTAATATACATGTGTAAATAATAAATCTGAGCACAGAGGCCTCATGCTTAGCTGAGAATCGCTAAGAAATGTTGATGCCTCAACACATCAATTGCAATTTCATCCATTAGATCATAGTTACATTTTTCATTCATTTATTAGTAGAAACATGATGAGAGCCATACATAGATACTGTCATAAAAAAATACATAACCAGCAACATAAATACCAATGAAATCACTGACATATCAACCACATATAATAGAGTATAATACTCATAGAAAAACAAGTATAAATAACCTCATATTGATGTTGCAAAATCGAAACCCGAGATGGGACTTGCACATTCCACCCAACCGTAGAATGGCTAATCCAAATATCTCTTTATGGAATCACCCCTGTTCCATATTCCAAGCATTAATGAGGGATCTCATAGAACACATCAATCCAAAACCATAGAGGGCTTCTAAAGGCCATCCACCTCAATCCCTCAAACAGTGATTCCACCTCACTATTAGAAATCACAAAATGATCATCAAATTGGTATCTATCCAAGCCTTCCATGGCTTTCAAATAATTTTCTCCAACCAAGGCTTCCAATACTAGTAACGCAACCCACAACTGTGACCAGGCTTCCAAAGTGCTTGTCCAACCAAGGCTTCCAAGAATAGTAACTCAACCCACCAAGGGATTCCATAGTGTTTGTCCAAACAAAGCTTCCATGACTAGTAACTCACCCCACCAAGGGCTTCCACAATGTTTTTCCAACCAAGGCTTCTAAGACTAGTAACTCAACCCAAGCTATTACCGGGCTTCTAAAGCATTTGTCCAACCAGGGTTTCCAGGAACTAATAACTCAACCAAAGCTAAGGAAACATGAGAGCCACCAACATAAGGAAATAAACCCACAATCTCCATGGCTATCAAGGAAACATCAAGGCTAGACAATCCACTTTCAATCAAGGAAATCCTCCATGTCATTGACAAATCTTGACCAAAAATTCATGTGCATATGTCATGCATGTGAAAAATAGTGAGGAAAACATATATGCAACTCGTACCTACAAGAAAATCCTATTGTAGTTTTTGATACTGATGTCCTCTTGTGATTTCCTCCTCTAACTTTTCCTTCCTTCTCCCAAAATCCAACTGTGCCACAGCCTCCAATAGTGCTCCAAGAAAAATCTATGTCTCCAAGAGTATGAGAGAGAGAGAGAGAGAGAGAGAGAGAGAATAATGAGAGAGATCAAAAAATGAACTGACAAAGGGTTAGAAAAAGGATTTCCAACTGATCCTCATAAGCCTTTTTTTGAATGAGGCCTTTATTTTCTTCATTTTCCATTATTTTCTTTCATTTTCCTCCTCACATGAAACCTGTGACATTTCACCTCCCTTTTCTTCTAACTTCCATTATTTTCATAAACAAATGTGCCAAAAATGCAATTTTTCCTTTCCAAAGCCTTAGAAATTTCTATTTCCGTTTTCCTTAGCCATAATAAACTGATGAACACCCAAACTAGGATGTCTTGCCCAACATTCTGCTTCGAATAAGTGTCCCATCAACTGTGGTTAATTTTTTTCCTTTATTAACTTTTATTACATGGAATTTTCACCGGTGTTGTTACATAACCCTCCCCCTTGGGGGAATACCATCCTTAGTGTTCAAAAACATCTAAAACCACAAAAATGCTATAATAAAAACATACTATTGATGAAGCTTTATAACTTAGCTCATTGCAGTATTTACAATGATCAACCTAATGAGAAGCAAACCGACATGAAAACATAACGACATAAAATCATAATGATATGACACCCATACCACTTATTGGAGCTTCATAACATAGCTCATGGTTGTATTTACATCCATGTATAATGTACATATACCAAACATCATCAAACATATACCCAAAAAAGATACCAAGACATATACCAAAACTACTTTGCCTCAACAGGCAAACAAAGAAGGATACATAGACTACATCTAATCGACCATCTCCCATGTAGCCTCAGCAGGCCCAAATTGCTTCCCTTGCACTTTAGCTTGCTTGATTTTTTGGTTTTGGAGCATGATAACCTTTTTTTACAATACACACTAAGGTTCCATCTAGAATCCTCCATCTGGTTCCACCTGCAATACAGACTAGTCAATTACATGATCAACATCTTTAACATACTCCTTAAGTAATGGCACATGGAAAACATCATGGAAATTTACTGTCGGAGGTAGTGCAAGTTGATAGGATACTAGCCCAATCCTCTTAGTCATACTGAAGAGTCCACAAAACCGTGGTGCCAGCTTGGCATGTGATCCAATCCGCAAGGAGCTCTTCGTTAGTTTGATGTGCAAGTACACATGTTTCCCTACCTGGAACTCCTTGAATAAATTTTTCTGATCTGCGTAGCTCTTCTACCTATCCTATGATGCCTTTAGATTCTTCTTGATCACTTCCATTTCTTGTTC
Source organism: Pinus tabuliformis (assembly GCA_031772625.1). Classification (NCBI taxonomy): domain Eukaryota; kingdom Viridiplantae; phylum Streptophyta; class Pinopsida; order Pinales; family Pinaceae; genus Pinus; species Pinus tabuliformis. The sequence goes on from CM062820.1 coordinate 480,134,551, forward strand.
CATGTTTACCAAATTGTTTGGTCTAATCAACACCCTGTTAACTTGATCAATTGAACTGATGGGAGTATTGCAACTCTGCCCATACAATTCCTCAAATGGACTCATCATCAAACATTCTTGATACCCATTCTTGTAAGCGAACTCTACCAATGGAAGATACTCTTCACACTTTCGCTATTGATACATCCTCAACATGTCCTCCAATATTGTGTTGACCCTATATGTATGTCCATCTGTCTCCAGATGATAAGTTGTACTGAATTCCAACTTTGTGCCCAAACCTACAAATAAATCCTTCCAAAACTTAGAAGTGAACTTTGCATCTTTGTCTAGCACAATATTATTTGGAACACCATGCAATCTGACAACGTCTCTCATGAGTACCTGTGCTACATCACTAGCTAAAAATGTAGACTTCATTGAAATGAAGTGGACAACCTATGTCAACCTATCCACGATAACCATGATGGAATCATTTTGTCTCACTATCCTCGACAAACCTTTGATGAAATCCATGGAAATGAATTCCCATTTTCACTCTGGAATTGCAATTGGTTGTAGCAGTCCACCTAGATTCTTACACTCTGCCTTCACACGTTGACAATCAAAACACCTAGCCACAAAGGCTACTACATCCCTATTCAATTTTGGAAAATAATAAAATCTCTTCACTTCAGTTAGTGTCTTCTAATAACTTGGGTGATATGAATATGGTTTCACATGAAACTCCCTCAAGATCACCTTCTTGATCTCACTAGTTTCTGACACATATATCATGTCTCCGAGTCTAACCAATCCATCTGTTGTAAGGAAATAATCCACATCTTGTGCACCTGTACCTATACCATGACATGTACCTATACCTGTACCTATAATTGTACATATACCTATACATGTACCTATTCCTATACCTATACTATATTGTGTACCTGTACCTGTACTATACCTTACACCTGTACCAATACTCTATTACAACCTGCGCATAATCTTCATATATCTAACATCCTGCTAACCTGCCTGCGAGATCCTATTGTGTAAGTATGTCCCATAGGAGCTCATAGTTGCTAAGTGATTAACCTATATCTGCCTACTAAGAGCATATTCCACTTTGTTCTCTTTGCATTTGATGTACTTGATCTCAAAATCGAACACACAGATCATAGCCAACCACCAAGACCGCCTACCATTTAGATTCAACTGATCAAATAGATACTGCAAACCACTGTGATCACTCATCAATGTAAACCTCCTGCCCAGAAGATAGTTCCTCCACATCTTTAATGCATGAGTAATCACTACCAAATCAAGCTCATGTGTTGGGTCGTTCTACTCATGGTCGTTCAACGTTCGTGACTCATAGCATACCACCTATCCATCCTACCTAAGGACTCCACCTAGTCCTTTCTTGCAGGAATTTTTTCATACTACAAACTCGTTTTCCGGATATAAAATATTTAACACTAGTCCATGTGTCAATAACTAGTTAAGCTGCTCAAAACTAACCTCACACTCCTCTATCCTTTTGAAATTCTTACCTTTCCTCTGCAATTATGTGATAGGATAAGTAATCTATGAGAAGTTCCTAATTAAAGTCCTATAATAACCTACCAACCCCATGAAATATCTCAGATCATCCACATTCTTAGGAGCTACCCACTCCATGATGGCTCTTATCTTTCCTAGATCTACTCCAATTCCCTCCTTGGAGACTACATGTCCTAAGTAATGTATCTCAGTCTGAAATAAAATACACTTATTGAGCTTAGAATACAACTGATGTTGTCTCAACAACCTCAGCACTACTGCTAAATTCTCGACATGCTCTTCCTCATTTTTAGAATATACCAATATGTCATCAATGAAGACAGTATCAAACTTATCCAAATATGGATGCAACACACTATTCTTTAAGCACATAAATGTAGCTGGAGCATTAGTAAAATCGAATGGAACTACAAGAAGCTCATAATGCTCATACCTAGTTTGGAAATTTTTCTTCTAGATGTCCTCCTCTTTGATTCATACCTGATGATATCCGAATCTCAAATCAATATTCTATAACATTGCTTCTCCATTCAATTGATTGAAAAAATCATCAATCCTAGGCAATGGATACCTATTCTTGATAGCCACTTTGTTCAACTACATGTAGTCAATGCATAATATGAGAGTACCATAATTATTCTTCACAAACAATACCGGTGAACCCCATGGTGATACACTTGGCCTGATGTATCCCTTATCCAACAATTCCTTCAACTATAGCTTCAACTCAACCAAATCATGTGGACTCATCCTGTAAGGTGCTTTTGATGTCAGAGTTCCCCTGGCTCCAACTTAATATAAAATTCTACCTCCCTTTGAGGTGGAAACTCTGAAATAACCTCAAGAAATACATCCTTGAACTATTGTAGAACTGGGTACCTGATCAGAACAGCTACATCCTCAACTTCCTTACCTTTATCACTAGAAATGTGCACTGTGAATAGCTTGTACCATTTCCTATTGCTATGCTTTACTTGCACAACTATCACCATCCTAACTGATGTGGCCTTCTTCTTACCCTATATGACTCTTGGTTCTCCATTGTCATCCAAGCACTCAATAGAGTTTTCATAACAATCAACTTTGGTTCTATGAAGGTACAACCAATCCATTCCCAACAAAGGGTTGTATGATCCCAACGGTAATACATTCAAATGTGTTGCGGTAGGTATACCATTCAAATCAAATTCACAAGCTCTCACTCAATGGTGAACTCACTTATTTGTACATCTAGCCAGCTGCACCAACCAAGACTCTGCATGCACTTCCTTACTCAAACCACACTTATCCACCAAGGCAGGACTAACATAGCTTATAATTAGATCCAGGGTAAATCAAAATAGAAATAACTTGATCACAAATTTTACCATCCATCTCAATGCTAGATACATGATCGTTTGCTTGTTTGTTATCCAATGTTGCATAAATACGAGGAACACTCTAAACAACATCCACAATAGTATGTGTCTCTTGTACACTATATATCTGAGGTCTACCACCCTGATACTGCGAACAATCTCTCCTTCAATGATCCCCTATAGAATTCCAACACCGCACGAGCTCCTTGTTCTTCTCCTTATATAAATGCCCTTGTCCTCTATCTAATGCATTGAACTTCTTACATGGTTCAACATTCTCTTTATTATATGTACCCTGAGTTCTTGCTTGTTTCTTGTCCCATTTTCATTTGTTCTTTGCATTACCTTTCTAGTCTATCTTAGTCTCAAATATGTGCTTCAATTGTTCATAGAAATTACTTAACTTTTACATGGCTCCTCCAATGATCGAGGCTCATCGAGCTCAATCGTATCTTTGAATGCAACTAGTAATCCACTAATGAACCTCTGAATCTTGGCCTTCTCCTCCTTGAGGTAAGGAAAATACCTTAGTATCTCTAAGAACTTTCTAGTGTACTCGTCATTTGTCATAGATCCCATCTTTAGCTCATAGAATTGTTTTTCCCTATCATCTAAGTATCTCTCTGAAAAATAATTCTTCCTAGATAGCCACTCAAACTCATTCCAATTCAAGTCCTCCTCATGAATACGTCAAATATTTTTCACATCTTCCCAGTAAATGTCTTCTTTACCTTTGAGACTGAATGTAGCTACTCTAGCTTTCATTTTCTCTGAATAATCATGTAACCTGAAGAATTTCCTCATGCCAAACAACCATGCCTCTACATCGTGCGGTTCATTCATCTCTCTGTAAAAAGTACATGGCTATGCTTTCTTAAATTCACCTAGAAAGTATCCCCTATCACTCCTCCTGTAAGGATGATAACAATGACGATCATAATGTTTATCTAAATCAGAAATACAATAATACTTGTGTCTATCCCCTCTCCTATCTGGAGTGTCCAACAACCTTCCATCTATGACCATGTCATCTCTATGTGACCCGTGACCACCATGCGACCTACTACCAAATGCCCCATTAGTTTTATCCTCCTACTCATAGCTGATCCGACATGGTCTCTCTCATTACAAATGTGACAAACTCTGAAGTATCACTGCATTTAGATCTGCTTGTTTCTCACATGGTTGCATGATTATGTCATTATCTGCCTTACAAATCCTTATTTCTTCCTTTAAGCTTCTTAGTGTAACTTCCAAATCGGAAGAGTTCTCAACACCTTACTGCTCTGCTAGTAATTTGATATTTCTTCCTACAAGGTATATCATTTCATCTAAACCAAATCACAATAAAACAACATACCTTAGTATAGCTCGGGGAGGATACCTTGTCTGCAAGATCAATGAATCAACGTGATACATGTATAACATAATCATGAAAACATATATAAACATAACACATAAGCATATAACCATGCAACCTTCATTTTAGCTAGGGTCTAGTCATCATTGCATGACCTTAACAACGACACATACTACGACCTCATGCATGACAATTATCATTACATCGCTATACACTTGTCCACATGAAAACATGAATATGCATAAGCAATGCGTAATCATTCACACACATGCATAAACACATATAATCAAGCATAAACAAGAAATACTCGTAATCAAACCTACAAGAAGAATACATGCAACTAAGCCTATGAAAATGTAACCAAATATACAAGAATGTAACCAAGCATACAAGCGTGATACATGTCAGTGACATATAACAATATGTAACCAGTCATACACTCACGATGATGCATTCCACAATAAAAACATCAACTTCCACATGGCGACATCACTACAACCATGATCAACATAATTCAAATGTAACTATTACAAGGAATTAGAGTGTAAGAGACACACATGCAACTGGCATGCATGAATGACCAACACACAACCCATCTAGTTCAAGGGGTGAACCATGCTTTGATACCACTCTGTAGTACCCTCCTCCCACACCTACCCCAGCAACTGACCAGCCGAGGTAAACATGCGACGAGAGGCCACTATGATATGATTCAAACTCCTAACTCATGTTAAGGAAGTGGAACTGATGGAAACACACCATACATACATCCAACATCAGCAAAAAGACCCTCAATAACCAATCCAACCTTTCTATCAACCATCCCTTGGGTCCCACTGAAATTTTGGACAACTTGACATTTGGACACTCTCATGTTATGGGCATTCCAGCATCTAGGGACCTTTCGACACTCTCACAGGCCTACAAGCCAACGTCTAGGGATTCTTTATCTCAATTATGTGCCAGTGTCTCTGGGATTTAAGCTACATTTTCAGGCCCAAAGCCCAATTCACTACACATAATTGAATGAAACTTTAAGAACAATAAGATAACATGGTAAAAACAATATTGATGCAATTAATAGAATAAGACCTTGACTAGACCCCTACTAGCCATGATAGACATTTTGTCAAACATATCATGAATATGGAATCTACAAGTGTAAATAATAGATCTGAGCATAGGGGTCTCATACTTAGCTGAGAATCACCAAGAGACATTGATGCCTCAACACATCAATTTCCATTTCATCCATTAGACCATAAATACATTTTTCATTCATTTATTAGTAGAAACATGATGAGAGCCATACATAGCTACTGTCATAAAAGACATACATAACTAGCATAATAGCAACAGAAATACTAGTGAAATCACTGCCATATAAACCACATATAATCTAGTAAAATATTCATAGAATTACAAGTAGAAATAACCCCATATTGATGATGAAAAATCCAAAATCGGGATCGGATTTCCACGTTCCACTCGACCATAGAATGACTGAGCCAAATCTCTCTTCAGCCATTCACCCTAGTGCCATATTCCAAGCATCAATGTGGGATCTCATAAAACACATAAATCCAAAACCGTCTAGGGCTTCTAGAGGCCATTCACCTTAGCCCATCAAACAATGATTCCACCACATGTTAGACATGATTCACAAAACCATCATCAGATTGGTCTCTATCCTGGAAGCCTTCCAGGGCTTCTAGAGAGTTGCTCCAACCAAGGTTTCCAAGACTAGTAACTCAACCCACAACTACCACTGAGCTTCCAAACTGTTTTTCCAACCAAGGCTTCTAGGACTAGTAACTTAACCCACCAAAGGCTTCCAGATCATTTGTCAAACCAGGGTTTCCAGGAACTAATAACTCAACCCATGCTCAGGAAACATGATAACCAAATGAAACAAACAGGGAAATAAATCCACAATCTCCATGGGTATCCAGGAAATGTCAAGGCTTGGCAATCCAATGTCAATCAAGTCAATCCTCTATGCCAGTGAAATATAATGACAAAAAATACACATGCATATGTCAAGCATGCCAAAATGAGTGAGGAAAACATACATGCAACTTTGTACCTACAAGAAAATCCAATTGTAGTTGCTCATCCCTTATGAGCCTCGGTATTGTAATAAGAATGTTGCAACTCCCAAGGCTACCAACTTTAAATATCAACCTAGGGTTTGTACCAACTTAAGAGGTATCCACACTATATGTGAAGCATACAATGTATCCTTCCTTTGTTGTCATGATGTAATGGAGTGTGTGTAATGAAATCAAATCCTAAACTAATTGCAGAAAATGAAATGCTCAAAATGGAAACCTTAACCTGTTGCAAGAAAGGAAATACAAGGAAAGAAACCTATTATAATTTCATAAAGAAAATATCATGAAATAAATGTCAACGATTACATTTCCAAGAGTTTGGATCGATTAACAGAGTTTATTGGATGTGGCAATCATCATTGTATTATCCATTCCATAAATCTGTCCATTAGCACAAATCCTTGAAATGTTTTGCATGGGTAAAGAGGCAAGTCCTAAGTGGTTTTTAGTCTCCCCTAATCATTTATTTAGAGCCTAGGGGCTGGATTCAACCCTAAGGGACAATAAACAAGCTTCTTGACTGAATCTTGGAAAGTATATACATGTTGGAAGGTTGCTACAAGAGATCTTGTAGTTACTATAGGAAATTATAATTCACCGAATGACCAAGAAAATTAAATCCAAATTGGATGGGAATTTTGTTATTATTATATAGGATTCCTTAGGTCTCCATTCCAAGTCAAATCACTCAAAAATACCTCTGTTAAACCAAGCTGAAAAATAACAGAAGATTACTCGTCTAAAATCTAGAAATTTGAGAACTAATGAGCTAGAAAATCTATCAAATGCCTAAATAATCAAATGAAAATGCAATGGGGTAATTTTTGTTATTAACTAGATTTTTTTGTGATATAATACAAGTGGAATCAACTCGATTGAAGCTCATTATAATTCTCTAAAAAATAGCATAAATTTACTGTTATTTGTCATAGGGGACTTCCAAAAATGTAGATTTGGGAATAAGAAAAGTAATCCAAGTAGCTCAATGATTAATATGACTTTCCAAAGTTGTTCCAATGATGAAATTATGCTTGTAATCCTACAAAATAACTTACTTCAACCATTTAACCCAATCCTACAACAAGAAATAATTAATACTAAATGAAAAAATAGGAAAAAAACAAGAATAAGACATGCAATGTGAATAAGAGGTGAAAAGAAGAAAAGTAAATGATGCACATTAGGGGATTTTAGAGGTCTAAAATGGGCCTCCTAAGGAAATTATAATATAATAGTGGAAATAATAAAATAAGATTTGATTACATCATAAAATTTTAGAGGGAAAAAAGAAAAAACTACTTTTCCAACTCGTATTTTCAACTTCTCTCACAATGGGTTTACTCAAATTTTGATTAGGAACACTTGTTGGATGCATAATTTAATTCTTGATCCAAAGAGTACCCATGTTGCATAGTTTAAATGGACCCTGCTACATGAAAAATAAGAAATACATGAAAACATGACTACAATCACGTTTTTTAATGTATTTCTTATTTTTTGTGTAGCAAGGTCCATTGAAAGTATGCAACATGGGTACTCCTTGGATGAGAAATTAAATTTTTCATCCAACGAGTACTCCCGCTTGAAATTTGAGTAAAACATTAGGGAAATAAGTTGAAAAAGTAGTTTTATTATTATTATTATTATTTTAATCTTTTTACATTTTTACTCCAAAAATGGTGAATCATCCCCCATGGTTGACATCATCATCTTCAGTACTATTTGTTGTTATAAAGTTTATTTTGGTTGTACATTTTTCTTAGGAGGCCCATTTTAGACCTCAAAAATCCCCTAATGAAAGGGCTCTGAGGCTCCTGGGATGGCCAAGCCCAAGGAAAATCATAGTCCCGTGGAGGATACCGGGATTTAGAAGTTGAACATGCCACCAATATTCATTATTTCCATCAATACAATTACGTCCCTTCAAAAATGAAAGTGGAGTTGCAAAAATATGAATTCTCTCCACAAGTAAACTAATAAAAATAAACCCCTAGAAGCAAATTCGACTTGGTAATTATAAAAAATGATTAGGAATCAGCCCCCCTCAAAGGAGGAAATTTTCTCGACCAAAATCCCTTCATTAGTGGATCTAGTTCTCAATACTAGGAATTTGCATTAAATGGGAGGGAACACATTCCTAGATTTTCTCAGTTATTATAGCTCCAGAATCTGTTTCATAATTCCAAAATATCCTGTTGATTTATTTTTTAATATTGATCCTCATGTAGTAGCGAGTAGGTCCCTAGATTATCTCCTTCTCCAAATCCCCATAATCTGCCCAATCTTCTCATAATATTCCACAAAAATAAATAATATTAGGCACAAATATATAATTATACATAAACCTTCCTAATGAGCATATTATAGTTAAAAATATATTATCTAACGAAAAAAGAGAGGTTTAGTGTGCTGAATGATTTTCAGATGGGCCTTAATCTATGTCTAATTTGGAGGCCCATTATACCCCCCTGCTGAAAGTGTTGCTCATCCTCTGAGCAACTTAGTGACCTCATTGTGCCTCATTCATGGCCCTGGTGGCCTCCCTGATTTGTACACTCCTTCCTTTTCCCCATTATGCAAGACGATTTCTTTAATATTCATGGCCTCTTACCTTTCTATAACATATTTTAGGCCTTGGACAAAATCTAAATTTAGATTAGAGAACTCTTGGAAATCCTCTTTCTATCACTGCAGTTTTTCTTCTATTTTGATGCTGAATTCCTTCTTGCCTTTTTTTTCCTTCTCCTTCTATTTTGTGGACTAGATGACTTCCAATGGCCTTGGACTTCCCTTTTTTTATTAGGTCTCTCTTAGGTACTGCCAGTTTGGGTTTTAGCACAATTTGTTTCTTTCTTCCTTCTTGTACCAACATTTTGCCTTCCTGTAGTAGCCATTCCTTCTATTTTAGGGTCTTCTAACTGTATGAGAGTGATGAGAAATGTAGAGGGTTTGGAGGATGATGCTAGGGCTCAAAGGGAGTAGTGTAGGTTTTTGAAAATGGAGAGGATGTGTTGTGTGTGTTTTTTTCAAGAAATTTCAGGGTGAGACAGATTGTAGGGTTTGTCCTTGAAAAATATTATTTTTTTCCTTATTAAATGGGATGGATGAATGATGGATGGATAGTGGATATGAATTGGATGTAGGGCTTCGATTTCTGTGGTGACTTGGCCTTTGCACAAATTTCCTCTTTTAACTATTGTCTGCATTCCTAGAAATCATCACCCTTCCTAATTTGGTTTTTCCACACTGCATGCGTGAAGGAGTTAGCTGTATTAACTAGTTGAAGGTGGTCGATATTGCTCACCAATCCTTAGCTTATAAAACATCATCCGTCATGCATTGAAAAAATTCTAACTATAATATGCTCAAGCGAAGAGGTCAACAACATTGCATATATGTACCTACCTAAAGGTTGTTGGAGAGACATGCATGGTGCTGCTGAGTTGATGATCGATCCATGGTCCCCTCGAGGTGATAATTTATTTTGTTTGCTTTTGCACAGGTCTTCATAGCTTGGTGATTCTAAACATCTATCTTCCAGCTACCATGAGCAAGATATCTTAGTCAAATCCATCCTTCTTGGAGTTTTGGGCTTGGCTATGGGTGATGTTCACCTACCCTATACCTTATTCCACCATTAGACACGTTTTCCACACTTTATTTCACCTTCCATACCATCCTATAACTTTCATATTGCTTCTTGTAGTAAACTAGGACATCCTATAATACTATAGGAAACCCTGTAGCATCTTATTTAAACCCATATCTCCAAAATGGTATACTGGATTGACCCAATGGCTTTTGAGCATGTTTCCATCATCCTTATGCACCTCCCTATAAACAAAATTTGGCCAATGGATTCATGAATCTTGAGAAAAATTAAAAATGGATGAAGTTGATAGAGTTTGATTTCTTAGAAATCGTGTACTAGAATTTACTAAAATTTCTTAGGCATGTTACCATCATCCATATGCATATCCACATCAAGAAATTTTTAAATGGATGCACGCATATCGATAAAATTCAAAAATGGCTTTTGGTGATAGAGGTCAATTTTTAGAAAACTGTCTATTGGAATTTGTTGAAATTTCTTGGGCATGTTACTATCATCCATATGAATCTCCCCATGAAACAAATTGGAAAATGAATGCATGGTTTTCAAGATATGACAAAAATATTTTTCTACTCTATGTATTTCTATTTACTGTAGTATTTCAGGACAATAAGGAAACTGAGTGGTAAAAGCCTAGGAATGATTAGTGGATGGTGGAAATAGATGAGGGTGATGGATTGGCATCGTATTGGTCCTTTTGGAGCAACTGAGAAAATTAGGAGAATGTCTAGTTTTGACTTCCTTTGACTAGGCTTTTGATCAACTTTTCTTTTGGTGACTAACTTGCTTTTGTTGCTTATAGAGGTTTGAGAACACCTGCATTCATGAGATAGAGATACATGGAGCAAAGATTTTTATTTTTCTCTTATATTTTTTCTTCTACACCTACTAACTACCTCAATGAGGTTTTCAACTAGTAGGTGTGCCTAGGTTCCTTAAAAGAGGTTTTCACCTAGGATGTTTTCTTTTTCTCTTGTTTTTCTATTTTTCCAACCCATTGACTGCCTCATGGAGGTTTTCAATTAATGAGATAATTTCAGGTACTTAGAAAAACAAAATAATTTTTAAGTGTAGGAATACTTCAAATGGAGCCACTTGCATAACTAGATGAGAAATAAAATCATGTGTAGGCTCGAAATGATTTCTTTGACATGTACCTGAATGTAAGAGACCAAATTCTTTGACTGGGATGAGGTTAGGAATTGTTGAAGAAGAGTGTGTTGCTACAACTTAACACTTTTTTGGAACCATATTTCAATGTACTTGGGATTCCCCTAGTCCAGTTGTTGATCTGGATCATCTTGGATTTCTTCTTCTTCTTCTTCTTCTCTTCATCAAGTGCAACTCATAATTCTTTGGTCTTCTCATTTTAATATTCTTTTTTTGCATGTTGTCTTTCAATGATACCAAGATAATCTCTTTTTTGTGATACTCTTCTTAAGCTAAGATGAACACCATTTAGATCAAGAGGAGATGTTTGGAAGTGTTGTACCTTAGCATTGTAAGTGCGCTAAGCTACTTCATTGTGTGGGTTCCGAAATAGTGGTACAGGTAGTGGAGTGGGAGTGGATATTTGATATGAATGTGGTTGGGGTTGTGGTGGAGGTGGAGGTGCATGGTAGGGATAACATGGAGTTCGGTATGGATGATATTGAGTAAAATATTGAGGATATTGTGGATGGATCCCATAAGTTCCTTGTCAATCTTGTTGAAAATATTGGTTTTAGGGTTGGGATGGCCAAGGTTTCCAAGGAAAGGACGTGTTCCAATTACTTTGATATGAATGTGCATAACCTTGAAATTGTGAAATATGCTCTTTTCTCATATCAGGTTGAATAGGTTTCCATGGTCCTCTTGTAGTAACATAACATAGTTTCATTGGAAATTGACCTACCGCATTGTCTTCTTGGTGAACTTCCTTCAGCCTTGGTAATGAGGGAAAATATTTAACATCATGTGATTCTTAACTTACTAATCTTGATCCTGATTGAATTACTGTTGCCCTTCCTCTTGATAGTGTTTGCATGTTTTACAAATTTCTTCAAATGATAATTAGTATACATCACCTTTACTCATGAGATCAAGAATATCAATCAACTCATCCCTAATTGTTCTAAGTAAGAGTTTTTTTAGTGTGTCGGATCCTAAATGATGTAATTTTACCTTCTTATCATTATACATGAACCTCTCTATTAAATACTCATGGATCTCATTCTCTTTTTGATTCATTCTAAATATTTCTTCTTTAAGATCACGATCTTTATTATTTTATATAAATATCTTTTGTATATCATTCTATGATATTATTTAATTAGTCCCTAAACTCATGAACTATTTAAGAGAGCTATCCTTCAATGTTGCTGGAAACAATCTCAGTTTTTGAGTGTTTAATAAGTAACCATAAGATCTACAAAGGATTTCAGATTAAAAGAGAAAGGTTTTTGGATCTTCTGACCTTAGACCATGAAAGTTTGGAAGAAAATATTGAGGGAGGTTCTTCATATGCACACTGACATCAGTACCTTGAATGGGAAATCCAAGAGGATATTCTTCATTGTCATCATTTTTATCCATTTCTTCTTGCTTTTCTACCACCTCTTCTTATTCTACCTGCAAAAGTGAACGATGATGTGGCTCTTACTGCACCAGGTGATCAAATGGGGGGGGGTTGGTGTTGGAGAAGTATTTTTAATTATTTTTTTTTGAATAAGATTGTTAATCCAATGAAATTTTCTGTTTTTGAAATGAAATATGCCTAATGAATTTTTTTCGTTTATGTAGAAAGTAAAATAAATGAATCAACTAGGGAAGAAAACAATGCATACTTTGACAGAAATGGCCATGGAAGAGGAAATTCAACTTAATAAACAATAGTTCATAATACTGAAGAATTGTGGACATGATACTACAAATGAAGAAGGAGGAGGGCGTCTTGAACAAAAAGGAAATGTGGAACAACAAAACCAACATGCGAGGTCTCAATTGATCCCTGGAATTCTAAGTATTTCAATTTCCTAGATAATGAAAGGATAGAGTGGCCCAATCAAGGAGAAACAATTGCAAGAAAATCATGTACCATGTCAAAGGTGGAAAATTCAACAACAATCAGTAAACTTGTGCCTGAAGAAATGGATGAGAGGATTGCTTAAATAGGGGAAGCACCCAAAGAAGAAACTTGTTGGCATTATATTGCATGTGTTTTCCTTGATGGAAACTCAGTTCAAAGGTGACAGGATGATGGAACAAAATACCAGAATGATGGGTCAAAGGCTTACAGATCAAAATCATAAGTTTGGTACGGGGAAAATTTTGGTACTATGAATCAGGTGTTGTCCTTGATGGAAACCTACCTGATGAGTTTTCCTTGATGAAAACCTATTTGATGAAATGGAATCCTACTTGATAAGTTGTCTTTTGATCCACTTGTCAAAGGTATAAATAGAATGTGTTTACAAATGTGACAGAATGCATGGCAGTTCACATAAATTAGTTTAGAGGAATGATAAAGTTGGAAGTTCAAGACCTATATGCAGGTTCTATTAAGCCAAGTCACGTATGCACGCAATTTCAGTGAAGAAAAGTAGTGTATGATTTTTATACCATGGTATTCTAAATACAAGGGGTTCTTACCATTGTATTGGCCCATAGTAATGAGGGCAACAAAGAATATTGATCCCGTCAAAGAATATAATTGGCATAACTATGGTTTTGACCCGAGGTATTGAAAAAGGCTTAAACTATATAAGGAGATGAAGATCAAAGTGTGTGGGTGTGCAAGTGATGGAAATGTTATGAAGAGTCATATCAAAAGCAAATATTCATGTTATGGATTTTTGATGCTTTGCTGGATCTAAACTAAGTATGCACCTAAGATTTTGATGATGAATGAGGTCTAATAGATCTGGAATAATTATGCACTAATGAATACAATGATGGATCAGGATCGTGAGACCTGAAATGACTTTTCATTGTATGGTCCACTTATGGATTGAGTAGATCAGAGTAATGACACATTTTTTTGTCTTTGATTATTATGATCTAGGTCTTTCTGAAGTTATGTAGAATTGTGAAACTTTAGGTCAAAATTTATAGATCTATACGCTAGTTGGTCTCAAGAAAAGCGCGTATACACGCAAGTATGCCTCTTCAAAATCACGTATACAAAGCAAGGGTTTCTTTTTATAAATGACTGATCAATATGATCAGTGTTGCTACTTCTCTGTTGTTTGTTAATGATATCCTCATGATTGATCTGGGTTAAGTGATAATGTCTGAAGTAGATCTAATTGAATGATGAAGTTGAATGTGCTTATGAATAGTGTTAAGATTACTTACTGATTATGAATGAAGATCGGTACATTTCTATGATTGGTTCAGAGTATTGTAGTAGATCTGAGTATGACTCAATATTCTTTACATAATTGTAGTAGTCAAGATTTCAATTTTTTGTATTTTAAGATCTGTACATAGGTTTCTCTACTGAAAAGCATGTATACACACAAGTTGCCTTAAGTGAAGTAGCATATGCATTTTGGAATTTGAATGATTAGGACTGTAGTTGATTATGTGTGTTGATAAAGTATTCTGGGTTTAGTTCTGTGTATTGGTTACAGTGATCTGATTGTTCTAGTTTATTGGTTGATTTTTTATTCATTGTTACTTGATTGGGTTTCTTAGTGAATGGTTGATTTAGTTGTATCAGAAATTCATGATTGGGTGATTCAGTTGTGTCAGAGGTTTCAATGATCAATTGATTCATTTTTGTTAGAAGTTCCAATGATTGGTTTATTCAGAAATTGATGATTGGGTTTCAGTTATGTTTGAGATTGATGATTGGGTTTCAATGATTTATTTATTCAGATGTGTTAGAGATGGATGACTTTGTTACAGTCATGAATTACAATTTTATTTTTGATATTTAGCTTAAGTGTTAATAATGGGTCCAGTCCGAAAATTTGATGAAACGTGGCCTACAAGTTATGATGTGTTGAAGTAGGTGGATCCAATGTGAAAATTCATGACATGTGGACCATCGATGTTGTTCAAGATTGGAGCCTTCATTGAGGAAGTCGAATCTTCCATCCAGTAGTAGTTGGTGATTAGATCAAGGGGTTGGAGCTCCCTTCCAGTAGCAACTGGAGAATGAGTGAAGGTTGTAGCCTTCTGCAGGTTGATGCCTACATACTGGTACAAGTTTACATCAATATAAGAACAAGGGGGTAGGAGCTCCCTTCCAGTAGGAGTGGGAGAAGGAACGAAGGTTGTAGCCTTCTACAGGTGGGTGCCTGCATACTAGTATAAGTTTGCACCAGTACAAGATTGTAAAAATATTTTTTCTTTATATTAAAAGAAGACAGAGACGACAACAACAAGTGGTTTTTTTCTGCATTAGGTTTCCACCTTAAATCCTGGTGTTCATATGTGTTTCTTATGTGTCATGATTTATGTTGTTCTTATGGCACGTGATTAATGTTTATCTAATGTTTAGTAAGGTGCCGATGCATTGGCAGAAGAAAAACATATGATGAATTAACTGAAACATAAGTTTACTGGATGTACGCTAGTTGTCTTAAGAAAAGTTGCATACACATGTGGGCTCCTTTTAGTAAAGTTGCACATAGAAATCTGAATATGAAATGAAAAAGTTATTGGTTTGAAAATACTAATTCACCCCACTGCCCTCAGTATTTTTCCCAACAATTTGTATCAGAGCAGGTCCTTTGGCAGAATCTTTATCGCTTGAAGGATATCCGTCGAGACAATGGGAAAGAAGAAAAAGAAGAAAGAAACTCAAAAGAAGAGGACATCTCAAAGAAATAGTGACAGTGTTAGAGATTATTGGCTATTAGATGGAAGACAATATTTAGATTTAGGATCACCTCAGAATGAAGATGAACAAACAAAAGAATTATCAAGTAGTGATTTTTGGCCCTTGGGTGATATGTTTCTCTGTTCGTGCAATATTGAAGATAATGAATGTGACAGTGAAATAATTGAATTTTCTCTTATGGGTGAAAATGAAACGAATATTATAGATGTAGAATTTAAAAGGGTCACATATAAAATTATAGATCAATAAGATCTATTTGATAAAAGGGAATGTTCCTACAAATAAGAGGTTACCAAGTTAAAAACTTAGTTGGAGGAAGGAAACAAAACAAGGAAGTGGTACAAGGGAAAGGAAGATCAATGTCAAAGGCTACAGGATGAAGTAACATCATTGAGAAATCATGTGAATGAAAATGATACAAAAACCAAGGATCTTTAAGAAAGAATCAGTTATTGTGAAGGTCTTGAAGTTGAGGTCATCTCTCTAAAAGAAGATCTTGAAAAATCAAATAAGCAGAATGAAGAACTACTTCAAGAATTTGAAGAACAAGAAAATGATATTCCCAAATTAAAAAAAAAAGTCGAAGAAGGAAGAAAATTTGAAGAAATCATGAAGAAGTAGTATCTAGAAAAGGAAAAGAAATATCAGGTTGAGGTAAATATTCTAAAAGGTAAATTAGAAGAAAATGATAAACCTTTACGATTTAAAGATAGTACTAAGATTTTGGATAATATTCTTAGTAGTCAAAGGTTTCCTACCATCAAATCTGGTCTTGGTTTTCATGAAACTATTAAAGGTGAATCTAGCTCACACATTAAGGCAAGGAATTCTAATGCAAAATTTGAAATGCTCAACAAGGAGATAAGAAGCCAACCCCATCAAAAACCAAGGAAAGAAAGTCTTCAAAGAAAATCGTTTACTCCTAACTATAGAAGTGTTAATCGATTATTTCCTCTGATCAATAATCTTCAATGTTCTATATGTCATAATTTTGGACATGTTGTAGCCAGGTGCAGAAGTAGAAGGATTCGAGCTGTTAACCATCTCACAAAAAGATCATCACCTTCCAAGGACTTTAAGGGATATTGTTTTTCTTGCAATATGTTTGGTCACAAATCCATTTATTTATATAGAAGGAATATGAAACATATAAGATGTTATGCTTGTAACAAGTTTGGGCATATAACAAAACAATGCAGGAACAAGTCGATGGATCGTTGTAGACAATATGGTAAGCCACCAAATAAGAACATTGATATAATTTTTTTTTGAAAAAGATGGATCCACCAAAGAGCAAGAAAAGGAAGATCAGATAAGGTGTGGCCTTTCTCTCTGCTCATTTGAAGATGAAGATGAATGTTCTGATCACATGACTAGAAACAAGAGTAAAATGGAGTCTCTGATGAAGAACCATCATGGTAATGATATTCTTGGAAATGATGTTTCAGCAAAAGTTTTAGTACCAGGTATAGTCAAAAGAGACTTGAGGAAAACTGAAATTATGAAATTTCAGTATTCCACTTTTACTACATGGATCTTATAAAGACAAGTTGCATATATACATGAGTTTGAAACTACATAGTCACGTATATTTTGGTTTGATGAAGAAACAATGGGACAAACTCAGAAAAAGGGTCTGATATTGTTCAGTCAATTATCAATTTCCTTTTCTATTTTGATGGATGATGGTTACAATCTATTTATGTTATTTAGACGCGATTTTTTCCCTCATAAGTTGTTGATGAATTGATGTTGATGATGATGCTTTGATGATTCTTACTAATATATGCAATGATCAGAACTGACAGTGAACAGTTGGCACATGTTCAGGGGTAACATTTGCTATTATTCTAATAATGCATTGTTGGCATTATGTTTTCTTAGAAGTCCTTGGTACGTAATGATGCTTATCAATGATGTTGATGCTTATGTTTCTGAAGTGTTTAAATGATGCATCATGCTATGTTATGGTCATTGGTTGCCTATGATGAAATCATAGACGATACTTATATTGCCTGAACCACATAGTTGTTTTAATAATTCAAATGATCCTTTTATTGATTCATATAGCACATATGTTATGTTTCTTACATGGTGATCTTCCTAAGTTCAAGGAGAAGAACAAATGTTGAGTACACAACTTCATTATCTGATGATGATGAGTGTCACTCATTTATTTTATGTTGTTGTCATCATGCCTTCAAAGATGCATAAATATCTTATGGTGCAGTTATGGATGGGGATTACTATAGTTCTTGGTTCTCACATGGTTGAGGATTGTTTTTTTTATGGTATCAAGAAATCTTGACAAATGACTATGAGCTCATGGTTTTATTTTCACATTCATGAGAAGCTAGATACATATTCCTATCTCTATGTTGGATACATGGATGATTACTTAAATTTCACATTGGTAAATAATGTTGGTTGGCCAAGAGAATGGTGTAATTGCAGGTTTCATGAAGACATAGATATTTGAAGACATGAATATTTAGAGGCATGGCTTACTTAATCACATAATGATGACGACTTCTTACTTTATGATTATAGGTTTGGTTCTCACATTGTTGATTATCATGGTTGATGCTTATCAGATATGGGAGGTTGGAAAACTCCCTAGTAATAATACATGGTTGATATATTGAGGGTTATTGTGAAGAGATCATGCAATTCTTGTTACGATGATGATGGTATAGTCATGAATGACGACTATGGTGTTTTCCACATATATATGATATGATGTGAATGGTTTTGCCTAATTTCTTGGAGATATGGCATATGCTTAGTCAATTCATGGAAGGTTAAGGAAAGAAAGAAATTTGATCTTGATAAGTTCAAAGGGGATGAGTTGATATGTGGCATACTTAGTCACAGGTTGATGATATTAAAGCTAAATTGATACAGGTTGATGTTCTTGATGTCATTGATATATGCTTATGGTGTAGATCATATATGGTGTATGATAGTTGTTGATAACTATCATGATCTTGTTTAGGTCTTTGGCATTTGTTATAAATGTCGTCTATATCATTTGATGTAAAGGTCATGTCGAGACATATGATGTATCAATTTTCATATTTAGTCATGTATAGACTTTTGAGATCATTTCCAATATGTAATCCCACTTAGTTGGGTGGTTGTGTTTAAATGTAATCCCACTTGGTTGGATGATTGATGTAAGTATGGGTCCTTGGTATAGGAAGTTCATAGTCATAGAGTCATACACTTCATTTTACATCTGTCAGAGATTTCGAAATGTGCTCAGGGGAGCATGATCAAAGAATTCAACATGTGCTCAGGGGGAGCAGTTCAATATTTCAGCATATTCAGCAGTTCAGATATGGAAGTGTTCATTTAACATTGGTCATCCCTTTTCCCTTGATGTCAAAGGGGGAGAGTAGCTTGGTGTTTGGAGAGTAGCTTGATGATTTGAAAAGCTTGGTGCTTGGCTTGATGTTATTTACAGGTTGTGGTGACCAAACACTAAAGTAGTTGCCATCAAGTCCAAAGGGGGAGATTGTTGAATTTATGATGCATGTGTTGTCTTTATGGAAACACACTTGTAACATAATTAACAAGTCAGTTCAAAGGTGATAGAATGACGAAACATAATACCAGAATGATGGGCCAAAGGCTTACAGATCAAAATCATAAGTTTGATATGGGGAAATTGTTGGTATTATGTGTTGTCCTTGATGGAAACCTACCTCATGAATTGTCCTTGATGAAAGCCTATTTGACGAAATGGAATCCTACTTGATAAGTTGTATTTTGATTTACTTGTTAAAGGTATAAACATGATGTCTTTATAGATGTGACATAATGCACGGTAGTTCAGACGAATTGGTTCAAATGAATGATAAAGTTGGAAGTTCAAGAACTATATGTGGGTTCTGTTAAGCCAAGTTGTGTATGCACACGGGTTTAGTCAAAAAAAGTAGCGTATGTTTTTTATAACATGCTATTCTAAATACAAGGGGTTCTCACCATGGTATTGGCCCATAGTAGTGAACGCAACAAAAAATATTGATCCTATTAAAGAATAGAATCGGCATAACTATGGTTTTGACTCGAGGTATGGAAAAAGGCTAAAAATATATAAGGAGATGAAGACCAAAGTTTGTGGGTGTGCAAGTGATGAAAATCTTATGAAGAGTTAGATCAAAATAAAATATGCATGTTATGGGTTTTTGATGCTTTGTTAGATCTAAACAAAGTATGTACCTGAGAGTTTGATGATGGACGAGATCCAATAGATCTGAAATAATTATGTACTAATGAATACAATGATGGATCTGGATCATAAGACCTGAAATGACTTTTCATTGTATGATCTACTCATGGATTGACTAGATCTAAGTACTGACGCATGTTTTTATCTCTAATTATGATGATCTGGGTCTTTCTGAAGTTATGAAAAACTGTGAAATTTTAGGCCAAAATGTATAGATATATACGCTGGTTGGTCTCGGGAAAAGCGAGTATACAAGTGGGTACATCGCTTCAAAGTCATGTATACAAAGTAAGAGTTTCTATTTATAAATTACTGATCAAACTAATCAGTGTTGTTGCTTATCTGTTGTCTATCAATGATGTCCTCATGATTGATCTAGATTAAGTAATAATATCTAAAGTAGAGTTGATTGAATGATGAAGTTGAATGTGGTTATGAATAGTGTTAAGATTACTTGTTGATTATGATTGAAGATCAGGTTCAATTATAAGATTGGTTCATAATGTTGCAGTAGATCTAAGTATGACTCAAAATTGTTTATAGAATTGTAGTAGTCAAGCTTTCATTTTTCTGTATTTTAAGATCTGTATGTGGGTTTGCCTACTGAAAAGTGTGTATCCACACTGGTTGTTAAGTGAAGTAGCGTATGCATTTTGGAATTTGAATGATCATGACTGAAGTTGATTCTATGTGTTGATGTAGTATTCTGGGACCAGTTATGTGTACTGGTTACAGTGATGTGACTGTTCTAATTGATTGGTTAAATTTTTATTAAGTGTTAGTTAATTGGGTGATTTAGTTGTGTTAGAGGTTTCAATGATTGATTGATTTAGTTGTGTCAGAAGTTCCAGTGATTGGTTGATTCATAAATTTATGATTAGTTTTCAGTGATTGATTGATTCAAATGTGTCAAAGAAGGATGACTGTGTTACAATGATGAATTACAATTTGATTTTTGATATTGAGATTAAGTGTTGATAATGGGTCTAGTCTAAAAATTTGATGAAACATGGCCTACAAGTTATGATGTGTTGAAGTAGGTGGATCCAGTGTGAAAATTCATGAAACGTGGTCCATGGATGTTGCTGAGGGTTGGAGCCTTCAGTGAGGAAGTCAAAGATTCCTGCGATTAATAGTTGGTGATCAGATCAAGGGGTCAGAGCTCCCTTCCAGTAGCAATTGGAGGAGGAGTGAAGGTTGTAGCCTTCTGCAGGTTGGTGCTTGCATACTAGTACAAGTTTATGCCAGTACAAGAATTAGGGGGTAGGAGTTCCCTTCCAATAGGAGGTGGAGAAAGATCGAAGGTTGTAGCCTTTTGCAGGTGGGTGCCTATGTACTCGAATAATTCTGCACCAGTACAATATTGTAAAAATATTCTTTCTTTATATTAAGAGAAGACATAGACGACAACAGCAAGTGGTTTTTTTTCACATTGGAATTCCACCTTAAATCCTAGTGTTCATGTGTGTTGTTTATGTGTGATGGTTTATTTTTTTTACGACACATGATTACTCTTTATCTAATGTTTAATAAGGTATTGATGCACTGGCAGACGACAAACATATGGTGAATTAACTGGAACATAAGTTTACTGGATGTACACTAGTTGTCTTAAGAATAGTTGTGTACACACGCGGGTTCCTTTCAGTAAAGTTGAGTATAGAATTCTGAATATGAAATGGAAAATTTATTGATTTGAAAATACTGATTCACACCCCCCCCCCCCCCCCCCCCCCCAACCCCCCGCCCTGCCCTCAGTATTTTTTCCAACAAAAGCATGGTATCTATTACATTGTTACAGAAAAGCATTAAAAGGGAACATAATGAACAACAATCCATGAACAATTTGAAGTTTAGGTGTATGGTGCAAGAGCATCGTAAATCTTTTATTCTATAAAATTTTTATCATATGTAATTTCTAGAAGCCTAGGTTAGTTGAGCGAATAATGGGGTGATTTTTTTAATAAATGACTTATTAGCCAAATCTAGCTCCAATCATCTGGACATTGAGAGCTAAGTATTATTTAAGACTGTTTTCTATTTTTATAGTTATGTCCTATTATTATGTATCTAAACAGAATATCGTTGTAATTTTAACTGTGGCCAAAAATAATATAATAATCACTACCTGCGTTGGTAGGGGGTGGTGTGGAATATTAAATTTCCTTTTCTAGTCTCTGTGATGATATTACTCCATTATTATTAGTTTATGTGTAAAATTTGACATGAGCATTGTCATATATTTTCCCATTGCTTTTAAAGTTCTTTTGTGCATGGGAGTCAATGAATGCATTGAGGATCCATGTCTGGGGTTTGGAATCCACTACTAGACTCAATCAAGGAGAATCGAGCCTGGAGAGGTGATAGCACAATGGAAGTGTAAGATGAGCAATAATCAGGGATGAGGTGGTCTCTTATCAATGTGGGTATGCTTGTCAAAGTTAATCAATCGGTGCGAAAGGAGTGTTCGGTACAAGTTATGGTATAGTCACAATCCAACGTAAATTGTAACAGAGATGCAAGTAGATTCAAGTTGATGGAGATTAGTTGTTAAAGGATTGAGGATTTAAACAATATTATGATTCACATTTATAACTACAAGAGCTTTACTTTCCTTATAACAACAGTTAAGAAGTTTTTGAGATTGACTTTTGCTGGTAGCATAAATAGATTACCATTTATTCAAATGTAAAAAGCATACTCTCACTAGATATAAAACTAAATTCCATATCAAAAAAATACTTATTAACATACTTTTAAATAAAATCAATTGAAAAAATAACCACTAAATATACAATTAAATTATGCATCTAAAAAGACCCATTTAATATATCTTCAAATAAAAAATATTAAATAATAATAATAATAATAAAACAAAATTTACAAAATATAAAACAAGATACCAGTCAAATCATTATCATAAAATAAAATTAACATGCTTCGTAAAAATAACGCTATATCTATATGATTATGGAAGTACATTTTGATTGACAAACCTTGAAAATGGTCATAAATAATTTTAAAATAGTAAAGTGGATAAAAGATTTAAAAATTAGATAATTGATTTATAAAACACACCATGTTTGTTGTTTTAAAATAAACTTCATTATTATTATAAATATTTATTTATAAATGTAAGGTTAGTCTAGTTTTTATACTCAATGTAGTTATTGTAATATTTATTATAAAAATGATGTTATACATTAATTAAGTTTAAGTAAAATAATTGATATTTTGTTCACTCAAATTTGTTAACTATTTTTTTCTCTTACATAAATATATATTTGGATTAACCTTAGAACTAAAAGAAAAACCATCTTTCCTTCCCAAATGATTTTAAATACTACATTTGGTATTAAAATAATTAATTACAATTTCCATAAAATATAAGAAAAACTATTTTTTTATAATCTTTTTAAGATCTTAGATTATTTCATATCTGTATACTTGAATATGATTAAAAACTAACCACATTAATTATTAATACAGAACGTGTGAAGACAAGGTTTTTAAAGCTGCTTTTAAGGTACTCAGTTATCCAATTTGGATGAGAGTGGACAATCATATGGCCAACGAAAATCAAAAGTAGATAATCATATGGCCAATGAAAATCTCATTTTCAATCCATTCTTTTTTTACATCTCAACTTTTACTAATAAAATGACATGTTATTTTCTCATAAAATATTTAAAGCAACATAACTTAAATTAGTTTGAAAAACTTTTCTATTTATGATTGCTATGAAATACATACACACTTATATTTTTCTGTATTGTTTGAGCCCATTTTTTATTATCTTTTTCGACTGCGGTTCTCTTCTCTGAGCCAATGTAGACCTTCTTTAAATGAGAAGTGCAAGTCTTGGCAATGGGTTCCAACAGTACAAACTACAAAAATAGGATCACCCGTCTATTCCAATCCCAATACATTATATCCCATTATTCATCCAACTTCAAAATTTCAAATTTTTGTGAAGTCTGACCTTTGTTTGTTGCGAGGGCTATAATGGTATCCGATAACCTCTCTTTCACACTCCATAATTCCACAACCATGAAGAATATGCAACTGTTAATTACTCATTCGATGTAGTGACAGGGAAACATATATACATCTAGAAAGAAATACATTTTACCCTCCACTTTTATATGGATCTCGCAAACCATTTGACAAGATTATGTTGCTTCCAAAACGTTTAAACATTGTTCTTATGTTCTATGTGTCAACAAAAAACTCGTGTACCATTAACAACAAACAAATTGAATATTCAAAAGTAATAATCATTCTAAAGTTCTACCTTCAATAAATCTCACAGTAATATAGATATCAGGTGAATGTCATTGAGAGTTTACCTGGCTAGCAAATTATGTTGTGATCTAATTGGGCCTTAGTACAACTCCATAGTTGCTCTTGCATCTGAGAAGTATTTCATATCAAGTATATCTAAAGGGAGCATTATTGTATTGGGTGTTGAGCACATTAGCATAATGATTTTAGTATTACTCTGCACACATACCATCAATATTATATAAATTTAAATGGCTTTATGTTGTTTGATTACTTTAACTCGCTTGACATTAGTTGGCCTTATGTTGTCTACAAATTAAGTACTTAACCTGCCAATCCCTGTAAGACAACAAATTGGAAACCAAACTCAAAATTATATTAAATATTGACCTTAAATAATGATGTACACAATGTACATATAAATACATAAAGAAATCGTTGATTTAGTTTCCTTCATCTTAGACTCTAATAACCACTCACCATAACACAAACCTAATCTCGAGGATTCTTTTTCTAACATTGCACCTTTAATCCAAAGGGATGTATCAAAGTCAAAAAATGAGAGCTCAAAATGAAAAAAATGCATCTCAGCCAAAAGTTGAATGTTTCTTAGAAATGGTTTTCAAGGATAACCACAAGCCAAAGATGATGGTTTTTAAGAGAAAACCACAAATGATGCCCACATCTAGAACCTTCATAGAAATTCTTAGATCAATAAAAAATCTCAACTCTAGAACCATAAATATGGTTCCACGAGAAATTCTGAATCTGGAAGCACGCATTCACAACCAATTCATTCAAAAAAAATAAAAGTATCTATGGCTACAACTTTGGCTCTAACTGGGACATGTTGTGGCTCAAGCTCACTTGCGGATCTATGACTCGGCTCGCTTGAAAAATATTCGAACTTGTAGCTGTTATAAAACCAGCTCACAAAAAGATAGAAAAGATAGATGAACACCTTAGAATCCAGCCTCTTCGAGGGGGAAACCTCCTTTACATTACACAAATGAATAATTCTTAAAATACATCATTTCTCTATATAGGAGTCTAAGGGGTCATAATATAGTCAGAGCCGACATAACAATAATAATGTAAGGGCACAATAATAACAATAGTGGGCTTCTATGGGCCACAAAAATAACAATATGGGGACTACATGGGCACAACAATATAATAAGGGGGTTGTACAAATAAAAATAAGGGGTTACACTAGTAGTATAGGGACCTAACATGTCCCTCTGCTTTAAAAAGTGTTGTCCTCAACGCTTGAGTAGTTCTTGATGCTTCTGTATAAAATTCTTTTCCTCCCATGTGGAATCTTCAGCGGGTAAGTTCTTCCACTTGATGAGATACTCTGAAATTGATCGATTTCGTAGTTGTTGTTTTCTTATTTCTGTGACTGCTCTAGGTTTCAATATGATTTTTCCTTCCTCATCAAGTGCTGGCAATATTTTTTGAACTGGGATCTTCTGCAACTTTTGAATGAGCGGCCACACTTCTTCGTCCTTCTTCCATTCATCTCTTGCTTTGTTTATCCAATCTGGTTGGATAATAGAAATATCACAAAACAATGCTTCCACATCCTCATCCTTTCTTGAGAGTGCATCTACAACAACATTTTTCTTCCCTTTTTTGTAGATAATTTCAAAGTAATAACCCAACATATTTGTGACCCATTTATTTTGTTCTTCTAAAGATAAACTTTGTTCTAAAAAGTATTTAAGACTATCATGATCTATTTTTACCTTGAAGTGTCTTCCCATTAGGTGAGGCGACCATTTCTTAAATGCATGTAGTATTGCCAAAATTTCCTTCTCATAAATAGCTTGCTTGAGATGTAGCACGTAAAAATACCCAATTGCCTGCATCAAAACTTCTTTCACTGCGATGTTGATTTGCCAGTTGTTTCATTCAATTCTACACCAAAGTGGTATTATCCTTTAAAATTTGGAGAACTTGTTGTTGATGCTTGATGTGATCTTTTACTGCTTGAATCTTTTTCTTCTTAATATGTCTTTGTCCTTCTATCTTGAGATTTTGAGGAGTGGTAATTTCTTCCAATGCATTACAAGATATGGTTGGATTCATTTCTTGATGCTTGATGTGATCTTTCACTTTTTGAACATTTTTCTTCTTGATATGTCCTTCTATCTTGATAGTTTGAGGAGTGGTAATTCTAGCCAATGCATTACAAGATATGGTCAGATTCATTTCTTCTTTCTCAATGTGATATTTCACTTCTTGAACATTTTTCTTTTTGATATGTCCTTCTATCTTGAGAGGTTGAGTGGTAATATTTGCCAATGCTTTACAAGATATGGTCGGATTCATTTCTTTTTTCTCTGGGGTTGGTTCCTGGTGTATATCCTCTTCTTTTGATGTTTCTTGATCATTTTCTTCCTTCTTTTCATAATCAACGTAAAACAATTTCTTCTCCGCACACTTATGACCTTTAATGTATTTGTTATCACAATTGTAACAAAGTCCTTTTGCTCGTTTTTCTTCCAATTGTTGTGGTGTCAACCTTGTAGGTTGTGGAAGGCTAGGAGAAACAACACTTCCATCTTTATAGTTGTGATGGGTAGACTTTCTTGTTTCCATAATTTTGCTTTCCACTTTTCTTGCCAACCTGAATGCCTTCTCCAATGAATCAGGTTCCCAAAGACGAACCTCATGTTGAATGTTATCCTTTAAAGTCCCTATGGAGACATCAAACCTCTGCTTCTCTTGAATATCATTTTCTCCTATATTCACTTTTTGAAAGTCCTCAATGTGCTTTGCCATTGAACACTTTTGTTTGAGATTTATCAATTGGCTAACGAAGGTGCTTCTCTTTGTATCCTCACAATGCGCTATAATTTCCTCCATGAGAATTGACCACGTAACAAGTGGTTTACGAGAACAAAGCCCTTTATACCATAAAAATTGATCCAGTTGTAAATATGAAGATGCAATACGTACCTTTTGTAACAGCTGCACCTCATGTAGATCAAAATATTGCTCCATCTATAGTATCCAATTTACCGAATCCTTGCCATCAAACTTCTTCACATTGTCTTTTCTTGATTTTAGGAGCTCGATCTTGAAACTACTATAACTCTGTAATTTTGGATCTTCTAGTTCTGAAATCATGACCTGTAGTAGTCCTCTGCGTCCTCTTTCTAATGCCACCAGTCTGATCGAAATTGGATTCTCCAAGAAAGGGTTATGCACAATCTCCCAAGATGACCTGATTATATACCTTTTTAGAAGAGCAAACTTGTACGATGTGTCACGTGTCACTGTTTCGACCTTCGAATCTTAAGAATATATACAGAAAACTACAGTATGTCCTCTTTCTGTAACATCTTATCAAATTTCAATTTGATGCTCACAGAGAATGTTATGACGATTTTCCCAAGGTAACCTGTTTAGAATATAATTTGGGAGTCTACACGAACCCTAAATTCCTCAGATTATATCTCCGAAAATATAGCGAGAAAATATCTGAAATTTGGTCCCAAGCTTCACCATGATTTTGATTCAAATGGGTTTTAATTTCAGAGTCTGAACCTTCATAGAAAAAATATTATAGCGACAATTCCACGATGACCTGTTTGAGATGAAATTCTGGAGATTGCAACAACCCTAAATTCCTCAGATTATATATCCGAAAATATAGTGAGGCAAGATTTGAAATTTAGACACAAGGTTCAGACACATTTCTTCTCAAATGGGTTTTTTTTAGCTTCTCAAACTTTGTAGCGAAAAAGTTATAGAGAAAATTCCACGATGACCTATTTGGAGCAACAAAACCCTAGAATCCAAAGCTCTGATACCAAATGTTATGAAACCAGCTCACAAAAAGATAGAAAAGATAGATTAACGCCTTATAATTAAACCTCTTCGAGGGGGCAACCTCATTTACATTACACAAATGAATAATTCTTGGATGATACAAATGGAAAGACATCCTTTCTATATATAGGAGTCTAAGGGGTCATAATATAATCAGAGACGACATAACAGTGATAATGTAAGGACAGAATAATAACAATAGTGGGCTTCTATGGGGCACAATAATAACAATATGGGGACTACATGGGCACAACAATAAAATAAGTGGGTTGTACTAATAACAATATAGGGTTACACCAATAGTATAGGGATCTAATAGTAGCAGACCATGAAATATTCCCCCCTTGTTAGATACAGGGTGAGAAGAAGTATTCTTCACTGCAAGGCTAGTCAACACTCTAGAACATATTCTATGGTATGACTTGTAAATCTTCTTGGCTATTTTCGACCAATCCCAAGAAGTAGTCCATCCAGAATTTAGTTTCTCTCTTGTAGTAGTATTCTTTCTAGAAACCCTGTTTGAATGATGATTTCACTTTCCATAAGTCTCACGTGTGAATATCAAAACATTGATCTTTCCCATGTCCAACTATGTCACAACGTTGGCACCAATCAATTTGTTCTAGAACAATACCATCCATAAATCCAACACTACGAAATTTTATAGGTTTAGAAAAGTTAGGAACATGAAAATATACATCCAAGACATATTTTTTATATCCCAAATCAGTTATGTGTTTGTTATGCATAATTTCTTCCCACAGTCTTATCAAAATTTTAGTAACGACATGCTTGACGTTTGTATGCAAATGACTCTTGCATACCCTTGCCTGAACATTACTTTCCGTTGCATCCAAATTTTCTTTTGAACTCACTTCATTACTTTGATCATTCTTTGATTGGTTATTAGGCTCAAACAAACTGTTGTCTTCAACAAGAACATATTCAAATTTACAATTCATCTTTAGGTCACGTAATTCATCCTTTTGCAATTGTGACTCTAACTCCAAAAATTCGATTTTGCTTTGAGAAATTTTCAAACATGTTCTGATGTGAGAGAGTGTATCCTTTCTTATTTGGACATTGTTATGGACAATAGACAACATTAAAGTGTTTAATGACTCAAACAAATTAATGAGTTTACCCATTTTCTGAAACTTCCTATCGAAGAAAACTTGCAATCAACTCTAAAAATGGTGTTAGCTACCACTGAGGATGCACCCAATTACGATGGAATATTTCAGATAAAAAAGACTCTCAATATTGTTCTAGTTTGTAATAAAATTTGAAAAATAAACTTTCATATATGCCACTCTCACATATGCTTTCACCATATATAGACAACCGAGTTTCTTTATCTTCTAGTAATGATTTAGGTAACATTTGATGCCTCTCCACAAATACCCACAAAGATGATTCATAACATTGCTTAGTTTCTGATTACTTTCATTTCAATCATCCAAAAAAAAATCACCAAAAGATATGACAACATTTCTTCCAAGGCTCTTGAATTTTAACGCACAAAAATAGTATTTTCTGAAGCTATTAACGGTTGCTAAATTCCCCACTCAGAATTTGAATTTGGAGGGAATTTAACAGCCGTTGAGGATTGAATAAATTTGAAAATGGATGAAGACATGCACGTTAACACAATTTCCACAATAGAAGATAGGATTGAGTGGTCCGGGGCTGCATTAAAGGAGTCCAAGAAGCTATGGATTCTTTCTGGTTCATCAATAATTGTTGTGGTTTTCAATGTATAAATCTTGTCCAACTATAAATAGGACCGATGGGTCACTTTTCTATAAAATAAACTCATTTCCACAAAATCGTTAAAACATTGATGAATTAAAACCCTTAAGGTCCACACACTCAATCCTTGTTTAAACTTCTCATGTGATTCCATACAATGGAACGAGTTTAAAACATCTTACCAGACAAGCTTGATATTCTCGTTCTGTTTGAATACTCTAGTCACCAACACGCACAACGAGGATTCAAAAACATGCTCATTCTACTACAATGCATTGGTTGAGAATAACCTCCAATATCTCCTCCCCAATACACTAGATTTCCATAAAACTAGTGGCTAATTCTATTTGATAGAGCAGGTTAACCTCCGCTCTGATACCACTATAAGACAACAAATTGGAAACCAAACTCAAACGTATATTAAATATTGACCTCAAAGAATGATATACACAATGTACATATAAATACATAAAAAAACCATTGATTAAGTTTCCAAGTCTTTTTGGACACTAATAACCACTCACCATAACACAAACCTAATCTCAAGGATTAGATGTCTAATAATACCAACCTGAGCCCTCCCAACCCAAACGGTCATTGAAATATTGTTGAAGATCAAGACAAGTATTATTGGAGGTGGTGGACATCTCTTTGCCATAGTTGTACTTAAAGGTTTTTGTAGCTAATATGCGAGTGAGAATGGTTGTGCCTTTGGGAAATCTATCGATGGCCTTGCACATATTTCATACACACAGAATCAAATTAAGTCAATGTTCAATTTTTCAGTTAATATTTTTTTAATAATTGATTAGTTCTAATCTAACAAGTATGTGTTAAAAGTTCCCCAAATTAAACAAAAGATAAACATCATTGTCATTATCAACGAAATTATTTTCCTTAGAACACTAATGAAGAGTATTTAATCCTTTACCTATTTCACTTACCGATAACCATACTGAGCGGATTCATCATATGCATCTATTAACGAATCTATCAAAGTACTAGTGTTGAAATCCCTAAGATATATAAATGACTTTCATTAGTTATTAGTGGCTATTGTAAGTAGATAATACTTGTGCATTCACATGATTTTTTAGTATTTTTTTTAATGGGGGAGGGGAATTCTCACTTGCAGGTGTTTAATGTGTAATGCAAGCTATTCGAGTCTCTAGGATGTGAAGCAATTTTTAATTTTTTTCCCTTCCCATGACTCTTTTATTACCTTGTAGCATCTCTCGCTCACATCGTGTGCCACATAAAACAATAATGTTATCACAAATAAATTGATGGAAATGGTTATGTTATATATAAATCTTGACCTAAAGAACAAAGCTATAAAATTACTCTGTAGTATCTTGTCACAACACTGGCATAATCATCCTGAGGTGTAATGTCATCAAAATACAAGATAGGCATCAAAGAAGAGAACACCCTGATTATAATTTTTGGATACTTCAAGCGAAACTAGCCTGCTCACACTGCAGTGGTTCAATTATAAATAAATATAAATTATATATTAACATCTTCATGTGTAGACAATATTGGGTGTCTTTCCACAACCAACTCAACGGACTAACCTTAACTCGATTTTAGATTTACATCATGGGAAGGCTCAATGCAAAGTTAATTGTTCTTTATTTTGTAGTTTGACTCTTCATTGACTCAGTCTACAAAAAAAAGTAATAATAGGCACTAAACAATTTTAAGTAATATTGTTGATATAGTATATATTAGTATATTTTATTTCAACTAATAGTGATCAACCATATTATCCACAATCAATTGAGGAAGCATTTTAAACTTAAAAACATAGTAAATATAGGCATATTACTTCCACCACAAGATCCATCGAAGATGATGAAAAGGTAGTTTTCTTCAAATCCAGTATCAATGTTGTGTAATCAGCCAACACTTGTGTAGAAGTGAAATGACCTAGTGTAGAAGCACCCCTAAAGGAATCCTGTGAACTCCCAAAGGGCATGGACAATACATAGTATCGATACTCAATAAAGAGGGACCCATAAAAACATGAAACTGGAACCCAATAATTTAATTCATCTTCTATCTATCAATCTGAAATGGAAGTCACCTCAATGAACACAATGAGTGCTTGGAATTGAGGAGTTGTCTAATTAAGAAATCCAGTGGTGCCAAAGTCTTCTAAAGAACACTTATCGCCCATGAAAAGAAATATTGGAGAATCTCTTTGGGGACCTCCCCAAGAATTTGAGTATAGTAGTGCATTCATAAACAACAGTTGAGAGGTCCATCCTATGCGTATTGATGAGTTATTTCCCAGTCTTAAGAAATGTTGGAAATTGTAATTACTCTTGCATGCAAGACTTGGCTAAATTTGGAGACTCAGTTAACTGAGTCAATTCGAGTGGGTTCGAGTTAAGTCATATTTTGGGTAAAGTCTAATTTAGAGTGTATGTGCATGTTAAGTTATTTTGGGTGAGTCACTAGATGAGAAAGTTTAAATACCCTTCACTAGGTTCATTGTAATGAAGTCAAATCATGTTTTGTGTCATCAATTGAAGAGCCACAACTCATGATATTGTGTGTGTGTTAATTTTTTTGTCTTTCCTCCTCTTCCTTTCTAACAAATTAGTATCAAAGTCAAGTCAAGAAAGAGACAAGGTTTCAAAGGCTTGTGTGTATCAGAGAACTGCCACTGTAGTCTGCAAAGAAAATCAATTCTTTGTTATTTGTTAAAAGAGTCGTGAGCAGCCTCAACTGAGATTCTCCACAACCCTGGTTGTCACAGTTGGAGTCGATGATCGCGTAGTCATTCCCTTTGAGTTTAACTAGCCACCAATTGTTTCAAGTGTCGTGGTCATAGTGGAAAGTCAATCATTGTTCAAAAGGAGCTACCTACAAACCCACTCTGTAGATGAATATTACAAGTTTGGAAGTTTAGAGAGTACGAAAAGTCAAAAGGGTACCCATGCATGTGATTTGGAAAGGAGAAACCTCTTTTTAAAGGTAGTGGGAAAAATTATTCCTATGGTTGAGATTTAAAGAAAGGGTATTTTATTTCAGGTTGAAGTAGATTAAATTCTTTTAAAAGGTTCAAATGTGGTCTAAATAAATTTCATTCCAAAACGTTTATTCTTTAAAGTCACATGGCCAACTGTAAAGGCTTTTTTAAAAGTTTAAAGGGCCATAACACGTTGAAGTTTGAAGCATTTGAAATTATTAAGGTGTATGGTAAGAAAATGTTTTAAAAATTGGATTTTATACATAATTTTATGAAGTATTTTTCGATTTTATTTTTAAAAGAGAATTAAAAAAGGAAAAGGGTTTCATTGGAAAAAGCTTTAGGGCCTTGCAATAGTCCATATATCTACAATTTTTGTTTTTGTTTTGTCAAGCATGACAATGTTTTGGGTGAATACTATGTCTTACAGGGTGCATATTAAAAATCTCTCTCTCTCTCTCACACACACATATATATAGTTATTTATTTATTTTCTTTTTCTTTTTTGAGGGCGATATGGAAGATATCCTCATGCAATCAGGAAAGCAACTATAAGAAAGAGGAAAGACAACAACGATGGGTCATTAAGTTAAGAAAAGGAATTGATAGGAAGAGACAAATATCCTTTTCATGTTTAGAGAGGTTCAGGCCACAACTGACGAACTGAGAAGTCTAGGAACAGACAAAGAAGAAATCAAGGGTGATTGGTGTAGCTTTGATCTACTACCACCTCCTATGTTTAAAATATTTTGATTATTGGGTTATGAAAATGCTAACTTTTCTTCGAGCTAAATAGTTAATTGAGTATGAGTCTAATAACCCATATGATGAAGTATGCGATTCTTTAGCATTGGATTTTATAAGACAGGGATTGGATGAAAAGTTTTTGTGCAAGGTAGAAAAGGCTACAACTTCCAAGGAAGCGTGGAAAATCTTGGAAGAAGAATCTGGCGCCAGGCGCAGGGACATGCAACAATAGGTTATGTCACAGGCAGAGAAGTCAGTCGGAGATCTAAAAGTAGATGAGAAAGACTCTAAGAGGACAACAAAGCTTGGAGAATCCCACTCAAAAGTGGATGATGGTGGTGAAGGCTATACAAGTGAAACCCATAATGCAGACATGGATATGGGTGAAGATGATGCAACAAAGATTACAGAGAGAGAAGTTGAATTCTATGTGTGTGAAATAGAGAAAGAGCAGATAAATGCTCAAGCACTCCACTATAACGTGGAAGGTGCAAATGACAGTGAATCCCATTGTGACGAGACAGATGTGGATGATGACTGTAAAGTGAGATGTGCATTAACAAATCTAGCCGCAACTGATGAATTTTGTGAAGTTTAAATTGTTAATGAGCACATGCATGCACAAATATCCCACCATAGGGTGGATAAACATTATGGTAATGGAATTTGTGAAATAGGGATTTATTGTGGAAATATTGTAAGTGCCATGTTTGATAAAGAATTGAAGGTTGAAGTTTCCTTTGTAGCAACAAGTTTTGAAGCAGTTGGAATTGTTCATGAAGTAGTGTGTGAACAAGCAATAACTGAGTTTGGGGTAGACAAAGCTATCAATATACGAGCAAGTGATTTGGTGGATATAATAATTAGAATTGTTGATGTTAAATTTGATCAAGAACCATTAACTTGTGATGAGTGGTTGTACATGATGCAAGAAAAACAACATATTGATATGTTATTATTTGGTGAGAGAAGCCCACTTGTGTCTCGAAGCCAAGTGGAATACAACATGTTTGCAACAACAAATGTTGGTAAAGAAGTGGAAGATAAGGCAGAGAAGGAAGAGGAAGAGAAGAAAGCTCTCACTGTAGAGACTAAAGAAGATATTTCTAACATTGATATTGAGTGTGCAGAGTACAAGAAAAAAGTAGTAGTACCTAATGATGAAAGTGAAGAGAAAGAGATGGAGGCTTCTGAACACAAATATGAAAGCATTGAAACAATTTTTCAACAATGGAGTGAAGAAGAGTTAAGATTATTGTATCAAGAAATATGGAAGAAATAAAGGCAGATATATGAAGCGCAAGAAGTAGCATGAAGAACAAAGTTTGAAGATGAAGAGTTATAACAACAATCCATAGCTGAACGAATCTTTGAAGAGGAATCTATAGAAGACATTATCAATTTTTTTCAGCACAAATTCAGACAAGTCAAAGAAACATTGCAGCAGGAACAAGTAAAGAAATATGGAGCCTACAACAATAACGCGCAACAAAGAATGAAGCAATCTCGAGAATATAGAATTTGGAAGAAAATAAAAATAAAATGAAAAAATTGTAAAAGTTTTGAGTCATTGTAAGCCTAGCTGAGACATAGACCAGCAGGCATGATTTTGTGATGATTGAGTCAATTTCTATTGTAAGCATAGCAGGGATAGTTGAGTAATGTTGAGTCATGTTTGAGTTACGTTGAGTCATATGGTGGTAACTAAGCGGGGGTGTTGGAAATTGTAATTACTCTCGCATACAATTGTTGACTAAATTTGGAGAGTTATTTAACTAAGTCAAGTTGAATGGGTTCGAGTTAAGTCATATTCTGGGTAAAGTTGAATTTAGAGTGTGTGTGCATGTTAAGCTATTTTGGGTGAGTCATTAGACAAAAAAGTTTAAGTACCCTTCACTGGTTTCATTGTAATGAAATACAATCAAGTTTTGTGTGGTCAATTGAAGAGTCACAACTCATGTTATTGTGTGTATGTTAAATTTTGTGCCTTTCCTCCTCTTCCTTTCCAACAAGAAAGGACATCCTACAATCATGACCTAAGGAGGAAGGGCTCATGCAATGTGTAGAGGGAAAAATAGTGGATGCCGCCAACATTAGTAGAAGAGGGGGAAGCACTCTCATAACATATTGATTTCCCAACTCCATTATTTTATTGTGGCTAGGTTAAGTGTTTCACCACTTTCTCTAAATAGTCTAAGAATGCTGAGTTGTATATTGATATGGAGGGTGGACTGAGGTTTTTTGGACTTTAATAATCATTCATCAAAACCCTAACATATTAGATGTCCAACAAAAATCAACATCTACACTGAAATCAATACATCAAGTATAAATCAAATAGGATTATAAATTAATTCTACACTCAAATTAATGCATCTATTTCAGTAAAACAATATAGTATTATATGATATACTCTATAATAATTTATTTTTAAACATTATAATATTATGTTGAATATTATAATATTTTATTTAATATAATAAAAGAATCCATTATTTGTTATGTTATATTAGCAAACAATTATTATATAATATATGGATGATCAGGTGCTCAGAATTATGTTCAAAAATCAAAGTCATCAGAATGGTGTGGAACATGAACGATCGCGTATTTCTCGTAATCTTGAATCTGTCGCAACTTGTTTTGCGTGAAACAGACTCCGTATGACTCCAGAAATGAGTTCTGTCCACTTTTTCAAACAAGCGAATTTTAAAAAAAATGGATAGCCTAGTCAGCAGTCCGTACTTCTGACATGGAAACTGACTGGATAGGTGAGGTGGCAGTTTGACTTGGTCAAAGTCCCCTCGGCAAATGGGGTGTTGTCAAGTGGCATTGTAATGTTGATTGAAATTTTCATGTTTTTTTAATTGGTTGGTGAAGTGACCAACCACGGGTTGACATGTGGCCCAGCCAGAGGCCACCACGTGGTAGTCCGGGAGGCCACCAAAATTTGGTTATAGATCGGGCGGAGGCAGCGGGGGTCGAACTGCCAACCTCCCAACACAGAACAAACACCAATGCCAATACACGACTACCATAGATCTTAACCTATAAGGGTGGCAAATATTGATAAACGTTAATGCTGTAATAATTGGGGGTTGGGAAGACTTAACTATCCCACCATGTGAGCACACTGCACAAATGGTCACGCTAACCACGAGATCTGGCAGTCTTTAAACCGCCATTCACACAACCATTCAAACCACCACATGAGAATTTCGGTGTGACTGCCACTAGTGATCGACGAAGCCTGACCGCCAATGTCTAACCATCGAGGTCTCCACCACATGTGAACACTTTCATGTAACCATTAGTAGCTATGTATCCACTGGAGGGAGGGGACCGACGCTGTGGGCTAGCCCCTGGGTGCATGACCCCCCATATGTCCATATTTTCCGATTTTTAGGCCTGGATGACTAAATTAACCGCTCGACAAATTCACTCGAATTTTAGCAGATTTGGTGGCCCGTTAGTGGCAAATGGGGCAAAATTGTAGGATGATGCTAGATTTTGGGAAATTTGTGGAGCAAATAGTGGAGAAACTAGGGGAGGTCATAACTTCTCCAGTTTTCAACCAAATTAGGTGTAGAAAGAGGCTAGGTAGCCATTTTTGGACCTTCTGGACTCATTGGAGCAGGTTTCAGAAGTAGTTGGGCATTGTAAACACATATTTTTACACATTTGAGCATAATAGAGAGGCTCAATCCATTGGAAGTTGGACCAAGGAAACATAGGACAGGAGGGGTGAACTACTTCATCATGTTCCTGTTGTGATGTTCCGTACATTTTTATGTTGTTGCTCAGTTTCTTATTTATGTTAAAATTGCTGATAAAATTAACATAAAAACTCATTTTTCACTTACAAAACTCATGAATCCTTAAGCACATGAATAAAATATTGTTTCTGATATGAGGAGGATCTTAGCACATCAAACTAATATTCTTAATCAGATCATTTGGTATCATAGCACTACGTTGGCTTTATGCAAGAAGGATTTAGTTGTTTGCAAGTTTATGTCATGCTTACAAGGTTAAAACTAAAAAGAGGAGAAGGGAAGCTGGTTGGAAGTCCTGAAGTTGGGTCAAGGGGAAGGAGGGCAAGGTTTCCACAATCTCTAACACCAGTTCATCCTCAATTTGTAGTTGAGACTCCAGAGAGCATGTCTCATGAAGGAGAACCTACAAAAATGACAGAAGATGAGAAGGTCTTCAGGAAGGCTTTCATTGATATGACATAGATGGTCAAGGTACTCTATGAAGAGAGGAATACTAGGCTATAGGGTGAAAGCTCCAAACCTCCCAAAGGAGAAGGTTCTTCAGGAGGAGGTAATGGAAATGGAGGCAATGGAAAAGGAGGTAATGGAAATGGAGGTAAACCTCCACCCTCTCCACCATCTTCTTCATCTTCTTCTTCACAAACATCTTCACCCTCTTCCACTAAAACAACCCTTACTTATTTTAATCAACATACTTCAAAAGGAACTGGTAAATCACCCTTACTAAAACTTGATTTTAAATTTGACCTGCCCATATATCATGGTGAAGTGAATGCTGGGAAGCTTGATAATTGGATACGTTAGTTGGAGGTCTATTGCATAATTCAAAACCTTCAATAGGATGGCATAAAGATTCAGTTAGCTTCCTTCAGAATGGAGGGTGCAACACTAGTATGGTGGCAATCAAAGACACAAGAGGAGATAAAAAACACAGTAAGATCTCAATTTCTTGGTTTGATTTCATTACTGAAATTAAAAGACAATTATACCCTCTAGCTTATATGCAAAAATCCATCATGAATTGGCATAACTTTAGACAACTTAAAGGTTAAATGTGCAAGATTACACCCGAGATTTTAGAGAAAGGTCTCTAATGTTAAGTGTATATTTGCAATCACAAGACACGTTGTTGAAGTACATAGGGGATTTACACAATTACCTTAAGCATACTATCTTAATGTTTAATCTGAATAATATGGATGATGTGTGTGTGTGTGTGCAAGGAACTCATCTTGAGGAAAGAGGTAAAAACACTCCAGAAGAAGGTAGTAGAAAGCCATTTAAGAGTAGAGGAAAAGAAATGGGTTTCAAAGGGAAGGGAAAGAAACATGCATCTATCAAAAAGGAAGGAGAGAAATTAACATGAAAACATTGTTCCAAAGAGGGTCACGATGAAGCTCATTGTTGGAAGATTCATCCCGAAATGAAACCAAAAAAGATCAACAAGAAGGGAAAACAAAAGACAACTGCAACCACTCAACAAGATTTGTGATTCAATTTGGGTGATGAAACTAAAATTATAGCCATGGGTATAAAAGGAAAAGAATCCATTACTAGCACTAGTACTTCAAATTCATGGAATGAAACTCCACATGAAAAGAAGAGGATAAAACTTTTTCACATAAGGGTGATCTCAAAACATAGCAAGATTGATACACTTTTCAACAATGGCTCTCAAGACAATCTTATCTCTGAAAAAATTGTCAAAAGTTTAAGCTTGGAAACCATTCCACATCATAAACCATATTCACTTGGATGGGTGTGTGAAAATGAACAATTGTAGGTTACTAGTAAGTGTAAACTGAAATTCGCCATTACTGCAAATTTCATAGATGAAGTGGACCTTGATGTTGTGCCATTAGACATATGTGGCATAGTTTTGGGTAGCCCATACCTCTATGACATAAAATTTATCTTCCATAGACATGAAAACAAATAAAAATTGTTCAAAGATGGAGTAGAATATATTGTGAGAGATCATAGTAAGAAACTAAATCTTGCACTCGTTAATGCGGGGAAGATGAAAAGACTAGTGAATTCAAGTAAGAATTTTGTGATTCTAATGATCAAACCCAATAATGATGTTGATAATGGAGCTTTTAAAGGTTGTGATTCAAAATTGAAATCTGAATTGGTTGATGTAGTTAAGCAATATGATGAGATGTTTCAGGCACCAAAAGGATTACCTCCCAAGAGAGGAATCCAACATTAGATAGTGTTGCAGCAGGATTGTCCTCTTCCTAACATTGACATGTACAGGATGACAGTGATGGAAAGTGCAAATATTAAGAAGAAAATTCAAGAGTTGTTGGACAAAGGGATCATCAATACATATTATTTTCCATGTGGTTCACCTATTGTCTTGGTGCTAAAGAAAGATGGAACATGGTGCATGTTTGTGGACTTCCGTGCATTGAACAAAATTACAGTAAAGAATCATTACCCACTTCCTAGAATGGATGATTTACTTGATCAATTGAAAGATGAAAAGTGTTTTAATAAGTTGGAATTAAGGAGTGGCTACCATCAAATTAGAATAGCTGAAGGATACATTTGGAAGACAACATTCAAAACAAAACAAGGTTTGTTTGAATGGCTAGTTATGCATTTTGGTTTATGCAATGCTCCTGCTACATTCATGCGTGTGATGAATGACGTATTGAGGCCATTTCTGGATGAGTTTGTTATATTCTACTGAGATGAAATC
The DNA here is from genome assembly GCA_031772625.1 of Pinus tabuliformis. Lineage (NCBI taxonomy): Eukaryota > Viridiplantae > Streptophyta > Pinopsida > Pinales > Pinaceae > Pinus > Pinus tabuliformis. The sequence goes on from CM062820.1 coordinate 480,174,691, forward strand.
TTAATTTTTAGTAAATATCATGATGAACATATCATGCATGTAAGAAAAGTACTTGATGTCTTGAAGAAAGAATAGTTGTATCTAAAGATGTTAAAGTGTGAATTTGGAAAAACTTCTTTAGTTTACATGGGTCATATTGTTGGAGGAGGTGAGTTGAAAATAGATCCCTCCAAGTTTGATGTCATTTTGAATTAGCCATGGCCCAAGACAGTTACTGAGGTAAGAATTTTTTTGGGAGAAGCCCAATATTGGAGGAAATTCATTGCTAAATTTTCTTCTACAGCAGCTCCTTTGCATGAATTGACAAGTGTGAAAAAGGTTTTTTTATTTGGGAGGAAAACAGAAAAAGGCCTCTGATGCATTGAAAGAAAAGATTAGTTCAGCTCCAGTACTTGCACTTCCAGATTTGAGACAGTCATTTGAGATTAAGATTGATGCTAATGACTATGTGATGGGTGCAGTCCTCATGAAACATGGTAAGCCTATTTGTTTTCATTTGGAAACTTTTAATGGTGGAATGATTAACTATCCTACATATGACAAGGAATTGTATTCATTGGTGCAAAGTGTGAAAAAATGGAAACACTACTTGATGGGTAAGGAAACAATCATTCACATTGATCATAAACCATTGAAATACTTGCAATCTCAATCAAAGTTGCAGCAATCAAGGAGCTTCTAATGGATGGGTTTTCTTCAACAATTCCACTTGGTAATTAGGTATAAGAAAGGTATCTACAATAAAGTTTCCAATATGATTTCTAGGCCTATTATTAGTGCAACTACTTTACTCAAGCATAGTTTTGTTTTGCATGAAAGTTATATTGAGAAATATGCATTGGACAATGAATTTCAAGACCTTTATGCAAGCTTGAGTCAAGGTAACAAAGTAGAGGAACTAAATTATCATTTGAATGATAACTTGTTGTAACATCTTGGAAAGCATTGTATTCCACAGGGAGAAGGAGTTAACATCATAAGAGAGACACATACTTCTCTTATTGTTGGTCATTTTGGTATAAGTAAGACGGTGGCACATCTATAGAGGTATTGTTATTGGCCTCATATGGTTGAAAGTGTGTCATGTTTTATTAAAGGATGTTCATTATGTGCAGACAGTAAGCCTAGCAATAGGAAGTTAGGATTGTACACACTAGGACCGTGGGACAGTGTTTCTATGGATTTTGTAGGAGATCTTCCATTCTCAAAAAGAGTTCATGATTATTTGTATGTAGTTGTGGATAGGTTTAGCAAAATGTGTATTTTGATGCCATGTAAAAAGCAAGTTACAACTAAACATACTGCTAAGTTATTTGTTCAGAATGTATGGGTTCATTTTAGATTGCCTTGATCCATTGTTAGTGATCGATATTCTTGATTTGCTGGGAATTTTTTGTCAAGCTTGTGGGGATTCATGGACACCAAATTGAAAAACAGTACAACTTTTCATCCACAAAAAGATGGTCAAATAGAGGTGGTGAACATAACAAAGATACATCTTCTACATGGGTATTGCAGCAAGCATCCTAAGTTGTGGGATGAACACTTGCACTATATTGAGCATTCTTACAACTGGACCAAACACTCTTCAACTCAAACATCACAATTTGAGGCATGTTTAAGATATTTGCCTAAATCTCCTTTGGATTTCATTTTTGGCAAAGATGTTGCTATTGACGGTCATAGTGAAATAGACAAAACAAGAAAGTTCATTGAACAGATTCAATTGGTACACTAAAGGGTTCAAGAACAGCTTGAAAAGAGACAAGGAAAGTACAAAGCAAGGAAAGTACAAAGAAAGGAAAGTACAAAGCAAGGCACAACAAGCATCTTGTAGATCACAAGTTCCAAGTGGGTGATGAAGTTTGGCTTCACATTAGCAAAGAGAGGCTCCAAGGAGAAGGCAAAAGGCTAAAACCAATTAGATATGTTTTATTCAAAATTTTGTAAAAGATTGGTAACAATGCTCTCAGGTTGTATTTGCCCTCATATATGTGAATTTATGTTGTTGTTAATGTTGAAAACTTAAGGTTGTATGAGCCTCCTTTGATTGAAGATCAAGGAGAGAATGTTCAAATTCCATCTATTAAAGACTTTTCTCTAGAATTCCTTGATGAGCTTCAGCAAGACAATATACTTGACAAAAGAACAAGGACATCGAAAAGTGGAAGTGTCAACTATCTTCAAGTGGGGCTCAAGGGAACAAATCCTTCAAAATCCAAATGGATAGAGATTGGAAAGGTGAGGGAATTGTACCCTCACCTGCTGGTCAACTGAAAGTGATATTTTGGGGTCCAAAAGGCTTCCAGTGGGGAGGAATGATCAAGTGTTCAAAATTATGTTCAAAAATCAAACTCGTGAGAATGGTGTGGAACCTGAACAACTACGTAGTGGTCATCATCCTAAATCTGACGCAACTCATTTCGCATGAAACAGACTCTGAATGACTCCATAAATGAGTTTCGTCCACTTTGTCATACATGGGCGAATTTAAAAAAAATGGATAGCCCAGTAAGAAGTCCATACTATTAACATGGCATTGACTGGATAGGTGAGGTGGCAGTTTGACTTGGTCAAAGTCCCGTCAATGGATGGGTTGGTGACAAGTGGCATTGTAATGTTGGTTGAAATTTTCACATTTTTTTTATTAGTTGGTGAAGTGGCCAACCGCGGGCTAACACGTAGCCTAGCGGAGGCCGCCACGTGGCAGCTCGGGAGACCACCAAAAGTTTGTTATAGGCCAGGCGGAGGTAGCGAGGTTCGAACCTCCGACCTCCCAACACACGAAAAACAGCAATGCCAATACACCACTACCATAGATCTTAACCTATAAAGGTGGCACATATTAATAAACGTTAACGCTGCAACAATTGGAGGTTGGGCAAACTTAACCGCCCCCCCAGGTGAACACACTACGCCAACAGTCACGCTAACTACCAGATCTGGCAGTATTTAAACCGCCATTCAATCAACCATTCAAACAGCCACATGAGAACATCTGTGTGATTGCCAACTTAACCACCACTGCCGATCATCGTAGCTTGACCACCAACATCTAACCGTTGGGGTCTCTGCCACATGTGAATGCTTTCATGTAACCATTAGCAGCTATGTAAAAGCTGGAGGGAGGGGACGAACGCCGGTGGCTAGCCCCTAGGAGCATGACCCCCCATATGTCCATATTTTCCAATTTTTAGGCCTCAGCAGCTAAATTAACCGTCCGATAAATCCGCCCGGATTTTGGCAGATTTGGTGGCCTGTTAGCAGAAAATGGGGTGAAATTGTAGAGTGATGTTGGATTTTGGGAAATTTGTGGAGTGAATATTGGAGAAGCTAGGGAAGGTCATAACTTCTCTAATTTTCGACCAAATTCGGTGCAGAAAGAGGCTAGGTAGCCATTTTTGGACATTCTGGACTCATTGGAGTAGGTTTTAGAAGCATTTGAGAATTGTAAACACATGTTTCTACACATTTGAGCATAATAGAGAGGCCCAAGCCATTGGAAGTTGGACCAAGGAGACGTAGTCGAGGAGGGGTGAACTCATTCATCATGTTCCTGTTGTGATGTGTTTTTGGTGATGTTCTGTACATTTTTATGTTGTTGTTCAATCTCTTATTTATGTTAAAATTTCTCATAAAATTAACATGAAAACTCATTTTTCACTTGCAAAACTCATGAATCCTTAAGCACATGAATAGCATATTGTTTATAATCAGAGGAGTATCTTAGCACAACAAACTAATATTCTTAATCAGATCAATTAGCTCAATCGACCATGACCATATTATGTAATCCTTAACATCAAAAGTCAAATTCCCATACTTGAACCCAATAATATGTAATATAATAAATATTATAATAGTAATATTCATGTTACTGTTGTTTTATATATTTATATATATATATATATATATATATATATATATATATATATATATATATATATATATATATATATATATATATAGATATAGTGTTATATTAAAGATATTTAACTTATACTATTAATATATATTAATATTGATACTAATTTTATAATATTAATATATTATAATATATTAAACTAATAACCTATCAAAATTAATATTATATTGAAGTTAATAGTATTAGTATTATAATACTATAACATTACTAAAGTTCATGTTCTTCTCGTCCTCTTTAGAAGTGTGCAGGGGTGATGTCCTCATGGAACTCCCAGATGCACCATCTTCACCATGGTGGTCAATACATTACCTAGACACCACTTGCCTGCCAAGACTCTAATGCTGAGTTGCTTGTAACATTGGTTTGATTCTTCAATTGTGGCTGCCATTTCAATGGAGCTAGAGTAGAACAATTAAATAAAGAAGTTACATGTATCGACATAGCCATAGGGATCAATCCTTGTAACTCAAGCTTCAATGATTCAATAGTGCAAACAAGTGAGAAGAGGAACAACTAAAATATTAATTTGGGATGTGACAATGGAGTGGTTTATTGTTCTGTGCCGGTTGGAGTTGCAGAAAAGAGAATACTATATTAACTTAGGATGCGGCAATGGAGTGGTCTATTGTTTTGTGTTAGTTAGAGTTACAGAAACAAGAATGGGATCAGGATTTAACTTTTGCATGGTTTGGAAGGTCACGACTGTGATAAGAACCTTGAACCCTCTCTTTGCCTCTATCTTATCTCTATCTCATTTTATTTCTGTGATGCGTAATCACCATGTTCATCTTGCATAACATATGCCATTTCCAGAGTCTACTTGGTATTATGACAGTTCAACATTCCAAAATATAAGCAACAATAATATATGTTTTGCCTTATATCACTATTTGGAAATTATTATTTTTCTAAATATTTTTTCAAATTTATAACTTTATTTGAATTTTAGAAATTCTGAATAAAAGTTTGTTTTCGACTCTCATAAATTTACTTATGGCTCAATAACTTTTTTCTAAATATTTTAAATTAATTTATAGCACTCATAATTATCTCATTTTCTTTATTAACAGAAAGAGAAATTTTGGCATTAAGTTATTCGAAATTTTAAAAATTACTGCTACTTTGCTACCATTATCATACATACATAATGCAGAACAATCTACCATTATCATACATAATGCAGAAAGTACTTCTACGTTAGGCTCGACAATATTAGACACATAACAAAACACATTTACAGTATGCAAAGATATCTCATGGAGGAGGGTTGATGGGCATCTTATCTGAGGGTCCATCAAGGGCATTGTTGGCTATGTTTTAATTTTCTTGTGATTTTCTCTGAATTTCTAAGTTTGTAAGTTGGCAACAAATCCTATCACACTCATTTTCACATTGGTTTATATTGGATTGGAGATTTTAAACTTCTTTAATTACGAGTATAGATCAATCTTAAATACGGATATAACATGAGCTTAGAGGGATCCCATTTTTTTCAGCGCATTTTTTTTTATGATGTAATTTTTTTCTTTTTCTTTTTTCTTTTAATTTATTTTGTCTGACATGAGCAAAATTTCGACTTTGATGACTGACAAGCAATGTTACACATCATAATGAGCTATAGAATAAGCCTCTAGACTCAAAGAAGAAGATGTTGGCAGACTGTTGAAAAACCCACTAACAAAATTCACTAGTCTCATCATAATTGTTGATGGGAGGGTGAGGGAAAATGTTACAGGGGATGGAGCGACCAAAAGTAGAGGAGGGAAAGTCTTTTCAATCCATTAGGAACCTGATCCCAGAGCTACAAATTGAGTCAAACTAATCGTGCACTAAAATACCATCGAGACCCAACACCAACCATACTTCATTTCTTATGATCCATTGAGATTTAACGGTATCCCTCCCCTCCTACCATTCTTATAATTATCTAAAATTTTTCTTTTTATCACTTTTAAAATTTAAAAATAAAGAAAAATAGTAAATTATTATAAAAGAAGAAAAGTGAATGAAGTCAACTTTGTGTCTCGTTAAATTTTTTAGAATTTATTAAATTTTACAATTATTTTTTTGTTTTTTTATTTTTAATTTTAAATTTAGAATAAAACATTATCTCATATTGTTTAAAAAAAAATACCTTTAAAAATAGATATGGTTTTCCTAAATATTTTTATAAATTAATTTTTATAACTTTATTTCATTATCTAATATTTTAACTTTTATCTTTTTAAAATAATGCAAAAATCATTTTGCTCTAATTTAACCAAAAAAATATCATAAACGATGTGAAAGTCAATTACGTGAACTACTTTATGTCGTGAACCTTAATTTTTCCTTTATGTTATCAGGTGCCATCACTTTAATTTTAAATATATTAAATATTTTAAAAAACTAAATAGAAAAATTAAAAGAGTGTTATAAATTCATTCTCCTATTTAAACTACCTGATATTAATTTGATTGGTTCCAAACCATATAAATGTATTTGATCATTCCATACAAATCAAGCTATTTAATAATAACATATATGCTTAATATATATTTGAATATTTAGATCTGCTTAATTATTTCAAAAGCTGTTTGAAATATAATACAATCTCTTTGTGCGGAAAATAATTATGTACTACATGAGGCTTGCTGATATGCTTTAAAATTAACAGTTATTGTGAAAATTTTTTTGGCAAAGAAATAATTGGCGAGGGTTGAACTTTTCAATGTCGTTTTTTTCATTGAGTCATATGGCAGGCATGTGTTTTATGTCGGGATGGAAAAGACTTTCACTTAGATGTGTATTCGCATTTTTGGGAAATGATTATGTTAATTTGTTTGGGTTCCATATGAATATTATTTAGAACTTATAAAAAAAATGCATATTAGATGTCAGTTTAAATTTATGTATGATAATAATTTTGGCTATAAGAATTTTTATAACGATACATTTCTTTTTTGGGTTTATATATATATATATATTTTGTAATGCTTGGTAGGACTTTATGTTTTTTATTATCTATATAGGGTAAATTTACACCACACAGTGTTACTTGGTGGCTTCAACTCGCATTGAGGGGAAACTGAGTCTGTTGGCCACTGGTCAGCATTATATGCCATCCAAAAACAAAATTGCTTCAGTCTTTCTTTCAAGGCTACATAGGTCTCAGTCTCATGCCCAAATACTATATAACTTCTAACGTAAACAACAAGAAATTTAAATGCTATCCGCATAAACAAAAACTAAGCCTAGAGGAACTACTCCTTCTAGACATTTTGTTCCTCGGAGTCTGAGGCAACAGGAGCGGGATCATCAGCAGTTTCCTCTGGCATTCCAAATAGCTCCACGATGCAAGGGATGTGATGGTCGATACAATCCATCCTCACATCCTGTTTGTGCAACTGGAATATGATTTTCTCCATGTCTTTTTTGTAATTGGGTAGGCCCTGCAGTGTGACTGCCATCCCCACAGAAATTTGTTCCATTGCTTTACCAAGAAAACTTTTCATCAAGAAATACAGGTACAGGGTGTGTTTGAATTGCATGATTCTACCTCTTGTGTTCCCTGGGTCGGGAGCCATCGTCCTCCAGATCTTTATCTCATCATCTGGTTCCAGCTCATGTTTTATCTCATCCTCCCAGTCATCTATCAGCTTTCGGATGTCGTCATCTGTTTCCTCTCTATATGTCGTAGTAACTTCCGCTATGAGGTGCTCAACTCGCTTTTAGCCCCTACGACCTTCCATCGGGTTGGGTCCCTTGGTTGCTCGAGGAGCCGGGACTTTACTTCCACGACCACACCCACGTTTAGCCAGAGCCATATCCTGTTCCTTAATGCCCTGTAAACATTCAAACACCATTAGATCCTTGATGTCATTCATGTTAATCCCTCGCAACTGGTCATACCTTACTTCTCTGCGTTGCCTAGCCTGCAACGAGTTAGGGAGTCCATGTGGCCATAGGTGGGCTAGGGGATTGCGTTCCAAGCTCAGGTCCTTAGTCTTTTCCCCGTGTTGCTCCCCCTTACCCTGGCTCAGAAGCTGGTCACCCTCCTGCATTTGGAACCCGACATTTAGGCCTTTATGGACCCAGTATTTACAATTTATACCATACCCGCATGCCTCTTCCTCTGCTTGCAACTTCCTGCCATGGGAGTGCTTGCCTCTCTGCCAATTGTGCCCCCCAGGGTCCCTATTAGCATTTTTTCTACCATGCATATGCAATTGCCAGGGATTTCTCAGCAGAGTACTGGCATTTCCGGTATCCCATCCCCCTGCCCGCGACTCAGGTTTTCCTCTCTCAACTTCACTCAACCCCCCCAGCATGCCTTGCCCGCTATCACCAATTTCCCCAGACTGGGTTAACAGGTATGGGCTTGTAGCTTGGCTCAGCCCCGTCAACTCCATGCTATTGCCAAAATTTTGGCTCAAAAGCCAAAGGGCTGACACGCAGAGCCATGCCATGGCCCTCCCTTTCCTCCCCTGGTTCCTTCCTGACTAGACTAAGCCCCATTGGGACGACCTTTTGCCTCTCCCTTCCCCCCAGTAGAACCCCACCAACACATGAAATTGTCGCAGAAATCTGACCAGAGTTTAGAAATAGACGAGAAACAAAAAGAGACTATATTAATAAAAATATAAAAATAAAAATAAAAATTATTAGTTTAAATTGATTTGAAAGAAATATAAATAACACAACAATAAATTTTAAAATTTTATAAACAAAATAATAATTTTAAATATATTAATATTTAAATAATGTATAAATTATAAAATTTTAGATTTTAATTATTTGAGTTTAAACTAAAATAAATTATAAGATTTTGTAAATAAAATAATATTTTTAAATATATTAATATTTAAATAATATATAAATTATTTGAATTTAAACTAAAATAAATTAAGAAAAAAATATGTTTTTATTCTTTTTTTATGTTAAGTTGGCCATTTTTTTAATTTAAATATATATTGTTCAATGAATTTTTCATTTAGTATTTAACTTTTATTTTTATAATTTGATTTTCAATTTATATTAAATTTATTAATTTTAAGATTAAAATAAATTTTAATTTTTTTTATTCTTTAAAATATTTGTGGGACTAATTTATAATTTAAGAAAGTATGACTCAATTGTATTAGGGATCACACTTATTATGGGCCAACTAGTTTTTAACAATGTGAATTTTTTTGCTATTCTATAATGAGTTTGGAAACTTGACCAACTTACAAAATAAAACTCTAAAAATACAATAACTCTCACAAAATTTCATCTAAATCTAATTGACTAACTCAAACACAAAATAAATTTAATCAATATTATTTATATAAAATATATATAGTGATATAAATATTCAACTAAAATATATATAGTGGTATAAATATTTTAACACCTACAATGATCATTGATGAATCTATTAAACAACCATAAGTGGACATCGGAACAACCATAAGTGGACATCTGAGAGGATATGTTGCTCAATCTGAAAGGCCATGGATAACATTTAAAAATATATGCTTTGATCATCGTAATAATAAAAATGACCATGATGGTGGATGAGACAAATTTTGAAATAATTTGCTCTAACCATGTGCATACCTTTTAGTTTAATGTAGTACATCTTATATAAAAACATGGAAGAGTGGTTGAGGCACTGGGTGTAACAGTGCTAACAAATGAAAAATGGAAATGGTAAGAATACCCATATGATCTAGATGATATATGGAGTTACAATATCATTTAACTATAACAGGGCATCTAAACATGTTACCATTTCACATAAATAAATATTTTGCATTATGGCATGCAAAATGATTGTCTACCATACTTTGTCTTACCTACCTACTGCAATTATAATAGCTCTAGAATAGCCTTCTTGTCCGTGTTAAGGAAGTTGACAAGCAAATATGTGAGCAATATTACATTTCTAGTTTTTGAGTATTTTTATGTGTGTTTACAAAAAGAAGTGGACTTGCACCAAAATTTTATGACAAGACCTTCTCTAAAGTTTATAATGCAATAAAAAACTTAGTTGGGGAGTGTTTTCTCCTTCAGTGTTCAATTCCTGCAACAAAATGTATTTCTAGACAAAAGTTTTGTGCCACAATCTTTTATTACAATAGACAAAAATTTTATGAAACAATATTTTTTTTCAGCAAGTATGATTGGTAGATCGGTGATTCCTTGGCATTTTGTGGGTGCATACCTTAACATATTAGTTACTTCCCGCCATAATTTAAATAAGAGTTTTCATAAAAAAAATAAAATAAGATGTAAATAAATATATTTACCATGAATTACTTCCCACCATTATTTGTGTAGGAGTAAAAATATAAATTTGATTTTCCTATTAACCACTATTAACTTAGCACTGACCAATACAATTTCCAATATTTCATGTAATTTTTTCTAAAGCATAATTTCTAATTTCTAACTTCTAACTTGAATGCCCTACCATACTTATTTTAAATGAGTTATTAAATTTACATTCAATATATCTAAATATAATAAAATTTTTAATTATAATCAGAATTTAACATCTTCTCTTCATTATTTCTTTGTAATTTAAACAAAAAATATAATTAATATATCATCCTTAAAACAAAAAATTGTACTGTAAAACAAAACATTTTTTTAATTTAAATTACTTAAATTCATTTTTATTAACTTGTTAATCTTGTTTAACAAATAATTCTATATTTACACATACCAAGATAGAATAATTCTTTTTCATAGAAGTTATAGTCTCTCTTCTAGGCTTTTTGGCCATTACCTCAAACTCTTGTATTTCAATGGGTTTCCATATGGTTAGGAAATTTTAACATTTTTTTTATTATAATTAAGTTTGTGAATTTAGCATACAAGAGCATACACTGTTGTGCAAAGTTTCTTTACATTTTAGAATCCAGAAAATATAAGAAACATAGTAATAATTACATATAAGAGGAGGAATATTTGATTAAAATTTAAGATAATAATGTCATTCTAAATTTAATATAATGATGTCATTTTAGATTTTAGATTTTAGATTTAATATAATGATATCATATTTTTAGTTTATTTTTTTTTATAGATTTATTTAAAATATCAAATATATTCACTAAATAAATGTAAAATTATATTTTAAATCTAAAAAATATTCATTTAACATATTTTTAAATAAAATCACATTAAAATAAATACATAAATACAACTTATATATAACAAATCAAAAGCTTATTACACAATTTGAGAGATAATGTAATTAAAATCATAAGTAAGACCAAACTTCTTCTCCGACTATCTTCAAAAGGACGAACACAATTGATCGCGAAGCTAAGACACCATTGTCTCAAGAACCAGAAGAGATGAAGGAGATGCAAGATAAAGGAAGTTGGAAGACCATAGAGAAAAAAAAGAGAGCTACAACACCAATCTCGCCAAGAAAGACGAGGAGCTAGACAATTAAAAATTAAAAATATTGTAGGTCCGATAGACCAATTTGGTCTCAGTGGATGGTAATCACTATCATCATCATCATCATATAATACTTATTATACAATTTGAGATAATACAATTCAACAATTTAAATGATTATTAGAGATAATTTTTTATAAACCTTTTAAAACCTTAAATTATTTCATAACTCTGTAGCTCAATATTATTAATTTAAAAAAAAAAATGAAAAGCTTTAATTACAAATACAAAAAAATAAAAATGAAAAGGAAAAGCATTAATTACAAATACAGAAGGTGTGAAGAAAAGGTTTTAGAGATGGTTTTAAAGTAGTAAATTATGCAGGTTTTCATATTTTTACATCAAAACTTTTACTAATAAAATGACAGGTTATTTTTTCATAAGATGTTTAATATAGCTTAAATTACTGTAATGTTTATACCTTATTGCTATGAAGTCTATACACAGTTATATTTTTAAAATATGAACATAACGATTAATTATTTTAACTATATATGTTAATTTTGTACTGTTTGATTTAATTTTTGAGTTGAAAGATTTATTTTACATCCTAATATAATGTGTAATTTTATCCATTAGTCATCAAAATTGAAATTTATTTAAAAAATATAAATTTCAATGTGAATGGGTCTTCCGCCCGGTCGATGTGATGTGGTCTTCCACCCAGTCAATCAAAATTGAAATTTATTTAAAAAATATAAATTTCAATGTGAATGGGTCTTCCGCCCGGTCGATGTGATGTGGTCTTCCACCCAGTCAATGTGAATTGTATACCTTCACGAATCGTCGAACGTGCAAGAGACCCACTATATACCGCAAATATAGTGGCGAAAGTCAAAAGAATATTAGAATTTTAGAATATTTTTAATAATAGTGTGTTGAAATTTATTTTTTTACCAATAGTTACATAATAAATGTTGAAATTTATATTCATAATAATGGTCATATATTAAAAATGGTCATATATTAAAAGTTGAAATTTATTTTAAAAGTAATTAAGTTTTTTTATTTTATTATTAAATTGATTAATTAAATAAATACCTCTTATATAAATTTTTTGTATAATTTTTTCGATATGTGGTACTAATAAGCCACAATATTGTCCTATAGTATTATAAGAAAGTTATTTAAGGTCAATAATTTCCATGATAAAATGGAATAAATCTCCATAGTTAGAAATCTTGTTACATGTTTTTTTTCTCCCTAAATGTATAAATATTTAATTCATGTAATAATAATAATAATAATAATAATAATAATAATAATAATATAATTTATTTTTATGATTTTTTAAAGAATATTTTAAATTTTAAGAATGTATTTTTATTATTACTAGTCATTTTTTATATGTATGTATGTGAAAATTTATATGTTTGATGAGAAAAGATGATTTATTCAATAATAAGGTTGTGTGAGATTTTTAATATTAGGGTATCTATTGGGATCCCCGAATCCCCTTTCATGAGATTTGAATCTAGGCCTAATAGAGATTAAACCACACAGAAGCCAATTAATTTACACCTCATAGATGAAATATACTTGCAATATGTGGTATCTTAATGGTCAAGTCTTTATTCCAATTGTTGAAATATGGTTAATGCTTTCAGAAATGAAAAGTTGATAAATCAAATTATATACTTATTATAATTAGATTTAGGAAGATTACAACTATTAAATGCAAAAATATCACTATAATTAAATCCAAAAAAATAACATATGATACTTTCATTTATGACAACAAAAATTGGAAGAAGTTCCTTCATACACATATATTGACATCAATATCCATTACAAGCTCAACTGAAATTATAGCATTGATAAAATGATAAATAGAGGATGGAAAAATTATTATGGGCTTCAAAATAATTGTAAACATATCTTTGGATATGGATAAAAAATAAAATCTCCTCTTTGAGACTCTCATCACTCTTGTTATTTTATATGGATGTGAATTTTGGGGTTCCAATATCTCCAAAGAGTAGTGGAGGAGGATATAACAAATCCAAAAGCAACATATAACCTACAATCTCAAAATTAAATGGAATACACCCTATCCTGTCCTCCTCAATGAAGCAACTTCAAATAATTTCTCCATTTAATGCATGCTTATGATTAGATATCTTATGTATAAGTATAAGTTAAACAATGTAGAAGACAAAAAGTTTCCTAAAATTGCTTCTAACTATAGTTAAAATTACCACCTTCAACTAAAGTGGGGATGACATAAGGATGCCTAGTTGCGGCTATATCATTGAGGGATAAAGGTTGAGATCATTTAGGAGAATAACGATAATATTAAAAGCATTATTACATCAAAATTTAAGGAAAAATTATGTTGTGAAAAAGAATTAGAAGGGAAAAACAAATTGAGATATTATAAGGAGGTGATTAATCTAAATATGAAAATAACAAATATTTCTATGTCTTGATTAGTGTAAAGAAGAAAAAAACATTGATAAAATAAGAGAAAATTTTCATGAGCTTCATAGTGAAACTAGATGTTGGTCATTTCCCAAAACACCATGGGATAAAATAGTGTCACCTTTGTAACACTAGAGGGTTGAATATGAAATACAATTTCTCTTATATTGTTTAGCTTATAGTCACATTATATCTATATTTCAAAATATTTATCACGCTATCAATCATCTTCATGTTTTAGGTCCACTATGGTGATCTTGAAACACTTCTCTTAATGTTTTTTAAGCATAGAAATAAAATGCTAAGTAACTCTAAGTAATATTTTACCTTATTAAAGTATAATAAACCACTTAGATCTCAACAAATGTTAATAATCATCATCATCATAAACTGAAATTTACAATTATTTATATGAATTAAATTTATTAAAAGGTGATTTTTATTATTTAATTTTATATCATATATTAATGTCTTTATCTGAAATGATAAAAAAATGTGCATTTCAAAATTTTGATTATATATTTAACAAATTTGAATATAATATAAATAGACATTAATTTAAATATCACCAAATATATCTATAATAATATCTATGGTACATTAGGCTATAAAACATCATATTATACATACCTATATATAGATATATATATATATATATATATATATATATATATATCCAAAATATGAATAAACCCTATTGTCCTCCTTGTTCACTAATATCACTTGAAAAATGAAAAGAAAATATGTAAATATATCTTTTGATGGGCCTCTAAAATAGGTAAATCATAAGGCCGCTAGTCCACTCCTAGGTATATAAAATAATGTTTTGACCTTAGATTTTGCATTTAATGGTATATTTTCCTAGCTGGATGAGTTCCTAAAAGATTCGGTGTGATTTTCATGCTTTATGTGCCTTAATATGTTTAAGGTGAAAGATTTATAAATATTTTGAGCAGTTTCTGAAGAACCTAGCATTGGATAGATTCTAAAGACTAGCTCCCTACTCCAACAGGATTCAAACTCGACTGGCTTAGGTCATTTAATGCCTCCTCCTATCGCTACAAGTTAGATCTTGGGTAAAATCCCTTCTTTTTATGATTTTTAGGGGAAATGTAGCTCTCTTCTTAGGGAGGTTTCGCCACCCACCTCATTTATAAATAAGAGATTTGAGTTTCCCTGAAGACATAGGAAAAGATAGAATAGAAAGAGCTTAGGCTTTGAATACTTATGAAAATGTTTTGTAGCATTATATTTCCTGATGTAAGATAAATTTTACGTTAATGGAAGTAGTTCCTTATTTTAGTTTCTAGCTTGACTCCTCCTCAAGGACTCTGAGCATCCTTGGTCTAGGCCCACCCCAGGAGCTTTAGAGCCCTCTTGTATTTTGGTTACTACCATTTTAATGCTTTTCTTAGTTTTTGAATCAACATTTTTGGATATTACAACTTGATATCTTTATGCTTGATCAAGTAGGTAGTTTTATAGTAACTTTCTTTTCAGGTCATTTATGTGATTTATTGACATATTAGAATGCCCATATTGCTTATTGTTACATTTTCAAGTCTATTTCTATTTCATTTCATCTATTGTTACACTTTCTACAAAAAATTTTCATTGTGTAGCCAAGGTTATGATTACACATGGTGAAAAAAACACGGTTTCATAGTGCTAAATCTTAGAATTAGTTGTTCCATGATTTTCCAACTGAATAATATCATTCCCTATCAAGCCTAGCCCCTTCTCTCATCTTATATTTTGATTTTAGCAATTTTTCTAGCTTGTTGCTTTACCCTGTAGTAAACCAGGGAATCCTGTAGTAGCCAACAAACAACCCATTTATTGATCTAAATCAACAATAAACTCTTGCTTTAGTTTACTTATCATATTGTAACATGCGTAGGGTGTTCATGATGCAATTTGGAAGAGTATATATCTCTCTTCAATTTTCCCTTTGATGCGTTTATTGTATGCTTTCTGAGTGTTGTTTTAAAACACACCCTCCCACCACCTTAAGCTAATCTCAAGATGTGGAAAGGGTTACTTTAAAAATCAACCAGATCTTAAAGTTATATTATGAATATGGGGTCACAAAAATACTCTTTCTTCAACCTCCTTGAAATTCAAAAGAATATTTGTCATCGCATTAGGCTCATTGGGATCTTTCTAACGATATAAAGTTTATCTGAATCTGACTCCTACATTAGAAATTATGCCCTCTTAAAGATTTGATCATTTAACCTAACCATATTAGCAAGAATGGCCATGTGGAACTTCAAGTGGCCTACGTGATTCTTCCATGTTGCACAAAATCCTACATGGCCTTGCCACATTATAGTGCCATAACGCCACTGCTCCATATGCCATTCCTTTGAAATTTACCCCATTCAAACCTCTGTAGAATGACAAGAACTTTCCCATCACCTTTTGATGAATTTCCCATTATGTTCTCTCTGTTAGTTGTTCCATTACTCCTAGGTTATCTTGCTTCAATGCTCAATGGCGCAGTAGGATACAAATATTTATGTTATGTAACAGAGAGGTTCCCATTTCATGACTTACATCTACCACGACTCACTGCAAATAAGCACTACAAAATACCACCAGGATTATGAGGTACACAATGACTTCTCGCCTAGCCACATCAACTTCCACGTTAGTTCCATGTGGTATTACCCAATCCAAGTGGTGCTACAAAACCAATGTCACATGTCTCCTAGGTGCCACATTTCCTTGATGTAATATCCATATTCCTAAAAACTACCCTTGAGTAAATAATGTAAAATATTATGGTAAATTATACATTAACGTGCCCCAAAATGGTTGATGTCAAAATCCAGCTGAGAATCAGTTTATAACTAATTTGATGAGTTATCTTCCTAGAAAAAGAAATAAAAAGGACGTTGCTAGCCTCTCGAATTACCTCAAAACCTTTATGATTGAAAGAAATACATGACAGGAAAATATGCTACCAAGTTAGAAGTTGAAATGAAGATAGAAATCTCTTTAGATCTCGATATGGTTGAAGTCAATTTTCCCTTACAACTTATATTCTATGTACAGAAAGGAATACACACATGGTAATATGCATATATGGTTGTAATAGCTGTTAGGATTCTTGAAAAAGAAACATGTGTTTGTATGTATGAAAGAAAAACTACTATGTTATAACCTTTTAGAACATGAATATGTATTTGCATGCATGAAAAGAATGGCTATTACAATAGATTTATTTTGGAAAATAAATTTTTTTATGAAAGTATAATAGCTTTTATGTCAGTTCCTTTGGAAAATATTATGTTTGCATGCTATAATAATAGCTACTATGTTAATTTATTTTAGGAAAGACTATGTATTTGCCTTGTGTATATGCACATAAGAATAATAGCTATGGTGCTAAATCCCTCTAATATGAATATGAGTGTGTATTTTTGATAGATTCCTTAAGGAAGAGAAAGGTACCGCATGCACAAAAGGAAAAAATTATTGTGTTATATTTCTTGAAAGATTACTTATAAAATCTGGTGCATAGAAAAATGATAAAGTCAAAGCTATTTCTTGAAAGCCTACATATGAATTTGGGCATGAAGTGGTAAGAATCATGGTTGTTTATTAAAGGTTTCATATGAAACTTGAGCATACAAGAAAAAAAATCATGCCAGCATTCTGGAAAATATTATGTGTTGGTATAACACAAGTAATGGATATGTGTTAGAAAGAACACATACTCATATACACATAAACCATAATTATTGTGTTAGATTTTTTGGAAAGTAAATATGTCCTTGCATGTAGTAAAAAAATAATTATTACTTGGAAAAGAAACACATATTGCATACAAGAAAAAGAATATTATTGTGTCAAATTTGTTGGAATAGAGCATCTATTTTCATATACAATAGCTATTGTGAATAGCTCTCTTTGGGAAATGATGCTTTTAGAAAAAAACATGCATTTTCATGCATACGAATAATATCTATTGTGTTAGTTCTTTTGGAAAAGAATACATAATTTGCATGTATAAGAATAATATCTATTGCGTTAGTTCTTTTGGAAAAGAATACATAATTTACACGCACAAAAGATAATAGTTGAGTGGCTAATTAATTTTGAATAAAGTTTATATAATTGCATGCACGGGAAGAACAAATATTATATTTGACTTCTTGAAAAGAATAAGTGAATACATAATTGCATGCGATTATGTTTGACTTCTTGGAAAAAAAATGTAATTGAATGTGTATTTTCATGTGCAAGAAGAACACCTATTTTCTTGAAAGATAGTGTGTGTGTACATGATAATAGCTAATGGGTTAGGTCCTTTTGGATAAAGTTTATGTAATTTAATGTATGGAATATGTATAGGTGTAGTCACTTTCTTTTGGAAAAGGATGTGTGCTTGTGCAAGGGAATAATAGTTATTTTCATGGAAAATTTTAAGGGCTAATATTCGCCGAGTGGGCTAATTTTCCATGGTTTTTACACAAAAAAGATTCGCCAATTTCCAATTTTTATAAAAGATGATTCACCCAAATTTTAGAATATAAAATTATTTTACCTTAAAAGTCACCAACATTATATAGAGACTATACATAAAATCATTATAAATTTGAATAATTCTACAAATATATCAATAATCATTTTATAGTTTTCATATTAGCAATTAGTGAGATTCGCCAATGTTTTTAAACTTCAAGAAAAATTTCCATCCTTAAATTTTTCCTTGGAACTTAATGTGGTATTTATCTTGGAAATAATTCCCTCCCTTCTTATGCAAAGAGAGGGAAGTAAACATAGACTTTGTTTAGTAATACTGTGTTTTTGTGGATAGAGGTAGAAAATAACTGTTCTTCTTCTCAATACATGTGAAATAGGGATAATTGAGTATGCCTTGGTAATCTCTATATATTTCACCTTAAGCATGTGAGTTATGAATGAACCAACATGTGTCATAACCATACACATTTAAAGACAAATAAGACAAGGTTTTGAAAGTTATGTGCTTTTAATTAATGCACATGCAATGCTGCTGTTAACAAAGGCATGTCTCAATATTTTGTTCACATTTTATGTATGCACATGAATAGATGTTTGAAGCATCACTAATAAAGATGTATTATTGGTATGATTAATATTTTATCTAATCATGATATCAAATTTGATGACAGTAGAAGTTGCAAGAAGGATTGTGATGTATGTGAAAGATAGACTGTGTTTAACATCATGCTAGAAAAAGAACTAGTGTTCCATGTAGATTAAAGGAGTGACCACTGCAGGGTAATCCACTAATGGGAAGAACTGGGAAAGACATAATATTTGAGGGTTTGTGAGTAAATGATATCATGATTATTGTAATAGCTTCTAGATAGTTATGTTATGTTTACGGTGATATTATTTATACAATTTCATGAAAATGGTCATGGTATATAATCTCTTATAACCATTGGGTGAGGGGTGATCACCCTCACGAGTGTTTAACAAAAATTAAATGTTTGATGGCTTCCACCCTACGGGTTTCCAGGGTATATCGGTATTCGATGATGGTTTGCCTATTGTGCAATTCTAATGATGTTGATTCATTGCATGATGTGATATCTACATTATCAAGTATGTGATTAGCTAACCTAGTTGAAAGAATCATGAAAATGATGCAAGGTGACATCAAGATGCTTATGTTAATATACTACAACAGTGGTTGTTAATGGTTATGTAATTACTATTCCATTCCTAAAGTTACTTTATATAATGATGTTGATTTTATCTAATGTTCAATTAAGGAATATGGAATAAGTAAATTTGGATTATTACCTACTAGTAAATTTTGCAAAAAAATTCTAATCCTATGTGTTTTTACACGAGATTACCAGGGGATGTTACAAGTGGCATCAAAGCGAAAGGTTGTGGCATTGTCACATTTTGGGAATTGGTAAGTGGCAAAGAAGTAGAGGTATGATGTTAGTGGGTACCAACTCAGATATGATTCTAACAAAACTACATAATTATATATAAAGTAGACTACATTTAACATGAGATGCATGATGCATGTTAATAATCGCATTGAAGAATAGTAAGTGATAATTTTTTCTTTAAAAATGTGCTCATGCCATTTGAATATTTATGTGGATAAAAGACAATAAAACCTCTATTGCATTTATGAAAAATCATGAGCACTCACTAGTGATAGTGTGGATTCACTACCAACATTTGCATGCATATTATTACATATTAATGATTATGGTGCATTTAAAGAAATTGACTATAGATATAATGTGTTGCTTATAAAGAATGAACACATGTATCGTTCTGTGTGTTAATGAAATAATGGAAAGGTGAAGGTTGTCCTTGAAGAGTGCAATAAGATGTTTTAAAAGACATTGAAAGAACCCACTTTCCATGTTAAAAATAAACACTGAGTCAACTAGGAAGAATTGACATTAATGGATAGTTCAAAAGTGAGTCCTGTCATGGATTTTTTTATTTAATTTAAGATGGTTGGTAGCATTTATTATTTTTGGGCTAACTATTAAACTTATATCCATGAACCTATTTTGAATGAATATTATTACAAGTTGTAAACAAATTGATTGTGGTAGTTTACTTCATGTTGGTGGTAATAATACATTGTTGAAATCGTGGTTGCTTGGACTATTACCAACTAGTTGTAAGTGAAGGAAATTTCATCCAACCATAGGCTTTTTCTACAATGGGACACGCACAAGCTAAGTATTTGAGTCTAGTGGGATAGATTCCTTATAGCTATCTCTAATCTTATCGCATTGTCCAATTTTCCTTAGAATTCGTAAGTTGTAAACTCATACATCAATTAAAATCCACAAGTTATCTTTCCCTTCCAACTTATGAAATGTAAGAAATGAAATTACCTTCTTCACTAGGTAGTCTCTTAAACCATCCTACTTTCCTCGAGGGCCCTAACACATGTTAACTAGGATACCTCTCTATTAGGGACGTTAGAAATTTTGAGTTATAATAGAGTTTTGTTGATGGAAATAATTCCTAATTCACATGGCATAATTCTCACATATAACTCAAAACAATAATGCACCTATTATTGTAGGACATAGTGTGTCATAGGCCCTACCCCACAATCTTAAGAAGGTATGAAATGGAAAAACCCGCCCACCATAACCAAAATTGAAGGATTACATTTTCATGTCCTAAACTCACCAAATTTCTTCCTAAGAATCCCTAACGCCTAACTTGGAAATTAATCCCAAGGTTAATATAACTTACAGTAATATAAGATAATAACTTCAGGTAAGGACTAAATTATGATTATTTTCCTTTGGCCCTGTTTTGAGCCCCTAAGTCCCCTTTCATTCATCTCTTATCGAATCATATCCCCCCATGTTTTGTACTTGTTCATTTATAGTATATGATGTATTTTATTATTATTCAGTGTTCACTTATGTGTTATGTTGTTCAACTCTCAACCTTTCATCATATATGAGTATACATTTCTATTATGGGGATCAAACTAGAGGTATTACATTCCCCTATCCTTAGGTTTTTCACCATCCTTGATGCACAACACCATTATACACAACAATTTTACATGAAAATCTTAAAACCATTGTGAATATTCTTTCCACATTGTACCATTTAGGTCCCATGATGTTGTTTCATGTTTTAGCACATCCACTAGACCTTTATCCTAAGTGTCATAATCTTCTTGTATGTCATACATATTGGTTGTAACTAGTAGTCTCCTTCTATTTCCATACAATATGTTGATATGTGTATTTTATTATTTTCCCCTTTAAGGTAATACCATCCTTTGTTTTCCTTTTTTTTCTTTAAGTACTCAATCCATGTATTTATTCTTTAGTTTTTACTATAACAATCATAAAGAAATATAGTCTTGTTGTAGTTATTTCTATGCAACAATGATCTCTTTCATGGGAAATTTCAAGTCCATGAGTCTATAATCTAAGGGTGTATTCAAAGATGTTATTTCCCTGAAGATTTAAGATTAAGAAACCATTTTTTTGTATAAATATATAATATTAAGTGACATATTATGACAGGTAAGTTTTGACTATATTGTTGTTTAACATGCTCTTTTCTTGCATTTTGTTGTTTTTTTATGATGTGGGTCTACTTAGAAGTTTGCAGAGTACTTTTTGGATGTGGAATTAAATTTTGCATCCAATAGGCATTTACACTTGAAATTTGAGTAAACCTATAAGGAGATAAGCCAAAAATAATTATCTTATTCTCCCTCCAAAATATTACCCCTAGGGAAGACGTCATCATCTTGAATCCTATTGGTTCTTTAAAAGTTCAATTTTTTAGCACATTTTTTTGTTTTTAGTGAATTTTTTACCTCAAAATTCCCCTGATGAGTAGTTAAATAAGAGTCTTTTTATCTCATTCAAAATAACAATATTAATTAACTACATAATTATACCCATCATAGCAGCCATAAAAAATCATCTTGGGAGAATCTCGAATTTCATGATATTCGTGATATTAAATGTTATTTCCCATGCAATAATGCATGAATGTTCTTACAGAGGAAAATAATTAGTAGGTCAAAGACTCATTCAATTTCTTAGAAAATGATAACCTAGAAGGGGGAACCAAATGTTACCCCTTGATAATATCTAGAAACATGGTTTTATTATTTTCTTAGAGCTTTCAATTTTTTTATATTTTGATACTAATTATATCTATTTGTTTATATTTACAAGGAAAAAAGTGCCCAAATATTAAATTCCTAATATTATTATTTGTAGTATCAATGGCGAAGCCATTCATCAAGAGTTGAAGTTGGTCATATAGAAAGAAATGATAATAATCCTTTTAAGAATGAAGGGATATATGTTGATCCATGGCATCTTTGGTATATATGAGGAAACGATTATGGATGAGATCTAATGATCATATTTATGGTGTACCTCTTATTCATAAGGCAAAAAAAGCATTATACAAAGACTCAAAGATACATACATTCTCTATGTTATTTTATTGTTGGTCAGCGAGAAGGTATTGGATGATATTTCAAACATGTTATGACATAGATATTAAGATATCCAAGATAGTTATTTATAGAAATATGACTTTTTCTATTTTTTATGATCAATTGTGATTAAGATCTACTATTAAATATATTAAGTAAAAAAATTCTTGTATATTGTAAGGTGATATTTAGATAACATTGTCAAACATTTCATCTTGTGAATGCCAATATTTGTGTTCCCTTATGAAATATAGAGGACTAGAGTATGAAAATATTCATCCATCTCCTAAGTATCATATTATATATTGTTTATAGGATGCAATAAGATTGTAATGCTTTGGCTGTGGAATTAGTAAATATTTAAATGATTAAGCAACAAGTAAGATGACTCACAAGGTTCACAATCATATTCCCAACACCCATGGTTTTAATAATTGTTTATATGAAAAGTCATAGCATGGTTTATGGATGATCGTGCATGTAAGAGAAGTAAAGATAGTTCTATGAAAATGTTTTCAGGTAATCGTATAGTTAGGGACATTGAGAAAAGACATACCATTTTTAAATAATAATCTTGTAATATAATTTCATTAGCGATTCATGGAGTCATTGAATTTTGACAACTTGGTTCAAATTATTCAATTTGGTTAGTTTCTATTATAAATTATGACCTTCATCCTTGGGTTTCAATAAACAAGGAGCATACAATGGGGGCATTAATTGTTGAGGAATGTATATAACATGGCAATTCATATTTATTGTTTGCTACAAATTCTCTGTGTCCATAATTAATTATTTGTGTTTCCATATTATAACTGTCAATTTAGATATATAGATGTCCATATCGACCGTCTTATTAATGAAACTTTAAATTCATGGGTTGACATCACTATATGTGATATCTTGAAATAAATATAGTAGAAACAATACAATTGCATGGAATACTTAAATGGACAATAAATGATGCCTTTGAGCTAACACATTTTTGTGGTGTGCAAAATGACATTTAACTCAATGTATCCTTTGTTCATGCATTTCTTTAAATATATTGATATTTTATTAACATCATTCTATATCATAGAAGCCTTAAATCAAAGGCTAAATTTGCATGTCCAATATGTTGTCTTAAAACAATATATATATGTTAAACAATTTTATGAAAAGAGATATACGATGAGTACATGCATCTCTTCCCTGGGAATCATGGGTATAAAAAAAATAGTACTTTTAATGAGTAGGAAGAAAGTGAATAATGGCACCTCTATTATGGAGAAGGCTTTTGATAAGGTTCATAGTGGTTTTATTCACATCCATACATGTAACTTCTATTTTTAATTAGTTACTTATTTATATTTAGTGTGCTAGCAAATATATTTTCATTTGTGTTTCACTAAAATTGACAAAATGAAATTCCATGAGATATGAAATGATACTCCATCCAATATGGTCAATTTCGGTACTCCAAGCACCTACAAGTAGATTGTTTTTTTAACACAATTCATATTGCAAATAAATTTGATAGAATTCTTATGGAGAATTTTAGATGGAAAGAATAACAAAGATAGAAAGATACAATTATTAATGAGATCAAGGTATCCATTGTAAATCAATATTTGAACCATTTTTATTATGATAGATAACTAAACAATCTTCCAAATAGTTATTATTAAAGTAATCAAGCCTATTTGTAAAGGAAGTTATATGAAAGAGTGAATTTCTTGCTTGTTTTGCTTCAAAAATAAATAATACATAACGAAGAAAGTGATTTTGGTGTGGAAAAAACTCTTGATGGCATACATCTAACAAGGTTTGAAATTTTATACTATTTATGATCTCATGTTGATTGCATTATGACAATAACCAATATGCTTATTTCTAGTAAATATTAAATGATAATTGTTTCTTCCTTTTTTATATTATTTTATACCTCTAACTCTCCCTGACAACTTTAACAAGAACATTAAGCAAGTTATATATGTGATCTTGGAAAGTAGACGGGTAAGTGAAAATTTATAATTTAATATTACTTTGGGAAACTAGTTGACATTTGATTTACTTGCATTATGTAATATATGTTGGTACAAGTGATTTTCTTGTATCCTAGGTGGGTGCCATCTAAATAAATATATCAAGAAGAGAATGAATATTGAAATATAGAAACATTCCTATTCTAATGAGTGAAATGAAAAATCGTTTACCTCCACATCTTCTCAATGCATATAAACACTATATCATACACCTAGTTCAGGAGATTAGATTATGTGGACTCATATACAAAAGGTTAATTTGTTGGTGGAGAGACATTTGAAGGAATTAAATGCACTTGTTAGAAAAATAGCATATTTGAAAGGCATAATGGTTGATGGCTATATATTATATGCATCCACATTTATATTAGTGAGTATCACTAAGTATCCACACAAACTAATACATGATATTAACATGCCTCTCCTTTGGGATGCCTATTCCATTAACAAGTTGTGTACCTAAATCAATTCTTCTTTCCTCATCCAAATAATGAAGAGTAGGATGCACTACATTTATGCATTGTATGTAGATTAAGGTATGGATAGAGAAACATAAAAAAATAATCGTATTTTATCATCGAGTGGCACAATAAACATGATCAAAATAGTTTATATGGATAAAGAAATATAACACATCAGGAAATTCATATAGCATACGGTGCAAAAAGTAAAAAGGTGAGAGATACCCTTTTATATTTAATTTTTATTATCCATTTATGTGTTTTTTTTCCATTAATTTAACTCATACACATATTTTAAAATTGATAGTTCTTTTTTAACATGTCAAGCAACTTGTCAAAGTTATGTGGTGCAATGGTTGGGAAATACTGGACCAAATTGTTGAATGATTTAAAGATAACATTTTTTTTGGGTTAGGCATGTGGGACTACCCATGGTTTGAACTAGTAACCTTAAAATCAATGAATTCCTTAAAATTACACCTAATCACCATCTATTCAAAGCCTCACGGGCATGATGAAAATAAAAATTATGAATGTAGCATAAACACAATTTTCTAGGTTACATAAATTTCTCTTTGAATGTCAAACATATGATCACATCTTGTTTCATATGCGATGACTATATAGAATAAATAATTGATATATAATTAAAATCCTTCGAGGTACCTCTCTATAAGTTGATGTGGTACAAATGTTTACCACAAGGAAATGATAGTAATTTTTTTACCATGATAATAGATTTACCATGATTAATATTACAAGACATAAATTGAATTTAGAACTCTATGTCCTTCTAATTTAGTATGAGTAGGCATATTATTCATAAGTGTAGGGTACATCAAGTTGTTAGATTTGATCCAAGAAGATGGCTTCTAAAATGTGACATTAGGAAAAATAAATTAATGATATTAGAAAAGCCATCACGTGTCCCATTTTCTAATTTTTGCAACAGAAGTTGCAATAAATGTTGCTAAAAGGCTATATGATAGCATTGAAATGGAATTTAAGTAAGTAATTATGCAAATGTAAGTTATTTAAACAATAAAATTTGATGAAACGATATCAATTTCTTGACCAAGGATCCTATGCCATAACTCATGGGAAGTTAGTTTATTAGTTTAACAATTTGCTGAATTTAGCCAAGTATTTTATACAAATGATAATTATATAGATGCAAATATATATGTAAGAGCTTATGAAAATGGGTATTCAAAGCAACTGCTTATAAGAAAGTGCTTTATCCAAATGGTGAATCAACGAGTACTTAGGTAAGTTCTTATCCAAATGCAAATGAAGTGCTTTTGATGGTAAAATTCAATCGAATGTGTTCCAGTCATTATAAAACATCACTAATATACTCCCAAATTATATTTCCTTATAAACCTTTGATCCGTTAATGAAAAAGGTTTAGTGCAACAGATCAAAAAGATTGCGAATAACATAAACACATAAACAACTTGAAAACACATTCAAACACATCAACACAACCAAATTTAATAAAGGAGTTCACTAGACTTTCTGGCTACGTCTCCTGGTCCTTTTGCTTCCAGTGATGTTATAGACATTTTTGTGCCTTACAGCATTGAGCATGAAATTTCCATAATCTAAGGGATCCAAAGTCCCTAAACATGTTGTTCCTACCCCTAGAGGAACAAGGCTAACAAACCACAACAATTCACAGAAGTTCTCCACCAGAAAACTGCTCAAAACAAGTCAAAACAGGATCATTTCAGTGGCTCCACTGGCTGTCTGCGCTGAATGTCAAAGGCTCCACTGGCTACCTGCGCTGAATGTCAAAGCCAACACTGGTTACCTGTGCTGAGAAAGATTGGACATGTGGCAGGCTCATTCCTCAAGGTGTCAAAACCCAGGATGCTTCCAAAATGACACTTGCCTCAGTGAATTCGACTGGTGATGAGTAAGAGGTTCCAAATCTCCAAGTGGAAGCAAGAACCTCCAATTGGAATCAAGAACTGACAGAGGGAGAGGACACTATTCAGATCTCAAGCTGACTCATCCTCTCTCCAAACATCTATATATGGATCTCTCCTCCATGAGATCTAGAGGCTGGAATTTTGTTATTGGAAAGAATTGCTGCTCGTTTGAGACTGAAATCATTGGGTGCTTAATGCTTTGAAGGGAGGTGAAGATAGGAATTCCATTTGCTGGGAAGGAGATGTTGGATTGTACCTCTCTGGGTTGTATCTCTTCCTAAACCTTGTTATTCATCAATAAAGCTATCTTGGTTTCTCCTATACATTGGTGTATCTTTGATGTATGATTGCATTAGTGTATTTGATTTATTTCTAATCCTAAATCAGTTATGAATGTGAATATCTGTCTTTGAGTAGTGTTCTTCTCTTGTCGCAAGTAGCTGTTCTCTTGTGATCTTGCAGGAATCTATTGAAGCTGGACGAGCAAGGAGGCAAGTAGCTGTGAACACCCAAAGAGAAGAGAGACCGGATCGAGGGACAAACGGAAGACACCGGTAAGTCCTATTTATCTCTCTTCTTTCACATTTCATAAAGGAAGAATACCAGAATAGCTGGCTTTGTTTGTTGCTAAGGCACTGTCACACCTTAGGTGGATAGGATCGTCCTGCATAGGCATTTTTCCCCACAACAAATTGGCGACTCCGCTGGGGAGATCTGTTTAGTCATTTTATTTGTGTCTCTATCATTGTTTATTTCATAGACTCAACAGCAGCAATCGAACTGCATCTGCTTGGCTCAGATGCAAAGTAGACAGCTGCTGCTTTGATCCAATCACTGGATTTGTCTATGATCTGAACAATAGACTCACAAATGATTTGATGATCCTTTGTGATAGATCTTAGTCATCCCTCAAAGCATCCCTTTGATTGTACCTTGTTTGTTGCTTTGATTTGGCCTGAAACAGTAGATTAATCAGCAATCTGTGACCCGGAACCAGTGAGAAACTCTCGTTTCTCCTTCAGCGCAGACCCAGTGAAGAGGTTCTGCATTTCAACGCAGGTCCCGTGAAGGCTACCTGCGCTGAATGTCAAAACCCCTGTGTTGAACCTGCGCTGATCCAGTGAGGCCTTGTGCAGCTGGGGTTCTCTGCCTTGTTTTGCCTTGTTTTGATCTCTGTTTTTTGCAGCCTGTAACCAGCATAGGTACCAGTCTGATAACTCCTTTTCTCTGCTTAAATTCCGCCTCCTTTTGTACAAAAGACTGTGAGTGTTTTTATTTGTTTGTGGCGTCATTTACAGTCTCCTTTTGCATGAATGAAATAGTCATCCTGTAGCCCTTGATTCAGATCTGTTGATTGTGATCTTAGGAGAGAGTTCATTGGCTGTTTACAGATTGGTTATACATTCATTCTGCTTATTGGTTTGAGTTTGTCTCTTTTAAGTGTCAAAACAAGTAGTTCATTTCGAAAATCGTTAAGTATTGTAATCTCTTCTACCCTTTCTGATTTCGAAAAAGTAAACTTGTTTGTAATGATCATTTAAAAGCAAATTCAAAGTTGTGCAAAAAGCTTTCTTTGTAGGCATCAATACTAAGAAAGCGGAAAACAAACATCTGCATTGTGCATTTGCATCTTGATAGTTTGCATGCTTGATTTAGGAAAAGTGCATTAGAGTGTGCTGATTGCTCTTTGAGAAAAGATGGTGTCTTTCTTTTCCCTTAGTAGCTAGGATTTTCAAAGTTGAAAAGATTTAAAGCTTGCTTATCATCTTTAGACTGCATTTAGGAATTGTATCATACATCTCGTGGTGATCCAAAAAGGCAAACTTCTAAAAAGATCAACCTAAAATAAATTGAATGAACTTAACAATGCTTTGCAACATAACGCACAACATAGAGGTCTAGGCTAGAGACGTGTTCCGACGTCGTAAAGCCTGGTGACTGTCGATCTCGCGGATGGTGGGTGATTCCTCCTGAGAGACGATAGCGCCAGTACGGATTGTGCTCCCACGTACCGTCGCGTATATATTGGGAGACCCCTATAGGCATATATCCTTTATCCTTAGGAAGCCGTGTTGGCCGCCCTACTGATCGCAATGCACTGAACACAGCATTCAGGAAGATTGACCGCCCGTACCCTAAAAAGTATTCTACGGTTTTGCGAAAAGTTTGGCACACCCTCTGCCTAGAACTCCAGAGCAGTTTCTTTTGGCCTTTTTCAGACTCTATAACAGAAAAAGTCCATCCGATCATTTGTCACTTCGGGCTCGTTAAAACATTGAAGGAGACTAGAGTCATCTTTAGCTTTTTCTCGACTCTTTAAAAGTGAAAAAGCAAGTTGTGTCTAAGCGTCGTTAAAATTTATTTTAAACGGAACAATCGCCCTCTATTTCTGCATTGATCTTTAGGTTGAAAAGATGGAGCCCACCAACCAAGGAATTCCCCTTGGTGGAAATCCTAGTCCCTTCTCCTCTTGGGGAGATGTTGGTGCGCCCCATATGGCCACATTGTTGCTTCCAGGACTGACAATTGGCCTACCAGTCTGGCTCTTTTCAACCAATTTCGTTCAGAACACCACTATTCCTGAACAGTCGAGTCAACAGTTAGACCAGACCAGAGTTGCCCACCAGCCTTCTACTTCATATAATTCTTCCTCTCCTCCTTCCTCTTTGCTTGATGGAACTGGTAAAGCAAAAAACCGAGTTCCTAAGGAGAAGAAGGAAAAGAAGAAGAAAGAGAAGAAGAAGAAGGAGCCAAAAGTGACTGGGGGCAAACAAGTGTCGTCTGACAAAAATCCACACACAGCACTGACCAGGCCTAAATCACCATGTGTCGTATGAAAGGGAGACCACTTCCACAGAGATTGTCCCTGCATCCCTCGGATACTAAGGGACTGGTCTCCCCGTTTGCACAATTCGGTTGCATCAACCTCTAATAGCCATGTTGACAGCACACCATCGACTAGTGAAAGTGAAGCCACAGGACAGAGAGGGAAAGCTAGATTTCCCTGCAGACTGTGTGAAGGCGACCATGCCATCCACCGTTGTCCCTTCTTAGACGAGGCTAAAAGAGTTTTGGAAGATCGCCCGATTTTACGAGCGCAACTTCCTCCTGGATATCAAAAACTCCTGCCAAGTCCTTCACCAGTTGAGAATCCGGCTGGCCCGCCCAGATGGTCAGCTGAAGCACCTATCATTGAGGATGAACCGTCTGAATCCATACCTGACGAAATTCAAAAGGTTGAGGCGGCAGTTGACCCGGTTTTGCCTTCAGAGGCTCTATCCTCGAATGATATCATCACAGAAGAGAATAAGGATGACACCATCCAGATTCTTTTCATCAACACAGACTCCGACGAGCATGGAGGCAATGTGCCCATTCCTTTATCGCAGGAAGGAACTTCGTCAGGGTCATACCCGGCCGTGTATTCGGTCCCACCACCAAGCAACCTAGTTGTGTCCTTCGACTGGAACCAACTAGGCAGACCCCGGTTACCAGCAGCCATACCATTCAGAATTATTGTCCAAATATACAGAATGGTAATGGCTGGCACTATCATTGATGAAGGGGCATCTGTGAGTATCCTTTCCTCTATTGCTTGGAAGGCGCTTGGTTCACCAACGCTTTTTCCTGAAATGAGAAACCTCACAGGCTTCGATAAAGGAACCAGTCGACCTTTAGGGATCCTCCCCAATGTGCCCATAACATTGAAAGGGAAGACCGTTCAAATGAACGTGATGGTCGTTCAAGGACCCTTGGATTATAACCTACTCCTTGGACGAGACTATATATATTGCATGGGAGCCATCGTCTCATCACTCTTTAGAGTAATGTGTTTTCCACATGAAGGAAGAATGGTCAAGCTCGTAGACCAACTTTCATTCCCCGGATCGCGCATCACAAATAGTCATATACCATCCCTAAATGGTCTCTTCACGCAAGAAGTGTCTCAACCCACGGTCCATCCTCCTAATGAGCGCGAGTAATCCGGGAGGATATGACTGGAACCCAGGGGGCATGCATCCTGGTCTGCTTCGGCAGGAAAACTTTGGGTATAAGGTAGGTTTCCGCGGGAGAATATGACTAGTCTGTACCCCGTCCGTCTAGGAAGAGGGGTTATTCTAGAATATGATTCTTTTGTCAAAGTTATGTGGGTTGGCGGGGATTACGCCATTCACCTTTGTCTGCCTCGGTAGACGTCGCCGAGGAAGTGTTCTGTTTAAACTCTTAACCGAACAATCTTTGGGTAGCCTGAAAGAGGTAAGCCTCTCTCGTTAAAACTTTTGTTTTGGCGGAAGAGAAGTAGAGGTAACCTTGAAACTCTGTTTTATACCTGGGGGCATGCAAACCTTTTGGAGTGCAAGCAAAGAGCGGTTATTTATCTGTTTTTTGGGTTAGCCGTTTCCTAACTTGCATAAAGAAAGGATGTGGAGCAAAGCTTTGTAAGATGAAGCTCCAGTAAAAAATAGAATCTTAATGAGACACTCTTATCATATGACTGGGTTAATCGAGCAGTTTTAGCACAAAGTTCATGCTCGTTAAAAAATAAACACAAGATCCGAGCAGTTTTAGCACATAGTTCATGCTCGTTAAAAAATAAACATAAGATCGAGCAAATGTTTCAACCCGCATTTAAGCTCATTAAAAAATGAACTATCCTGGTAAATAACCACTGTGAATGTGATTTATCAGCCATTAAAAGCCTTGGTCGTGTTTGCACCATCACCTCCACTTTTCATTTGGCCGATCGTTCGCCTCCATATGATTGTTTACCCATTTTGAGGAACAACTGCGAAGAGTGATTTCACCTAGCCATCCTTGTGACACTGCCATGATTGGAAAATTCCAACTTGTACCTGGAATCAGCTGCTAACCCTGTTTATCACTCGTTCCTCAAAAGACGAGTCTTCTTTAAGCTCTTTCCATCTGACTCGTAAAATGTGAAAAGATTACCGAATTTTGGCCTTCCAGCTCATTAAAGCAACCGGAAGTGCTATCCCTCCTCTAGATTTTAATCTTTTTGGACCTGAGGGATTATTGCACAAAAAGATCGAGCGCTTGTTTTGTTCAGCTCGTTAAAAAGGATCGAAAATTCATCCCTTCTGTATTGTTTTATACTTTTTCGGACTTAAGGGATTAGATGATGTAAAAGGACCTTTGGAGTTAACTTTACGTACCTTTTTAGACTCTCTAAAAATGAAAAGGACCGAGTTTTCTTTGCCGCTAGACTCGTTAAAAGCATTAAATAGCGACAAACTTGTCTTTAGACGAGAACGAGTTTCCCTATCGCTAGGCTCGTTAAAATATAACGATGGGCTTGCCCGAAGGGCAGGTTATAGAACAAGCATATGTTATCCTCCTCAAGCTTGACAAAAATAAAGAGGTACTGGTCAGCAATGACTGGGGAAAAATTGGGAGAAACTAAAGAGAACTTTGATGGTAGCAAGTTGCTCTTGAACATGACACTTTTCCTCCGTACCACAATCGGGTTGGGTTGTTTCATTCACCGGTCACATCACCATGGTCTCGCCATACCATCCATATTTGGGGTAATGCTACTGATCCATCACATCAATGTCGCCATATGTTCAAGAGAAGTCATTCAGAAAATTCAACCGTGTCCCATCCACTACCGTACATTATCCTTCATCCTTTCATGACCGCCACCCTGAATCATATGTCATAGATCGTTTTCACCTCCATCAAAATCATTAGCTCCGTTCCGTGTCATTGATGTGGGATTCATTAAGGCCCTCCTTTGATGGATCGCTTCTTGTCGACATCAGCTCATTATCCAAGAAGTTAATCTAGGAACAACCCCTTCAGTACTTTGAAGCTTGCATGCCTCAATGGCAAGTTTCTCACTTCCGGCAACAGGTATACATCAATGACCTTCGACCGAAAGATTTTGCGTGGTGTTCGACGCCAGTCCTTTATTCACACCACGTGAAGTGTACTGCAGTACCTTGAGGGTCATTATCATTATCGGTGATTCCTCTCGCGCTTGTTAACGGTTTACCTTATTGACCGGTAATCAAGCGATGTCTTTCCATGTTCGACTTCAGAACATTTCTCACATGGATCGACTTGTACTTAGAGTGAAGATTGAACGAGTTTGAAGACCCCGGATCTAGTTTCATTCATCCGGGCTGCGATATATATTCAGGAAAGATAAAGACATTGACATGTACATCATTGCAGCAGATGATCATCCTACACAAAGGATGATGATTTCATCAAAATTATCAGTCTACCATCAGACGATTGTCTGTTTCTATGTACAAAGAAATGAATTTATAAAGCTGAGCATGGGAATGCCCGCCTCAGCTAGATCATGAAAGCAGTATGAAAAATAATGTATTGTATTGTATCTTATTACAGGTCTCCTCCCAGCATTGGATGAACTTCGGACCCTCCTGGATAAAGCATTTCACCCGATAAACGGCCTCATACTTTAGGGGGCAACTGTTATAGACATTTTTGTGCCTTACAGCATTGAGCATGAAATTTCCATAATCTAAGGGATCCAAAGTCCCTAAACATGTTGTTCCTACCCCTAGAGGAACAAGGCTAACAAACCACAGCAATTCACAGAAGTTCTCCACCAGAAAACTGCTCAAAACAAGTCAAATCAGGATCATTTCAGTGGCTCCACTGGCTGTCTGCGCTGAATGTCAAAGGCTCCACTGGCTACCTGCGCTGAATGTCAAAGCCAACACTGGCTACCTACGCTGAGCGAGATTGGACATGTGGCAGGCTCATTCCTCAAGGTGTCAAAACCCAGGAAGCTTCCAAAATGACACTTGCCTCAGTGAATTCGACTGGTGATGAGTAAGAGGTTCCAAATCTCCAAGTGGAAGCAAGAACCTCCAAGTGGAATCAAGAACTGACAGAGGGAGAGGACACTAGTCAGATCTCAAGCTGACTCATCCTATCTCCAAACATCTATATATGGATCTCTCCTCCATGAGATCTAGAGGCTGGAATTTTGTTATTGCAAAGAATTGCTGCTGGTTTGAGACTGAAATCATTGGGTGCTTAATGCTTTGAAGGGAGGTGAAGATAGGAATTCCATTTGCTGGGAAGGAGATGCTGGATTGGACCTCTCTGGGTTATATCTCTTCCTGAACCTTGTTATTCATCAATAAAGCTATCTTGGTTTCTCCTATACATTGGTGTATCTTTGATGTATGATTGCATTAGTGTATTTGATTTATTTCTAATCCTAAATCAGTTATGAATGTGAATATTTGTCTTTGAGTAGTGTTCTTCTCTTGTCGCAAGTAGCTGTTCTCTTGTCGCAAGTAGCTGTTCTCTTGTGATCTTGCAGGAATCTATTGAAGCTGGACGAGCAAGGAGGCAAGTAGCTGTGAACACCCAAAGAGAAGAGGGACTGGATCGAGGGACAAACGGAAGACACCGGTAAGTCCTATTTATCTCTCTTCTTTCACATTTCATAAGGGAAGAATACCAGAATAGCTGGCTTTGTTTGTTGCTAAGGCACTGTCACACCTTAGGTGGATAGGATCGTCCTTCATAGGCATGTTTCCCCACAACAAGTGATGACCTCTTTATTTTGTCGTCAAATTGATGTTATAGGTATGAGCTTGAAAACAGAGTCTCAGATAAGAAAATAGACATCACCACCATGTTCAGCTTGAGATTTTGAGTCAAACGAGTATAAAGTCGACCATATTTGGCCATTGTGACCTCCAGACCCCCTGGAATGGTCCAAAACTACCTCTGTTCCTACAAAACCACCCTCTGTTTCGCAAAAACCACCTTCTTCCTACATAAAACCACCTCGAACTATGCTAGTGGTAGGGCGGGTTTAGTACCTGCAATGGTTTATTAAAAAATTGGTGACTTGGTTGACCAAGTCCCACCCTTTGGCATCCTTAGTTCTGTTTTGGTTATATGGTATTACATACCATATGTAGTTTCAATCTATGGTGAATGTGGGATAATGCGATAACATAAAATGAAAGGACCATTGATCATGGGGTTGACCCCGACTGTCCAGCCTTTTCCCGGTGGGGATCCCGAGACCAAAATAAATACAAGTTTATCGTATGCATTACCAGGTTCGATCCAATGGCTATCATGTCACCCATTCGCCAACTATCTTGGACGATCTCCACTGTCGATCAATTCTGAGTCATCCAATAGCTATCGCGTCGTCTGCTCGCCAATTAGCCCAGACAATTTCCACCGTCGATGTGACCCTCCCAATCGAACGACTTTTGTGCAATTTCATGTGAAATCTTGCTCGATCGATATCAGATAGAGAGCGCATGAGAAAAGTGGTTTTCTCGTGCTACGTGTCACACACTAAGGTTAATCGCGTGAATTTTATAAATACCATTTCCAGCCTTTAGGGCACGTGAGAAACCGTTTCCAACTTTCCAAATACTTCCCACGTGCTCAATACAGAGCTTAATCTGATCTCTTCATTTCTTAACTTTATTTTGCATGACTTAATCCTAGCCATCAATCTCATTCACTCTCATTCATTGATCTGAATGATCCAATGACTGTGCTTCAATGCTATGTTCTTTTGCAGCTCACCGTGTAATAGTCCTCTCAGCTTCTCTGTCTGGACTCAGATTTACACGCCGAGCACTTCGACTTGATCCCACTTTCATCTGCATTTGAAGACTTTGATCGCAGGCAAAATATGAATCCATTCTGGATCACTCCTCCCCACTGGAAGCTTTTGGTCCACCAAAACTTGGTTTTATATGTCGTGTAAGTGAGGATAAAGTTCCCTCACTTTTCCAATCTCTATCCATCGTTCTTTACTCAGATTTTTACCTTTGAGTCCAACTCGAAGATACTCAACATTTCCTCATTGCGAAGTCCTTATCCTCCTGTCAAGAACTGTGTCCTCTTGTAGCTCATTGAGATACTCGGGCAAAAGATCTTCAATGGAAGGTAGTTGACCTTGCTCTTCGGGATCTTCAATCAATGAAGGCTCATACAATCGCAAGTTTTCAACATTTACGACAAAATAGATTTGCATATAAGCTGGTAGATCTAGGCGGAAAGCATTTTCACCAATTTTGTCAAGTATTTTGAAAGGACCATATCTAATTGGTTTCAACTTTTTACCTTCCCCTTACAGTATTTCTTTGCTGATGTACAACCAGACTTGATCACCAAATTGAAAACTATGCTTAACTCGATGCTTGTCATGTCGTGCCTTATACTTTGCTTTGCTTATTTCCAGCTATTCATGTACTGCCTGGTGAATTTCCTGGATTTGTTCAATGAACTTGGTTGCTTTGTCCACATCATTGTGTCCATCAACTGATATGTCTTTACCAAAGACAAAATCCAAGGGAGATTTTGGTATAAAACCAAAAAAAGTCTCAAAAGGAGATCTCTAAGAAGAAGAATGTTTTGCATGGTTGTAAGCATGCTGCACATAACAAAAATTCTCATCCCTAAGTTTGGGATGTTTGCTGCAATATCCTTGAAGCAACTGTATCACTCTCTTGTTGACTACTTCTGTCTGACCATCTATTTGTAGATGAAATGTCATGCTCTTCTTTAACTTTGTGTCCATTAACTCCCATAGACATGACCAAAATTTCCTGACAAATCGAGAATCTTGATCGGATACAATAGAAGTGGGTAACCCGAAATGAACCCATACATTTTGAAAGAACAACTTTGCAGTTTGTTCAGCTGTGATCTATTTATTGCATGGTGTCAAAATACACATCTTACTGAACCTATCCACAACTACATACAAATAATCATGACTCCTTCTAGACTTTGGCAATCCCCCAACAAAATCCATGGGAACACTTTCCCAAGCATGAGAAGGAATTGGAAGTGGAGTATACAAGCCTAATTTTCTATTACTTGGTTTTCTTATAGCACACATAGTACACCCTTTAATATATCTAGAAACTATCTCATTCATTCATGGCCAATAGCATAATCTTTGTAATTGTGCAACTGTTTTACTTACACCAAAATGACATGATATGAGAGAAGTATGTGCTTCTCGAATTATATTAACTCTTTCAGTTTGTGGAATGCATAAATTTCCCAAATGGTATAAGAGTTGGTCCTTTATGAAATAATCCAATTCTTCTACCTACTTTCCATGACTTAAATTTGCATATATATCCTTAAAATATGTGTCTTGAGTATATTGTTCAATGTAACTTTCATGAATTAATGAATTATGCTTAAGTAGTGTGGATGCATTTATAATTAGTCTTGATAACGTGTCTGTGACCTTATTATGCATGCCGTTCTTATATTTGATAACAAGATGAAATTGTTGTAGAAAACCCATCTACTTGTAATGTCGTGATTGTTGCAATTTTGTTTGTGAGTGTAAGTATTGTAGTGGTTGATGATCTGTGTGTATGATTGTTTCATTACCCATTATGTAATGTTTCCACTTTTTAGCACTCTCAACTAATGCATATAATTCCTTATCACATGTAGGATAGTTAACTACTGCTAATGTGAATGTCTCATAATGAAAGCATATAGGCTTTCTGTGCTGCATCAACACTGCCCCCATGGCATATTTGCTTGCATCTGTCTCTATCTCAAATGGATGTTGAAGATCTGGCAGTGCTAGTACTGGTGTTGTACTGATCATTTCTTTCAATGTGTCGAAGGCTTTCTGCTGTTTGCCTCCCCACTGAAACACATGTTTCAAACATGTCAAAGCATGTAAAGGAGTTGCAATCAAAGAAAAGTTAGCAATAAACTCTCTCCAATATTGCGCTGCCCCTAAGAAACTACTAACTTTTGTAGCAGTATTGGGGTTAGGCCAATTTATAGTGACTTCGACCTTGGAGGGATCTATCTTCAATTCACCAGCCCCAACAATATAGCCCACATAATTCAAAGATGTTCTACCAAATTCACATTTTGACAGTTTTACATAGAGATTTTCTCTTTTCAAAACATCTAAAATCTGCTTTACATGTTTTACGTGTTCATCCCATGTTCTACTGAAAACAAGAATATCATCTAAATAGACTATTACAACTTCATCAATGAATGGTCTAAATACATCATTCATGACTCGCATGAATGTAGCTGGTGTGTTAGTTAAGCCAAAAGGCATAACCATCCATTCATAGAGTCCTTGCTTCATTTTGAAAGCAGTCTTCCATACATCCTGTTCTGCAACTCTGATCTGATGGTAGCCGCTTCACAAGTCCAATTTAGAGAAGTAAACTGCATCTTTTAACTGATCTAACAAATCATCAATACGAGGAAGAGGATAACAACTCTTTATTGTGATTTTATTTAACGCTCTAAAATCAATGCACATTCTCCATGAACTGTCTTTCTTTTGCACTAACAGAATAGGAGATCCGCACCGTGATGTGCTTGGTCGAATAAACCCTTGATCAACTCCTGTACCTGCTTCTTCATCTTTGCATTCTCTAGAGCTGATGACCTGTACATTCCAATGTTAGGTAGTGGAGCATCTTGCTGCAAAAAGATCTCATGTTCTATCTCTCGCTTGGGTGGAAGCCCTTTAGGCTCTTGAAACAGAATATCATAATCAGAAACAAATTTAACTAGATCTACTTTCTATTTAGGATTACGGCCTTGGAATGCATCAGATTTATCAATATCCTTTCCTTTTACAATCATAAGTAAAAATTGTTTACTTGAATTTACAAGTCTTTTCATCTGTTGTGAATTTATGAGAGAGAAATTATCTTTGAGTTTATGAGCCGTTACAATATATTCATTTCCATCCTTAGTGAGTTGATACTTATTTTTAGTTCGATAGAAGATAGAATTTCTATCGTACAAGTATGGACTTCCTAATACAATTCCGCATATGTCCAATGGGACTATGTCTAACTCAACCTCATATAAAACTTTGACCCAATAGCAAAACGAAGTTTACATTGTTTCGTAACTTGTAGCTTAGTTTATCACACACCCAACCTAATGGATATGGCTTTTTATGAGGTTTTGTTTCTAGACCCAACTTCTTTACAATTGCTTCAGAAATCAAATTAACTTGTGACCCACTATCAAATAATGTATCAATTTTAGTATGATTGAAAATGACTCTAATATGAAATAGCTCATTTCTTTTCCTCTCATCATTATCATTATCAACAGAATGTGAAGAAGTACTTGTAGATGCTTTAGGATCTTTAACTTTTATACCTGTAGTTGTAACCGTTGTCTCGTCACCTGAATCTGATCCCATGTCCTTTTGATTAGCATCAACATTCTTTCTCTCTTTACTCCCAAACTTCCTAGGCTTCAATTCCAGATGCAATGACTAGCAGTGTGCCTCATTCCTTCTTACAATAAGTGCATGAAAGTTTATCCTTCTTCACAGTGTTTTTTTTCTTCTTCTTCCATTTAAGTTTCTTCTTGCCTTTATTCTTGCTTTCAATAGGTTTGGATGATTTCCCAACATCTTCGGTTACATTTTTGCCTCTAGCGTCTAGATGAGTCGCTTGACTCGATACATCATCTAAGCTAGTCAGATTAAACATAAGTATGGTATGCATCAAATAACTATGAAGACCATGTATGTATTTCAATAATGTTTCCGGTGAGTCCAATGATATGCATAATGTTAAAGCTCTCTTACAGAATTCCTAAGTATAACTTTCAACACTTTGACCTTTTAATTAACGTAGTGTTTGCCAACTCATCATCGCTTGTTGCATATAAGCCAAAGGATTAAATTTCCTTTTAATAGCAGAAACAAATTCATTCCAAGTTGAAATGATTTTACTGTGCTTTTGGAGATCTGCTTGGGTCTTTCCTTCCCACCATACAAGTGTGGTTCCTCCAATTCAAAGGCTAGCAAGATGGATCTTCTTTCTTTCTGAAACAACTTTCCACACCCTGCAATATACTTCAATTTGTCTTATCCAATTATCAAGCTTTTCAGCTTTAAGTTCTCCATCATAAATTGCCAAATCAAATTTTACATCTAATTTGATCAAAGAGGATTTCTTCTTCTTCTTTTTCTTAGAAGGACTAGATTTATGAGAAGAAGAGGATGATGACGATGATGGTGATGATGGAGGAGATGGTGGAGGAAGCATTCCTCCCTTTCCCTTATCTTCTTGATCTTTAGGTGATGAAGTGCCTTCATCTTTGCTCTTCTTAAACTCGTGATACATCTCTTCCACCATTGCACGTATTGTCATGAAACTATCCAAGAATTGAGATTCTAACCCAAATGGAGTTTCATCTGCCATCCTTCTTTGTGAAAAGACCCTTCCAATCTTTGGATTCGCCTCAACAAGTTCACCTTCACCTCGTCCGAGCCTCAACCTAGTAAGCATTCAAATCTTCACACAAACTTGTCAAACCTTAAAAACCTTACTACTTTGATACCACTTGATCCATTAATGAAAAGGGTATTATAGACTATGTGTGAATTTGCTTATGTTACTTAGTGCAATGGATTGAAAAGATTGTGAATAACATAAACACATAAACAACTTGAAAACACATTCAAACACATCAACACAGCCAAATTTAATAAAGGAGTTCACTAGACTTTTTGGCTACATCTCTTGATCCTTTTGCTTCTAGTGCTGACCTCTTTATTTTGTCTTCAAATTGCTGTTACAAGTATGAGCTCAAAAACAAAGTCTCAAATAAGAAAATAGAGATCACCACTACATTCAACTTGAGATTTCGAGTCAAATGAGTATAAACTCGATCATATTTGGCCACTGTGACCTCCAAACCCCCTGGAATGGTCCGAAAGCACCTCTGTTCCTACAAAGCCACCCTCTGTTTGGAAAAAACCACCTTCTGCGTGCATAAAACCACCTCGAACTACACTGGTTGTAGGGCGGGTTCGACACCTACAATGGTTTATTAAAAAATTGGTGGATTGGTTAACCAAGTGTCACCCTTTGGCATCCTTGGTTCTGTTTCGCTGATATGGTATTATATACCATATGTAGTTGCAATCTGCAGTGAATGTGGGATAATGCGATAACATAAAATCAAAGGACCGGCGGTCGTGGGGTTGACCCTGACTGTCCGGCTTTTTCCTGGCAGGGATCCCGACACCAAAATAGATACAAGTTTATCGTATCCATTACCAAGTCCGATCCAACGGCTATCGCGTCACCTGTTCGCCAATTATCTTGGACGATCTCCACCGTCGATCAATCCTGAGTGATCCAACGGCTATCGCATCTTTTGCTCGCCAATTAGCCCGGATGATCTCCACCGTCGATGTGACCCGTCCAATCAAACAACTGTCGTGCAATCTCGTGTGAAATCTTGTGCGATCGATATTAGATCGAGAGCGCACGAGAAAAGTGGTTTTCTCATGCTACGTGTCAAATGCTAAGGTTAATCGCATGAATTTTATAAATACCATTTACAGCCTTTAGGGAACGCGAGAAACTGTTTCCCACTTTCCGAATACTGCCCACATGCTCAATACGAAATTTAATCTGATCTCTTCATTTCTTAACTTTATTTTGCGTGACTTAATCCTAGCCGTTTATCTCCCTCACTCTTGTTCGTTGATCTAACTGATCCAACGACTATGCTTTGCTGCTACATTCTTTTGCATCTCACCATGTAATAATCCTCTCGGATTCTCTGTCTAGACTCGGATTTACGCGTTGAGCACTTCGACTTGATCCCAATTTCATCTGCATTTGAAGGCTTTGATCCAGAGGCAAAACTGAATCATTTTGGATCAACCTTATATCCATTAACCATTATAACATTTAACAATTAATCCTTATAATCACTAGCACTCAATCATTCTAATGCCTTAACATTAACTCTTAACTTTAATTTCCTATGTTATTTATCGTTTAGCTTATTACTCCTAACACCTAACTTCTTATATCCATAACAATTATCCCTCATAATGATTTATGTGACTATTGAAACCTAAGCCATATAACCCCTATTGCCTATATCCATGTTCCACTAACCCATATAGCCTTAATATAACCTTACATTTCTATAAACTTTAAATTTTGTGGCCATGAATCCATAACCACCAACGCTATAAATTTCCACCCTATCCTTCCATTGCTAACACTCATAGTCCTAACATCTAATGCATATGTAATATTCACCCATTTGATATATGACCATTAACATTTATAATCCATTATTTCATCACATTACAATCGAGAACCACTATAATCCCTCACATCCAACCCCTAA
This sequence comes from Pinus tabuliformis, assembly GCA_031772625.1. NCBI lineage: Eukaryota > Viridiplantae > Streptophyta > Pinopsida > Pinales > Pinaceae > Pinus > Pinus tabuliformis. The sequence goes on from CM062820.1 coordinate 480,217,050, forward strand.
TATCTAATATATTTAAATTTTATTATCCCTAACCATAATGACCCATAATATAAACAATATACATTATAACCCCAAGCTTCTATAAAACCTAAGTCTCATAATACCTTAAACCTTATGGCCTCTATAACACTTAATACTTCTAACCATTAACACTTTAACCCCAACCTATATATTTCATATCATCTATAAATACAAGCACATATATCTCTTAATCGCTATAACAGCTAGCCCTTTTAATTCATTTACAACATAATTCTTGTAACATTTAATATTTAACCTCTTAATTGTATAACCCTTAACCATATAATCACTAAAAACATATAATCATTAACCCATAATCATATAATATTTAATACTTAAAACCAATGTTGGTCCTTAGTTTTGTCACCAAAATGTCACGTAAATATTGTCATTTCGGCCATATTTACCTTATTTTCTTTCACTTTTGCTTTATTTTTCTTACACTTCATCCAATAAAGCCAACTAAAACCATAAAAATATATTTAAATTATTTTATTTTTTTATTATCTATCAATTTTTAAGTGTTGAAAAGTAGTTACTACAAAATTTTATAGGCAGTAATTCAATCTAGTAATTTCTCATTTGTTAAGATATTTGTAGGTGGTCTAGAGAAAATTGAGAACAAGGGTTTTGTTCCAACATTCACTAGATGGTAGACCTCCTCTAGGGTCCATGAAATCCACACACATATGCCCAGTCAACATGCAATCAATGCTTCCACACGTAAGAAAATCATGCTGACATAGCAAACAAATGTGGCCCTATTTATACAATCCATGATTTTGCATGATTTTGGTTGCAATAGAGGTCAAACTTGTTGGGGATGAATGCTAAATCAATCATTTAGTGAGCTCATGGAGGATTATTAGTGTTTTAGTTACATTTTTCTTTGTATAAGTACCCATAGAAGTGAAGGCATCATAATTACGTTCATTCATAAAATTAAACTTTTAATTAAGTGTTGTACCCATATTTATCATTATATATACAACCAATCTAACATTATCTATTCCATAGTTTTCTTAGTGTGCACAAGTCAAATCATGGAGGATCCCCAATCTCTTGGCATGTGCGCCTTTCTTTCTTGTGTACATATTCTAGTTTCATGTGCATTTTTTTATTGGTAAACATCTCTTTATTTTTTCTTTAATTTCTTATCACATATGTGTAAATTAGGCTCTATTTTTATTGCAAAAAAAATCTCTTTTGATTAAATATAGAATTTGGTTTTAAAAAAGTATAATATTATTTTTGGACCATGATTGGCATGATTTAGAGAGTATTCAAGCCTCTTTCACCCATGAGAGTAGAATAGAGACACTATGGTATGATTCTATATCGATTTAGACACCACTATCAAGTAGACAAGTATCTCTCTAAGAAGAAAATGAAATATGAAGCAAATAATTAATTGCTCCAATATTGTACATAATAGGAAACATTGTAATGAGTAGATTCAGATGCTTTACTTTTTGTTAGATCTAATGATTTACCTATGTCTTATTTCAATTCTTGTTTATATTTGATCTTCTACTAAGGGATTATGCATGCCAATGCATCATTACATTTCTTTCCACAATGGACATAATGAAGATTGGGTCTCTTTCCATTGATGTGTATAACACCCCACATCTATAGTTTGTTCTTCCACATCCTCTTTTACTACTTTCTCCTATAAAATAATCATATGACTGACTCTTCCCTTTCTAACCATGGCATATGCTTTCATGGAATAGATCTATTGTCTTCCTCTTTCTAAAGGATTTCTTAGGTTCTGTAACCATCTCTACTAAAGAGTTAAATGTACTAGACTTTAGGTGGTCACTAACATGCAAGGATTCAAAATTGTGAAAGTATGTAGGATAGAGGGACTTAATGAAGGATATGAGAGGAAAATATATATTTACTTCATGGCATATATGTCATGCATGATGGATTTGATATTAGAAGCCAAGGCCATGGGTTCATCATCCTTCAACTGTAGGCTGAAGAGTTTTACTAGTATTCACATAAGCTCTAATTATAAAAGTGAGTCATACAAATATGTTAACTTCTTTAGAGAAACATAAGAAACTCTTATGGAAACAATACGATGGCTCAATTATTCACTTATTGTTGCATTAATCAAGGCATAGGCTTTATTTTATATATTCTTCCATATAGCTAATTTTGTGTCTCGTGTAGGCTTATTAAATTCATTTTCCTCCTCTCATTCACATATTTCATCCAATAAATTATTGAAAATGAGTGTACATTTTAGATTTTTGGACCATAAAATATAGTTATCCTTCCCATTCAACAACACATTAATAATGGAGATGGGAGAATCCATTGTCACCAGTAGTTTCTCCTTGTAGCACCAATTCCTTCTTCACATCCTGTATCTCTAAGTGCAAGATAGATATTTTCTTGAGAATTTTTTCACACAAACAAAAGAATGAAAAATTAACAAGGCCAAAATATCCTCTCATGCAAAAAGTTTACAATTCTATAAGATTTTTTTGTATGTTTGTGTCTTCTCAAGGTAACTCACTACAAACCATACCAATTCTACCTAGCCATTCACCTTCTGTAGCATAGTACAAACCAATTACATGACGTAAGAGAAGAAAGTACATGGAGATTTAGTCATCCTGCTCCTCTTACTCGATATCTACTAGTTACATAAGTTCTATGAGTTTGGGTGGCCATTGATATTTCCTCAATTTATTATGAGGTAATTCAAACCAATTTAGGGAGCTAATTCTAGTAGGGAAATAGATACATCCAATGTGGAAACAAAAAAAATCTATTAAAAACCAAGCTACACAAGATGATGAAATTTAAGTTCAAATATCATCTAGTTATGGAGGAGTTCATAGTGCTTGAGAAGAAACTATCTGGAGAGTCATGGATCATATGTGAATAGGAGAATAGTTTCTAGGTATAGGAATGAAAGGCCTGCAGGATAGGCATAGTCACTAAAAACCAAGTGACTAGTAAGTAGAGGGAAAAATGTCCAAAATAAATAATAAGATATAATATCATTGTAATTTTTAGGGAATAACTTTGTTTTATGAATTTCTATTAATGAGAAACCTTATTTAATACAATCTGGTGACTCTTGGTTTAATCTTCTACGGGGTCCATTGATATTTCATATTCTCCTATATCTAATATTTAACCTCTTATTTAGAAGGAAAAAAATACCTTAGGAATATGTTCCCAATAGGCATAATATACTCAATAATCTTATATTTTTCTCAATTTTAGGTTTCCAAAGTAAAATGTCCATGTTAAATGTGTGTGTGTATGACCCACTGCATCTTATATATTTTTATAAATAATTTCTTTATGACAATTAAGTATAAAGGGTTAAAACTCTCTCACTCTCTCTCACACACACACACACACACACACATACATGTAACTATTTTTAATTTATTTTTGTCATGACATTTATGGAAATCTTAACATATGTATGTGTATTGTTTCTCCTATAACCTTTTTCCACCTTACCCATTTGAAAAAATATAGATTGCATGAATACATTCTAAGATCGATAATCACTCAATCCCTCAAAATGTGCACTAATGCATAACTTCATAATTTAAATGCTATAAAAAATTTAAAAATTAGGAAAAAACAATTCATAATAATATTTGCCACAAAACTAATGGTTTTTGTTTTTAAAATCATTTGTTGTTTTAAAATAAATACCATAATTTTGTTACTCAACACATGCAATAATAGGAACATTTGCATCACGTTTTAAAGGAAAAATAGTGTACCATTGTTAGAAAGTCTCAAATTTCACATATTCATGCAAAATAACATTAAATAAAAATTTATTTTGCAGAGGGCAATTTAATTTCCTACATATACTTTTAGATTATTTCAAGTTCATTTTGAAAGTACCCAGAATCATGCCTAAAACCTAATAATAATTTTAATTGTTTATCGTGTATATTATTTTCATTGTCATAATGTTGAATATTATGTTTTCATTGATGTCAAAACTAACGAGAGATTACTTGAAATATTGTTGGAGCATAGGATATTCCAATACCTTTCCAATGGTATATGACATTCCCTCTAACTCCATAAGAATGAGGAGATATGAAATATTCTATTAAGTTATCCCAGTCAAAATGTATAGGTTGACTCAGCCAGTTCTATAAGTTAGCCCAATAAGTGAAGATAAAAACACTATAAATGAGGGATATATGAGTGCAGTCGAAGATCATCAAAGAAATAAGAGATCTGAGGTGTGAAACAAAAGATGGAGAATATTTTTGGGGTCTTAATTTCAGAGCAAACATGTGATTTGTGAAATGAACTTTTCATCATGAAATTTTCATTGTAATGTTTCTTCTGGGATGTTTTTTATCGTGAAACTTGAAAATCGAGGATATATATTTATGTACGTGAAATAAAAATGTAACTCTTTGTTACACTACAATTTTATAGATATGGTCTAAGAAAGTTAGGGTTCTTGAATGCTCCTTAAATCTACTTCAAATGGGTCAGCTTGACATTTTCACTATAATTTTTTTATGGGATGTTTCAGGCCTTAAAACTTAGAGCATATAGAGGAGATATATTCATGTACATTTTGTATAAATTTTAGGCTTTGTTTCTCTATAATTTAAGAGATATGATTTGACGAATTTATTTTTCTTGAATGTTCCTACAATCTGCTTCAAACATGGCATCTTAGAATTTTTGTTATAACTTTTTTCCCCAAATATTTCAGACTATGAAATATTGAGATAAATAAAAGGACTTTAGGCACCTATGGTACAAATTTTAAACGTTGGTTCAATCTAATTTCAAAGATATTCCCTATGGAAGTTAGTGTTATTGAATAGTTCTAAAATCAAATTCCAGGACATTAGTCATGCATTTTTTTTATAACTTACTTCTTGCGACTTTTTAGACTATGAAAATTTTAAAGACCTAAGGAGACATTCAGAAGTGGCTCCGGTAAAAATTTCATAATCGTATTTGCAAAATTGGCACATCGCATGTTGTAAGAGTTTTTTCTTAAGAAGATGCTAAAAGAAAAAGTTTTGAGATAAGCATACTTGATGAAGGAAGAAGCAAAGAACAATCCTGGTGAAGGCAGAACCAATAAGTAGACCTCATGAAGTAGAAGAAGCTAACATACCTAGTGAAGGCAAAAGTTACTAAAAAACTTGGTGAAGGTAGAAGTAGCAAGAAGAATCAATGATATGGTTTGGTGCTTATGAATATTTGTACCCGAGTAGATTAATCTCTGCTATAGGTTGAAGCATGCACATCTTAAAATATAGGGTATTGTTATCTCTTGTAGGTTGGTTATTATAAATATTGTAGAGAAGGGGTATTGGTATTTGTTGTTGTTTGGTTACCACAAATATTTTAGTAGGGAGGATTGGTGTCTCATTTAGTTTGGTACCCATAAATTTTATAACAATATGGTGTTTCCTACAATGTTTGTATCAGTGGGTTGGTGCCTCCAAAGATTTTTTAATAAATAAATTTTCATTTTTATCTTTTGTTCCACATGTGAGAATGTTTGTTTATGATTCATGAATGTTTAAATAAGAAATAATTTTTCTTATATTGATTCACAACCCTCCATGCATAAGTGGGAACCCAACACATAATCCACCATAAGATACCTTCCTACATTTCATCTTTTAATACAATTTCAAATTCATTGTGAAGGCATCCATATTCATCCCCCTAAATCAACAAATTGTTTTTTCCCATATTTACAGTGTCATTAATGTGTCCAACAAAAGATAAGAGACCATTATCAACTTATACTAACCCATTAAGATTATTCCTTATCTATAAACTTTTTCCCGTATGATTTATTTAGATTTTAATTGAAATTTTCCTTAATTTATTTAATTTATTTGATATCTATATTAAGTTTCTCCTTCCTCTTTAAAATTTTATCTCCCTAGACATTCATTAATCAAAAGACTTATCCAATCCTTGACTTTTAACTAGATTTAATAGATATATAACACATATCATTTTTTGTTACAATTAATTAATTTAACATGCCTCTAAATAGATAAGGTTTCCATAAATTGAGGTTACCCTCTTAATAGGTATCATCAATTAATGAAAAACCTGTGTGGTCAATTACTTAAAATTAGTTAAAGCGTCCATTAATTGAAATGTCATGGCCCTCAATATTGCAACAACAATGTTGCAACTCCTGAGAGTCATAACTCTAATTATCAACCATGGGTTCGTAAAAACATAAGAAGGGTCGATACTATATGTGTATCATGAACTATCTCTTTCCTTTTCTAATTCTCGTGCAGGTGAGAGATGTTGTAGTGTAGGACATATGAATGGAAATCTAGTCAAGTTTCCAAGCTAATTATGCTATATGAAAGTGAAATTGCATAAATAACTTGCAGAAAAGAAACAACACACACCTTTTTTGATTGCAAGAAATGAAAAACACACTTTCCTTGAAAATAAAATACATGGAAAGTAAACCTAAAATTTATGTTGCAAAAGCTAAAGACAACACTCAAAAAGCATATAGTAAAAACATCTAAGGGGAACTTTAAGAGATATATTTTCTTCCAAAATCCATGCTCAACACCCCACACACATTCTAATATGATAAGGAAACTAAATCAAGATTTTATTGTTGAATTGGAAGAAGAAAATAGGTCATTTGTTGGTTTCTATAGGATTCCTTGCTTTGCTACAGGAAAAACCAACAAGCCATAAAAATTGTTAAAATGCATATCTAAGATGAGAGAAGGGGGTAAAAATTATAGGGAATTTTATTATTTAGTTGGTAGAATCATATAACAACTACTTCTAAGCTTCAACCTATGAAACCAAGTTATGTTCACCTTTTTTTATCATAATCTTGGTTGCACAATAAAACAAAAAATTGTAGAAATTCTAATACCAGATGAAATGAAATGGAAAGAGACTTTAAAATATAATGATAATAAATATGCATGATATAAGATGCTGACAGGTTGTATTAATGACTTGCAAATAAATTTAGCTCATAAAACTACCTAGTTAACCAAGCATAAATCTATCAAACTATAATTTCCAGAAATGTTGATTCAAGAGCCAAACAAAGCAAAATAAAAGCATTAAAATGAAAATAATAGAAATACAAGAGAGCTCTGATGCTCTTGGCATGGACTTAGTCCAAGGATGCTTAGATTAATTTTGGAGGAACCAAGCTCGAAACTGAAAAGAGGAACCACTTCCATTAACTTAAAATATGTCTTACATAAGGAAAGACAATGCTACAAAACTTACATAGAAATATTCAAATCCTAATCTCTTTCAAATCTATCTTTTCCTGTGCCTCAAGGGCCAACTCGAACATTTTATGTATACATCAAGTGGGGGAGTAGCCTTCTTGAGAGGAGGGTCACATTCCCCCCCAAAGATCCTAAAAATGTATCTTTCCCTAGATCTAACGCGCAAAAAAAAGTGGAGGGGTTTAATTTGTCCTTGAATTAAATTGGGTATAAATTTGTAATTACACATCTCATGACAACTTGCAATAGTTAACTAAGTTAATTTGACTTAGTTGTCTCAGTTAATTCGAGTTGAGGGTCTAACTAGATTCATGTAGAGTGTCTCCTAAAATTAGGAGCACTAGTTGAGTTTATGTTGATTTGTAATTATTTAATTCAATATAACTGAGTTAAAGTCCATTAAACTGGCTCCAGTTGATGGACGAATTAATGGGAGGTACAATAGTGGGGTCTAACGTACACTAGTGGGGTGTAACCTACAGTGGTGGTGTGTAACCTATAGTAGTGGGGTGTAACCTGATGTAGTTGAGTGCATCCAGCGGTAGTGGGGTGTTGCCTATCGAACAGCGGGGTGTTGTGTGAAGTGAAGCGTTCTATTGTCTGCAATGATCAACCAGTGAACTGAAGATTCACTCATAATTAAATCGTGTATGCTAGATCATAGAAAGGCCTAGTTGATATTATAGTTCAGGGATTGTGTTACATTATTAGTTGTAAAATCCTCTAAATTAAACTGATAGTGCATGCATTTAGAGGAAAGCCTATGAGGATTACACAATTCATAATTGAGGAATTTACCCATTAAATAGGGGCTAATTCCCAAGGGAACATGGCAAGGAATTAGGAGCTTGGAGGCTTGGAAATTTTTTTAAGTATTGGCCAAAGCCATTTAGTCAGGCAGAGGATAGAAAATACTTATGTAGGTTGAGCTCAAGGTTGAGAAAAGCATATTTTATTCATAAAGATTCTTTAACCAATGAAATATAAAGATAGCAGGAATTTTTAGCTATGGCTTTCCCAGAATATCATTGTCTTATGTGAGATTGAATTCTTTATCTCATATGCTTCGTGATTCCATCGATCATTTATTGTTTCTTTTAATGAATAAAGTATATTCAAGTCAATTGTTTTAACATTTTATAATTAGAAGTTTGAATTTGTAAGGAATTTCTACATGGTATCAGAGCTAGATTTGTAGAAATTTCTACATGTTATCAAAGTTAGAATTGTAGAAATTTGTACATCGTATCAGAGTTGAAACCACAACAGAAGAGAAGAATTCAAATGTGTCCTTGCAGATTGATGGAGCTCTAGTTCAAGGCAGATCTAGAAGACCCTATGTGCAAACTTCCTAATGGAGCTAGAAGGATGCTAGTGGGAAGATCAATGAGCCAATGTTTAGTGACACAAAAGGGAGTTGTGATCATTGATATTGGTAGATTGAGGAGCAATGATATTTCCCATAAAGAGATCAAAACTCATAAGGAGTCTAGTTTCAGAGGGAGCAGCCCTATGGAAGCTAGTACTTCAGGATCTCAGGAGATCAAACTCATTATTGTCGTGGTTGTAGCAACAGTGCAGAAGTAGCAACAGAGAAGTAGAAACAACAATATTATTAGATCATATTTAACTCATGCATGCACGACCTTGAGGAGCAAGGGAGGGATTAGAGATTTCGTGGTTGACAAGGAGCATGCTTTAACTCTTAAAAGGAAGCCCCAACTAGTTAGAAGTTGGGTTGACCAGGAGGATGATGATGAAGAGGACCAGTCAAACACCACTAGTAGTAGGAGACTTCAATCCAAGTGAGTAAAGGGAGAACATGAAATTATGCCTCCAGGAGCGAGGTGGAGTGATGTAGACTCTTAGTCCAAGAGTTGCAGATCATTACCTTTCTATGAGGGGCCCACAGTATTTAGTAGGAGGAGGATCAGTTTCAGTCAGATTTTGAGGAGAGTAGGGCAGTGTTGATAGCAAAGCATGAGGCACAGTAGCAGAGTCAATAGCAACACCACTTTTCCTTGTAGACAGTTGCAAACACACTTGATTCAATTTATTTTGTTTGGATGCTTTTTTGGTTGCAAATGTTACAGTAGCAATAGAAATAGTGACAAGAATTGCATGTAGAACATTCTAAAGGTATCGGATCACAATAGATTTGAATTTGTTTCTTGTTGAGAGGGAGTTTTGAAAATAACAAGAAGAAATGTTAAAAATAACATCAAGAAAAATCCAAATTTAATTTGTCCTTGAATTAAATTGGGAATAAAATTGTAATTCCACATCTCATGATAACTTGTAATAGTTAACTAAGTTAATTTGACCTAGTTGGCTTAGTTAATTTGAGTTGATGGTCTAACTAGATTCATGTAGAGTGTCTCTTACAATTAGGAGAACTAGTTGAGTTTATTTTGAGTTGTAATTATTTAATTTAGTCTAACTTAGTTAAAGTCAGTTAAACTAGTTCCAACTGATGGATAAATTAGGGGGAGCTCCAACAATAGGGTGTAACTTGAAATAATGGGGTGTAACTGAGATTAGTGGGGTGTAACCAGCTGTAGTGGGGTGCAACCTGCAGTAGTTGGGTTTTGTCTGTTGAAAAATGGGGTGCTTCCTGAAGTATAGTATGGTACTTCCTGCAGTAATAAACAAGTAAGCTAAAGATTCACTCATAATTAACTCATGCATGTCAGATCATAGAAATACCCAGTTGACATTGGAGTTAAGGCACTATGTACTATCAGTTGTAAAATCATCTAAATTAAATCGATGGTGCATTCAGTCAAGGGTGCGAAGCCATTCAGCACCGAGGACTTTTGGCAGCATTGACATTTTGAGGATTCGGTTACTACAATATTCCTAAGGAAGGAGTAAAACTCCATTAGGATTTTTCAGAGAAAAAAAAAAAAGAAATCGATGGTGCATTCAGTCAAAGGAAGCCATTCAGCACCGAGGACAATGTCGCACCCTCCCAGGGTGCTTATTGGTGATGTAGCCCATCAGAATCAGGACGACGAGCTGAGCACGATGGTACCATTCAATTCTTAGTGAAATTTTTTTTTGGGCGGTCCCAAATTTCAAGAACATCAGATCGGTGCATGGTAGAAACTAGAGCTCAAGCTATTGCAAATGAGAGGATGGACAAACTTGAACAAACCTTGCAATCCCTCCAAATTCAACTTGACAGACTAACTAGCATAATCCCAAAGGGCAAGGAGGAAGCCCACGAGGAGGCGTATATTGGCAATGGACACAGTGAGGGTGAGTCTAGCCACTCTCTTCACCTCTGGGGCCCCACCAACAATCCCGTCCACGACCTCCCAAGTTGGATATGCATAAATTTGATGGTTCTCGCCCGGCAGCATGGATAACACAAATGGAGCAGTATTTCAATCTGAATAACATCTTAGATAATGAGACTCAGCTTATGGTGGGGAGCATGTACTTGGACAATGAAAGGTGGCAATGGTGGGAATGGCATCAACGTTGCAATGGAACTTTTGTGACTTGGACCACCTTCAAAAAATCTCTTACAGAACGCTTTGACCAGGAATCTTCTTTTTTGGGTCGTCTTACTAAGCTCCAACAGACTGGCACAATGGATGAATATGTTACAGCCTTTGAAGCCTTAGCCTTCCACACTAGGGGTCTCTCAGATGTGTTCTACACAGAATGTTTTATCAGCGGTCTTAAAGAAGCCATAAAAGCCCACGTCCTACTGCACCACCCTCCCACATGGATGGAGGCTTGCAAGGTAGCTCGTAACGTGGAACGTGCGTTAGTAGCCCAGTACAGTCGCCCAAATTTCACCGCTAAGGGTCGCCCCCCCACAGGCTCACAACACGACTCAAACACTTAAGGTTCAAAAGGTGTCACCTACAGAAATGGTCGAAAGAAGAAAGCAAGGATTATGTTACTACTGTGATGAAAAATACTCCCCAGGTCATAAATGCAAGGAGCCCAAATTTTTTCAAATTGATGCCACTGATTACAGCTCATCGGAGGAAGATCCACCACTAGAGGAACATGAGGCAGTAGAAGAGGAAAACAAAAAGGACAATGTCCCTGACGAACTAGTTATTTCGCTGCATGCTTTGGTAGGGATTTCTTCACCTCAAACTCTCAAAATCAGAGGTTTTATCAAACATCGCCTAGTAGTAGTCTTGATTGATAGTGGAAGTACACATAATTTCATCCATCAAAAAGTCACGGAAGCAGTGCATTGTTTTGTACGATCAGTTTCTAACTTCCATGTCCAAATTGCGGATGGGGGCACAATGAAATGTGAAGGCCGCTGTGAAAATGTCAAACTTCAAATGGGGGATTATCAGTTGAAGACCCACATGTTTGCCATACACATGGGAGGGTGCGACATTGTCCTTAGTGCTGAATGGCTTTGCACCCTTGGGCCAATCACAATGGATTTCCATGAGTTATATATGAGTTTTAAGCAGAACAACTCCACACATACCCTCCGTGGACTCCAAGCGGGAGCTCCCTTTATCATCAGCTCGCATAGGATGGAAAAATTGCTAAAAAAGGGCCATCATGGAATTATAGCTCAATTTAATGCCATCCAGGCAGTCGAAACCAAGTCTCTGTCGATTCATCCTGAGATGTAACAGATTTTAAATAACCATCTGCCGGTCTTTGACAAGCCTCATGAGCTTCCACCCTCGAGAGGGGAACATGATCATAGCATCACCTTGGTTCCATGGGCCCAACCCCCAAATGTGCGCCCATACAGATATCTGTTCACCCAAAAGAATGAAATAAAAAAAAATAATCAAGGAACTTTTGGAAGCAGGTGTCATTCGTCCCAGCATTAGTCCTTATTCATCACTGGTGGTCATGGTGCTCAAGAAAGATGGGGAGTGGCGGATGTGTCTAGACTTCAGGGCCCTCAATAAGTTGACAGTCAAAGATAAATTTCCCATCCCGGTGGTTGATGATTTGCTGGATGAACTCAATGGGGCTCAATTCTTCACTAAGCTGGATCTTCGCTCAGGCTACCACCAAATTCACATGAAGGAAGTCGACATTCCAAAGACTGCTTTCCGAACTCATGAAGGCCATTATGAGTTCCTGGTCATGCCATTTGGTCTTTGTAATGCCCCATCTACTTTTCAGAGCCTTATGAACTACCTTCTCAAACCATATCTTAGGAAATTTTTCCTTGTCTTCTTCGATGACATCCTCATCTATAGTTGCACTTGGGCTACACATCTTCAGCATGTAGATCTACTCTTGCAACTGCTCCACAAGCATAAATTATTTGTTAAGTTGTCCAAGTGTTCGTTTGGCATGGAAGAAGTTGAGTATTTGGGCCACATTGTGGGGCGTGAAGGTGTCAAGGTGGACCCCAAAAAGATCCAGGCAATGTAGGATTGGCCTCAACCTAAGACCTTGAAGAGCCTGAGAGGATTTTTGGGTCTCACAGGCTATTATCGCAAATTTTTCCGCAATTATGGTCGCATAGCGAAGCCCCTCACTCAACTCCTAAAGAAAGATTCATTCTTCTGGAATGAGGACACACAATAGGCATTTACAGCTCTCAAAAATGACATGTGTTCCACTCCAGTCTTAGCACTCCCTGACTTCGCCAAATCTTTTGTCATTGAATGTGATGCTTCGGGTACGAGTATTGGGGCGGTCTTAATGCAGGAAGGGCGACCTTTGGCCTTCACAAGCCAACAACTAAGTGGGATGAATCTGGGCCAATCTACCTATGAGAAGGAAATGATGGCCATTTTACATGTAGTAGAGACCTGGTGACCTTACTTATTACGGCGACGTTTCCAAATCTGCACAGACCATCACAGTCTTAAATATTTTTTGGAGCAACGCCTATCCTCCCCACAACAAAATAAATGGCTCGCCAAAATGCTGGGATATGATTATGAGATCATTTACAAGAAAGGGCAAGAAAATAGTGTAGCAGATTCATTATCTCGCCAATTTGAGGAGGGAAGTACCTTGTTAGCAATTTCCCTTCCCATTCCAGAATGCATTGAGGAGGCTCGTAGGGAATGGTTTTCACATCCCGGGCTCTCCCAACTCATTTCTCAATTGCAGGCGGATCCAAATTCCACCAAGGGCTACTCGTGGCAGGATGAGATTCTTCGCTACAGGGATAGAGTAGTAATATCACCAACATCCACCCTCAAAAGTCACATTTTGGCAGAATTGCACTCATCCGCCATTGCAGGACATTCAGGCTTTCAGAAGACATATGCTCACACCAGAAGATCATTTTTTTGGACAGGCATGAAAAAGGACATCCTTACTTTTGTAGCAGAATGCGATGTCTATCAACACCACAAAGGGGATATCGTCAAAGCACCAGGCACATTACAACCGTTGCCCATCCCGGCAGCAATACGGACGGAGGTTTCTATGGATTTCATTACAGGTCTTCCAAAGTCAGGAAACAAGTCAGTCATCATGGTGGTTGTGGACAGACTTTCGAAGTATGCTCATTTCTGCGCCCTACCCCATCCGTTTACACCGACTTTGGTCGCTCAATCTTTCATGGATCAGATCTTCAAATTGCATGGTGTGCCCACTTCTATTGTGTCCGATTGCGACCCGATCTTCACCAGTAATTTTTGGCAGGAACTCTTCAGGCTACAAGGCACCCAACTAAAACTCAGTACTTCTTATCATCCAAAAACAGATGGTCAAACTAAAGCCGTCAACAAATGTCTGGAAACCTACCTTAGGTGTTTCACTTCAGAAAAGCAACATCTTTGGGTACAATGGTTACCTCTCGCTGAATGGTGGTATAACACCAACTATCATGCCACCACCAAAATGACTCCCTATGAAGTAGTATATGGTCAACTCCCTCCTTCTCCTACTTCTTATATCAAGGGGTGCTCAAAGGTACAAGCAGTGGATCAACTCTTACAAAACCGCGCAACCATGCTCGCCCATCGTAGAGAGAATCTTCATCAAGCTCAAAATCGCATGAAGCAACAGGTAGACCAGCATCGCTCAGAGCGCCAATTTCAAGAAGGGGATCAGGTCTTTTTGTGGCTGCAACCATATAAGCAAACATCACTCAAATACAAGGGTTGTCAGAAACTATCTCCAAAATTCTACGGACCATATCAAGTACTTCAGCGCATTGGAGAAGTAGCCTACAAGCTGGCTTTGCCACCTACTGCAAAAATCCATCCAGTTTTCCATGTCTCATGCCTCAAGAAAGTGATTGGGAACAATTGTAGAATTCAAACCAGTCTACCGGAATTGGACGAGGAAGGGTCAATCTGGCACCAACCTGAACAGGTCCTAGACACACGAGAAAGGCACTTGCATGGCCGCATGATTAGGGAAGTTCTCGTCAAGTGGAAAGACACCTCTCCAGAAGATGAAACTTGGGAACCAGCCACTATTCTTCAGCAGTTTCCACAGCTTCAGCCTTGAGGACAAGTCTATTCTTAAGGGGGAGGGCATGTTAGGGTCCCACCCTAACCCCCTTATTTATGTAGTGGGATCGAGTCATAGTGAAGAGTCAATAAAGCCCATATTAATAATTGTAAGTGGTTAACCCGCAATTAATGACGGGACCATAGTTAGTTGCAAATGGGCCATGGTATTGATCCATGGTATTTCATGTATGAGTCATATATAAAGGATAGAGACTCCCTGCGAGGAGCATCGTGTCTTATTTTTGTATCGAGCTCTGCTCTATTGGAGGTTTCCCCCTCGAAGAGGCCTGTGAACATTGCTTTCTGAATAATAAAATCTTTGTTGTAGTCTCTCACTATTCTATGTTCCGGGTATCTTTCTTCGCATATTCTGTATTTGGGTATCTTTTTGCAGGTTAAGAGCATAACATCGTAGGAGTTGCACTCCAATCTGTGGATGCTATGCACATAAATGTGGACAAAGTATTAGATATATTTGTTATCTATGAATGATTTGTGTTTATCCAATTTCATTTGATCTACGGGTGTTTGGAGTTTTGTTAATGTAGTTTCAAAGTTTTTTGTTTTCAATATTGTTTTGCACACATATTTATAGGCCTGGTCTAAAGGATGAAGTATATTAAGTGATTTCAACTTTGTCAAGCCACATCTCTTCTATATAGGAACTTGCTTATTAGGAATATGTTGCGCCATTGAATAATATTATGTTATTTTCCACAAGATTGAGGAAATATATCATTGATTAAAATCACTAATGAACTTAAAATTTTCAATTGAACGTTACATATGAGTATTGGAAGTAATAAAAATTGTTAGTATTAGTTACATCATAGTGTGAAATTCAATCTTCAAACAAATTTTCTAAATTCTGAAAAGTTCTTTAAAAAAGTGTGTCAGAGCTAGAGTATAGTGAGAAGGATTCCAATCTTTATATTCAAAGTTTTAGTAATGTAGCATTGTTAGCCATCTCCCTTTGCAATTACATTTTTTGGTCATTTGTTGACTTGAGTTGTTTGAATATTGGAGAAAATTCATGGATTATTAGAGTTATTAAGCACTCTAATCCTATATATTGTTGATAGCATAGTTCAAATCAATAAAGACACTCTCTTTGGCATGCAAACCTGTCCATAAAATGCACAAGAAAAGTTCTATTTTTTGTAGCTTACATCACAACTACAAAGAGATGAGTTGCATTAGCAAAAACGTCACTCTGAACTTTTTTTTGTTCAGAAAAATCCTATATTTGAATTTAGGATAGGCTCCTATCAACAGTCATAAACAAATTAAATTAGTATGGTTGAGGTTGATTCAAAACTGAAGCCCAGTGCAAGCGGAGATTTTCATGTAGATGTAGAAGTTCAGTCTGCACTTCACAAGCCCATCATTAGACCTTGGGAAGACATTTTTCATAAAAAAAAGTAAAGTTAGTCTTGGATATGAGAAGGATGTGTCCTTTCATATTCCATATTATTCAAAACCCATCAAGTTTCAGAGTGCTTGATTTCTTCAATCCAACTCATCTTCACATGCTCCTCTTCCTCCCATTAGAGGAAATTTCAGCCTAAAAGTGGCCTCCTAAGGAAAAATAATAAAATAATAGGAAAATAATAAAATAAGAGTTATATATTTTGGAGGGAAATGAAAAAACCACCTTTTTCTTATTGTATTTTTGGCTTATCTCCTTATAGGTTTACTCAAATTTCATTTGTAGACACTTGTTGAATGAAGAATTAAATTATGTATCCAACGAGTACCTATTATGCATACTTTTGAGAAGCACCACATTGATAAAAGTTGAAGATACATTAAAAATCATGTTTAGCACATTTTTCTAATGTATCTTTAATTTTTTTAAATGTGAGTAATCTAGAAAATATGCACAATGGGTACTCATTGGGTGCCGAATTTAATTTTGCATCCAACAGGTGTCTACACTTGAAATTTGAGTAAACCTATAAGGAGATAAGCCAGAAATACAATTAAAAAAGTAGTTTTTTTAATGTTCCCTCCAAAATATTTACATGTATCTCTTTTTTAATTTAATGTATTTTTATTATTTTACATATTATGCGCATGAAAATTTAATGGGCACTTTTAGGTTGAAATTTCCTCTAATGTTTACAACAGATTTTGAAATGTTGACATTGTGACAAATTTGTCCATGCAAAAGATCACGGTTCTTATCTTCACCCATGTGATCATTGTCATAAGTGCACTCATCATTTGAACAGATGCATCAGAAAAAAGCATACTACAATAACAAAGATTCACCTTGGATAGATCACTTCTTGGCAATGGCCTTCAATAACGAAGAATATATTTTATTCATACCACATTATTTGTTCTCAAGTATTAAAAAGTCTTGCAATTGAGTTCTCTTCATCATCTCACCTTGTATCTGATAGGCGGTAATTGATAGTCATCTACAATTTTTAAAGATTAATCAAGTGAGCGAGAACCACAAACCTACTTCCTGAGCCTAGAACTAGAGTTAGCCATACCCAGATTCAAAGTTGTAGCCATAGACAGAGAAGCCCATGAGCATCCCATGAGCAAGCCTTTGGTTGGTGGCCTTCCTTAAACCAGAACATGATGAGACTTTTATGAACTAGCTCACAAAAAGATAGAAAAGATACATCAATGACTTCAAAATCAGCCTCTTTCAGGGGGAAGCTTCCTTTACATTACACAAATGAACAATTCTTGGATGATACAAATGACTAAACCTCCTTTCTATATATAGGAGTCTAAGGGATCACAATATAATCAAAGACAACATAACAATAATAATATAAGGGAACAACAATAGCAATAGTGGGCTCTTATGGGGCACACTAATAACAATATGGGGACAATAGGGGCACAATAATAACAATAAGGGCTACAATGAAAATAGTAATGGGGAATTACTAGTATTATAGGGACCTAACATGCCCCTCTCCTTCAAAAAAGTGTTGTCCTCAATGCTTGAGTAGTTCTGGATGCTTTTGTATAAAATTCTCATCCTCCCATGTGGAATATTCAGCTACTAAGTTCTTCCACTTGATGAGATACTCTGGAATTGATCGATTTTGTAGCTGTCAAGTTCTTGTTTCTGTGACTGATTTGGGTTCCAATATGATTTTTCCTTCCTCTTTAATATCTAGCAATATTGTTTGAAATTGGAGCTTGTCACCTATAACCTTCTTTAAACATGAAACATGGAAAACTGGTTGCACTATGGAAGCTGCAGGAAGCTCCAATTTGTATGCCATAGTACCAATCTTTTGCAACACCTTGTATGAACCATAATACTTTGGTGATAATTTATTATCCTTCTTAGCTTGATTGAGGGACATTTGTTTATATGGTTGTAGCTGTAGGAATACTCGGTCATCTACATCAAAACTTCTTTCGCTGTGATGTTGATCTGTCTGTTGTTTCATTCTATTATGCGCCAAAGTGAGGTTATCCTTTAAGATTTGGAGAACTTGTTGTTGACACTCGATGTGATCTTCCACTACTTGAACCTTATAATTTTATCTTAAATAAGATGTGATGGATGGTGGATGATATCCATAAAGTGCCATAAATGGGGTCATTTTTGCTGCAGTATCGAAGGAAGTGTTATACCACCATTCAGCCAGAGGCAATCATTTGACCCAATGTGTCTATTTATCAAAGACAAAGTAACAAAGATATCCTTCCAAACATTTGTTTACTATCTAGGTTTTCCCATCAGATTGAGGATGATAAGATGAGCCATGAGCTAACTGAGTACTGAAACAAGAAAATAATTTTGTCCAAAAATTTCCAGTGAAAATGGGATCTTTGTTGCTTACAATAATATTTGCATTTCTATGTAGATTTTTAATTGTTTCAATAAATGTAGTAGAAACTGTACTGGATTTAAATGGATGAGATAATGCATAAAAGTGTTTATACTTGGTCAGTCTGTCAACTACCACCATGATGACACTCTTTCCTTTAGACTTGGGTAAACCTATGATAAAATCCATTGAAACCTCCTCCCAACATTGGCTTGGAATGGATAAAGGTTTTAATAGACCTAGGGTCTTAATTGTTTAAACTTTATTTTTTTAGAAAACCAAACATTCCACCATAATCCTTTGAATATCGAATTTAAGGCCATCCCAAAAAAATTCCTTCTTAACCTTGTGGTAAGTTTTTAAAAATCCTGAGTGCCCTCCTAAGGGAGAAGTGTACAATTCCATAAGAATCTTTCATTTGAGTTGGGAATTCTTACATAGGTATAAGCAATCTTTGTACCATAACGAAACATTTTTCCAGCTAAATGTATCAGATATAATGGGATCTTGTTGTAACTTTTGAATGAGTGCCCACACTTCTTCGTCATTCTTCCAATCATCCCTTGCTTCATTTATCCAATCTCGTTAGATAATAGAAATGGTGCAAAGCAATGCTTCCACATCCTCATCCTTTCTTGAGAGTGCATCTACCACAACATTTTTCTTCCCTTTTTTGTAGATGATTCCAAAGTCATAACCCAACATCTTTGTGACCCATTTTTGTTGTTCTTCTTAGGATGATCTTTGTTCTAAAACTCATTTAAGACTATCATGATCCGTTTTTACCTTGAAGTGTCTTCCCATTAGGTAGGGTCACCATTTCTTAAGTGCATGTAGTATTTCCAACATTTCCTTCTCATAAATGGCTTTGTGTAATTTCCTTTGATTGAATGACTTTCGAAAGCAATTGTTCATTCTTCTTGCATTAAAACAACACCAATTCCATTTCCTGGGGCATCACATTCCATAATAAAGGTTTTTGTGAAGTTTGACGTAGCTAAGACTGGTGCTTGGCACATTGCTTCTTTAAGATGTTCAAAGGACTTTGTCGCTTCTAGAGTCCATGAAAATGCGTCTTTATTCTATTATGTTGTTAGAGGTGTTGCTATTCTCCCATAATTCTTAACAAACTTGTGACAATACCCTGTCAACCCGAGAAATCCTCGCAGATGCTTTATGGATGGGGGAATTTTCCATTCCTTAATGGCTTTAATTTTGCTAGGATCTACCTTAACACCTTCATGAGATATAATATTACCCAGATATTCCATGTCTTGTACTCCAAAGAAACATTTGGATCTTTTTTCATATAATTGTTTCTCCTCCAATAGTTTGAGCACCTTGTCAACATGTTGAACATGATCCTTACAAGACTTGATGTAGATTAGTATAGCATCAAAAAATACTAACACAAATTTTCTAAGCAAGGGTTTGAAAATGGAATTCATCAAACCTTGAAATGTAGAAGGTGCATTGGAAAGGCCAAAAGGCATGACCAAAAATTCATAAAGACCCTCATTAGTTCTAAATTTTGTTTTCGGAATGTCTTCAGTCTTCATTATGATTTGATGATATCCTAAACGAAGATACAACTTGGTGAAGTAAATTGATCCATGCGATTCATCGAATAATTCATCAATGACAGGAATGGGAAATTTACCTTTAATAGTGAGCTTGTTAAGCTCCCTATAATCTAGAGACATGTGCCATGATCCATCCTTCTTGTGCACCAATAATACTGGAGCAGAGAAAGAACCTTGACTAGGTTGAATTATACTAGCCTCTAGCATTTCTACAACCATACGTTCAATTTCACTCTTTTGGGAATAGGGATATCTCTAAGGCCCGATGTTTGGAGGAACACTTCCTGGAATCAAATGAATATCATGATAATGGTCATGAATAGGTGGGAGGCTTTTGGGAGTCTCAAATACCTTAAAATGATTATCCAAGACTTTTTGGAGATCTAGAGAAATGGATGATTTTGATGTGGGAACTTCTAGTGAACATCACTGCGAAATTACACCTCTTTTTTCTTTCTTTAGAAGCTTTTTCATTCCATTGGAGTTGATTATCTTTCCCAGTTTCCCTGTGATACCCCTTAATTCAACTTCCTTTCTTTCCTAACAAAATTTCATGGAAAGTCCTTGAAAAGTAAAAACTATTGTACCCAAGGATTGTACCCATTGGACTCCTAGTACAACATCAGAACCACCCATTGGAATGGAAAGCATTGGGATATTCAATACATATTCTCCCATGGATAGCTTGATATTATGGCACTTTCTAGAGTAATGCAACCATCACTTGACACTCTAGTGCTGGATATAGGAAGCAATTCAATTCCTTGGCTATCTTAAAAGGAATAAAATTATGGGTACTGCCCAAATCAATCAACACTATTACCTTTTTCTTCTTGATCCATCCTTCTATCTTGATAGTTTGAGGAGTGGTAATTCTAGCCAATGCATTACAAGATATGGTCCGATTCAGTTCTTCTTTTTCTAGGGTTTGTTCCTGGTGTATATCCTCTTCTTTCGACATTTCTTGTTCCTTTTCTTCCTCCTCTTCATAATCTATGTAAATTAATTTCTTCTCAACATAGTTATGACCTTTAGTGTATTTGTTATCACAACTGTAACAAATCCATGTTCTCTTTCTTCTTCCAATTTTTGTGGTGTCAACCTTATAGGTTGTGGAAGGCTAGGGAAAACAACACTTCTATCTTTATAGTTGTGACTGGTAGGCTTCCTGGTTGCCATAATTTTTCTTTCCATTTTTCTTACCAACTTGAATGCCTTCTCTAATGAATTAGGTTCCCAAAGGTGAACCTCATGTTGGATGTTATCCTCTGGAATATCTTTTACACTTATATTCAATTTTTGGAAGTCCTCAATGTGCTCCATCATTGAACCCTTTTGTTTGATATTTATCAATTGGCTAAAAAAGGTGTTTCTTTTTGTATCCTCATAGTGTTTTATCATTTCTTTTGTAAAAATTGCCCAGGTGACAATTTGTTTACAAGATCAAAGCCATCGATACTATACAAATTGATTTGGTTCCAAATATAAAGTTGCAATGTGTACCTTTTGTGTGTTTTGCACATTATGGAGATGGAAATATTGCTCCATATATAGTATCTATGTTAGGAGATCCTTGCCATCAAACTTCCTCATATAGATCTTTGGAACATGGTGTGTCTACAATCCAATGTTAGATTCTTGAAATAATGGTTAACATTTATTTTGTTCTCATCATGAGTTTCCTTTACTACCCTTTCACCATTAGTAAACATTTCTTGTAGCAACTTTGTCAAATCTATCTTCAAATCTTCCATTTTGCCTTCCATCTTAGCTTTCATGTCATTCGTCTTAGCTTCCATGCCTTTCTTTAAATCATACATCTTAGCTTACACATCATTTATCTTAGCTTCCATGCCTTTCTTTAAACCAACTATCTTAGCTTCTATTACTTTTTGTGAGAGTGAATTTTGTTGCACTTGGTCTCGTAATTTTGATATATCATGTTGCATTTCTTCCTCTTCTTTATGAGTGATGCTAGAGCTTTCAAGTTGCTTACTAAGTGTTTCCATTTTATTTCTTTGGGGCATCAATTATTGATAATTATGCTTCACTATGCCCTTTTACTTCCTTCAAACTAATTTTTCAAACCAAATTTATGCAAAATTTAAAAACTTCAAACTAATTTTTCAAACCAAATTTATGCAAAAAAAAAAAAAAAAAAAACTACACACCTTTTTTCACTTTATAGGAGCTCAATATTGAATTTGATGTATCTCTGAAATTTCGAATCTCCAAGGTCTGAAATTATGAACTTTGGTATCCCTCTGAGTCCTCTTTCCAATGCCACTAGTCTGACCAAAATTGGATTCTCCAAGAAACAGTTATGTCCAATCTCCCAAGATGACTTGATTATACATTTTTTCAGTAGAGCGAACTTGTACAAAGTGCCATGTGTCACTGTTTCAGCATTCGGACTTGAAAATGATGCACAAAAAACTGCGTTCCATCCTCTTTTTGTAACTTCTTATAAAATTTTAATATGATACTCAGAGAGAAAGTTATGACAATTTTCCCAAGGTCACCTGTTTGGGATGTAATTCAGGAGCCTACAAAAACCCTAACTTCCTTGGATCATATCTCCAAAAATATAGTGAGAAAAGATCTAAAATTCGTACCCGAGGATCATCGAGATTTCAGCTCAAATGGGGTTTTTTTTAGCTTTTGAAACGTCATGGAAAAAAACTATAGGGAAAATTCCACGATGACTTGTTTGGAGTAGCAAAACCCTAGAATCCAAATCTTTGATACCAAATGTTATGAACCAGCTCACAAAAAGATAGATAAGATAGATCAACAACTTCAAAATTAGCCTCTTTGAGGGGGCAACCTCCTTTACATTACACAAATGAACAATTCTTGGATGATACAAATGAATAAACATCATTTATATACATAAGAGTCTAAAGGGTCATAATATAATCAAAGCCAACATAACAATAATAATATAAGGGCACAACAATAACAACAGTGGGCTTCTATGGGGCACACTAATAACAATACGAGGACAATATGGGCACAATAATAAGAATATGGGCTACAATGACAATAGTAATGGGGGAATCAATAGTATTATAGGGACCTAAAAGACACTTACCTTTTCAAGTTGAGGTTCTCATTTTTTCTGTAGGTTGAGATCTTCCTTTTCCAGGTTGATGGTCTCCTTTTTTTGAACAGTAAGGACACTTCATCTAGCAAAATACTAACAACTTCTTGCAAGATTTTGAATTGTTCTGGGAGCTGCATTAAGCATTCCAGGTTGAGACCTCAATGGTATCTCCCTCTTCAAGACATTAGGGACACTTCCTCTAGCAAAAGACAAACAACTTTTTACTAGATTTGGAACTATTCCAGGAATTCCACTGAGCATTCTAGTGTTGGTGGTTATCCTTTAACCACCACTGGTTGAGAAATTGAGTTATCCCACCTTATACCATCATCTCAGAGAGCTCATTCATCTAATTGTTGCCATGCATTATTGTATTTTTATATTTCATCTCTCTTCTAGGAATCATATATACCCCTTCAGATTAAAGGGGGATGTTAGACACGTAACCCACTAAGGGTTTTGGGTGTGGAATATGAATAGTCATTGGAGTCCAAGATATGTTGGAAGATGAATCCATCGGTCATGGAAATTTTATTAATATGTATATCATTGTGAATAGAAAGCATTCAACTTTTTATCTTTCATATCTCTTCTATTATCTTCTGTTGTTTAACAATCTCTCAATGGTCTAGCCAAGACTAGGCATCCTTATGCAATCCCCATTTGAGTTGAAGGTGGTGGTTTTAACTAGAGTTAGAAGAAATTTTAGGAAACTTCTTGTCTTTCACATTGTTTAACTTATTCTTATACATAAGATACCTAGTCATAGCCATGCATTCAATGGATGAAAGACTTGCTTCAATGAAGAGGATAGGATATGGTGCATTTCATGTAATATTGAGATTGTAGGTTCTAGAATGGCTTGGTTCTATTCTCCTCCACTACTATTTGGAAACATTGCAACCCTAAACTAAATATCCATATAAAATAACAAGAGCGACGATGGTTTAAAAGAGGAGTTTTTATTTTTTATTTTTTATCCCATATCTAAAGATATTTTTACAATTATTTTGAAGTGCATAATAAGTTTTCCATCCTCCTTTTATCCTCTTCTCATTGCTGTAATTTTAGTTGAGCTTGTGATGGATATTGATGCCAAAGATATGTGTACGAGGGAACTTCTTCCAATTTTTGTTTTCATATATGAAAATATCATATGCAATCTTTTTTGGATTAAATTATCATGATCTTCCTCGATTTCATTGTTGTAATATTCATGGATTTAATTATAAAGGTATATAAATTGATTTATCAATTTTTCCTTTTAAAAAGTATTAACAATAATTCAACGATTAAATTAAAGGCTTCACCCTTAAGATAACACATATTGCAAGTATATTTAATCTATAAGGTATAAATTAATTGGTTTGTGCGTGGTTTGATCTCTATTAGGTATAGATTCAAATCTCATGAAAGGGTATTTAGAGATTCAAAAGGATACAACAATACTAAAAATATCACACAATCTTATTATTGAATAAGTTATTATTTTTTCATTAAATATATAAATTAACCTTATCCTAAACATGATTATATATATAAGCACAATAATATAAATTAAATGACTAGTAAATATATATTGTTAAAATTTACAAATATCATATAAATAAAATAAATTATTATTCTCGCCAATTTTCTCATTTCCCACGAGTTGGTGGTTGTACAGTCCATTCCATATTCCTATATAAATCTCAGTAGTCTCAGACTCTCTAGAGCTAGTGGTGAATCACTTAACCCACCCACAACAAAATTATGGGCTTGGGAAATGAATATGCTCTCAGAATGTTTCTCCCTCTTCTACTAATGGTGGCGACATCTACTCTTTTATAGTCTACGCATTGCATGACCCCTCCTTCCTTCTTAGGTTGTGGTTGTAGGAGGTCCTTTGTGAGGTCTAGGACATCACTAATAAGTAACGATAGGCTGGAACTCTCTAATGTTGATTACGAGATGCACTACTATACTCAAATTCTGGACCATTTTACTTACAGACCAGAGGGATATCACACCTTCCAGCAGAGATATCTTGTAAATGCAAAGCACTGGGGAGGCCCCCAAAGTGATTCACCCATCTTTGTTTATGTGGGTGATGAGTCTTCTATTGTAGACAACTTTAATTTCTGTGGCTTCATGATTGAATTTAATTTCTTGTGTACATTGAGGCGTCAATTATTTAGTATTTACAAACTGTAGCGAATTTCAGCTTGTGTGCTGCTCATTTACTTTTTCTTGATGATTCACCTAATTTTCAGCATCGATATTATGGATTGTCAATGCCCTTTGGGAAGGAATCCTTTAGCAATGCCTCTACCCTCAGTTATTTCACTTCCACAGAAGCAATGGCTGATTACGCAACACTAATTCTAGATTTGAAGAAAAACTTGTCTGCAGAAAACTGCCCTGTCATCGTCTTCAGTGCATCTTATGGTGGAAGTAAGATGCTTATAATCTCTTATGTATTTCTAGGTTTTTAAGTTCAAAATGTTTGATCAATAGATTGTGGATAATATAGTTTATCAGTGTCACTTAAAATAAAATATGCTATACCAAATATATCATTGATTAATTGTTATTATTAATTTAATTGTAGCTTTGAGTCAATGGAGAGTCAAGCTACAGAGCCAACCATAACAGTTAACCTAGTTAATTTTCTATCCGTTAACATTCTGACTGAGCCCTGCCAAGATGTGAATCTAAAATCAAGTTAAAGTCAAGCTTGAAAAGAGACCCAATATTATATTTAACATATAATTTATATTTGATATATAATTGAACTACTACAGTGTTAGCTGCCTAGTTTCGCCTGAAGTATCCACACATTACAATCGGGGCATTGGCTTCTTCGGCACCTATCTTGTATTTTGATGACATTACACTTTGTTGGAAGTTTGACAACGAATTATGTAAATATGAGTAATAAATGTATTAATTACTACTAGTTAGTTTTATACCGAAACAACAGTTATGTAACGAAGGAGGCTTGTATAAAACTACTAAATGCCTGAGAAATGTAATCATGGAGAATCATTATTGATTGAATAGAGAAACCAATCCCTTGCCCCGTGGATGTTTCCTTGACACCCTGTCGAGGTTTTACCACGTAAATCCTGTGTTATTTCTTGTGTGTGTGAATTCAGTTTTCCAATTAGTTATATGCTTTTCTTGGTCAATGTATAACTAAATGTTCTCTTTCTTTCCTCATTTTTCCTATTCAAACTACAAATGGTATCAAAGCGAAAGGCATGAAGTTGCTGGGTGTTACATCTGTGTGTGAGCTGCATGTGAGTGAACCTACCACAATAGAGGAAGACGACAGCGTGAAAAAGACGGAAAAGCTTGGAGTTGTTCTCTGCGTTATTCTCTGAGGAGGACTGCACGTAAGAGAGGAAGGGAGGCTGTGAAGACCCAGAGTGCGTTGCTGCCGATCCACATCTGAAGACCAGAGTGCGTTGCTGCTGCTCCACATCTGCATTGCGTGTATTCTCTGCGTGTATTTTCTGAGGGAAACCATGAAGACTGGAGAGAGGCTTTGCTGCATGAATGATTGAAGCCTGTACCATGAAGACTAGAGAGAGGCTTTGCTACATGAAGGATTGAAGCCTATCTCTGCGTGAAGGTGCTGGCTATCTCAACCGCTAAACCCTCTGTCGTTGACACTGTCAGAGCTGTGTGAAGGCGAGTAGAAGCTTGTCTCTGCGTGAAGGTTTGAAGTCTGTCTTTGTGTGAAGGTGCGGGCTATCTCTGCGTGGGAGCCACTGCCCTCTGCGTGCATAGAGCTGCGGTGAAGGTCGTGCTGGAGAAGACCTCTGCGTGCTGGAGTAGAGAGGAAGACCAGACCCTGCGTGGTGCGTGCTGGAGCAGAGAGGGAACAGAGAGGGAGCCGTTCCCAGAGCCATCTACTATCTGAATCTGGGTATTTGTGAAAATAAAATATTCTTGGTATTCAAAAAGCAAAGTTTCCAGAAATTTTTAATTTGGGCAAAAACCAGTGGAATTTTGTTTCCAGAAATTAGTTTTCTTTTTTTTTAAGAAAAACAACAACATGAAATTGAAATCAAAATCAGTTTTTTTTTAAGGGGTGGATTTGTTCAGATTTGGAGGAAAGAAAATCAAAAGGTTTTGATTTCCATTAAAATTGAAGTTGAAGAAAGAAAAACAAAGTTTTTTCATTAATTTGAAGGAAAAAAAAACTGTTGAAGGGTTGTTTTTTTTAAAAAAGAGGGGAATTAAAGTTTTTTGAAAAAAAGGGAAACAAAACCCTAGTTGAAAGACTGAAACCCTAGGAGGAAAAATAGGAAAAATGGCCAAGATGTCGAATGCAAAATTCGAGGTGGAGAAATTCACTAGCAAGAGCAATTTTGCTCTTTGGAAACTGAAAGTTAGAGATCTGCTTGTGCAACAAGGGTTGCACAAGGCATTCGACAGGGTAACTAAGAAACTTGCGACCATGACTACTTTAGACTGGGAGGACTTGGATGCCCGAGCTCTCAGTACCATCTGGTTATGCCTAGCGGATGAAGTTCTCTTCAATATTGTTAAAGAGACTACAACTTCAGGGTTATGGGAAAAACTAGAAAAACTCTATATGAAAAAGTCGTTAACCAATAGAATTTATCTAAAAAGACAGTTATACAGTCTTCGAATGAAAGAGGGTTCAAAAGTTGCAGAACATTTGAATGTTTTTAATACACTTATATGCCAATTAACATATATGGAAGTTAAAATTTAGGAAGAAGATAAAGCCATAACCTTGTTGTGTTCTCTGCTCGAATCATGGGATCACTTCATAACTTCAATTAGTTTGAGCACTAATGATTCTTTAAAATTTGAATCAGTTGTGGGAGCTCTCTTGTCTGAAGAATTACGAAAGAAATCCAGTACTGAAACAGCTACATCAGAGGCCATGATAGTTAGAGGACGGTCAAAGGAAAGAGGCGAAAAAACAAGGGGGTCTTCCAGATCTAAATTGAAGGGAAGGAAGTGTAAGGCAAAATGTTGGCACTACAATAAAATTGGACCCCTGAAGAAAGATTGTTGGAAACGAAAAGAATCTAATAACCCGAAGAATGAAGCGAATTAGGTCGATTCAGGTATGATAGATGAAGTTTTATCTGCTGAAGAATTATGTATGATAGATGAAACTTCACCTGAATGTAATGTCTCTCAGGGTTTAGAAAGCTAGCTGTTAGACTTTGGTGCTTCTCATCACATGTGTCCACACAGAAATTGGTTTACTTCGTATGAAAATGTAAATGGTAGTTCTGTGTTTATGGGTAATAATGTGTCATGTCAGACTGTTGGGATGGGGAATATCAAGATTAAGATGTATGATAACATAGTTAGAACATTAACTAGTGTTAGACATGTACCTGATTTGAAGAAAAATTTGATTTCTTTGGGAGTGTTGGATTCAGATGGTTATAAGTTTACAGGTCAGGATGGCGTCTTGAAAGTCTTTAAAGGAGCCCTAGTGGTTATGAAAGCAGAAAAGGTCGGAAATCTTTACAGGTTAAAAAGAAGTACTCAAGTCAGTGAAGCAGCGGTTGCGTCAGAAAAGGAAGAAGTAGGTACTCGTCTATGGCATCAGTGATTAGGTCATATGAGTGAGAAAGGTCTTTAGATATTGATGAAATGTAAATCTCTTCCCGATTTGAAATCCTTGAAGTTAGATTTCTGTAAACATTGTGTGTATGGAAAACAGTGTAAACAGAGATTTAAAGTTGGAAATCATAATAGTAAAGATATTTTAGACTATATTCATTCTGATCTGTGGGGACCATCCCCTGTTGTATCATATCAAGGTGCTTTATATTTTTTAACGTTTATTGATGATTTCTCTCGTAAAGTTTGGGTCTTTATGCTAAAAAAGAAAGTTGATGTATTCAATGTCTTTAAACAATTTAAAGCAATGGTAGAGAAAAGAACAAGCAAATCTATTAAATGTTTAAGAACTGACAATGGTGGTGAGTTTACTTCAATTGAATTTGAACAATACTGTAAGGATGAGGGAATTATTAGACACAAAACAACTGTTTATACTCCTCAGCAAAATGGTGTTGCTGAGCGTATGAATCAGACTCTTATGGAAAGAGTCAGAAGCATGATCAGCGATGCTAAATTGCAAAAGGAGTTGTGGGCAGAAGCAGTATCTACTGCTTGTTATTTAGTTAACAGATCACCTTCAGTAGCAATTAATTTTAAAATTCTTGAAGAAGTTTGGACATGTCAGTCTTGTGATTATTCACATTTCAGAATATTTGGCTGTGATGCTTATTCTCTTATTCTTAAAAATCAGCGTTCAAAATTAGATCCAAAATCGAATTGTTATGTCTTTGTTGGGTATGACTATGCAGTGAAAGGATACAAGTTGTGGGATCCTACATTGCGGAAGATAGTCATTAGTAGAGATGTAACATTTGATGAATCTTCTAATTTAAAATCAAATGTTGAAAGAGTTGAACAGGAACAGGTATCGCCAAATCAACAAGTTTAGTTGGAGGCTAGCCCTTTCGGTGACATTCAAAAGGAAGAAGAGACTTCTAAACGAAAAGGTGTTGAAGTTACAAGGACGCTATTGAAGTTTTTGAACCAGTTCAAGTTTCTGAACCAGTTCAAGTTTCTGAACCAGTTCAGCAACTAGTCACTCTAACGAGGTCTACAAGGGAAAGAAAAACTCCCAAAAGGTATGAAGATTCCGTTTCATCTTTTGCTTTGATTACTAAAGATGGGGAACCTTCTTGTTACCAGGAAGCAGTAGATGATACAGATAGCGAAAAATGGAAAATGGCTATGAAAGAATAAATGGATTCCTTAGCCAAGAACAATACCTAGGATCTTGTAGAACTTCTTGAAGGGAGAAATGTTGTTGGATGCAAGTGGGTCTTCAAACTGAAATGGAAAGTTGATAGAAGTATCGAAAGGTATAAGGCGAGACTGGTAGCAAAAGGATATTCTCAGGTTGAAGGTATCGACTTTCATGAGATTTTTTCTCCAGTTGTAAAACTTGTTTCTATTCGTACTTTGTTGGCACTAACTGCATTGCTTATCCTTGAGTTAGAACAGTTAGATGTTAAAACAACGTTTTTACATGGTGATTTGAATGAAGAGATATATATGGAACAGCTAGAAGGTTTTATACAAGGCCACAACAGAAGATTAGTTTGCAAGCTCAGGAAATCATTGTATGGTCTAAGGCAGTCTCCTAGACAATGGTACAAGAAGTTTGATTCCTTCATGGTGAGCCAAAACTTTATTAGAAGTGAGTATGATCATTGTGTATACTTCAAAAGTTTCAATGGCATATTCATTATCTTAGCTTTGTATGTTGACGATATGCTTATTGCAAACAAAAGCATGGAAGAGATCAACAGGTTAAAGGCTTAGCTTTCTAGGATGTTTGATATGAAGGATCTTGGAGCAGCAAAACATACCTTGGGCATGGAGATACACAGAGATAGGAAAAATGGTAAGCTTTGGTTATCACAGCAGAAGTATGTGGAGAAAGTACTTGAAAAGTTCTGTATAAACAATGTGAAACCTGTTAATGTTCCATTAGCTTCCCATTTTAAGCTTTCTTCGGTTTTGAGTCCTGGAATTGATGAAGAAAAACAGTATATGTCTCATGTACCATATGCAAATGTTGTAGGCAACTTAATGTATGCGATGGTATCTACAAGACCTGACATTTCACATGCAGTTGGAGTTGTTAGAAGGTTCATGGCAAATCCAGGTAAAGAACATTGGCAAGAAGTGAAATAGGTGCTTCGATATCTAAGAGGCACAAGTGACCATTGCATCATCTTTAGTGGTGGTGAAGGATCAGTCTGCGGATATGTAGATGTTGATTATGCAGGTGATTTGGACAAAAGAAGATCTACTACAGGTTATGTCTTTACTCTTGCAGGTGGAGCAATTAGTTGGATGTCAAAGCTTCAAGAAACAGTTGCATTGTCCACTACCGAAGCTGAATATATAGCCGCTTCAGATGCCAGTAAAGAAGCAATCTGGTTAAAGGGTCTTCTCGATGAGATTGGAAGGACGCAGGAGAAAGTGAATGTACTTTGTGACAGTCAAAGTACTATTCACTTGGCTACAAATCCTGCTTATCACAACAGAAGCAAGCACATTGATGTCAGGTATCATTTTCTGAGAATGTGATCGATGGCGGAAAAGTAGCTCTTCAAAAGGTTCACACGCGAGAGAATTGTGTAGACATATTCACAAAGCCAGTTACAGTAGAGAAGCTGCGATGGTGTTTAGCTTCTCTTGGCTTGTAGAAAAGATGATGAATGGGCATGGGCAAGGGATTAGGAAAATTGTTGTCAAGGTGGAGCTTGTTGGGAGTTTGACAACGAATTATGTAAATATGAGTAACAATTGTATTAGTTACTACTAGCTAGTTTTATACCGAAACAACAGTTATATAATGGAGGAGGCTTGTATAAAACGAGTAAATGCCCGAGAAATGTAATCATGGAGAATCATTATTGATTGAATAGACAATCCAATCCCTTGCCCCATGGATGTTTCCTTGACACCCTGTTGAGGTTTTACCACGTAAATCTTGTGTTATTTCTTGTGTGTGTGAATTTAGTTTTCCAATTAGTTATATGCTTTTCTTGGTCAATGTATAACTAAATGTTCTCTTTCTTTCCTCATTTTTCCTATTTGAACTACACACCTTAGGATGGTTACGACAGCATTGTGACAAGAGACTTTAGAGTATGCTCATAGATTTCTTCATTCTGTCGAGATTTATATATCACCATGTTCATCATTTGATCTGCAACAATATTATTGTTTTCTGCTGCACAGGATGTGAGAGAGAGCTGCTACAATACAATAAAGGAGTCATGGGCTGAAATAAATAAAGTTTCTTCAAAGCCCAACGGCTTAGAAAGCTTACAACACACATTCAAGACTTGCAAGTGAGAATTCCCCCCCAAAAATAAATCATGTGAATGCGCATTTTTTATCAACCTGCAATGGCCATGTATAACTAATGAAAGCCATTTGTATATCTTAGGGTTTTCGATACTAATACTTTGATACAATGGTTAATAGATGTATATGATGGGTCCGCTCAGTATGATTATCCACTAGTGAATGAGGTAAGGTTTATATACCATTCTCCAATGTTGTAAGGCAAATAATTTCATGGATAATTACAAGGATGTTTATCTTATGTTTAATTCAGATAAATTTTAATAGAACAAATCAATTATTAAACAATATTAATAGAAAAATTGAAAAATGACTTAATTTGATTTTTTGTGTATGAAAGATGTGCAAGGCCATTGATAGCTTTCTTGAAGGTATAGCCATTCTTACTCGCATATCAGCTACAGCGAGCTTTAACTACAACCACGACGAAGTGACATCCACCACCTCCAATAATACTTGCCTGGATCTTCAAATAGGTGTCAATGGGGGGTGGAATTGGCAGGTTAAGTACTTGTTTTGTCAAATCATGCTAACTTCAAGCAAGCTAAAGTAATCATACAATCCTGCAACAATATTTAATCCAACAACTTCAGGCCATTGCTACTGATAGTTAACTTTGCGTGCAGAGTTGCACGGAAATGGTGATGCCAATGAGCTCAACAACTAATACAACAGTGTTTTCTTTAGATCTATTTGATATGAAATCCTTCGCAGAGGACTGCAAGAGCAAATATGGAGTTGTACCGAGGCCCAATTGGATCACAACAGAATTTGGTGGTCATGTAAGTTCTAAATCACATTCACCTGGTAATCCATGGATCCATCTTACCATGAGATTTGTTGAAGATTGATCTTTAAAATGATTATTATGAATGTTCATTTTATGTGAAGCTGTTAATGATGCATATGATGATTTTTTTTTTTGGATTGATACCCAGAACATAAAAAGGGTGTTGAAATGGTTTGGAAGTAACATAATATTCTCCAACGGATTGCGAGATCCATATAGCAATGGAGGGTAAGACCTCCTTCTTTCTATACAAATATCTTTCTCTGTTACTAAGAGTTAAGGGAGTAATTAACAGTTCATCTTCTTCATGGTTGTGGAATTATGCAGTGTGAAAGAGAGCATATCTGATTGCATTATAGCCCTCACAACAACCGAAGGTAAGACTTCACAAAATTTTGAAATTTTAAAGTTGGATGAATGATGGATTATACTGGATTTTCTTAGAGGGGTGATCCTATTTTTGTGGTTTGTACGGTAGGAACCCATTGCCAAGACTTTCACTTCTCTTCTAAAGAAGATCCAGATTGGCTCACAGAGAAACCATCGAAAGAGATAGAGATAATAAAAATTTGGGTTAAACAATACATGGATGACCTATATGGTTAAAATAATTAATTATTGTGTTCATATTTTAAAAGCATAGGTGTGTATGGAATTTATCTTATTTTAAATGTTTTATGAGAAAATAGCTCACAAAACAACTATTGAAAGAGATAGAGATAATAAAAATTTGGGTCAAACAGTACATGGATGACTTATATGGTTAAAATAATTAATTATTGTGTTCATATTTTAGAAGCATAAGTGTGTATGGACTTCAAAGCAGTAATAAACTGTAAAATATCTTACTATAAGGTGAGCAATTTATGTTATTTTATTTTAAATGTTTTATGAGAAAATAGCTCACAGGATCGAAAGAGTTAGAGATAATAAAAATGTGGGTCAATCAGTACATGGATGATCTATATGGTTAAAATAATTAATTATTGTGTTCATATTTTAGAAGCATAGGTGTGTATGGACTTCATAGTAGTTATAAACTGTAAAATATCTTATTATAAGGTGAGTAATTTATGTTATCTTATTTTAAATGTTTTATGAGAAAATAACCTGTTATTTTATTAATAAAAGTTGTGTGGTAAAAAAATGAGGTAAGTGACTGAGAATGACCTATATGGTTAAAATAATTAATTATTGTGTTCATAGTTTAGAAGCATAGGTTTGTATGGACTTCAAAGCAGTTATAAACTGTAAAATATCTTACTATAAGGGTGAGTAATTTATGTTATCTTATTTTAAATGTTTTATGAGAAAATGACATGCTATTTTATCAATAAAAGTTGTGTGGTTAAAAAATGAGGTAAGTGACTAAGAATGAGATTACCTACTCCAGCCAAAATGGATAACTTACACACATTATCTATCTATATGGCACAAATTTATTAAATTTTACACTTTGTAAATTAATTATATACATATATATAATCTATTATATTTGTTTTTGTATTTTTATTTTTTTGATGTATATTTATTTAAAAGTATGTTGGGTGAATATAAAATTTAATTTTACATGGAACACTTACATTTAATATTTCGGTAAATCTATAAGGAGATAAATAAAAAATATAACTATTTACCCTTGAATCTTACTAGTTTTAAAGTTCATTTTGTTAATACATTAAATTCTTGTTTTGAGGCCCTTTTTTATAACAAAGTTCCTTTAATGAACTAGCCACAATGTGAAGACTATGCTATGCTCTTTTTAGGTTAGTTGTAAAATGCATGTACAAAGGAATATGAAATAATTTTGAAGATAGTTTTTGACATTGTGCCTTGAATAACTACCATAGAATCCTTCTCCTCCTTTGTTATGCCCACAAAATACCACTCTCATAATTTTTTTATTAGTGACAGGACAAGATACTTTTCTAAAGAATGGAATTCCTCCTTCGATCGTGATAGTAATCTAGGATAGGGTTTTTGACTTTATCAACACTCAAATGTGATAAGGTTTTAGATGTTCCATAATTTCCTTGAATGTCCACATGTGTCTAGCCCTACATATGAGAGTGGTAGTAAGGATGATGTGGAATCTACTCATATCATGGTGGTCATGAACAAGGTAGATTAATGTCAAGGGTGTGGCACAAGATTCAAACATTTCCACCCAAAAGAACATCATTTGATTCTTCAAAATGGTTATGAAGTTGCATAACCTAATTTTTCAAACTAGATCTTGCTATTAAAATACTCTCTATCTCATTAAAAATCAATATCATTACTCCTCTTCGTTGGGTTTTCTTGCCCATGGATCCAAATTGATGGAAGTATCAATTTTGTTGATATGTGTCATTGTTCAAGTTAATTTCCAATTTATGGAAATTCTTATAGTTGAGGGATTCTCTACTTGGTTGTTGTCAAAAGTGATAAGTCTATAGATTAGAATTTCCTGTATAAATATGGAAAATAAAAATACCCATTCTAAATATTGGCCTAACGTGCAAGATGTAGAGAACTATGCGACTTGTTTTCATGACATCACTAGGTTTGTGAATAGGTAGCATGTTTCAGTGGTAAGAGACCTTAAATATGATGAATTTTACCCTAGGATTTTTCTTAGGCATCATAATTGCATATTCACAATTCTAACTAAGGTAGTTGGTTATTTACCCATGGATGACCTTCTCTATGATTTTGTGAGGAAAATAAGGGTATATGGAAAGTAAAAAACTTGTTCATGTGCCCAAAATTGAAGGCGAGTGAGTGGTTAATATTCAATCCAAAAATATAGAGAAATGGTGTTAATGTGTTTCAAAAGCATGAAACCCTAATTTTGGTGAGGGAAACCCTAGGCAGCCAAAGGATGACATCATCGAGGAGATTCTAAGGCCGTAATATAACATTTTTCATGAACTATAAGGTACTTGAAGAATCAAACCTTTTACTCTAATTTCCTCCATTTTAGGCCAATTTTTCCTAAGTCTTAGGAGAAGGCACCTCCTAGAATAGTGATTATTATAGAAATATAGTGCTCACTTGGTGATTAATGCTATGTTATAATGGCTTGGGGGGCTAAAAATTTGAGTTTAAAAGTTGAATTTTGGCGCAAGTGAAAGTTATGGGACTAATACATTTCTCAATGAAACATTATGGAGGCTTAGGGAGGAAATTTTTTATGTTCATTACATTTGTTTTATGTCCACTAATGTGCACACATATTTATTACATATATGTAAACTCCAAATCCACTACATATTGAATATAAAAGTCAAAATGTTCTAGTTAACAAATTTAAGTGCATATTATTATTGCAATGGTGGAGTGGTTAATTATACTTGGAAGGGAATCATTCGACAATGAGTATAGTTACTATGATGGAAATAAAAACCCTAAAATACCATTTAAAATGGTAAATTCCATTAGAAATTTTATAAACAAATAAAATAATCGTGATAAAGTTGGAAATGAAATCCTCTAGACAATTCATAGAGTAACTCTATCCGTTGTCTTTCTCATGTTGTTGAAAGGACTATCTAATTCATTTCTTTCCTTGCATATTTATTTTATGATGTCTTTTGTTTAGCAAACTTTATAACCTCATGATCTTTTTTAGAATTTGGCATTCGATCTTTCCCTTTTGTTCAAGGTCCTGAATGCATAATAGCTAGCATGTAAATAAGAACATTAAATATTAAGATTTGAATTTACTATCAAAATTAATGTTTCAGGTCACATTTTTCATTTTTGAATTTTGGTATCATTATTTATTAGTATTTTTTTCATAGATTTATGCAAGAGTATAAAATGTCTAACATTTTAAGTGGACACTCGATTGATTATAAAATGAGTTTTAGGGTGATATCAAATTTGAAAAAAAGTTTAGAATTTTGATGATTAGATGTTAAGTAAATTAAATTGAAAAAATATTAAAAAAAATAGGGAAATGTTTTGAGAATATTATAAAAATAAGATTTAAAGGATTAAAAATTTTGGATGTGAGAAAAAAAGGTGAAAAAGGAAAAACAAAATTGTACGAATTTACAAGGTAAGTTCCTCAGATAGAACACCAAAGGACACCACTCATAAACAGATCACAGATCAATACACCAGTATTCTTGACATGGTTAAAACCCTCCAAGAGGGAAACAGTCCACGGCCTGAGCCAACACGACCACTTCAAGCAATTTATTAATAAAAGAGTTTTTTTTTTTTTACATAAGCTTCTCTGATGAACGGTCACCCTACAAATGACGTCCATGCTCTTTAAATAGAGATCATGGACCAATCGAGTGTTAAGCCACGGATCTAGTGTCAGTAATACAGATGAGAGAATGAACCATTGAATCACTTCATTTCTAGAACAATCATGATCGTTGGATTGTAAGTTACAAATGTACATAGTAAAGAAACACACTTTACCTAACTCTACACTAGACCAAGTTATACTTAACTATTTCCTATGTGTCCAAATATCCTAACATCCGCCCTTAAGAACAACTTGGGTTAGGATTGAAGGATGTAGGTTTTAACCCTGTACATAAATTACCTGCATACGAATTCTAAAACACAGAAAATAAACAATGCGAGAGCATAACACATAAAACACATATACACAGAGATTTTCCCGTGGATCCCAAAATTGGGACTACCAGCCTGATTTTTGATTTTTTTCCTTTCAATGTTAAAATACATATTTATACATGCCGAAGCATCCAATACCATGGACCAAAAAACCATCACATCCAAAACCATGGACCGAAAAACATCGTGTCCAAAAAACATGTGCGAAAATCATGCAAAAAACCATAGGTGGGTCCGGCCAACCTAACATAGGGTCAAAAACCAAAATTTCTGAGGCGCTGCCCCTGACCCCATAAAGTGGGGTTACGGGTGCCCCTCAAACCCCCTGTGATGTCCCCCCCAACCCCCGATTAACTACGTGGCCTAGTCGTGGAAAGAATATAACACAACCCGACATTCTCCCACTTGTTGTTTCCTTTCCACAGGGGGCCACAAGAGAGCTTAGTCATTTATCCAGCCCTACAACACCCATTGTTTCTCTACACCAAGAGGACTTCTCAGAGCTCACAGATTTTGTCAATGCATCTCCAGTATTCTTCAAAGTGTCCAACTTTACCAGCAACGCCTTTTTGTCTTCTATCATATCCCTCACAAAGTGATACTGAACATCAATGTGCTTTGTCTTTGAATGATATGCAGGGTTCTTTGCCAAGAAAATTGCACTTTGGCTGTCATAGTCGATCCTTATAGCTTCTTGTACTAACCCCATACTTGAACACAATCTCTGCAACCAAACTGCTTCCTTGCTTACATGAGTGGCTGCCATGTATTCTGCCTTTGTAGTTGATAGTGCTGCTACAGATTGTTTTTTACTCGTTCAACTGACTGCACCTCCAAATAGGTTAAACACGTACCCACTTGTAGATCTTCTCTTATCCAGATCTCCAGCCCATTCTGCATCAACAAAGCCATGAATATCCAACACTCTCTCCAATCCTAGTCTTCCTTGGTAGCACAAACCATAATCACTAGTGCCACGCAAATACTAGAAAACCCGCTTCACTGCTGTCCAATGCTCCTTTCTTGGTTTTGACATAAACCTTCTCAATGCTCCCATTGCATGTGCAATGTCTGGTCTAGTACAGACCATTACATACATCAGGCTACCAACTGCACTTGCATATGGAACACAGGACATGTCCTTTTCCTCTTCTTATGTCTTGGGACACTGTTCAACAGATAACCTCACACCTACAGGAATAGGAACCTTCACCAGTTTACTATCTTGCATATTAAATCTCTGCAATATTGTCTCGACATACTTCCTCTAGTTTAACCAGAGATTCCTCTTTGCCCAACCTCTTTTAATTTCCATGCCCAAAATATAGTTTGCAGCACCAAGATATTTCATGTTGAACTTGGAGGACAATTGTGTCTTCAAATCCTGGATAACTTCTTTGTCATTTCCAACCAGCAAAATATCATCCACATATAAGACCAGATAAATAACACGGTCACCAATTAATTTAAAATATACACAATGATCTACTTTGCTTCTGGTGAAGCCAAGTCCCCGTATAAATGTATCAAATTTCTGATACCTCATCCTTGGTGACTGTTTTAACCCATACAGAGACTTCTTTAACTTGCATACCAGTTCTTTCTTACCCTTCACCGCAAAGCCTTTAGGTTTCTTCATGTAGATCTCCTCTTCCAGATCCCCATGAAGAAACGTTGTCTTCACATCCATCTGTTCTACCTCAAAATCAAAAGCAGCAACAACAGATAAAAGTAATCTAATAGAAGTTACCTTGGCAACAGGAGAAAAAATATCACTAAAATCAATTCCCAACACCTGGGAATAACTTTTTGCTACCAACCGAGCTTTGTATTTCTCCACTTTTCCTTCTGCATTTGTCTTCTTTTTTGAACACCCATTTGCTGCCAATGGGTTTCCTTCTAGCTGGCAACTCCACTAGATCCCAAGCCTCATTTTTGTGCAAAGATGCCATTTCATCAACCATGGCCTCTTTCCAGAGTTTTCCATCCTTTGAATCCACTGCTTCCTTCACAGTTCTGGGATCATCATCAGTGACAGACAAAGCAAAATTTGAACAGAAAGTAGATGGACTATACCTTTTTAGCTGCCTTGTTTCTCAAACTGATCTTCTCACAGCTCGAGCTTGTGGATCTTCATCTTCTGATTCCTCTTCTGCTATAGAGTCTGATTTTTCCTCCTTTAGTTCAAACTATATCTTCTCAGGTTCCTTTGGTTGGACTTCATGTTTAATAACATCTTTCACCTCTCTGAACACTACATCTTGGTTGTACACAACCTTCCTTGTTACTGGGTTCCAAAGCTTATAACCCTTTAAACCATCTTATACCGAATAAAGATGCACTTTTCAGATTTACTATCCAACTTGGTTCGTTTCTCTTTTGGAACATGTACATATGCATCACATCCAAATACCCTTAGATGTGAAAGAGAGGGTTTCTTACCAGTCCATACCTCTTGTGGAGTCTTATCCTCCAACGCTGATGAAGGTGACCTATTGACCAAGTAACGTGCAGTATCCACTGCCTCTTCCCAGAATTCCCGTCCTAACTTGGCACCACTAAGCATACTTCTTGCCTTTTCCATCAGCATCTTGTTCATTCTTTCTGCAACTCCATTTTGCTAAAGTGTATATGGAGTAGTCTTCTGTCGTGATATACCACACTTCTTACAGAATTATTCAAATTCCTTGCTGCAAAACTCTCCACCATTATCTATCCTCAGCACCCTTATCTTCTTCTCTGTCTGATTTTCCACGAGAGCCTTAAATTATTTAAACCTGTCAAAGACTTTATATTTCTTCTTGAGGAAATGTATCCATGTATTCCTTGAGAAGTCATCTATAAATGATACATAGTACACAGACTTACCCAGTGATGGAACCTTCACA
Organism: Pinus tabuliformis; assembly: GCA_031772625.1. NCBI lineage: Eukaryota > Viridiplantae > Streptophyta > Pinopsida > Pinales > Pinaceae > Pinus > Pinus tabuliformis. Next base: position 480,257,493 of record CM062820.1, read on the forward strand.
AGTCCAAACACATCACTGTGCACAAGCTCTAATATCTGTTTCGCCCTCTTACCACCAAAGGGGAAACTCACCCGATTCTGCTTCCCATATACACAATTTTCATAGAAATCAAAATCCAGAGAGCTATTACTCATACCTTCTACCATACTTTTACCATGAAGTATTCAAAGGCCCTTCTCTCCAATATGTCTAAGCCTTTGATGCCACAACATGGTCTTTTTTCTAGGGACCACTAGATTTTATGCTCCACTTTCAAGAACCACGGAACTATTGCACGCATAAACAACCGTGCTACCTTATATCTTGTATAGAGTTCCAATCCGAACTCCCCACATCAATACTAGTGCACCCCGAACCATTTTACAGGTATTCTTCTTGAACACTGTTTTTACACCTGCATCATCCAACTTGCTTACAGAAATTAGATTTTTGGCCAATGCAGGAATATGCAGAACACCCAGAAGTGTTCTAACCCTTCCACCTTGCAACTTCAACTTTACGTTTCCATGACCAATGATTCTAGCCTTCCTATCATCCCCCAAGAAGACATCACCACCATCATATTTCTCATACTCGCAGAACCACTCTCTATGGGGAGTGAAGTGAAAGGATGCACTTGAGTCAATCAACCATGCCTCATGGTCTACATGTGTACTTGAAGAAGCCAAGTACACATCCCCACCTTCATCTGAGGTGGCTTTTGCCTCTGCAGAAGGAGCATCATTGTTGGGTTTTGAAAATGTTATTCATTTCCATTACACTTTCACTATTATGTCCATTATATCACCTCCATTCCACCTCCATTTCACTACTATGTCACCACATTCATCCCACTTTCATTATCATTGGGCCACATTTATGTTTTTCCAAACTTGATTAACTCTAAGTCCTTTTAAGTGAATTTTTGGTTAAAAATTAGAAAATAATGTGCATATGCTTATACCTAATAAGTGGGTTGAGATTTTTGACATGTGTAGGTCAAAAGGAGGCTTCTAGAAGACCTTTATGTGGCACCGTAAGGCCAAATTCGAATTTGAGTGGAGAGAATCATGGGATCATGAGGATATGTTTCACATCTCCTAATTGTATTGAAGCTCTAAGAAGACATGTGTCTTATTAGTTCCTATTTTGATTAGGACTCTAGAGGTGACTCTCATTAATGAGATGGCTTCTCATCTTTTTGTATAAATAGGAGATCTCTCTCCTTCTTTTGTTATTTTGTGAGTCTTAGCTTAGCTTGGAGTTTATAGTTCTTCCTTGATGGCTTTTGAAAGCTTTGGAGAGCTTTGTTGTACTTTGTAATTTTGAAGAATTTGAATAAAGCTTTGATGTTCTCAACATGGAAGGAGATGTGAAGTAGATGTTATGAAGCATATTAGGATGTAAGGTAGAGTAGATTTTATTTTGTAATTTTGCTTTGATTTCATTATGTCATTTGATTGCTTTCAAGTTTGATAGATTAGAGTTTCCATTGATGCAATTTTAATTCATGCAAGTGTGTTCAACTGGTTGATTGTAGATTGGTTTTTATTTACATGTTTTTGCATCAAATAGTGACATGAGATTTGCCTCTCTGCTGAACTTTCTCTTATGCTTTTCAATTTCAGTTATGCTTTGATTTCAATCTTATTTATTTGATGTTGTTAGTTAGTTTAGATATGAAATTATTTATGTTATTTGATGTTATCTCCACAGCCATGCCTTAACCCCGAAAAGCTACTTGACGAGCTATCAGATTATGAGTGAAGTGATTTTATTTTACTTTTATCTCTGCAATTAGATATCAGGTTCTTCATGTTATTGACGTTATCTCTAGAGCCATGGCTTAACCCCGAAAAGCTACTTGGCGAGCTATCATATTATAAGTGAAGTGACTTGATTTTACTTTCATTTGCAAGTAGGTAATTTAGATATCAGGTTCTTCATGTTATTGACGTTATCTCCAGAGCCATGGCTTAACCCCAAAAAGCTACTTGGCGAGCTATCGGATTATAAGTGAAGTGACTTGATTTTACTTTCATTTGCAAGTAGGTAATTTAGATATCAATTCTTCATTTTATTGACGTTATCTCCGGAGCCATGGCTTAATCCGGAAAAGCTACTTTGCGAGCTATCACATTATAAGTGAAGTAAATTGATCTTGCTTTCGTTAGTCTGCAATTTTTGGTTTGTTTGAGTGCAATAGTTTAGATTTTATTTCTGTAATTAGATGGGCAGCAGAGACAGTGATTTCATGATCAGTATTTCATCTTTTGTTTGATTTAAGTAGCTACATATTTACATTCCTGTTCAAGTATTAATAGCATGTTTTGAGATCTTTTGAAGTGCTAAGTTTTGGAAGTTACCATAAGGGACATAAACCTTGTCTTCAAATTTACATCCATACTTGACCTTTAAAAGTATTTTTAATACCTTATAATAGGATTTCCATTTGCATTAAACATTTTAGGAGATCAACAAGAACAAAACCCCAAAACAAGATAAAAAACTATAAAACAACGAAGTAAGAAAAAATGTTAACTAAGCACATATGGTGCACCACACTTCATTAGTTTACGATACCCGGGTTGATAATTTATGTAGAGAAATTTAAGATGAAAAATTGACTAGACATTTTTGGTACCTTTGCCGGAGAAGTGTAATTAGGAGACCTTATTTCTTACATCTAAAATTTTTTTAATAATTCTTGAGTATGCTCTCTCCCTGCACTTTGTGTGATCTGGAGGATCAGAAAAAGGATTGTTATGTAAAAAAAAAATTAATAATTTCTTGAGTATGCTCTCCTCCTGCACTTTGTGTGATCTGGAGGATCAGAAAAAGAATTGTTATGTAAAAAAGAAAGGAGACAAAATAAACTTCATCATTTCAATTGACTCAATAAAAAAAAAATGAAAAATAAAAAAAAATAATAATAAAAATCCAACTTCTTTGATAGGTTCAGTTGTCCAAGATTGATTGTTATGGTTTGTAGTGGTCCTCAAAACACTGTGTCCTGTTTTAATAAGATTCTGCAAATTAGCTGCAGAATGCAGTCTGATTCTGCAGCTAACTATGAATTCCACAACTAATTTCAAGGTTTAGCATGTTACAGGCATCCAATGAAGAAACCAACCACATGGGCATCTCTGGAATTGTCTCGACATGGATCCTATCCTAGTCACCCAACCCAGATTGATAAAAAATCAGCTTAAGACCTCAGTCAAAGTCCTGTTTTTAGCATATTTTACTTGAAGTCTTTGCTGCCTGAAATTGAAAATCATTAATCCTTCTTATAAAATTTCACAATTTCAGAGAAAAAAAAGAAAAGAAATCAATGGTTATCCCCAATTCTAGTTTCCATTGTGGCTTCAATAGAAATCTGCATTCCTGTTTGAAGCTTTGGCCTTAAAACAAACCTGCAAGAACATTAAAAAAAATAAAAATCAAAAGTGCAAATTCAACAGATAGAATTGCTTGGACTGTTGTAAAGAAAAATAAGATGAGAAAAAAAAAACTCTTGTATGGCTTTCAAAATAGTGTTTGCAGTTTCCTTGGGTTGGTGTTATGAATCGCTCTCAGGCAGATATCAGCAAAAGTGTTGAAATGGCTGTTGCAAAACGAAGAGAGCTAGAATATTTTTCAAATAATATAGACCATAAACGTATAGCACACAGAATGGGATTAGAACATCTTGTGAAGATGCTTTCAAAGCATCTTGAAACTGTAATTAAGTTACCATCCCGAGCCTTCAGTCATTTACCAACAAAACTATTGCTGATATTGAAACAAGAGTTGAGTCGACTTGGAAAACCGATTGCTTATGATGCTGGAGGACAATTGTATGCCATTTTGGAGATTTGTTTCACTGATTCATACACTGAGAATACATCTGAAAACAATTTTTCTCTCAGAAATTCATTTCACAACCGAATGCAGCAACTCAGGAAAACACAAAACACTGAAAAATGTCAAACTTCAAGTACATGATATGGCCAAACGGAGACGAATTTGAGAAAAATAAAACATGGGTTCTTTTCGAAATAGGGTCAGTTCGATAACCCAAAAATCGTTTTAAGAATTTTGTGGTCGTTTGAGAGAATTTCTCGGTTCTTTGAAGCCTCTTTTTGCCTACCACGTGAAGAAAAACAGATTTTAATTAATGAACAGGCTGTGATTTAATTCAGCAAGGGAATTCTGATTTAGGAATCAACTATGTGTTGGCATCTAACCTTACTCCACCACGTCTCCCACCCTTAATGCCTCCCGTCTTTAATAAGCTTGCACTTGACTCTCACACCTGTTTAGAGACGTATCCCAATTGAACACGACGCTTCTCCATTGCACCCATTTAACGACTATTCCTATGTTCTTTCGTTCTTGTAGGTTACTTGGCATTGTACTCACTAAAATAGTGGCACAGGAGTTGGTACTCGTGGATCTTGTCTTCATTGACAAGTTCTGTGTACATGTTTGATTTTATTATGACGTGCCTGGCAGTCTAACTATACTTTCAGCCAAAACTCTGCAATGAAACGATCTCTGTCAACTCGTAATCCCATGAAAAGCACTAATCAAGCTCATGACTATTTTCCACTTCATCTTTATCAAACTGTACTTACAGCTAGGTTGGATTATATGCTTTGGTTTCACCTCGCTGAGATTGATCCAACCATTAAAGCTCCTGAGTAGCGAGTATTTGACATCATAATAAATGACAAAAATATACATCATATATCCTTAAGGAAGTGGGGAGCTTTGCTGCTGTTTGGTGGCAGTATACTGTAAGCAATTTGAATAAATCAACAATTAGTATACAGCTGAATCTAGTTTCTAGAATTCCTTTAATCAATAGTCTTGAGACTGTCTTTTAGCTATGGAATGCAGCTTGATTCCATAGCTAACTGGCAATTCCGCAACCATTTTCATACTTCTATAGGTTATTGGTGTCAAGAGACGAAACAAACCACATAGGTAGCTGGGAAAATGTCAGTACATGGATGGTGTCCTATTCATTTGATCCAAGTTGATGAAAAAGACCCCGGTCAAAGGGAAGTCAAGGTGTGTGTTATCACTAAGTTGCCACACTAAGTCGCCGCATGTCAAGAAAAAATTAATAATTTTGAATCAATGAAATGAATAAGTTATTTGCTCACTTTTTTGAAGGTATTGATTAATTTTGAACTGATGATGAAAGATGAATGGTTAACTTTTTATTCAAGATTTTTAGCTACAGACACTGTGCACATTCCGCAGCTAAAGTCCAATTCCGCACCTGTTCTCCAGCTAAAAAAACCTCATTGTTTAAATCAACCTAACTTTCTCATACGAAATCAGATTTTGATGATTCAAGTATTGTTGGAAAGAGATCAACAAGATCTACACAATGAGAAATCAATCATTAGAGTTTGAAATGGTAAATAATAAAATAAATTGCTGAAAAGAAGCAACATTCAACTTGGGGCACCAATTCCAAATCAGGTATAAATTCTTTTGATTTTTCCTTTGAGAAGTTGTTTCATTAATACAAATTTTTAGTTTTGTATGTAAATATCATAACTAGAGAGATTGATCACCTCTCTCCTTTGATAATCTTATATTCTGTTGCAGAAGAAGTATTAGTTTTTTGCAGGTTCCGGGAGGAAGGACAAATGACTATAAGAGAATGATGTCTCTCTAAGAGACCAATTTGTTTCATAAGAGGATGATCAGCAACAAAGAGGAAATATGTTGATGCAAAATCAGATCCAAACACTTGAAAAACTTTCATATACTATTATTTCCATCACATCCATACCTCATAATAAACCATTCACCTGATTTCACTCCATATTTTCCATTTACATTTGCATACATTTTCTATCTCTTTTTGTCCATTTATAACCGACAAATAAAAGCAAGAGGCTCATTCACATGCTTATTGCCCATTTCCATTTCTGCTCTCCATTGCCATCTTCCATTTTCATCTTTCATTTCCTGTCATTTTCATTTCGCAAATAAGCCTTGCTTCAATGCAAATTATTGAGTCCATAGTCCTTTGAGCCTAAGTTCCTTGTAAAAACACCTTGAGGTTTGCATGCCTTAATGACAAGTTCTCATGCTGACAAACAATGGGAATACATTAATGTCCATTGCTCATCAGATCTTCTAGGTGACTCGACATCGGCAAAACTATTCGTACCTAGCAAGATGTGTTTGGGCATCTTGACTCTTATTGTCATCAATGGTGAGAGTTCTCGTGTTGATTAGTGGCATCCATCAATGGCCACTAAGTCAACAATTTCCTACTATGTTCGACAGTAGAACATCTTTTCACATAGTAGGAATTGTGCCAATGAGTTTTGAAGACATGAAGACTATTATTTTTAGCATTTTGGAGCAGATTCAACAAGTTTTAATAGAAGCAATAAAAAGTCATCTTAACTCTTCATCCATGACTCCTCTTGTTCAGCCACTTGAAGAAAAATATGATCAGAATTTTGCAACCACCACACATACAACTCATCCATTCCAAAGGGTAAGTTAAGGTACGTCATTTTCTAATTTTTGACCATAGAATTACATAAAAAGTTAGAATGATAATTGTTGGAAAAACATTTCTCTTCCTGATTTCATAAAATTGCCAATACCATCAGTTGGGGGGGAATACATTCATCTTCATATTTTGCCATGTCCATTCAGGAGCCCACATACTTCCAACATATATTAACTATTACATTGTTATTATGAACATACAATGGCTTTTCAAAAAGTGCTTAAAGGATAAATTGGATACAAACAAAATCATGGTTGTCACACAAGAACCAACCATCATGCAATCCAATAAAGATATACTTTGCAACAATAATCAAAATATCATTATGCAAAGTTCAAATATCAAAATAGAATGAAAAAAAAATGGTTGTAACACAAGAACCAACCATGTTGCAATTCAAGTAAAACACTTTGCAGAAATATGAAGTTATCAAATGATATCATGCAAAGTTAAGCTAAAGCTCAAGGATCAAAAGAATTAATGTAATATATATTGCATGAGGACATGCAATAGCTTCAGTTGGGTGGTATGTTGGGTCTTGAAAATGTCATTCATTTCCATTACACTTTCACTATTATGTCCATTATATCACCTCCATTCCACCTCCATTTCACTACTATGTCACCACATTCATCCCAATTTCATTATCATTGGGCCACATTTATGTTTTTCCAAACTTGATTAACTCTAAGTATTTTTAAGTGAATTTGCGGTTAAAAATTAGAAAATAATGTGCATATGCTTATACCTAACAAGTGGGTTGAGATTGTTCACCTGTGTAGGTCAAAAGGAGGCTTCTAGAAGACCTTTATGTGGCACCCTAAGGCCAAATTCGAATTTGAGTGGAGAGAATCATGGGATCATAAGAATATGTGTCACATCTCCTAATTGTATTAGAACTCTAAGAAGACATATGTCTTATCAGTTCCTATTTTGATTAGGACTCTAGAGGTAGAGGGAGAGATTTATGGACTCTCGTTAATGAGATGGCTTCTCATCTTTTTGTATAAATAGGAGATCTCTCTCCTTCATTTGTTAGTTTGTGAGTCTTAGCTTAGCTTAGAGTTTATAGTTCTTCCTTGATGGCTTTTGAAAGCTTTGGAGAGCTTTGTTGTACTTTGTAATTTTGAAGAATTTGAATAAAGCTTTGATGTTCTCAACATGGAAGGAGATGTGAAGTAGATGTTATAGAGCATATTAGAATGTAAGGTAGAGTAGATTTTATTTTGTAATTTTGCTTTGATTTCATTATGTCATTTGATTGCTTTCAAGTTTGATAGATTAGAGTTTCCATTGATGCAATTTTAATTCATGCAAGTGTGTTCAACCGGTTGATTGTAGATTAGTTTTTCTTTACATGTTTTTGCATCAAATAGTGACATGAGATTTGCTTCTCTGCTGAACTTTTTCTTAATCTTTTCAATTTCAGTTATGCTTTGATTTCAGTGTTATTTATTTGTTGTTGTTAGTTAGTTTAGATATGAAATTCTTCATGTCATTTGATGTTATCTCCAGAGCCATGTCTTAACCCCGAAAAGCTACTTGGCGAGCTATCGGATTATGAGTGAAGTGATTTGATTTTAGTTTCATCTCTGCAATTAGATATCAAGTTCTTCATGTTATTGATGTTATCTCCAGAGCCATGGCTTAACCCCGAAAAGCTACTTGGCGAGCTATCGGATTATAAGTGAAATGACTTGATTTTACTTTCATTTGCAAGTAGGTAATTTAGATATCAGGTTCTTCATGTTATTGACGTTATCTCCAGAGCTATGGCTTAACCCCGAAAAACTACTTGGCGAGCTATTAGATTATAAGTGAAGTGACTTGATTTTACTTTCATTTGCAAGTAGGTAATTTAGATATCAATTCTTCATGTTATTGACATTATCTTCGGAGCCATGGCTTAACCCAGAAAAGATACTTGGCGAGCTATCGGATTATAAGTGAAGTAAATTGATCTTGCTTTCGTTAGTCTGCAATTTTTGGTTTGTTTGAGTGCAATAGTTTAGATTTTATTTCTGTAATTAGATGGGTAGCAGAGACAATGATTTCATGATCAGTATTTCATCTTTTGTTTGATTTAAGTAGCTGCATATTTACATTCTTGTTCAAGTATTAATAGTATGTTTTGAGATCTTTTGAAGTGCTAAGTTTTGGAAGTTACCATAAGGGACATAAACCTTGTCTTGAAATATACATCCACACTTGACCTTTAAAAGTATTCTTAGGACCTTAGAATAGGATTTCCATTTGCATTAGACACTTTAGGAGATCAACAAGAACAAAACCCCAAAACAAGAATAAAAGCTATAAAACAACGAAGTAAGAAAAAGGTTAGCTAAGCACATATGGTGCACCACACTTCATCAGTTTACGATACTTGGATTGATAATTTATGTAGAGCAATTTAAGATGTTAAATTGACTAGAAAATCATCAAATACCTTTCCTTTATCAGGAGCTTTAGATTTACAGTCCCTTTTGTGGTGCCCTTCCTTTCCGCATTTCCAGCACACAACCTTTATAGGTTTTCCTGGAGATTTAGATCTACCTCTAGATTTAGATCTCCCACTCGATGACTTATTTTTGTTTCTGTTCTGGGACCGTCCTTGTACAGACAAGGCATCACCATTCTGGCTCTCCGTATTTTTCCATCTCATCTCCTCGGTCAGCAAGGATGAGACTATTTCATCAAACTTCAAGGCAGTTGCATTACTATCTATTGCAATAACCAGACTATCCCACGAATCTGGTAGAGAACACAACAAACTGATGCACTTATCTTCATCTAAAATTTTAATATCAACAAATAATAACTAACTTACCACAGTATTAATTGCGTTTAGATGTTCTGTCACTGAGTCTCCATCTTTCATCCTCAGGTTATACATCTTTTTCCGCAGGAAGAGTTTATTCACTAGAGACTAAGATTGGTACAAAGTTCCTAATTTGTCCCACAAAGCCTTCGCTATAGCTTCCCCTGATACATTCAACAATACTGAATCTGAGTCACACAATCGTATTGTGCTAATTGCCTTCCGATCCAACTTCTTCCATTCTTCATCGGACACTCCTGTTGGTTTAGTACCCAGATCTACTGTGATCCACTGATCTTTATCCACCAACAGATCCTCCATCTTGAGTTTCCACAACTCAAAACTTTGACCATTAAATTTCTTGATCTCTATCTTTCCACTGCTCGCCATCTTCTTTCACCAACAGAATCAATCTCACAGATCTTCCACTGAACAGGGTCTACCATAGGCCCAAGCAAAACCCCTCAGCAACAAAGGTGTCCCCTTGAAGTCAAAACAGCTCTGATACCAAATGTAGGTTTTAACTCTGTACAGAAATTTCCTGCATACGAATTCTAAAACACAGAAAATAAACAATGCGAGAGCATAACACATAAAACACATATACATAGAGATTTTTTCGTGGATCCAAAAACCGGGACTACCAGCTTGATTTTTCATTTTTTTCCTTTGAATGTTACAATACATATTTATACATGCTGAAGCATCCAATACCATGGACCGAAAAACCATCGCGTCCAAAACCATGGACTGAAAACCATCGTATCCAAAAAACATGTGCAAAAATCATGCACAAAACCATAGGTGGGTCCGCCCAACCTAACATAGGGTCCAAAACCAAAATTTTCTGGGGCGCTGCCCCAGACCCCATAAAGTGGGGTTACGGGTGCCCCTCAAACCCCCAATTAACTACGTGGGCTAGTTGTGGAAAGAATATAACACAACCCAACAAAAGATGTACAAATATGACACAATAGGAGAAGGAAGGAGGCATTAGAGCCTATCCGCCCTTAATGACATCTTCCTAAACTCCAACCACAAGTCGAAGTTTAGTAAACTTTGCCTCTGTGAGAAACTTTGTAAAGATGTCTGCAACTTGATCATCTGTTGAACAATATTGCACTTCAAGAACATGGTTATGAATGGGCTTTCTGATGAAGTGCATGTGTAGTTCAATGTGTTTGTTGCGCTGATGTTGGATTGGATCTTTGCATAGTTGAATGGCACTTTTATTATCACACCAAAGTGTAATTGGATGATGCTGCTGAAATCCAAACCCTGACAAGATCTGATGGAGCCACAGGGATTCCTTACTAGCTTCTACAGCACCACGATACTCTGCTTCTATTGAAGAAAGATAAATGGCACTTTGTTTCTTGCAAGCCCATGCAATAGGTTCAGAACCAAGAGTGAATACATAATCGGCAGTAGGCTTCTGATCATCGGGGTCACGAGCCTAATCGGAATTAGTGAAACCAACCAATCGAGGAGATGCTTATGCACTGTAATGAATCCTAAACTGAATTGTACCTCGAACATAACGAAGTATTCTTTTAGGTGCTTTCCAATGACTTTCATGTGCGTTTTACATAAATCAAGCAATAAGGCCAACAACAATGGAAAGGTTAGGATGAGTATGGGTTAGATACAAAAGTTTTACTACAAGTTGATGGTATAAGGTAGCATCAACTTCAGGTGAAGTACAAGTGACTGAAAGTTTGGCTCAAGACTGAAAGGGAGAAGGGGATGGCTTACAATCTTCCATGTGAAAGTGGGGTAGAAGATCACAGGCATACTTGGACTAGGAAAGGGAAATACCTTCCTTGGATGGCAAGACTTGAAGACCAAGAAAATAATGCAAGTTTCCTAAGTCTGTCATTTCAAACTTCTTTTTAAGGTTGGACTTCACATGGTTTATAAGGTTGGGATCACTACCAGTAATGATAAGATCATCAACATAAAGAACAAGAATGATAAGAGACTTACCCACTTTCTTGGTGTAGAGAGTATTATTAAAATGACACCTAGAAAAGCCAATATCTAAAAGAAAGCTATCCATTTTGGCATACCAAGCCCGAGGGCCTTACTTGAGACCATAAAGGGATTTCTTAAGCCACCATACAAGGCTAGAGTCTATTTGTATATAGCTAGGAGGTTGTACCATATAGATTTCTTCATGCAAGTCCCCATGCAAGAACGCAGATTTAACATCCATCTGATGGACTTCCCATTTGAAAGAGGTAGCAAGGGAAAGAACAAGGTGGATAGAGTTCATTTTGGCAATAGGGGAGAAGGTTTCAGTATAGTCAATTCCTTGAACTTGTGAAAAACCCTTAGCAACAAGATGAGCTTTATGTTTATCAACTTTTCCATCTAGTCCAAACTTGGTTCTGTAAACCCATTTGCATTTAACAAGTTTTCGTTCCTTTGGAAGAGGAACAAGATCCCATGTATCGTTTTCCAATAATGAATGATATTCTTCATTCACAACTGCGTCCCAATCTAGATGTCTTGAAGCTTCTGAAAAGGTGTCAAGATCATAATTCGCTAAAGCTTGAGCCAGTAAATAAGAGGCTCTATCAAACTGAGAACATGTACGTCGTTGATCTATAGGATCACCTGCAAGAGAACTTATTGCATCTTGAGTAGAATGGACCCATTTTGGAAGCTGAGGAGTTGAAGGAGGATCCTGAGAAGGTGGGGGAGGATTTTCATCCTCGTCGTCATCATATGAAGAATAAATATTTTCAGAAGCAGAAGGGATAGAGAGAGGTGGCACATCTGTCAAGCTAGGCTCGTAGGCCAATATATTTTCAATAAACTTTACATCTCTTCTAATGATAACATTTTTGGACTTAAGTGGAATAAGTATATATCCTTTGACATCTTCAGAATATCCAACAAAAATACATTTTTCACTCTTAGGTTCTAAGGCTTTATGTTTCTCATCTGAAATATGGGTCCATGCTTCACTTCCAAAAACATGAAAGTGACTGACATCTACTTTAATTGAGCTCCATGCTTCTTCTGGAGTGATATTCTTTAAAACCTTAGTAGGAGTGCGATTTATTATGTAATTTGCATAGTTAATTGCTTCTGCTGAAAAATTAAGACTAAGTCATTTAGATTGAAGCATACAATTAGCCATTTCCTTTAAGATGTGATTCTTCCTTTCAGCTACATCATTTTATTATGGAGTATATGGAACAGTATGTTGCATTTGAATTCCATGCTCAGCGTAAAAGTTGATGAATTTGTTGTTAACATATTCTCTGCCATTATTTGATCTTAGCTTAAGAATTTGATGTCTAGATTTTTTCTCAACAAAGGCCTTAAAGGCCAAGAACATGTTAAAAACTTGACTCTTGAGTTTTAAGAAGTATGCCCAAGTGTGTCCAGAGAAATCATCAATGAAAGTTAAGAAATACTTGTAGCCAGAGAATGAAACGACTGGAAGTGGACCACATAAATCACTATGCACAAGTTGTAAAGAGGCTGAGGCATGCCAAGAGGCACATTTTTCAAAACTATCTTGATGATGTTTTTCGAGTACACATTCGGAACAAACACCATCTCTACAAGATACCATAGGAAGACCTGTCACCATATTTTATTTACATAGATTTTGAAGGGAGCGATAGTTTAAGTGACCAAATCACTCATGCCAAAGTTTTCTCACTTCATCATTATGAGCAAAAAATACCAAGGGAAGTGTTGACGAACCAAAGTTGTTAAACTTATACAGCCTTGTAGAATCATTAGCAAAGCCAGTAGCTAAAATATGTCTAGGATCTCTTAGGTACATAATTACAACATCGTGAGGTGAAACTTCAACGATTTTATCTTCACCTGAATGAGTTATCTGATATACAGATAGAAGGTTGCAGAATAAGGTTGGAACACATAATACATCATTAAATTGACCATTGTCTAGATGAATAGTTCCAGTCCCTACAAAACTAAGAGATCTATCATCACCAACATATGTTGGGTGTGGAGCATGATTATTTAGAGGTCTTTGTTTTAGCTGGATGTATACCCCAGGAAGTTTGTACACCCCTCCACGCGGGGGGGTGTGGGGGGGACTTGTCCCCCCGCGGGGGTTCGGGGGGGGCCCATCCCCCCCGGCTGGGGGCCTGGGGGCCAGCAGTCCCTTGGCGGGGGTTTCGGGGGCAGTGCCCCCAAAGCTAAAAACAGATGTAAAATTGCCTTGTAAAAGTATAATAATTTCTAGTCAATCTGGGCCGTTCATTAGGTGGATGATCTGACGGTAGAACTTATGTTTAGTTTAGGGTATTTTTCCCTAAAGGGCAACCCCTCTCTTTGTATGAAGGCATTGTATTGAGGCTATGCAATAGATGTGTATTCTCCGAGCGAGAAACAGAGGGGTAAGACTGTGAGAGAAAACAGAGGATATTATAGTGAATCTGCTATAGGTTGTGTCTCTTCATTTTGCTGGATAATAGAAAGAAAGGACTGGCTATTTGGGGTGGATGTAGCCCAAACTGGGTGAACCCCGTATATATGTGTTTCTCTGGTTTTATGCATTTTCTGTGTTTATATTTATGCAATATTCTATGTGTTCCATTGCTCTGTAATATATAATTTTCTAACAACTGGTATCAGAGCTGAACTTCTATTTGGCTGATAAAATTGTAGGAAAGAAGGGTTCCTCGTTCGAGTGGGAGCAATGGCGGAAGATGGTAAGTTTAGGGTCAAGAAATTTAATGGACAAAACTTCTTGCTGTGGAAGATGCAGATGGAAGATTATCTGTATTAGATATATCTGTACCTACCATTGGGCAAAAAACTAAGATGCCGATGGGCATGACAAATGAAGAATGGAACCTTCTCGATAAAAAGGAACTCGAAACAATACGGTTGTGCCTCGTAGCGTCGGTCGCCTTCAACATTTCAAAAGGAAACAATGACACAGGGTTTGATTAAGGCTTTGGCGAAACTATATGAAAAACCCTCGGCCTCAAACAAGGTATTTCTTATGAAATGGTTATTTCATATGAAGATGTTAGAAGGTGGATCTATTGCAGACCATTTAAATGATTTTAATACTGTTACAAGTCAGTTAAGTTCTATAGGGGTAAAATTTGATGAAGAAGTTAGAGCTCTATTATTCTTGTGCTCATTGCCAGAAAGTGGGAATGGTTTAGTAATGGCCATTAGTAACTCTGTTTCTGGATCTAGTACTTTAAAGTTTGATGATGTTGTCGGTGCTATCCTTAGCGAGGAAATGCGATGGAAAAGTTCTGGTGAGACATCGAGTAATGCTTTAAGTGCAAAGTCTAGGGGAAGAAAAATGGAAAGAGGAAAGAGCTCAGGATATCACAGTAAATCAAGGAAAGACAGATCCAAGTCCAAATCAGGGATAGTGTGCTGGAAATGCGAAAAGAAAGGACACCTAAAAAAAGACTATAGATCTCGGAAAGGAAAAGAAGGAGATGCATAGTAAGAAAACAATCATGAAGCAAATGTGACAGGTGAGGTGTTACAAGATGCTTTGATTCTTTCTTTCGAAAATATTACTGATTCATGGGTGGTAGATTCAGGGGCCTCATTCCATGCCACACCAGATAAGAAATATTTTCATGAATATGTTCAAAGAGATTTTGGACGAGTCCGTTTGGGTGATGATAAACCCTGTAAAATTGTTGGAATGGGTAAGGTTCTTGTAAAACAACAGAATGGAAACCAATGGCTACTAAAGGAGGTAAGGCATGTTCCAAATCTAAAGAAAAATGTGATTTCAACAGGGCAGTTATGTGGTGAAGGTTGTGTGACAACTTTCATAGATAAAGCTCGGAAGGTCACCAAAGGAGCTCTGGTAATAGCAAAAGGCGAAAAAGTTGGTACATTGTATTTATGCAATGGTATTTCTAACTCTGTTAATGCTTTAACTTCCAAAGGAGCAGATGCAACATTATGGCATCATAGGCTCAGACACATGAGTGAGAAGGGGATGAAGATTCTTCACTCAAGGAATTTGTTGTCGGGTTTGAAGAATGTTGATTTGTACTTCTGTGAGAATTGCATTTATGGAAAACAGAAGAGAGTCAGATTTCCTAGAGTTGGGAAAGAAAAGAAGAGCGGAAAATTAGAGATTGTACATACAGATGTATGGGGACTTGCTCAGGTATCATCTCTCGGTGGCTCTCATTATTATGATACTTTTATTGATGATGCAACTAGAAAAGCTTGGATTTGCATTATTAAGAATAACACCGATGTATTTGATACTTTCAAGAAATGGAAAGCTTTGGTTGAGATTGAGACAGGAAAGAAATTGAAGTGTCTCAGATCAGACAATGGAGGTCAATATTGCAGCAAAGAGTTTGATAGGTACTGTTCAGAGCATGGAATTCACAGAGAGAAGACAGTTCCAAGAACACCACAAGAAAATGATGTGTCAGAAAGGATGAACAGAACAATCATGGAGCGTGCAAGGTGCATGAGATTGCATGCAGGATTGCCTCTACAATTTTGGGCAGATGCTGTAGATACTGTTGTTTATCTAATAAACAGAGGGCCTTCAAGTTCCTTGGATGGTGGTGTTCCAGAGGAAGCATGGACAGCTAAAAAGGTAAACTACTCTTTTTTAAAGCCTTTTGGTTGTGAGGACTTTGTCCATATTAATAAAGAAAATAGAACAAAGCTTGAGGCAAAATCAAAGAAATGTACCTTTATTGGATATGGTGTTAATGATTTTGGTTATCGCTTATATGATTATGAAAATCACAAAATCATTAGGAGCAGAGATGTAATATTCAATGAAAAGGTCTTGTATAAGAATCAGTTGCAGGAAAAGAAACAGGAAAAGGAAAACAAGGAATACACAGTTCTTGATGAGATCACTGAAAAAGTAAAGGTGCTTGAAAATAATAATAATCAACAACCACAACAACAACAACCACCACAACAGCAACAGGCACCCCAAACACCTGAAAGTGGTGTTAGAAGATCTACCGGGATAAGTGTACCCCCTGAATGATACTCTCCTTCATTATATTATTTATTGTTGACTAATTCTGGTGAACCCAAATGTTATGAAGAAGCAATGTAGGTTGAAAGCAGGAAGAAGTGGGAGGTAGCCATGGAATAAGATATGGACTCCTTAATGCATAACTAGACTTGGGACTTAGTCAGGATGCCTGTAGGAAAAACTACATTGAAGAATAAATGGGTTTATAGGCTGAAGGAAGAAGATGGAGGAAAACAAGTACAAAGCTAGACTTGTGGTGAAGGGGTTTTCACAGAAGAAAGGTATTTATTTTGATTAAATATTTTCTCCTGTTGTTAAAATGACTTCAATCAGAACTATTTTAAGTCTAGTAGCAGTTGAAGATTTGCATCTTGAGCAGTTAGATGTAAAGACAACCTTTCTCCATGGGGATTTTGAGGAAGAGATATATATGCAGCAGCCATAAGGATATGAGGTAAAAGGGAAGGAGAAACTAGTGTGCAAGTTGAGGAAGAGCTTGTATGGCTTAAAACAGGCTCCAAGGCAGTGGTATCTAAAATTTGACAAGTTTATGTCTGAACAAGGTTATACTAGATGTCACTCTGATCATTGTGTTTATCTAAAAAGAAAAATGATGGCAGCTATATTATATTGTTATTGTATGTAGATGACATGCTTGTTGCAGGGTCTAACATGTAGGAAATAAATGTGCTCAAAAGAAAATTGGCAAATTCATTTGCAATGAAGGATTTGGGAACTGCAAAACAAATCCTTGGTATGAGAATAACTAGAGACAGGAAAAATCACAAATTAACATTATCTCAGAATGTGTACATACAAAAGGTGTTGAAAAGATTTAATATGCACAATGCAAAACTAGTTAGTACACCTTTTGCCAGCCATTTCAGACTTAGTATGGAAATGTGCCCA
This sequence comes from Pinus tabuliformis, assembly GCA_031772625.1. Lineage (NCBI taxonomy): Eukaryota > Viridiplantae > Streptophyta > Pinopsida > Pinales > Pinaceae > Pinus > Pinus tabuliformis. The sequence continues at coordinate 480,274,725 of CM062820.1, forward strand.
AAGACCTAAGAAGACATGGATTATATGTCTAAAGTTCCATATGTATCAGCAGTTGGAAGCTTAATGTATGCAATGGTCTGCACAAGGCCTGATATTGCACATGCAGTGGGAGTTGTAAGCAGGTACATGAACAATCCAGGAAAGGAACATTGGATGGTAGTGAAATGGGTTCTCAGATATTTGAAAGGTACCACAGATCAAGCATTATGCTTTGGTGGTTCAAACATTTCTCTACAGGGATATGTTGATGCAGATATGGCAGGTGACAGAGATAACAAGAGGAGCACTACAGGATATGTATTTACTGTAGGTGGAACAGCTATCAGTTGGGTTTCAAAAATCCAAAGTGTTGTTGCACTTTCAATAATAGAAGCAGAGTATGTTGCTGCTATAGAGGCTAGTAAAGAAATGATTTGGTTACAAAGGTTTATGGGTGAATTGGGTAAGGAGCATGATATGGGAACATTATACAGTGATATCCAAAGTGCCATTCATCTTGCAAAGAACTCAACATTTCATTCTAGGGCCAAACACATATAGCTCAAGTACCATTTCATATAATCAGTGTTGGAAGATGGAGAGTTGAAGTGGGAAAAGATACACACTAGCCAGAATCCTACAGATATGCTAACAAAAGTTGTAACCAGGGAGAAAATGAGAATATGCTCAGTTTCAATTGGTCTTCAAGGATGATGATGAAGATGACAAATAGCTAGGTCCAAAGAGGAGTCATTGTCCAACAAATGAAGTAGTGGTGGAGTTGCTACAATCATTCTCCAAGTGGGAGATTATTGGGTGTGGAGCATGATTATTTAGAGGTATTTGTTTCAGCCAAATGTATACCCCAGGAAGTTTGTATACCCCTCCACGCGGGGGGGTGCGGGGGCGACTTGTCCCCCCCACGGGGGTTTGGGGTGACCCATCCCCCCCGGCTGGGGGGTCCAGGGGCCAGCGGTCCCCCGGCGGGTGTTTCTGGGGTAGCGCCCCTAAAGCTAAAAATAGATGTAAAATTGCCTTGTAAAAGTATAGTAATTTCCAGTCAATCTAGGCCATTCATTAGGTGGATGATTTGATGGTAGAACTTATGTTTAGTTTAGGGTTTTTTGACCTAGAAGGCAACCCCTCTCTTTATATGAGGGCATTGTATTGAGGCTGTGTAATAGATGTGTATTCTCCGAGTGAGAAACAGAGAGGTGAGGTTGTGAGAGAAAACAGAGGATGTTACAGTGGATCTGTTGTAGGTTGTGTCTCTTCATTTTGCTGGATAATAGAAAGGAAGGACTGGCTGTTCGGGGTGGATGTAGCCCAAACTGGGTGAACCACGTATATCTGTGTCTCTCTAGTTTTATGCATTTTCTGTGTTTATATTTATGCAATATTCTATGTGTTCCATTGCTCTGTAATATATAATTTTCTAACAACATATATATTTTTGGTGTTACAATCATTTAAAGAAGAAAACATGGCTTTGTTTTTGGCCATGTGATAAGAAGCTCCAGAATCAATGAACCACTCATGAGAATGGGAAGAAGAAGATACATTAAGTGCATAACCAGACTGAGATGCTTGACAACCACATGCAGAAAGTGATACTCCTAAAGATGAAGTTGAAGTTGAAGAATGATCCAAATGGATGTTATGCTTCTTCATTGCTGCTTCCAAGGCTTCCATCTTCTTAAAGCATTTGGATTCTAAGTAGCCATCTCGATTACAAAAGTTTCAATGTCTATTTGTATTATTCCTTTTGTTTTTATTTTCCTTATCATTTTGTTGAATTGTTTTTTCATTTTGAGACTGAAATTGCTTAGGACCCTTGTTTGGTTTAGGATGATTCTTTTTAGGATACTGCTTCTTTGAATTCGGTTGTTGTTGGGCAGCTAAGGCTTTCTTAGAAGAGTTTCCAAGATTAAGAAGACCAAGATGTAAGAGTTTTTCTTCTTCTCTTATTAAAGAATCACAAAAGTAATCAAAAGAGGGGGACTTGTAGTCTTGTCCCTAAGAAATACATGCTTCTCTAGTAGAATGGAAGGTGGAAACAAACACAGAGTAGGTTGGTCCCTACTTAGTAAGAATAGAATAGATAAGGCTACCATCTTCTCTCTTTACCTTAACACCTTCCAAGAGAAGTCTAAGGGTCTTGAACTTGGACAAAAAATCTTCAATGGAAGAAAAAATAGTGGGGTCCAATGTAAGCAACTCATTTTCGAGTTGATGGGCTCTAATTTCATTTTTAATTCCGAAAAATTTAGTGATTTGTTTCATTTCTTCAATAGGGGTATCAAGTTATGCGATATGGAATCTAAGGTTTGGAGAAATATACATCCCTATCAACCCACGTACTTGATCTTGCCTATTTTTCCATTTGGCTGCGTTATCTTCATCTTTAGGTTTAGTTTCTTGGCCTGAGGCTACTCTCTAAATACCTTTACTTCTAAGTAAATCCACAATGTAGTACCACCATTGGAAGTAGTTGGTGTTGTCAAGAATACTAGTGTGTTGATTTGTGATCTATTTGTGAGCGATGTCCTTTGGTGTTCTATCTGAGGAACTTACCCTATAAATTCCTAAGTCAGTTCAAAGGAATGTGACATAACCTTAGATAAAAGGAATAAAGAAAGGCGAGAGAGCAAAAAAATTTAATGGGAGATCACTTAAAAGGAAATAGAAGGTTAAAATAAAAAAAAATCGGGCAGTAATGAAAGGAGGACTCTATTGACTGATTCGATGGATAATATGCTTCCATGATTTGTTGAGTGTATAATTGTCCTCCCAATTGAAATTGTAAGGGTTATTTTCAACTTCAACTTTTTCTCGAATAATATTAGTGGAGTAACAAGGTTTAGAAAAAGGAATTTTGGTTTGGACAAAGTAGATATGGTGTTTGGAGTTATGAGCATGTTCAATAATAGGTTATTTGGAGATATGATTATGACAAGTACCAAGTATATGTTCTTTTAAAACTCTTCTAGTTTTTCCAATGTAGGATTTTCTATAGTTCTCGTGGACATTAGGGCCTAACATAGTGTCAAATTCATATTTTTTAGATTTCAAAATGTTTTTAAGAGTTTTGAAATGTTTAAAAATAATTTTAATAATATTTTTTCCATAACCTTAGATATGTGGCCCATGATTCCTTGAATGTAAAGAAGAGATATGAGAACTATGGGAAGGAAATTAAATATTCAAGTCTATTAAAAATAAAAATACAATAAGTTTCAAATATGAATTCACATGTTATATCACCCTTTTTACTACAAGATGTTCTTTGTTGCTGGAAGCGTAATTTATTGTCTTCTTTAAAGGATCATGAAGCATCCCACACATCTCTTCGTTTCCATATATTTTCTCAATTGATACCACTCCCCAAGCTACCTTAGAAGCATCAATTTCAATAATCTATTGTTCTTTCTTTGTGGAGAGAGACCAGGCTGGAATAGTTCTCACCTTTTCTTTGATTTTTCAAATTGTTTTAATCATGTTAGTAATCCATCGTGGTAGGTATTTCTTGAGATGATTTTGTAATATATCCTATGTAAAAACCTTATTATGTATAGGTTTTTCAATGTTTTTTAACAATATCTCTAAAGTCCAACATCTTTCTTAATTTGATAGACAAACATCAACTGGCCAACCATTTAAAAGCATGCTTATCTTCTTACCTTTAAAATTAATAGTTATATGGGAAACTAACTACAAAAACTAGACCCAATATGAGTGTTCCTTAATATTATCCATACCATGAAAAGATAACGAAATTGAATGATTGTTTATTTGGAGAGGGAATTGTTTAGTCTTTCCAAATATTTCAACTATAGAGAAACCTATGGCCCTTCCTCCTTGGGTAGATTGGTTCTAATAATAAGAAGGGATAGTGTTTCATTTTGTTAGGCCCCTATAATACTAGTGATTCCCCCATTACTATTGTCATTGTAGCCCTTATTGTTATTTTTGTGCCCCTATTATCCCCATATTGTTATTATTGTGCCCCATAGAAGCCCACTATTGTTATTGTTGTGCCCTTATATTATTATTGTTATGTGAACTTTGATTATATTGTGACCCATTAGACTCCTATATATAGAAAGGATTTTTTTTCATTTGTATAATCCAAGAATTGTTCATTTGTGTAATGTAAAGGATGTTTCCCCCTCGAAGAGGCTAATTTTGAAGGCGTTGATTTATATTTTATTCTATTTTGTGAGCTGGTTGCATAACATTTGGTATCAGAGCTTTGGATTCTAGGGTTTCACTACTCCAAAAAGGTCATCGTGGAATTTTCTCTATAACTTTTTTCCTGCAACGTTTCAGAAGCTAAAAACAAATCCCATTTGAGCATAAATATCTCTGAATTGTAGGTCTAAATTTCAAATCTTTTCTCGCTATAGTTTTGGAGATATGATCCAAGGAATTTAGGGTGTTTGTAGGATCTCGAATTATATCTCAAACCGGTGACTTGGAGAAATTCGTCATAACTTGTTTGTTGAGCATCAGATTGAAATTTCGTAAGAGGTTAGAAAAAGAGGATGGCCTTTACTTTTTTGTGTATCGGGTTTAGGTCCCAAGGTTGAAACAATGAGATGTGGCATTTCGTACAAGTTCGATCTACTGAACTAGTCTATAATAAGGTCATCGTGGGAGATTTGGCATAACACTTCCTTGGAGAATCTAATATTGATCAACCTTGTAGGGTTAGGAAGAGGACTCAGAGGGATACCCTAGGAAGCAATTTCAGACCTTGGAGATTTGAAATTAAATATATACAACAGATTCAATATCGAGCTCCTACAAAGTGAAAAAATGTGTGTAGTTTTTTTTTTTAATTTTGCATAAGTTTGGTTTGAAAAATAGTTTGAATTAATTGAAAGGGCATATTGAAGAATTATTATCATTAATTGATTCCCCGAAGAAAGAAAATAGAAACACCTAGTAAGAAACCTGAAAGATCTAGCATGACTCGTGAAGAAGAGCAAGAAATGCAACATGATATATCAAAATTACGAGACCAAGTGCAACAAATTTCACTCTCACTAAAAGTAACAGAAGCTAAGATGGATGATTTAAAGGAAGGAGTGGAAGCTAAGATAGATGGTATGAAAGAAAACATTGAAGATTGGAAGAAAGACATGGAAGGTTGGAAGGATGTTTTGACAAAGTTGCTACAAGAAAGGCTTCCTAATGGCGAAAAGGTAGTAGAGGAAACTCATAATGAGAACAAAATAAATGTTAATCATGATTCGAAAAATGACAACATTGAAGATTTGAAGAAATACATGGAAGGTTTGAAGGAAGGTTTTACGATGTTGCTACAAGAAAGGCTTCTTAATGGTGAAAAGGTAGTAAAGGAAACTCATGATGAGAACAAAAGAAATGTTAATCATGATTTGATAGACTCTAACGTTGGAAAAAAGACCCACCACGTTCTAAAGATTGATATGAGGAAGTTTGATGGCAAGGATCTTGTAACATCGATACTATAGATGGAACAATATTTCTATCTCCATAATGTGCAAAACACACAAAAGGTACACATTGAAACTTCATATTTGGAACCAAATCAGTTTGCATGGTATCGATGGCTTTCTTCTTGTAAACAAAATGTCACTTGGGAAATTTTTATAGAAGAAATGATAGCACATTATGAGGATACAAAAAGAAACACCTTTTTTAGCTAATTGATAAATCTCAAACAAAAGAGTTCAATGATGGAGCACATTGAGGACTTCCAAAAATTCAATATAAGAGTAAAAGATATTCTAGAGGAGCATTGGATTGATGTGTTCATAGGGAATTTAAAGGATAACATACAACATGAGGTTCACCTTTGGTAACCTGATTCATTGGAGAAGGAATTCGGGTTGGCAAGAAAAATGGAAAGAAAACTTATGGAAACAAGGAAGCCTACCACTAAAAACTATAAATATGGAAGTGTTGTTGCTCCTAGCCTTCCACAACCTACAAGGTTGACACCACAACAATTGGAAGAAAAAAGAACAAAAGGGATTTGTTACAGTTGTGATAGAAAATACACTAAAGGTCATAAGTGTGTTGAGAAGAAATTATTTTACATAGATTGTGAAGAGGAGGAAGAAAAGGAACAGGAAACGTAAAAAGAAGAGGATAAGCACCAGGAAAAAACCCCAGAGAAAGAAGAAATGAATCTAACCATATCTTGTAATGCATTGGCCAGAATCACCACTCATTAAACTATCAGGATAGAAGGACATATCAAGAAGAGAAAGGTAATAGTGTTGATTGATTTGGGTAGTACCCATAATTTTATTCATTGTAAGATATCCAAGGAATTGAATTGCTTCCTATATCCAACACTAGAGTGTCAAGTGATGGTTGCAAGTGGAGGAACCATAAATTTTTCTGGAAAGTGCCATAATATCAAGCTATCCATGGGATAATATGTATTGAATAACGCAATGCTTTCCATTCCAATGGGTGGTATTAATGTTGTACAAGGAGTCCAATGGCTATAATACTTTGGTGCAATTACTTTTAATTTTCAAGAATGTTTCATGAAATTTTGTTCAGAAGGAAAGGAAGTTGAATTAAGGGGTATTGCAGGGAAACCAGGAAAGATAATCAGCTCTAACGGAATGGCAAACCTTCTAAAGAAAGAACAACAAGGCGTAATTGTACAATTATGTTCATTAGAGGTTCCCACATCGAAATCATTTATTTCTCTAGATCTCCAAAAAGTCTTGGACAATCATTCAAAGGTATTGGAGACTCCTAAAGGCTTCCCACCTATTCATGATCATGATCATGCTATTCATTTGATTCCAGGAAGTGTTCCTCCAAAGATGTGGCCTTACTGTTATGTGGAATTTTGCATCTACGGATAAATATAACTTACCTAGGTGGGTAGCTACACCTAGAACAACAAATTTAAAGCATTTATCCTTTTTCTATAGAAGATAAATAAGACAAGGGACCTACTTGTTATCCTTCATTTTCCCTCTGTCTCCTTTGTATCACTCCCATTGCTCCTTCTCGAACTTAATCCACTCGACAAGTACGTGCAATCATAAGCAAAGGACAAAAACCAATCAAAGCAAGCAAGATATCTATCTACTATAAGAAAATGGAATTGAAAGAATTTACACATATAATCATCATACATAAAGACAAGAATATGGAAAAGGTGTAAACAAATTTATTAAGTAGAAGGAAGAGTTACAACCATGAAGTCCAATCCAATGTCACTCCTCTAGTTTGAGTTCCATCCAACATCACATCAAAAACACAACACTCTGGCAACATAACAATGCTTGCTTACAATATCAAACCTCACACCAACAGTATCTCCTTACAAATGGTCATACATGAGGGTATTGAATAGCCTTCCAAACATAGAGTTAGTTTCCATGGAGGAAGGGATGAGAGGATAGGATGTTACTTAACTCATTCCCTATCCAATTTTGAGCTCATAGGAGATGATAAGTGTGGGAATATTCTAGAATTCTCCAGAAGATAAGAATATTCCCAGAACGCTATGAATATTTCACTCAATCTCGCCCAACACAGGTCAAGGTGGGCCTAAGTGCACTAAAATGCACCCTTACATGGGCCTACATGCACTGAAGCACATTTACCCTTGACCAAGGGTCCCTCAAGAAGGCATTTATGGAGGGCTTGAGGCCAGGAAACTTTCAGGGAAGGATGCATTCAAAGTGATGACTTGTCTAGGGCATGTAGCAACTGAATTAGGGTTTCATGAGCCCTAATAATACTGATCTGAATGTTGGGAGTGATGTTCCCAAATGGATCTGTAACAGCTGCCCCCTAAAGCATGAAGTCGAAAATGATAATGTCGAGTGATATGCTTTATGACGTGATGAGGAGGTTATGAAGCGGATGGTGACCTGCATCTATTACAATACATAATATCATGATATTTTGGGTTTTCCATGAATTGCTGAGGGAAGGCATACCCATGATAGGATGACCATCTGTGTAAAGCCATTGTACAGATGATTTAGTACTCTCCTGAAATCACATCCCAGATGGATGAAACTGGATCCAGGGTCTTCTATCTCGTTCAATAATTCTCTCAAGTATGAGTCTAACCATGTGAATATGTGATTTGAAGTTGAGCATGGGAAGACACCATCTGATTACCAGCCAATGATGTAATCCGCTAACAGATGCGAGATAAATCACTGATAATGATAATGATCCTTAAGGTATTGTAGTAAAATCTGCATGGTGTGAATGGATGTTTTGATGTCGAACACCATACAAAGTCTTTCGGTCGAAGGCCCGTGATGTCAACCTATTGCTGGAAGCGAGAAAACTGCCATTGATGTATGCAAGCCTCAAGGTACAAGCCTCAAGGTACTGGAAGGGTGTTTCTAAGTCAACTTCTTGGATAATGTGTTGATGTTGACAAGAAGTGACTCATTGTAGGAGGGCCTTGATGTATCCCGCATCAATGACACGAAATGAGAATGATGATTTTTGGAGATGGAATGTGACTAATGACACAAGATTTAGGAATGGAAGTCATGAAAATGAAGGTTTATGAGTATTGCAAAGAATGAATCTAACTGAGTGACTTCTCTTGAACATGTCGACGACATTGAATGAAATGGCAGCATTGACCCAACACCAAAGTAATAGATGGTATGATAGACCAAGGTATGATGACCATCAAGTAGATAAGCCAACCCAAGTAGTCATAGGGATGAAGTGAAAGTGTCATGTTCAACAGCGACCTGCTACCATAAAGTGGTTTACCACTTTTCCCATTTTCCCCAGTCATTGCCAACCAGTACGTCTTTATTTTTTTATCAAGCTTGAGGAGGATAACATATGCTTGTTGTATAATTCCACTCTTCGGGTGAATCCATCAGTATGTGATGTTTTAATGAGTCTAGCAAAGGTGAAACTCGATCTTTTCATGATGGACAAGTTTGTCGCTATTTGATGTTTTAACGAGTTTAATGAAAATGATAACTCAATCCTTTTCATGTTTAGAGAGTTTGAAAAAAGGACAAAAAGAAAACTCCACAAGTTATTTTTCTTAAGTTTGTCTCTCAAGTCTGAAAAAGCGTAAAACAATACAAGAGAGAACTTATTGGCCATGTTTGATCAACGTATTCCTTTTTCGTAAATAATCTATCTCAGTCTGAAAAAGGGTTAAACTTATACTGAGTAGATGTTATTTCCAATCCGTTAACGAGCTGAAAAGGACAAGTGCTCGACAATCTTTTCATATTTTGAGAGTCTGAAAAGAGCTTAAAGAGGACTCCACTTTGAGGAATCAGTGGTGTCTAGAATAGCAACTGGTTGACGTGATGTTGGAACTTCTCAAAACATGTTGATTTATGTGAAGAGGGTGGCTAATAAGACCACTCATTGCAACTGTTCCTCAAAAAGGGTAAAACAACCAAGTGAAAGTGTATGATTGGCCAAGAAGATAGTGACGATGGAAGGAGAAAAAACAAGGCTCATCTGATGGAAGAGGCTGATAGAATGGAATTCATGAGGGTTAAAATGGAGATGGGTTCATTTTTACACAAGCTTCAACCATAGGGAACTATGCTTAGATTCAATTTCATGTTTACACAAGCTTGAAATGGAAAACTATGCTTGAATTCAGTTTCATGTTTACACAAGCTTGAAACGAAAAACTATGCTTGACATTCGTTTACATGCTCCCAGCATGATGACTCAATTCTAGGTGCATGCCCCCCAAGCTTCATTACATTCACCTAAGTAGACTACTCGTGGCTATCAGGAGGGTGGAATGAAGGTTCATTTACGAGATTAAGTGAAAGACTCGACTGGGAGTTTCGAGATCTAATCAAACACTCGAATTGGAAATTTTCTCCAAGGGACCTTGTTTCATTTTTTAATGAGCTTGACACAAGACAACGAACTTTGCTCAGATTCCTTGTTTCATTTTTTAATGAGCTTGACACAAGACAAGGAACTATGCTCTGAGACCTGTTTCATTTTTTAATGAGGTTGACATAGTAAAAGAACTATCCTCATATTCCTTGTTTCAATTTTTAACGAGCTTGATAGAAGACAAAGAACTATGCTCATATTCCTTGTTTCATTTTTTAATGAGGTCGACACAAGACAAGGAACTATCCTCATATTCCTTATTTCATTTTTTAACGAGCTTGACACAAGAAAAGGAACTATGCTCATGGGACCTGTTTCATGAGGTTAACACAGTAAAAGAACTAACCTCATATTCCTTGTTTCATTTTTTAACGAGGTTGATACAACACAAGGAATCGTCCTCCTGGACCTGTTTCATTTTTTAACGAGGTTGACACAGTAAAAGAAATATCCTAATATTCCTTGTTTCATTTTTTAACGAGCTTAACACAAGACAAGGAGTTATGCTCAAATTCCTTGTTTCATTTTCTGGCGAGGTTGACACAAGACAAGGAACTATCCTCATATTCCTTGTTTCATTTTTTAACGAGGTTGACACAAGACAAGGAACTCTCCTCATATTCCTTGATCATGACCCATAAGAGGTAATGAATTCCAAGAGTTTCTCATCAGATGGGAGAACAATGCTATGGAAGGGATATGTAGCAAGGAATCCACTAGAGAGATCTGGTTCCCCTAGTACATAATGCACAACACCACGGAATTGATTGTCATTTGATTTAGGCATGGAATGGGTTGCCACATAATTGACCCATGGTGGGGAAGGTACCATTTGGACAAAAGGACCATTTAGGGAAGATGGTTGACTGGAAGCCATATTTGGACTGGGAAATGAAAGCTGGTCAACAGTGACAGTTCTGCCTTCATGTAGGAATCACATCATTCAAAAGAGTGTTGAAACAATAGCTCCCATGTCATAAACATAGTCACGCCCAAGAAGTAGATTGTAAACTAAAGGGCCTGGGACTACCATCACATTGAGATAAATAATTTTTCCTCCCAAAGTAATAGGCAACTGAGGAAGGATCCCTAATGGTTGATTGGTTCCTATATTAAAAGCCAACAGATTCTAGGTAATAGGCACAAGTGGCAACGAACTGAGTGCTTGTCAAGAAGTGGAGGAAAGGATACTCACTGATGCACCTTCATCTATAATAGTTCCAGGTACAACCATATTACAAACCTGTACTATGATTTGGAAAGGCACATAAGAAGGAAGACAACATCTTGCTAGTCCATTCCAATCAAAGGAAGTGACCAGACTACTTGGAGGGGGTGCCGTAAGAACGGGAGAAATACCCCCTTGAGTTACGAGAATGGGAGGATTTTCCTCCTATCTTGATGGAACAGGAGGGTTGCCTCCAAGCTCATTGGAATCTAAAGAAACAAAAATATCCTAAGTGGTATCATACTCACTCTCTACAGGAAAGGTACGATTAACTGAAGGTGAAATCAGGTCAACTGTTTCCTCGACCTGTGATTGGTCAGGTATAGACTCATGGGATTCACATTCAGAGAGAATGGGTTTTACTGACGGTTGATTTAGGTCAGTCAATTCATCAACTAGTGAAGGATTAAGGGAGAATCTCCTATAACTAGATGGAAGTCGCTGCAGAGAAGTAGGACTGTTATCCAATAATTATTTGGCTTCATCCAGATAGGGACAAAGGTGAATGGGGTTATTCCCTTCACATAACCTACAGGGAAACTTAACTTTACCCTTCTTTCCATGAACTTTACTACCACTAGTTGATGGTGTGTCACCAGCATGATCTCCAAAAGTTGATGACACAAGATGATGTTAATGAGAAGACCATTCTTCTAATATCTAAGGAATACCAGAACAATTTCGAAGAAGATGGTCTCATGTACAAAGTTTACAAGGATATCGAAGTTTCTGAGGCTTATTGGATGGTTTCTCATCAGAAGTTGCATCCGAAGAAATGGTTTCTTGGTTGCCCCCCTGATGAATTTTCTTCTTCTTCTTCTTCTTCTTAGCCACTTGGTTACTAGTGCCAATACTTTCACCAAGCGAAGAGGAAGAACGGGAGGAAGAAACAACCGATGAAGAAGGCAAAGGGTCAACTTTAGGATCAACTGGAGGTTGATTTTGTCCAATTGGAAGAGTGCTCGATTATGGAGAAATCATGACATTTTGAACCAAGGAGGTTGACAAAAACCAAACTGGCAAGCCAATGGTAAATACCGGAAGGGATAATGTAGCCATATAAGAAGCACCAATATTTCTGAAATGAGGAAAAGGACTAGGATTTCCATCAAAAGGAATTCCTTGATTGGTGGTCTCTGGAGTTGTTGCCATATGTCTCAACCTAAGATCAACTAAGGAGTGACGTGGAGGATGTTATCCATGGTCAATTAATTTTATTTTAATTAAAATAACATAACGAAACAAAAAAGGGATAATCTAGGCAAAAGGATTACCAAGCAATTGTGAACTGCAATATACGTCCTCAGTAAACCAAGGACTTAACATACGTGCAGGCAATCTCCCTGAATGTTGTGTTTGGTGTATCACAGTGTACAAGGCAGCCGACTCGTTTACCTATGGATGGATAGCAACCTAATGTTGTCCTCCCATATATACCAAAAAGTACGTGGAGGCCCAATCTATATTAGCGCTATCTAATGTGAAACTGCGCAGTGAGAGAATTCCTTTATACTTTACATACTTTACATAAGCATTCTTTTCATTCAATTTGAACAATGAAAACCTTAGCTAGTAGGGATAGAGCAATCAGATTCTTTTAATCAAAGAACAAAGAGCACATCTAATGCAATTTCCCTAAACTATTCCTATGAGCACACTCAAACTTTTTCAATGCACAATGCAAGTTTTTCTTTTCAATTCCCTTAATGTTGAAATGAACAAAAGGAAACTAATGCACATACAATCAATCAATCTTTTTGCAAGAACGAAGACTTTATGACAGTTCCTTTCGAAAGAAATGAATACTTTTACGACACTTTCTTTTGAACAAATATTAATCAACTATAAACTAACTTTGAAAATGAACTGATAGTGATAAATAAATCATTTAAGAAACACTAAACAATCAAGGCCAAAGTAGGGCTAGGAAAGGAAACACAAATTGATTTCAAAGACACAACAATCATTGATCTTTCAGCAAGAAAAAACGAAAGGAAATTTGGGAAAAATCAAGTCAAAGGTGGGATTTTTGACCTAAGGAGGATCAACGCAACACTGAATGGGAGACAGTACACTTTAGTGCATTTTCCTCAAGCCAAGGGTGAACTGCAGTGCTCTGTGTCCTTACCAAGCTTGCGCTAGTGCCAAAGAGGCCATTCTAGGGGCTTTCAAGCAGAATTTTTACCAAAAAACACTTCAGAAAGGATGAAACAAGATCAATGTAAGCAAGCAAAGTCTACTAGGGTGTAGTAAGATGAAGGTAAACTACCTAGAATGATGATCGCTCCCCAGTGGAGTCGCTAATTTGTTCTGTGGAATTTTTCATCTACAGATAATTACAATTTTCCTATGTGGGTAGCTACACCTATAACAATAGATTTAAAGCATTTATCCTTTTTCTATAGAAGATAAATAAGACAAGGGACCTACTGGTTATCTTTCGCTTTCCCTTTGTCTCCTTTGTATGGCTCCTGTTGCTCCTTCTTGAACTTAATCCACTCGACAAGTAGGTTTATTAAGTAGAAGGAAGAGTTACAACCATGAAGTCTGATCCAATGTCACTCCTCCAGCTTGAGTTCCATCCAACATCACATCAAAATCACAATACTCCGTCATAATAACAATACTTGCTTACAATCGCAAACCTCACACCATCAATATCTCCTTACAAATTCTAAAAGTCCATCCCTTGATCACTTAGATGAGTGCTCAATTTATAGGAAAATGGAGGTGGTTTGGTCATAAATGTTAGTATTGAATGGCCTTCCAAACTTAGAGTTGGTTTCCATGGAGGAAGGGATGAGAGGATAGGGGGTTACTTAACTCATTCCCTATCCAATTTCGAGCTGATAGGAGAAGATAAGTGTGGGTATATTCTAGAATGCTCCAGAAGATAAGAATATTCCCAGAACCCTATGAAGATTTCACTCAATCTCACCCAACACAGGTGAAAGTGGGCCTAAGTGCACTGAAATGCACCCTTACATGGGCCTACTTGACTGGAGCAGATTTACCCCTCACCAAGGTTGTGCTGATCCCTTAAGGAGGTATTTCTAGAGGGCTTTTGGCTAAGAAACTTTCAGGGAAGGAGGCATTCAAAGTGATGACTTGTCTAGGGCATGTAGCAAATGAATTAGGGTATGATGAGCCCTAATAGTACTGATCTGAATGTTGGAAGTGATGTGCCGAAATGGATCTGTAACACTTACAGATATCCCTATGCCCAGAAGAGTGAAATTGAATGTACGATTGTAGAAATGCTAGAGGCTGGTATAATTCAACCTAGTCAAAGTTCTTTCTCTGCTCCAATAGTATTGGTGCACAAGAACAATGGGTCATGGTGCATGTGTCTGGACTATAGGGAGCTCAACAAGCTCACTATTAAAGATAAAATTCCCATTCCTGTCATTGATGAATTATTGGATGAATTCCATGGATCAATGTACTTCACCATGTTGGATCTTTGTTCAGGATATCATCAAATCAGAATGAAGATTGAAGACATTTCGAAGACAACATTTAGAACTCATGAGGGTCATTATGAATTTTTGGTCATGCCTTTTGGCCTTACCAATGCACCTTCTGCATTTCAAGGTTTGATGAATTCCATTTTCAAACCCTTAGAAAAGTTGTGTTAATATTTTTTGATGATATACTAATCTACAAGAATTCTTGGAGGGATCATGTTCAACATGTTGATAGGGTTCTCAAACTATTGGAGGAGAAACAATTATATGCAAAAAGCTCCAAATGTTTCTTTGGAGTACAAGAGGTGGAATATTCGGGTCATATTGTATCTCATGAAGGTGTTAAGGTAGACCCTAGAGAAATTAAAGCCATTAAGGAATGGAAAATCCCCGCATCCATAAACAATGTACGAGGATTTCTCAGGTTGACAGGGTATTATTGTAAGTTTGTTAAGAATTATGGGAGAATAGAAACACCTCTAACAACATTATTGAAGAAAGATGCATTTTCATGGACTCCAGAAGCAACAAAATCCTTTCAACATCTTAAAGAGGCAATGTGCCAAGCACAGTCTTAGCTACGTCGAACTTCACAAAAACCTTTATTTTGGAATAAATGGAATTGGCATTGTTTTAATGGAAGAAGAAAGATCCGTTACTTTCGAAATTCATCCAGTCAAAGGGAAGTATTTACACAAAGTTGTTTATGAGAAGAAAATGTTGGCAATACTACATGCACTTAAGAAATGGAGACCCTACCTAATGGGAAGACACTTCAAGGTAAAAATGGATCATGATTGTCTTAAATAATTTTTAGAACAAAGATTATCTTCAGAAGAGCAGCAAAAATGGGTCACAAAGATGTTGGGTTATGAATTTTAAATCATCTAAAAAAAGGGGAAGAAAAATGTTGTGGCAGATGGACACTCAAGAAAGGATGAGGACGTGGAAGCATTGCTTTGCACCATTTATATTATCCAACCAGATTGGATAAACGAAGCAAGGGATAAATGGAAGAATGATGAAGAAGTGTGGGCACTTATTCAAAAATTACAACAAGATCCCAGTACATATGATACATTTAGCTGGAAAAATGATTCATTATGGTACAAAGATTTCTTATACCTATGTAAGAATTCCCAACTCAAACAAAAGATTCTTATGGAATTACACACCTCTCCCTTAGGAGGGCACTCAGGGTTTTTAAAAACTTACCACAGGGTTAAGAAGGAATTTTTTTGGGATGGTCTTAAATCAGATATTCAAAAGTTTGTGGCGGATTGTTTGGTTTGCCAACAAAATAATGTTGAAACAACTAAGACCTAAGCTCTATTACAACCTTTATCCATTCCAAGCCAACTTTGGGAGGAGGTTTCAATGGATTTTATCATAGGTTTACCCAAGTCTGAAGGAAAAAGCGTCATCATGGTGGTAGTTGACAGACTTACCAAGTATGCACACTTTTGTGCATTATCACATCCATTTAAAGCAAGTACAGTTTCTACTACATTTTTGGAAAAAATTCAAAAGCTACATGGAAACCCAAAGATTATTATAAGCGACAGAGATCCCATTTTCACTGGAAATTTTTGGACATAATTATTTTCTTGTCTTGGTACTCAGTTAGCTCATAACTCATCTTATCATCCACAATCTGATGGGCAAACTGAGATAGTAAAAAAATGCTTGGAAGGATATCTTCGTTGCTTTGTATCTGATAAGAAGACACAATGGGTCAAATGGTTACCTCTGGCTGAATGGAGGTACAACACTTCCTTCCATACTGTAGCAAAAATGACCCCATTTATGGCACGTTATGGATATCATCCACCATCCATCACGTCATATTTAAGAGAAAATTCTAAGGTTTAGGAAGTGGAATACCACATTGAGCATTAACAACAGGTTCTCCAACTCTTAAAGGATAACCCCACTTTGTCATAGAATAGAAAGAAACAACAGGCAAATCAACATCGCAGTGAAAGAAGTTTTGATGTAGGTGACTGGGTATTCCTACGGATACAACCATATAAACACATTTCCCTCAAGAAAGTTAATAATGACAATAAATCATCACCAAAGTATTATGTTCTGTACAAGGCATTGCAAAAGATTGGTACTATGGTACACAAATTGGAGCTTCCTACAGCTTCCCGAGTGCACCCAGTTTTCCATGTTTCATGCTTGAAGAAGGTTATAGGTGACAAATTCCCAGTTCAAAAAATATTGCCAGAACTTGATGAGGAAGGAAAAATCATATTGGAACCTGAACCAGTCACAGAAACAAGAACTCGAGAGCTACGAAATCGATCAATTTTGGAGTATATCATCAACTGGAAGAACTTACCCGTTGAAGATTCCACATGGGAGGGTCATAATTTTATACAAAAGCATCTAGAACTACTTGAGCGTTTAGGACAACACTTTTTTGAAGGAGAGGGGCATGTTAGGTCCCTATAATACTAGTGATTCCCCAATTACTATTGTCATTGTAGCACTTATTATTATTGTTGTTCCCCTATTGTCCCCATATTGTTATTATTGTGCCCCATAGAAGCCCACTATTGTTATTGTTGTGCCCTTATATTATTATTGTTATGTCAGCTTTGATTATATTGTGACTCGTTAGACTCTTATATATAGAAAGGAGGTTTTGTCATTTGTATCATCCAAGAATTCTTCATTTGTGTAATGTAAAGGAGGCTTCCCCCTCGAAGAGGTTGACTTTGAAGGCGTTGATCTATCTTTTCTTCTATTTTATGAGCTAGTTATGTAACACATTTTACAAAATTCAACTAACATCGAAATTTAATGAAATCATATAACTGGTAGGGAGTAGTTTCATAAGGATAAAGATAGACCTTAATATAACATTTATTGTCTTACTAGGAAAACAAATTTTGAGTTGGTTGCATGTCATATTCTTTTCTTTGGCCTCCTTTTGTTCTTTGATATTCTTATAGGTCTTTGGCCTCTTATTCTTGATGTATTAATTTCTTTTCATGATATACTCATTGGACGAGAGGAATATTTTATGCTTCTTCTAACAACTTACTTATCTCTTCATTTGAATATTATCTTGTTTGGTCTTGATTGTTTCAAGTATATCTTCAATTGTTTTATGTTCTCCATTTCTCCTTTAATTGTTGATTGTTGTTATTTGATTTGGAGGAGAAGTAGTTTTTAGTTTTCCTAACAAAATTTCTATCTATCATTATGGTTGTTACAATACTCTATGTATAGCTCTATTAGAGAGTAGCACATGGAACTATTGGCTTATTTTGTTATTTTTCTTCCTTAGGCTTTGATATATTCAACTGATCCATTCATTTCATCTTGAAGCTATTTTCACTATAAATATTTCCATTCAAAAGTTAATTCATGCAGTTTGTTTATTTTAGTTATTCTATACTTTAGATCATTTTAAATTTATGCGCATGGAGAATACGTAAATCAAATTGGCGACAAGTGTGGACCCAAAAATTTACTGGGCTAGTTAGAGTATCATGGCCTGAATCAATAAATTTTAAAAAATTATCTGCAGATGGATCAAGAAAATGGATTCGACCTTTTGGGTGATCGTACGAAGAACAATAATGTAGATTCCTCCATTATGAATCTAATATAGCTGAGAACGTTGATATGTATTAGAATAATATATTCTTTTCATCCATATTGATGCTTCGAGAGTTAAAAAATTGATGGAATCCACCCACATGACCATTTTGTTTTCTGATTCCTAGTTTTAGGAATTGGGGTATGAAGCCTTCTAGAAGTCGGTTAAGGCATCAAATGACATTTTCTTATGGGGGGCGTTTCGGGGGTGGGGGGTAATGTTTTTTTACTAAAGTGTTTCACCTGCTAGTTCTATTCTCCACATAAATACATTTTCAATGACGCAAGAAGCACCTTAATCAAATCCATATGCCAAATTTATGCCACCCGAAAGTTGACCTTCCTGTTTTGACAACCATGATTTGAGAGGATGCCATTTTGGCCTCATTATTCATGGAAAATAGGCTAGCCACATGATCATGGAAAAGAATACTCTAGAAGAGTTAATATTGTAATTATGTTTAAGAGTTAAGGGAGTCAAACACAACCACTAACAAGTTATCACGATGTGTTATAAATGGGCCACTAGGAGGAAAATGGGTTACATTCTTTTCTAGTGATTTTTTTTCCATATATGAGCATAGTAGTTTAGAGTGGATAGGGAGACATAAAATAGAGATAGTTTTTTCACTATAGTGGCCCATGGGCCATAGGCCTCACTTATTTGTACTTGGATCCATTTCCATTCAGATAAAGAGAGAAAAGCAACCTCACCTTCCATCTCGATATTTTCTCGAAAGGGTTTCCTAGGTTATATCTTGTGTTACTTTGTGGTTAGCAAGCTTTATTTCACCATTATATATCTTCTAGATTTTTTATCTATTGCATGCATGAGCATAATATATTAATTAATGAATCCAAAAATCTAAGGAGAAATTAACCCTCAAAGTGTAGGATTTGGATTTTATGTATAATATCATCATATCATCATATCTATTGTGATGAACTATCCAATGGAATATCCATTGTAGTTTACAGATCAAACATATTAAAGAGGATAGTATAATTTTATTCCTTTTAGGGAAGTCATTAGCCCAATGACCATGATTCTGACAATTATAATAGATTATATTTTTTGATGGAGAAGCCCACTACTTGACATGAGAAATTTTCCTATTTCATTTATATTATAATTTTGTAATTAGTTAGCCTAATCAAGGTACCATCTAGATATATAACTGTAAAAAAAATTCTTGTTCCTACTTTTATATATTTTATAGTAAAGATTTAAAGGGAGGATAGACTGGTGTCAATGATTGTGTGGTCTGTAGCCCCATTCAGGAATCTCTCCAACATCCCTATAGAGTGATGTGTTGATTTTTGTAGCTTGGGAGGTACTCTAAGCTCGGAGGATCGAGGGTTTGGAGGAAGGAGCTCCACAAGTGGCATTGTGGGCTTGAAACCCAAGCTTGAGGTTTTGCACCCATTGATGTTGGGCACAAAACTATGGAGATATTTTGACATGTGATATATGAGGATGATAGTGCACATTGAGACAAATCTAACGCATCAAAAATCATCTGATTCCAAGTTATGGTTGAAGGGAAATGAATTTTTGAAGTAAATGTTGGGTTTGGTAAAGGTCGGCCTAATGTTAGGAGATCTAATGATAGGTTTCACAAGCCCTAAAGATGTTCATTGGAGCCCTCTCTTGAGTGTATAAATAGAGGTGATGGTAGATTCATTTGAACATGTCCTTGAGCATCAAAGGAGCTCACATTAGGTGAAGAATATCTCTCTTTGGATGCATATTAGAGGCAAACCCAAATGAATGAAAAAGAGGGTTGTTGGAGAACCTTTTGGTGACTGTTTGGGGGCTAATATGATCAGATGCAGTGGTCGAGTTATTTAAGAGAAATTATGGGAAATCAAAGGAGTGTGTAAGGGTATCACTCGAAGAGAAATACATCCTTGTTTGGCCCGCAGGTAGAGGCATCTTCAACAAAGAAGAGATGAGTCGTTTAGGGATCTCTTATGACTACTTGAAGAGTGTAATAATATGTAAATAGGCCAAGGAAAAAGGATATATTCTGGGCTAGAAAAATTTGGTAATTCCTTCTCGAAGTAGGATCAAATGATTACCTTAATATTATGACTGGGCCGTAGGCTTGTAGTGGTTGGTTTGAGGGTCAAACAACCCTAAGAAGGGAGCTCTAGGAGCTTACTCAAATAGCGACGTCACGAGTCTTGTGAAGGGAAGGAAGCTACATTAATTAAGGTGAGTTTTGGGAGGATTGGTGGGATAATATGGGCTACAGGAGATGCCCTAACTAGCAACTAGAAAAATTTTCATGAACAACAGTCAAGAGGTATGTTGTTTCTCCATTCTTACCTTGTCTTGGGTCAAGAGTTGACCAGATTGGATGATAGATCTTGTAGCTTGTAGTATCCAAATTTTGATGGGTAGACTTGGAGATCAAAATCCCTAACCAATGTCAATTCTATAATGATTGTTAGTTGGTGATTGGACACTTGTTGGATGACTATCATAGCTATACGAAAGGGTTTCTTAGTAGAAATATGCTACAATAGGAAGCACAAATCCCTAGGAAAGGGGGAAGCAACAGAAGGAGTTACAGATGGCCTCTTGGATGATTATTTGATGAGGTGTCCTTGGAGAGGAAGATTTTAGGAGTCTGTTAGTATCCATGTGGAAGAGTATCCATAGGTGGTGGATGCCCTAACTAGAAGCAGATGCGAAAATACGATTGGTCACTCGTGGACTGTTGGAGGGTAGCATGGGAGTTGACCATGTGTGAACATGAATTGGGTATTTATGGTCTACTAGAGGATAGTGTGATAGTGCCTAAGTTGGAGCCTGGTGTGAACCATCTTCATGGACTTAGATGTTTGATAGTGTGGAAGTCATTCAACTCAAGGTTTGATGGGCCAGAGGAGCAGTTGAGCAACCCTAGACTTGTGTGTGGAGAAGGACTTCTAAAGAAGATAATGGGCAGTCCTCCTTGCTCGCGTTTAGTGTGGGATATGGAAATCATGTAGTGATAGGTGGTAGTTGTAACACCCTCCTCCCACATCTACCCAATCAACCATCTAGCCGGGGTAAAAATGTGACGAGAGGCCACTATGATATGATTTGACCTCCTAGGTCAAATTAAGGAAGTGGAATTGATGGTAACACACCATACAAACATCCAACATCAACATTAGGACCCTCAGGAACCAATCAAGCTTTATGCCAACCAACCCTTGGGTCCCACAGAACTTTTGGACAAGTTGAGCTTTGGATTATCTCATGCTATGGGCATGCCAACATCCAAGGACCTTTGGATGTTTTCACAGGCTTTCAAGCCAGTGTTATGGCCTAAATCTACCTCAGGCTAAGAAAGGAAGGATCTAGGGTAACATCAAACCATGCTTAACCTGGTAGCTAGCCCTACCAGGTCGGGAGAGGGCTCTCTCCTTGTCAATCTCAGTAAAATATGGCCAATAAAGCTTGAGATGATTGATGTAATGACTGATTTAGGTGAGGTATGTGTATAGAGGTGTTTTATTGAATTTAAGATGGGTTTACTAGCTCAATTATGAAAGGAAGATTTGGGTTCGGGGAATGGACACAGTTTTGCAGAGATCTCTATGGGGCGAGGTAGCCAAATGGTTTAGCACTTCAAATTGAGTAAGATGGAGAGCTTTTAGACTGGTGAGGAATTGGAGAGGGCATGAAAGTCTCAGGGATCCTCTTCAAACAACTGAAAACATAAATAACTAAATAAATGCTAGGTAGAGCACTGCAATCTCAATGGGTTCTAACTTTATCCTTGTTTAATTTAGCTAGGATGAAGCAAAGAGAGATGATGGCATACATAAACACATGTAAAACTTGCAATTACAGAAGGAAACACAATACCAAATCAAGATGCCACAAGAATCCCATAAATTGCTACAAACCCTGGTCAATTCCTTTGCCAAACTGCTAAAAATGAATGTACAATAATTCTCAAAGCATTCACAAGAGTCCAACCTTTCTCAATGACTGAAAAACTACTAGATATAGGCATCAAACAACTCTTGCTAGGCTTTAGGGGTTGAGTTCATGAGTTTAGGAGCTATTTCAATAAGATTTAAACTAAGAACTGAAAAGTAGGCACTAGAACAGCATGCCTCTAAAACCTAGGAAACTGATTCATTTAGTTGCAAACTACTTTTTCATGATGAATCTACTTCTATGAGTGAAAATTTAGCATAATTACATCAAAATCCATCAAGTCACATCAAATTACATCATGAGTTTGACTATTAGAAAGAGAAAAGTCAAACTGTGAAGAAAGTAGGCGAAAAACATAGTTTTTTGGCCAAAATGAGCAAATTTCACCCTATGCACTGTGCTGATTTCCCTATGCATAGTGCCTTTTTGCAGCTGATTTTGGAGGCCTTCCCGTGCGCCAAATTTGCTCCACGTGGGCTTATTGGAAATTTATTCCTGTCTACTTTCCAAAACAAGTATAATTTTTGAATTTGGCCTCCATTTTCCCATCCAAAATTGAGTTCTCCCAACATTGCTTCCTGTGTGTCCAAAAAGGGGCAGAAAGGTCCTTTTTGAGGTTTTTTTGACCCTTTTGGAAGCTCAAAACCTGTCAAAATTTCTTGGCCATGTGAGGGAATTCATATTTTTCCATGAAAAATCCAAAAATGCTGAGTTTTCCTCAAAAGGAGGTCTCTAGCAAAAGCGCGCACCAAGTGGCGCGGCGCATTGGGTAGAAAAACCTGTTTTTTAGGCCAAAATTTTCAAAATTGCAGAAATTTTCCCAAATTTCTTGAAATTTGGGTTGAGTGTTTCTCGTCAGGTGCTGTTTTGGTCTAAGGAAGCCTCAGCCAAGCGCTGGAGTCTACTTTTCTCTTTTCTCTTCCTCATGGCTTTCTTCAATTTGGCCTTCAAATTCCTGATTCTTGCTTTGCACACCATATTTCTTGACAAGTAGTGGTATGCCATGTTCCTCAACATGTTTTTCTCATTGTTGGCCTTCTCTAGCATCCTTTCTAGGTGCATGTTTGTCCTCTCAAGCCAAGATTCACGATCAGCTTGAATTTCTTGCTCAAGTGTGGTCAATTTGATTTTCCTTCTCTTGGCAACTTGTCGGTTTGCCCTTATGTTTTGGAGCTCCATGATGGTTTGTTGATCTTCTAGCTATTTCTTCCTCTAATACAGATAATTAATGATGCACTTGGCTCTTTCGAGGTTGAGAGACAAATGCTAAATGTCATCTTGCTGCTCTTGAATGATCTCTTTAAGCTTTGAGCTTTGTGAGCCCAAATCAGTGTCCTCATCCTGAATGAGGATGAAATTTGTCTCATGACCTCCTAAAGGTCCCTCATCATGCAAGGGCTGCTTACCCTTGTCCTGTACCTGCTCTGCTGATGGAGGAAATGAGACCCCTTCCACCCCGGGTGGAGATAGTACTCATTTTGCTGTTGCAAACAACCTTCTAGTGCCCTTTTGATATGTGACAAACACTGGCACACTAGCAGTTTGTGTCTCATGAATCTCCTGCTGATGTGAAGGCCCTCCCGCCTCATGAAAAACTGCTGGGGGTACTTGAGGACCTGTAAAGACCTCATGTGCAATGAAATCCTCCCATGAGATGTTCAGTAAACCAAGCTGATGCAAGACCACAATTTTGATTAGTGCAAAATGATATATGTTGTTATACTGCTGCTGAGGAGGCTTCTTTTGCACTAAGGTGGTCATCTTCTCAATGTTTCGGCAAATGAAATAAGGGAGGTTCATCATCCTCACCCTAGTAAAGTGCATCAACAATCTGATATGATAGGCATACAGACGAGAAAATCTTCCCTCACAGCTGAAATATTTAATTATGAGTTTCATCAAGGGAGCATATGTGTCCTGAAGATACTTGAAAGGAAAAACTCTATTGATATGTCTCTGAAAACCAGCCTTGATGTAAGGCTCATAATGATCTCTATCTATTAGCTGCCTCTTATCCCATTGCTCACGTACATTTGGAATGCCGGTTGCTTGAGCAATAGTCTCAGGTGTCAAGGTGAATGTCACACCTGCCAAAGTGACTTGGCCATTATGAAGATGGAGCACAAATAATCTGGCCAGCTCATGATGGTACTTGACTCTCTCCACCATCTCACAGAACTGATAACAAGATTGGTGTCGAAAGCATGTGATAGAAATAGGACAGGCCAACAGCTCGACAAGTGAAGTAGGCTCCTCCCGGTTATGTTTTCCACCCTTGTGTGGTCTCCTTGGTGCATGTGTTTCTCTAGAAGAATCACTATCTATCTCCTCATCTCTATCATAGGAAGAATCTGACTCCATGTTTGCCAATGTTTGAGTTTTCTTAGATGAGTATGAAGAGATTTTATGGTGTCTTTAGGTTTTTGCTGCCAAGGATATGAATGTATGAGGGACTGTGGAGGGAGTGTGCATGAGGGATTTAGGAATGTTGCTGATAGGTTTTTGAGGAATAGAAGGGTTTAGGGGATGATTTTTAGAGTTTGGGAATAGCAATTAGGGTTTGGGATAATGGGATTAGGGATTTAGGGTTAGTTGTTTAGGGATATGAGAAATATGGAATGGGTAGATGAGAATGTAAAGAGAGGGAGAAAATGAAGTGAGGGAATGAGGGAATGAAGGAGTGAGGGAGTGAGAAATGCTTAGGAGTGGAATTAGCAGCAAGAAATACAATTTATAAACCCTATGCAATTGTTTTTGACAAAAAATGCAAGGAGGTAGGGTTTCAATTTTTTCCCATTAAATCACCATAAGCACCAAGATAAACTCATTCATTGGTCATGGAGGAATGTTAACTTACTTGGACAAGTAAGGATTTCGAAATTTTGCAATTTTGGAAGAGGTTGTGAGTGAAATCGGCCTTGTAGACCTGTGCACTGCGCCACCTCATAGGTGCGACACACCCTTTCAATGCATCGCGCCCATTATGGATTTATACTACAGAACACTGCCCAACGCCTCATGCTCTATGAGTGCACCGCACTCCAAACCTAGTGCGCCGCGCCAGTGAGAATGTTAGACTTGCTACGATTTTTTCCTCTTTTGCTTCAACATGACCTTCCCATGACTCACTCTTTCTCCCTTGGATACAAATGAACTCTTTAAACATGAAAAATGGTTTATATACATATAGTTTTGATTTTTCATTTACAAAAACCCATTCTTCTAATGTTTTCTTTTGACTTGCTTTTAAAACTCTTTTTTCGGGCAGTTTATTTTATTTTTGCCTTTGATGGACTTAATGCTTTGAATTTTTGTTTTTCTTTGCAAGTGGTGAAGTTGCAGAGGCTTGGAAAGGTGACTAGGGCTGCCTCTAAAGTTATTACATATGCAACAAATGAAATTACATCAAATTTGTACATGAAAACATAAAAAAACTCTGTTTTTCCTCAAAACATGGTTTTTGAGGAAAAATCAATCACTGAGCATGTGATTATGGAAATTATTGTTGCTGAAACTTTATTTGACCTCCTCATGTGCCTACTAACTGTTATTGAGCGTTTTGAAGACCTTATTAACAAAACCCTAGACCTAATGAGACCTAAAACCCTAACAATGACTTTCGTAAATTTAAAGACAAAAATTGACTGCAGATGATTTAGATGTATTAGGTAAAGGACATGAGGGAAAATGTATAATATACCGCTACCATTAGATGATCCATTATCCTAATGGAATGCAGTTGATCGAGTGAGACACCTAACATGCAATGCAACAAGAGAATTTGATCACTGATGGAGGGATGAAGATACCGACACTAACATTGGCTCCAATGGGGATGGTAGCTCCTTGGAGGTGCCAAGAACTACAGACCTCTGGGAGAGTAGACCAGTGCCTTATCCATTGGGCAATGGAGTCAATAACTTCAAAACATCCAAAAACCAATTACTATGAAACTTTGACTCAAGACTCATAGTTGAACTGACTAATTCAAAACTGAAACAAGACTCTCTAAAGCTAAAAGTAGACACTTAGCTGAAACTATCTTTAAACTAACTGAAACAAAAAATGACTCAAGACTGACTTAACTGAAACAAGTACTTATAAAGCTTTTAAATGGAAGCAAACCATCGAGATTTGAGGGCTTCAAATCATGATGAAAACCACCTGGCTACTGATGAAATATGCACAATCATGTGAAGTGGGCCTTCCAATGTAACCAATCCAGCACATGGCTACATACTGAAATTCTGCTCTCACTTTCCCCAAGCAGGCAGAACAATGTACATGTAGGCAAATCACAATAAGAACTGAAACCAAGGCTTATGCTAACGAACCAGGCAACATTCATCTTCTCTAGTTCTTGCAAAAGAATGCAGAAAGGATCTTGAAAATCCTGAAGCACTAGCTTGTCTTGAGATCCAGCAGCAAAAATACAAGTACTCCCTTCATTGTAATCTGAAATAACAACTGGTTGCTAAGTGATAGGAAGGTATAGAGAGGTATAAGCTTCTGCCATCTAAGTGTTAGCTGTAAATTCCTTGACCATGAGAAATTTTGGCATATTGTCTCTCTCAAGCTCATATTCCTCAACTTCATGGTCTAGGTCATTCTTAAACAGAAAACAATATTCAATATTATCGAACATGACAGTGTTATCATTTTCATGAAGGAAAACATTATCTTTTTGCTGATCAATAAAGCTAATTTTAAGACTATCATTATTTTCAAAAGTGGAAGAAGTTTCACCAACACTTTCTTGACCATGTGCACACTGCAGACCTGCATTAGTTTGGGCTGTAACCTGACCTTTCAAGAGTTGATCTATCTCATCTTCAGACAGACGAGATACTAATTTTTGTTTTCTTTTGCTCAAGCGATTATTTTCTTCTTGAAATAACATGAAAAACGTGAATGACAATCCTCATTTCCCTGATCTTTTGAAATTTGAAAACATTGTTGATCATCTTCATATGACATGGCAATCAAATTATCATTTACCACTGAGTTATCGAAAGAAGATTTTTCACTTACTTGAACAAAGATCTCATTTTGTTTTTCATAA
This sequence comes from Pinus tabuliformis, assembly GCA_031772625.1. Taxonomy (NCBI): domain Eukaryota; kingdom Viridiplantae; phylum Streptophyta; class Pinopsida; order Pinales; family Pinaceae; genus Pinus; species Pinus tabuliformis. The sequence goes on from CM062820.1 coordinate 480,301,904, forward strand.
AATGATTGGATTACCTCCTCATGAAGGCTTTGTTCTAATGAAATGAGAACACTTGGGTCAATAACTCTATCTTCTTCATTCCAGATGATCTCAACAGCAAATCTCTCCTTCATGGGATTTAGACCAAGGTACTCTTGATCATCACGATCTGAATCTAGATCTGAAATAGCCAACTTGACTTTATCACATTCTGAAATTGAAACTTGACTTTCCTGCATACTGTCTTCTTCTATGGACAGATCTGAAATAAAACCTTCTCTTTCATAATTTTCCACTGTAGTAAGATCTTGATCCAGCTGCAAATTTTCCTACGCATCTTGATAAATATCCTCTTTATGCTGCTGAAATGGATTTTCATGCAGGGCTTCCATGATCTCATCATCCATGAAGTTATCATCTTCATAAATTCTCTCAAGATTTTCAATAAAACTATAAACATGTTTGCAACAGTTCTGAACTAAATTTAATGATGGATAAGATTCTTTATACCTTTCAAAGAACATGGCATGAAAATCCTTCAGACAGTAAATACAAGTAGGCGGCAAAATTTCATACCAAGATCGGGCTTCACCTTCCAGAGTGGCCATGAATATCTTCATCAAGAAATCTTCAGGAAAATCAACCTTCAACTTGTGAATATGCATGTGAAATCTAACCAGATGTAAAGCAGCATCATTCCTATCATCATCTTTAAACATAGGAAAATTCCTTTGCCAATTTACCTTCAGAATTTTATTTGGAAAACCTGGAATGTGATCTCGGCTCATGGGAGCATACCTTCGATCCAGCGAAACCATTTTGATAACAATGAATTCACCAAGAAATTATTCAGGCTACTGGTTCTTGAAGAGTAGAGTCGCCATAAACAGTCTTCACCTTGGGATTTTCGACAATGGAGTCACTAGGTGAATGATTTCAGCCTTCCGATGTCTAATCATTAATAGCTAGCATCTAGGGACTCTCTTTCTCATTTCTATGCTAACGTCCCTAGGATTTAAACCGCAATTGTAGGCCCAGAGCCTAGATCACTGCCTAGAATTGAATGACATGTTCAGAACAGTAAGATAACATGGAAGTAATAGTACTGATGTAATTACTTGAATAAGACCTTGACTAAACCCCTACTAGCCATGACAGGAATTTTTCTAAACATATCATGAATATGTAATATACATGTGTAAATAATATATTTGATCATAGGGGCCTCATACTTAGCTGAGAATCGCTAAGAAACATTGATGCCTCAACACGTCAACTGACTATTTCATCCATTGGATCATAGATACATTTTTCATTCATTTATTAGTACAAACATGATGAGAGCCATACATAGCTATTGTCATAAAAAACATACATAACTAGAATAATAGCAACATAAATACCAATGAAATCACTGCCATATAAACCACATATAATCCAGTATAATACTCATAGAAATACAAGTAGAAATAAAATCATATTGATGTTGCAAAATCGAAACCAGGATGGAACTTCCACATTCTACCAAACTGTAGAATGGATGAGCCAAATATTTGTTTATCCAATCACCCCTATGCCATATTCCAAGCATGAATGTGGGATCTCATAGAACACATCAATACAAAACCATCGAGGGCTTCCAGAGGCCATCCACCTCAACCCATCAAATAGTGGTTCCACCTCACAGTTGGACATCACAAAATGATCATCATATTGGTCTCTATCTAAGACTTTTAGGGCTTCCAGAGCATTTGTTCCAACCAAGGCTTCCAGGACTAGTAACTGAACCCACAACTGCTACCGAGCTTCCAGAGCATTTTTCCAACCAAGGCTTCTAGGAATAGTAACTCAACCCACCAAGGGCTTCCAGAGCATTTGTCTAACCAAGGCTTCTAAGACTAGTAACTCAACCCACCAAGGGCTTCTAGAGCATTTTTCCAACCAAGGCTTCCAGGACTAGTAACTCAACCCAAGTTGTTGTAGGGCTTCTAGAGCATTTGTCCAACCAAGGCTTCCAGAAACTAATAACTCAACCCAAGCTAAGGAAACACGATAACCAACCAAAATAAATAAGGAAATACACCCACAATCTCCATGGCTATCTAGGAAATGTCAAGGCTAGGCAATCCACTGTTAGTTGAGGAAATCTTTAATTCCATTGACAGATCTTGACCAAAACTCCACATGCATATTCCATGCATGCAAAAACTAGTGAGGAAAACATACATGAAACTCGTACCTGCAATAAAATATCATTGTAGTTGTTGATACTGATGTCCTCTTGTCATTTCCTTCTCTTACTTTTCCCTCTTTCTCCCAAAATCGAAGTATGCCACACCCTCCAAGAGTGCTCCAAGAAAACTCTAGGCCTCCAAGAGTATGAGAGAGAGAAAGAGATAGTAATGATAGAGCTTGAAAACTGAACTGAAAAAGGGTTAGGAAAAGGATTTCCAATTGATCCTCATAAGCCTTTTTATGAATGAAGCCTCTATTTTCTTCATTTTCCATTATTTTCCTTCATGTTCCTCCTCACATGCAACTTGTGACCTTTCACCTCCATTTTCTCCTAATTTCAATTATTTTCATAAATAAATGTACCAAAAATGCCATTTTTCCTTTCCAAAGCCTTAGCCATTGCTTTTTCCAATTTCCTTAGCCATAATAAATCAATGAACACCCAAACTAGGATGTGTTTCCCAACATTCTACTTGGAATAAGTGTCCCATCAGCTGTGGTTATTATTTTTCGTTTATTAACTTTTATTACATGGAATTTTCATTAGGGCTATTACAGAACCCTCCCCCTTGGGGGAACACCGTCCTCGTTGTTCAAAAACATCTATAACCACAAAAATGATACAATAAAAACATAATATTGATGGATCTTTATAACTTATCTCGTTGCAATATTTACAATGATCAACCTACTGAGAAGGAAACCAACATGAAAACATGACGACATAACATCTTAATGACATGACACCCATACCTCTGATTAGAGCTTTATAACATAGCTCATGGTTGTATTTACATCCATGTACAATTTACATATACTAAACATCATCAAACATATACCCAAAACACATACCAAGGCATATACCAAAACTGCTTTGCCTCAACAGGTAAACAAAGAAGGATACATAGCCTGCATTTGATCGTCCATCTCCCATGTAGCTTCACCAAGCCCAAAGTGCTTCGATTGCACCTTAACGTGCTTGATTTCTTGGTTTTGGAGCATGAGAACCTTTTTATGCAATATACACTGAGGCTCTAGTTGGAATTCTCCATCAGGTTCCAGCTGCAATATAGACTAGTCAATTACATGATCAACATATTTAACACACTTCTTAAGTAATGACACATGGAAAACATCATGGACGTTCACTGTATGAGGAAGTGCAAGTTGATAGGCTACTGGCCCAATCCTCTCAATGATACTGAAGGGTCCACAAACCGTGGTGCCAACTTGGCACATGATCCAATCAGTAAGGATCTCTTCTTCAGTTTGATGTGCAAGTACACTTGTTCCCCTACCTGGAACTCCTTGAATAAATTTCTTTGATCTGCATAGCTCTTCTACCTATCCTATGATGCCTTTAGATTCTTCTTAATCACTTCCATTTCGTGTTCCATGTCTGCCAACATGTCTGGTCTAACCAACAACTTGTTAACTGGATCATTCCAACTGATGGGAGTATTGCAACTACGCCCATACAATTCCTCAAATGGACTCATCGTCAAAGATTCTTGATACCATTATTGTAAGCGAACTCTATTAGTGGAAGATACTCTTCCCATTTTCGCTATTGATGCATCCTGAACATGTCCTCCAATATCCTGTTGACCCTCTATGTCTGTCCATCTGTCTCCAGATGATAGGTTGTACTGAAGGCCAAATCTATTCCCAAACCTGCAAATAACTCCTTCCAAATCTTGGAAGTGAGCTTTGCATCCCTCTCTGACACAATATTCTTCAGAACACCATGCAATATCACCACATCTATGAAGAATACTTGTGCTACATCGCTAGCTAAAAATGTAGACTTCATTGAAATGAAGTACTCAACCTTTTTCATCATGTCCATGATAACCATGGTGGGGTCATTCTGTCTCACTATCCTCTGCAAACCTTTAATGAAGTCCATGGAAATTACTTCCCATTTCCACTTTGGAATTGAAATCAATTGTAGCAGTCCACCTGGATGCTTACAGTCTACCTTCACACGTTGACAATAAAAACACCTAACCAAAAACTCTGCTACATCCCTCTTCATATTTGCCAATAATAAAATCTCTTCACTATGCTTAGTGTCTTCTAATAACCTGGGTGACATGAATATGGTTTCGCATGAAAATCCCTCAAGATCACCTTCTTGAACTCACTGGTGTCTGACACATACATCATGTCTTGGAATCTAACAAATCTCTTTGTTGTAAGGAAATAGTTCACATCTTGTGCACCTGCACCTGTACCATTACCTATACCTATACATGTACCTGCAATTGTACCTATACCTATAACTTTACCTGTACCTATACTATCACCTCTAGTTGTACCTGTACTATCACCTGCACCTGTACCAATACTCTATTGCAACCTGTGCATAATCTTCATATATATGAAATCCCACTGACCTGCCTGCAAGATCCTATCATGTAAGTCTGTCCCATAGGATCTCATAGCTACTAAGTGATTAACTTATATCCACCTACTAAGAGCATCTGCCACTCTGCCTTGTTTGCCTTTTATGTACTTGATCTCAAAGTCAAACTCACTGATCATAGCCAACCACCAAGCCTGCCTACCATTTAGATTCAGTTGGTCAAATAGATACCACAAACCACTTTGATCACTCATCAATGTAAATTTCCTTCCCAGAATATAGTACCTCCACATATTTATTGCATGTACAATCACTTCCAACTCAAGCTCATGTGTGGGGTAGTTCTACTCGTGGTCATTCAACTTTCATGACTCATAGCATACCACCTGTCTGTCCTGCCTAAGGACTCCACCTAGTCCTTTCTTGCAACCATCTATGCATACTATAAACTCTTTTTCTGGGTCTAAAATATTTAACACTGGTGCATGTGTCAACAACTGGTTAAGTTCCTCAAAAATAGCCTCACACTCCTCTGTCTTTTTGAAATTCTTACCTTCCCTCTGCAATTATGTGATAGGATAAGCAATCTATGAGAAGTTCCTAATTAACTTCCTATAATATCCTACCAACCCCATGAAATATCTCACCTCATCCACATTAATAGGAGCTACCCACTCCATGATGGATCTCATAATTTTTGGATCTACTGCAATTCCCACCTTAGAGAAAACATGTCCCAAGTAATGTACCTCATTCTGAAATAAACTACACTTGTTGAGATTAGCATACAATAGATGTTGTCTAAAAAACCTCAGCACTACTGCTACATTCTCGACATGCTCTTACTCATTTTTAGAATATACCAATATGTCATCAATGGACACAATAACAAACTTATCCAAATATGGACACAACACACTATTCATTAAGCACATAAATGTAGCTGGATCATTAGTCAAACTGAATGGAACTACAACAAACTCATAATTATCATACTTGGTCTGGAAAGTTTTCTTGTAAATGTCCTCCTCTTTGGTACGTACCTGATGATATCTGTATCTCAAATCAATTTTCAAGAACACTGCTTCCCCCTTCAGTTGATCGAACAAGGCATAAATCCTAGGCAATGGATACCTATTATTGATGGTCACTTTGTCCAACTACGTGTAGCCAATGCATGATATGAGAGTACCATCTTTCTTCTTCACAAACAATATCGGTGCACCCAATGCTGATACACTTGGCCTGATGTATCCCTTATCCAACATTCCTTCAATTGTATCTTCAATTTGACCAGCTCATGTGTAGGCATCTTATAAGGTGCTTTTGATGTCAGAGATTCCCCTGGCGCCAAGTTAATAGAAAATTCTACCTCCCTGTGAGGTGGCAACTCTGAAATATCCTCACGAAATACATCCTTGAACTACTGCAGAACTAGGTTCCTGATCAAAAAACCCGCATCCTCAACTTCCTTACCTTTATCACTAGAAATGTGCACTGCAAATAGATTGCACCATTTCCTATGGCTATGCTTTGCTTGAAAAACTGTCACCATCCTAACTGATGTGGCCTTCTTCTTACCCTATAAGACTCTTGGTTCTCCATTTTCATCCAAGCACTCAATATCTTTTTCATAACAATCGACCTTGGTTCTATGAAGTTACAATCAATCCATTCCAAACAACATACTGTATGATCCCAACGATAATACATTCAAATGTGTTGCCATAGGTATACCATTCAAATCAAATGCACAAGCTCTTACTCAATGGTGAACTCGCTTATTTGTACCTGTAGAAAGTTGCACTAACCAAGACTCTGCATGCACTTCCTTATGCAAACCACACTTATCCACAAAGTTAGGACTAACATAGCTTATAATTAGATCCAGGGTCAATAAAAATAGAAATAACTTGATCACAAAGTTTACTGTCCATATCAATGATAGATGCCTGGTGGTTTTTCGGTTTGTTATCCAATACTACATACATATGAGGAAAACTCTGACCAACAACCACACCAGTATGCATTTCCTATGCATTATATATTTGAGGCCTACCACCCTAATTGTAACGCCCTCTGGTTCCAACCGGCCGTGCGCACCTCCATCTCACGAAATTAACTAAGTGTTGGTCGCCATTGCACTTGGGCGCACGTGGTAATGAGCGTGCGGAAGGTTATGTATATGCAGTGGATGAAAGGCGATTGGCATACCCACGAGCCGACGGTGGATAACCAAGGTGAGGGGCGCTCATGTTATAATTTATGAGGTCGGCCAAGATGGAACGCACGTCCATTGGTGCGTATATATTGGTGAGGCCTGCGGTACATTTCAACAAGACTTCGCTCATCAAGCCTTCGCACAAGACAGAGGAAGTGCGCAGTTTTGGGAGGAAATGCGCACATCTCATGCGCATTAGACTTGGAGAATTGCGCAGGCTGTTTAGTTGATGGTTGGCAAAGAGTGCCATGTTCGAGTGGATTCTTGGGTACGGTTTCGTGCAGGATTTGGCAGGAAGGTTGGGTGGCTCGGGTGAGCACCTCTTCTTGTGCAAAGGTGCACGACATGATTGTAAAAGGCAGGTGGCCTATCTATCGTAAAATTAGGTTAAGTGTGAGACTTGGTTCGGCCAAGACACACTGTTGTATGTAATCTGATATTCTTAATAAATTTGTCGGGCAAACTCACATTACGGTGAGTTGCCCCTCCCCTTTATACTTGTTTACAATTGTTGACGTTCTTGGTTAATTGCATATGGATAATGAATGAGTATGGGCTTCATTAAGTATAAAGGATAATGCTTTTACTTGGTTGCGAAACACAAACTAAGTATGCTAATGAGTAAGTAGGCGTAGTCCACGAATGTTACTATTGTTGAAAAGAAAGCGTTCGGTGGTGCCGCACCTCGCTAAAAGCGGTTGGAAGACTACCGCAGGTGTAGGGGCGTGACAGTTGGTATCAGAGCTCGGTCGGAGCTGGTGAGCAAAGGTTGCTTGTGACGAAGTACAGGTTTGAATCTGATGAGCTGGGTGGCTCATGACAGTGGACAACAAGGCATGGCAAGTTTGGGTGAAGGTGGAAGGAAGCTCTTGCTTACCTTGGATAGGTTGAAGAGGTTGAAGGAAGAGAGGCCCCAAATCCGTGAAGAACTTGAAGCCTTGGAAAAGGATGTTGAAAGCAAGCTTCTTCAACTCGGTTGGACAATGGAGCAAGATGAAGTTGCAGATTGTGCTAACAAGGAAGAGGAAGCCATGATAGATGAAGATGTTGCAGACATGACTACAATGGAGGATGAACTTGAGGATGATCAAGTTGAACCAGGATCGTGCAGTTTGTCAACATGGATGAATGAGGAGGAGAATCATGATGATGAAGTAAGTGATGGTACTTTTGGGCATTTGGGAGATGGATCGTGTGCAGGGAAGGGCAAAGCCAATTTGCCAAGGCAAGAGGACATCTTACCATGGATGACTATGATGGAACCTTGTATGGAGAAGCAAGGATTGTCGATTATTGCAGGACTTGTTGGGGTTACTTGTGACCTTATGATGAAAGGTGCAATGGCCCGTGACAATGGTGGAACGTGATGATCGTTGTGGAAGATTGGGTCATGCTTTAGCCACATGGAGAATTGGCTAAGTGCCCGGCATGACTCATGGACAGATTGAGGAGGGCACACACTTGTGATGTTTTGGGTGGACTTCTCATGGCCGAGACCAAGAGGTAGTCTTGGTGGACACTTTGGTGGAGGAGCTATGGTGAAGGGACTCATGACATGATGATGATATGGTTGAGTGACCGAGTTCACTAAACCGAAGGTTGAAAACATGAAGACATGGAGCATGGCAGACCTATGTAGGGACATTGTGTGGAAGCACTTGTAGAGATGTCGATGGACATCCAAGGAGGAGTGCCAAGGCAGGAATGTTGTGCAGTTGGGCTTGCTGATGTGACATGGAGACTTACTACTTATGACTGATGGTGAAGTTGTGCACTTTGGTACAACAAAGCCATGAACTTGGATGGACTTGTGAGCAGTTATGGAGCATTCCTACTACATGGGGAGCTGAGGCATCTTGTATGCTTGCTGAGGTGTTGGTTGGGGATGGTTCATGGAGCTCATGAGGAAATGAGATTGTTGTGACTTTTAGGGACTTCATGTATGGTGGAATTAGAGGATCTAATGCATTGGGGAGTTGAGGTCAGGTGACTTTGATGCAGTATGGGATGCATACTTTCAAAGTACATGCATGGGCATGGCTTGGAAGAGTGACTTGATGTAGAGGATCATTATGAGACACTTTGGGGTGATGAAGTTACAATGATAATGATGCTTTGGTGATACACTTAAGCATGGGTTGAGCCGAGACTCAACTACTTTCTACACATGGGAGCTGATTTGATCGAGGATCATGGGCAGCACATGGATAGATGAGACAAGGGCATACTTGTTTCTATGGAGACTTGAGGATGGCACATTGGAGATGATGGAGAAGACTTCATGGACCTGAATGGGGCACATCGAGAGTCGGTTTGATGAGATGTTCTCTTCACTTGGAGGGGACACACACATGGACAACATGTTGCAGATGAGATGGATGGAGTTCCATGGACCTAAGCATGGATTGTGGAGATAGATTCTTGATGAGTCAAGGATGTGACAGGTGATTGAGAAACAACTGATGGTGGCATGAGGATGTTCACTCTCATGGATTGAGCGTGATAGTTGGACTAGTTCAAGCATGAGGTCGCAAAGTGGGCAGTGATGTGTTGACATCGTGTTGGAGTATCATGGCAGCAGTTCACATGAGGACACATGATGAGGACAAGAGGTCAGTAATCATGGATCGAGATGGCATCCGATGGAGAACATACTTTGGTATGGTCAGCTTAGTGGCAGTGGTCATTAGGCCGGGACATAGTGGAGAAAGAGTCTCTACATATGTTGCAGTGATGTTTGCCTTGTGCAGAAAGGTCGACATCATGGATGATGATGATCATGGTGGAGAGCTACCGAGATGATATGTTGTCGAGGACGACAACGATTTCAGGTGGAGGAGGATGTAACGCCCTGCGGTTCCAACCGGGCGTGCGCACCTCCATCTCGCGAAATTAACTAAGTGTTGGTCGCCATCGCACTTGGGCGCACGTGGTAATGAGCGTGCAGAAGGTTATGTATATGCGGTGGATGAAAGGCGATTGGCATACCCACGAGCCGACGGTGGATAACCAAGGTGAGGGGTGCTCATGTTATAATTTATGAGGTTGGCCAAGATGGAACGCACGTCCATTGGTGCGTATATATTGGTGAGGCCTGCGGTACATTTCAACAAGACTTCGCTCATCAAGCCTTTGCACAAGACAGAGGAAGTGCGCAGTTTTGGGAGGAAATGTGCACATCTCATGCGCATTAGACTTGGAGAATTGCGCAGGCTGTTTAGTTGATGGTTGGCAAAGAGTGCCATGTTCGAGTGGATTCTTGGGTACGGTTTCGTGCAGGATTTGGCAAGAAGGTTGGGTGGCTCGGGTGAGCACCTCTTCTTGTGCAAAGGTGCACGACACGATTGTAAAAGGCAGGTGGCCTGTCTATCGTAAAATTCGGTTAAGTGTGAGACTTGGTTCGGCCAAGACACACTGTTGTATGTAATCTGATATTCTTAATAAAGTTGTCGGGCAGACTCACATTACGGGGAGTTGCCCCTCCCCTTTATACTTGTTTGCAATTGTTGACGTTCTTGGTTAATTGCATATGGATAATGAATGAGTATGGGCTTCATTAAGTATAAAGGATAATGCTTTTACTTGGTTGCGAAACACAAACTAAGTATGCTAATGAGTAAGTAGGCGTAGTCCACGAATGTTAGTATTGTTGAAAAGAAAGCGTTCGGTGGTGCCGCACCTCGCTACAAGCGGTTGGAAGACTACCGCAGGTGTAGGGGCGTGACACTAATACTGTGGACAACAGGGAAAATTTTAAGAATGGAAATTTATCTCAAAGATTAGAAACCTTAGCAAATCTTACTAGTCCCTAATGTGCAAACTATAAAATATTGGGTGATATATTTGTAAAAATATTCAAATTTATAATTATTTTTTGTATAGTCTCTATAAAATTTTGGCGATCTTTAAGGTAAAATAATTTTATACTATAAAAGTTTGGTGAATGATTTTTAGAAAAAATGGAAATTGGCGAATCCTTTTTTTGGAAAAAGCATGGAAAATTAGCCCACCTACGAATATTAACCCCTAAAGGTTTCCCTGGTGGACAATCTCTCCTTTGATGATCCCCTCCACAAGTTCAACACCACACAGGCTCCTTATTATGCTCCTTAGATCGATGCCCTTGTCCTCTATCTGATGCATTTAACTTGTTAGATGGTGCAACATACTCTTTATTATTTGTACCCTGAGGTCTTGCTTGTTTCTTGTCCCATTTTTCATTGTTCTTCACATTACCTCTCTAGTCCAGCTTAGTCTCAAATCTGTGCTTCAATTATTCATAGAAATGCCTTAAATTTTAGATGGCTCCTCCAATGATCTAGGCACATCGAGCTCAATCCTATCTTTGAATGAAACTAGTAATCCACTAATGAACTTATGAATCTTGGCCTTCTCCTCCTTGAGGTAAGGAAAATACCTTAGTAGCTCCAAGAACTTGCTAGTGTACTTGTCATCTGTCATAGATACCATCTTTAGCTCATAGAATTATTTTTCCCTGTCATCAAAGTATCTCTCTAATAAATACTTCTTCTTGAATAGCCACTCAAGTTCACTCCAAGTCATGTCCTCCTCATGAATACATATGAAATTCTTCACATCTTCCCCCCAAATGTCTTCTTTACCTTTGATACCGAATGTAGCTACTCTAGCTTTCATGTTCTTTTAATAATCATATAACCTGAAGAATTTCTTCATTCCAAGCAACCATGCCTCTGCATCGTGCAGTTTCTTCTTCTCTCCATAAAACGTAGGTGGCTTTTATTTCTTAAATTCATCTAGAAAGTATCCCCTATCACTCCTCCTGTAAGGATGATAACGATGACGATCATAGTTCCTATCTGAATCACAACTAGAATAATATGTGTTTAGCCCCTCTTCTATAACCTGCCATCTATGACCGTGTCATCTCTATATGACTTGTGACCACCATGCGACCTACTACCATATGCCCCATTAGTTCTATCCTCCTTCTCATAGCTGATCCGACATGGTCCATGTCACTATAAATGTGACAAACTTTGAAGTATCACTACATTTACCTCTACTTGTTTCTCATGTGCCTGCATGATTCTGTCATTATCTACCTTAAAAATCCTTATTTCTTTCCTTTAATATTCTTACTGTAACTTCCGAATCGGAAGAGTTCTCAACACCTTACTTCTCTTTTGATTCATAGGGAGAGTCCTTGTAGTCTACCATCTTGCTAGCAATTTGATATTTCTTCCTGCAAGGTATATCATGTCATCTAAACCAAATCACAATAAAACAACGTACCTTAATATAGCTCAGGGAGGATACCTTATCTGCAAGATCAATAAATGAGCATGATACATGTATAACATAATCATGACAACATATAGAAACATAACACATAAGCATATAACCATGCAACCTTCATTCTAGCTAAGGTCTAATTATGAATGCATGACATTAACAACAACACATGCTATGACCTCATGCATGATAATAATCATTACATCGCTATACACTTATCCACATGAAAACATGAATATGCATAAGCAATGCGTAAAAATTCACACACATGCATAAACACATATAATCAAGCATAAACAAACAATACTTGTAATCAATAGTACAAGAATGATACATGAAACTGAGCATACGAGAATGTAACCAAGCATACAAGAATGATACATGTAAGCGACATATAACAATATGTAACCAGTCATACACTCATGATGATGCATTCCACAATAGCAACATCAACTTCCACATGATGACATCACTACAACCATCATCAACATCATTCAAATGCAACTATAACATGGAATGCAAGTGTAAGAGACACACATGAAACTGACATGCATGCATGACCAACTCATAACCCATCTAGTCCAAGGGGTGAACCATGATTTGATACCACTCTGTAATACCCTCCTCCCACATCTACCCCAGCAACTCACCAGATGGGGTAAACATGTGACGAGAGGCCACTATGATATGATTCGACCTCCTAAGTCATGTTAAGGAAGTGGAACCGATGGAAACACACCATACATACTTCCAACATCATCATTAGGACCCTCAGGAACCGATTCAACCTTTCTGCCAACCAGCCCCTGGGTCCCACTGAACTTTTGGACAACTTGACCTCTGGACACTCTCATGTTATGGGCATGCCAGCATCTAGGGACCTTTGGACGCTCTCACAGGCCTGCAAGCCAACATCCAGGGACTCTTTTTCTCAATTATGTGCAAGCATCTCCAGGAGTTAAGCCATATTTTCACGCTCGGAGCCCAATTCACTACATGAAATTGAATGAAACCTTCAGAACAATAAGATAACATAGTAAAAACAATACTGATGCAACTACTTGAATAAGACCTTGACTGGACCCCTACTAGCCATGACAAACATTTTGTTAAACATATCATGAATATGTAATCTACAAGTGTAAATAACAAATATGAGCATAAGGGTCTCATACTTAGCTGAGAATCACTAAGAAACATTGATGCCTCAACACATCAACTGCCATTTTATCCATTAGGCCATAAATACATTGGTCATTCATTTATTAGTATAAACATGATGAGAGCCATATATAGCTATTGTCATAAAACACATACATAACCAACATAATAGCAATAGAAATACCAATGAAATCAATGCCTTATAAACCACATATAATCTAGCAAAATAGTCATGGAAACACAAGTAGAAATAACCTCATATTGATGATGAAAAATCCAAAATCAGGATGGGACTTGCATGCTCCACTCAACCGTAAAATGGCTCAGCCAAATCTCTCTTCAGCCATTCAACCTCGTGCCATATTCCAAGCATAAATATGGGATCTCATAGAACAAATAAATCTAAAACCATACAGGGCTTCCAAAGGCCATCCACCTCAACCCATCAAACAGTGATTCCACCTCATGGTTGGACAATACAAAACCATCATCATATTGGTCTCTATCCTAGCCTTCAAGGGCTTCTAGAGTGTTTTTTCCAACCAGGGTTTCTAGGACTAGTAACTCAACCCATAACTGCCACTCGGCTTCAAGAACATTTCTCCAACCAAGACTTCCAGGACTAGTAACTCAACTCACCAAAGGCTTCTAGATCATTTGTCCAACTAGGGCTTCTAGAAACTAATAACTCAACCCAAGCTAAGGAAACCTGAGAACCGACAAAAAAAAAATAAGGAAATAAACCCACAATCTCCATGGCTATCTGAGAAATGTCAAGGTTAGGCAATCCAATGTGAATCTAGTCATTCCTCCATGCCAGTGAAGTATCATGACAAAAAATACAAATTCATATACTAAGCATGCCAAAACTAGTGAGGAAAACATACATGCAATTTGGTACCTATTATGCTCCTATACCAATAGGTGTCATATTTCATGATTGACTTGATGAGTTATGAATATGTTCATACCTTTCCTTGTTGCAAAGGTTTTCCATATTGTCAAAAATAAAAAATAAAAAAAAATGTAAAGAGGGTATACCCTAAAAGAAAAATCAAAGGGTGAAAAGAAATAAAATGGTCAAAAAAATGAAAGAAAATGAACCCCACCAAAAGAAAGACCAAGGAAAGTGTGCAAGTCTAAATGCCACTACTTTTTACTCTTATGTAATAAACAAATTGTGTGAAACTTGTAACTCATGCCACAATTGATGAATAGTCAAATAGCTTAAGCTTGACTAGTTCATATTTTCAATTTCATGTTTTAGAGCTAGAGAATAAAATTTGACCAAACTATTTAATCTTGGCAGATAAGTAGATAGGTAGAGTGAATAAAAGGAGCTCAACAACTTAATCTGAGCTCTTGGCTGTAATAAGGTTAGACTGAGATAGATTCTACATGTAAAAGAAAAGAAAGTGTGATAAGGTTTGCAAGTCTAACTGCACCCTAATAAAGAAGAAAAAATGTTAGGTTAAAGTAGGTGTTAGCGCTCGAATCTGCCTCAGGTTGAGGAAGGCAAAACTCAAGGCAACATCAAACCAAGCTCAGCCTCGTAGCTAGCCCTACGAGGACAGGAGAGGGCTCTCTCCGGGTCTATCTCAGCAAAAGGTTTTCGAAGGGGATGAGATGACCAATAAGGAATACTGATTTTAGGCTAGTAAAGAGATAGGAAAGTTTGATTTAGATTTTTGAGTTTTTTGTTGAATCAAAGGAAAAGGCAATTTTGGGTGCGGGGATGAGAAACAGTTTTTGCAGAGGTCTACTTTGGGCAAGGTAGGCGATTGTCCTGATGCTTAAAAGATAATGAATGGCTAGATCTGATTGATGAGAAGCTAAGGAGAGCAATAAGCTTTCAAGGATTCTCCTTAAACAGATGAAAACATGGAAAATCAAACAAATTTAAAGGCAGAGCATAACAAACTATGGATTCTACCTTAATACTTCATTTGTTCAATTGCAAAAGATGAGAGAAGGAATATGATACACATAAAAACTTACAAATATTGAAAGAAGCACACCATCAACACATAAAGCCACAAGGATCCCAAACAGTGCTGCAAAACCCTGGTCTTTCCTTTGCCAAAAATGCAGAAGTGAATGTACAAAAGAGTGCCAAGCTTTTCCCCAAGAGTCCAACCCTGAAAATGACTAAGAAAATACATAATATAGGCAAGCTAACACATTCCCTTGCCTCTAGGGGTTGAGCTCATCATCCTAGGAGCTGTTTCAACCAATTCTAAACAAAGCACTACAATCTAGGTAGTCAAAACAACTTGCCTCTATAAGCTAGGAAACCAATTCATTCATTAAATTTTTGCTATTTTTTGAATGAATCATCTAGAATAGGTAAATAAGTTTCAAGTCAACATAAAGTTCCATTAATTACATCAAGAAGGGTGAAAAATCCCATCACAAGTCAAAACTAGTCAAACTGGCTTCGTTTCCTGAGCTGAAGATGAAAATTACGCCAAAAAAACCCTGATGCGCCGCGCTTGAGCCCTTGCGCTGCGCGCCTTTCCACCTGCTTTTGGGGCACTTCCCGGCATCCAAATTGAGCTCAGTTTGGCTTGTTGGAAAGACCTAGATGTCTACTTTACAACTCAAGTGGAATCTTCCAATTTGATGTCCATTTACCCCTACAAAAATGCATTCTCCCAAGGCTGCTTCCTGTGTGTCCAAAAAGGGGTAGTGAGGTCATTTTTTGCATGCTTTTTGACCTTTTGGGGACCCAAACCTTGATGAAATGCCTTGGAAATAGCTGAGCAGGTATATTTCATCACGAAAAATCAAAAAATGTAAACCATTTGTGATTTGGACCTCCCAATATTATGGGTAGCACGCGGCGCGCTACGCGTTGAGCCAAAAAACCAGTTTTTTACACAAAAATTTCAAAATTGACAAAATTTTCCCCAAACTTGTTGAAATTTGGGCTGGAGGTCCCCAATCAAGTACTATGCTCAGTCAAAGAGGCTTCGGCCAAAATTTGGAGTGGATTGGGCTTTTTCCGCAGTTTAAGTGCCTTGCTCAATCGCCTCTTAAGGATCTTCATTTTCGCTTTGCAAACATGCATGCGGGCCTAGTAATGATTCTTCATGTGAGGAAGCAAGTCTTTGTCTCTATTGGCCTTCACCAATAACCCCTCCAAGTGTCGGTTGACCTTCTCAAGCACAAATTGCCGCGCAACAGGTGTCAAATCACCCGGTCTTTTATGGGCCAACCTACGGTCTTCACGGATTCGTTGCAGCTCTATAAGTGTGTGCTCGTCCTCTAACTGTTTATTGCACTGCTCCAATTATTTGATCTGACACTCTGCCTTCAGCAACTTCTCATTCAATCTATCAATTTCGGTCTTTTCCACATCACTCAATGCAACATCAACATCATGACCACCTGAATGGCCCTCCTCGTAAATTGGCTCCTTTCCTCTGTCCTGAACCTGTACCTGTACTGAAGAAGAAGGCGAGACCCCTTCCACCCCAGGTGGAGATAGTACTCATCGTGTAGATGCAAATAAGGCCCTGTGTCCTCGCTGATATGTCACACATGCTGAAGCGCTGACATGCTCTATCTCAAGAATGTCAAACTGATGTGAAGGCCCTCCCTCATCATGAACTATCTGCGGAGGTGGCTGTAATGGTGCAAAGTAATCACGGGCGATGAAATCTTCCCAAGTAATGCCCTGCTGTGCCAACTGATGCATTACTAAGATTTTAATCAATGCATAATGATAGATGCTCTTATGCTAATGTGCTGGGCTCTTCCTTTGTACTAAAGGCACCATCCTCTCTATGTTGCGACACATGAAAAACGGAATGTTCATCATACGTACCCTTGTAAAATGCATCAACAAACGGACATGGTACGCATAGAGACGTGAGAATCTTCCCTCGCAACTGAAATATCGAATGATGAGTTTCATCAATGGTGCATACTCATCCCTTAGGAATCTGAAAGGAAAAACTGCAGTCAAGTGTCTTATATATCCGGGCTTGATATATGGCTCATAGTAGAATCTCTCTAATTTCTGGCGTTTACTCCATTCCTCCCCTACATTTGGTATCCCAGTGGCCTGAGCAATAGTCTCGGGTGACAAGGTGAAATTCCCTCCGACAAGGTTTACATGACCATCCTGCAAATGTAGAACAAATAAACGGACTTGTTCCCGATGATGTTGGATTTGTGAGATCCGCTCACAGTATTCAAAACATGATTGATACCGAAAACAGTCGATTGCAAGTGGAAAAGCTTGCAATTGAGCCAAAGAAGTAGGCTCCTCCCTGACATGTTGACCACCTTTGCCACCTTTGTGATACCTCCTTGGCACATTTACCTCTAGTGTAGAATCACTATCATAATCCTGCTCATAAGCTGACTCGGTCTCTGACATGTTGTTTAAAAACAAGGTAGCTCGAATATATATATGCTGATATACAACTGTGTGCAAAATTGACCGTAGACTTTTTCTTTTTCTCAAAATGTTGTGACCAAGGGGACACAAATATACAAGGGAATTATTAAGAAAGGGAAAACATTAGGGAAATGGGGAAAATGGAAATAAAACAAGGAATTTAGGGAAGGGAAGGGACATGGAAATCTTGAAGTTTTAGGGTTTGGGATGAGGTAGGTAATATATGTTTGTAGTAGAAGGGAGGGGTTAGGATTTGAGGGAGGATAGTGTAGGGTTTTATGAGGAATTATTGGGGAAAATATTGGTGAATATAGGAGGTGGGAAACAAAGGAAGTAGGAAAACCTTGGCAACATTTATTTTTGAAAACCCTACAGCAATCTTGGCATTTAAATCCTTACAGCAAACTAATGGACAAGGAGGGTTTTAACACTTGGTTTTTTCATGGCAAATATAGCATGATTTCTTTATATAAACCTTTCAAAACCAAGAATGAGCCGTGGATAAAAGCCTACCTGTGATTTGATGCATGAGAAGAGGTGTTTGAGTATGTTTTGGACAAAGTCTGGGCATAAAATTCAATGTGTCGCGCGCCTCACCCAATGCGCCGCGCACTCCTGATGCGCCTCACGTGTGTAAGAGAGCACTGGAATTTGTCGCCTGATGTGCCGCGTGCCACTAATGTGCCGCGCGCCCAACCTGATGCGCCACGCGCCCTGGAAACGGCCCAATTTGCTCACAAACTCATAAAATCGCCTGATAACAATGCTCTTTGCTCTTGGAATGTGGAATGGGTTGCAAATGAGGAGAAATATCTTCATATAGACTCCTTGTTGATTTTTGCTTAACCCAAAACCCCTTTTCTTATGTTTGGTTGTTGACACTTTTTCAAAATTAATAGGCTCTGACCTTTTTGGTTTCCCCTTTAAAATTGGTTGAAATAATGATTTTCTCTGATAATTTTTTGCAGGGATAGCTCTGATATGCTCTGGAAAAGGAGACCAAGGCTGCACTTGAACGATTGGAGAACTGAAAATTTTTACAACTTTTACAAAAATGAGATGGCGACTTATCTTCAAAACAGAGTTTTGAAGAGAAGTCCTAATTCAGCTGTACAATGAAGAAAATTATTGAAGTGATGATCTATCAAAGACATCCCTCTGGCCTGCTGGTCTTCTAAGACTTTTCAAGACAAAATTGACTCAACCCTAGACCTAAGACCTCAAAATTTAAAACATGATTGTAAATGACCTTTGAAGACTTATTTTAATAAACAGGCCTGAACCAGCAGTGCCAAGCACGAGGGGAATGAATGACACAAACCGCTCCATCTGAGTTATGGCATGCCTAACGAAATGCAACTGATCAAAACTGATGGGACACCTAATCATGAAATGTAAAAGAGCTTTGATCTCTGACAGAGGGATAACTAGACCGACTCTAACATTGGCTCCAATGGGGATGGTAGCTCCTTGGAGATGCCAAGAACCGCAGATCTCTATAAGAGCAAGACAGTGCCTTCATCCATTGGGCGATGGAGTCATTATTCGGACACAAAATCTTGAGAATTTGACTGAAAAACCAAAAACCACTTTGACCAAACTAGACATCAAAACTAAAAGATTTAGACAACTGACTTGACAAACTTAGACTAACTAACCTTCATTTTCAGAATTATAGCCTTCACCTCGGGCCCCAGACTGAAGATGATAAGTAAGTTTACATGTGCAATAGAATAAAAGTAAAAGGATATGTACAAAGATGATGAAAAGAGCAGAAAATACTCAGAAATGGTATCGCTTTAACAACCGACCATTAATCGGCCCTCCAGGACATTCATCTCCATTCATTTCTTTGAGAAGGAAAGTGTTTTGGCCACAATATGCTGCAATCTTGTAAGGACCCTTCCATAAATTTTCAAATTTGCCATGCTTTCCCTTGTCTTCATGTCGAGCATCCCATCTCAAAACTACCTCATCTAGATGAAATGTGTCTGCCTTTGCTTTCTGGTCATAAATCTTTTTGATGCGCTCCTGCAACTTGCAAGTGTTTTGAAATACCTCCTCCTGTGTCTGCTGTAAATGAATCATCTGATTAATCCTTCTCTGCATAGGATCTTCCTCACTACCCGCTTCTTGAAGCAATTTGACTACCGGGACAGCAAGCGAAGTTGGAAAAACCGTGTCTGTTCCGTACACCAACTCCAAAGGAGACATGCCAATAGACTTTTTCTGACTCACCCTATCAGCCCATAGTGCATTTATCAACTTCTTGTGCCAGCCCTTTTTACCGATTTCCAACAATTTCTTAATGATATTGACCAAAGATTTATTAGATGACTCCTCCAATCCATTTCCTTGAGGATGGTATGCGGTTGAATGTCCCAAGTTGATATTGTACTTATAACAAAACTCAACCATCCTTTTTGACTTAAATGCTGTTGCATTATCTATGATTAACTTACTTGGGCATCCAAAACGTGACAAAATATTGGTTTCAAGAAAAGAGATAATTACCGCATCCGTGGCTTGTCGAGTAGGAATTGCTTCAATCCATTTTGTGAAGTAGTCTGTGGCTGTCAATATCCATCAATGCTGTCCTGCTGATGCTGGATGAATTTCCTCGATGAAATCCAATCCCCACTGCTAAAAAGGTGCGCTGACTTCAATTGGTTTGAGAGGCAAAGGCTGTAGTTTCTACTTCCCTTCGAAAATTTGGCATTCATGACAATTCTTAACAGCCTTATATACATCTGAAAATAATGAAGGCCAATAATAACCTGCCCTTAGAATCTTGTTCGCTGTGGTTTTCCAAAAAAGATGGCCTCCACAGTCACCTCTATGAAAGTCTTCCACAACTCTTTTGGCTTCCTCCTCTACCAAAAAATTCAATAACATTCCACCAGGATCTTTCCAATACAATGCAGAATTTAGTATGCAGAATTTTGCAACTTTCAATTTCAATGTTCTACTTTTGTTTCTAGGCATTCCGGGAGGTGAAGACAAATGCTGAAGTACATATAAAATGTCAGCATACCAAGGAGAAGAAAGAAACATTCCAGATACCTGAACGGATGAATTCTCCTCATCTTCATCAGACATGGCAGTAATCAAATTTATGTCTAGAACTTGCAAATTCATTTCAGCCATTAACTTGGCAAGTCCTTGACCTTTGATCAGCTTGGTTGGTTTAATCTCCACATCATACTCTAACAACGCAACATTCCACTTACCCCGCCTGCCTTCTGGATCTGCCTGTACTAAAATATCTTTAACTGCTGCATTAGGAACATAAGCTAGAACATGAGAATGCAATATATACACACGAAAATCTTTCAAGGCCTTTACAAGCACAAATGCTTGCTTCTCAATGATGTTATATTTTAATGCTCCATCTCTTATAATCCGACTGAAAAAAGCAATGGGCTTTTCAACTCCTTCCCTCTTCTGCATTAATACAGCTACCAAAGTGTGCTCAGAAGCAAATGAGAACAAAATAAAATCCTGAGTGTAGTCTGGGCTGATCAAAATAGGAGCTGAAGAAAGAGCTAACTTCACTAAATTAAATGATTTCACCGCCTCTTCGGTCCACTTTACCTTACTGTCCTTTTTCAGCATGCTCGTGATTTCTCTGAGATGCTCTGCTAGATTTGGAATGAAGCGACGCAGAAAATTCAATTTACCATTGAAAGACTATATTTCTTTCTTGTTTCGGGGTTGTTCAATTTGCTGAATGGCTTCAACACGTGCAGGGTCAATACGGATGCCATCTTTAGATATTATGTGGCCAAGAAGTTTGCCCTCATCCATGGCGAAAAGACTCTTTTTCGGATTTAGCGAAATGCCATATTTTCTGCACTTTTGGAAAACAATTTTCAAATGACTCAAATGTTCCTCATCAAAATTTGAAAACACGGTTAATTCATCAAGATAAAAAACTAAAAATACATCTTTCTCATTGGCGAAAGCCATGTCCATTGCGCGCTGAAAGGTGGCTCCTGCATTTTTCAAACCAAACGACATCTTTGCATAATGAAATGTTCCCCATGGAGTGGTGAATGTTGTCTTGTCACGGTCATCTTCATGTACTAAAATCTGATTGTATACTGAATAGCCGTCAAGTAGTGACATCCTTGATGCTCCAACTACTCGCTGCAATATATGGTCCATTTTGGGCAGGGGATAATTGTCTTTTAAGGACACCTTATTCAAATTTCTGAAGTCAATACATAAACGGATCTCACCTGTTTTCTTCCTTACTGGTACCAATTTTGATATACAATCTGAAAATCGGATAGGCACAATGATTCCTGACTTATACAATCTGTTTACTTCTTTTTCAATTGATGGCAGCAGCTTCGGATTGATTCTTCTCAACTTTTGACGAAAAGGCTTCTAATTTGGCTTAATAGGAATAGTATGCTGAATGATATTTGTGTCATATGTTTTTAGATCTGAGTAATCCCATGCAAAAACATTAGAAAATAAATACAACAATTTCACATAGTCTGCTTTCACCTTTGGTAACAATGACTTCGATAGCTTTACTCGCTTGGGATTCTCAGCTGTCCCAATGTTTACCTCTTCAACACCTTTTTCAATCGGTCTTAATGTCGGTTTGCAGGCCACATCATCTTGGTCAAACAGCTCCTCTAAAGGAATCAATCCCTTAGGAATAATGTTGTCTTTAAGTTGCAGCACGTCCATTTGATTTACTTGTATATTATCACTACCATCATCATGTTCAGTATCTATTGAGGTATCTTTGAACTTACCCTTATTTTGCAGAAACTGATTGATCTCTTCATCATCTTGAAAGACTTGCCAACATCGCTGATTGTCTGGGACGGTGGGACGATGTTTCACATGAATCTCAAACTTGTTGCTAGAATTCATCGGAATTTTTAAATTGCTTGCTGCCTTAGCAAGTCCATCAGCAACACCATTTTGTATGCGAGGCACACATGTCAAGGTATGATCAGAAAACAACTTCAAAATATCTAGGACTGCATTTCGATATGCCCTCATACGAGGATGCTTGGTCTGAAACTCACCCTTAACTTGCTTTATCACCAACTTGGAATCACCATAGACCGCAATCTTCTTCGCTTTCAGCTTTCTAAGAATCTTAAGGCCAGCAATGAGAGCCTCATATTCCGCCTCATTATTTGAACAGTCAAATGCTAGTTTATAGGAACACACTCTCACCTTGCTTGGAACTTTGTCTTGAGTAGAAAAGGGACTTCAAATCCACACACCAATACCAACACCATCACTACCTACTGCACCATCAAAATCCATGGTCCAAAGACCATCTTCATCTTCTTCCATGTGTTGAAATTGTGTTAGCTCTGTTTTTTCTGTTTGTTGCCCCTTATCTTCAGCTGATTGCTCCATAGTAGCTTGCTTTTCTCCTCTTTCCTTTTGCAGAACTTCTCTGAAATTTTCAGTGATCTCTGGTATATCTTCCTCCTGAACTAACTGACTATCTAGATCATTAAAACTATCAGCAAATAAAACAAACGACTCCAAATCTGTATGTACATAATTTACAGGATGATTGATTGGCTTCTCTTTGTTGGTTATCATGTATTTCATCTTTTTCTCTCGATATAGTTTTCTCATTTGACCGAATACTGGAATTGTAGCATAAGAAAAGTCTAACTATAGAGTACCCTTCAACTTAGCCCCCCAAGATCTTGAAAGTAGCATACCAAAACATGGAGGAATGTCCACCACAACCACATCCATCAAGACATTCTTCGCTGGGATTTGGTCTAAGCTAACAACCAAATCTTTGATGAGCCCGATACATCTTACACGGCTGGAATCAAATGAATACAAATCATGATATTTCCTTGTAATGTCTAACCCCAGCTTCTCCATGATCGCCTTTGGCATCAAATTGTGCGAAGCACCCGAATCGAACATAGCATTGTGCAAAACATATTCATGCAATCTCAAACTGATATAAAAGGGAGGAACATCACTATCAGGGGACTCACCATCCAATGCTGGCCCAAATATCAATTCTGGCTGATCATCTTCAACGTTCACCGTGTCAAACATGGGATCAAAATTCAGAATTTTAGAGACTTGACCTCGGTAGCTGCTGTTTTTCATGATTTCAGTCAAAGGAATAGATACTTTTAATTTGGAAATTTCATTTTCCAAACTAAATGCTGAAACTTTGTCGACTTCTTTGACCGGAACTTCTCTCCTATCTTTGATTATACTTGCCTGATTTGTCCTTTCTGCTGCTGATATCTTGCTAGTCATGGTATCAATTGTCTCCTTTCCTTTCTTCTGTGGTATCGGTGAATCCGTCTTTGGTGCTATAGCTTCTTTTCTTTTCTGAATCAGATTGATAGGCACATCTCAGTTTCTCAATGAATACTACTTTTGTTGAGTGGACAAGGCATTCAAATATCCTCTTTGGTAATCATCTAAATCTGCATCATTAGCTAAGATAAAATCTTCATCTTTCTGGGCGCCCGAACTTTCTCCATACTATTCTTCTTCAGTGATGTAAATGGGCATATCATCAGGAGTAAAGAAGTGATTTTGGTCCCCTACTACATCAACATCTTCATCTGAATCTTGACTCACAAAATTCTGCAAAAGAGGAGTCTTGATCGGTTGCTGGGCTGCCGGCTCTTGTACTCTTTGTTCACACTGCTTAATTCGGAACTGAGGTTGTTGCTGGCCACGGTAATTTGGATTACAAATCTGCGGTTCTGATTTGTCAAGGTTTATTCTTTTGAACATTTTTTCCATCTCACGAAGCCAAGGCGGTTCTGATGTAGATTCTTCCTTTATATTCACTCTTTTCTCTGCCTTCAACCGTGCTCTCTTGTCATTCAGATTCGCCTCAACATTAACAGCAATCTTTTGCATATCTTCTAAAGTAGGCGGATCTCTATCCCATAATGAATAAGCCATCTCCGGATCAAAACCATCCGGGAATTTGAGAAGAGCTGATTTTCTAGATGGTCTTAAATCATCCGGAATAGCATTATAAACTGTGTTGAACCTGATAATGTAGTCTTAGACAGACTCACCATGATTGCATTTGATATTATTGTACTCGGCATTGATCTAAAGCGGATCCTTTCTGAGTTCCCAACGATCTAGAAACTGTTTCTAAAGTTCAGCCAACGTAGGTATACTTCTGGCTCCCAAGCCTCTGAACCATTTTCTTACCTCTCCTCCGAATGTTTGCACAAACAACCGCATAGTTACATCCTCCTCATCAATCTCATATAAATCACAAAAATTTTCCATTTTGTCTATGTGCTGCTCAGCAGACACACTTTGAGGAGTGCCATCAAATAAAGGAATCTTACTCTGATAATCCGCGGGCATATCATGCAAATCTTGAGGAAGAGCGAGAGGAGCAAACTGAGCAGCCATTGCTCTAGGCGGATTTGGTCTGGGAGTAGTTGGTGGAGTAGATGTAACTGAAGTATGAGGAGTATGAGGAGGTGTATGTGGAGGAGAAGCGATGTGAGATGAGGAAGGAGAATTCTCTACGGACTGTTGATATGTGATTATAGGTTGCAGGGGAATAGTGGGAATGAAAGGCGGTTCGGTAGGATTTTTTGAAGCGAAAGCCGTCACAGCAGATCCAATATTCGCAGATGCAGCTTCTAGGAAATCAGCAAGATTTGCAGCCTGAATGTCACTCTGAAGGTGCCTCAAGATAAAATTTTCAATTAATTTATTATGTTTTTCAACTTTAAGAGCTGCAGCAAAGTCAAGATTTGGAACGAGAGAATCAAGTGCACTTTCGGATTGAGTTTTAAACAGCGACAATTCAAATTTCTCGTCAAAGTCAAGTTCTTCAAGATACTCAAAAATTGCAGGACATGAATGGGATTTAACCAAGGGAGTCGCCGAGCTTTCTTGACGGAGGATTTTTCGAATCAAGTTTGGATTTTCATAAATAGGAGGTGGATCTGGATCAGGATTTGATCTCGTGTATCTTCTAGAAGCCAGTGTGGAATTGTTCGGAACAATAAAAGGGACACAATAAATTTCAACCTATCAATTTGCTAGACTCAACCATCCAAGGTATAGAACAAATAAGTGTACTGGGGTAAATTGCAAATGAAGTGCTACATTCACAAGCTCACGGAGGTCGACTGAAGCAGCGTTTATCTACTTCCGCTTATGCATAGCAAAAGCGTTTCGAAGGCTACCTGGCATATCTTCAGACTCCGTCTAAGACTTATGAAATAAACACATCAACCAGCAAAGAATAACAAATTTCTTCCCAGTATGGTCGCCACTATGTTAGCGCTCGAATCTGCCTCAGGCTGAGGAAGGCAAAACTCAAGGCAACATCAAACCAAGCTCAGCCTCGTAGCTAGCCCTACGAGGACAGGAGAGGGCTCTCTCCGAGTTTATCTCAGCAAAAGGTTTTCAAAGGGGCTGAGATGACCAATAAGGAATATTGATTTTAGGCTAGTAAAGAGATAGGAAAGTTTGATTTAGATTTTTGAGTTTTTTGTTGAATCAAAGGAAAAGGCAATTTTGGGTGCCGGGATGAGACACAGTTTTTGCAGAGGTCTACTTGGGGCAAGGTAGGCGATTGTCATGATGCTTAAAAGATAATGAGTGGCTAGATCTGACTGATGAGAAGCTAAGGAGAGCAAGAATCTTTCAAGGATTCTCCTTAAACAGATGAAAACATCGAAAATCAAATAAATTTAAAGGCAGAGCATAACAAACTATGGATTCTACCTTAACACTTCATTTGTTCAATTGCAGAAGATGAGAGAAGGAAGATGATACACATAACAACTTACAAATACTGAAAGAAGCACACCATCAACACATAAAGCCACAAGGATCCCAAACAGTGCTGCAAAACCCTAGTCTTTCCTTTGCCAAAAATGCAGAAGTGAATGTACAAAAGAGTGCCAAGCTTTTCCCCAAGAGTCCAACCCTAAAAATGACTAAGAAAATACATAATATAGGCAAGCTAACACATTCCCTTGCCTCTAGGGGTCGAGCTCATCATCCTAGGAGCTGTTTCAACCAATTCTAAACAAAGCACTACAATCTAGGCAGTCAAAACAACTTGCCTCTATAAGCTAGGAAACCAATTCATTCATTAAATTTTTGCTATTTTATGAATGAATCATCTATAATAGGTAAATAAGTGTCAAGTCAACATAAAGTTCCATTAATTACATCAAGAAGGGTGACAAATCCCATCACAAGTCAAAACTAGTCAAACTGGCTTCGATTCCTGAGCTAAAGATGAAAATTACGCCAAAAAAACCCTGATGCGCCGCGCGCCTTTCCACCGGCTTTTGGGGCACTTCCCAGAATCCAAATTGAGCTCAGGTTGTCTTTTTGGAAAGCCTTGGATATCTACTTTCCAACCCAAGTGGAATATTACAATTTGATGTCCATTTTCCCCTCCAAAAATGCATTCTCCCAAGGCTGCTTCCTGTGTGTCCAAAAAGGGGCAGTGAGGTCATTCTTTGCATGTTTTTTGACCTTTTGGGGACCCAAACATTGATGAAATGCCTTGGAAATAGTTGATCAGGTATATTTCATCATGAAAAATCCAAAAATGCAAACCATTTGTGATTTGGACCTCCCAATATTATGGGTAGCGCGCGGCGTGCTACACGTTGAGCCAAAAAACCTGTTTTTTACACAAATTTCAAAATTGACAAAATTTTCCCCAAACTTGTTGAAATTTGGGCTGGAGATCCCCAATCAAGTACTATGCTCAGTCAAAGAGGCTTCGGCCAAAATTTGGAGTGGATCGGGCTTTTTCCGCTGTTTAAGTGCCTTGCTCAATCGCCTCTTAAGGATCTTCATTTTCGCTTTGCAAACATGCATGCGGGCCCAGTAATGATTCTTCATGTGACGAAGCAAGTCTTTGTCTCTATTGGCCTTCGCCAACAACCCCTCCAAGTGCCGGTTGACCTTCTCAAGCACAAATTGCCGCGCAACAGGTGTCAAATCACCCGGTCTTTTACGGGCCAACCTACGGTCTTCATGGATTCGTTGCAGCTCTATAAGTGTGTGCTCGTCCTCTAACTGTTTATTGCACTGCTCCAAGTATTTGATTTGACACTCTGCCTTTAGCAACTTCTCATTCAATCTATCAATTTCAGTCTTTTCCACATCACTCAATGCAACATCAATATCATGACCACCTGAATGGCCCTCCTCGTAAATTGGCTCCTTTCCTCTGTCCTGAACCTGTACCTGTACTGAAGAAGAAGGCGAGACCCCTTCCACCTCAGGTGGAGATAGTACTTGTCGTGTAGATGCAAATAAGGCCCTGTGTCCTCGCTGATATGTCACACATGCTGAAGCGCTGACATGCTCTATCTCAGGAATGTCAAACTGATGTGAAGGCCCTCCCTCATCATGAACTATCTCGGGAGGTGGCTGTAATGGTGCAAAGTAATCACGGGAGATGAAATCTTCCCAAGTAATGCCCTACTATGCAAACTGAGGCATCACTAAGATTTTAATCAATGCATAATGATAGATGCTCTTATGCTAATGTGTTGGGCTCTTCCTTTGTACTAAAGGCACCATCCTCTCTATGTTGCGACACATAAAAAACGGAATGTTCATCATACATACCCTTGTAAAATGCATCAACAGACGGACATGGTACGCATAGAGATGTGAGAATCTGCCCTCGCACTGAAATATCGAATGATGAGTTTCATCAATGGTGCATACTCATCCCTTAGGAATCTGAAAGGAAAAACTGCAGTCAAGTGTCTTATATATTCGAGCTTGATATATGGCTCATAGTAGAATCTGTCTAACTGCTGGCGTTTACTCCATTCCTCCCCTACATTTGGTATCCCAGTGGCCTGAGCAATAGTCTCGGGTGACAAGGTGAAATTCACTCCGGCAAGGTTTACATGACCATCCTGCAAGTGTAGAACAAATAAATGGACTAGTTCTCGATGATGCTGGATTTGTAAGATCTGCTCACAGTATTCAAAACATGATTGATACCGAAAACAGTCCATTGCAAGTGGAAAAGCTTGCAATTGAGCCAAAGAAGTAGGCTCCTCCCTGACATGATGACCACCTTTGCCACCTTTGTGATACTTCCTTGGCACATTTACCTCTGGTGTAGAATCACTATCATAATCCTGCTCATAAGCTGACTCGGTCTCTGACATGTTCTTTAAAAGCAAGGTAGCTCGAATATATATATGATGATATACAACTATGTGCAAAATTGACTATAGACTTTTTCCTTTTCTCAAAATGCTATGACCAAGGGGACACAAATATACAAGGAAATTATTAAGAAAGGGAAAACATTAGGGAAATGGGGAAAATGGAAATAAAACAAGGAATTTAGGGAAGGGAAGGGACATGGAAATCTTGAAGTTTTAGGGTTTGGGATGAGGTAGGGAATATATGTTTGTAGTAGAAGGGAGGGGTTAGGATTTGAGGGAGGATAGTGTAGGGTGTTATGAGGAATTATTGGGGAAAATATTGGTGAATATAGGAGGTGGGAAACAAAGGAAGTAGGAAAACCTTGGCAACATTTATTTTTGAAAACCCTACAGCAATCTTGGCATTTAAATCCTTACAACAAACTAATGGACAAGGAGGGTTTTAACACTTGGTTTTTTCATGGCAAATATAGCATGATTTCTTTACATAAACCTTTCAAAACCAAGAATGAGTCGTGGATAAAAGCCTACTTGTGATTTGATGCGTGAGAAGAGGTGTTTGAGTATGTTTTGGACAAACTCTGGGCATAAACTTCAATGCATCGCGCGCCTCACCCAACGCACCGCACGCTCGTGATGCACCTCATGCGTGTAAGATAGCACTGGAATTTGTCGCCTGATGTGCCGCGCGCCCAACCTGATGCGCCGCGCGCCATGGAAACGGCCCAATTTGCTCACAAACTCACAAAATCGCCTAGAACAATGATCTTTGCTCTTGGAATGTGGAATGGGTTGCAAATGAGGAGAAATATCTTCATATAGACTCCTTGTTGATTTTTTCTTAACCCAAAACCCCTTTTCTTATGTTTGGTTGTTGACACTTTTTCAAAATTAATAGGCTCTGACCTTTTTGGTTTCCCCTTTAAAATTGATTGAAATAATGATTTTCTCTGATAATTTTTTGCAGGGATAGCTCTGATATGCTCTGGCAAAGGAGACCAAGGCTGCACTTGAATGATTGGAGAACTGAAAATTTTTACAGTTTTTACAAAAATGAGATGGCGGCTTATCTTCAAAACAGAGTTTTGAAGAGAAGTCCTAATTCAGCTGTACAATGATGAAAATTATTGAAGTGATGATCTATCAAAGGCATCCCTCTAGCCTGCTGGTCTTCTAAGACTTTTCAAGACAAAATTGACTCAATCCTAGACCTAAGACCTCAAAATTTAAAACATGATTGTAAATGACCTTTGAAGACTTCTTTTAATAAATAGGCCTGAACCAACAGTGCCAAGCACGAGGGGAATGAATGACACAAACCGCTCCATCTGAGTTATGGCATGCCTAAAGAAATGCAACTGATCAAAACTGATGGGACACCTAATCATGAAATGCAAAAGAGCTTTGAGCTCTGACGGAGGGATAACTAGACCGACTCTAACAGTAGGTAGGGTAGGTAGATGATGTTGCAGAATTACATGTGATGGATAATAACTCTAAATGTGTTAAATTTCACTTTCATCACAAGTGCAAGGCAGACATTACACTTGATGCATTTCAAGCAAGATAAGGTCAAATAATTAACTCCCCTTCTCATTTTGCCCTAAGAATTTCACTAATCCCCCCCAAGTTTTAAGGCATTTAAAAATTAGAGGGGTCAGAGCATTTCTCTGACTTCTGGAGGGACCGGACCCTCGACCCAATAATTTAAAAAGTTTAAGTACTTAAAATCATCAGTCATTCACTCTCATAAGTCTTTTCCTAAATAAAATCCTATTTTACTTAGGAAAAATACACAATATCACATAAAAACCCCTTTTTTCCACTTAAGCCTAAGTTAAATACCCATTCTAATGTTTTACTTAGCGCTTTTTACATTTCATATCATATTAACTATTAACCTATTTAATCTATAACTCCTACATCTTTTCACCCTTTCCCGTAATATTTAAATATATAAAAATCACCAAATTTTATAAATTCCGTCCCTTTGGTTAATTATAACCAAAAATATGCTTAAATAGGATTAACTAGTTAATCCGTAACTAGTTAATAGCCTAATCCCCTGCTGCATTAATTAGGATTAATTAACCCTCACAGTTAATTAAGCACCCTCCCCAACCAATCATATCACTCCCAATACAATTAAACAATTCTTAATTGGGTCGGGACCGCTCACATTAAACCCCGCCGCTTCGCGCTTCCCATTAGCTATCCAATTGCACCGCCATCATCCAACAACCATTAATGATATCGCATGCCACTTTGTGACCACGGATTAGCGCATGATCACAAAGTGGTTTTCGCACAGTACCCCGCCACGCATCGCAAAACTTGTGGAATCACTAGCTCCCCACCAAATACCACCCGTCTCCAAAAGCAATGCGATACCATACCACTTACCGCCCTCCGCATACGACAAAACATCCTTTCCCACTTACGTCATCCGCCCGAATAATAAAAACTCCCACCAACTTTTATTTTGTGAATAAAACCAACAAACTTTCATTTTCATTATTCTATACAGCAATTCGTGCTCCCATGCAAAGGACGTCTAAGTCAACTGTCCAAGCTTTCCAACCGCCACCCTGCTAAGAAAATTACAGCCGATGCATCCCGAAACCTGTTAGCCACTGTCAGTACCTGTCATTACATTGTTCATTCCCCAAAGACAGGCATTTATCCAATTTCCACTGAAACCCTGCAAGCTTTGGTTTTACATTATAAAATCCACAGAGAAAGGAAAAATTCATTGCAAATTCAGTCTTTGTTTTGCCAATATAAGTTCCCAGACTGGTTAATTTGCCCATTTTTCACCAAAACCCAAATTCCTTTCTGAATCCATAAGAACCAGAAATGGAAACCCCTGTGGCTTTGTCTATTGCACCCATGAATGCCCCTCATAAAGATTTAGACTATCTGCCTCTTTCGGATAAAGACTTTCAGATAAAAGACTTATCCACTGATAAAAACCACCTTAAAGTCTTTTGTCAAGCCAGAGACCACTACCTAAATGGCTTAGATATCCTGGGACTGTGGGATTCTAGCCTTCCCAGGTATTTTCTCCCCTCAATCCATGTTTTCCCTGATTTGATTCATCAATGCCAGGCAAACTATGACCCTAATCTCAGAGCTGTTATGTCCCCAAGTCAAATAGTCCTCTTCCCCATAATAGCTGCATCCATTAATGAAATGTTGTAATTTTCCCCTGGTCAAGCTCTCACTCCCTTGTCTATAGGATATTTACTTGAGAAATCCACTCAATTGTCTCAGTCAGAACTGAACTGTATTTGTTAGACTTTCATGTTGCCTAAACATTAGCCCAAAGGCCCACCTCCTTATCTGCAAACTTTCTTCACAGACATGGGAAGACTCATTGTTGATATGATATCCTTAATCATGGGATTCAACTCTAGTGAGTATGTTGATGACATAACCTTAGTATTGTTGTCAATTTTTACTCCTGGACAGCCTCCTGCTGTCAAGTATGATTATGCCTCCTATATTGCCAATAAGATTCATGACCAATTCCTGAGACTGGACAATGAAGGGGTCTTCAAATACACCACTTTCATTTATCATCTTATGTTGTATTATCAGTCAGAGAACTTCTCTTTCCCTGTCAAGAAACTTGACACAAAAGGAAATCCAAGGTCTATCATCTTTTGGAGTCCCATCTTCCATGCATCCTACGAATCCCCTTACTCATACAATGAGTTCATTGATCAATTTGTTCATCCAGCAACCACCTTATTGACAAGAGTTTCCCCTCCTAGGATCAGTGGTGACATCAAGAGAATCCTACAGCTCTCCAAGCAGTATAGAATAGGTGATTGGTAGCTATACAAGAACCATATAGAAATTAGGATATATGGATGTGAGCTCTATCCTTTCAAATTACCAAAATATGTTCCAATGAGACTGTTTGCATTGGAATATTTCAGACAAATGATACATATAGACATGGTTCATTTTTGCAAAGCCAAAAATAAAGCTCAACTCAGAATAAAAAATCAGTTAGGCCCTTTTGTCTGCAATGATAGGGAAGCATGGAGAGAAGCAGAGATAATTCTAGAAGATCATCTTAAGTTGCACAAAAGTTTTGGTTGGAGGCCATATGACTCTAATTTCTTCATCTGTGATAGGAGAATGAAAAACAGGTTGTCACCATACATTCACCATAGGATTCCATAGATTGAACAATTTGCAAATATGGATGAATGAAGGGAAGGGACCCTAGTAGAACATGATAGTGAACAGGTCAATATTGAGAATGTTATGAGACTCGATCTTGAGAAAATTCTTGACCTAGATTCTTTTGGGCAGGTACCATTTGAGTTCTCTCAAAGATCAGGAAATGGTGCCCCCATTGTTGGAACCTCTTAGCAACCTTCATAGGAAACCAACACACCAGCCACACGGACATCATAGGGCACGAAATTAGAGACCAGCATTCAAACCACAAAACAGTCTACAATGTCTAAGCAGCCTAAAACTTTCAAAGAACAGGCCCAAATTCATACTCCTCCCACTCAAGACAATGTGGGAGAGCCTCCAGTTTTGCAAACTCCTCTTAATGAGGAAAGAAACAAAAAGAGAGACAAGGAAACAACTACCCCTACCAGTGAACCTTCGGGACAGCCTGGAATAAAAAGACAAAGACTAAATCCCCTTTCGAAGGAGGAATTTGCTGAAGAAACTACAGATATTCAGAGGGAAGAAAGAGAGAGAGCCAACAAACTTTTCCAGTAGGAGGAACATCCACTAGCTCATAGAGACAGGAGCTAGAAAGACAACAAAGTGTAGAGATATCTTCTTTCAGGCCACAAGGGACAGATGCCTCAGATATCAAGAAAAAATTTACAGAAATAAAGGCCAAGAATGATCCATTGAGGCTTCAGGTTTATAACCAATATTTGAAAATGGCTCCCACAAATCAACAGAGATTGATGTCAGCCTATGACATCAAAGAAGACAAAATGATAATGAGCTATTTCAAGCCAAAGGTAAAACAGCCTAAATTAGCAGTAGATTATCTCAGAACAAATTTTGAAGTCATGCCAAAGGATTTTCATCCTTTGGATGAGATTGAATTGAATAAACAAACTGGAGAAATGATTTATTCAACCTTGACTGGTAAGGCAATGATGGCCCAAAGGTTGCAAAATTCCTTGGATAACACAATTGCCCAACTACACTTGGAGAAGGCTTCCTCCCAAGCCAAAGATAACAGAATAAAGTCTTTGGAAGAAATAATTATTGGATTGGGTCATGATTCCAAGGATATAAAGGCTACAGAAGCCTTGATTAAAATGAAATATGAAGATATTGCTACCCTAAGAAACAACTAAAGTTGCCACCTTCAAGGCATCCACAGACTGCTGAGATTATAAAGCAAAAATCTAAAGAAGAGCTGATGAATTTGCTCTTAAAACTTAATGAATGATTGAATGAGACTGAGCAAGAACTTGAAAAAGAATTAAAGGACAAGCAGGAAGAGTCAAACTCTCAGCCTCCTGATATGGTACCAGTAGTCTCAACAACAGTCCCTTCAACTCTTGGAGCAGCACTAGCACCAAATATTCCAGCAGCCACAACAGATATGATCATAGGTACAACAACAGTAGGAATAGCAAGAGCAACAGGGATAGCACAGGGAAGCATTGCTAATTTTAGCATAGAGGAGCTAATAAAATCAATGGAAGAAATGAAACTATAAGTTTCAGAGCTAAATAAGGTAAAAGAGCAATATGCCAACTTAGAGCAAAGGTATGATCTCTCAAAAATAAATGTGGCAGAAAAAACAAGAGAGATTAAAGGATTGGAAAACAAAGTGAAATTATTAGAAAAGGATCTTACTTTTGACAAGCCTCTGATAGAAATCAAGAAAATCCTTTGGGCCAACATCAATCAATCAATAAATGATGCTTAGCCATCAATTCAAATAATTTTTGAGAAAATTGATTTAGTGAAACTAGCTCAAGAAGAAGTTCAAAAGACAAGAGAAAAGTTAGGAAATATGCTTGAGGAAGCTAGCAGGCTCATACAGTTTTTGAATACTAGGAATAAGTACCAGCTTGAAGAGCTGGGCATTCAAGATAGAACATGGACAATTTTGGAAATCAAAAGGGTTTTTACTGAAAGAACTCTGATGCAAAACTTGGAAAGAAAGTGCCATGACATGCAGGAAGAAAATAATGCTTTCATGAAAAGATTTGATATTTTACAGAGTAAAGGGTTGCCAAGTCCTTTAGTTATTCATGATAAACTAATGAGTCATAAAGACTATGTGGAGAAATTGAATAAGTATGCAGGCAACCAAGCAGGTCCATCAACAAGTGCATCAACAACAAAAGCATTGCCTACAGGCAGAGTTCTCTATGACAGTCTAGAGAACTTGTTTTATGTCAAGCATGAGATAAAGCACTTGTTTCCAATTCAGCCTACCTTTTTCAGGTACACAGAAACTGATGAGACCCTAAGAAAACTTCAGAAAACCAGAATGCCAGATGCACAGTGGTGGGAAGACATATTATAAATTTTGTAAAATTATCCTTGGTAAAATGTAAATTTTGGTTATCTAATGGAGTAAGTAATGGTAAAGAGGATAAATAGAGATCAAACAGGTCAAAGTGTATCAGAACAGGTAAAGAGTATCAGTGAAAACAGGGCAGCCAGCACAGAGTTACCAAAGAAGATAGCAACAAGCCAAATCATAGGGCCTACCTCAAGCACAATCACAAGAAATACGAACAGAACAACATCAATTTACCTTTTCTCCTATCTTAGAGACCATTTGTCTCTATTTTCTTGTAACTTATTCATAGTCATCCTAGAATATATCTCACTCTGTTATGAGATATTTTTTGCAAATTTTTTGTATAAATACTCCCTCAATTGGAGTATTGAGGGTGGATTCTTAGACATTGTTGTAATACTGATTATTTTGGAATAAAGTGTCGTTGGACAAAATTTTGTATGGCTAGCTAGATAAAGAATTGATGCAAAGGACTTTTCACAGAATTCTTTAGTCAGACACCGGATCAATAAGTCCTCTATACCTTATGTTTTAAAGTTTTCTTTGTTTATTATATCATCCGTGTTTCATATCTAAATGATAAACGAAAAAGAGTAATTTGGAAAATGCTTGAGTGCAATCTACTTTCAATCGTTATTATTCTTAATGTTTTCCTCTCAAGTAGTTTAAACAGTGAATTCTTAATTGCTCCTGTTTCCTAGTTTATTCATTTTGATTATTTAGTAAAAAATACTTAACTGCTCTTTATTAATAATCATTCAAGTTCCCTCTTTCGAATGTGTTGAAGGATTCGTAACTAGACTTCCCCCATTTTGAGTACATTCCATCTATTTTAAGTCTTTTTTTGTTCCCTATTTAATCATCTTGCCCTGTGAAACTATCCTTTGTTAAGAAACCAAATCCAGTTAAGCCATTTTCTTTGACTCCATTAGCCCAATGGCCTAAATTACTCAGTCCTACCCATATGCTATTGAATTTCACCACCTAAACACAATCAAAAACCCTAAATTTTCATAACTAGCCTAATATCTTTCAAAACAAAGCTAAAACTTAAAGAGAGAGCCCTCTTTGGGTACAGATTGGCCAGATTCTATACCTAAAAGTTGGTTTATGGTTACCTTGGACCCCTTTCCTCTTCCCAACAACTTCAAGGAAAATCTGAGTGATAACATAGTGGCGACTCCACTGGGGACAAATAATTTGTTTGTTACTATTGTTTACTTTATAAACTATAGACGGAGCTTGAAGTTAGCCAGGTAGCCTTTGAACTACTCTTGCTTTGCAATTGCATAAGTAAATGAATGCTGCTTCAGTCTATCTCCGGTCTAGTTTATGGATTGAACATCTGGTTTCAAACACTTGATCAGTTCCTCTTGTCAAATAAGTCTTTGAGAAAGTTCAAATCCCATATCTAAAGCCTCTTAAAGAAACTGTTGAAGTTGTATTGTCAAACCCATTTAGAGAAAAACAAAAAATATACCTAGAAACCTGACTTCAGAAAGGACTCATTACACCAGGGCTAATCCTGATCCAAATCCACCACCTGTGTTTGAAAATCCTAATCTGATCCCCAGAATTCTTAGGAGACAGGAAAGCCAAGAAATTTCTACTAGTTCTCAGCCTCTATACAGATCAAGATCCTGTCCTGTAAAGTGGATCTACCTTGAGGATGAACCCTTTGATGAGCAATTTGAGACCTCTTTATTTGTAACCTTTTCTGAGACTGAGTTGGTCCGCTTGGTTCATGACCTAGTATTTATTGAAGATTTACAACTTGAAGTTGTCACTTCACATCTTGATAGACATTTTCAGAACTCCATACAATCTGAGCTTACCTCTAAAGGAACACCAAACCTTTCTGTGATCACTACAACCTCTCCAAGTTCATCAACATTTCCTCAGACATCTCAACCTCAAACCACCCCTTCCACCCCTCCATCCACCACTCCAAGACCAACCCCAGTTGTTGTTTCATCACTATCTACTGTAATGGCAAACAGATATACTCCCTTGGTATTACCAGCCAATCCAGGGGCTATGCCCCAAGACTATCAAAGTAAAATCACTCCTTTCGATGGCTCTGGTACTTACACTGCACAATAACATACCAAAAAAAATGACTGATTACTTTGAAATATATGAAATAGATGCAAATGATGTAAGAATGAGAATATTTGTTCAAAGTCTAACTAGAGAAGTTAGAACCTGGTTTAGAGCCCTTCCTGCAAACAGTATCAATGACCTAGAAGCTCTTTATAGAACATTCTTAAATATATGGGAAAAGAAGAAAGATCCTCTCCAAATCTTATCAAAATATGAAAACCTGAAAAGAGGAACACAAGAAATTGTGCAAGATTACTGCACTAGGTTCAATAATGTTTACAATGCTATCCCTCAAAACCTCAGACCTCCTCCAGACTTAGCATTAATCAAATTCTCTGATAGATTTGATTTTGATATGGCATACGAGCTTAGGGAAAGAGCTCCTTGGACTTTAGAAGATATGCAAAGTATAGCTGTCAGTGTTGAAGCCAACCTGATATCCAAATGAGCTAAAGCCAGAAGTGAAAGGAGGATACCATTGAAAGAAGAACCCTCAGCCTTTGAACAGAAACTGGATGCTATTATTAAAGGAATGGATAGGCTAGGAGATAGAGTAGAAACAATTGAAAGGAAATCCCCTTGGGATGGTCAACCAAGCAATACTGGGAGAAATCCAAATTTCAGGAAGAATCAAAATCAGAACACTAGAAAGACTGGTCCTAATCAAAACATTAGGCCCCCATTCTAGGAAAATTATGCTGAAGCCTCAAATTCTGATGAACCATCAGAAGATACTCAAATAAACTTGATGGGACTCAACAATGAACAACAAGTTTTCTTGACCCAAGAGGATCAAGAAGCTCACATTCTTAAACAATTCCAATCTCAGTCGGGTGAATCATTTGACTTCAGGGAGGGATATGATACAACCATTTATGAAGTCCACAAGCAATATAATCTGAGGAGCAGAAGAATTGATGTCCCTAAAACCAACAAACAGAAAGCTACAAAATAGCCTAACAAAGGTAAGACCAATACCACCCCTGTACATATTCTTTCTAGATTAGATCCTAATCCTGCTAATCCAATTATTGAAGATGTATCCAATAATAAACCTAGTAATAGACAACTCTCCACTTCTCTTCCTTCCAAAGGAAACGTGGAAGAACCTCCAGAAGTTGATTTGGAAACAACTTCAGCCCATAACCCCACTCCTGAAAAGGAGAAAAACATAGAGAATACAGAAGATAAAGAGAATCCAACTATCCGAAATACAAGAACTCAGACTGAAAAACCTTTTAATCTGGAGACTGAAGTAGGAAAATTAAAAATAGTTGTTCCATTGTCTGAATTAGCTAAACATGATGTCTACCGAAGCCAAATCAATAGATCACTCAAAATCTCTATAAATGAAGACTCAGTAAATGTTTTTGACAACCAACCTGAATTAATATTTGGCCCTAAAGTGAATAGAAAACCAGTAGATAGAGGAATTCCTCATTTCTATGCAAGTTTAAACATACATGATAAAATACTTCATAATGCCATGTTTGATTCTGGGGCATCTCATAACCTAATGCCTAAGTCTGTAATGGAAAAATTAGACCTAGACATCACCAGGCCATACAAAGACCTCTTTTCTTTTGATTCGAGTCAGGTGAGATGTTTAGGATTAATCAAAGACTTGTG
This sequence comes from Pinus tabuliformis, assembly GCA_031772625.1. Lineage (NCBI taxonomy): Eukaryota > Viridiplantae > Streptophyta > Pinopsida > Pinales > Pinaceae > Pinus > Pinus tabuliformis. The sequence continues at coordinate 480,340,997 of CM062820.1, forward strand.
TGTTTCACTAATTCAATATCCTGCCAAAACAATCTTAATGGACATAATAGTAGCAGATATTCCACCAAAGTATGGCATGTTATTATCCAGATTTTGGGGTGCAAAGCTTCAAGGATATCTTCAGTTAAATATGTCATATGCTACTATTTCAGTTTTTAACTAACCTAAGAAACTATACAAAGAAATTTTAATGAAATATGTAGTAAGTAGTTAGGAGAAACCCCAAAATTTCCCTATCTACTCAGCACACTCTGATATGGATTCTTTCATTCTTTACAATGTTGAAAGTGATCCCTCAAATGAATTAGAAGTTTTAGCAGCAGAACCAAAAGAAATTACAAATGGAAAGTCTAGTGTTCAAATCCAGGAAATCTCTGAGAACAATCAAACATTAGATAACCAAGAGAAACCAGAAGGAAGTAAAAAACAAAATCTCATTGTTAAACAGATCTATGAGACTCCTGATACCAATTATGAACATGAAATTCTTTGGCACTTAGAATTTGATGGTTCAATTAACAAATTAGGAGCAAGGGCAGGAGTTTGGGTGTACAACCTTGAAAATGATCATGCTAAAGGCCATGCCTATAGATTAAACTTTAGGTGCACCAATAATATGGCAGAATATGAAGCTCTGTTGCTAGGTCTTAAACTTGTCAAAAGATTAGGGGCAATTAGAGTATCTATCATAGGAGATTCTGATTTAATAATTCAACATATCAAAGGGAAGTATCTAACAAATGATCCTAGATTTAGATATTACAGAGGAATAGTTATAGAGATTCTCAATACATTTATGGAAACTCAGCTTGCTAAAATCCCAAGAAAACATAACTTGCAAGCTCATAGTCTGGAAATGTTTGCCAGCACCTGCAAATTACCATTCGAACCTAATCATCAGTTCACAGCTAAGATTAGACACAGACTAGCCATACCTGACAATCTAAAGAACTGGAAAGTGTTTGATAGTGATAAGCAGATTAATAATTTCTTCACTTTAGATGAAGAATTTTCTAGCAGTAACATAGGTGTAGATACAGTTATTGAGTTTGATCAAACAAATGAAATAGAAACAAACATTTCAGTAGAAAGTGCAATTCAAATGCTTCATCCAACAAATTTTACCAACAAAGAAATACAAGACCTTAAACAAATGGATATTGATGAGATTATTGAAGAAGAATCTGAAGTCATTAATTTAAAAGACAATCATTTGCCCAAAGGATTAACTCCTTTGGAAGATCTATTTGATTCTAATGATATTCCAAAGAAACTTAAGATGGAACCATTAAAAGCAGATATTGAGGAATATAACTTGGGGACTGAAGAAAATCCGAAAATGGTGAAGTTATCCAAATCTTTGCCCCCTGACCAAAAACTAAAATATGTTGAACTAATGAGAGAATTCCAGGATGTCTTTGCCTGGAGCTATGAAGACTTGAAATCATATGACACCTCTATAATTTAACATACAATACCTCTGAAAGAAAATAAAAAACCATTCAAACAAAATCTCAAAAGAATTAACCCTATACTGCTGCCCTTAATTGAAAAAGAAATCAAACGTATGTATGAAGTAGGGATAATTGCTCCTATTAGGTTTTCAGAGTGGGTGTCTAATTTAGTACCTACTAGGAAGAAAACTGGAGAAATCAGATTATGTGTTGATTTAAGAAATGTAAATAAGGTTTCTTTGAAGGATAATTACCCTTTACCCAAGATGGATCATATTTTACAAAGGGTAGTAGGTGCTTCTAGGATTTCACTTTTAGATGGGTTCTCAGGGTATAACTAGATTCTGGTTCATCCTGATGACCAGGAAAAAATTGCTTTTACAACACCATGGGGCATATTCAAGTACGTCAAAATGCCATTTGGACTTAAAAATGTAGGAGCAACCTTCCAAAGAGCAATGGACATAGCATTTGCAAAAGAAATTCATGATTTTTTGGTTATATATCTAGATGACTTAACTATTTTTTCTAAATCAGATCAACAGCATTTGGATCATCTCAGACAAGTATTCCTAAAATTTAGAAAATATGGTATTTCTTTGAATCCAAAAAAGTCCTTGTTTGGTCTAGAGGAAGCCAAACTCTTGGGCCATATCATTTCCAAAGATGGCAATAGAATTAATCTTGCAAGAATAGAAGCCATTCTGCAGATACCCCACCCTAAAAATGTCAAAGAACTTCAAGATTTCCTAGGAATTTTGTTTTGAGAAGATTCATATCTAACTTAGCTAAATTAATTAGATTGCTTAATGGTATGTTAAAAAAAGATTCAAGTATTAACTGGATAGTAGAAGCCAAACAAGCATTTGAAGAAATTAAAATGGCTTTGACCAGAACACCAGTCCTTACAAGTCCAAAGTTTGATAGAGACTTCATAATATTTTCATTTGCATTAGAACACACCATAGCAGCTGTTTTATTATAAAAGGATGATCAAGGATGTGAGAAACCCATAGCCTTTTTTAGTAAAGCACTTAGGGATGCACCATTAAAATACAAAATCATGGAGAAACAAGCTTTTGCACTTATAAAAGCTATTAAAGACTTTAGAGTTTACATATTGTACTCCCATGTGATAGCCTATGTACCAAATGCTATTGTCAAAGACATCTTAACCCAGGATGGAATTGAGGACCAAAGAGGTAAATGGATTGCTACTATGTTAGAGTATGATATTGAAATAAGACCTATAAAGCATATAAAAGGATAGGGATTGGCCAAGCTCATGACTAAAACAAATTGTCAAGCTTTGGACATTAATAAACTGGATAACGAACAGGAGATGGCGACTCCACAAATCAGTCAGGCCTTCTTAGATTCACCTTGGTATGCTGATGTAATTTATGTACTATTAAACCTGCAGGCTCCTCCAGGGTTATCCAAAACAAAGAAAAGGTTTTTGAAGATGAAAGCTTCAAAGTTTTGTATTTTAGATAATGATATTTTTTGGAAAAATCATGAAGGTATTCTATTGAATTGTTTATTAAAAGAAGAAGCTAACAAGGCTCTCCAAGAATGTCATGCAAGAGATTGTGGTGGACACCTTTATTGGAAATCAACTGCAGACAAGATCCTAAGGGATGGATTTTATTAGCCAACCTTGTTCATTGACGTAAATAAATTTGTCACTGCTTGCCATAAATGTCAAATTTTTGAAGGCAAGAGAAAACTATTACCTTTACCCCTGAGACAAATTTCCACTGAAAAACCCTTCCAACAATCGGGCCTGGACTTCATTGGAGAAATCCATCCTCCCTCTTCTGGCCAACACAAATGGATTCTTACTGCCACAGACTATTTCACCAAATGGATAGAAGCCATTCCTTCTAGACAAGCCAATGACACAGTGATTATAGGATTCCTAGAAACCAATATATTGTCTAGATTTGGCTATCCTCATAAAATCATAACTGACAATGCTGCTGCCTTCAAATCCAAGAAGATGATAAGTTTCTATAACAAGTACCATATCACCTTAGGCCATTCCACAGCCTATTACCCTTAAGTTAATGGTCTGGCCGAGTCTTCCAATAAAAGCCTCATTAATATTATTAAAAAATTATTCGAGGAGAACAAGAAAAATTGGCACAAGAAACTTACAAATGCATTATGGGCAGACATACTCACCACTAAAAAATCTATTGGAACTAGTCCTTATGAGGTAGTCTATGGCATGGAGGCTGTATTTCCTCCATCTTTAGGAGTTCCTGTAATGAAATTACTTCAAGAAGCTCAGGTGGAACCTAATGATATTCAAAGGAGGATAAACCAGACCATCAATCTACAGCAGACCAGAGAGGAAGTATATTAAAGATAACAAATGTTGCAGGAGAAGCTTAAGAAGATATTTAATAAAAGAACCAAGGAAGAAGATTTCTACCTCGAAGACAAAGTGTTAAGATGGGATTCCAGGAGAGAGGATAAGGGAAAACATGAGAAGTTTGACTTCCTATGGAAAGGACTTTATATTATCTACGCCTTACAAGGAAACAATACATATTATCTGAAAAACTTGGATGGCACAGAAACAGAAGAAGGGCCAATTAATGGTCAGATGTTGAAACATTACTTTGATCCTACTTATTAAAGTATCCTGATTTTAAACATGTACATACTATATCCTTTGTAATGTCACAGTTTTGGTTGGATAGTAACTTGCTGGAGTTGAAGTCCGAAGAGAAGGCCCTAAGCTTCAAAAAGTGTCACTGTCATACATACGATAAAGAAACAAGCAGAAGAAGATTCCATAGTTCAGTCAAAATCTTTGGAGGCCATCTGACCTACTGTTCTTGACTTTCCACCAGGAAAAGCCATCCCCAAGTGGAGCTAGTGTTATGCTCCTATACCAATAGGTGTCATATTTCATGATTGACTTGATGAGTTATGAATATGTTCATACCTTTCCTTGTTTCAAAGGTTTTCCATATTGTCAAAAAATTAAAAAAATTAAAATATGTAAAGAGGGTATACCCTAAAAGAAAAATCAAAGGGTGAAAAGAAGTAAAATGGTTAAAAAAATTAAAGAAAATGAACCCCACCAAAAGAAAGACCAAGGAAAGTGTGCAAGTCTAAATGCCACTACTTTTTACTCTTATGTAACAAACAAATTGTGTGCAACTTGTAACTTATGCCACAATTGATGAACAGTAAAACAACTTAAGCTTAACTAGTTCATATTTTCAATTTCATGTTTTAGAGATAGAGAATAAAATCTGACCAAACTGTTTAATCTTGGCAGATAAGTAGATAGGTAGAGTGAATAAAAGGAGCTCAACAGTTTAATCTAAGCCCTTGGATGTAATAAGGTTAGACTTAGATAGATTTCTACATGTAAAAGAAAAGAAAGTGTGATAAAGGCTTTCCAGTTTAAGTGCACCCTAATAAAGAAGAAAAAATGTTAGGTTAAAGTAGGTAGGGTAGGTAGATGATGTTGCAGAATTACATGTGATGGATAATAACTCTAAATGTGTTAATTTTCACTTTCATCACAAGTGCAAGACAGACATTACACTTGATGCATTTCAAGCAAGACAAGGTCAAATAATTAACTCCCCTTCTCATTTTTCCCTAAAAATTTCACTAATCCCCCCTAAGTATTAAGACATTTGAAAATTGGAGGGGCTAAGAGCATTTCTCTCACTTTTGGAGGGACCGGACCCTCGGCCCAATAATTTAAAAAGCCTAAGTACTTAAAATCATCATTCATTCACTCTCATAAGTCTTTTCCTAAGTAAAATCCTATTTTACTTACGAAAAATACACAATATCACATAAAAACCCCTTTTTTCCACTTAAGCCTAAGTTAAATACCCATTCTAATGTTTTACTTAACGCTTTTTACATTTCATGTCATATTAACTATTAACCTATTTAATCTATAACTCCCGCATCTTTTCACCCTTTCCCGTAATATTTAAATATATAAAAATCCCCAAATTTTATATATTTCGCCCCTTTGGTTAATTATAATCAAAAATACGTTTAAATAGGATTAACTAGTTAATTCGTAACTAGTTAACAGCCTAATCCCCCCGTTGCATTAATTGAGATTAATTAACACTCACGGTTAATTAAGCACCCTCCCCAACCAATCATATCACTCCTGATACAATTAAACAATTCTTAATTGGGTTGGGCCCGCTCACATTAAACCCCGCCGCTTCGCGCCTCCCGTTAGCCATTCGATCGCACCCCCATCATCCAACAACCATTAACGATATCACACGCCACTTTGTGACCGCATGTTAGTGTGCGATCACAAAGTGGTTTTCGCAAAGTACCCCACCACATGTCGCAAAACCTGTGGAATCACTGGCTCCCCACCAAATACCGCCCGTCTCCAAAAGCAGTGCGATAACATACCACTTACCGCCCTCCGCATACGAAAAAGAATCCTTTCCCGCTTACATCATCTGACCGAATAATAGAAACTCATGCCAACTTTGACTTTGTGAATAAAACCAACAAAGTGTCGTTTTCATTATTCTGTACGGCAACCCGTGCTCCCATGCAAAGGATGTCTAAGTCAACTGTCCAAGCTTTCCAACCACCACCTTGCTAAGAAAATTATAGCCGACGCAGCCCGGAACTTGTTAGCCACCGTCAGCACCTATCATTACACTGTTTATTCCCCAAAGACAGGTATTTATCCAATTTCTACCGAAACCCTGCAAGTTTTGGTTTTACATTATAAAATCCACAGAGAAAGGCAAAATTCATTGCAAATTCAGTCTTTGTTTTGCCAATATAAGTTCCCAGACCGGTTAATTTGCCCATTTTTCACCAAAAACCCAAATTCCTTTCTGAATCCACAAGAACCAGAAATGGAAAGCCCTGTGGCTTTGTCTGTTGCACCCATGAATGCCCCTCATAAAGATTTAGACTATCTACCTCTTGTGGATAAAGACTTTCAAATAAAAGACTTATCCACTGATAAAAATCACCTTAAAGTCTTTTGTCAAGCCAGAGACCACTACCTAAATGGCTCAGATATCCTGGGACTGTGGGAATCTAACCTTCCCAGGTATTTTCTCCCCTCAGTCCATGTTTTCCCTGATCTAATTCATCAATGCCAGGCAAACTATGACCCTAACCTCAGAGCTGTTATGTCCCCAAGTCAAACAGTCCTCTTCCCCATAACAGCTGCATCCATTAATGAAATGTTGCAATTTTCCCCTGGTCAAGCTCTCACTCCCCTATCTATAGGATATTTACTTGAGAAATCCACTCAATTGTCTCAGTCAGAACTGAACCGTATCTGTCAGATTTTCATGTTTCCTAAACATCAGCCTAAAGGCCCACCTCCTTATTTGCAAACTTTCTTCACAGACATGGGAAGACTCATTGTTGATATGATATTCTTAATCATGGGATTCAACTCTAGTGAGTATGTTGATGACATAACCTTAGTATTGTTGTCAATTTTTACACCTGGACAGCCTCCTGCTGTCAAGTATGATTATGCATCCTATATTGCCAATAAGATTCATGACCAATTCCTGAGACTGGACAATGAAGGGGTCTTCAAATACAACACTTTCATTTATTATCTTATGTTGTATTATTAGTCAGAGAACTTCTCTTTCCCTGTCAAGAAACTTTACACAAAAGGCAATCCAACGTTTGTCATCTTTTGGAGTCCCATCTTCCATGCATCCTATGAATCCCCTTACTGATACAATCAGTGCATTGATCAATTTGTTCATCCAACAACCACCTTATTGATAGGAGTTTCCCCTCCTAAGATTAGTGGTGACATCAAAAGAATCCTACAGCTCTCCAAGCAATACAGAATAGGTGATTGGTAGCTATACAAGAACCATATAGAAATTAGGATATATGGATGTGAGCTATGTCCTTTGAAATTACCAAAATACGTTCCAATGAGACTGTTTTCATTGGAATATTTCAGACAAATGATACATACAGACATGGTTCATTTTTGCAAAGCCAAAAAGAAAGCTCAACTCAAAATAAAAAATCAGTGAGGCCCTTTTGTCTACAATGATAGGGAAGCATGGGGAGAAGCATAGATAATTCTAGAAGATCATCTTAAGTTGCACAAAAGTTTTGGTTGGGGGCCATATGACCCTAATAGTTTCATCTGTGATAGGAGAATGAAAAACAGGTTGTCACCATACATTCACCATAGGATTCCAGAGATTGAACAATTTGCAAATATGGATGAATGGAGGGAAGGGACCCTAGTAGAACATGATAGTGAACAGGTCAATATTGAGAATGTTGTGAGAGATATTGAGAAAATGCTTGACTTGGATTCTTTTGGGCAGGTACCATTTGATTTATCTCAAAGATCAGGAATTGGTGCCTCCATTACTGGAACCTCTCAGCAACCTTCACAGGAAACCAGCACACTAGCCACAGGAACATCAAAGGGCAAGGAATTAGAGACCAACATTCAAACCATAGAACAGTCTACAATGTCTAAGCAGCCTTAAACTTCCAAAGAACAGGCCCAAATTCATACTCCTCCCACTTAGGGCAATGTGGTAGAGCCTCTAGATTTGCAAACACCTCTTAATGAGGAAAGAAACAAAAAGAGAGACAGGGAAACAACTACCCCTGCCAATGAACCTTCAGGACAGCCTGGAACAAAAAGAAAAAGACTAAATCCCCTTTCAGAGGAGGAATTTGCTGAAGAAACTATGGATAGTTAGAGGGAGGAAAGATTAGGGAGCCAACAAACTTTTCCAGTAGGAGGAACATCCACTAGCTCACAGAGACAGGAGCTAGAAAGATAGCAAACTGCATAGATATCTTCTTTCAGGCCACCAGGGAAAAATGCCTCAGATATTAGGAAAACATTTACAGAAATAAAGGCCAGGAATGATCCATTGAGGCTTCAGGTTTATAACCAATATTTGAAAATGGCTCCCACAAATCAACAGAAATTGATGTCATCTTATGACATCAAAGAAGGCAACATGATAATGAGCTATTTCAAGCCAAAAGTGCAACAGCCTAAATCAGTAGCAGATTATCTCAGAACAAATTTGAAGTCATGGCAAAGGATATTCGTCCTTTGGATCAGATTGATTTGCATAAACAAACTGGAGAAATGATTTATTTTACCTTGACTGGTAAGGCAATGATGACCCAAAGGTTGCAAAATTCCTTGGATAACACAACTGCCCAACTACACTTGGAGAAGGCTTCCTCCCAGGCCAAAGATAACAGAATAAAGTCTTTGGAAGAAATAATTATTGGATTGGATCATGATCCCAAGGATATAAAGGCTACATAAGCCTTGATCAAAAAGAAGGATGAAGATATTGTTTCCCTAAGGAAACAACTAACGCTACCATCTTCAAGGCATCCACAGACTGCTGAGATTATAAAGCAAAAATCTGAAGAAGAGCTAATGGATTTTCTCTTAAAACTTAATGAATGACTGAATGAGAGTGAGCAAGAACTTGAAAAATCATTAAAGGACAAGAAGGGAGAGTCGACCTCTCAGCCTCCCGATGTGATACCAGTAGTCTCAACAGCAGTCCCTTCAACTCTTGGAGTAGCACTAGCACCAAATATTCCAGCAACCATAACAGAGATGATCACAGGTACAACAATAGCAGGAACAGCAAGAGCAACAGGAATAGCACAGGGCAGCATTGCTAATTTGAGCACAGAGGAGCTAATAAAATCAATGGAAGAAATGAAAATACAACTTTCAGAGCTAAATAAGGTAAACGAGCAATATGCCAACTTAGAGAAAAGGTATGATCTCTCAAAAATAAATGTGGCAAAAAAGACAAGAGAGATTAAAGGATTGGAAAAGAAAGTGAAATTATTAGAAAAGGATCTTACTTTTGACAAACCTCTGACAGAAATCAAGAAAATCCTTTGGGCCAACATCACTCAATCAATAAATGATGCTTGGCTATCAATTCAAATAATTTTTGAGCAAATTGATTTACTGAATCTAGCTCAAGAAGAAGTTCAAAAGACAAGAGCAGAGTTAGGAAATATGCCTAAGGAAAGTAGCAAGCTCATATAGTTTTTGAATACTAGGAATAAGTACTAGCTTGAAGAGCTAGGCATTCAAGATAGAACAGGGACAATTTTGGAAATCAAAAGGGTTTTTACTAAAAGAACTCTGATGCAAAACTTAGAAAGAAGGTGCCATGACATGCAGGAAGAAATTAATGCTTTCATGAAAAGATTTGATATTTTACAGAGTAAAGGGTTGCCAAGTCCTTTAGTTATTCATGATAAACTAATGAGTCATAAAGACTATGTGGAGAAATTGAATAAGTATGCAAGCAACCAAGTAGGTCCATCAAGAAGTGCATCAACAACAAAATCATTGCCTACAGGCAGAGTTCTCTATGACAGTCTAGAGAACTTGTTTTATGTCGAGCATGACATAAAACACTTGTTTCCAATTCAGCCTACCTTTTTCAGGTACACGGAAACTGATGAGACCCTAAGAAAACTTCAGAAAACCGGAATGCTAGAAGCACAGTGGTGGGAAGACATTAGAAATTTTGTGAAATTATCCTTGGTAAAATGTAAATTTTGGTTATCTACTGGAGTAAGTAATGGTAAAGAGGATAAACAGAGATCAAACAGGTCAAATTGTATCAGAATAGGTAAAGAGTATCAGTGAAAACAGGGCAGCTAGCACAGAGATAGTAGAAAGCCAAATCATAGGGCCTGCCTCCAGCACACTCACAAGAAATAGGAACATCACAACGTCAGTTTACCTTTTCTCCTATCTTCGAGACCATTTGTCTCTATTTTCTTGTAACTTATTCCTAGTCATCCTAGAATATATCTCACTCTGTTATGAGATATTTTTTATAAAATTTTTGTATAAATACTCCCTAAATTGGAGTATTGAGGGTGGATTCTTAGATATTGTTATAATACTGATTATTTTGGAATAAAGCGCTGCTGGACAAAATTTTGTATGGCTAGCTGGATAAAGAATTGATGCAAAGGACTTTTCACAAAATTCTTGAGTCAGACACTGGATCAATAAGTCCTCTATACCTTATGTTTTAAAGTTTTCCTTGTTTATTATATCATCTGTGTTTCATATCTGAATGATAAACGAAAAAGAGTAATTTGGAAAATGCTTGAGTTCAATCTGCTTTCAATCGTTATTATTCTTAATGTTTTTCTCTAAACTAGTTTAAACACTTAATTCTTAATTGCTCCTGTTTCCTAGTTTATTCATTTTGATTATTTAGTAAAGAATACTTAACTGCTCTTTATTAATAATCATTCAAGTTCCCTCTTTCGAATGTGTTGAAGGATTCGTAACTGCCCTTCACCCATTTTGAGTACATTCCATCTATTTTAAGTCTTTTTTTATTCCCTATTTGATCATCTTGCCCTGTGAAACCATCCCTTGTTAAGAAACCAAATCTAGTTAAGCCATTTTCTTTGACTCCATTATCCAAATGGCCTAAACTACTCAGTCCTACCCCTCTTCTATTGAATTTCACCACCCAAACACAATCAAAACCCCTAAATTTTCATAACTAGCCTAATATCTTTCAAAACAAAGCTAAAACTTAAAGAGAGAGCCCTCTCTGGGTACAGATTGGCTAGATTCTGTACCTAAAAGTTGGTTTGTGGTTACCTCGGACCCCTTTCCTCTTCCCAACAACTTCAAGGAAAATCTGAGTGATAACAGTAATTACAAGAAAATCTCGTTGTAGCTGCTCATCCTTGATGAGCCTTGTTATTACAACAAGAATGTTGTAACTCACAAGGCTACCAACTTTAATTATCAACCCGGGGTTCGTGCAAACTTAAGAGGTATCAACATTATATATGAATCATACAATGTGTCCTTCCTTTGTTGTCATGATGTAATGGAGTGCGTGTAATGAAATCAAATCCTAAACTAATTGCAGAAAATGAAATGCTCGAAATGGAAACCTTAACTTGTTGCAAGAAAGAAAATACAAGGAAAGAAACCTATTCTAATTGCATAAAGTAAAGATCATGAAATAAATTTCAAAAATTACATTTCAAAGAGTTTAGATCCATTAACAGATTTCATTGGATGTGGAAATCATCATTGTATTATCCATTTCATAAATTTGTCCATTAGCCCAAATCGCTGAAATGTTTTGCATCAGCAAAGAGGCAAGTCCTAAGTGGTATTTAATCTTCCCTAATCATTTATTTAGAGCCTATGGGTCTTGATTCAACCCTAAGGGAAGATAACCAATCTTCTTGAGTGAATATGGGAAAGTATATACATGTTGGAAGGTTGTTACAAGGGATCGTGTAGTTACAACAGGAAATTAGAGATTTACTATATGAAACTATAATTCACCGAATGGCCAAGAAAATTAAATCCAAATTGGTTGGGAAAAATTATTTTATTGGATAGGATGCCTTTGGTCTCCATTCCAAGTGGAATCACTCAAAAAAACTTTTTTTAACGTATGCTAAAAAATAGCAGAAAATTACTAGTCTAAAATCTATAAATTTGAGAACTAGTGAGCTAGAAAATCTATCAAATGCCTAACTAATCAAGTGAAAATGAAATGGGGTAATTTTTTTATTAAATATAATGTTTTTTTGATCTAATTCAATTTGAATCAACTTGACTGAAGCTCATTAGAATGCTCTAACAAATACAAGAAATTTATTGTTATTCGCCACAAGTGACTTCCAAAAATCTAGATTTGGGAATAAGCAAACTAATCCAAGTAGCTCAATGATTACTATGACCTTCCAAGGTTGTTCCAATAATGAAATGATGCTTTTAATCATAGAAAATAACTTACTTCAACCATTTAACCCAATCCTACAACAAGAAATCATTAATGCTAAATGCAGAAATAGGAAAAAAACAAGAACAAGAGATGCATGTGAATAAGAAATGAAAAAAGGAAAAGTAAATGATACAAAAGGGATCTAAGGCTCCTGGGATGGCCAAACCCAAGGAAAATCAGAGTCCTATGGAGGAAACCAAGATTTAGAAGCTTAACATGGCACCAATCTTCATTACTTCCATCAATATAGTTACGTCCCTGCAAAAAATGAAAGTGGAGCTGCAAAAATACGAATTCTCTCCACAAAAAGACTAATAAATATTGACCTCTAGAAGAAAATCTGAGTTGGTACTTATACAAAATGATTAGGAATCATCCCCCATGAAAGGAGGAAACTTTTCCCACCAAAATCCCTTGATTAGTAGATCTGGTTCCCAATACAAGGAACCTGCATTAAATGGAAGGGAACACATTGGTAGATTTTCTCAATTATTGGACCTCCAGAATTTGTGCCATAATTCCATAATATTTTGTTGATTTATTATTTAATATTGATCCTCCTTTAGTAGATAGTAGGTCCCTAGATTATCTCCTCCTCCAAATCTCCATAATCTGCCAAATATTCACATAATATTCCACAAAAATAAATAATTATGCATAAACCTTCCTAATGAACATATTAAAGTTAAAAATACATTATCTAATGCAAAAACAGAGGTTTAATGGATTGAATGATGGTCATGTGGGCTTTAATTTATGACTAATTTGGAGGCCCATCATACCCCCCTGCTGAAAGTGTTGTTCATCCTTTGAGAAACTTAGTGACCTCATTGAGCATCATCCATGGCCCTGGTGGCCTCCCTTATTTGTACATTCCTTCCTTTCTCCCCCTTATGCAAGATGGGTTCTTTAAGATTCATGGCCTCTTACCTTTATATAACATCTTTTAGGCCTTGGAAAAAAGCTAGAAATAGATTAGAGACCTCTTGGAAATCCTCTTTCCATGACTGCAGTTTGAGTTCTATTTTGATGGTGAATGTATTCTTGCCTTTTGTTGCATTCTTCTTCTCTTTTGTGGCATAGATCATTGCCTAATGGCCTTGGAGTTCTCTTTTTTTATTAGGCCTCTCTTAGGTACTGCCATTTTGGTTTTTGGCACAATTTGTTTCTTTCTTCCTTCTTGTAGTAGCATTCTGTCTTCATGTAGTAGCCATTCCTTCTTTCTTATGGTCTTCTAAATATATGGGAATGATGAGAAACGATGTAGAGGGTTTGGAGGATGATGCTAGGGATTAGAGGGAGTAGTGTAGGTTTGTGAAAATGAGAAGATGCATTGTGTGTGTTTTTTTCAAGGAATTTTCTTGAAAATATTATTTTTTTTGTTATGAAATGGGATGGATGAATGATGGATAGATAGTGGATATGAAGTGGATGTAGGGCTCGGATTGTTGTGGTGACTTGGCCTTTGCACAAATTTCCTCTTTTAACTATTGTCCCCATTCCTAGAAATCATCATCGTTCCTAATCTAGTTTTATTGCATTGGATGAGTGAAGGAGTTAGTTGTATTAACTAGTTGAAGGTGGCTGAGACTTCTTTTTATCACCTAGATTTGCCTCAGGTTGAAGAAGGCAAGCTTCCAGGGTAACCACAAACCACGCTTAACCTGGTAGCTAGCCCTACTAGGAAGGGAGAGGGCTCTCTCCTGATGAATCTCGGTCGAGATGACTAGATTAGGTAAAGATTTTAGGCTAGATATAATAGCTCGAAAGGTTTTGCTGGATCAGATGGAGCTGGGCAATTTAGGCCTGGGAAATTAGGTCAGAATGCAGGATGTTCTATGGGGCAAGGTAGGTATAGGCTTTAGCACTTGAAATTGAGTGAGGTGAGATGTCTAAGACTGGTGAGGAGCTGAGGTGGGCATGTAATGATCATGTATCCTTCTCAAACAGTAGAAAACATAGAATACTGAATGATTTCCCAAGGTAGAGCACTGCAAACAATGAATTCTACCTATTTATCTTGATATCATTTAGTTAGAAGCAGTGAAATAGATGATGACATACATAAACATGTAAACAACTGATAACAAAAGAAGAAACTATGAAAATGCACCATACCACAGGTATCCCATAAAAATAGCTGCGACTCCTATTAATTTCCTTGCCAAACTACTTACAATGATGTACAATATTGTTCAGAGCATCCAAGTGAATCCAACCCTTGCAAATGAGAAAGAAAATACATAATATAGATATCAAAACCACTCATCCTAACCATCAAGGGTCGAATCAATGAGAAGAGGGGCTATTTCAACCATTTCCCAACTAAGAACTGGAATATAGGCAGTCAAACAACCTGCCTCTAAAAGAGTGGAAATAGATACATTTGCCTCAAAAACACCTCTAAATAATGAATCTACATTCTAACACTATTTTAAAATTACATTTACATGCCATGTCAAAATTACATCAGTGAAATCATCCATGAGGAGAGAGAAAACAAATTTACAGCCAAAACAGGCGAAATTTTGATTTTCTGGGCAAACTGGTCAAAAGCACAGCGCCACTTTCCACCTGCTTTTGGAGGCCTTTCCCTTAGCCAAATTGAGCCCATGATAGCTCCTTGGAAAGGTCTTCAAGTCTAGTTTCTAGAACAACTAGAATTTTTGAATTTGGAGGTCATTTTCTCCCTCAAAACTTGAATCTCCCAAGACTGCTTCTGTGTGTCCAAAAAGAGGCAGAGAGGTCATTTTTTGGTAATTTTTGGACCTTTTGGTGACCCAGATTTGCTCCAAAACTTCTAAAAAGTTCCAGAGTGCATGTCCTCATCATCCTGAATCCAAATATGCAAACCTTTTCTCCATTTGATGCTCCAGGAAGCAAATTGTCTGCGTTGTGAATTTCAAAATTTCAAAAAAGCAAAAAGTTCTCAAAATTTGCCCAAATTTGGCATGGAGCACCACCATCAAGTGCTTTGGTTTGCCAAAGAAGCTTCAGCCAATATTTTGAGTCTATCTTCCTCCCTTGTGTTTTTTTCTTTGTTGCCTAGCTCTGCCTGCTGAGGTGTCACTGCCTGTGTTTTCCTCCTCCTTATAGTCTTGGTCTTCTTGGTCCATGTTTGAAAGGTTTAGGTGTATTAAGGGAATGAGTGAAAGTGTTTTTAGGAATGAGGGGATGGGAGATGAGCTTATGGGCTAGAAAATGAATGAGGGAGTAGGAATCATAAAGTGAGAGGGAGGGCTTAACTTGTTTCAGAAATTTCCCTTTGGGAAGAGGGATAAAGTGATAAAGGGATAGGGAAAAAGTTTAGAGCTATAGTGATAGGTGATAGGAGGAACAATGGGGGTTTTAGGGTTTAGGCATAACCAAGGGAGATTTTTAGGGTTTCACACTTGCCATGGGGAATGATGCTAAAAAGTTTGAAATGCAAACCAAAAATGTAGTAAGGGATGTTAGCTTACTTGCATTGAAATGAAGAGAGGAAAATATTGAGGTTTCTTGAAGTTTTGAGGCCTTTTTGGCTCTCTTTCCAAAAGCATAGTGCCACTATCAAAAGCGTAACGCCACTGCCAAAAGCGCAGCGCCACCCTGCCAAAAGCGCAATGCCACTTTCAAGACAACTCTTGACTACCTTCGTAGTGTCCAAATTAGGTTTAGGATAGGTTGTTAGAAAGATTGTCGAGTCTACTTTCCAGAACATCATGAATTTTTCAATTTGGAGTTCATTTTTCCTGTCAAAAGCTCAATCTCCCAAGACTGGTCGAAATGTGCAGAATGAGGCTGCCAAAATGCATAGTGCTGTTGCAGTCAACTTTTGAAAGTCTTCCTTAACTCCAAATTGAGCTCATGATAGCTCATTGGAAAGATATGTGTGTCTACGTATCATTTGACTCATCAAGCAAGCCATTTTGTCATTCCATCTAGGAAAAAAATTGATTTTACCAAGGTCACTCCAGAGGTGCATCAACCCTCCTGAGGCAAATGATGTTTTCGACATTTCTCCCAAACCATGAAACCTATGTAAAACATGAAAGAGGTTTCTCTTCTTGGGTAAATGATGGACAAAAAGGTCTCTCACTTTTGTCAAATTCATCTTTTCTTGCTCAAAAACACAATTTGAATAAAACCATCCCTTATGTGTAGTGAATGGCTTGTTCCTTGGAATGACTTCTCAACAAATGATGGAGACCTTATGTTTGATGATATGAAATGGCCTCATACCTTCTGATATCCCTTATGCCTCCTCTACTTAGATATCTTTGATCCCATAGCCAACCCTAGCTCAGTGGGAGAGGAAATTAGGGTTTAGTGCTTGTTTCTCTTATGCTTTTGCAGGTGAATTGGTGCTCATGATGAATTGATTTTTGTAGTGGCAGGTGCTTGGAAACATCACAAGATGCTTAGGAGAAATTGAGAACCAATATTACATATGAAAAGATAAAATTACATCATAAATGAAGACAAAAACAAAATACTATGTTTTCACCTCAAAACAAGTTTTGAGGTGAGAACTACATTAGGAATTCAAAATGATAAATTATGGCTTTACCAATCATTATTGGCCTCCTCATTTCCTTGCTGATCATTATTGTCATGAAATTATTTGGTTTGACCATGGTGGGACCCTAAAACCTAATGAGACCAAACCCTAAGACCTAATGAAATAAACTATAGAGTGAACATGAACCATGACTAAAATATATGAAAGAGGACAACAAGTACATATCATGAAGGAAAAATTGAAGTAAACCCTACCATCAGTGAATCCATGACCTGATGGAATACAAACTCATCAGTATGGGACTCCTACTATGAAATGCAAAAGAGAAGATTTTGATCACTGATGGCAGTGTGAAACACTGACACTAACATTGGCTCCAATGGGGATGGTAGCTCCTTGGAGGTGCCAAGAACACCGTAGACCTAGTAGCCTTATCCATTGGGCATGGAGTCAAAAACACAAACTGAAATGCATGACTGAAAACTAACGACTTGACGACACAAACTGTCTTGAAAATGACTAAAAAAATGACTCAAGACTTACTTAACTAAAACAAGTACTTACAAGGATTTTTAATGGCAGCAGACCATCGAGATTTGAGGGCTTCAAATCATAATGACAACCACCTGCCTATTGATGAAATATGTACAATCATGTGAAGTGGGCCTTCCAATGTAACCAATCCAGCAGATGGCTACTTATTGAAATTCTGCTCTCACTTTCCCCAAGCAGGTAGAACGATGTACATGTGGGAAACTCACAATAACAACTGAAACCAAGGCTTATGCTAATGAACCAGGCAACATTCATCTTCTCTAATTCTTGCAAAAGAATGTCGAAGGGATCTTGAAAATCCTAAAGCACTAGCTTGTCTTGAGATCCAGCAGCAAAAATACAAGTACTCCCTTCATTCTTATTTGAAAGAATAGTTGGTTGTTGATTGATAGGAAGGGATAGAGAAGTATAAGCTTCTGCTATCTGAGTGTTGGCTATAAATTCCTCGAGCATGAGAAATTTTGACTCGATTTCTAGCATATTGTCTCTCTCAGGCTCATATTCCTTAATTTCATAGTCTAAGCCTTTCTTAAACAGAAAACATTCTTCAATATTATCAAACATGACAGCCCTATCATCTTCATGAAGGAAAACAATATCTGTTCGTTGATCTATAAATCCAATTTCAAGAATTTCCTCATTTTCAAAAATGGAAGAAGCTTCAGTAACACTTTCTTGACGATGTGAACACTGCAAACCTGCATGAGCTTGGGTTGTAACATGACCTTTCAGGATTTGATCTATCTCATTTTCAGATAGAGGAGATAATACTTTTTGTTTTCTTTTTCTAAAATGATAATTTTCTTCTTGAAATAATAATTCAAAACATGAAAAACCTGAATGACAGTCCTTAATTCCCTGGTCTTCTGAAATTTGAAAACATTGTTGATCATCTTCATATGACATGGCAACCAGATTGTCATGTTTCTTATCGGACTCAACAGTCATACGAGGGAAAACTTCAGATAGTTCTTGAAACTCAAAACTAACACTTCTATCATTTACCACTAAGTTATCCAAATAAGATTTTTCACTTACTTGAACAAGGATCTCATCTTGTTTTTCATAAAAGGACTAGATTACCTCCCCATGAAGGCTTTGTTCTAATGAAATGAGAACTCTTGGGTCAATAACTTTGTCTTCTTCATTCCAGATGATCTCAATAGTAGAGCTCTCTTTTAAGGGATTCAGAACAAGGTACTCTTCATTATCATGATTTGAATCTAAATCTGAAATAGCCAACTTGACTTTATCACAATCTGAAATTGGAACTTGATTTTCCTACATACCATCTTTTGTTATGAGCAGATCTAAAATAAGACCTTCTCTTCCATCATTTTCCATTGTACTAAGATCTTGAACCTGCTGCAAATTTTCCCGAGCATCTTGATAAGTGTCCTCTAAGCTCTCTTTATGTGGCTGAAATGGATTTTCATACAGGGCTTCCATGATCTCATCGTCCATGAAGTCATCATCTTCATAAACTTTCTCAATATTTTCAATAAAACTATAAACATGTTTACAATAGTTCTGAACTAATATTAAGGATGGACAACATTCTTTATATCTTTCAAAGAACATGGTATGAAAATCCTTCAAATAGTAAATACTAGCAGGCGGCAAAATTTCATACCAAGTTTGGGCTTCACCTTCTAGAGTGGCCATGAATATCTTCATCAAGCAGTTTTCAGGAAAATCAACCTTCAACTTGCAAATATGCATGTGAAATCTAACCATATGTAAAGTAGCATCATTGCTATCGTCATCTTTAAACATAGGCAAATTCCTTTGCCAATCTACCTTAGGAATTTTATTTGGGAAACCTGGAATGTGATCTCGGCTTATGGGAGAATACCTTTGATCAAGTGAATCCATTTTGATAATAATGAATTCACCAAGAAATTCTTCAGGCTACTGGTTCTTGAAGAGTGGAGTTGCCATAAAAAATCTGAAACTTGGGATTTCTCGACACTGGAGTCACCAGGTGAATGATTTCAGCCTTCCGGTGTCTGATCGTTGTTCACCATCAACAATTAGATCTAAAATTGATACATTTTTCTAAGGAACATAAAACTACATTCTCCAGTATGGTCGCCACTATGTTATCACCTAGATTTGCCTCAGGCTGAAGAAGGCAAGCTTCTAGGGTAACCACAAACCACGCTTAACCTAGTAGCTAGCCCTACTAGGTCGGGAGAGGGCTCTCTCCTGATGAATCTCAGTCGGGATGACTGGATTAGGTAAATATTTTAGGCTAGGTATAGTAGCTCAAAAGGTTTTGATTGAATTTGTTGGTTTTTGCTGGATCAAATGGAGCTAGGCAATTTAGGTCTCGGAAATTAGGTCAGAATGCAGGGTGTTCTATGGGGCAAGGTAGATATATGCTTTAGCACTTGAAATTGAGTGAGTTGAGATGTCTAAGACTAGTGAGGAGCTGAGGAGGGTATGTAACGATCATGTATCCTTCTCAAACAATAGAAAACATAGAATACTGAATGATTTCCCAAGGTAGAGCATTGCAAACAATGAATTATACCTATCTATCTTGATATCATTCAGTTAGAAGCAGTGAAATAGATGATGGCATACATAAAACATGTAAACAACTAATAAAAAAAGAAGAAACTATGCAAAAGCACCATACCACAGGTATCCCATAAAAATAGCTGCAACTCCTATTAATTTCCTTGCCAAACTACTTACAATGATGTACAATATTGTTCAGAGTTTCCAAGTGATTCCAACCCTTGCAAATGAGAAAGAAAATACATAATATAGACATCAAAACCACTCATCCTGACCATCAAGGGTCGAATCCATGAGAAGAGGGGCTGTTTCAACCATTTCCCAACTAAGAACTGGAATATAGGTAGTTAAACAACCTGCCTCTAAAAGAGTGGAAATAGATACATTTGCCTCAAAACCACCTCTAACTATTGAATCTACCTTCTAGAACTATTTTAAAATTACATTTACATGCCATGTCATCAATTACATCAGTGAAATCATCCATGAGGAGAGAGAAAACAAATTTACAGCCAAAACAGGCGAAATTTTGATTTTCTCGGCAAACTAGTCAAAAGCGCAGCGCCGCTTTCCACCTACTTTTGAAGGCCTTCTCCTTAGCCAAATTGAGTCCATCATAGCTCCTTGGAAAGGTCTTCAAGTCTAGTTTCTAGAACAACTAGAATTTTTTAATTTGTAGGTCATTTTCTCCCTCAAAACTTGAATCTCCCAAGACTGCTTCTGTGTGTCCAAAAAGAGGCAGAGAGGTCATTTTTTGGTAGTTTTTGGACCTTTTAGTGACCCAAATTTTCTCCAAAACTTCTGAAAACTTCCAAGGTGCATGTCCTCATCATCCTAAATGCAAATATGTAAACCTATTATCCATCTGATGCTCCCAGAAAAAGCGCAGTGCCACTTCTGGGCAAATTTTCTGCATTGTGAATTTCAAAATTTCAAAAATGAAAAAAGTTCTCAAAATTTTCCCAAATTTGGCATGGAGCACCACCATCAAGTTCTTTGGTTGGCCAAAGAAGCTTCAGCCAATATTTTGAGTCTATCTTCCTCCCTTGTGTGGTTTTCTTTGTTGCCTAGCTCTGCCTGTGTTTTCCTCCTCCTTATAGTCTCGGTCTTCTTGGTCCATGTTTGCAAGGTTGAGGTGTATTAAGGGAATGAGTGAAAGTGTTTTTAGGAATGAGGGGATGGGAGATGAGCTTATGGGCTAGAAAATGAATGAGGGAGTAGGAATCATAAAATGAGAGGGAGGGCTTGGCTTGTTTGAGAAATTGCCCTTTGGGAAGAGGGATAAAGGGATAGGGATGATATGGAATAGGGATAAAGGGATAAAGGGATAGGGAAAATTTTTAGAGCTGTAGTGATAGGTGATAGGAGGAACAATGGGGGTTTTAGGGTTTAGGCATAACCAAGGGATATTTTTAGGGTTTCACACTTGCCATGGGGAATGATGCTAAAAAGTTTGAAATGCAAACCAAAAATGTAGTAAGGGATGTTAACTTACTTTCATTGAAGGGAAGAGAGGAAAATCTTGAGTTTTATTGAAGTTTTGAGGCCTTTCTGGCTCTCCTGTCAAAAGCGCAGTGCCACTGTCCAAAGCGCAGTGCCACTGCTAAAAGCGCAACGCCACCCTGCCAAAAGCGTAGTGCCACTTTCAAGACAACTTTTGACTACCTTTCCAGTGTCAAAATTAGGCATGGGATAGCTTGTTGGAAATATTGTTGAGTCTAATTTCCAAAACATATTTAATTTTTCAATTTGGAGTTCATTTTCCCTGTCAAAAGCTCAATCTCCCAAGACTGGTCAAAATGTGCAGAATGAGGCTGCCAAAATGCATAGTGCTGTTGCAGTCAACTTTTGAAAGTCTTCCTTAACTCCAAATTGAGCTCATGATAGCTCATTGGAAAGCTATTTGTGTTTAGTTATCATTTGACTCATCAAGCAAGTCATTTGATGAATCTAGCTAGGAGAAAAATTGATTTTACCAAAGTCACGCCAGAGGTGCATGAACCCTCCTGAGGCAAATGATGTTTTCGAAATTTCTCCCAAACCATGAAACCTGTGTAAACAATGAAAGAGGTTTTTCTTCTTGGGTCAATTATGGACTAAAACCTCTCTAACGTTTGTCAAATTCATCTTTTCTTACTTAGAAACACAGTTTGAAGAAAAATTGTCCCTTATGTGTAGTGAATGGCTTGTTCCTTAGAATGACTTCTTAACAAATGATGGAGACCTGATGTTTGATGATATGAAATGGCCTCATACCTTCTTATATCCCTTATGCCTCCTCTTCTCAGATATCTCTAATCCCATAGCCAACCCTAGCTCAGTGGGAGAGGAAATTAGGGTTTAGTGCTTGTTTCTCTTTTACTTTTGCAGGTGAATTGATGCTCATGATGACTTGATTTTTGCAGTGGCAGGTGCTTGGCAACATCACAAGATTCTTAGGAACAGCTGAGAACCAATATTACATATGAAATGTTAAAATTACATCATAAATGAAGACAAAAACAAAACACTCTGTTTTCATCTCAAAACAAGTTTTGAGGTGAGAACTACATTACAAATTCAAAATGATAAATTATGGCTTTACCAATCATTATTGGCCTCCTCATGTCCTTGCTGATCATTATTGTCATGAAATTATTTGGTTTGACCATGGTGGGACCCTAAAACCTAATGAGACCAAACCCTAAGACCTAATGAAATAAACTACAGAGTGAACATGAACCATGACTAAAATATATGAAAGAGGATCAGCAAGTACAGATCATGAAGGAAAAATTGAAGTAAACCCTACCATCAGTGAATCCATGATATGATGGAATGAAAACTCATTAGTATGGGACTCCTACTACGAAATGCAAAAGAGCATATTTTGATCACTGATGGCAGTGTGAAACATTGACACTAACACTTCTCACCCATCCTTAGATTATAAAACCTCATCCCTCATGCATTAAAAACAAATTTGTAGCTATAATATTCTCAAGAGAAGAGGTTAAGAACATTTAAAATCTGTACCTACCTTATGGTTGTTGGAGATACATGCATGTTGCTGATGAGTTGATGATCGATCCATGATCCTCTGGAGGTGATAATTTCCTTTGTTTTCTTCTCACAGGTCTTCATAGCTTGGTGATTCTAAACCTTTGTCTTCCAGTTACCATGAACAAGTTATCTAAGTCAAATCCAGCCTTCTTGGAGTGCTGGGCTTGGCCATGGGTGATGTTCACCTTCTCTATACCTTATTCCACCATTAGACACCTTTCCCACACTTTATTTCACCTTTCATACCTTCCTATAGCTTTCAGCCTGTTTCCTGTAGTAAACAAGGACATCCTATAGTACTATAGGAAACCCTATAGTAACTTTTTTAAAACCATATCTCCCAAATGGTATACTAGATTAACCCGAATCTTTTTTAGCATGTTTCCATCATCCTTATGCACCTCCCCATAAACAAAATTTCCCTAATGGATTCACAAATCTTGAGAAAAATTAAAAATGATTGAAGTTGATGGAGGTCACTTTCTTGGAAACCGTGCACTAGAATTTACTGAAATTGCTTGGGCATGTTACCATCATCCATATGCATCTCCCCATGAACCACCTTTGTAAGTGGATGCATGAATATCGAGAAAATTCAAAAATGGTTGTAGGTGATGGGGGTCGATTTCTTGAAAATTGTGCACTAGAATTGGCTGAAATTGCTTGGGCATGTTACTATTATCCATATGCATCTCCCCATGTAACAAATTGGAAAATGAATGCATGGTTTTAAAGATATGAAAAAAATAGTTTTCCTCTCCATGTATTTCTATTTTCTATAGTACTCTAGGACAAGAAGGAAAATGAGTGGTAAAATCCTGGGAATGATGAGTGGATGGTGGAAATAGATGAGGGTGATGGAATGGCATTGTCTTGGTCCTTCTGGAGCATGTGAGAAAAGGAGGAGAAATCCCAAGTTTGACTTACTTTGACTAGGATTTTGATCAACTTTTATTTTGATGGCTAACTTGTTTTTGTTGCTTGTAGCGGTTGGAGAACACTTGCATTCATGAAAGAGAGATACATGGAGATTTTTTTTTCTTTTTCTCCTATTGTTTTTCTTCTAGGCCTACTAACCGCGTCAATGAGGTTTTCAACTAGTAGGTCTGCCTAGGTGCCTCAAAGGAGGTTTTCACCTATGATATTTTCTTTTTCTCTTTTTTGTCTGTTTCTTCCAACCCATTGGCGCCTCATGGAGGCTTTCAATCAATGATCCAATATCAAGTGCCTCAAAGGAGGTTTTGGCCTGAGATTTTATTTTTTTCTCTTATTTTTAATTTTTATATCTTTTCCTATCCTACTTTAGTTGAAAAAACAAAATCATTTTCAAGTGTAGGAATACTTCCAATGGAGCCACTTGCATAACTGAATGACAAATAAAATCATGTGTAGGCTCGAAATGAATTCTTTGACATGTACCTGAATGTAAGAGACAAAATGTTTTGACTAATATGAGGTTAATAATTGTTGACGAAGAGTGTGTTGCTACAACTTAACACTTTTCTAGAACCATATTTCAATGTAGTTTTGATGCCCCTGGTCCACTTGTTGATCTGGATCATCTTGGATGTCTTCTTCTTCCATGAAATGCATACCTTGTTCCTTTTGTTGATTATTCTCTTGAACATATAGAGGATCTGATGATAAACATGAGGGAACTTTCCCAATCTCTGATTCTGATGTCTGCTCTTCCTCAAGTTCAACCGATGATTCTTTGGTCTTCTCATTTGAATCTTGTTTTTTTGCATGTTGTCCTTCAATGATATCAAGATAATCTCTTTTTTGTGATACTCTTCCTAAGCTAAGATGAATACCATTTAGATCAAGAGGAGATGTTTGGAAGTGTTGCACCTCACCATTATAAGTGGGATGAACTACTTCATTGTGTGGGTTTAGAAATGGTAGTATAGGTAGTTGAGTGGGAGTGGATATTTGAGATGGATGTGGTTGGGGTTGAGGTTCTGGTGGAGATGGATGGTAGGGATAACATGGAGTTGTCTATGGAGGATATTGAGGAAAATATTGAGGATATTAGGGATGGATCCCATAAGATCCTCGTCAATCTTGTTTCCAAGATTGGTTTTAGGGTTGAGATGGCCAACGTGGCCAAGGAAAGGGTGTGTTCCAATTACTTTGAGATGGATGTGCATAAGCTTGAAATTTTGAATTAGTCTCTTGCCTCATATCAGGTTGAACAGTCTTCTATGGTCCTCTTGGAGCAACATATCATAGTTGGATTGGCGATAGACTTGCCCCATTGTCCTCTTGGTAAACTTCCTTCAGCCTTGGTAACGAGGGGCAATATTTAACATCATGTGATTCTTGACTTACCGATCTTGATGCTGATTGACTCACTTTTTACATTCCTCTTGATATGTGTTTAAATGTTTCACAAATTTCTTCAAATGATAATTGGTATACATCACCTCTACTCATGAGATCATGAATATCAATCCACTCATCCCTAATTTTTCTAAGTAAGAGTGTTTTTAGTGTGTTAGATCCTAAATGATGTAATTTTTGC
The DNA here is from genome assembly GCA_031772625.1 of Pinus tabuliformis. Taxonomy (NCBI): domain Eukaryota; kingdom Viridiplantae; phylum Streptophyta; class Pinopsida; order Pinales; family Pinaceae; genus Pinus; species Pinus tabuliformis. The sequence continues at coordinate 480,366,416 of CM062820.1, forward strand.
CTTTTAACATTGTACATGAACCTCTCTATTAAATCCTCAAAGCTCTCATCTTCTTTTTTATTCATTCTAAATATTTATGCTTTAAGATCATGATCTTTATATTTTTCTAGAAATATCTTTTGCATATCATTCCATCATCTTATTGAATTAATCCCTAAACTCATGAACCATTTAAGAGCTCTATCCTTCAATGTCACCAGAAACAATCTCAGTTTTTGAGTGTTTAATAAGTAACCATAATATCTACAAAGTATTTCAAATTCAAAGAGAAAGGTTTCCGAATCCTCTGACCTTAGACCATGAAAGTTTGGAAGAAACGATGGAGGGATGTTCTTCATATTCACATTGACATCAATATCTTGAATGGGAAATCCAATAGGATATTCTTCATTTTCATCATTTCTATCCATTTCTTTTTCCTTTTCTACCACCTCTTCTTCTTCTACCTACAAAAGTGAATGGTGATGTGGCTCTTACTGCACCAGGTGATCAAATGGGGGGGGTGGTTTGGTGTTGGAGAAGTATTTTTAATTTTTTTATATAATAAGAATGCTAATGCAATGCAATTTTATGTTTTTAAAATGAAATATGCCTAATGAAATTTTTTTGTTTATGCAGAAAGTAAAAGAAATGAATCAACTAGGGAAGAAAACAATGCATACTTTGACACCTCCTCAGCAAATAATGCCAAAAAGTGATGAACCTCGGTATTGCAACAAGAATGCTGCAACTCCCAAGGCTACCAACTTTAATTATCAAACCAGGGTTCGTACAAACTTAAGAGTTATAAAAACTATATGTGCAACATACAATGTGTATCTCCTTTGTTGTCATGATGTAATGTAGTGCATGTAATGAAATCAAATCCTAAACTAATTACAGAAAATAAAATGCTCGAAATGGAAACCTTAACCTACTGCAAGAAATAAAATACAAGGAAATAAACTTATTATAATTGCATAAAGTAAATATAATGAAGTAAATTTCAACCATTACATTTCAAAAATTTTAGATCCATTAACATAGTTTATTGTATGTGGCAATCATCATTGTACTATCCATTTCATAAATTGGTCGATTAACCCAAATCGCTGAAATGTTTTGCATGGGTAAAGAGGAAAGTCCTAAGTGGTCCTTAGTCTTCACTAATCATTGATTTAGTGCCTAGGGGTCTTGATTCAACCCTAAGTGACAATAACCAAGCTTCTTGAGGGAATTTGGGCAAGTATATACATGTTGGAAGGCTACTACAGGAGATGTTGTAGCTACTACAGGAAACTGCAGATTTACTACAAGAAACTATAATTCACCGAATGACGAAGAAAATTAAATCCAAATTGGATGGGACAATTTTTTTTATTGACTAGGATTCCTTAGGTCTCCATTCCAAGTGGAATAACTCAAAAATACCCTTGTTAACCCATTCTAAAAAATATCAGAAAATTACTAGTCTAAAATCTAGAAATTCGAGAGGTAGTGAGCTAGAAAATCTATCAAATGCATAACCTAATCAAGTGAAAATGAAATGGGGATTTTTTTTTTATTAACTATAATTGTTTTGTAATCTAATGCAAGTGGAATCAACGTGATTGAATCTTGTTATCATGCTCTAAAAAATAGCATAAATTTACCGTTATTTGGCACAAGGGACATCCAAAAATCTAGATTTGGGAATAGGCAAATTAATCCAAGTATCTCAATCATTATTATGACCTTCCAAATATGTTACAATGATGAAATTATGCTTGTGATCATGAAAAATAACATACTTCAACCCTTAAATTCAATCCTACAACAAAAAATCATTAATACTAAATGTAGAAATAGGAAAAAAATAAGAACAAGAGATGCATGTGAATAAGAAGTGAAAACAAGAAAGTTAAATGATATAAAAGGGATTTGAGGCTCCTAGGATGGAAAAGCCCAAGGAAAATTAGAGAACTATGGAGGGGACCAATATTTGTATACTATCGCATCCGATTCATCTTATGCAACAGTACTCACTCAGATTAATGATCACAACTTGGAAGCACCGCTTTCATTTTATAGTTAAAACCTGCAGGGTGCTGAACTGAATTCTTCCGAAGTTGAAAAACAAGCCTTTGCTGTGTATAAAGCTGTTAAACATTACAGACCCTTCCTTTTAAAAGCCCATACAAAAGTTATAGTTCCTTTTCCTGCAGTAAGGCAATTACTAATCCAAAAGGAATTAGGTGAAAAAAGGGCAAACTGGGTTACAGCACTTCAAGAATATGACTTGGAAATCAAGCCAGCAAAGATTATTAGAGGCCAAGGTTTTTGCAGGTTATTAGCAAGAGCATCCAACATTCAAGAACCAGGTGATACAGAACATATTGAAGAAATTAACCAGATAAGTATTACTGATTCTGAATCACAATATGCAGACTTGATCTTTTATTTTAAAAATGGATATGCACCTCCTAACCTGTCTTATAAAAACAAAAGGGCCATTATATTAAAAGCAAAAACTTCAAAATCATTGATGATCTACTTTTTAGGCAAAATTATGATTCAATTTTATTAAGATGCCTAGAAAAACCTGAAGCACAAAAGGTTTTGCAGGAACTACATGATGGACCAGCAGGAGGACATTTTGGAGCTGACACAACAGCCCACAAAATCATTCAGGCTGGATACTATTGGCCCACCTTGTTCAGAGATGCTCATGAATATGTAAGGAAATTCCGAAGTTGTCAAACTTCCAGTGGAAGACAAAGAAAGCCAGCTTTCCCTTTGCAACCAGTCAACATTGAACAACCATTTGAGCAATGGGGATTGGACATCATTGGGGAAGTCACTCCACATTCATCCAAATAGCATAAGTATATCCTTACTGCCACTGATTACTTTACTAAGTGGGTTGAAGCGATTCCTTTAAAGACAACAAATTCTGAGGCAATTATGGAATTCATAGATCAATTCATCATTACCAGGTTTGGTGTCCCAAATGCTCTTGTTTTTGATAATGCATCTTATTTCTCTGGAAATGCCATGTTTGAGTTCGCTATTAAAATAGGGTTTAAATTGAAATATTCTGCAAATTACTATCCCCAGGGTAATGGTTTAGCAGAATCTACCAATAAAAATCTAGTTAAAATTATTAAGCGAACTATCGAACAGAATCATAAAAACTGGCACAAATCTTTAATATTCGCACTATGGGCTGATAGGATAACACAGAAGGCTTCCATAGGTTCTTCTCCATTCAATCTTGTATATGGGAAAGAAGCATTGCTACCAACGAATCTTGTCCTTCCTTCTCTAGCCCTAGTTCAATTTATTGAAGAAAGCCCCTCTTCTTCTATTCAACTTAGACATGATCAAATCTTAAAATTAGAGGAAGAAAGAGAAAAGGCCAAAATTACTCATGCAAAACATCAGCAAATTATTAAGTCATCTTTTGATTCAACTTCATCCAATTCAAAACAATTGCAAGTTGGTGATCTAGTTCTGAAATGGGACAAAGCCCATGAGGATAAAGGAAAACACACCAAGTTCCAGAAAATGTGGCTTGGACCATTTCAGATCTGTGAGAAGATAGGCCATTCGACATTCATATTACAAGATTTATTAGGTAAGAGAGATTCTCTTCCTGTTAATGGCCTCATCTTAAAGAAATTCTTCAATTGAGGAGGTAACCCCTTCTCCCTTTTTAGTTTAGTAGAATTTGTAGTTTGTAGGACCATTAGAAAACAAAGTTGTAAGGTATCTTCCATTGACCTTTGCTATATTGAAAAGTTGCTCAAAGAAGTAGTTTTGATATTTACTTTTAAAATAGAAGCCTTAAACAAAAGGGAAAATCTCTAGGAAATTAGGGATATTCACATCCTGAAACCCCATTTCATTTTTGTGAAATCTTCTCAAGATTTAGGAATACTGTAAATCATTTTATGGTTTTCAAATTGGCCACAAAAGGGTTATCAATATCAAAATAGAAACTAATTCAACTTCAGCATCTTCAACTCTTACCCTGTCATCCATTCACTCTTAAGGAGAAAATTGTCCATCCCATTCATCAAAATTTATGATTACTCAGAGTGTAATTATAAAATATTTGATATAAAAGATAAGGGGTCTTATTACAAGCCTGCTTACCATGATCATTGGGAAATAGTTTAACCAACAAGTTTATTCAATAGTTGTCATTTCACAAAATAGCTTTACCTACACTCGTGCTGGAGTTTGAACACGACTGAACAAACCCATAGTAGAATAAATAAATAATGATTCCCACGATTGGGGGGTGCAATGAACATCGACAAATTTTCAGAATAATTGGATGAAAAAGGCTCTTATATGATGAGTTATTTTCCATGATTTTTTCATGGAAGATTCAATGAATCTGCCAAAGAATGACTTTGATTTTAGAGGAGACGAAAAGAAAGCGTTACTGTCGCTTGGTTAGCATGGTTAAAACGCTACCAGTAGAAAAGATGGATTTTACATTCTCTTTTCCTTTTCCTCACAACTTCGCTCCACTCAAGCGTTTACATCAATATCAATAGCAACGTCTAAAAGTCAAATTTGCCTTGTAGTAAGTAGAAATGGTTTGTAAATTTAAACACATTAAAATGGTAAATATTGCTGGTTAACCACAGGGAATCCCTGAATCTTCGTTCAACTCATTTGATGGTTTTGGAAGTGTCTTCAATAGAAACCTTTCTGAAATCTGGAGCATATTCGGTTGAAACAAAATAGCTAAAAATATATCTAATGCTTTGAATGCCCTAATCATTTTATCTAACCATGTGACCGTTAGATAATCATAAGAAAAGGGGTCTCATCACGAGCCAGCTTGTTCGGTTAGATTACTACCAGTGGATGGCATTGTCAAACAGTTGGCCACCAAACCAGGACAATGGCTTTTTATCTTACAAAATAATAGAAAAGCAAAAAGAGATACAAAATATGAAAGCATGTTTTGAATTCATTCTTTTAATCATACTCTGAAATGGATGGGATAATGGACAGTAAAATGGTTAAAAGGTATCCCTGTCGAAACTATGAACGTTTGCTGGCAGCAGAGGCTCTACCTATGACAAAGGAGTCAATTAAAAAGGCTAAGTTGGAAAGGTTTTCTATTTTATCATTATCAACCAATAGAGGCCAATTTAAAACTTAGAATGTATTTAATTTTAACGAGAGAAGAAATTAGCAAAAATAGCTTTTATTTTATTCAGAATGTATGTATATCTAGTTATATTAGAATTTTCCTCTTTGATAAGATTCCTATTCAAAGAAAGTCTAAGTATTTCAATATTTCTCAGAGATAACTGTTTCTCCTAGCGAATCGCCAATTGTTGTGCTATACAACAACCCCCCATTTCATAAAATTTTTATTTTCAAAACTATAATATGAGATGGGTCCCTTTTAGATTAAATTGGTATCAACTTATCATTCCTCAAAAGGTCCGAAAAAGAAATAAAACATTATAAACCTTTTGATAAAGCACATAATCGGTCTTATAATGAAAAATGAATAATCCTTTATTATTGCGATAAAGCGATCGCAAGATCGCATATCGCAATAACAAAGGATGCATGACAAAAGACCCATTCGTTTTCCTCGATGCGACAATGCACGAATAACTATCGAATATCGAGAAGGCAAGCGATCATAACAAAGGTCCCCTTTCTTTGCTCCAATGCGATATCGCTATCGGCGATCGGGGAATGTAGCATGTATGCATCTAAAAGCCCTCGTTTAAAAACTCGCAATGCGAATTGGCGATATCGCTATCGGCGATCGGGGATTCCAAAAGGACACCAATATAAAAACTTAAGCATTCCCCCGATCGTCGATTGCGATAAAGCTAGGCGCAGTTTTCAAAAAGGATTGATAAGGCCGGGATATATTATAGTTAATTAGTATTAAAGGCCTTTCTCTTCCCGATAGTGATTCACTTACGCCCAACTGCCAAAACATCAAAGCCACGCTTAAATGAATTATTCGTCCAATAAACGATATGATGAGCATTTAAAGGATTGACAGGTTTAAACGGCCATTTAATGGAACAGTAAGGCCAAAATCTATTAAGATATTATATCCACGACCACCTTAAGTTCATGCCTCCATTATTCATTGATTAATATACCTCATTCATATTTTGTTTGCGCCATCTATTCTCCGCATTATTTTCATTTTATCTCCTACGCAAAGCTCCTTCGAAGCAGCAAATTCAGGCCAAATGGGGAAGAAATCTAAGAAATCCGGAACAGCTTCAGCTTCCGCAGTAACAGGACAACACATTGCCGATCCGGGACCAAGCAAAAATGGATTGATCTCGGACACCACATGTCTAGGACTCGGTAAAACTACTTGGCTGAGCATCTATAATCTGATTGAGGCCGAAGAGCCTCAGGAAACAACAGTGCAAGCCACAGCAGACCCGACCCGGAAGTCTGATGCTACTCTAAAGGATTTGGCCGACTCGTACCTGCATCGGATAGCAGCCTGAGAGCAAATTCTTCCATATACAGATGTGGTAAGATGGGCAATTGAGGAAATCCCGATTACAAACAGAACATTTTGCACCATCGACGGAAGAGTGTTCGGCTCATTCCAACCCGATGATTTGAGGCAAATGTACCATTTGCCTACACCGGAGAAGAAGTACAACAAATCATTCCTGGAGAAGTTTAGAAATGAAAATGATATTGAATCAGAACCTATACGGGATTGGAGACAAAACCCAGCGAAACACAAGCATGAGTCTTCGGGTAAGTACTTTGTCGTTTCCTTGTGTTCTCCTTATTGTTATGCTAGAGTAATGATGTGTAGGATTTGGGGGTTGCATGATTCCTCAAATGTTAGGATCCCACCCTAACCCCCTTATTTATGTCATGGGATCACGTCATAGTCAAGATTCAATAAAGCCCATATTAATATTTGTAAATGGTTAACCCGCAATTAATGATGGGACCACAGTTAGTTGCAAATGGGCGGTAGTATTAGTTAGATGGTAAATGGGCGGTAGTATTAGATAGATGGTATTAATAAAACCCACGATATTGGCTCGTGGTATTGCATGTATGAGTCATATATAAAGGATAGAGACTCCCTGCGAGGGCATTGTGTCTTGTTTTGTAATCGAGCTCTGCTCTATTGGAGGTTGCCCCCTCGAAGAGGCCTGTGAACATTTCTCTCTGAATAATAAAATCATTGCTATTCTGTGCTCTGGGTATATTTTCTTCGCATATTTTGTGTTCTCGGTATCTTTTCTTCGCTTGGGTATTGATTTGCAGGTTAAGAGCATAACAAGTGGTATCAGAGCACTTTCTAGGGCTCGGTGGGATCTCCAAATTTTAGCAAATTTTTTTTTGGCTAGAGACGTGTTCCGGCGTCTTTAAACCACGGGATCTATCGTTAAGCGCATAAACCTGCGGATTTGGGGATGCATGCACGCAGGAAATACAAGAGGTGGTCACGTCTGTTGGACTCCCTTGTAACCCCTATGGGTACCCCTTCGAGTAGTAGCGCATTAGACAGAACCGCGCACGGACTGTCTTCCACGTACCCTCTGGGTATATAGGAAGCCCCCTAGCTCCCTTGAAACCTCGCCATAGATAAACCTTCGGCCGTCTTGTTGCTACAGTACACCGAGAACAGCACTCGGAGAGATTACTCGCCCGTACGATAGGGTAGTCGGGTTGTACGGCTAAGGGTACGGTCGATCCTCCTTAGTTAGAGCCCTGAAACATTGGGCCGAGTACTACTGTCAGACCCTTATGTATATTGCGATCTGTAGCACCTGACACTCCCCATGACCATAGTTCCCTTTCTATCGGGGGATCACACATCATCTATTCCAGATCAGCAGCAGCAGTGGTTCCACCATTCAGATCTCTCAGATCCACCAGATCGGATATTCCAGATCAGCAGCAGCAGTTGTCCACCATTCAGATCTCTCAAATCCACCAGATCGGATATTCCAGATCAGCAGCAGCAGTTGTTCCACCATTCAGATATCTCAGATCCACCAGATAGGAGTAGTTGCGAAGGGTTCCTGTGCCTGGATATGATTTTCGCAGGACTTTTGGCGGCATTGACAGTTTGAGGATTTGGCGACCGCAGTATTGATCAGGAAGGAGTAAAACTCCGTTAGGAGTCTGAGATCTTCCGGGACGCTTATTGGTGACCTAGCCCATCAGTATCAGGACGACGAGCTGAGCAAGGTGGTACCATTCAATTTCTTAGTAAAAATTTTTTAGGCGGTCCCAATTTTTCATCAGGTTGGTGTATGGTAGAAACTCGCGCTCAAGCGATGGCCAATGAAAGGATCGACAAAATTGAAAACCATATGGAGACCCTCCAAACTGCTATGACCAAGATCGAACATGAGCTTCAAGGAATGAGTAACTTCATACAACTTGAGCTTAAAGGAATGAGTAACCAGATACAGCAGGCATTCCCAAAAGGCAAGGAGCCAGCCCACGAGGAGGAGTATAATGGCCATAACTACCATGAGGGTGAGTCTAGCCACTCTCCTCACATTTGGCACTCCCGTCCACCACCCAGTCAGCGTCCTCCCAAGTTGGATATGCATAAATTTGATGGTTCTCACACGTCAGCATGGCTAGCACAAATGGAGCAGTATTTCCAATTGAATCATATCACAGATGAGGGGACTAAGCTTATGGTGGGCACCATGTACTTGGACAATGAAAGATGGAAATGGAAGGAATGGCATCAACGCTGCAATGGACATTTTCAGAATTGGGCCCAATTTGCCAAAATTCTCCGCAGTCGCTTTGAACAGGAAGACTCTTTTTTGGGGCGTCTCACTAAGCTTCGACAAACGGGTACAGTGGAGGAATATATGACTGCTTTTGAAGCTTTAGCCTTCCGCACTAAGGGTCTCACAGATGAGTTCTACATGGAATGCTTTATCAGCGGTCTTAAAGAAGCCATCAAAGCTCAGGTTCTACTCCACCACCCCCCCACATGGACCGAGGCTTGCCAGGTAGCCTGTAAGGTGGAACGTGCATTAACAACCCAATCCAGCCGCCCCAACTTCCCCGCTAAAGGTCGTCCCTCACAGGCTCCCAATATGACTTAGACACTTAAGATTCAAAAGGTGTCACCTGCAGAAATGGCCGAAAGAAGGAAGCAAGGACTATGTTACTACTGTGATGAAAAATATTCCCCGGGTCATAAATGCAAAGAGCACAAGTTTTTTCAAATAGATGCCACTGACTACAGCTCCACCGAGGAAGATCCACCACTTGAGGAACCAGAGGCGACCGAAGAAGATAACCAACAGGAGATGGTATCTAATGAACCAATGATTTCGCTACATGCATTGGCAGGAATTTCTTCCCCTCAAACTCTCAAAATCAGGGGTTCTCTTAAACATCGCCCAGTAGTAGTCTTGATTGATAGTGGAAGTACCCATAATTTCATCCACCAAAAGATCGCTGATGCAGCACATTGTTTTGTCAGGGTAGTTTCTAACTTCCAAGTCCAGATTGCAGATGGGGGCACAATGAAATGTGAAGGTCGCTGTGAAAATGTCAAAATTCAAATGGGAGATTATCAATTGAAAACCCACATGTTTGCAATACACATGGGGGGTTGCGACATTGTCCTCGGTGCGGAATGGCTCCGCACTCTTGGGCCAATCACAATGGATTTCCAGGAGTTATATATGAGTTTTAAGCAGAACGACTCCACACATACCCTCCGTGGACTATAGGCGGGAGCCCCCTCTATCATAAGCTCGCATAGGATGGAAAAATTGTTAAAAAAGGGCCATCATGGAGTGGTAGCTCAATTTAATGCCATCCAGGTAGTAGACACCATGTCTTCGCCAATTCATCCTGAGATGCAACAGATTTTGAATAAACATCAGACGGTCTTTGACAAACCTCATGAACTTCCACCCTCGTGAGGGGAACATGATCATAGCATCACATTGGTTCCAGGGGCCCAACCCCCAAATGTGCGGCCATACAGACATCCGTTCACGCAAAAGAATCAAATAGAAAAAATCATCAAGGAGTTGTTGGAAGCAGGTGTCATTCGTCCCAGCATTAGTCCTTATTCATCTCCAGTCGTCATGGTCCTTAAGAAAGATGGGGAGTGGCGGATGTGTCCAGACTTCAGGGCCCTCAATAAGTTAACAGTCAAAGATAAATTTCCCATCCCAGTGGTTGACGATTTGCTGGACGAACTCAATGGGGCTCAATTCTTCACTAAACTGGATCTTCGCTCAGGCTACCACCAAATTCGCATGAAGGAAGTTGACATTCCCAAGACAGCTTTCAGAACTCATGAAGGCCATTATGAGTTCTTGGTCATGCCATTTGGTCTCTGTAATGCCCCCTCTACTTTTCAGAGCCTTATGAATCACCTCCTCAAACCATATCTCAGAAAATTTGTCTTGGTCTTCTTCGATGACATCCTCATCTATAGTGGCACTTGGGCGGCACATCTTCAGCATGTAGATATCCTCTTGCAACTGCTCCGCACGCATAAACTATTTGTCAAAATGTCTAAGTGTGCGTTTAGCATGGAAGAGGTTGAGTATTTAGGCCACATTGTGGGGCAGGAAGGTGTCAAGGTGGATCCCAAAAAGATCCAGGCAATGCAAGAATGGCCTCAACCTAAGACCTTGAAAAGCTTGAGAGGATTTTTGGGTCTCACAGGCTATTATGGTAAATTTGTCCGCAACTATGGTCGCATAGCGAAGCCCCTGACGCAACTACTAAAGAAAAATTCCTTCTTCTGGAACGAAGAAGCACAACAGGCATTTACCGCTCTCAAAACTGCCATGTGTTCCACTCCGGTTTTAGCACTACCGAACTTCACCAAATCATTTGTCATTGAATCTAATGCTTCGGGAACAGGTATTGGAGTAGTCTTAATGCAGGAAGGGCGACCATTGGCCTTCACCAGCCAACAACTAAGTGGGAAGAACTTGGGCCAATCTACCTATGAGAAGGAAATGATGGCCATCTTACATGTAGTTGAGACCTGGCGACCCTACTTGTTGGGGCGACGTTTCCAAATCCGCACAGATCATCACAGTCTTAAATATTTTTTGGAGCAACGCCTATCTTCCCCCCAAAAAAATAAATGGTTGGCCAAAATGCTGGGATATGATTATGAGATCATTTACAAGAAAGGGAAAGACAACAGAGTAGCAGATGCATTGTCGCGCCAATTTGAGGAGGAAAGTACTCTGCTCGCAATATCCCTCCCCATTCCAGACTGGATTGAAGAGGCTCGCAAGGAATGGTTTTCACATCCAGGGCTCTCCCAACTCATTTCTCAATTACAGGCAGATCCTAATTCCAGCAAGGGCTACTCGTGGCAGAATGATATTCTTCGCTACAAGGACAGAGTCGTCATATCACCAACATCCACCCTCAAAAGTCGCATTTTGGCAGAATTGCATTCATCTCCCATTGCAGGACATTCGGGCTTTCAGAAGACATACGCTCGCACCAGAAGATCATTTTTTTGGACCGGCATGAAACAGGACATCCTTACTTTTGTAGCAGAATGTGACGTCTGTCAACGCCACAAAGGGGAAACCGTCAACACACCAGGCACATTACAACCATTGCCCATTCCGGCGTCAATTTGGATGGAGGTCTCCATGGATTTCATCACAGGTCTTCCAAAGTCGGGGAACAAATCAGTCATCATGGTGGTTATGGACCGACTGTCGAAGTATGCCCATTTTTGCGCCCTACCCCAACCATTCACACCCACTTTGGTTGCTCAAACTTTCATGGATCAAATCTTCAAATTGCATGGCATGCCCACTTCTATTGTGTCCGACCGCGACCCAATCTTCACCAATAATTTTTGGCAGGATCTCTTCAGAATACAAGGCACTCAACTCAAACTCAGTACTTCATATCATCCGCAAACAGATGGTCAAACCGAAGCCGTCAACAAATGTCTAGAAACCTACCTTAGGTGTTTCACTTCAGAAAAACAACACCTTTGGGTACAGTGGTTACCTCTGGCGGAATGGTGGTATAACACCAACTATCATGCCACCACCAAAATGACTCCCTATGAAGCAGTCTATGGACAACTTCCGCCATCCCCTACTTCTTATCTCACGGGGTGATCCAAAGTACAAACCGTGGATCAACTCTTACAACACCGTGCAACCATGCTTGCCCACCTGCGCGAGAATCTTCATCAAGCTCAGAACCGTATGAAGCAACAGGCTGACCAACATCGCTCAGAGCACCAATTTCAAGAAGGGGATCAGGTCTTTTTGAAGCTACAACCATATAAGCAAACATCACTCAAAGACAAGGGCTGTCAAAAGCTTGCTCCAAAATTCTACGGACCATATCAAGTACCTCAGCGCATTGGAGAAGTGGCTTACAAGTTGGCTTTGCCACCTACAGCAAAAATCCACCCAATTTTCCATGTATCGTGGCTCAAGAAAGTGATTGGGAACAATTTCCGAGTTCAAACCAGTCTACCTAAATTGGATGAAGAAGGATCAATCTGGCTTCAACCTGAACAGGTTCGAGACACACGAGACAAGCACCTGCGCGGACGCATGATTAAGGAGGTCCTCGTCAAATGGAAAGACACCTCGCCGGAAGGTGCAACTTGGGAACCAGCCGCTATTCTTCAGCAGTTTCCGCAGCTTCAGCCTTGAGGACAAGGCTAGTCTTAAGGGGGAGGGCATGTTAGGGTCCCACCCTAACCCCCTTATTTATGTCATGGGATCACGTCATAGTCAAGAGTCAATAAAGCCCATATTAATATTTGTAAGTGGTTAACCCGCAATTAATGACGGGACCACAGTTAGTTGCAAATGGGCGGTAGTATTAGTTAGATGGTAAATGGGCGGTAGTATTAGATAGATGGTATTAATAAAACCCACGATATTGGCTCGTGGTATTGCATGTATGAGTCATATATAAAGGATAGAGACTCCCTGCGAGGGCATTGTGTCTTGTTTTGTAATCGAGCTCTGCTCTATTGGAGGTTGCCCCCTCGAAGAGGCCTGTGAACATTTCTCTCTGAATAATAAAATCATTGCTATTCTGTGCTCTGGGTATATTTTCTTCGCATATTTTGTGTTCTCGATATCTTTTCTTCGCTTGGGTATTGATTTGCAGGTTAAGAGAATAACAAGAAACTTCACTATAGAGATGGTACCTTTAATAGAAGCAGCATGCAATAGCGAAATAATGGATTGGGGAAATATATTGTCTAATAAGTTAGTAACAACTGTTCTTGAATTCAGAAACAAATCTCGCATTACTGAAAGGTTCATTCCTCCATTTTACTATAGTGCCTACATCTTGGATTCTCTCTGTTTTAATTCCGAATTTCCTGTGCTGGGGTGGAGATGGACTCCACAGGACCCCATGCCCATTCATATATACCACCAGAAGTTGTGGAAAGCCCACTATAAACACCACCTATATCAAGTTTGCAATGGATTTATGTTACCCATTCACTATGCCATTTTTGACAAACCTGCTCCTAAGATTTCCTCACAAGAAGAAATTGACTTGACAGCCATAGGGAGATGGTTCGGAGAAGAAAAATTCACGTATGTAAGAGTTTTCGGCAGTAATTCCAGGCCTCATGTCCTCCCCTTGTATACACCCGACAAACTGTTGGCTCGAGAGATATCATATCAGCTTACATCCGAAGGAGTTACACAGACTCTAAGGAATAAAAAGAAGCAGGTTTGGCCTCCTTTTCCTCTAAGGTGTGGTGTTTATGCTCTGCATGACTACAAACATGCAGAGAAAGAAGCAGAAAAGATAAATACACTGAATCTCGCCACTCTTCCTAACAGGTGATTTGATCCAAACAAAGTCGCCTATAATGCACTTGAACAGGCAAAACTCACCAAATTTGAACATAAAGAAGATGAGTTTGATGACCTATTCTCCTCGGCCGAGTCATTGTTCCAGGTTCAATCGCTAGCAAGAATGAAATATCATGATGACGGATTAGTCGAATTTAACAGACTTAGAGAGTAGAGGTTGCAAACTCTACCTCTAGATTTGTTAGCAACGGCCCCAAAGACACAGTCAAGCGAGCCTGAATAGCGACTTACCAATGAACCTCCTGCTACATCAGAAATTGCTGGAGAAATCCAAACAAAAGAGCAGGAGGAACTCCAGAGGAAAGAACAGGAGGAAGTGCAGAGGAAAGAGCAGGAAAAAGCGTAGAGGAAAGAGCAGGAGTAGAGCAGCACAGATGTGAATGTCGATGCCCAGATTGACCCGAAGTTGCTCCAGGAATGGCAGCAATTTGATTCAATCATAAGCAATCTAGAAAGCTCAAAGGAAGCCGATACATCCAAAGCAGATGATACATAGGATACAGCAGCAAAAGAGGTTCCAAGAGGAACCAGCGGCCTACCCCCTACAATAGACATAGAAATAATTCCCAAAGATCCTTCGGATCAGATCATTTTGCAAGTGGAGGATATGCCTCCATTGGATGTCTTTTACAGCCCAAAGCACAGGGCTATAGTAAAGCGACAACGGAAAAGGAGAAGGATTGATCAACCTTCCCTATTCCCTGAACAAATAGTGACAGCCAACATGCTTTGGAAAGAGGAGTTTGATCCTTCTGATGACCTAACAAAATTGTCCCAATATGCTGGAGCATATTAGGCGGCCACCATGGACAAGGCATCAGAAGTGAGTAATCTGTTAAGAGAAAAGGACCAAGCAATTGCCTCGATACAAGCATAGTTATCAGAGGCACAGCAGAAAGCAGAACAACTAGAACAACAATTGTCCACGCAGCAACAAATAAATAATCAATTGAATAAACAGTTGCAGGAAGAGAAACACAGGATTGATTCAAGTGCAATTCAAAAGCAGAAAGAGCTGTCGGAAGCATTGGCAAAATTGAAAGCAGTGAATGAACAGATGGTGAGGATGAAAGATGAGCAAATTGCTCAATTATCAGGTCAAATAGAGAAGTCCAAGAATCTTCCACAGCTTTCCGAGTTCAGAGCAGAAGCACTACAGATTAACAAGGCATTGGTAACACAAATAAGACTATTATGTCAGAAAATTGCTCAAGCGGAACCCCTATGTGACATAACAACATCAATAATCGATAAATCAGTCGATGCTAGAACAGACTTAGAGCAACCCGTTGAGACCTTGACAAATTTTCTTGATTGGCAGGACACTGATGAGGGACATGCAGCTAATTTGCCAAAAATCTTAGAATCCCATAAAGAAATCCTATTTATGGAATGGCAGTCCCAGTTAATGAAGGCAGAGAGAGCAGTTTCCAGATGCAAATTAACCACAAGTAATTTGGTTGAATTAATTAATGATACTCTCTACTTATCTAATATGATCTCTCAATGTACACCAGGTAAATTACTATCGGCTAAAACATTGGAGCAGTCATGTTATCAAGAGCTGGAAAAGAATGGGAGGTTGATCGTAGGTATTAACAGTTTAACTTGGGACACCTATTGGTTGTTTCTAGTAAAACCATATAGCCAGGGAGCCGCCCTCAAGTGCCTAACGGATGTAATTGGGTGTATCATTCCCGATATACAAGATGCCACCTATGCTGCTCAACTCAATTCTCATCTCAGCCGCCCTCAAGAAGTGGAACCAATGCTAGCGATATGCCAGCTCAGGTCGAAAGGCAAATAGCCAGAGTGATGAATCATGTTGCCGACTACCAGATTGCTATGAGGAAGATATTCCAGATCAAGTTGTACCAATTAAGTAGCATTTTAATTTTATAGTTAGTTAGTTTTAATCAAGTATTTGTAGACCCTTCCAATGCGTTGGAAAGGGTCGTAAGTTTTTGTATATGACTTAAACGTGAAGTTGCACTACTGTACTTCAGGCATATTTTTTATAAAGACTGGGCCAATTGTTCCAATTTTGATAACGAAGCTTTTACATGGATGTGCACTACTGCCTTTATTTAAAAGTATTTCTGAGTCGGAAGAAGGAATTCAAATAGCGATTGATGTTGGGAATGATTTGCAGCTCATATGGTACTACTATCTATGTCTGAGTTCATTCTTTTTATGTGAATTTTTGTTTGATAGCTCTTGCTATTATCGGATATATGCATGTGTTTTTAACAACATTCTTTATAGTTTCCACTACTGGATGTTTACAGCATGCTTTTCTTTTAATCATACATGTATCGGTAATATAAAAGGATAAGTGTAAAAATGTTTTGTTAATTACTTTGTTCAACTATTTGAACAAAGCAATCATTAAGTGAATGAATGTCTATGTTTATTGAGTAGAGTCATCTATATGCCTATCGATGAACGGAGATCATCAAGCGTTTCACTTAAAAGAATAGAAGTCTCCCGGGATAGAATAGTCATTTGTATTTTCGCCATTAGATTAAGTCATCCACTCATTATCATTTATTAGAAAATCAATCACTCATCCATCCCCTTTTTATTCATTGGGAAACTGGTTCCATTATATCCAGTCGGAGCCACCATCCCAAACGGAAAAGGAGCTGTATTAAGGTCCAGACCGGGTGGTTATCCCCCAATGTTGATGCAACGATTTTCGGGGTATCAACAGTACTTTAGCATTGTAAGTGGGTTGAGCTACTTCATTGTGTGGGTTCAAAAATGGTGGTACAGGTAGTTGATTGGGAGTGGATATTTGAGATGGATGTGGTTGGGGTTGGGGTTGTGGTGGAGGTGGATGGTAGGGATAACATGGAGTTGGGTATGGAGGATATTGAGGAAAATATTGAGGATATTGTGGATGGCTCCCATAAGTTCCTTGCCAACCTTGTTGCCAAGATTGGTTTTGCAGTTGAGATGGCTAAGGTTTCCAAGCAAAGAGTTTGTTCTAATTACTTTGAGATGGATGTGCATAAGCTTGACATTTTTAATTAGGCTCTTGCCTCATATCAGGTTGAATAGGATTCCATGGTCCTCTTGGAGCTACATAACATAGTTGCATTGGCAATTGACTTGCTCCATTATCCTCTTGGTAAACTTCCTTCAGCCTTGGTAATGAGGGGAAATATTTAACATCATGTGATTATTGACTTACCGATCTTGATGTTGATTGACTTACTCTTGCCCTTCCTCTTGATATGTGTTTGCATGTTTCACAAATTTCTTCAAATGATAATTGGTATACATCACCTCTACTCATGAGATCAAGAATATCAATCCACTCATCACAAATTGTTCTAAGTAAGAGGGTTTTTAGTGTGTCAGATCCCAAATGATATATTTTTCCCCTATTAACATTGTACATGAACCTCTCCATTAAATCCCCAAGGCTCTCATCTTCTTTTTGATTCATTCTAAATATTTCTTTTTTAAGATCATGATCTTTATATTTTTCTAGAAATATCTTTTGCATACCATTCCATGATCTTATTGAATTAGTCGCTAAACTCATGAATCATTTAAGAGCTCTATCCTTCAATGTTGCCAGAAACAATCTCACTTTCTGAGTGTTTAATAAGTAACCATATTATCTACAAAGGATTTCAAATTAAAAGAGAAAGGTTTCCAGATCCCTTGACCTTAGACCATGAAAGTTTGGAAGAAAAGATGGAGGGATGTTCTTCATATGCACACTAACATCAGTGTCTTGAATGGGAAATCCAAGAGGATATTCTTCATTGTCATCATTTCCATCAATTTATTCTTCCTTCTTTGCCACCTCTTCTTCTTCTACCTACAAAAATGAATGGTGGTGTGGCTCTTACTGCACCAGGTGATCAAATGGGGGGGTTGGTGTTGGAGAAGTATTTTAAATTTATTTTTTTGAATAAGAATGCTAATGCAATGCAATTTTCTATTTTTGAAATGAAATATCCCTAATGATTTTTTTTTGTTTATGCAGAAAGTAAAAGAAATGAAGCAACTAGGGAAGAAAAAAATGCATACTTTGACACCTCCCCGACAATGGTGCCAAAAAGTGATGAGCCTCAATATTGCAACAAGAGTTTTGTAACTCCCAAGGCTACCAAATTTAATTATCAACCCGAGGTTCGTACAAAATTAAGAGGCATCGGCACTATATGTGTAGCATACAATGTTTCCTTCCTTTGTTTTCAAGATGTAATAGAGTGCATGTAATGAAATCAAATCCTAAACTAATTGCAGAAAATGAAATGCTCGAAATGGAAACCTTAACCTATTGCAAGAAAGAAAATACAAGGAAAGAAACCTATTATAATTGCATAGTTAAATATTATGAACTAAATTTCAACGATTAAAATTCAAAGAGTTTAGATACATTAACATAGTTCATTGGATGTGGCAATCATCATTGTGTTATCCATTACCTAAATTTGTCCATAAACCCAAAGCGTTGAAATGTTTTGCATGGGTAAAGAGGCAAGTCCTAAGTGGTCTTTAATATTCCCTAATCATTTATTTAGAGCCTAGGGGTCTTTATTCAACCCTAAGGGACAATATCCAAGCTTCTTGAGTGAATTTGGGCAAGTATATACAGGTTGGAAGGCTGCTATAGGAGATCTTGTAGTTACTACAAGAAATTGCAGATTTACTATAGGAAACTATAATTCACCGAACGGCCAAGAAAATTAAATCCAAATTGGATGGGAATTGTTTTTTTATTGAATAGGATTCCCAAGGTCTCCATTCCAAGTGGAATCACTAAAAAATACCTTTGTTAACCTATTCTAAAAAATAACAGAAAATTACTAGTCTAAAATCTAGAAATTCGAGAACTAGTGAGCTAGAAAATCTATCAAATGCCTAACCTAATCAAGTGTATATGAAATGGGGTAATTTTTTTTATTAACTAGAATTTTTTTGTGATATAATGAAAGTGGAATCAACTCGATTGATGCTCATTAGAATTCTCTAAAAAATAGCAAAAATTTACTCTTATTTTTCCACAAGGGACTTCCATAAATCTAGATTTGGGAATAATAAAACGAATCCAAGTAGCTCAATGATTACTATAACCTTCCAAAGCTGTTCCAATTATGAAATTATGCTTGTGATCCTAAAAAATAACTTCAACCATCTAACCCAATCCCACAACAAGAAATCATTAATACTAAATGCAGAAATAGGAAAAAAACAAGAACAAGAGATGCATGTGAATAATAAGTGAAAAGAAGAAAAGTAAATGATACAAAAGGGATATGAGGCTCCTGGGATGGCGAAGCCCAAGGAAACTCATAGTCCTATTGAGGAGACCAAGATTTAGAATTTGAACATGGCACCAATCTTCATTATTTCCATCAATACAATTACATCCCTGCAGAAAATGAAAGTGGAGCTGCAAAAATACGAGTTCTCTCAACAAGAAGACTAATAAAAATAAATTCCCGAGGAAAATTTGACTCCGCACTTATAAAAGATGATTAGGAATCACCGCCCATAAAAGGAGAAATATTTCCCCACCAAAATACCTTGATTAGTGGATGTGGTTCCCAATACTAGGAATCTGCAATAAATGGCAGGGAACACATTCCTAGATTTTCTGAATCATTGGAGCTCCAAAGTTTGTCCCATAATTCCATAATATATTATTGATTTATTATTTAATAGTGATCCTCCTGTAGTAGGGAGAAGGTCCCTAGATTATCTCCTCCAAATCTCCCTAATTTGCCCAATATTCTCATAATATTCCACAAAAACAAATAATATTAGGCACAAATATACAATTATCCATAAACCTTCCTAATGAACATATTAAAGTTCAAAATACATTATCTTGATTATTTGAAAACAATTTCTGAAGAAATCACATTGGTAGATTTAGGCCGACGCATTTTGAACCAACCTGTGTGGTTCATCATTAGGACAACATGAAAAATTAGATCATAGCAATAGGTTAAATAGGGAGTCAAGACCTTCTAACGACTATAGGGAAAATGGCTCAAAAAACTGTTTTTTGACTGGATAGGAAAAAGGGACAAAACATTTTTATTTCTTATTAATTAATAATAATGTAATAAATCAAATTAAATATTAAATACAATATATAATTATATACAACGATCATTTTATTTTAAAACTTAAATTGCAAGGGGGTGTGTGCCGGAGAACTTGGGGGTTGGGAGGTTGTGGCTCTGATCTAGGGTTTTTCTTTAGGGTTTGTGTAGCTGGTTACCATGGCGGGGTGAGGAGGAGGGAGTTCTTCTCCCTCCTACAGTAAATTAGTTGAGGACAGAAGCAAGGGAGTAATAGAGATTGCGAATAATGAAAAATCAGGAACCAGTGGACCTCAAGAACAAGAAGAGAACCGTGAGGAACATAGTAAGGAGAAGAGGAAAGAGGGTAGCAATTAGAAAGTTTCCCCCATGAAAATATCAGGGGCATTTAAACCCAAGGAGACCACTATTCCTAGAGTTGTTTTAAGTGACCCAGCACTGCAGGTTCACAGAGAACACATGGCGAAATATGCGGTTATCTATAAATTCATGGGGATTTGACCGACGAAGAAGGCTTTGCAGTCATGGATAAGGAACCATTGGAAACCAAAGGGGAAAATTGACCTTCACCGTGGGTCCAAGGTTTTCTTCACGACAGTGTTCAGAAGCCTAGAGGACAAAGACAAAGTGTTTGAAGGAGGACCCTATTTTTACGTGTCTGCAGGCCTTTACATGAGACCATGGGTAATGAACTTTGTCCGAGAATGAGAGACTTTCACCTCAGTACTAGTATGGATAAGACTCTACTCCCTTCCTTTAGATTATTGGTTGCTAGAATCTCTAAAGGCTATCAATAACAAGCTAGGGCACTTTATAAAAATCTCAGATACTACTCTAAGAGGCAAATACACTTCCTTTGCCTGGATATGTGTGGAAATGGACTTATCTGGGGAACTTCCAGATGAAATCATTTTGGAAATGTATGACGAGGAATGGGTGCAAACGGTAGACTATGAACACGTCCCATTCAAGTGCTATAAATGCCTTGAACACGGGCACCTATACAGGGACTGCCCTTTGAACAAACTGGAGAGCAACACAAAAGCCACCATAGGCAAGGATCCCAAAGGCTTTACCAAGGTAGGGGGTAAAGGGAAAGGAGGCAAGAGGTACCAAAAGAAAGGTACTGGATACGAACAAACAAACCACAATAGTTTCAAGATCTTAGAATAAGAAGTTGAAAACAATGGGACAAACTAGGAATCGGAGAATATTTACAATGAGAAGGAAGGGGATGCTAACATGGAGGAGATACTAGAAAATAGCAAACAAATGGAGGACTTGTTGAATATGATGGAGCTCAACAGGGACCATGAGATGAATCCAAGTGAGGCAAGAACGGAAGACCATGAACTACAGGAGATTCTAGAGAGGGAGAATTTAGATCTAGAATTTTTTTTGGAGTAGGGAATCACCAAAGGGGTTGACTCTCTGCCAAAAGTGGAGTTTGATAGGGTTCAATAGCTCTTCCTCTGGATATCACAAACAAAGTGCTCTGGATTCAAAAGAAACCATGAAATCTAGGAGAACAGGGGAGTGAAAACGATGGAGGATACATTGATGCTTTCTTCAAAGAACTCGGGTAGGAAAAGAGGAAGGAAGAAACAGAATGAGTTACTGTTCAAATTCAGAAAAATTATGATTAACTCCTGTAAGATGAAGGATCTCACTAGTTACTCCTTTACAAATATTTCTTAATGAAGCTTACAACCTGGAACATTAGGGGTCTAGGAAGTAAAAGGAAACAAAGAAACTTTAGTAGTAGAATAAAAGAAGAAAAATCAGATATGATTTTTATTCAGGAAACAAAATGTTTGATGGATAAGATCAGAGAGATACACAGCAAATGGTTAATCAAGTATGAGTATGTAGAGGTAAAAGCAGATAACTCGGCCCGGGGGGGATTCTCACTCTATGGGATCCTTGAAAACTTGGAATCCTGGATGCTAAAGCTTCTAGGAATTATCTATCGATGGTGATTCAACCTTTGGGGGATAAGGAGATCTACATTATCAGTAATGTCTATGGCCCTCAAAAACTAGAAAACAAACTAAAGCTTCTCACATCCGTTGAGGAACTGAGGGAGACACATCCTAATATGCCTTGGATTCTAGCAGGGGATCTCAATATGATCAGATCTCTTACAGAAAAAAAGGAGGTACAAGGAAACTAGGCAGGGACTCCATTTCCTTCCAGAACTTCATGAATAATACAGGGCTAGTGGACACAAAAACAAAAAATGGCATTTTTACTTGGAATAATAAGAGAGGAGGAGCTTCTCAATTTACCTCTAAAGTAGACAGATTCATAATCTCTGAGGAGCTACTTATCAAAGGCCTTGATATATTAGCTTTAATCCTCCACTTCGAAGGCTCGGACCACTGGCCTATCCAGATGGAAGCTACATTTATGAGTACACCAAGGAACAGACCCTTTAGGTTTGAAAATATATGTCTCTCTCACCCTGACTTCACCAACAATATTGATAAATGGTGGACGGAAGATAGGCCCATTCAAGGCACTAAAATGTTCATATTGCAGCAGAGACTCAACCACATCAAATCTACGCTTAAAGATTGGAATAAACAAGAGTTTGGAAATACTTTTAAAGCCAAAAAAGAAGTTGAAAAGAAAATCCAGGCAATTAATTAGATCAACATCCTAGAGGGTTTTACCGAGGAAAGGAAAATTCAGGCTGATTCTCTGCAGAACGAATGGGAGAATCAGTGCTTGCAAGAGGAGATTTTATGGAGACAGAAATCGAGGGTGTAGTGAATTAGAGAAGGAGAAAGAAACAATTTTTTTTTCATAGATAAACTTTGGATCACACATCCCATAACAAAATTTCCAAACTCAAAGATTCTCAAGGAAAAGAGATTGTCTCACACATAGAAATAGAATCTGTCCTAGTTCAGCACTTTTGTAGCATAGCAGAGGAGCCTCTCATTGACAGATCTCGGTTCATTAACAAATTCACAAAGTTCCTAAACTTGTAACCAGGGAAGACAACCACAATATTAACAGGCCAATGTCTGAAGAGGAGGTTAGTGAGGTCGTCAATGAGATGCAAAATGGGAAAGCTCCTGGCCCTGATGGTTTCAATGTGGATTTCTTCAAAGCTTGTTAGAAAACAGTCAAACAAGATATCCTTGAGGTTATGGAAGACTCTAGAAGATCTAAAATAGTTTTGAAAGCTCTTAATGCCTCTTTCATAGCTTTGATTCCAAAGCTGGAAAAATCTATGACACCGGATAGATTCAAACCCATAGCTTTATGTAATGTGGTGTACAAAATTATCTCCAAGGTGATTGCTAACAGACTAAAGCCTCTTCTTCCTACTCTCGTTTCAGAGGAGCAAACTAGTTTTGTGGAAGGAAGATAGATTCTCAACAACATCATACAAGCACATGAGGTGGTACACTCTCTTAAGAGCAAGAAGCAAGTTGGTATGATAATGCAACTGGACCTAGAGAAAGCTTATGATAAGCTAAGTTGGGCATACATCAAGGAGGTGCTAAAAGCTTATGGTTTCGACCACAACTGGATAAGATGGGTTATGGCCCTTGTATCCTCGGTTAGTTTCTCAATTCTGCTTAATGGATCTCCCTCTAGAACCTTTATACCTTCTAGGGGTCTCAGACAAGGGGATCCGCTCTCCCCCTTCATTTTTTTTCTCATGATGGAAGGACTTGGCAGAGTGATCAAAATAGAAAATGGTGAAGGAAGAATCCAAGGTCTAAAACTTACCCCGGATGGGGATGCCTCTACTCATCAACAATTTGTGGATGATACAATGCTGTAGGGCATTCCTACTGTCAAAGAAGCCATAGCATTCAAACAAATCCTGAACGACTTTGATTTGGTGGCTAGTACAAAGGTAAGCCTTAAAAAATAAAAAATTTTCTTTTTCAATACTGACATTGCTATTCAGAGGAACCTCACCAGAATTCTGGTGTTTCAAAGGGCTCAGTTACCTTCCAAGTACCTTGGAATGCCTCTTACTAACAAACCTCTGAGTAAGGGAGTGTGGGAACTAGTCACCAATAAACTTCAAGATAAAGTTAGGAAATGGACTTGCAGGTCTTTGAACTTGGTAGGGCGCCTTGTGCTTACTAAGGTTGTCCTGCAGGCTATACCCATATTCATGTTTTCAGCTCTCCCTGCTCCTAAAGGTGTCATACAACAAATCAAAAGTATTCAAAGAGATTTTCTTTGGGGCAATGGGGAAGAGAAAAAGAAGTGGGCACTGGTAGCATGGGACAAGCTCTGCAAACCTAAGGCCCATGGAGGTTTGGGGCTTCATGACCCTGAAATCCTAAGCAGAGTTTCGGGAGAAAAACTGTGGTGGAGGTGGCTCAAGGAATCAGCTACTCCTTGGGCCAAGGTTTGGAAGCAGAAATATGCAAGTAATTGGTAGGAGACGGGTCATATCAGAATGTCAGGGCACATCAAGGGTTCCCACATATGGAACCTTACTTGGGAGAATATGTTATCACTCAGGTTGTCCTCTTGGTCAGCATCAAAAGGATATGACCGAGGTAACCACAGACCAATCTTTGGACTGCAGGTTCTAGCCCACCTGCAGTCAGAGAGGGCTCTCTCTTTAGGATTTAGCTTTGTTGATGATGATTTTAGGCTAGTTATTGGTTTCAAGGGTTTTGTTTTGATTTTGGTGGGAAGGATGATGCTTTCAGGTAGAGAGGCAAGTATAGTATGAGAGTTTTAGAACCATTGGGCGTGGAGTCATGGAGTAAGACTGCTGATGCGTTTTCTTGGTCACAAGAGGAGTAAGGAGCAAGATAGCTTCTCATGAAACAACACTTAAGCTTAAAAGGATGGAACGAGGGCTAAGGAATGAGAGGCAACAAAGAATCTCTCACTCAGCTTAACAGGGGGAAGGTGAATGAGACCTATCTAGGAGCAATTAAGAATTCCTAGACAACTGTCAAAGATGAATGAATTAGGGGAAATATGAGCCACAGGGAATTCATATTCATTATTAATCCAGATTAAAACATAAAGAAACAACAGAAAATGAGCATAGAGGGCAGTTGAACCAGGTCTAAACTATTCATTCTTTCTGCTATTTTAGGTGGTATATCAATGGAAAAACAAAGGTAGGAAAAACTTATTGAGTCATGTTGCAGCACAAGAATTCCACATTCACTTCTTCAAACCATTAGACACAGAGCAGACAGTCATTCCTCCAAGATTTTCAGCAGTCTTTGATTAAGTAAAACATTCAGTCTACAGAGCGAGTCTCTCATGAAGATTATCACCCAACCAACACTTTAAACAATACAGAGGGTGGTATATATAGGGAAAATTATGCAAAATTATCTATTACAGCCGACCTAATGGGTCTGAAGGAAATGACTACTTTAACCTAATCTTATCGAGAAGTAAATGCAAGAAAATATCTTTGAGTTGTGCTAAGGGCAGCTGTATCAAAATGAGTTAATGTCTGTCCTGGTGGCTCCGTGCTTTTCATCTAGCCATAACTGCGCATTGGTCTCTGCTCCATTGCTAAGTCAGTTTATGCTGTTGTTCAGCGGCATTAATGTGCACTAATCCCGACTATACAAGCCTTAAAAATGGCCTTAACTGCTTCGCTGACATTGATAAAGGTCTTGAATGTTAAGCTGCTTTGGGAAATGAAGACTTCCATTTAAAGATAGTCAACTGATACTCTTTTCCGCTTCATCTTTCCTCTGATACACTTTGGCGCTGAACCTGGCCTCTTTAATGTCCTCTGAGTGCTTTGGACTGTCGCATCGATCTTTCATGGCTGTTGTTCAGTTCTCTGTTGCTTTAAAAACTATGGTTCCCCCTATCTGAATGTTGCGCGAAGAAATTCTGGTCATTTTGCGCCTTTTGGGCCTGCTGGAGGTTGAGCGATGAGGGGCTTTCCATTTTGGCCATTAATCGCGCATGAAAAACTGCCTCAGATTCTGATTCCGGGCTTCCTAAGCAGCGATTTTGCCTTTCGCACCTTTTTGAGTGATGATGTCAGCATGACGTCAGCAGGTGGGACCCAGAACGGCGGGTGACGTGGCAGGATGACGTCACCACTGGGGAATTTTTTTTTCTAATTGCTGTGTATTCCTTAAAACTATAGATGAAGCCTGAATGTCAGCCAGGTAGCCTTTGAAACTGTTTTTGCTTTGCATTAAGAGAAGTAAATAAAAGTTGTTTCAGTCAATCTTCATGCTAGTTTTAAGCTATAGGTAGCTATTCCAAAATCTGATTAGTTCCTTACTAATTCTAAAAATATTCCCATAAAAATACCAAAAAAAAATTCGGAAGCTGGATCCCAAAATAAATCCATGATACACAAGGTCAAATCTAGACCCAAATCCCCCAGCTGCTTTTGAAAATCCAAACTTAATCCCAAAGATCCTTAGGAAGCAAGAAAGACAAGAATATTTTGCTGATAATACTCCTGAAACAGTTCACCCAAGCAGTGTTCCAACCCCAGTCAAAGTTTTATTCTGTTCAACTCCCACTTCCCCTTGTTCATCATCCACCTCTCAAAGCACTCCTTCCACAGCCCCATTCACTGCACATACCACCACTACAACTACCACTACTGCTGTTCCTGTTATCCCTGTTACTCCTATTATCCCCGTTATCCCAGTTGTTCCAATTATCCTTGTGAATATGGCTAATAGATATGCACCCCTGCAATTACCTGCTAATCCTGGGGCCTTGCCTCAAGATTACCAATCTAAAATCACCTATTTTGATAGTATTGGTCCTTTCACTACCCTTCAGCATACCAAGAAGATGCAAGACTATTTTGAAAACTACGAAATAGATGATGATAGCGTGAGAATGAAATTTTTTTTTCAGAGTTTAACAGGTGATGTAAGAACTTGGTTCAGATCACTTGCTGCAAATTCCATAACTACTCCGGATGAACTTTACCAATCCTTTACCAACAGATGGGAGAAAAAGAAAGACCCTTTGCACATACTAGCTGAATACGATGCAATTAAATGAGGCCCTCAAGAGACTGTTTTGGAGTACTGTGCAAGGTTCAACAATGTCTATAATGCAATACCACAAAATTTAAGTCCTCCCCCTGACCTTGCCTTGTATAAATTCCCTGATGGATTCGACCTGGATATGGCATACCAGTTAAAAGAAAGAGCTCCTCAGACCCTTGTAGACATGCAAAATGTTGCTGTCAGCGTAGAGGCAAATTTAATTGCCAAGAGAAATAGAGCTAGAATGGAAAGAAGAACCACCTTTAAGGAAGAACCCTCAGCCTTTGATCAAAAGCTTGATGCTATTATCAGTGGCCTGCAAAGGCTGGGAGACAGAGTAGATAGTGTTGAGAGGAAGTCAACATGGGAAGGACAACAGTCCAATACCATAAGGAACCCAAATTTCAGGAAAACACAGAACACAAATGCTGGTAGGTCTAGTCCAGACCATGATATTAGACCTCCTTTTCAAGAAAATTATGTTGAAGCATCTACTTCTAGTGAACCCATAGAAGACACTCACATGAATCTGATGGACCTAAAGGGCGAGCATCAAACTTTCCTGAGCCAAGAAGACCAAAATGAGCATGACTTTAATCAATTTCAGACTAAGTCTGGTGAGTCTTTTGATTTTAAACAAGGTTATGATACTGCTGTGTATGAAGTGCACAAACAATATAAGCTAAGAACTAGGACCATTGACATTTCTGAACCTAGCAAAACAAAGGATGGCAAATAGCCCAACAAGATTAAAAGCAAGGCTGTCATAACAGAACCAGCTGATGTACCTGTCCCAAACCCACATCAAGTGACTGTAGAAGACATAACAGAAATGCAGCCTTCTATTGATTAGCCTCTGCCACCTTCTTCCTCTGAGAAAAACTCGAACAACATTCCAAAAAGATCTCCTAAAAACGAAGAACCGCAAACAATCAAGTCCCATAACACTAATAAACAAGAGCAAATCGCTGATAATTCAAATCAAAAAGAAAAATCTGATATCATCAACACCAGGTCTCCACTGGAAAAGCCATTTAATTTAGAGGCAGAGATTGGAAAACTTAAGATATCCATCCCCCTCTCAGAACTTGCCAAGCATGATGTGTATAGGCAACAAATTCAAAGATCACTTCAAATCCCAGAAAATAAGGATGATGTAAATGTTTTAGATGATACTCCTGAACTGCTGTTTGGTCTGGAAGTTAATGGAAAATCAACATATGGACCTGTTCCACCCTTTTATGTCAGTCTGCATATACATGACAAAGTTTTTCACAATGCTATGTTTGACTCAAGAGCATCGCACAATCTTATGTCCAAAGCAGTTATGGAAAAACTGAACCTTGATATTACAAGACCCTACAAAGATTTATTTTCTTTTGACTCAAGTCAAGTCAAGTGTTTAGGCCTCATCAAAGACTTGTGCGTCTCCTTAGTCCAATATCCCAACAAGACCATCCTCATTGATGTGGTGGTGGCTGACATCCCACCAAAGTACGAAATGCTCCTATCAAGATCATGGGGAGCAAAGCTCCAAGGATCCCTTCAACTAGACCTCTCCTATGCCACGGAATCGGTCAATAGTGCGGACGCAACCGACCTTCCTAGAAGTCTAAGACTTTTTAATGACAAACAAGACAAAAGAGAGCAATCCTTCTCTAAATATGCATTACAATATGAGAAATCAAGTGTTTAGCTCTTACCTTTAACCAAACGCTGTTGTAGTAGTCCAGCTTCGTTGATCCAGATGAGCTCCTCCTTCTCTTCGAAACCTGCATTCACCAACAGTCAAACCATTAAATAGCACCTGATTATAACATAAAACAAAGCATATTCAACATATAGGCCAAGGAATATATGAAACAACTCATAAATAACAAGTTATTGAGAAGAATGGACTAATTTGTATTAAAGGTAACAAAAGGAACCATTACAACTTGAGCCTTGGTGTTGTGCAAGCTCCTTCCAAGGTCCACAAGAGTCCCCCTTTACTCTGATCAGCTCACCCACCTCCCAATGGAAACAAGTAAAGATGGTAATCTCTCCTCACAAGCTCTCACAAGGAAGTCCTAATTCCAGCAGCATCTACCCTTAGGAATGTTCAGCTTTCAGCCTCCCTCCCTCTGGCCCAATGCCTGTATTTATAGTGTTCTAGAGGAAGTTAATTAGCTCCACCATGGATGGGATAAGCCCCTCTTTCAATGGGATAGGCTCCCCTCTTCATGGGATAAGTCCCTCTTTCTTTGGGTACATGAACCATCTGGAGGCGCTTCATACACGTCAAACAAGCTTCTAGAATGCTCTAGAAATGACCACAAGTAACTTTTTTAAGATGAAACTTGCGCCTTTTGACCTTTACAGGAGTACGCACCCACCCCTTTACATACAGAGCGTACATGTACGCAGGTATTCTGAACTTGGGCTGCGTACCCGCAGGTAAGACTAAGAGAAACTGCATACCAGAGATAATTGACTTTAAATGACTTTTCTCTTCTTTCTGGAGTTTGAAATGCAGAGCAGAGGCATGAGACTTGCCAAGGAGGATAGTATGACAGTGGATGGAGCCATACTAACTGCAAATAGTCATGGTGACATTTTTTAGTGTAACAGATTGCCCCCTAAAGTGCGAAGCCTGTAGTAGATTAGGGTTTCATATGATCTAGGAAGGGTGAAGTACTTTATCATTTCAAGGAGTATCTTGCGGAGAGCCTGGTCAGAACCTGCAATTATTCAACACAAAAGACATATAAAAAATGATATCATCACTGAGGTAGGCATTCCCATACTCTGAGTGAAAACTTTAACTAACAATCTAACTACTGCTCTGATACAAGAATGATTTTGCAGTACATCACAATCATAGACTTCTGTAGACACAGTATGGACGCAGCCATCTGTTTATAATAAGTCTACTATATAATGAATACAAAACTCCTCGCAGCCTGGATGGCGGAAACTAGATCTAGGGTCTTCATCTCTACTTCTCGAATTGGTACGATCCTATCCATGCGAATAAATGAGTTGATGTCGAGCATGGTAGAAACCACTTGATTACCGGTCAATGATGTAAACCATTAACAAGTGTGAGAGAGACCACCAGTGATGTCAATGGTTCTCAAAGTACCTAGTACAATCCATGAAATGTGAATGAATGAGTTGATGTCGAACATGTCACGGAATCCCTTGATCGAAAGTCAATGATGTAAACCGTCGTCAAAGGCGAGAAACCTGCCATTGATGCATGCAGACTTCAAGGTACTGATGATTTCTAAGTCATCTTTCTAGATAATGTGCTGATGTCGATAGAAAGCGACCCGTTGCAGGCAAGCCCACAACACGAAATCATTGTTCAAGTTGAAGAAATGTTGCTGTAAGGACTGACTCAGGGATGGTCAAATGGATGACATGTGTTTTGCGTATGAATGGTTTATTTGCAGAGACCTCTTGAACACATAACAACATGACAGATGGCTTGGTGACGATTGACCCAAAGTTAATACCCAAAATGGTTGAAGACTTTCAAAGAGGTTTAATCAACTTTTAAGGCAAAGGATTTCCCAACCCAGGTGAATGAAAAGTGTCGTGTTCAAGAGCGGTGATAAGGTTCTTCTGTAGCAAAGGATAACAAATAGGTTCATTCTTCTCTCTTTTCCCCCACCATTTCTGGCAAGTACCTCTTTATTTTTTACAAGCTTGAGGAGGATAACATATGCTTGATTATAAGCTCATCCATCGGACAAGTCCAACTTAGTTTAGATTCGGACCCTAAGAAGGAGTGGTTTGTTCCTGTTTGTAATCGAAGAGGCCCTTTACTGTAACATTTTAACGAATCTAGTATAGGAGAAACTCGATGTTTTTCCGTTTTAGAGAGTCTGAAAAAACTAGCACTCGAGGAAGAACCTATCATCTTACTCTCCTGCTTTGGAAATGGATCTTTCAAAACAGCAGGAGTTGGGGAACCCTTAACGATTTTCACAACCTCTGCCCGATGAGGGCAATCTCTTGTGAAATGATCTTCTTCACAAATTAAACAAGGATATCGAGGTTTGCGCTTCTCGTCATTAGATTCCGACTTCTCTTTTTTCTCCTTTGGAGCCTTATCTTCTTTCTCTTTCTTCTTACCTTTCTTTTTACCACCATTTTTGGATTTAGCCGTAGATGATTCTATAGCATGAACGTCGACGGTAATTTCAGGAGAAGATTCTCCTATCGAGGAGTCTGGTAAGGTTATAATTGGAGAAGAATTCTTTGAGGATTTCTTCTTACTTTTCGTATTTACCGTACCAATCATGCCATCAGCAGCATGAGACCCCGAAGGAGCAACAGCGATTTGATTTGACTTAGGAAGATCTGGGATCTTCTCGTGCAACGTACCTGACTGAGTGTAAACTAAGTCAAGGTACTGGGCTTGAGCAATGACTTGCTCCTCAGTAACTACTCCGGCCTTAGCTACGTCTTCAGTAATCTTCGGTAATAATGATTTTACAAACCATTCAGCTAAGATCTGGTCCAGGATAAAAACTTTCACTAAACGTCTACGACGTCGCCATTCATGAATATGGTCAGAAATATAAGTGGACGTCGATTGTTTTAATGAAGTTAATAACTCAGTACCGTTATCGTATCTGACCGGCAACTGAAAATGAGTAAGGAACGAGGTAGCTAAATGGCTGAAATTATAAAAAGAGGACCGTGGCAACTCAATGTACCACTTGGCCGCGAGACCAATGAGCGTACGCTGGAAAAGATGTAAACGGATCGAATCATCCGAGATAGAATTTGAAGCACACCAGAGATGGTAAGTCATCACATGATTTGACAGATCCTCTCTAGACTTACCTTCGAACTTAGGTATATCACTGGGCAACTTATTTGGCATTGGCGGCCAGAACGGAAGATAATTGATTGGATCATTCGTTAGGCGCGTCAAGTCGGGTAAATCTAAAGTTGCAATAAACGGCAATTGCCGGTTAGGATCTCTAAAACTCTGGGTCACAATACTAGTTCCAGGAGGAGGATATCCAGGATAACTAGGAATAGGAATCGCATTCGGGATATTATATCCTCCTGGAAAACCAGGATTAACCGGACCGTACTGGGGCTGTTGAGGTTGTTGATAAGTATACCCAGGATACAGTTGATACTGGTAAACCGGTTGTTGGACAGCAGGACCAAGTTGATACTGCCCCTGGTACTGTTGGTACGTAAATTGAGGTTGACTTGTTACAACAGTACTTAAACCAGGCTGCCCTACAGGCATTTGAACTGTGGTTTGAATCGTAGATCCAGAGAACGGTAAAGATGTCTGAGGGGTGGTTGCAGAGATAGTAGAAACTGGAGCTGTCAATACTCCAGAATTACGTGCGGTAGACTGGACAGATGGTGCGGTAGTTGCAGCAGTCGTTTGAGATGGAGTACTAGGTGCAATTGGCGACTGAGTAACTACCGAAGTTACAGGAGTTTGAATTGTTGACTGGACAGGTTGTGGTTGCTGGGGTGTACCAGAAACTACAGGTTGTCCAGTTTGAGGTAACAACTGTATACTTGGCTGCATCACCTGCTGACCTTGTGATGGATCCCACACTATCATTCCGGGGTATTGACCCGTAACAGGTTGAGAATATTGAGATCCGTAACCAGGTTGAGGGTAGGATTGATAATTGACAGGTAGATTTCCTATATTTTGAACATAAGTTTGACCTTGAGGTGGTAGATAACCTTGAGTTGAGTATTGACCCTGGGGTTGATACCCTTGAGGTAAATACTGATACTAGGGTTGACCTTGACTCGAGTACTGACCTTCGGGTTGATACCCTTGAGGTAAGTACTGATACTGGGGTTGACCTTGGGGTACATATTGAGGCTGGGGTTGACCTTGAGGTAAGTATTGTACCATAGGTATATACTGTCCATGAGGTTGCCCCCCAAGCATTACTTAGGGTTGCCCCCTAGGCGGTAACTGCCCACCTTGAGGTTGAGAACTAGGAGTTGAACCTGACATCATATAAATGTCACCTACACCCAACGGCTTATTACCATTGTTTCCAGCTAATAACCCATGTTCAATGGGTTGAGGAGATGCTCCTGCAAAAGTACCAGAAAGTGACTGATACCCAGTAGGAACAGAAGGACCGCCATGTAAAAATGATTCAAGTGATTGAGAGAACATGGATGACTGACCAGACATATTTATAGGACTATATATACCTCTAGGTGGAAAAGGAGTACGAGGTGGAGAAAAACCGGTACCTGAGTTGTCTAGAAAATTAGTTAACGAAAGATACCAAGTAGTACTTCTAGGAGGGCTGTAAAAGATAGATTCACGCTCTCTTAGTTCAATGGTAGGTTGATCTTCAAGAACAAGGCCTACTTCTTCTTCCGGAGCAAGTTCTTCAATAGCTATCAATCCAGAAGGAAGATTTTCGGTTATGACTCTTTCAACCCTAGCTGAATCAGGAACACTAGAAGTTGGAGTAACAGGTTCAGATATTTCAGGTTCTTCGCCTACGTCACTAGCAGATGAAAAACTACCAGCAAGCTCAGAAACTGCAACAGCGTCAGGGTTATAACTTGTCTCTAAACTTTGGTAATCTTGATGGACTACCAAGGAAGACTCTCCTTCTTCAGGTGAACCTACTCTACTGCCACTAGGAGGAGTTACAAGGACTTTCAAACCTTCGTAGTAACTCGGAACCTCTTCAGGAGGTAGGCCTCGAAGTCTACGAGACCTCCTCAACAAATCGGCTAGGGTTATAGCCTCAGGAGACTTACGCCGAGATTCAGGGGTTTGTCTCGGTAATTCTGCCACAGTTAAAAATTTTTAACTACTCGGAACCTCTTCGGGAGGTAGGCCTCGAATTCTACGAGACCTCCTCAACAAATCAGCTAGGGTTACAGCCTCAGGAGACTTACCCCGAGATTCAGGGGTTTTTCTCAGGTGTTTGATCGAAAGATGCGCGTGCCACCTGCTCCTCTCCACCCTATAATTGTCGTTGGTCCTTTTGCCAAATGGGGTATCGACTTTATTACTTGTAACCCTCACTCGGTCGGGGGGCATGCGTATATCATCCTTGCGGTTGATTATTTTACTAAGTGGGCCGAGGCGATGCCTACATTCGAGGCAGACGGCAAGACTGCAACAATTTTCGTATTCAATCACATTATAGCTAGGTTTGGTGTCCCACAAGCAATAATCACTGACCATGGGCGCCATTTTTGAAACATTATGATGATAGAACTTACAGGCAGCTTGGTTTACGCCATGATAGTTCTACTCCTTATTATCCCCAAGCGAACGGTCTGGTTGTCATTTTTAAGCTTTTATTTGATTTTTTGGGGGTCTTGGGGTTTCAAGATGCGCTCCTCGGGGTACGCAGGTCATGCACTGCTGACCTGCGTACCCCGATATTTTCTCAATGGGAAAATTACGGGGTGTACGCACCCGGCCTTAAGGGCAGGTGCGTACAGACGCTCTGTCCCTAAAGGCCAAGGTGCGTACCCCGCAAAACGTAAATTGAAATACTCATACCCCCAAAATAGACCAAAAATTTTAAATTTTGTGGATTCTAATTGATGTTTAATGATGTGTAGGGAGCACACCATGCTTGATTGGTGTGAAAGAGAGCACGAGGACGTTGATTTAGCCGCAATAAATCATCAACCCTCCATTGATGCTTTGAAGGCATGCGGACTATACAAATACTGGGCCATAGCTGGCATGAGGGCACAGGTGCCATTCTTAGAGTGGCTGGTTGAAAGGTGGAACATCCAGGAACAATGCTTCTACATCGAAGAGCACCAGCTCAAGATAGAGCCCGCTGATATATATTTTCTCACTGGTTTGCCCAACAGGGGCGAGCAACTGACTCTCTCCGGGACCAGGCCGGGTGGCCAATCCCTTGCTAGCCTCCGGCTAGAGTGGTGCAACAATCAGAACCATGAGAAAGGGATAGAAATCAAGTATATATCCCGGCCTAAACTTATGGTAATTACCTTTACAGTTACCAGACTCTGTGGCGCAGCCGCCTTGCACATTGCCACCGGGTCCCAAATGCGGATGGCGATAGATTGCTACCAAGGCACCATTTTCAACTGGTGTGAAGCTGTGTTGGCCAACATGAAGGCTCAACTGACTAGGGTAAAGACCGGGAAACTAAAGACTTTTGGGTATGGGCCTTTGGTTGTGAGCTTTTCCCTAGAGAGAGTTCCTATGTTGATCCCTCAGCAGCTTACTGTTCCAGTTGGGGCTCCTCGGGAGCCTAAGTTGACGAGATGGGTTGCAGTGATGGCCCAGCATCCTGATGAGGGCACGACAGTGGTTCGATTTCCTGATGGTTACTTTCACTGGTTGGAAAACCAGGTCTTTGCTATTCAGGATTTTCCTTATGCCGGAATGGATTTTCGGAACGATCCGGACATGGTTCTTCCACCGGGAGAACAATGGGATGACAGAGGTACTTCATTTTTCACAAGTTTTTAAATTATCTATTTTTTTTGTTTTTTATATATATCGTCTCAAACTGACAGTAAAAATGTTTAAAATGCAGATGTAGGCCCACGGCGTCCAGCCAATCTCCGGGATTTTGAGAGGAGACATCCGGCTGTACCGGCACCGGCCCCACAGGATGCAGCCGCAGAGACGCTAGCTGAGTTGGAGCAGGATCTAGAGCATCTGACAGTGGACATACCGGAGACGACCATAGATGATATTCCTATCAGACTGCAACGTTATGTAGTCGCAGTCCCGGGGCCTTTTAGGAGATTTCTATGTAGGGTAGCCCGTGCAGTGGTGTCTTACAGAGAGCATCACCAGTGACTGGATGGTCACTTTTGTAGTCACATGTGACATTTTGACTTTTTGTACTTATCATTTTGCCGATCATAAGGTGTTTTAAACCTATGATCGAAGACGATGTATATTTTTTGACACACTCCTATCTATATATATATCATTATTACTGGCTTATTTTGTTTAACATGTATGATGAAATGTTTATAAATTTGCATTTATGATTGTTTACAAATGTCTATTTAACATTCGAGATGCCATTGCATCTGCTAATGTGTTTAAAGACCTTGGAATATGTTGATATTCAATGTAATCAAATTCACGTTCCAAGAGACGCACCCTCAAAAACAATCTCAGCAACACTGGATTCCTAATGGCATAGACTCTATTAAGCTATAATACAACGAGTTCAGAATCTAACCTCACTATCAAACTCCGTATCCTAAATGAAATAGACTCAGATAATAATTCAATCACTGCACTATATTCTGCAATGTTGTTTGTTGTTTGACCGAGGCTCACCCCATGCATAGAAACTAACTCGTCAGAGGGCGAATAGATAACCCAAGCTGCGGAAGAGATATTCCGTGTACTACGACAAGCACCATCAGCAAATCCAATGTACGTTTGGAGAGGCGTCGACATATGCAATATCAAGGGCAAAACCAAGATAAGCCAGAATAACGACAAAAACACACTCTCTACATTAAAGCACACAGTCTAAACTAAGCACACATACTGGCTAGAAAGCGAAAACTAAACTAACTAAGATCTCCATACCCATCTTTTAAGCATAATACCTCTTTAGGTAAAGTCCATTTCTGGGTTTACCCAAAGAGTCCCCATCAAAGTCTACCAGCTCATAGGCCCCTTTTGCTAGCTTTCTCTTAACAATGTAGGGCCCATGCCACATAGGAACGAATTTTCCAGCGCCTAGCTTATCATTAGCTTGATCATATAACAACACTAGGTCTCCTTCCGAAAAACTTCGAGGGGTCACATTCTGGTCATACTGAGCTTTCATTCGTTTGGCGTGAGTCTCGATTGCTAAAGCAGCTTCACGTCGAGTCTCATGTAATTTAGCTAAGTATAACAGACGCTTCTCCTCTTCAGAAGTAGCTGGGAGTAATTCGATGGCCATTTGCAGTGACGGGATTTCGCATTCAATGGGTAACACGGCTTCCAAACCATAAACTAGTTGGAAAGGAGTGAACCCTGTTGATGTTTTCACTGAGGTTCGGTATGCCAATAGCGCCGAAAATAACATGTTGTGCCAATTTGACCGATGAATACCAATGATCTGTCGGATCATGATAACCAGAACTTTGTTGATAGACTCAACCAGACCGTTCGCTTGGGGATAATAAGGAGTAGAACTATCATGGCGTAAACCAAGATGGCCTGTAAGTTCTGTCATCATAATGTTTTGAAAATGGCGCCCATGGTCAGTGATTATTGCTTGTGGGACACCAATCCTAGCTATAATGTGATTGAATACGAAAATTGCTGCAGTCTTGCCGTCTGCCTCGAATGTAGGCATCACCTCGGCCCACTTAGTAAAATAATCAACCGCAAGGATGATATACGCATGCCCCCCGGCCGAGTGAGGGTTACAAGTAATAAAGTCGATACCCCATTTGGCGAAAGGACCAACGGCAATGATAGGGTGGAGAGGAGCAGGTGGCGCACGCATCTTTCGATCAAACACCTGACAGTTGTGGCATTTTCGAACCGCAATAATACAGTCTTTAAATAAGGACGACCAAAAATAACAAGCGCGGAATATCTTTTGGGCGGTGGCATACCCAGACATATGACCGCCACACACTCCAGAGTGACAGTCATTCAAAACCCTCTCAGCTTCTTCATGAGTTAAGCAACGTCGAAAAATCAAGTCCGCCCCACGACGATAAAGAGTATCTCCAATGATTTGGTATTGTTGGGACTGGAATCGAATTTTCCGACGTTCCGACTTTGAGATTTCGGGCTGAAAGGATTGGGTCTGGAGATAGACGATTATATCTCCATACCACGGATCTAAATTACTGATAAGAAACAAAGATTCGTCCGCAATGGGCTCCTCTGCCACAGTCTATGTATCAGTATGCGGGAAATCACACATAACCTCGGCAAAAACTAAGGATTTCTTAGACTTGGACTCTTCGAACTCCAAATCGAACTCTTGCAGGATAATGATCCATTTGGAGTACTTGCCCCCTAGAAATTGTTTAGTCAAAATATAGATCATAGGGTTGCAATCGGAAATCACTGTAGTTTTGCGGAGAAGAATGTAGTGACGAAAACACTGGACAGCTTGAACAGCTGCCAGTGCCAACTTTTCCACATGGGAGTATTTTAACTCAGTTGGATTTAAGGTCCGACTAAGATAATATATCACATGTTCCGCTCCGAATTCATCTTCCTGAACTAAGACCATTCCAATGGTGGAGTGGGAGGTGGCGAGATACAAGAAGTAATCATGGTTGTAGTTGGGAGGATGCAGCAACGGTGCATGGGTCAACGCGTGCTTAAGTGCATCAAAAGATTTCTGAGCTATCTCATCCCAAGAGAATTGAGCATTTTGTTTCAAAAACCGGGTGAAACCCTTTGTAACCTCGGCGTAGTTAGGAATGAATCGACGTAAAAAGTTTGCTTTCCCCTGCAAACTTTGGAGTTGGAGCAAACTCGAAGGAGGAGGCAATTTGATGATAGCTTCTACCTTCAAGGGATCGACGCGGATACCGACTTTTGAAACGACAAAACCTAGCAATCGTCCCACTTCTATACAGAAGACACATTTGTGTGGGTTCAAACGAATTCGATAATGCCGACACCTCATGAAAATAGCTCGTAAGTGAACAAGGTGATCAGCTCGACGTAAAGAGTGAGCAGGCAAATCATCGAGATACGGTTGCACAATGTGTTTGATGTCGTGAAACGCGTAAGACATTGCCCATTGGAAAGTGGCTCCGGCATTCTTAAGTCCAAAAGGTAATTTGCAATAAGCAAACATCCCCCAAGGACAAATGAAAGCCGTTTTTGGTTGATCGGCAGGTAGAATATTGATTTGGTTGTAGCCGGAAAAACCGTCCATAAAGGAAAATATTTCACTGCCGGCACAATCATCAATTATTTGATCGATATAGGGCGTGGGATAGTTGTCTTTTGGACAAGCACGATTTATATCCCTATAATCGATACATATTCTTATTTTTCCTTGTTTTTTGTTAACTGGAACAATATTCGAAACCCAATTCGTTAACGAGATCGGATAAATGAAACCTGCTTTCAACAACTTCTCGATTTCTGCTTTAATCGCAGCCGCTTTCCTAGGGTGTATCTGAAGCAGACGTTGCCGAACGGGTTTAGCATCCGGGTAAGTCTTAATCTCATGAACAACAATGGAGGGATCAATTCCTGGCATCTCCTCATAGGACCAGGCAAACACGTCGCAGAACTCTTGGAATAGGGCCTTGTAGCTTTGAATTTCGTCATCTGTACACGAGGCACCTATATGAATGTTCTCAATAGTTCCGGTTTTGACTGAAATGTCAATGGCAATAGTTTGAGAAATGTTTGCCAAATTCAACTCTGAATCAGGATGTTTCATGGGATTCTGAGCGTCCTTGACATATTCAACGGAAAATATGGATGAAAAATCATTTTCAAAGTCATCACCCTCAGGTAAAAACGAATATCTGTGATGGAGATCTTCCCATGGTAGATCGTCTACACTTAGGATTTCGCGAAGTTGTTCGTCAGATGAGACAACTTCAGGAAACGCTATCCGTTCTGAGGTTGATGTGAAAAGTGATTCTTCATCGACCACATTCATTTGGTCAATTTGGGTTGAACTCGAGTCGGAAAAAGACTGCACTGCTTCATAAGCAATCTCATATGGACTCAAAGGGATAGCATCACCGAATGAGTCTATCTCAGATTCAGATGGGACAATCCAAGGATCATCGTAAATAATAGTGTCTGAAGTAATCATATGAATGAGAGAAAATGAAGGGTCGGTGTTAAGCGGAGGAAAAGGAAAGGTTCCCAGTAAACCGGAATCTTTAACTAATCCTACACCAACATCCTTGTAAGGGATAGTCGTTTTACCAACATGCTGGATACTCTCAGAAGAGGCTGGGTCGGATGAAAAGTAAGCCAGCTGGTCTATGGTCACGATCTTACCATTGTGTGGAAATTTTATAACTCTGAAGACCGATGACACGACCGCTGTCATAGCGTAAGACCAACTGCGACGCAAAAGAAGGTTGTAGTCTAGAGGGGCATCAACCACTTCCACATCCAGACTAACGGTTTTTCCTTCAACCCCTATAGGCAAATCCTGTAGAATGCCAAACGGATGGAACCCATGACCATCGAAGGCCTTAAGAATCGTCGGGGATTGGTTCAATGCAGGAGAACCAAGCGATCTCCAACACTGAATCGACATAATACACGTAGAAGCTCCTTCATCAATTACAATCCGATGAATGGGCCTAT
Organism: Pinus tabuliformis; assembly: GCA_031772625.1. Taxonomy (NCBI): domain Eukaryota; kingdom Viridiplantae; phylum Streptophyta; class Pinopsida; order Pinales; family Pinaceae; genus Pinus; species Pinus tabuliformis. The sequence continues at coordinate 480,406,614 of CM062820.1, forward strand.
TTTTGACTATCACTGGGATCTGGAAAGCCATTTGATGAGGGAAACGCGGTGTACTATTTTCTAGATCGAAGATTATTAGGTTCGGGTCCTGAATATCAACAGCTCCTATAGCCGACAAAAGTAATTTGCGCTGTGCTGGACATGATTGCAGCACTTCTAAAGCCGACATTGCTGAGGGTGAAACAGCTAAATCCTCAACAATGTTATAATTCTGAGCTGCTCTCGCATGTGGATTGAAAGCAGACTTTCGAAGTATACCCTTGGCGGGCGGTTTTATTACTATGTCCGGGTTAGGTTTCTCGATCTGTAGTGGATCGGAACCGGGAGCTGAGGTTGATGGATTAGAATGAGAAGATTCTGCTTCTTTACCATCAACAGGACTCTTACTACCATAATCATGCGATCGAGTCGCAATCCGTACATGAGACATCATCAATATGGGTTCTTCACTAGCACTCGAGGAAGAACCTATCATCTTACTCTCCCGCTTTGGAAATGGATCTTTCAAAACAGCAGGAGTTGGGGAACCCTTAACGATTTTCACAACCTCTGCCCGATGAGGGCAATCTCTTGTGAAATGATCTTCTTCACAAATTAAACAAGGATATCGAGGTTTGCACTTCTCGTCATTAGATTCCGACTTCTCTTTTTTCTCCTTTGGAGCCTTATCTTCTTTCTCTTTCTTCTTACCTTTCTTTTTACCACCGTTTTTGGATTTAGCCGTAGATGATTCTAAAGTGTGAACGTCGGCGGTAATTTCAGGAGAAGATTCTCCTGTCGGGGAGTCTGGTAAGGTTATAATTGGAGAAGAATTCTTTGAGGATTTCTTCTTACTTTTCGTATTTACCGTACCAATCATGCCATCAGCAGCATGAGACCCCGAAGGAGCAGCAACGATTTGATTTGACTTAGGAAGATCTGGGATCTTCTCGTGCAACGTACCTGACTGAGTGTAAACTAAGTCAAGGTACTGGGCTTGAGCAATGACTTGCTCCTCAGTAACTACTCTGGCCTTAGCTACGTCTTCAGTAATCTTCGGTAATAATGATTTTACAAACCATTCAGCTAAGATATGGTCCGGGATAAAAACTTTCACTAAACGTCTACGACGTCGCCATTCATGAATATGGTCAGAAATATAAGTGGACGTCGATTGTTTTAATGAAGTTAATAACTCAGTACCGTTATCGTATATGACCGGCAACTGAAAATGAGTAAGGAACGAGGTAGCTAACTGGCTGAAATTATAAAAAGAGGACCGCGGCAACTCAATGTACCACTTGGCCGCGAGACCAATGAGCGTACGCTGGAAAAGATGTAAACGGATCGAATCATCCGAGATAGAATTTGAAGCACACCAGAGGTGGTAATTCATCACATGATTTGACGGATCTTCTCCAAACTTACCTTCGAACTTAGGTATATCACTGGGCAACTTATTTGGCATTGGCGGCTAGAACGGAAGATAATTGATTGGGTCGTTCGTTAGGCGCGTCAAGTCGGGTAAATCTAAAGTTGCAATAAACGACAATTGCCGGTTAGGATCTCTAAAACTCTGGGTCACAATACCAGTTCCAGGAGGAGGATATCCAGGATAACTAGGAATAGGAATCGCATTCGGGATATTATATCCTCCTGGAAAACCAGGATTAACCGGACCGTACTGGGGCTGTTGAGGTTGTTGATAAGTATACCCAGGATACGGTTGATACTGGTAAACCGGTTGTTGGACAGCAGGACCAAGTTGATACTGCCCCTGGTACTGTTGGTACGTAAATTGAGGTTGACTTGTTACAACAGTACTTAAACCAGGTTGCCCTACAGGCATCTGAACTGTGGTTTGAATCGTAGATCCGGACAACGGTAAAGATGTCTGAGGGGTGGTTGCAGAGACAGTAGAAACTGGAGCTGTCGATACTCCAGAAGTAAGTGTGGTAGACTGGACAGATGGTGCGGTAGTTGCTGCAGTCGTTTGAGATGGAGTACTAGGCGCAATTGGCGACTGAGTAACTATCGAAGTTACAGGAGTTTGAATTGTTGACTGGATAGGTTGTGGTTGCTGGGGTGTACCAGAAACTACAGGTTGTCTAGTTTGAGGTAACAACTATATACTTGGCTGCATCATCTGCTGACCTTGTGATGGATCCCACACTATCATTCCGAGGTATTGACCTGTAACAGGTTGAGGATACTGAGACCTGTAACCAGGTTGAGGGTAGGATTGATAATTGACAGGTACATTTCCTATATTTTGAACATAAGTTTGACCTTGAGGTGGTAGATAACCTTGAGTCGAGTACTGACCCTGGGGTTGATACCCTTGAGGTAAATATTGATACTGGGGTTGACCTTGACTCGAGTACTGACCTTGGGGTTGATACCCTTGAGGTAAGTACTGATACTGGGGTTGACCTTGGGGTACATATTGAGGTTGGGGTTGACCTTGAGGTAAGTATTGTACCATAGGTATATACTGTCCATGAGGTTGCCCCCCAGATACAATTTGTGTACCTTGAGGTTGCCCCCCAGGCATTACTTGAGGTTGCCCCCCAGGCGGTAACTGCCCACCTTGAGGTTGAGAACTAGGAGTTGAACCTGACATCATATAGATGTCCCCTACACCCAACGGCTTATTACCATTGTTTCCAACTAATAACCCATGTTCAATGGGTTGAGGAGATGCTCCTGCAAAAGTACCAGAAAGTGACTGATACCAAGTAGGAACAGAAGGACCGCCATGTAAAAATGATTCAGGTGATTGAGAGAACATGGATGACTGACCAGACATATTTACAGGACTACATATACCTCTAGGTGGAAAAGGAGTACGAGGTGGAGAAAAACCGGTACCTGAGTTGTCTAGAAAATTAGTTAACGAAAGATACCAAGTAGTACTTCTAGGAGGGTTGTGAAAGATAGATTCACATTCTCTTAGATCAGTGGTAGGTTGATCTTCAAGAACAAGGCCTACTTCTTCTTCCGGAGCAAGTTCTTCAATAGCTATCAATCCAGAAGGAAGATTTTCGGTTATGACTCTTTCAACCCTAGGTGAATCAGGAACACTAGAAGTTGGAGTAACAGGTTCAGATATTTCAGGTTCTTCGCCTATGTCACTAGCAGATGAAAAACTACCAGCAAGCTCAGAAACTGCAACAGCGTCAGGGTTATAACCTGTCTCTAGACTTTGGTAATCTTGATGGACTACCAAGGAAGACTCTCCTTCTTCAGGTGAACCTACTCTACTGCCACTAGGAGGAGTTACAAGGACTTTCAAACCTTCGTAGTAACTCGGAACCTCTTCGGGAGGTAGGCCTCGAAGTCTACGAGACCTCCTCAACAAATCGGCTAGGGTTACAGCCTTAGGAGACTTACCCCGAGATTTAGGGGTTTGTCTCGGTAATTCCGCCACAGTTAAAAATTTGTAACTACTGCACACGCAAACAAAGTAAAATCTCAAAGCAAACTGCCTAAAGTCTCTAAAGAACCAAACAAATTTGAAGCACACGCCTAAAGAATCTAGGGCGTCAAACCAAGCACAAAAAGTATCCTTCCGGACCGAAAGCACTAGTTGGTGATGAAGTCCAACATCGCCGGATTCAGTACAGAAGTGGCAGGTGGAACAGTTACCCCGGCAACCTGCTTAATGAATAGACCGGCACAAGTTCCTCCACTTTAACCGTCTCGAGTGAAGTGAACCCCCCGGAAAATCCAAGTGAGTCTAGCCGACGTCTGCTCCAGGTACGGTGGGATCTTCCCTCCACTGTCACCTCGGTAGAATCCTAAAGATTATGGTCACTAAGGTTACCAATAGCAACAAGTACACCTGGGGGAACAGTCTACACTCCGACAGCACGCAAGGGCAGAGTATCAAGCTCAATCCCCTTGCCGGCTCCTTGACAATAATCCAAGGTTTACCAACAAGTGACCCCTGGCTCCTCGACAATGGTTAATCCGAGGTTTACCGTTTGTAATACGTGCGTGTCTGGCGTCGTTCCCAACGAGGGAGGATTGATCCCCTCACTGGTTCGGAGACGAGCTCGTGCTTCTCCTTTAAGAGGAGCTTTCCCAGAGTATAAATGAAACAGCTGGATTTATTCTATCACAAGATAAGCTACTTGTTTGTTTTTGTTGTCTTGGAGAGTTTATTACTCTCCTACTCCAAGACACTAGCCTGATCTATATTGGTGTTTCAGAGCCCTAGTAAATAAAAATTACTACGTTAATTTTACTTTAAGCGTTAATTTTATGGCTTCCTTAAGACAAAAGGTAGTGGAGATGAAACTGGTGGTGTGTAGACTTGACTCGCAACCACTACAAAGATGCACCTAGGATGATCTATACTACTTTCCTTTTCAATGAATCTCTTAGCTAAGAGAGTTGGGAGAATGCAATTTTATAGAAAACAACTTTCTTAACAAAGACAATCAAAGAAACAATTCTCTTTTATCTTTTCAAAACATGCACTCATGACCACTAATTATTCACGAAATTTCCTTTTCTTCAAAAGACAACAAATGCTACTAAAGCAAACTTGATTCCAAAAGAATTTTGTATTTTTCCTATATTAATCAAGCATATAAAACTATTTATCAAAAATCAATTTTAACAAATCTAAGGCAATCAAAACAAAGTCACTCAAAAGCAAACTAAAGGGAAATTTACCTAAAAGCAAAAATAAAGAGGACAAAAGCCTACAAGGATGATTCCCAGATGTTTTACTTAGTCAAAAGCAACTAAGGATCAGTCTATGCAGAATCATAAACCAATCGAAAAACAAAATCGAAATCTTTTTGTTCTTTTTCACAAAAATGAAATTCAAAGCTTTAAATCAACAAACTTTTCGAGATTTGCAAAGAGAAGATACAAAGGTAGATCTCTCACAAGGGTGATCTCTATGACAGGTCCGACTTCTAAGAGGGATGAACAAAACCAGGGAGATCCAAAGTTTGACAACCTCTAACGCCAAAGTCACTACAGGACCAGTTAAAATCAAACCCTAAGGCAAAAACTCTATGAATTCCACCAAAAACTCTCGATACTTATGGAACAAGTTCAGGTGAAGATCTTTGACAGTAAACCAATGGATCTGGGCAGGAAAAACCAATTAAAAGCAAAATCTAAAGAGCAAAAAGCAAAAATTTGAAATTTTTCTTAATTTTAACAGGGTACGCAGGCAACTTGTTAAGACAGGTGCGGGTACGCTCTATGCACACAGTAACAGTGCGTACAAGTATGCACTGTGCTGAACTCAGAGCCTGCATACTTCGACCAAAACTAAGAAAAAAGAAAAACTAAATCAACCCTAAGCTAACCTACCCAAACACACAGTTCAACAGCCAAAAACCAGAAAACAAGCAGTGTTTCTCAGATCAAAAGATGAAATAAAAAAGAACTCAAACCAATCCATGGTGTCCCCAGTGGAGTCACCAATTTGTCACACGGAATCGGTCAATAGTGCGGACACAACCGACCTTTCTAGAAGTCTAAGACTTTCTAATGACAAACAAGACAAAAGAGAGCAATCCTTCTCTAAAAATGCATTACAATATGAGAAATCAAGTGTTTAGCTCTTACCTTTAACCAAATGCTGTTGTAGTAGTCCAGCTTCGTTGATCCAGATGAGCTCCTCCTTCTCTTCGAAACCTGCATTCACCAACAGTCAAACCATTAAATAGCACCTGATTATAACATAAAACAAAGCATATTCAACATATAGGCCAAGGAATATATGAAACAACTCATAAATAACAAGTTATTGAGAAGAATGGACTAATTTGTATTAAAGGTAACAAAAGGAACCATTACAACCTGAGCCTTGGTGTTGTGCAAGCTCCTTCCAGGGTCCACAAGAGTCCTCCTTTACTCTGATCAGCTCACCCACCTCCCAATGGAAACAAGTAAAGATGGTAATCTCTCCTCACAAGCTCTCACAAGGAAGTCCTAATTCCAGCAGCATCTACCCTTAGGAATGTTCAGCTTTCAGCCTCCCTCCCTCTGGCCCAATGCCTGTATTTATAGTGTTCTAGAGGAAGTTAATTAGCTCCACCATGGATGGGATAAGCCCCTCTTTCAATGGGATAGGCTCCCCTCTTCATGGGATAAGTCCCTCTTTCTTTGGGTACATGAACCATCTGGAGGCGCTTCATACACGTCCAACAAGCTTCTAGAATGCTCTAGAAATGACCACAAGTAACTTTTTTAAGATGAAACTTGCGCCTTTTGACCTTTACAGGAGTACACACCCACCCCTTTACATACAGAGCATACATGTACACAGGCATTGTGAACTTGGGCTGCGTACCCGCAGGTAAGACTAAGAGAAACTGCGTACCAGAGATAATTGACTTTAAATGACTTTTCTCTTCTTTCTGGAGTTTGACATGTAGAGCAGAGGCATGAGACTTGCCAAGGAGGATAGTATGATAGTGGATGGAGCCATACTAACTACAAATAGTCATGGTGACATTTTTTAGTGTAACAAAGCTATTGCCCCTGCCACTTAAACCCATCTCAACCGAAAAACCTTTTCAACAATGGGGTCTTGACTTCATTGGAGAAATCCATCCCTCTTCCTCAGGCTAGCACAAGTGGATCCTAACAGCCACCGACTATTTCAATAAGTGGGTTGAAGCCATCCCATTTAGGCAAGCCAATGATACCATCATTATCCAATTCCTTGAGTGCAATATCCTTTCTAGATTTGGTTGCCTTGAGAAGATCATCACTAACAACGCTGCTGCCTTCAAATCCAAAAATATGATCAATTTTTGCCACCAATTTTATATTACCTTGGGCCACTCTACAGCCTATTACCCTCAAGGTAATGGCTTGGCAGAATCATCTAACAAAAGCCTCATCAACATCATAAAGAAGGTGCTAGAAGAAAACAAGAAGAACTGGCACAAAAAGCTGGTAAATGCCCTATGGGCAGACAGACTCTCAACAAAAAGATCCATTGGAATGAGCCCTTATGAGCTAGTATATGGCATGGAGGCCAGATTTCCTTCATCCTTGGGCATCCCTACTATCAGATTGTTACAGGAGATTCAGGTTGAACCAAATGACATTCAAATAAGAATTAATCAGACCATTCATCTTCAGCAAACCAGAGAACAGGTCTATGACAGAGCTCAAATTCTGCAAGAGAAGCTAAAGAAGATGTTTGATAAGAGAGTGAAGGCTAAGGATTTCTACATTGGTGACAAAGTTCTAAGATGGGATTCATGAAGAGAAGACAAGGGAAAACATGCAAAGTTTGATTTTTTATGGAAAGGGTCATTCGTTATTTCTGTTGTTCAGGGAAATAACACATATTTTCTCAAATCTATAAAGGGCAGCACTGCTAAAGAAGGCCCTGTTAATGGCCGTATGGTGAAACATTACCACGATCCCTTTTAAGGGATACAATGCAGTTCCGTATATATCTTTTTGTACAGTAATATTTGTATATATCAGCACTTTGTTTTTATTTTTGTATAAACAGACCGATTGTTAGAGGAGCAGCAGTAAATTTTGTGAAGACACAGCCAATGCAAGTATTCCAGTTTTAAAAGCTCTGTCTCTGCACTAATCTCAACAAAACAGCAAGAGTAGCACTGTCACATCACAAGCAATTCATGGTAAAAAGAAACTGTTTGCAGTCTTCAGTCAAGAGGTATCAAAACAGAGCAGTATTTTCAGTTCATATCAGCACCCTTGCTCAAAGCAAAAACAAGGCAAACACATCAATTTTGATCCATGTTCTGAGACTGTCTCAAAGGGCATGCTCCAGCAGCATTGTACATAATTATCAAGCACGCAGAAGAAAGCAGGCGATGCTATACAGTTCACAGTAGCCCAGTTGTTGAGAGAGCTGTTCATATTTCAAAGTTTCACACTTTTAGCAGCCAGTACAAAGAAGTTTTCCAGTCCACAGCAACCATAGAAGATCAAGGCAGTCTGACCTGCTGTTCTTGGCTTTTCACAAGGAAAAGCCATCCCCAAGTGGAGCCACTGTTAGCCTCCTATTGCAACAGGTGTTCATATTTCATGATTGACATTTTTACATGCCAAATATGTCATACTTTGCATGCTGCAGTGTTCCATATTTCCTAAAAGAGACCAAAGAAGATGCCATGAAAGTGTGCTAGTCCAAATGCCACTGTTGTTTTCCAATTTTGATGAGTTATTTCATTTTTTAAGAGTTTTTCAGTTAAGGGAAGGCCAAACAGTTTAATCTTGGCCTCCCTAGGTTTCAATTTCCTGTTTTAGAATATAGAGTTGGATATCTGTCCAAACAGTTTAATCTTGGGAGATTTGTAGATAGGTAGAGAATCAAAGGAGCCCAACTGCTTAATCTGGGCCCTTGGCAGAAATAAGTGTAGATTTAGATAGGAGGATAACAAAAAAAAAAAAAGAATAATCAGGGTCTGCAAGTCCAAGTGCACCCACCCAAAAAAAGAAGAAAAAAAATGTTAGCAAGGTAGGCTGGGTAGGTAGTTTTGAGGTTGCAGAATGTTGATTTGTGATCAATTTTGTGTTTCAAAGTGTTATATATTTTCAGATCACAGTTACAAGGCAGTTTCCATTTGGAGGAGCTCAAGCTGGACATCACTAACTCCCCCCTTCTTATTCCCCAAATCACTTACTAACTTCCCTGAAGAGGTCAAGATCTGCTTGATTCCTCTTAGTTACATCATTTTCCATATTAGTTCCCTTGGTAAAGATCTGCTTTACTCAAGGATTGTCCATTCTTCCTCTATGAGTCGCTTTTCCCCAAAATAGCCTAAGGTCCCTTACCTTAGCACTTTCTGGTCATTTTCATATTAACCCCCAACTTTATTATCTAACTCCCTACCTGTTTCCCCCTTCCCCTACTAAAACTATGTATAAAATTCCCCTATGTACATATTCCCCCCTTTGGCACTATAGCCCTATTCTTCTAAGTCTAGGAAATAGCAGTCCATCTAGGGCTGTTATTAGCCCATTCGTGTCCTGGAGTTACTCTGACATCTGGTCAGACTAACAACCTTCACCCACCCCTTTACCCTTAAAACCTCACATTTCTACCCTTCCGCAATCGTTTTCCCAAAGATTAATTTTTAATTGTTTCATTAAACATTAAGTTCCCCCCCCCCCCCCCCCCCCCCGCTTAAAACTAACACTAAAACCCACATTTCCTAAGTTCTAAACCCCCCGCAGTGCTATATTAAAATTTGAATATTCCACGTGCCCGATCCCTTATTCCTCTGCCGCCTTGTCTGATCCGCCAGCCATTCGATCTGATGCGCCCGAGATCTACGGTGGGCGGGCCTTCCCATCTCCGAAGCCACCGATGGTTAGCGTCCGGGAGATGGGCGGTATTCCCGCCGTACTCCCGCCACGCGTCACCCTCCCAGTTGTGGCGGAGCCCCCTCTGCCGAAACCTCCTCTGTTCAAAGGCGGTGCGCCCAAAATCGAAAACCGCCTTCTGCCCTCCTACGTCAGCACCACGTCACCGCTGACGTCATCTGCCTGCGTCGTCCTCCTGCCACCATATTGCCAACTCACCCTGCCACATCATTGCCACCGTGTCGCTGCCACGTCACCCACCGTACATGCTGACGTCACCCTGCTGACATCATCATGCTGACGTAATCCGCCATACTGGGTCCCACCCACTGACGTCATGCTGACGTCATCATCAAATTTTGGCGCGAAAGGAAAAAATCGCAACTTAGGAAGCCCGGAATCAGTTTCAGCAAAGACAGTTCTAAAGGAAACAGAGGGCCGAACAACGGCCATTAAATATTGATTTGACAATTTCAGTACCACAGCACATCAAGGTAGCGGCAAAGAGTATCAGTCAAATATTTTTAATAAAGGTCTTCATTTCCCAAAGTAGCTTAACATTCAAGACCTCCATCAAAGTCAGCAAGTTTATCTAGTCAAGATTGGTGGCCATTTAAAGTTTATCTGGTCGGGATTGGTGCACATTAATGCCGCTGAACAGCAAGCATGGCTGACGTAGATGGTGGAGATAAAGGACAAAGCGCAGTTATTACAGAGGCACTGCACGAAGCCACCGAGGACAACACATTAACTCAATTTTGATACGGCGACCCTCAGCGCAACCCAAAAATACTTTCTTGCATTTATTTCTGATAGGACTAGGTTAAAGTAGTCATTTCCTTCAGACCTGTTTAGGTCAAGCTATAATAAGACAGTTTTGGAGAAGTTTTCCCTATATATACCGCCCTCTGTATTGTTTCAAGGGTTGGTCGATTGATAATTTTCACTAGAGAGTCGCACTGTATATCTGACATATTTTCTTTAATCAAAGACTGCTGAAAGCTTGGAGAATGGACTGTTTGATGTGTTGTTAATGGTTTCTGGAGACTGAATGATGGAATTCTTGTGCTGCAACATGAATCAATAAGTGCCTCTTACCTCTGTGTTCATTGTTATGTGTTCATATTATACATGTTCCACCATCTAAATAGCAGAAAGAAAGATCAGCTTAGAACTTGTTTAATTGCACTCTATGCTCAATTTCTGTTGTTTCTTTATGTTTTCATCTAAACTGAATTGGTAATGGATATGAATTCCCTGTGGCTCATATTTACCCTAATTCAGCTGTGTTTGACAGTTGTCTAGGGATTCTTTGCTACCTCTAGATAGAGCTCATTCCCCTTTCCTCTGTTAAGCTGATTGAGAGATTCTTAGTTGCCTCTCGTCCCTTAGCATTCATTCCATCCCTTTAATCTGAAACATTGTTTTATGTGCAGCTATCTTGCTCCATTTTTCTCTCTTGTGACAAAGAAAATGCACCAGCAGTCCTCCTCCTCGACTCCATGCCCAATGGTTTGAAACTCTCATACTACACCTACCTCTTTACTTGAGAACATCAATCTTCCCACCAAAAATCAAAATAAAACCCCTTGAACTAAATAACTAGCCTAAAATCATTTTCAATAAAGCTAAATCAGAAAGAGAGAGCCCTCTCTGATTGCAGGTGGGCTAGAACCTGCAGTCCAAAGATTGGTATGTGGTTACCTCAGCCGTATCCTTTTGATGCTGACCAAGAGGACAACCTAAGTGATAACAGAATAGAGGCATTGTCCAGAGGCATAGTTTTTGGGAGATTAGAGATGGTAACCTTGCTCAGTTTTGGGAGGATAACTGGCAACAGGAACCCAATCTATTTAGAGAAGAACTAACCGCTCTAAAAAATGACACCGATAACAAAGTTTTACTCATGGTAAGTGACTTCTAGGAGTAGGAAAGGGACAAGGAAAAATGGAAACTATGGAAGAATCATGGATACAAAGAAGAGAGCCCTTTGAAAGCCCAGGCGGACTCCCTTGCTCTTGACTTGGAGAAGAGGAAGATTTTAGTGTCCTCCTTGTCTGACCAACTGAGATGGGGTCGAAACATTGAAGGTACTTTTAACCTCAAAGAAGCTAAATGCATTGCCATAGGTTGTGATTATCCAAACCTTGACTAGGTTTGGAATAACCTTTGGAAGAACTCACAGTGGATGAAAGTCAAGTTATTCATGTGGTTAGTGCACCAAAAGAAAATTCTCACTTGGGAGAATCTTCTGAAAAGGGGTTTTGTTGGCCCATCCAAATGCCATCTATGTGGCTTACAGGAAGAAATGATGGAGAATTTACTAAACCTTTGCCCCTTTACCGCTACTTTGTGGGATTGGGCGGCCTCAGTCTTCAGGCAAACTAATAAAGACAAGCTCAACATTACCAACACCTTGAAGAATTGGAGAAAAGACTTCTCCGGTAATGAAATCATTAACAAGGCTTGGACTCTGCTTTTGGGCTTTATTATATGGGATGTTTGGAAAGAATGCAATGGCAGGATTTTCAAGAGAAAAAAAGGCTCAACCCAAAACATCGTTGCCCAAATTCTAAGACAGAGCAAAGATACAATAAGAGCCCTTTTGTGGAAAATTGTTGAGGACCCCCCTTCAGCCCAGGAGGCTCGCATACTGAGGCAGTTGGATCTCCACTCTTTGGTTCCCTTTGGAACTATTAAGGGAAGGAGTAAAACAACTAGTGGTAAAGATTTCTGGCAGCCTCCTCCTCATGGATTTTTGAAGATCAATATAGACGGGGCCTCTAAGGGCAACCCAGGGATGGCTGGTTTTGGAGGTGTCATAAGGGATGAACAGGGGAGAATAAAGGTCATCTTCCATAGTCATCTGGGGACTGCCAAAAATAACATGGCTGAGCTAATGGCCTTAGAACAGTGCCTGGAAAGCCTGATTGAGTTAAATTTACACAATGCCATCATTGAAGCTAACTCAGAATTGGTCATTAATGCAGCCAAGAAAATGTGTAATGGAACGACACCTAGAAAAGTGTCGAAACACTGGAGGCTCTTGCAAGTTTTTCAGCGTATTCATTCCCACTTGCGAACCCTCAGAACTGTCAGTTTTGTTCATGTGCGAAGGAAAGAAAATTTTTTAGCTGATCGGCTGGCGAATGAAGGCGTGATGTGCAAGGAGAGCCATATCTGGTATGACAGGGATTCTATACCCTCTAGTAACCTGAGGGATGATTGTTATCAACAGGCGGCAAAAGACATGGAGTACTTCCAGATCATGGGAAATAAGCAAGAGGGAGACTAGTGGGTGTGGGCAAGCGCGGGAGTCCTGGAACCTGGATGAAGTGCTGGCGTGCTTCCTAACTGGAAATCCTATCGTAATTACTTTCACCTTAGCCAACTATGGAAGTAAAGGACATGTTAAACAACGTGCTTGTTGAAGGGCCGCAGACCATAGGTTTTGTTGGCTTTCGACATCGAATGGATATTGGGTCCAATTTTGATCGGACGTTAAGGGGTTGAGCGGACCCGATATCTTTTTAGACCAAGGATATAATCTAGTTCGGGTCTGGATAGTGGATAATTACCGTGTATGTTTCTGAAGCGATATATTGTGGACCATTATATTTAAAGGGTTTGGATCAACGACGCAGGATCAACGTGCAACTCGGTTGATCGGAGTGAGTATCCATTGTCCGATTAAGGTCAGTTCGACGGTGGATCTCAGGTTTTCATGGTTGATCGGAGTAAGTTTCTAACATCCGATTGAAGGCTTGATCAATGGTGGATCTTGGTAGTTCTCGGTGATCGGAGTGAGTCTCTACCATCTGATTGAAAGGTCAGTCAATGGTGGAGTTTGATGGTTAAGATTTGGGGAGATTGAGTAGAAAGACTTGAAGAAGAAGAATTGCGGAGTGAACAACAGTCTGTTCACTTAGGATTTTTTCCCAGGGGGCTGGTGTGGTTATGTATGTAAGGTTTTGGGTTCTGCTAACCTGGTTGTTTGATTTTTTTTCAACCGGTTTGTCTTTGGTTGGTCTTTACAATTGTAAAGATGTGTACAATATGTAATCTTTGTTCGGTTAATTGAAGGTTCCACTCTTACATGACCAAAAAAAAATTATATACAACTAACATGACCCTCAATATATAAAAAATAATAAGACAAAGGACTATAACAAACTCTAAACTAATGAAAGCGATATTCAAATAAAAACAAAAATTTAGTCAAAGGGGAAAAATAAATTAAAGGTAATAGAAATAATATCAAATATATAAATATTATTAATTAGTTATAAAATAAAAAGAGAAAAAAATAATAATCTTGGTTATAAATTAAATTTAAATGTAATATATTTATTTAAAATTTATTTTAATTTAAATTGTTTATTATTTTATTATTTTATAGTTTATAGTTATTCGAAGAAAAAGGAGAAAGAAATTAATATATATAGATATATGTATAGTAATTAAAAAAAGGACAAATAAACAAACCTCTCGGGGGGGAGGGGGGGAATAAGAATAAAAGAAAAACCGAAAAGAGGAAAAACAGAAAAGAAAGAAAAGGAGCTAAGAGGAAAGGGCCGCAATCCCGCAGCTACTGATTTTCCAACCATCGTCCGTATTAAGATTACTAGGCCTCCTCTCACTTTTTATGGCTTCCCTAAATTTACGGTGATGAAAGTGAGAAATCTTCAGAATGACCTTATCCTCCTTAATGCATATCTGATGTTTGGTATTCTCAGCATGCTTTTCTAAGGCCGAAGAGAGGATCCTCGCATGCTTGATATCGACAGTGTGTTCCTTAATCCTTTGATTAATAGATCGACCTATTTCACCAATGTATGATGTTCCACAAGAGCATGGGATGACATAAACACCTTTCATATCCTTGGGGTCCACAAGGTCTTTTGCCACTTTTAAGGAACTTCTGATGGTGTTTAGGGGTCGAAAGGTAGAGGGAACATTGTGCTTCCTAAGGATTCTGACAATCTTGTTAGTCGTCCCTTAGATGACGAGGAGGTAAACTCTAGAACTATGATCATTAGGATATTTCTTAACCTTAGGACTTTTTCTAGATTTGAGGAAGGATTTAAGGCCTTGTTTCTTACTATAACCATGATTGAGAAAAACGTTCAAGAGATGGGATTTCTCTTTAGATAAATGGTTGACATCAGAAACCCACACAGCACGAGTAGCTAGAGTGCAAATAAGACCCAACTTCTGAGTAGGGAAATGATGGGACTTAGCATGAAGTTACTACTCGGTATGAATTTTCTTCCGAAATACCTAATGGTAAAACAAACCACCCTCTTTCTTAGAAGTGAGGACATATAGGAAAGGGAGGCAACCATTAACTTCTTTCTCCATGGTAAACTTAATGGAGTTAGATTGATTATTAAGATGTTGAAAGAAGAGATCTAACTTATCAGACCATGTTTCCAAATATAGCAGGTATCATCTACAAATATTTTCCAAAGCTTAGGTTTAAAAAGAGCTGAGGCCATAGATTTGTATTCAAAATATTCCATAAAGAGGTTAGAAACAATAGGGGATATGCGTGAGCCCATGGCCACACTACAGGTTTGTTCATAGAACTCACCTTCGAAATAAAAAAAAGTGGAAGTAAGGAAGATCTCGACTAATCTAGCAGTGTTGGGATCAGTAAGGCGAAAGATGACATCCAAGGCTTCTTTGATGGGGA
This sequence comes from Pinus tabuliformis, assembly GCA_031772625.1. NCBI lineage: Eukaryota > Viridiplantae > Streptophyta > Pinopsida > Pinales > Pinaceae > Pinus > Pinus tabuliformis. The sequence goes on from CM062820.1 coordinate 480,421,618, forward strand.
TATTAGTATACAAGGAAACCACATCAAATCTTACTAGAATGTCTCTGGGATTAAAATTCACATCCCTTAACTCATTGACAAATGATGAGGAGTCTTTAAAAAAAGATTCCATGAAGCCAACAAGGGGCTTAAGCTTCAAGGCTAGATATTTAGCTAAAATGTAAGTTGGACCACCTATGGTGTTTACAATGGGTCTAAGGGGGACTCCCTCCTTATGTATTTTCGGAAGTCCATAGATCCTAGTAGTGATGGGGCTACTCTCCATAACCTTATGGCTAAAGGAGCTAACCGATCTACTGGATTTTATATCCAGTGCCATCATTTTAGAGATCCTTTTTAAGGGATTCTTATGAAGTTTCCTGTAGCTACCACTGTTCTGCAAGTGATCCAACATCTTCTTCCAATAATCTACCTTATCAAGGATTATAGCAGCCCCACCTTTGTCATCCTTCAAGAAAACAATGTTTTAGTTCCTGTTCAAAGATTTGAGGGCCTCAAACTCCTCCTTGCTGATGTTATTCTTCGTGGGTTTATCTTTCCTAAGAATAACATCACAATCTTGTCTAATAACCTCTTTAGTATTTTCAAGTAAGCCTCTTATTCCAAATTCAATGTCACACATAATATTGTCAACTAGAATTTTTCTAGGAGCAAGGGAAAAGTTTAAACCTCTCTCCAAAAGACTAAAAACTGGAGCAAGAAAGGAAAAACTCGACAGATTAACAACTTTATTATTATGAGGAGGAACATAATCATTGTCATTGTTATTATTAATTGGATCCTTACTATTATACTTAAAATTAATAGTATCCCTGATATTATTACTATTAATATTATTTACCTCCATATTATTATTATTATTATTATTATTAATGTTATTATTATCTATTTCTTTACTATTATCATCTATTTCATTATTATTATTATCTATTTCATTATTATTAACATTATTATTGTTATTATCTATTTCTTTACTATTATCATCTATTTCATTATAATTATTATATATTCCATTATTATTATTATTATTATTACAAGATTTATTATTGATAAAACAATTAACTAACGAATGGGAAGGCTACTTAAGGAGATGGTAGGGGGAATTAAAGGCAATAGCCAAGGAGGAAATGATGTCAGATAAAGGGTTAACCAAAGTGAATGGAACGAGGGATTTAGAATGTTGAATGGAGAAATTAGATGGAGGAGCGCTAAGCTAGTTGGGAAAACCAGATGGAGGAGCAGGTGAGGAGCCATCACAGTTTAAGGGAAAGCTGAAACCGGAAATGGGTAAGGGACAGTTTGAAGCGGAGGGAACAAGGGAGCGGGTGCGCTGGTTGGGGAGACCGGGAGCTGGCAAGGACGCAATGAGGGACAAGGGTTGGCTAAAAATTGAGCTAGGTGAGAGGAATACACTCTGTGGGAAGAGACCAACTTCATGTTATGCTCGCGGAGAGGGTTATGATAGCAATGCAGGCTTGAGAAACTAAATTAAGAGGGGACAAAAGACTGGAAGGCAAACTGGAGGAGCGATCCATACCTAAGGGAGAGTCGAGAGATGAATGCGGATTGAACAAGATCTGAGGAGGAACGTAGTAAATGTCAAGAAAAGAAGAAGAATTGAGAGACTCCGAACCATAATCGTTGAACATTAAAGAGAGGTTTAATGTGTTGAAGGATGGTCAGATGGGCCTTAATTTATGTCTAATTTCGAAGCCCATCATACCCCCCTCTAGCAACTTAGTGACCTCATTATGCCTCATTCATGGCCCTAGAAGCCTCCCTTATTTGTACATTCCTACCTTTCTCCTCCTTATGCAAGATGGTTTCTTTAAGATTCATGGCCTCTTAACTTTCTATAACATCTTTTAGGCCATCAAAAAAAGGATAGAAATATATTAGAGACCTCATGGAAATATTCTTTCCATCATTGCAGTTTGAGTTCTATTTTGATGGTGAATGCCTTCTTGAGTTTTGTTGCCTTATTATTCTCTTTTGTGGCCTAGATGATTACCTAATGGCCTTAGAGTTCTCTATTTGATTAGGTCCTTAGGTACTGCCATTTTTGTTTTAGACACAATTTGTTTCTTTCTTCCTTCCTGTAGGAGCATTTGGCTTCCTGTAGCAGCCATTCCTTCTCTTTTAGGGTCTTCTAACTATATAAGAGTGATGAAAGATTATGTACAAAATTTGGAGGATGATGCTAGGGATCATAGGGAGTAGTGTAGGTTTGTAAAAATAGAGAGGATGTGTTGTGTGTTTTCTTTTCAAGAAATTTTCAGGGCGAGACATAGTGTAGGGGTTATTCTTGAAAAATATTAATTTTTTTCTTATGAAATGGGATTGATGAATGATGGATAGATAGTGGATATGAAGTGTATGGAGCGCTTGGAGTGCTGTGGTGACTTTGCCTTTGCACAAATTCCCACTTTTAACTATTGTCCCCATTCCTAGAAATCATCACCCTTCCTAATTGGGTTTTTCCACATTGCATGAGTGAAGGAGTTGTTGTAGCATTTTTTGTTTTTGGTAAGTTAGCATCAATTAGTCGAAAAATAAAAATCATTCCAAAAAATGTTAAGTTAGGATATGGACAAAAATAATATTGAATCAAAAGAATTTAGGGATATTTTGATGAATAAGTCCATATCATATAAAATGTTAGAATACATGCCCTAAAAAAGGAAGGAAAAAATACAAAAATGTTAGATTAGAGAGAAAAGAAAATATAATAAATTCTGAAAGTGTTGCAAATCCAAATGCCACTACTCTCAACCAAAGTTTACTTTTGCAAATAAAATGTTGTGTGCAGATTGTTTAATTGTCACACTAGTCCATATAATCCAATTGTAAAATTTAATCATGATTGGATTTGATTTAAATTGTTTGTCAATAGGTAACAAATAAAATTGGCTAAACAGTTTAATCTGAGCCAATGGAAGCAATAAGGGATAGAAGTAGATTAGTCATTAAAAGGAAAATGTTGAGTTGTTAGTCTAAGTGCACTCGGGTAACTAATATTGGAAAAATGTTAGGAGTTAAGAGTAGGTAGACAAACGAAATACAATTGGGGCATGAAAGGATTTTTATCCTAAGATATAAAATTGGAAATATGTGCATATGGTGATGGGTTTTATTAACCATAAATTCTAAGTATCAATGTTATTTTGTAAATATCCAAATTTCATCCATTTATTTGCAAATACCCCATACATGTCACATCCGACAGAACTCTTGGCCCCACCATCACTTCCACCTCGCATTGTTAAATCTCATTCATTTTATTTTTCATCTCGTACACTTTCTCGAGATATGATGGCCTAAATTGTTTTTCGGCCCTCATTTTCTGTCCGAACCGGGCAGTTTTGGAAACCTCCCTCTAAAACTACTTTTCCTAATCCTAGTCTTTCAGGACTTAAGATACCGAAACAACTTACTACCCTAACTTGCTCGTGAACTTGGTTTTCATTCGACCATTAACTATCGCTCCTACGTCATCATCCACGTCTACTTCCAATCACTTCCTCTATCCAATCAGCTACCGTTTATCCATTATTCTTGTAATTCACCACTCCCACAAATTTATATTGCATATACCCATTTTAACAGTCTCGTTGGATAATTAATGAGGATTTAGCCATTCATCAAACAACACTGCTCCATTTTATTCATTATAACTCTTGTTCCTCCATAAAAACTGCTACACAGTACATTTATGAAACTCAATTCACCACTGGAGATTGCGTACTTGCAGCCCAAATGACAAATTCATCATTCAATCGAATTTTCAATTCCGTCCAGAACAAAACTGACATCCATGTATACCTAATCCATTTTGAATTATACTGTTTTTTTGTTATTACTATGTTTCAGACCAATTCTTTCTATTTCTGTCCACTTCAGCCTATAATTCACCTAACAAAATGCTTCCTAAGGGAAAGGAAATTGGAGAAATCCCAAATACCCTCATTCATCCACAAGTTGACTTCCATCATACTCCCCTGGTTGACAGAGACTGTAAAATCATTGAGTCTTCCTCTCCATTTTATTTATATGAAATCTACTGCTGGATGGAGGACAAGCTAGTTGATCAGACAAATGAAATAGGACTTTGGGGCTCCCGCCTTCCTCACTACATTTTCCCATAGATAGACAGGCCACATTAATTTGTTAGGAAATTCCATGAATCCTATGATCCCAGTCAAAGAGTTATCATTTCACCTATAAGAGAAATCCTTTGTTTCATCAATGCTTAGTCTATTGAACAGATGTTGTAGGCCCCAACTATTGCACCAACCCATCCTTTTTCTCATGAAAGCTTGATAGAAGCCTATCAAAAGCTAGATTTCACTAAAAGGTCTCAAACTCTTGAACTTTTCCTTGATGTAGATATCCCTATGCCTAAAATAAACCCTCCCTATGATTCATCCATGTTCCCAGAAAGAACCAAGCAAATTATCACTATTCTTTCTTATTTTCTTAGTTACAATTCTGATCAATATGTTAATGAAGCCATCCTAGGTTTCTTGTCTATCTTTTCTGTTGATTCCAAACCTATTGTTCTCTATAACTTTAGCCAATTTCTAGTTGAATCCATCCATAAACAATTTCTCCAGTTTAATACTGAAGAAGCATTCAAGTATGCTTCAGTACTAGTATATCTTTTTATATATTTTCAGGGAGACAAGTTTCCATTCACCTTCTAGAAGGTAGATGAAGGCAACCAACAATTCGTGATATTTTGGACTTCTATGGAAATGAAGAAGAAGGAAGAATTTACATATAAATAGTTCATAGAATTGTTTGTTCATCCAGCTATTAATCTTATGAGAAGCACTCCAGTACCAAGAATCAATGAGGAAATTTTGAAATTATTGCAGGTGGTTGATCAAGCCACCACAGTAGATTGGTATCTTTACCAAAACTATACAGAAATCCGAGTCTATGGTTGTGAGATTCCACCCTACAAACTTCCTAAGTACCTCCTTGTCAAAATTTTTGCATTGGAATATATTAGGCAGAGGTTAAATGTAGATGAAGTACAGTTTGTAGCTGCAAAGAAAAAATCACAATTCAAGCTAAAGGCTCAGGTTGGTCCTTTCATTTGCAACACTAGAGCAGCAAGAGAAGTAGAAAATAGGTTATTGAAGGAAATGAAGTTTGGTCTCAACTTCACTTGGTCTTATCACCTAATGGGAGTAATTTCAAAACTCATGGTTGAAAATAAATTTATTGCATACCACCATATAGCCAGGCCTGAAATAGAGCAGTACAAAAATTAGTTAGAATGGAAGAAGAACACCCTTCAAGAAGTTGCAGAACAGGTAGTCTCTACTTCAAATGTACAAACTCCACTTGCACAGGAAAAGGCAGCTACCTGAGGAAGGGAAGAACAATCATCCCCTACAACTGAAGCATCAAGCCAGGGCTTTAGAATTATACATAGAACGAAGAGACCTAGGATCTCAGTGAAGGTTAGTGCAACAAATGAGCCACAGAAAACAACATTTGATGGAGTTGGAGATACTTTTATTTTTACACAATCTGGTGGATAGTCTACATAGTCCCCCACTCATTCCACTACTTCTCAGGAACAACAGGTGATTCAGACTAGTGCAACCAGTTAGAAGGACAAAGAAGATGATATCTTTCATGTCTTCAGTGAAATTAAGAAGAAGAATGAGGAATTGAAGCTGAACACTTATACTCAATTTCAGAAACACTCTTCTAGTTCTCAAGCTAGACTTATTTCAGTCTTTGACTCTAAAAAGGGTAAGATGCAGATGGCTTTCTTACAAGCTCAAATTCCATAGCCCAGGACTCCTGCACATTATCAAAAGCAATCCTCCTTTGAATTTAATGTAAAATATGTACATCCAATCGACCAAATTGAGATGCACAAACAGACTAGCCAAATGATTTCTTCCACTTTAACTCACACTGCCATGAGTTTGTCAAAGTTGCAAGTCACCTTGGCCAATACACAGTCGCAACTCAAGTTGGAAAAAGTTTCCTCATTGGAAAAAGACACCAAGATCAAATCTTTGGAAGATCTAGTGCTCAAGATGGGATATGATCCCTTCAATATAAATGTTGCAGAAGAACTTGTCAGGAAGAAAAATGATGAGCTCTCAACATTAAGGAAGTAGCTCAAACTGCCATCTTCTGAGGACCCAATGACCAAGGAGATTGAAGAAACTGAGACTCATAAATCTGAGATGATGAAGCTCATCATGGAACAAAATCTGCAAATAAAACAGATAGAATATCAAATGGAAAAATTGGTCAAAGAGAAAGAGGAAGCTATGAAAAGGGCTCAAATTCCAATGGATGTAGTTCCTCTTTCAGAAGTCTCTATAACCAGAGTTTCTACTTCAGGCACAACACCAACTACAGGTACATCATAAGGAGCTGAACAACTTGTAGAAGCTATTCAGAACTTGTCCATTTAGACAGTTGAAATTAAGAAGTTGTAGGATGAATTGAAGGAATTAAAACATATGAAAGCAGTTGAAGATAGTTCACATGCACCCAAGTTGCAGAGGACAAAAAGTCGAATTGAAGTTTTGCAGAAAGAAATCAAACAATCTTACCTTGGAAACAAACTATGGTTGGCAAAGGAGATTTTATGGGAAGAGATTACTGAATCAGTCAAGGATATGTGGCCATATATCAAGATAATCTTTTACCAAAAAGACTTGTTGGAGAAAGGTCAGGAAGCTATTGAAACTTTCTCCAAGGAAATTGAGGACATGCCAGAAGTTGCCACTGAGGTAATCAAGTTTTTGAATTCTAAATATAGCTACGAGCTTGAAGAATTAGGTATAAATGACAAGACAAAAACCATACTTGAAGTGAAGAAAATCATTACAAATAAAAATCTCATTCTTCAGTTGGAGGAAAAAGCAACAACATTAATGTCATAGTTCAAAGATTTTTCAGTAGGTTAGTGTTACAGATCCATTTGGGCACATCACTCCCATCATCCAGATCAGTGTTTTAGGGCTCATCAAACCCTAATTTCAGTTGCTACATGCCCTAAACAAGTCAACCTTTTGAATGCCTCCTTCCCATACAGTTTCATGGCCTGAAGACATCCTGAAATGACCTCTAGAGGGACCAACACAGTTAGGCCCATGCAAGGGTGCACTACAAAGCAGTTGAGTCCATGCCAGGGTGCTCTATAGAGCACTTAGGCCCTCTTTGACCTATGTTGGGCGATATTGAGTGAAATTCACATAGGGTTTGGGGAATATTCTTATCTTCTGGAGCCTTCTAGATGATTCCCACACTTATTATCTCCTATGAACTCGAAATTGGATGAGGAATAAGTTAAGATACATCCTATCCTCTCATCCCTTCCTCCATGGAACTAATTCTAAGTTTGAAAGGTCATTCAATTGATTCAGATTTAAACAGGAACACAACAAATTATAGAAATAACCATAAATACAGAGATGTAGTGGAAATAATACTTCATTTCATTACTGTAAAATACTGAAATATGCTTACAAACAGAAATGGAAATAAATCAGCTAGGGCGATGGTAGCTTATCTCTGAGAAGAGATGTGGCAGCTACATGCCTCTGAACTATGTTACAATGAGGCTCGAAGGCCTATTTTTTGTTGAGAAACAATGGAAAACCATAAAAATCCAAAAACCCTACCCTATAAGATGAAACGCCAAACTGTGGTCCTCGTTTGGGTATATTGGTACATCAACTTTCCGGGGTTGTAACTTTGGCACACGATCTCCATTTGACGCACACAATATCTCGTTAGAAAGATTTATCCAAGAACTACAACTTTGGGAAGAGAGAAATTGTCCATGGACCCATCTAGCTCCCAGTTTTCCCATAAAACATCTTTTAGGGCCTCAAAACAGCTCCGGAAGTTCAAGAAACGAAAAACTGCTAAAACTAGTAAATTGTGCTACAATTAAGGAAACTGAAAAGTTAAACTAAACAATGGTGGGGGTCCAAGTGGACTTGGCAGGTGGCCACCAATATCCACCTAGATCATTCCTCCCCCCTTAGGAAGCAACGATCTACATTGCATTGAGTTCCTCCATGAGATGAGGAAACTTTTGCTGAACTTGGTCCCTGGTGAGCCACTTGCCTTGGTGAAGGAGTTGGCCTACTTTGACAATTCGATACAGTTGTATATTCTGCTGGTGACTGTGCTTGATCTGTTTTGGATTGGCCATGAGCCGAATCTGTGTGAGTAGCTACAAATGGCATGGCCACATCAATGGGACATAGTGGCCGGAATCCCAAGCCCACTAAAAAAGGCTGTGTCCAGTTGAGCTGTGGAGAGCCTGGTTGTAGCTGTGCTAAACATAAGAGAGGCTCTCATCCCATGTGTGTGGACACTTTGAGTTGTACATGCATAGAATGTGTACTATCATCCTGTTCACAACCTCTGTTTGGCCATTAGTTTGAGGATTGAAGGTTGTAGACTTAGTGAGTTTGGTGTCCACCATTGACCAAAGGCTGGATCAAAATGTACTGAGGAATTTGCTGTCCCGATCTGAGATGATAGACTGTGGGATCCCAAAGTGTACCCATACTCATTCAAAGAAGAGTTTAGCAGTGGCTTTTGTTGTGATATTCTTCTTGTAGGCCGCCATAATGGCCATCTTCGAGAACCTGTCGACAACTACAAAAACACAGTTGTTTCCATGCTTAGTAGAAGGAAGGCCCGACATGTAATCCATGGAGATGGATTCCCAAGGTTGACTAGGGGTAGGCAGCGGGGTATAGAGGCCTTGATTCTTGATAGTCAGTTTGGCAATGGTGTAGGTAGTGCATGATCTGATGTACTTCCCGACATACTGCCGAAGATTCAGCCAATAGAAATACTTTTGCAGTACTACCACCATTTTCTCAACCCGGAAATGCCTAGCAGCCTGAGTGTAGTGTGCTTCCCAAATCATCTTGGCACGCTTGCTTGAAGGAACACAAAGGTGACCCAGGTGGCATAACAGGGCATCCTGGAGGTGAAAATATGGAAGATGATGACCCCCCAGAAGTGTCTAGTATGTGTGGCAGAATTCTGGGTCGCTTTTGTAGAGAAGTGGCCAATCAGAAGTCTCGTGCCTACAAGAGTTGAGCACGGTGGTTAACACCATGATTGGTGGTCGACTGAGGCAATCTGCAACATTATTGGTGCTACCCTTCTTATACTTGATATTCAAATTGAACTGTTGCAGGTATGTGGACCACTTATGATGGCGATCATTCTGCAATTTCCCTTGGGTCTGTATGAACTGCAGGGGTTGGTGGTCTGTGTGGATGACCCTTTCCTTCCCCAAAATGTAATGATTCCATTGTCAATATGCCTGCACAATGGAATACTGATCTCTTTGTCATAAGTGGGATACTTGTGAACTGTGTCTGAAAGTGTCTCACTATGATATGCCACTAGATGCTCATGTTGAGTAAGGACTACCCTAATAGCACAGTCATAGGCATCTGTCTTGACCTCAAATGGTTGTTGCGAGTCTAGTAATGCAAGAACTGGTGCCAAGTAGAGGCGATCTTTCAACTCTATGAATGCCTTTTTTTTAGACTTAGACCAAAAGAATTTTTCTTTCTCTCCTCCCTTGGTGACTTGACTCAAGGGCCAAGTGATATGAGAAAATCTCAACACGAACCTGCGGTAGAAGTTGGCAAGACCTAGAAAGCTTCGGAGCTCTGTTAGAGTGGTTGGAGATGGCCAATCTTGAATCACTTAGATCTTGGCTAGATCCACATGCACCCCCCGTTCATCAACAATGTATCCTAGATACTGAACCTAGGTCATGCCAAAAGTGCATTTCTCCAAATTGGCACAAAATTTGTGTTGCCACAGTGTTTGGAGAACCTGTCAGATGTGGTGGATGTGCTCTTCCCAACTCTAGTTGAAGATCAGGATTTCATCCAAGTATACCACTACAAAGGAGTTGGTGAATGGCCGCAAGATGTCATCCATTAGCCTCATGAAGGTTGCAGGAGCATTCGTCAATCCGAAAGGCATAACCAACCATTCGAAAAGGCCCTCCTTGTCTTTGAAGATAGTCTTCCACACATCAGAGGGTTCGATTGGTACCTAGTGATATCCTAACTTCAAATCGATCTTGCTGAAATATTTTTCCCCCTTCAGTTGGTCCAGGAGGTCATCAATCCGTGGGATCAGGTACCTATTATGGACAACGAACTTATTCATCACTTGATAGTCGATACAAAGTCTCTAAGTCCCATCCTTCTTCTGTACCAACATGATCGAGCTCCCACAAGGCGATGAACTCGGACAGATGTGACCTTTCTACAACAGCTCTTGAACCTACATCTTGATTTCATCATTCTCCAGAACGAGGTGCCGATAGATTGGTCCATTGGGTAGTGACACACCTGGGGTGAGATCGATGGAGTGCTTGACTTGACAGTGTAGAGGAACCCCTGCGGGGGAGGTGAAGATGTCCTCGTACTCCACCAAGACCTTGTCCATCTGTAGTTTTCATGTGGAGGGGCCCTATCTAGAGGTCGTGGCCACCGTCTTCTTCTTTCCTTGAGGGCATATCATCAAGAAAGCAAATTTCCTAGTTTTGGAAATGAGCTTACTGCATTGTTTTGCAGTAACCAAAGAGATGGCAGTAGGCGGTGCTACCTCCAGTATCCTGTACAACTTATTTCCCAAAGTATGGGCCTTGATTCATACATAGCATGTTGCTTCCACAAGTATGGTTGTCCTAATAATACATCACAAACATCAAGGGGAGAAACATCACACAATACCTCATCCGTGAAGGGCTTGTTGTTGTATGGATGGTGACATTGCTGGCTTACGCGAAGATCCCATCCTTGGTGAACCTACCCTATGGTGTACGGTTGTGGATGTGCTGTGGTCAGTAAGCCCAGCCGCTTTATGACCTCTACCAAAATGAGGTTCTTTTGGCTCCCATTGTTGACAAAGAACTATAGCGGGGAGCCCTTTACCCACATCTAGGAGTGGAAGAGACGCTCCTCCTCCTCTGGATCTTTGGGTTCCTCCTTCTAGATCTTTGTGGTGGCAACTGTGGCGTTGGGCTCCGAATCGATAATCGGCTTCCCTTTGTCATTACCCTTGTCGGGTTCTGACTTAGAGTTGGAACATGCATATGATTCTGAAACCCTTATCTCGGCCACCAGTGATTGCTTGGCCCGACACTCGTGTTGTGAGTGGAGCTCTTATGGAACTCACACCACTTTCCCATGTCCCTTTTCAGCTTCAAGGCACTGTTCTTTGCTTGCAACTTTGGCAAGTTGTCTTGGGCCGCCCCGCCTTGGCTTTGTCCTTTGTTCTGCGGTTTGGGGGCACCTTTGCCTTGCTTCAGATTCGCAAATCCAAAGTCTTGCCTCTTCTATTTAAACTTTTGCTCGACCTTGACGACATATTAGTATGTCGTGTTGAGTGAGGTGATGTTCAGGAATTCTATTTCCTCCTGGATGTACTTGTGCAAGAAGCCGTGGTATTTGAGTACCAAATGCTACTCTGAATCCTTGATACCCAACTTTGTGCGAAGGGTATGGAAAATATTGGTAAACTCTGGCATGTCTTGGTCCCTTCCCAGCTGCAATTGTTGTGTTTGTTGGGTTGTGTTATATTCTTTCCATGTAGTTAACAGGGGGTTTGAGGGGCACCCGTAACCCCACTTTATTGGATGCTTCAACATGTATAAATATGTATTATAACATTGAAAGGAACATAATGAAAAATCAAGCTGGTAGTCCAAGTTTTGGGATCTAGGGAAAAATCTCTGTGTATATGTGTTTTATGTGTTCTGCTCTCACATTATTTATTTTTTGTGTTTTAGAATTCATATGCAGGTAATCTCTGTTCGGGGGTTAAAACCTACATTTGGTATCAGAGTAGATTTGGCTTTAAGGGGACGCCTTTGTTGCTGAGGGGTTTTGCTCGGGCCTGTGGTAGACCTTGTTCAGTGGGAGATCTGTGAGATCGATTCTGGTGGTGAAAGAAGATGGCGAGCAGTGGAAAGATAGAGATTGAGAAATTTAATGGTCAAAGTTTTGAGTTGTGGAAACTCAAGATGGAGGCTCTGTTGGTGGATAAAGATCAGTGGATCGTGGTAGATCTGGGTACTAAACCAACGAGAGTGTTCGATGAAGAATGGAAGAAGTTGGATCAGAAGGAAAAGAGCACCATACGATTGTGTGTCTTGGATTCAGTGTTGCTGAATGTATCAGGCGAAGCTACAGCAAAGGCTTTGTGGGATAAGTTAGGGACTTTGTACCAATCTAAGTCTCTGGTGAATAAATTGTTCTTGTGGAAAAAGTTGTATAACTTGAGGATGAAAGATGGAGACTTGGCGACAGAGCATCTGAACGCATTTAATACTGTGGTAAGTCAGTTAGCATCTGTTGATATTAAAATTGCAGATGAAGATAAGTGCATCAGTTTGTTATGTTCTCTACCAAATTCGTGGGATAGTCTGGTTATTGCAATAGGTAGCAATGCAACTGCCTTGCAGTTTGATGAAATAGTCTCAGCCTTGCCAACGGAGGAGATGAGATGGAAAAATATGGAGAGCCAAAATGGTGATGCGTTGTTTGTATGAGGACGGTCCTAGAATAGAAACAAAAATAAGTCATCGAGTGGGAGATCTAAATCTAGAGGGAGATCTAAATCTCTAGGAAAACCTGTAAAGGTGGTGTGCTGGAAATGCGGAAAGGAAGGCCACTTCAAAAGGGACTGTAAATCTAAAGCTCCTGACAAAGGAAAGGGATCTGATGAGGCTCCTTCTGCAGAGGCAAAAACCACCTCAGATGAAGGTGGGGATGTGTACTTGGCTTCTTCAAGTACACATGTAGATCATGAGGCATGGTTGATTGACTCAGGTGCATCCTTTCACTTCACTCCCCATAGAGAGTGGTTCTATGAGTATGAGAAATATGATGGTGGTGATGTCTTCTTGGGGATGATAGGAAGGCTAGAATCATTTGTCGTGGAAAAGTAAAGTTGAAGCTGCAAGTTGGAAGGGTTAGAACACTTCCGGGTATTTTGCATATTCCTGCATTAGCCAGAAATCTGATTTCTGTTAGTAAGTTGGATGATGCAGGTGTAAAAAAAGTGTTCAAGAAGGATATCTACAAGATGGTTTGGGGAGAACTAGTATTGATGCAGGGATTTCGGATTGGAACTCTGTACAAGCTGCAAGGTAGCACTGTTGTTGATGGGTGCAACAGTTCCATGGTTCCTGAAAGTGGAGCAGAAAATCTAGTGGTCTCTGGAGAAAAGACCATGTTGTGGCATCAAAGGCTTGGACATATTGGAGAGAAGGGCCTTTGAATACTTCATGGTAAAGGTATGGTAGAAGGTATGAGTAATATCTCTCTAGATTTTGATTTCTGTGAAAATTGTGTATACAGGAAGCAGAATCAGGTGAGTTTCCCCTCTGATGGTAAGAGGGCGAAACATATATTAGAGCTTGTGCACAGTGATGTGTTTGGACCTGTGAAGGTTCCATCACTGGGTAAGTCTGTGTACTATGTATCATTTATAGATGACTTCTCAAGGAATACATGGATATATTTCCTTAAGAAGAAATTTGAAGTCTTTGATAGGTTTAAAGAATTTAAGGCTCTAGTGGAAAACCAGACAGAGAAGAAGATAAAGGTGCTGAGGACAGATAATGGTGGAGAGTTTTGCAGTAAGGAATTTGAAGAATTCTTCAAGTGTGGTATAGCACAACAGAAGACTACTCCATATACACCTCAGCAAAATGGAGTTACAAAAAGAATGAACAAGACATTGATGGAAAGGGCAAGAAGCATGCTCAGTGGTGCCGAGTTAGGACAGGAATTCTGGGCAGAGGCGGTGGATATTGCATGTTACCTGGTCAACAGGTCACCTTCATTAGCATTGGAGGATAAGACTCCACAAGAGGTATGGACTGGTAAGAAACCCTCCATTTCACATTTGAGGGTATTTGGATGTGATGCATATGTACATGTTCCAAAGGAGAAAAGAACAAAGTTGGATGGTAAATCTGAAAAGTGCATCTTTATTGGGTATAAGGATGGTTTAAAGGGTTACAAGCTTTGGAATCTAGTAACAAGGAAGGTTATGTACAGCCAAGATGTGGTGTTCAGAGAGGTGAAAGTTGTTATTAAAGATGAAGTCCAACCAAAGGAACCTGAGAAGATAGAGTTTGAGCTAAAGGAGGAAGAATTAGACTCTACAACAGAGGAGGAATCAGAAGATGAAGAGCCACAAACTCCGGCTGTGAGAAGATCAGTTCGAGAAAGAAGGTAGCCAAAAAAGTATAGTCCATCTGCTTTCTGTTCAAATTTTGCTTTGTCTATTACTGATGATGATCCCAGAACTGTGAAGGAAGCAGTGGATTCAAAGGATGGAAAACTCTGGAAAGAGGCCATGGTTGATGAAATGCTATCTTTGCACAAAAATGAGGCTTGGGATCTGGTGGAGTTGCCGGCTGGAAGGAAACCCATTGGCAGCAAATGGGTGCTCAAAAAGAAGACAAATGTAGAAGGAAAAGTGGAGAAATACAAAGCTTGGGTGGTAGCAAAAGGTTATTCCTAGGTGCCGGGAATTAATTTTGGTGATATTTTTTCTCCTGTTGCCAAGGTAACTTCTATTAGATTACTTTTATCTGTCGCTGTTGCTTTTGATTTTGAGGTAGAACAGATGGATGTGAGGACATAATTTCTTCACGAGGATCTGGAAGAGGAGATCTACATGAAACAACCTAAAGGCTTTGTGGTGAAGGGTATGAAAGAACTGGTATGTAAGTTAGAGAAGTCTCCATATGGGTTAAAACAGTCACCAAGGATGTGGTATCAGAAATTTGATACATTTATATGGGGACTTGGCTTCACCAGAAGCAAAGTAGATCACTGTGTGTATTTTAAATTAATTGGTGACTGTGTTATTTATCTGGTCTTTTATGTGGATGATATGTTGTTGGTTGGAAATGACAACGAAGTTATCCAAGATTTGAAGACCCAATTGTCCTCCAAATTCGACATGAAAGATCTTGGTGCTGCAAACTATATTTTGGGCATGGAAATTAAAAAAGATCGGGCAAATAGGAAGCTTTGGTTAAACCAGAGTAAGTATGTCGAGACAATATTGCAGAGGTTTAATATGCAGGATAGTAAATCGGTGAAGGTTCCCATTCCTGTAGGTGTGAGGTTATCTGCTGAACAGTGTCCCAAGACACAAGAAGAGGAAGAGGACATGTCCCATGTTCCATATGCAAGTGCAGTCGGTAGCCTGATGTATGCAATGGTCTGTACTAGACCAGATATTGCACATGCAGTGGGAGTATTGAGCAGGTTTAAGTCAAAACCAGGGAAGGAGCACTGGACAGCAGTGAAGCAGATTTTCAGGTATTTGCGTGGCACTAGTGATTATGGTTTGTGCTACCAAGGAAGACCAGGATTGGACAGAGTGTTGGATATTCATGGCTTTGTTGATGCAGACTTGGCTGGAGATCTAGATCAGAGAAGATCTACAAGTGGGTATGTGTTTAAACTATTTGGAGGTGCAGTTAGTTGGATGAGTAAGAAACAATCTATAGTGGCACTGTCAACTACAGAGGCAGAATACATGGCAGCCACTCATGCAATCAAGGAAGCAGTTTGTTTGCAGAGATTGTGTTCAAGTATGGGGTTAGTACAGGAAGCTATAAGGATAGACTGTGACAGCCAAAGTGCAATTTTCTTGGCAAATAATCCCGCATATCATTCAAAGACAAAGCACATTGATGTTCAGTATCACTTTGTGAGGGATATGATAGAAGATAAAAAGGTGTTGCTGGTAAAGGTGGACACTTTGAGGAATGCTGCAGATCCATTGACAAAATCTGTGAGCTCTGAGAAGTTCTCTTGGTGTAGAGAGACAATGGGCATTTCAGGGCTGGAAAAATGACTAAGCTCTCTTGTGGCCCCCTATGGAAAGAAAACAACAAGTGGGAGAATGTTGGGTTTGTTGGGTTGTGTTATATTCTTTCCACGTAGTTAACAGGGAGTTTGAGGGGCACCCATAACCCCACTTTATGGGGTCCGGGGCAGTGCCTCGGAAAAATATGGTTTTGGACCCTATGTTAGGTTGGGCAGACCCAGCTATGGTTTTGTGAATGATTTTCCCACATGTTTTTTGGACGTGGTGGTTTTCGGTCCATGGTATTGGTTGCTTTGGCATGTATAAATATGTATTATAACATTGAAAGGAACATAATGAAAAATCAAGCTGGTAATCCCGGTTTTGGGATCCAGGGGAAAATCTCTGTGTATATGTGTTTTATGTGTTCTTCTCTTGCATTATTTATTTTCTGTGTTTTAGAATTCGTATGCAGGTAATCTCTGTACGGGGTTAAAACCTACAACAGTGTGGTCCACTTTATGTATTAATCCTCATAGCTTCTAACAGGGTAGTATTGCTCCTTGATGGCATCCTGGAATGAATTCCAAGTGGGTGTAGCTGAAAATAGTGAGCCCGTACTTTCATCCTTCTGCTAGCAATAGGTTTCCCACCAGTCCTTGACGTGGGGGGCTGTTTTGAGAAGAGCGAAAATAATCTTTTCCTGACTAGAAAAATCATGAACAAAAAAATACCTTTCTAGCAGATTTAACCATTTATCTATGGCATTTGTGTCTATTTTACCCTCGAAGATGGGGATTTCAAAATTAACTTGTACCTTAAAGGGTGTGGCATTTCCAGAGTAGCTTTTGGAAGCTGATGTGTTGCCTCTGGGTAGTCGCTGAAGGATCTGGGCAAATCTATCCATCATTACGTTCCTTTGCCGCTCGAGGGCTTCTTCGAGTAAGATTTTGATCGGATATCCTACCCCCTCATCTTTCTTTTCATCAACCATGGGAGGTTGACAAGACTTATGAGGCTAATCTTGTAAAGGTTCGACCAGTTCAAGTCCTTAGTCCTTATATCCCGACCTTGTTGGGGACAAGCAAAGAAAAACAGAGAAAAAGCAAACCGCTCTGATGCCACCGATCCAGATTTAAGTAGGAATGCAACAAATTACATAAATAACCATAAATACAAAGATGCAGTAGAAATAATACTTCATTTCATTACTGTAAAATAGTGAAATATGCTTACAAACAAAAATGGAAATAAACCAGCTAGGGCGATGGTAGCTTATCTCTGAGAAGAGATGTGGTGGCTACATGCCTCTGAACTGTGTTACAATGAGGCTCAAAGGCCTATTTATTGTTGAGAAACAATGGAAAATCCTAAACATCCAAAAACCTAACCCTAGAAGATGAAACGCCAAACTGTGGGCCCCGTTTGGGTAAATTGGTACAAAGATCTATTCAAGAAAGATCTATTCAAGAACTACAACTTTGGAAAGAGCAACATCAATCCATGGTCCCATGTGGCTCCCAGTTTTCCAAAAAAAGGTTGTTTAGGGCCTCAAAACGGCTCCGGAAGTTCAGGACCTAAAAAACTACTAAAAATAGTAAACTGTGCTACAATTAAGAAAACTGAAAAGTTGAAAGAAACAATGGTGGGGGTCAAAGTCAGCTTGGTAGGTGGCCACCAATATCCACCTGGATCTTCAATTACCTCATTGATGGCAAAACCTCCTCCATCTGCCTATAAATTGAGCACTCATCTAAGTGACTAGGGGCTAGAATTTGATGAATTGTAAGGAGATAATGTTAGTTTGAGATTTGAGACTGTTGTTAGTGTCATTATGCTGTCGGAATGCGATGCTTATTATGTGATGTGGATGGAACCAAAGCTGGAAGAGTGACTTCGAATCAAGCTTCATGGTTGTAATTCTTCCTTCTATTCAGTAAAGTATTTACACCTCTTTCCATATACTTATCTTGATATATGAATCCTTATATGTGTGAACGTATCTGATTCCATTTACTTGTAATCAATAGATCTTTTGCTTTGATTGGTTCTTTGTGTTCTGTTGATGTTTACAGGTACTTCTCAAGCGTATTAAGTACGGGAAGGAGCAACGAGGCTGATACAAAGGAGACAAGAGGAAAGCAAAAGTACAAGTAGGTCCTCTCATTCTCTTTATCTTATCTATTGTTTATAGGAAAAGGTTAAAGTTCTTTAAACTGTTGTTCTAGATATGGCTACTTATCTAGGGAACTAGTATTTATCTGTAGATACCAAATTATTCAAAAAAAATTGGCAACTCCACTAGGGAACGATCATTGTTCTAAGTAGCTTATCCACATCCGAGGACACCCTAGTAGACTTTACCTGCTGTTATTGATCTTATTTCAACCCTTTTGAAGTTTTTTGGTCAAAATTTGCACTAGAATGCCTACTTTAGGAATGTGCTGGAATCAGTGCACCCTTGGTCAGGGTACAGTGTGCTGATCAGTGCACTGTCCCCCATTTAGACCTGTGGTGATCCACCTTAGGCCAAATTTTCACCTTTGGATTGGGTTTTTTCACCAAATTTCCTTCTGTTTCTGCTTGCTGAATGATCAATGAATGTTATGTCTCTAAAATCAACATTGTATTTCCTTTCCTAGCCCTACTTTGGCCTTGATTATTTAGCGTTTCATAAATGATTTCTTTATCATTACCAATTCATTGTCAAAGTTAGTTTATAGTCGATTAATCTTTGTTCAAAAGAAAGTGTCATAAAAGTCTTCATTTATTTCGAAACGGAACTGTTGTAAAGTATTCGTTCTTGCAAAAAAATTGATTTATTGTATGTGCATTAGTTTCCTTTTGTTCATTTCAACATTGAGGGAATTAAAAAGAAAAACTTGCATTTTGCATATTGTATTTTGTGAATGCTTCATAGGAATAGCTAGGGAAATTGCATTAGGTGTGCTTTTTGCTCTTTGTCAAAGATTTGATCGCTCTAGCCCTTACTAGCTACGGTTTTCATTATTAATTGAATGAAACAATGTTTCTCATGTTAGTTTCATTGTAGGAATTGCAAACATACATCCACATGGTGTACCTTGAAAGGAAAATTGTTAAGAAGATCAACTTAAAATTCATCTAAATTAACCTAATGGAGCATTGTCACCTAACACGAAATGTTTAGAGTTTCTAGGCTAGAAACGTGTTCCGACTTCGTAAAACATAACAGTTGTTGCTAACTTGTCTGCGATAAATTCTGAGTGTGATACTTCATTCCAAATACGTGAGTATATTGTAGCTAATCCACGTACCTTCAGGTATATAGGGTGGTGTTACAGTATGTAAAGTATATGGGAATGCTCTCACTGTGTGGTTTCGCATTAGACAATGCTAATATGGATTTGGCCTCCATGTACTTTCGGGTATATATGGGAGGACAAAACTAGGTTTCTATCCATCCTTAGGTAACCGAGTCGGACGCCTTGTACATTGTGATACACCGAACACAACATTCGGGGAGATTGCCTGCCCATATTTCTCGGTTCGCCGTGAGGTATTCTGTAGTTCACAGTTGCTTGGCAATCCTTTTTCCTCGATCATCCATCTTTTGTTTTGTTATGTTATTTTGATTAAAACAAAATTAATTGACCATGGATAAGATCCTCCATGCTCGCTCCTTAGTTGATCTTAGGTTGAGACATATGATGACAAATCTGGAGTCCACCAATCAAGGAATTCCTTTTGATGGGAATCCTAGTCCTTTTCCTCCTTTCGGAAATATTGATGCTCCTTATATGGCTACATTGTCCCCTCCAGGACTTACCATTGGCTTGCTAGTATGGTTGTTTTCAACCTCCTTGGTTCAAAATGTCGTGATTTCTCTGCAAGCAAGTACTCCTCCAACTGGAGAAAATCAACCTCCAGTTGATCCCAAAGTTGACCCTTTGCCTTCTTCCTCGTTTGTTTCTTCCTCCCATTCTTCCTCTTCATTTGGTGAAAGTATTGGTACTAGTAACTAGGTGGCTAAGAAGAAGAAGAAAGGGAAGAAGAAGAAGAAGAAGAAGAAGAAGAAGAAAATTCAGCAGGGGGGCAACCAAGCAACCATTGCTTTGAATGCAACTTCTGATGAGAAACCGTCTGATAAGCCTCATAAAGTTCGATATCCATGCAAACCTTGTATGGGAGACCATCTTCTTCAAAATTGTCCTGACATTACTCAGATCTTAGAAGAATGGACCTCTCATTCACATCATCCTATGTCATCAAATTCTAGAGATCATGCTGGTGACACACCATCAACTAGTGGTAGTAAAGTTCATGGAAAGAAGGGTAAAGTTAAGTTTCCCTATAGGTTATGTGAAGGGAATCACCCCATTCACCTTTGTCCCTATCTGGATGAAGCCAAAAAAGTGTTGGATAACTATCCTGCTTCACCGCAACGACTTCCATCTGGTTATAGGAGACTCTCCCTTAATCCTTCACTAGTTGATAAAGTGACTGACCCAAATCAATTGTCGGTCAAACCCACTCTCTCTGAATGTGAATCCCATGAGTCTACACTTGACCAATCATAGGTCGAGGAAACAGTTGACCCAATTTCACCTTCAGTTAATCATACCTTTCCCGTAGAGAGTGAGTATGATACCACTCAGGTTCTTTTTGTTTCTTTAGATTCCAATGAGCTTGGGGGCAATCCTTCTGTTCCATTAAGACAGGAGGAAAATCCTCCTGTTCTTGTAACTCAAGGGGGTAATTCTCCCATTCTTACAGTACCCCCTCCAAGTAGTCTGGTCACTTCCTTTGATTGGAATCGACTAGTAAGATGTCATCTTCCTTATTATGTGCCTTTCCAGATCATAATACATGTTTGTAATATGGTTGTACCTAGCACTATTACAGATGAAGGTGCATCAATGAGTATCCTTTCCTCTACTGCCTGGCAAGAACTCGGTTCGCCACCACTTGTGCCAATTACCCAGAATCTGTTAGCTTTTAACATAGGAACCAGTCAACCATTAGGGATCCTTCCTTAGTTACCTATTACTTTGGGAGGAATTTCTTTTTATCTCAATGGGATGGTAGTCCAAGGCCCTTTAGATTACAATTTACTTCTTGGGTGTGACTATGTTTATGAGATGGGATCTATTGTTTCAACACTCTTTCGAGTGATGTGTTTCCTGCATGGAGGCAAAATTTTCACCATTGACCAGCTTTCATTTCCCAGTCCAAATATGGCTTCCAATCAACCATCTTCCCTAAATGGTCCTTTTATCCCAATGGTATCTTCCCCACCATGGGTTAATTATGTGGCAACCCATTCTATGCCTACGTTGATGGATGATCAATTCTGTGATGTTGTACATTATGTAATGGGGGCATTGGAACCAGATCTCTCGTTCTAGATCATTACTCTCCCATCTGAAGAGAACCTCTTGGAAGTCTTCATCTCTTATGGGTCATGAACAAGGAATAGAAGGATAGTTCCTGGTCTTGTGTCAACCTCATTAAAAAAATGAAATAAGGAATATGAGCATAGTTCCTTGTCTTGTGTCAAGCTCGTTAAAAAATGAAATAAGGAATATGAGGATAGTTCTTGGTCTTGTGTCAACCTTGTTAAAAAATGAAACAAAGGGTATGAGCAAAGTTCCTTGTCTTGTGTCAAGCTCGTTAAAAAATGAAACAAGGAATATGAGGATAGTTCCTGGTCTTGTGTCAACCTTGTTAAAAAATGAAACAAGTTCTAATTTGAGTCTTTGATTAGATCTCGTAAAATCCCAGTCGAGTCTTTCACTTGATCTCGTAAATGAACCTTCATTCCATCCACCTGATAGCCACGAGTAGTCTACTTAGTTGAATGCAATGAAGCTTGGGGGCATGCACCTAGAATCAAGTCATCATGTTGGGGGCATGTAAATTGGTTTTCAAGCAAAGTTTTTCCTCATTTCAAGCTTGTGTAAAAATGAAACTAGTTTCAAGCAAAGGTTTTCCTCGTTTCAAGCTTGTGTAAAAATGAAACCAGTTTCAAGCATAGTTTTTTGTTTCAAGCTTGTGTAAACATGAAACTAAATCCAAGCATAGTTCCCTATGGTTCAAGCTTGTGTAAAAATGAACCCATCTGCATTTTAACCCTCGTGATTTCCATTCTATTAGCCTCTTCCATCATATGAGCCTTGGTTTTTCTCCTTCCATCGTCACTATCTGCTTGGTCGATCATATGCTTTCACTTGGTCATTTTACCCTTTCTGAGGAAGAGTTGCAATGAGTGGTATTATTAGCCAGCCTCTTCACATAAATCAACTTGTTTTGAGAAGTTCCAACATCACCAAAACCAGTTGCTATCCTAGACACCACTCATTCGTCAAAACTGAGTCCTCTTTAAGCCCTTTTCAGACTCTCGAAATATGAAAAGATTGCTGAGATCTTGTCCTTTTTAGATCGTTAATGGATTGGAAATGACATCTACTCAGTCTAAGTTTAACCCTTTACCAGACTAAGATCGATTATTTATGAAAAAGGAATACGTTGATCAAACATGGTCAATAAGTTCTCTCTTGTATTGTTTTATGCTTTTTCGGGCTTAAGAGACAATAATACGAAAAATAACTTGTGGAGTTTTCTTTTTGTCCCTTTTAAAACTCTCTAAACATGAAAAGGAACGAGTTATCTTTGTCGTTAAACTCGTTAAAACATCAAATAGTGACAAACTTGTCCATCTAGACAAGATCGAGTTTCACCTTCGCTAGACTCGTTAAAACATCACATAGAGATGGATTCACCCAAAGGGTGGAATTATATAACAAGCATATGTTATCCTCCTCAAGCTTGATAAAAAATAAAGAGGTACTGGTCAGCAATGATTGGGGAAAATGGGAAAAATGGTAAAACCACTTTATGGTAGTAGGTCGCTCTTGAACATGATACTTTCACTTCATCACTATGACTACTTGGGTTGGGTTATCAGTTTGATGGTTGTTATATTGTTGGTCTATCATACCATCCATCACTTTCTTTTGGGTTGATGCTACTAATTCATTTCAGTGTCACTGACATGTTCAAGAGAAGTCATCCAATTAAAATTCATCCTTTGCAATACCATAAACCTTCATTTTCATGACTGCCATTCCTGAACCTTGTGTTGTCAGTCAAATTCCGTCTCCAAAATCATTACACTCATTTCGTGTCATTGATGTGGGATACATCAAGGCCCTCCTGCGATGAATTGCTTCTTGTCGACATTAGCACATTATCCAAGAAGTTGACTTAGAAACACCCCTTCAGTACCTTGGGGCTTGCATACATCAAGGAAAAGTTTCTTGCTTCTAGTGATAGGTTGACATCACTGGCCTTTAACCAAAAGACTTTTTATGGCATTCAACATCAAAAAATCTATTCACACCATGCAGAATTTACTGCAGTACCTTGAGGATCATTATCATTATCGGTTATTTCTCTCGCGTCTGTTAACGGCTTACATCATTGGCTGGTAATTAGACGGTGTCTTCCCATGTTCGACTTCAGATCACATACTCACATGGTTAGACTCATACTTGAGCGAATGATTGGACGAGATAGAAGACCCCGGATCTATTTTCATCCATTCGGGCTGCGATTCCAAGAAATGTACCAAATCATTCATATAATGGTTTTACATTGATGGTCAGTTTGATCACGGGTCTATATTTATAGATGACTGTCTATGTACTTGTAATGAAATTTTATATGCTCAGCATGGGTATGCCTTCCCTCAACAATTCATGAGAAAAAATCAAAATGTCATGATATTATGTATTGTAATCGATGTAGGTCACCAACCACTTCTGACCTCCTCATCACATCGTAAAGCATTTCACTCAACATTAACATTTTTTCAACTTCATGCTTTAGGGGGCAGCTGTTACAGATCCATTTGGGCACATCACTCCCATCATCCAGATCAGTGTTTTAGGGCTCATCAAACCCTAATTTCAGTTTCCTCCTTCCCAGACAGTTTCATGGCCTGAAGACATCCTGAAATGACCTTTAGAGGGACCAGCGTAGTTAGGTCCATGCAAGGGTGCGTTGTAGAGTAGTTGAGTCCATGCCAAAGTGATTTGCAGAGCACTTAGGCCCTCTTTGACCTGCGCTAGGCGAGATTGAGCGAAATTCACACAGGGTTTGGTGAATATTCTTATCTTTTGGAGCCTTCTAGATGATTCCCACACTTATAATCTCCTATGAGTTCGAAAATGGATGAGGAATGAGTTAAGAGACATCCTATGCTCTCATGCCTTCCTCCATGGAACTAATTCTAAGTTTGGAAGGCCATTCAATACCCTCATTGATGAAAAAACCTCCTCCATCTTCTTATAGATTAAGCACTCATCTAAGTGATCAGGGGTTGGACTTGGATGAATTGTAAGAAGATAATGTTAGTTTGAGATTTGAGACTATTGTAAGTGTTTTTATGCTACCGGAATGTCATTCTTATTATGTGATGTGGATGGAACCAAATCTGGAAGAGTGACTTCAAATCAGGCTTCATGGTTGTAATTCTTCCTTCTATTCAATAAATTATTTACACCCTTTTATCTTGATATATGAGTTCTTATATGTGTGAATGTATACTTGTAATAAATAGATCTTTTGCTTTGATTGGGTCTTCGACTTCTGTTGATGTTTACAGGTACTTCTAAAGCGTGTTAAGTACAGGAAGGAGCGACGGGACCGATACAAAGGAGACAAGAGGAAATCGAAAGTACAAGTAGGTCCTCTCATTCTCTTTGTCTTATCTATTGTTTATAGAAAAAGGTTAAAGTGGTTTAAACTATTGTTCTAGATATGGCTACTTATCTAGGGAATTAGTATTTATCCATAGATACCAAATTCTTCATAACAATTAGAACCCTTGACCAGCAAGGGTTTGCCCTCTATGCTTGTGATAAACAACAAATTAATGGCCATTGAAGATTATGTTCGAAAGCTTACAGAGGTAGGTACCAATGCAGCTTCAGTTTCAAACATAAGAGGTGGAGGAACACCAATGGTTGTGCTGAATGCACTCAGAGATGCCTTTTTCATTCTAAATGAAATCATACATATATTTCCAGTAAAACCTACTTTTACTAAGTATATAGAAATGGATGAAGTTTACCGAAGAGTAACTAAGTTATCTATACCAGATAAGAAATGTTGGGAACAATTAACTGATTTACTTGACTGAAAAGAGGATCAAACAACATTTAGTGTTTCTAGGAATAGGTCATCAATAGTTCAACAATTTTCAGCTTTTCCAGGAACAGTCATCAACAGCTCAACACTAAAATAGTGACAGATCGACTATCAGTTTATATTCCTGATTTTGCATTGATCTATTTTGTAAATTTCTTTAAGATGTTATCTTAGCTTTAAGATTGTATAAATAACTCCCTTCCATGATTTATTAAGGGTTGCACCCTTGAAAGAAACATTTGTAAGCATTAAATGTACTTGGCCTTTTCTGAATCATTAATACAAAAGCAAAGGGTTATGAGTTTTGATACAGTTTTGTGTTCCATGTAAGTCTTCTAGTTTTTATTTACTGTGTTCTTTGTTCATATTCTTAAGTTTTACAAAGATAAACAGGTAGGATTAATTGTCTTTCAATTTACTCCTATAAGCTTCTGAAGTGATCACCTTTAAAGATAATGAATTATATAAACTGTTTGTTTAATTAATTCCCTCTAAATCATAAAATCATGAACATCTTTTGTAATCTTAGGCATATTCTGTTAAACTTTTTGAGCATTGTTTTAAGGTTTTCTTACTTATGATTATTTAATTTTCTATTCGAAAATTATAATAGTCAAATCATCTTTTAGTTTTTGCTCATCACTAAACAAGCTATATCAATGTGTGGATTTTAATAGCAGACCTCTGTATAAATATTAATACTATTCAAAAGGTTAGTTATGACTGTTTTAATTCTGTTTCATATAGTGGTCCTACAAAATTAAAGCAAAACCCCCCAAAACAAATATCTTAGATGCCTTGGCATGATAGCTGACCATTATCATCTTGGAGATACAACATCAATCTAGCACCGTTGCCAGGGACTTGAATTTCATTAAGTTTTCCTAGGTCAATGATATAATTCCTATTCCTTTAAGGTGACTAAAGGTCTAGATAGGTCAAAATCCTTCACTTGGAAACTCCATTGTACCAAACTGGCACCTTTTAAGCACACTAGATCCCATTCTGAATCCGACATAGTTAGTCCTCTGTCAGATCTAGAAAGACTTGTGAGAAAGGCCAGTTCTAGAAGAAGACATCAACCATCTTCTTCTACTTCAGCCTTGTAGTTTGAAGATATATTACATTTTTATCCCTATAGTAACATTCCATCCAATCCAGAGTACACTCACTTATCACCAAGGGTTGCTGAACTCTTGGATAGGGGAGTTGATTTCAAGTCAGCTTTCCTTATTCATTCACTTGAATCTCATCTTGAATGTCCACTTCCACCAGGATCACCTAAATCTGAGTCTGACCTGGGTGTTCATTTACCTGAATACAAACCTACAGACTTTATATCCCCCACAACTTATTCATTTCATTCCACCTCTGAACAACCTGAATCCTCTACTTCTAAACAACTTGAAGGGACCTTTGTTATATATTCAAATCCACTCTTTGAAACTAAAGAGGATATTCATTCTCAGGTCCACAAGTTGGTTATTAAGACTCCTTTAAAATCATTTAGGACATATCCACCTTCTTTATCTCCTCCTTCTTCACCCCCACATAGTAATTCACCCCTACTATCACCATCTTCCTCTTCTCTATCATCATATTCACAAATATCTCATACATCATCTTCTACTATCACATTCCAACCTATTGTATAGGCAAGATATGAAGCTTTAGCTTTACCTCCAATCCTTGATGCCTTCCCTAATGGATAATTAAAACACCTTCCTAGATATAATGGAGAAACTGGTCCATCAGTTGAGGACCATCTTCAAGCCTTTCTAGAATTTGCAGATAACATGAACATAGAACAAGAAAATGTTTACATGAGATTGTTTGTTTAGTCCCTTGAGGGAAATGTGAGGACTTGGTTTAGGCAGCTACCTACAAATTCCATTAGAAACTGGGAATAGCTAACAAATATATTCAAAAATAAATGTGAAGTGAAGAAAGATGCTCTTTACTTTTTGACTGAGTTTGAAGAACTTAAAAGAAACTTTGGTGAACATGTCTCTAATTTTATCAAAAGGTTCAACAAAATTTATCATAAGATGCCCCCTGATTGCAAACCACCTGTAGCAGCAGCTAAGTCTAGGTTTTCAAAAGCTTTTGAAGATGATTTTTCTATGATGTTAAGAGAGAACTTCAAGAACTCTTGAAGATATGAAAACTAATGCTATAGAGGTGAAAGAAAATAGGGTTTCCTCGGCCACTTTAAAATCTAAAGAGGAAAAGGCCCAAAGAAAACTTAAATCGATTCAAGAGGCCTCTACTCCTCTAATACTAAAACTGAAGATTCCAAAATAGATGAGATAACTTCACTTCTTAGAAATCTATCTAATAGAATTTCCAAGATTGAAACTCAACCTAGAACAATTCAACAAATGGTCACTCGACCCCAAAATCAAAATCAAGGTCAATACAAAAGAAATCCACCATTAAAAATTCTTCAAAGGCCTAGTAATGATCAGCATGCTCCAACTCCTTTACTGATAGATGATAAACAACCTGATGACAATACTATGACTATCACTAAAGATATTAACAATATGGATACCTCTTCTAGTCAGACTACTATTATTCCTCTCTCTCAACAAAAACAGGTTCAAGAAGATCAAGATTCCTCACAGGTTTCCAAATACCATGCCTTCTCTGAATTCCTGATTGTAGAGCTGAACAAAAGATATGATCTTAGGCCTAGACTTGCTCCTAGAAGACCTCCTAAAGAACCTCCAACAATTGAACTTCGTACCAAAGTCATTGAAACTCAGACATCTATTATTCGACCAGTAAATCAGTCAACTGATACTGCTCAAATTGAAAAAACTGTTTTAACTGCATTTAATGTTGAAAAGGAGTTAGAAAGAGTTAAAATTCCTATACCACTTTCAGAACTTTCCAAAAATCCTAGATATAAAAATCAAGTATCCAAAGGGATAAAAAAACACCTTGGTTGATGCTAAAAGTGATATTATTAGTCTTCAAGATGAAAAACTAGTAGTTGTCTTTGGTCCTAGCTTATTTATGGTAGATGAAATAGTACCCCCTTTCTATGTGACTCTTAAAACAAATAATTCCATGCTATACAATTGTATGCTTGCTTCTAGAGCATCACATAATCTCATGCCAAAAACTATCATGGATCATTTAAATCTCGACATAACTAGATCCTGTCATGATTTGCACACCTATGATTCCAAAATGGTGCCTTGTCTAGGATTGATCTAGGATTTAGTAGTCACTCTCACCCAAATCCCAGTAAAAAGTGTAGTGTTAGATATAGTTGTCACATATATCCCTCCTAAATTTGGAATGCTCCTTTCAAGGTCTTGCTGTGCCAAATTAGGGGGAACTCTTCATATGGACATGTCTTATGCCACTATTCTAGTTTACGGGGGAGAACAACTAAGGCTGTATAGAGAGGTAAGATTTGTGTACACTGTTTGCAAAATAGATCAACCAAGGAACCATCCCATTTATGAAATTGATCAATAATTTGGTTGTTTTCAACTCTCTTCAAACCAAACACATGAAACTCAAGTAAAAATTGAAGATGTAATTGGAAGACCTGTACCAAATTAGACTGATGTTTGGAAGCTATTCTTTGATGGTTCCTGTAAAAAGGATGGAGCAGGAGATGGGGTAGTATTAATCTCACCAGAAAAATAAAACATTACCCAATCATGTTGATCCAAAATGGATTTAGTTTTGCCTCTAGATCGAAGTCTTCAAATATAGGTGAAAGTGGGCTCACGTTGAAGTGCTCGTTAATACAAATCCAATGGTGCAAATAGCATGTAAATCCGAGTCTGGATGAAGAAATTAGAGCCAATCAAAGATTTAGGTCAACGATCAATGCCTACATCAGTAGGACACGTGGCAACCCGGGAAGAAGTCACAGGTTCTGGATGATGTCAGTGCAGAAGGTGATGTGGAAATTTGTGATTGGTTCATACAACAGGCGATTGGATCAGTCCGATCAATGAACGAGAGCAGAGATCATCTGAATCAGAGGAGATCGATGCATATAGTGTCAAGACATGCAAGCAGGTTAACCTTGAAAATGGATGCGATATGGTTATTCAAAAGAAGTTTAACTTCTTTGAGTTCCGGCAGGAAAGTGGTAAGTGGTATATCGCGCGCCTTAAAGGCTAGAAATGGTTTTTCAAAAATTCACACAATTCCACTCAACGGTTGACACGTAGCACACCAAAACAACTTTTCTCACGTGCTTTTAGAGTCTTAATCATCGAGCTAGTGGGACCATGATATTGCGCGACAGCCGTAGGATTAAGCAGGATGAATCAACGGTGGAGATCAGCCAAGTCATTGGATCACGCGGGGAACGCGATAATCGTTGGATCGCTTGGTATCGGGATCTGCATCGGGAAAAGGCCGAATGGACGGGGTCAACCCCATGCCCACTGGTCCTCTGGTTTATCCATTGATTTTAATGTTATCTTATTATTCCACGTTCACCATAGTTTGTAACTATACATGGTATATTAATACCATATCACCAAAAAATATGACTAGTGTGGTTTTGAACCATTCTAGGGGGTCTGGAGGTCATAGTGGCCAAATACAGTCGAGTTTATACTCGTTTTGACTCGAAAACTCGAGCTGAACACAGTGGTGAGTTCCATTTTCGTATTTGAGACTCTGTTTTTGAGCTCATACCTGTAACAACAATTTGAAGACATAATAAAGAGGTCAGCACTGGAAGCGAAAGGACCAAGAGACGTAGCTAGGAAGTCTAGTGAACTCCTTTATTAAATTTGGCTGTGTTGATATGTTTGAATGTGTTTTTCAAATTGTTTATGCATTTATGTTATTTGAAATATTTTCGATCCGTTGCACTAAGTAACATAGGCAACTTCACACATAGTCTATAATACCTTTTTCATTAACGGATCAAGTGGTATCAAAGCTCAAGGTTTTTAAGGTTGACAAGTTTGTGTGGAGATTTGAATGCTTACTAGGTTGAGGCTCAGACGAGGTGAAGGTGAACTTGTTGAGGTGAATCCAGAGATTGGAAGGGTCTTTTCACAAAGAAGGATGGCAGATGAAACTCCACTTGGATCAGAATCCCAATTCTTGGATAGTTTCATGACGATACGTGCAATGGTGGAAGAGATGTATAATGAGTTTAAAAAGGGTAAAGGTGAAGGCACTTCATCACCTAAACCAGACAAAGGAGCAGAGGAACCTTTTCTTTTTGTTCCTCCAGATAAAGAAGATAAAGGAAAAGGAGGAATTCTTCCTCCACCATCTCCTCCATCATCACCATCATCGTCATCATCATCGTCTTCTTCTCATAAGACTAGTTCTTCTAAAAAGAAAAAGAAGAAATCCTCTTTGATCAAATTAGATGTAAAATTTGATTTGCCAATTTATGATGGAGAACTTAACGCTGAAAATATTGATAATTGGATAAGACAAATTGACGTATATTGTAGGGTGCAGAAAGTTGATTCAGAAAGGAAGAAGATCCAACTTGCTAGCCTTTGACTTGGAGGAACCACACTTGTATGGTGGGAAGGAAAGACATAAGAAGATCTCCAAAAACATGGTAAAATCATTTCAACTTGGAATGAATTTGTTTTTGCTATTAAAAAGCAATTTTATCCTTTAGCTTATATGAAATAGGCAATCATGAGTTAGAAAACACTACGTCAATTAAAAGGTCAAAGTGTTCAAAGTTATACTCAGGAATTCCGTAAGAGAGCTTTAACATTATGCATATCATTGGACTCACCAGAGACATTGTTGAAATACATAGGTGGTCTTCATAGTTATTTGAGGCATATTGTACTTATGTTTAATCCAACTAGCCTAGATGATGCATCAGTGCAAGCAACTCATCTAGAAGCTAGAGGTAAAAATGTAACCCAAGATGTTGGGAAATCATCCAAACCTATTGAAAGCAAGAGTAAAGGCAAGAAGAAACTGAAATGGAAGGAGAGGAAAACAAACACTGTGAAGAAGGATAAACCTTCATGCACTCATTGTAAGAAGGAAGGACATGATGAGGCACATTGCTGGTCTTTGCATCCAGAATTAAAGCCTAAGAAGTTCGGGAGTAAAGAGAGAAAGAATGTTGCTGCTATTCAAAAGGACTTGGGATCAGACTCAGGTGACGAGACAATAGTTACAACTACAGGTATAAAAGGTAAAGATTATAAAGAATATACAAGTACTTCTTCGCATTATGTTAATAATGATAATGATGAGAGGAAAAGAAATGAGCTATTTCATATTAGAGTCATTTCCAAGCATACTAAAATTGATACTTTATTTGATAGTGGGTGACAAGTTAATTTGATTTCTGAAGCAATTGTAAAGAAGTTGGGTATAGAAACAAAACCTCATAAAGAGCCATATCCATTAGGTTGGGTGTGTGATAAAACTAAGCTACAAGTTACGAAACAATGTAAACTTCGTTTTACTATTGGGTCAAAGTTTGTAAATGAGGTTGAGTTAGACAAAGTCCCATTAGACATAGGTGGAATTGTATTAGGAAGTCCATACTTGTACGATAGAAATGTTATCTTCTATCGAATTGAAACTAAGTATCAACTTACCAAGGATGGAATTGAATATATTGTAAGGGTTCATAAACTCAAAGATAATTTCTCTCTCATAAATTCAGGATAGATGAAAAGAATTGTAAATTCAAGTAAGCAATTTTTACTTATGATTGTAAATGCAAAGGATATTGATAAATCCGATGCAATCCAAGGCTGTAATCCTAAACAGAAAGAAAATCTAATTAAAGTTGTTTCTGATTATGATATTCTATTTGAAGAGCCTAAAGGGCTTCCACCCAAGCGAGAGATAGAACATGAGATTTATTTGCAGCAAGATGCTCCACTACCTAACATTGGAATGTACAAGTTATCAGCTCTAGAGAATGCAGAGATAAAGAAGCAAGTACATGAATTTCTCGATCAAGGGTTTATTTGACCAAGCACATCACCGTGTGGATCACCTATTGTGTTAGGGCAAAAGAAAGATGGTTCATGGAGAATGTGCATTGATTTTAGAGCATTAAATAAAATCACAATAAAGAATTGATATCCTCTTCCTCGTATTGATGATTTGTTAGATCAGTTAAAAGATGCAGTTTACTTCTCTAAATTTGACTCGTGTAGTAGCTACCATCAAATCAGAGTTGCAGAATAGGATGTATGGAAGACCTCTTTCAAAACAAAGAAAGGAATCTATGAATGGATGGTTATGCCTTTTGGCTTAACTAACACTCCAGCTACATTCATGCGAGTCATGAATGATGTATTTAGATAATTGATTGATGATTTTGTAATAGTCTATTTAGATGATATTCTTGTTTCTAGTAGAACACGGGATGAACATGTAAAGCATGTAAAGTAGATTTTAGATGTTTTGAAAAGAGAAAATCTTTATGTAAAACTATCAAAATGTGAATTTGGCAGAACATCTTTGAACTATTTGGGTTTTATTTTAGGGGGTGGTGAATTGAAGATAGATCCCTCTAAGGTCAAAGTCATTGTAAATTGGCTTAAGCCCAATACTGCTACATAAGTTAGAAGTTTCTTAGGGGCAGTGCAATATAGGAGAAAGTTTATTGCTAACTTTTCTTTGATTCCAACTCCTTTACATGCTTTGACAAGTGTGAAACAGGGGTTTCAGTGGGGAGGCAAACAACAAAAAGCCTTCAACACATTGAAAGAAAGAATCAGTACAGCACCAGTACTAGCATTGCCAGATCTTCAGCATCCATTTGAGATCGAGACAAATGCAAGTGAATATGCCATGGGGGCAGTGTTGATGCAGCACAGGAAGCCTATATGCTTTCATTCTAAGACACTCACATCAGCAGTAGTTAACTATCCTACATATGATAAAGAATTTTATGCATTAGTTCAGAGTGTTAAAAAGTGGAAACATTATATAATGGGTAAAGAAACAATTATAGATACAGATCATCAACCACTTCAATATTTACACTCACAAACTAAATTGCAACAATCAAGACATTACAGGTGGATGGGTTTTATATAGCAATTTCATCTTGTTATCAGATATAAGAAGGGAATACATAATAAGGTTGCAGACATGTTATCAAGACCAATTATAAATGCATCCACAATACTTAAGCATAATTCGGTAATTCATGAAAGTTACATTGAACAATATGTCGAAGACACGGATTTTAAGGATGTATATGCAACTTTAAGTCATCGCAAGCAGGTAGAAGAATTGGATTATTGCATAAAGGATAAACTCTTATATCATTTGGGAAAGTTATGCATCCCACAAACTGAAAGATTTAATATTATTCGAGAAGCACATACTTCTATCATATCAGGTCATTTTGGTGTAAGTAAAATAGTTGCACAAATACAAAGATTCTGCTATTGGCCACGAATGAATGAGACAGTTTCTAGATATATTAAAGGATGTATTA
Organism: Pinus tabuliformis; assembly: GCA_031772625.1. Taxonomy (NCBI): domain Eukaryota; kingdom Viridiplantae; phylum Streptophyta; class Pinopsida; order Pinales; family Pinaceae; genus Pinus; species Pinus tabuliformis. The sequence goes on from CM062820.1 coordinate 480,455,135, forward strand.
TGTGTGCTACAAGCAAGCCAAGTAATAGAAAATTAGGCTTGTATACTCCACTTCCAATTCCTTCTCGTCCTTAGCAAAGTGTATCCATGGATTTTGTTGGGGGATTGCCAAAGTCTAGAAAGGGTCATGATTATTTGTATGTAATTGTGGATAGGTTTAGTAAGATGTGTATTTTGACACCATGTAATAAACAGGTCACAGCTGAACAAACTGCAAAGTTGTTCTTTCAAAATGTGTGGGTTCATTTTGGGTTTCCCACTTCTATTGTATCTGATCGAGATTCTCGATTTGTTGGGAAATTCTAGTCAAGTCTATGGGAGTTAATGGACACAAAGTTAAAGAAGAGCATGACATTTCATCTACAAACAGATGGATAGATAAAAGTGGTCAACAAGATAGTGATACAGCTGCGTCGAGGATATTGCAACAAGCATCCCAAACTTTGGGATGAGCATTTGTGTTATGTGCAGCATGCTTACAACCATGGGAAACATTCTTCTACTCAGAGATCTCCTTTTGAGACTTTTTTTGGTTTTATACCAAAGTCTCCCTTGGATTTTGTCTTTGGTAAATAGATAGCAGTTGATGAACACAGTGATGTGGACAAAGCAGCCAAGTTCATTGACCAAATCCAGGAAATTCACCAAGTAATACAGGAACAGCTGGAAAGAATCCAAGTAAGGTATAAGGCACGACATGACAAGCATCGAGTTGAACATAGTTTTCAAGTTGGTGATCAAGTCTAGCTATACATTAACAAAGAAAGACTGCAAGCGTATGGTAAAAAGTTGAAACCAATTAGATATGGTCATTTCAAAATACTTGACAAAATTGGTGAAAATGCTTTTCGCCTAGATCTACCAGCTTATATGCAAATCTATTCCGTCGTAAATGTTGAAAACTTGTGATTGTATGAACCTTCATTGATTAAAGATCCCAAAGAGCAAGGTCAACTACCTTCCATTGAAGATCTTTTGCCCGAGTATCTCAATGAGCTACAGGAGGACACAGTTCTTGACAGGAGGATAAGGACTTCGCAATGAGGAAATGTTGAGTATCTTCGAGTTAGACTCAAAGGTACAAATCCAAGTAAAGCATGATGGATAGAGATTGGAAAAGTGAGGGAACTTTATCCTCACTTACTCGATAGCTAAAACCAACTTTTGGTGGACCAAAAGTGGACCAAAAGCTTCAAGTGGGGAGGAGTGATCCAAAATGGATTCAGTTTTGCCTCCAAATCAAAGTATTCAAATATAGGTGAAAGTGGGCTCATGTTGAAGTGCTCGTTAATATGAATCCAATGGTGCAAACAACGTGTAAATCTGAGTCCAGATGAAGAAATTAGAGCCAATCAAAGATTTAGGTCAACGGTCAATGCCTACATCAGTAGGACATGTGGCAACCCAGGAATGAGTCACAGGTTCTGGATGATGTCAGCACAGAAGGTGACGTGGAAATTTGTGATTGGTTCATACAACAGGCGATTGGATCAGTCTGATCAACGAATGAGAGCAGAGATCATCCGAATCAGAGGAGATCGACGCATATCACGTCAAGACATGCAAGCAGGTTAACCTTGAAAATGGACATGATATGGTTATTCAAAAGAAGTTTAACTTCTTTGAGTTCTGGCAGGAAAGCGATAATGGTATATCATGCACCCTAAAGGCTGGAAAAGGTTTTTCAAAAATTCATGTGATTCCACTCAGTGGTTGACACGTAGCACACCAAAATAACTTTTCTCGTGTGCTTTCAGTGTCTTAACCATTGGGCTAGTGGGAGTGTGATATTGCACGACAGCCGTAGGATTAAGTAGGATGAATCGACGGTGGAGATCAACCAAGTTGTTGGATCGCACGGGGAATGCGATAATCATTGGATTGCTTGGTATCGGGATCTGCACCAGGAAAAGGCCGGACAGTCGGGGTCAACCCCACGCTCGCTGGTCCTTTGGTTTATCCTTTGATTTTAATGTTATTATATTATTCCACGTTCACCACAATTTGTAACTATACATGGTATATTAATACCATATCACCAAAAAATATGACCAGTGTGGTTTTCAACCATTCCAGGGGTTCTGGAGGTCATAGTGACCAAATACAGTCGAGTTTATACTTGTTTTGACTCGAAAACTCGAGCTGAATATAGTGGTGAGTTCCATTTTCATATTTGAGACTCTGTTTTTTAGCTCATACCTGTAACAACAATTTGAAGACATAATAAAGAGGTTAGCACTGGAAGCGAAAGGACCAGGAGACATAGCCAGGAAGTTTGGTGAACTCCTTATTAAATTTGGCTGTGTTGATATGTTTGAATGTGTTTTTCAAGTTGTTTGCATTTATGTTATTTGCAATCTTTTCGATCCATTGCACTAAGTAACATAGGAAACTTCACACATAGTCTATAATACCTTTTTCATTAACGGATCAAATGTAAACTCGATTTTGAAGTTAAAAATAATGTAGCTAAATATGAGGCCTTCCTTTTAGGACTACAGTTAGCCAAGAGCTTAAAAGTACAAAACCTGAGTGTTTTTATTGACTCAGAGCTCATTGTTAAACAAGTTAGAAATCTTTTCCAAACAAAACATCCTATTCTTAGATCTTATCAAAATGAGGTTTGGGATTCAGTTGAAAATTTCTTCAATGCTTTTAATTTGACTTATATCCCAAGGGATCAGAATATTCATGCAGATTCTGTAGCTATTTTTGCTAGTTCATTTAAAATTCCCGATCAAACTAATGTGCTCTATCAAATACAAGTCAAATACAGGCCATCCATCCTAGATAATCTAAAATACTGGCAGATATTTGAAGATGATGAACAGTTAAAATCTTTTTTGTAGGTTATAGATGAATTTTCAGTTCTACAAAATGATGAAAGTAGAACAGAAACAAATGAAAATGATAATTCAGATTTCAATTCAAAATTTTCCAATCATGATATCATTCAATTGTCTAACAATTTTATTCCCAAAGGTCTCATTCCTTTAGAGAAATTTTTTGATCAAAATGATGTCCTCAGAAACCCATAATCAATTTCTCCACAAGATGACATAGAGGAAGTAAATATTGGAACAAAAGATGACATTGGGAACATCAAAATATGTGCATCCTTAGATCTCGAAATCAAAGCTCAATACCTTAATTTATTTGAAAGATACAAGGATGTTTTTGCATGGACCGATGTTGATCTAAAGAATTATGATACATCACTAATAGAGCATAAGATTCCTTTAAAACTAGAAGAAAAACCTTGTCAACAGAAACTTGGGAGCATTAATCTAGCTCTTCTACCAACTATAGAAAAGGAAATTAAGAAAATTCTAGATGCCCAAATTATTCTCCCTCTTAGATACTCTAATTGGGTTGCTAATTTAGTTCCTGTTAGAAAGAAGAGTGGGGAAATCGGACTTTGTGTGGACTTTAGGAATTTGAATAAAGCATCATTAAAAGATAATTACCCTTTACCCAAAATGGATCAGTTACTTTAGATGGTTTCAGGAGCACAAAGACTTTCCATACTTGATGACTTTTCAGGTTACAATCAAATAAATGTTGATCTAGCAGACAGAGAGAAGACAAATTTTACTACACCTTGGGGTACATTTATGTATTCTAGAATGCCCTTTGGCTTGTCCAATGCTGGAGCAACTTTTCAAAGAGCTATGGATATAGATTTTGTGGGATAGGTAAAAAAATTTGTAGTCATTTATCTTGATGACATAACTGTTTTTTCTAATTCTGATAAGAAATATCTAAAGCACTTGAAGGTTTTTTACAAGTGTAGGAAATTCAGAATATCCATCAATCCTAAAAAGTCTCTATTTGCTATTAAAGAAGGAAAGCTGCTAGGCCACATAATCTCAAAAGGAGTGGTGATTGATCCCAAACGTGATTCTGCTATAAAAACATTATCATTACCTAGAAATAAGAAGGAGATTCAAGCTTTTCTAGGAAAGTTTATTTTTTTAAGGAGGTTCATCCCGGATTATGATGGCATTGTGAAAGACATAACTGATATGCTCTGAAAGGATCATGAAGTTAAATGGACTGTCTCTTCTAGGTATGCATTTGACCAAATCAAGAAGGCTATCTCTGAAGCCCCAACCTTGGCCAGTCCTGATTATACCAAGCCATTTAGTGTATTTTTCTTTGCCTTTGAAACAACCCTTGTTGTTGTTTTATTACAAAAGAATGAAGATTCCCATGACCAACCTATAGCCTTTTTCAGTAAGGTTATGAGAGATGTCAAGCTTAAGTATGAAATAATTAAGAAGCAAGCCTATGCCATTATACAAGCTCTGAAATCATTCAGGATGTATGTCCTACATTCACCTATTATTTCATGTGTTCCTAACAGTGTTGTGAAAATTGTTTTAACCCAACTAGAGACTGATGGGAAGAGAAGTAGATGGATCACTCAAATATTGGAGTTTGATCTAACTGTCAAAACCACAAAGCTAGTAAAGGGTCAAGGACTAGCTAAGCTTTTAGCTGAATCCAACTGTAAATTGTTTGGCATCAACTCTGTTTTGGAAATACAAGGGGAAAATCCACAAGAACCTTCTATTCATGTAGAAGGGGAGAATCCACAAGAACCTTCCCACAATCTTGAAGAAAATAATCCACAAGAACCTTTACCTTCAGATTAGACCATCTCTATACACATTGATGAGAAATTTCTTTTGTCAAATTGGTATCAAGATATTGTAAATTTCTTCATCCATTTTGAATTTCCGACATCATTCTCCAAAAGTCAATGTAAAAATCTTAAATTTAAAGAAGTAAAATATTGTATCATAAATGAAAATATATAGTAGAAGGACCCACTAAATATCTTGTTATTATGTTTAGCAAAATCAGAAACTGAAGGAATCATAGATCGGTTTCATACAGGATTTTGTGGAGGACATTATGCTTGTAGAGCAACAACATATAAGATATTAAGGGAATGGTTTTATTGGCCAACATTGTTCTTACAAGTAGGAGCAAATGTCAAAAGTTGTGTCCCTTATTAGATGTTTACTCGTAAGAAAAAACTAGCAGCTCTTTCACTGATCCCAATAATAGTCTCAGAACCTTTTCTCCAATGGGGATTAGATTTTATTGGAGAAATTCATCCCACTTCAAGAAATCATCATAGATGGATCCTCATTGCAATAGACTACTCTACCAAATGGGTGGAAGTAATTCCAGTAAAAAAATGTTATTGATTCAAAAGTAATCAAATTCATTGAAGAAAACATTTTGTCTAGATTTGGTTGCCCAACCCAGATTGTTACTGATAATGCCACATCATTTTCCAGTGTTAAAATGATTGAGTTTTGGCATAAATATCAGATTCTGTTACATCATTCAACTCCATATTATCCTCAAGGTAATGGTCTTGCAGAATCATCAAATAAAAGTTTGATAAAGGTGATAAAAAAGACTTTAGCAGATCATAAAAAGAGCTGGGACTCTCATCTAATTTATGCAGTCTGGGAAAACAGGATTACTCCAAAGAGGTCTACTGGAAAATATCCTTTTTAGTTAGTCTATGGGAAAGATGCAATTTTCCCTACCAACTTGGCCTTCCCTATTTTAAAGTTTCTACAGGATTCAACTCATGAACTCGATGATTTTTCAAGGAGAATAAAGAAAATTATTGAACTAAATGAAAACAGAGATGAAGTTCAATACAAATTGAAAAAGTGTCAGAATAAAATGAAGAGCCTGTTTGACATAAGAGCAAGGGAAAGGGACTTCAAGGTGGGTAATCTAGTTCTAAGATGGGATTCTAGAAGAGAAGACAAGGGAAAAAATGGCAAGTTTGATAACCTATGTTTTGGGCCTTTAGCTATTGCTGATGTAAAGTAAAACAATACTTTTGTGCTACAAAATCTTGAGGGACTGTATTCCACTTATCCTATTAATGGAAGGTTTCTAAAACATTATATTTAGTACTGAGAAGTTGAAGCAAGTTCATTCCTACCATTAGAAAAAGTCCGATTTATTTTATTTTTCAAACTGTCAGTGTGAGTTTTCACAGCAAAGACTCCATAGCCTGAGGAGAAGGCACATGGATCTACAGGTTCTCTACATTCTACAGGAGAAGGTAATCCCCAATTGGAGCCAATGGTTCTGTTGATGGTGAATTGAGTTTCAGAAATGTATTGTGTAACAGTTTTTCTAAATGAATAGGGCTTATAATGAATAAAATGGAGCGGGGTGGTTTGATGAATGGCTAAATCCTCATTAATTATCCAATGGGACTGTTAAAATGGGTCTATGGAATATGGAGCCAGATTGATGTTGTATCTCTAAGATGATAATGGTCATCTATCATGCCAGGGCATCTAAGATATTTGTTTTGGGGGGTTTTGTTTTAATTTTGGAGGACCAATGTATGAAATATATTTAAAACAGTCATACCTAACCTTTTGAATAGTATTAATATTTAAACAAAGGGCTGCTATTAAAATCCACACGGTAGTATAGTTTGTTTGGTTATGAGAAGAAATTGAAATATGACATGACTATTACAATTTTCAAATAGAAAATTAAATAACCATAAGTAAGAAAACCTTCAAACAATGTTCAGAAAGTTTAATAGAATATGCGTAAGATTATAAAAGATGCTGATGATTTTATGATTTAGAGGGAATTAATTAAACAAATAGTTTATATAATTCATTCTCTTTAAAGGTGATCACTTCAGAAGCTTATAGGAGTAAATTGAAAGAGAATTATTCCTACCTATTTATCTTTGAAAAATTAAGAATATGAAGAAAGAACAAAGTAAATAAAAACTGGAAGACTTACAGGGAACACAAAATTGTATGGATCAAAACTTAGAATCCTTTGCTTTTGTATTAATGATTCAGAAAAATCCAAGTACATTTAATGCTTACAAATGTTTCTTTCAAGGGTGCAACCCTTAATAACTCATGGAAGGGAGTTATTTATACAATCTTAGAGCTAAGAGAACATCTTAAAGAAATTTTCAAAAATAGATCAATACAAAATTAGGAATATAAACTAATAGTCGATCTGTCACTATTTTGGTGTTGAGTTGTTGATGACTATTCTTGGAAAAGATGAAAACTGTTGAACTGTTGATGACCTATTCCTAGAAACACTGAATTTTGTTTGATCCACTTTTCAGTAAAGTAAATCAGTTAACTGTTCCCAACGTTTTTATCTGGGATAGATAACTTAGTTACTCTTCAGTAAACTTCATCCATTTCTATATACTTAGTAAAAGTAGGTTTTACTGAAAATATATGTTTGATTTCATTTAGAATGAAAAAGGAATCTCTGAGTGCATTCAGCACAACCCTTGGTGTTGCTACACCTCTTATGTTTGAAACTGAAGCTGCATTGGTACCTACCTCTGTAAGCTTTCAAAAACAATCTTCAATGGGCATTAATTTGTCATTTATCACAAGCATAGAGGGAAAAGCCTTGCTGGTCAAGGATTCTAACCTACTAAAAAATATTTGAACTATGACATTAATGTTGTTGCATTTTTCCTCCAACTGAAGAATGAGGTTTTTCTTTGTGATGATTTTGTTCACTTCAAGTATGGTTGTTGTCCTATCATTTATACCTAATTCTTCAAGCTAGTAGCTGTATTTAGAATTCAAAAACTTGATTACCTCAGTGGCAGCTTCTGGCATGTCCTCAATTTCATTGGAGAGAGTTTCAACAGCTTCCTAAGCTTTATCCAACAAGTCTTTTTTATCAAAGATTATATTGATATAGGGCTACATATCCTTGACTGATTCAGTAACCTCTTCCCATAAAATCTCCTTTTCCAAACCTACTGTGTTTCCAAGGTAAGATTGTTTGATTTCTTTCTACAAAACTTCAATTTAACTTTTTGTTCTCTGCAACTCGGCTGCATGTGAACTCTCTACAACTGCTTTCATGTGTTTTAATTCCTTCAGTTCATCCTGCAACTTCTTAATTTCAATTATCTGAATGAACAGGTTTTGAAAAACTTCTGCAAGTTGTTCAACTCGGACCTTCTGTTGTACCTGTATTTGGTGTTGTGCCCGAAGTAGAAACTCTAGTTATAGAGACTACTAAAAGAGGAGCTACATCCATTGGAATTTGAGCCCTTTTCACAGCTTCATCTTTCTCTTTGACCAATTTTTCCATTTTCCCTTCCATCTGTTTTATTTGCATATTTTGTTCCTAGATGAGCTTCATCATGTTAGATTTATGAGTCTTCGTTTCTTCAATCTCCTTGGTCATTAAGTCCTCAGAAGCTGGAAGTTTGAGCTGCTTCCTTAATGCTGAGAGCTCTGAATTTTTCTTCCTGAAAAGTTCTTCTACAACATTTATATTTGAGGGATCATATCCCATCTTGAGCACCAGATCCTCCAATGATTTGATCTTGGTGTCTTTTGCCAGTGAGGAAACTTTCTCCAACTTAAGCTGCGACTGTGTATTGGCCAAGGTGACCTCCAACTTTGACAAACTCATGGTAGTGTGAGTTAAAGTGGAAGAAATCATTTGGCCAGTCTGTTTGTGCATCTCAATTTGGTCAATTGGATGTACATCTTTTACATTAAATTCAAAGGAGGATTGCTTCTAATAATCTGTGGGAGTCCTGGGCTGTGGAATTTGATCTTGTAAGAAAGCCATATGCATCTTACCCTTCTCAGAGTCAAAGACTGAAATAAGTCTAGATTGAGAACTAGAAGAGTGTCTCAAAAATTGAGTATAAGTGTTCAACTTCAATTCCTCATTATTCTTCTTAATTTCATTGAAGACATGAAAGGTACCATCTTCTTTGTCCTTCTCAATGGTTCCACGGGTCTAAATCACCTGTTCTTACTGAGAAATAGTGGAATGAGTGGGGGACTATGTAGACTGTCCACCAGACTGTGTAAAATGAAAATTCTCTCTAATTCCATCAAATGTTGTTTTCTATGGTTCATTTGTTGCACTAACCTTCATTGAGATCCTAGGTCTCTTCTTTCTATGTACAATTCTAAAGCCTTGGCTTAATGCTTCAGTTGTAGGGGATGACTGTTCTTCCCTTCCTCGCTTAGCTGTCTTTTCCTATGAAAGTGGAGTTTGTACATTTGAAGTAGAGAATGCTTGTTCTTCAGCTTCTTGAAGGGTGTTCTCCTTCCATTCTAACTGATTTTTGTACTGCTCTATTTCAGGCTTGGCTGTATGGTGGTATGTAGTAAATTTATTTTCAACCTTGAGTTTTGAAATTACTCCCATTGGGTCATAAGACCAAGTGAAGCTGAGACCAAACTTCATTTCCTTGAATAACCTATTTGCTGCTTCTCCTGCTGCTCTAGTGTTGTAGATGAGAGGACCAACCTGAGCCTTTAGCTTGAATTGTGATTTTTTCTTTGCAGCTACAAAATGTACTTCATCTGCATTTAACCTCTGCCTAATATATTCCAATGCAAAAATTTTGATAGGGAGCTACTTAGGAAGTTTGTAGGGTGGAAGCTCACAGCCATAGAATCTGATTTCTGTATAGTTTTGGTAAAGATACCAATCTCTTGTGGTGGCTTGATCAACCAGCTGCAATACTTTCACAATTTCCTCATTGATTCTTGGTACTGGAGTGCTACTCATAAGATTAATAGCTAGATGAACAAACAATTCTATGAAATGTTTATATGTAAATTCTTCCTTCTCCTTCATTCCCATAGAAGTCCAAAATATCACTGATTGCTGGTTTCCTTCTTCATCTAGCTTCTGTAAGGTGAATGGAAACTTGTCTCCCTGAAAATATATAAAAATATATACAAGTACTGAAGCATACTTGAATACTTCTTCAGTATTAAACTGGACAAATTGTTCATGGATGGCTTCAGCTAGAAATTGGCTAAAGTTATAGAGAACAGTAGGTTTGGAATCAACAGAAAAGATAGACAAGAAACCTAGGATGGCTTCATTAACATATTGATTAGAATTGTAACCAAGCAAATAAGAAAGAATAGTGGTAATTTTCTTGGTTCTGTCTGGGAACATGGATGAATCATAGGGAGGGTTTATTTTAGGCAAAGGGCTATCTACAACAAGGAAAAGTTCAAGAGTTTGAGACCTTTTAGTGAAATCTAGCTTTTGATAGGCGTCTATTAGGCTTTCATGAGAAAAAGGATGGGTTGGTGCAATAGTTGGGGCCTACAACATCTGTTCAATAGACTGAGCATTGATGAAAGAGAGGATTTCTCATGTAGGTGAAATGATAGCTCTTTGACTAGGATCATAGGATTCATGGCATTTCCTAACAAATTCAGGTGCTCTCTGTATCTGTGGGAAAATGTAGTGAGGAAGGTGGGAGTCCCAAAGTCTTATTTCATCTGTCTAATCAATTGGCTGGTCATCCATCCAGCAGTAGATTTCATATAAATCAGATTGAGAGGAAGAATTAATGATGTTATAGTCTCTGTCAACCAGGGGAGTATGATGGAGGTCAACTTGTGGATGAATGAGGATATTTTGGATTTTTACAATTTCCTTTCCCTTAGGAGGCATTTTGTTAGGTGAATTGCAGGCTGAACAGGACGGAAATAAGAATAATTGGTCTGAAACACAGTAATAACAGAAAAACAGTATAATTGAAAATGGATTAGGTAGACCTAGATGTCGGCTTGGCTCTAGATAGAATTGAAAATTCAATTGAATGATGAATCTATCATTTAGGCTGCGAGCACAAAATCTCCAAAGGTGAATTGAGTTTGTATTGTGTAACGATTTTTCTAAAGGAACAGGTCTTATAATGAATAACATGGAGCAGGGTTGTTTGATGAATGGCTAAATCCTCATTAATTATCCAAGGGGATTGTTAAAACGGGTCTATGGAGTATAAATTCATGAAAGTGGTGAATTAAATGAATAATGGATAGGCGAAAACTGATTGGATAGAGGAAGTGACTGAGAGCATATATGGATGATAACGTAGGAGTGATGGTGAATGGTCAAATGAAATCACATTCAGGAGAAAGTTAGGCGCTAATTTGTTCTTCTATTTTAAGTCCCGAAAGACTAGGATGGAGGAAAAGTAGTTTTGGTGGGTGGTTTCCAAAACTGCCCAGTTCAAACACCCCCCCCCCCCTCCCCCCTTGCCGATAAAGTTCAGATGACAAATGAGGGCCGAAAAATGATGTAGGCCGTCAGATCTCAGGAAAGTGTGCGGGATGAAAAATAAAATGAATGAGATTTAACAACACGAGGTGGAAGTGATGGTGGGGCCAAGAGTTCTGTCGGATGTGACATGTATGGGGTATTTGCGAATAAATGGATGAAGTTTGGATATTTACAAAATAACATTGATACTTAGAATTTATGGTTAATAAAACCCATCACCATATGCACATATTTCCAATGTTATATCTTAGGATAAAAATCCTTTCATGCTCCAATTGTATTTCATTTGTCTACCTACTCTTAACTCCTAACATTTTTTCAATCTTAGTTACCCGAGTGCACTTAGACTAGCAACTCAACATTTTCCTTTTAATGACTAATCTACTTCTATCCCTTATTGCTTCCATTGGCTCAGATTAAACTATTGAGCCAATTTTATTTGTTACCTATTGACAAACAATTTAAATCAAATCCAATCATGATTAAACTGTACAATTGGATTCTATGGACTAGTGTGGCAATTAAACAATCTGCACACAACATTTTATTTGCAAAAATAAACTTTGGCTGAGAGTAGTGGGATTTGGATTTGCAACACTTTCAGAATTTATTATGTTTTCTTTTCTCTCTAATCTAACATTTTTTTATTTTTGCCTTCCTTTTTTAGGGCATATATTTTAACATTTTATGTGATATGGAATTATTCATCAAAATATCTCTAACATTTTTTGATTCAATATTCTTTTTGTCCATATCCTAACTTAACATTTTTTGGAATGATTTTCATTTTTTGACTAATTGATTCCAACTTACCAAAACCAAAAAATGCTACAATAGGAGTTAGCTTCATGAAATAATTGAAGGTGGCTAAGACTGCTGACTCATATTTAGCTTATAAAACCTCATCCCTCATGCATTTACAACAAATTTCTAAGTATAATATGTGCTCAAGAGAAGAGGTCAAGATAATTGGATACCTATACCTACCTGATGGTTGTTGGAGAGACATGCATGTTGCTGGTTGATGAAAAATCCATGGTCCTTTGGAGGTGATAATTTCCTTTTTTTTCTTCTGCACAGGTCGTCATAGCTTGGTGATTCTAAACCTCTATCTTCCAGTTACCATGAGCAAGCTATGTTAGTCAAATCCGGCCTTCTTGGAGTTTTGGGCTTGGACATGGGTGATGTTCACTTTCCCTATACCTTATTCCACCATTAGACACCTTTCCCACACTTTATTTAACCTTATGTACCTTCCCATAGCTTTCATCTTATTTCTTGTAGTAAACTAGTACATCCTGTAGTACTATAGGAAACCCTATAGTACTACAGGATGTAGTACTATCCTACTCTTCCTATCCTACTCTACTTGAAAAAATGAAATCATTTTCAAGTGTAGGAATACTTACAATGGAGCCACTTGTATAATTGGATGAGGGATAAAATCATGCGTCAACTCCAAATGAATTCTTTGACATGTACTTGAATGTAAGATACCAAATGTTTTTACTGAGATGACGTTAGGAATTGTTGAAGAAGAGAGTGTTGTTGCAACTTCACACTTTTCTGGAACCATGTTTTAATATAGTTGTGATGCCTCTGGTCCACTTGTTGATCTGGATCATCTTGGATGGCTTCTTTCTCCATGAAATTCAGACCTTCTTCTTTTTGCTGATTATTCTCTTGAACATATAGAGGATCTGATGGTAAACATGAGGGGACTTTTCCAATCTTTGATTCTGATGTTTTCTCTTCATCAAGTGCAACCCATGATTCTTTGGTCTTCTCATTTGAATCTTCTTTTTTTGCATGTTGTCCTTCATTAATACCAAGATAATGTATTTTTTGTGATACTCTTCCTGAGCTAAGATGAATACCATTTAGTCAAGAGGATATGTTTGGAAGTGTTGTACCTCAACATTGTAAGTGGGTTGAACTACTTCATTGTGTGAGTTCAGAAATGGTGGTACAGGTAGTTGAGTGGGAGTGGATATTTGAGATGAATGTGGTTGGGGTTGTGGTTGTGGTGGAGGTGGATGGTAGGGATAACATGGAGTTCGGTATGGAGGATATTGAGGACATTGTGGATGGCTCCCATAAGTTCCTTTCCAACCTTGTTTCCAAAATTGTTTTTGGGGTGGAGATGGCCAAGATTGTCAAGGAAAGGGTGTGTTCCAATTACTTTGAGATGGATGTGCAGAAGTTTGAAATTGTGAATTAGGCTCTTGCCTCATATTAGGCTGAATAAGCTGCCATGGTCCTCTTGGAGCTATATAAAATAGTTGAATTGGAAATTGACTTGTTCCATTGTCGTCTTGGTAAAATTCTATCAACCTTGGTAGTGAGGGGAAATATCTAACATCATGTGATTCCTGACTTACCGATCTTTATCGTGATTGACTTAGTCTTGTGCTTCCTCTTGATATGTGTTTGCATGTTTCAAAAATTTCTTTAAATGATAATTGGTATACATCATATCTACTCATGAGATCAAGATTATCAATCCACTTATCCCTAATTGTTCTAAGTAAGAGGGTTTTTAGTGTTTCAGATCCTAAATGATGTAATTTTCCCCTCTTAACATTGTACATGAACCTATATATTAAATCCTCAAGGCTCTCATCTTCTTGTTGATTCATTCTAAATATTTCTTCTTTAAGATCATGATCTTTATATTTTTCTAGAAATATCTTTTGCATATCATTCCACGATCTTATTGAATTAGTCCCTAAACTCATGAACCATTTAAGAGCTCTATCCTTCAATATTGTCGGAAACAATCTCATTTTTTGAGTGTTTAATAAGTAACCATAAGATCTACGAAGGATTTAAAATGCAAATAGAAAGGTTTATGGATCCTTTGACCTTAGCTCATGAAAGTTTGGGAAAAAATATGGAGGGATGTTCTTCATATGCACACTGACATTAGTATCATGAATGGGAAGTACAAGAGGATATTATTCATTTACATCATTTCCATCCATCTCTTCTTCCTTATATGCCACCTCTTCTTCTTCTACTTTCAAAAATGAATGGTGATGTGGCTCTTACTGCACCACGTGATCAAATGGGGGGGTTGGTGTTGGAGAAGTATTTTTAATTTTTTTTTTAATAAGAATGCTAATGCTATGGAAATTTATGTTTTTGAAATGAAATATGCATAATGAAATTTTTTTGTTTATGCAAAAATTAAAAGAAATGAATCAACTAGGGAAGAAAACAATGCATAATTTGACACATCCCCAACAATGACACCAAAGAGTGATGAGCCTCAGTATTGAAACAAGAATGTTGCAACTCCCAAGGCTACCATATTTAATTATCAACCTGGGGTTCGTATAAACTTAATAGGTATCGACACTCTATGTGAAACATGCAATGTGTCCTTCCTTTGTTGTCATGATGTAATGGATAGCATTTAATGAAATCAAACCCTAAACTAATTGCAGAAAATGAAATGATCGAAATGGAAACCTTAAGCTATTGCAAGAAAGAAAATACAATGAATGAAACCTATTATAATTTCATAAAGTAAATATCATGAAATAAATGTCAACCATTATTGTTGGCTTGTTGGGGCTCGACCTAGGTTCAACATTAGTTAGCCAAACAAATCCCTATGCTACTGGCCCTTTCGCCATTAGCCTGCAGAGCACGGACCGAAGTCTCACCCGAATGTTATAGACATTTTTGTGCCTTACAGCATGAAGCATGAAATGTCCATAATCTAAGGGATCCAAAGTCCCTAAACATGTTGTTCCTACCCCTAGAGGAACAAGGTTAACACACCACAGCAATTCACATCAGTTCTCCACTGAAAAACACTAAAAAACAAGTCAATTCTGGATCATGTCAACTGCTCCACTGAGCATCTGCGCTGAATGTCAACTGCTCCTTGTTCTACCTGCGCTGAATGTCAACTTCAACAAAGGCTACCTGCGCTGAGCGAGTTTTGACATGTGGAGGTCTCATTCCTCAATGTGTCAGTGCCCAGGAAGCTTCCAAAATGACACTTGGATCCAAGTGGACTCAAGAACTGAAGAAGAACTGGAGTTAGAGAGGACACTAGTCACACATCAAGCTGACTCATGATCTCTCCAAAACTCTATATAAGGATCTCTACCCTATGAGATCAAGGAGGCTAGAATTTGGTATTTGCAAAGAAGTGCTGCTGGTGTGAGGTTTGAACTATTGGGTGATTTGCTTTGAAGGAGGTGAAGATAGAGATTCCTTTCTGCTGGGGAGGTGATGCTGGATTGGGCCTCTTATGGTTGTATCACTCCCTGAACTCTACTTCTTCCATTAATAAAGCATTTGAGGTTCTTCTATATGCATGTGTTTCAATGATGTATTGCTATACTTGTGTATTTGATTTATTCTAATCCTTGAATCAATTATGAATGTATGCTTCTTGTAGTTTCCCTCCCTTGTCATTTTGCAGGATCTTGGTGTAGCTGGGCCAGTGAAAGAGCAAGGAGCTGGGAGCAAGCAGCAAAGAGAGAAGATTGGATCAACCACTAGCGAGAGACAACGGTTAGTGGATCTCTTTCTCCCCTCTCTTACATCTCATAAAGAAGAAATCTTAGATAGCTTTGCTTTGATTGTTGCTGAGGTACTGTCACCCTTAGAGTGGGATAGGGTCATTCCGTATTGGATACTTTTCCCAACAACAAACTGGCGACTCCGCTGGGGATCGTGTCTTGTTGGTTGTTTGTGTTTTTGCTATTCATTTTATAAACACAGGGAGTACTGAATCGAACTGCATTTGGATCCTTCAAATGCAAAGTAGAGGGCAGCTACTCTAGCTCAATTTTTGGGCATGTTTATGATTTGAAGAGCTGATCCACAAAGACTCTGAAAAGCTCTTAGTGATAGATCTTCATCCTCTTTGAATCATCCCTTAGTTTACCTCTGATTGATAGCTTTTATTTCGCCAAAAACAGTTTATTTTTGAGCAATCTGTAACCTGGAACCTGAGAGAAACGAAAGTTTCTTCGTCAGCGCAGGCACTGTGAAGGCAGTCTGCATTTCAACGTAGGTCCCGTGAAGGCCACCTGCGCTGAATGTCAAAATGACAGTGTTACACCTGCGTTGATCCAGTTTTGCCTTGTGCAACTGGGGTTCTCTTCTTTCTGTTGCCCTGTTTTGATCATTGTTTTTGCAGCCTGTTATCAGTCAGTAGTCTTACCTGAAACCACCTTTCTTTGCCTCCATTTCCGCCTCAGTTGTATAAAGAAACTGTATTTGTTCTTTGTGTATTTCTTGCATCATTTGCAGTTTCCCATAACGAAAGTGAACTAGTCTTGCTGTGACCTCTTAGATCTAGACCTGTCCTAAGTGTCGTTTTGATCCTAAGAGTTAGTTTGTTTGCTGTTCATAGCTGATTGAGCTTTTGCTTTCGTCATATGGTTTGAATTTATGTATTTCTAGTGTTGAAACAAGTAAATCTTAAGGTGTCTTTTGATTTTGGACAAAAGCTTGTTTTCTTTCACTTGAAATTGAATTCAAAAGTTATACAACAGCTTTCTTTTTGTAATACATCAACATTAAGAAAGAGAAAAGAAATACCTGCATTGTGCATGTGCATTTTGACAGCTTGCATGTGATTTAGGAAAAAGTGCATCAGTGTGTGCTCTATGATCTGTGTGAAAAGATGTTGTCTTTCTTTTCCCTCAGTAGTTAAGATTTTCATAAGTTGAAAGATTGAAAAAGCTTGCTTATCATTCTTAGACTGCATTTAGGAGTTGTACCATACATCTCGTGGTGATCCAAAAAGGCAAACTTCTAAACAAGATCAACCTAAAATGAATCAAATGAACATAACAACGCTTTGAAACATAACGCAAACACATAGAGGTCTAAGCTAGAGACGTGTTCCGGCGTCTTTAAGCCTAGTGACTGTCGATCTCGGGGAAGGTGGGTGATTCCTCCTGAGGGACGATAGCGCTAGTACGGATTGTGCTCCCACGTACCGTCGCGTATATATTGGGAGACCCCTATAGGCATATATCCTTTATCCTTAGGAAACCGTGTCGGCCGCCCTACTGATCGCAATGCAGTGAACACAACATTCACGAAGATCGACCACCCGTACCGTAAAACGTATTCTGTGGTTTTGCGAAAAGTTTGGCACACCCTCTGCCTAGAACTCCAGAGCAGTTCCTTTTGGCTTTTTCAGACTCTATAACGGAAAAAGTCCATCCGAGCATTTGTCACTTCGGGCTCGTTAAAACATCGAAGGAGACTAGAGTCATCTTTAGCTTTTTCTCGACTCTTAAAAAGTGAAAAAGCAAGTTGTGTCTAAAAAGCGTCTAAAAATTCATTTAATTCGGAAACACACTTTCCCCTTTTGTATTTTGGTTGATCGAGTAATCCGCAATCGTGGAAGAAAGTCAAGTAAAACCCCCTCGTTCGCGGAGACTTACGAGTCAACCGTCTTTGTCTCTGGAATCGAAAACAGTACGGACAAAGCGAACTCGTATAACCGGTTCAAAAACTCCTATCAAAGTTAGAACAAGTGTTCCGACAACATCTGAGATTCCGGTTACTCCAAACATTTCTGGAAACCCTGCCTCTATTGAAGAAGTTCAACAGCCACAGAGGGACAGTGACACTGATCCTAGTCTGAGAACAAGTACTTGTGTTACTGAACCAGTTCCATCTGTAACCGGTCCAGAGAGTCTTGTTCCTCAAACAACTGTCGCTGTCGAAACAACCCCTTCTTCGGCACCAGAAATATTTTACGGACCTGACGGTCTTCCTCTTCCACCTGGTCTGATTGCGATAGAGGAAATTGTAGAAGATCCGCAAGCAAGTACTCCAACCCATTTTGGAGTAGGGGTCACTCTATTTCCTTCTACATCAGAAGTTAGTCTGTCACCAGTGGAAGTTCCTGTAGAATCGTTAGGCAATCTATTGGATAGACTCAAAATGTCTGAGCAACCATCAACATCTAGGACTGTGTCGAATGACACAGCGATAGCAGAACCCCCTGCTGCCACTCCGACGATGTTTGTCGGCATACCATCTGTCCCAACTAGCTCACAACCGCTAGAAGGAGTCCACCCAGGGACTATTTCGACAGTGTGGTCTGTTCCAGTTTGTTCCGCCGGAGTAATACCCGGTAACTCTTATGTTGAGACTCGACAAATTGATCCCTATGGAGGTCAGTTTGGGCCATCCAGTCCCCAAGGGCAATCAATCCCCTTGAGTTCCGGATTGCTACCGTATGGGGGGCAGTATGCCCTTTCATTACCCCCTCCGGGAGGATATCCATACGGCAGTTCTCAACAGTATTCAGGTTATACTGGAGTTACGACAAGTGGTTGGGTACCTATGCTACCCCAGCAACCAAGAGTTGTATATTCTATGCAACAATGTGTACCTGTGTCGAGCATCCCGACAACACCAGCTATTGTAACAGTATCACAAGTTCAAACGATGCCTGTTGTATGTCAACCTCAGATCCCTCAGGTTGTAATGCAACAGCCCCTTGACCCTGTGACACAACCACAATCGCCAACTGGTGGGGCGGCACAGGTCCAAACGGGTACAATTACCCCACATCTTGGTCCGCCGGTTAGTATTGCGCAACAAAACATGGCTTCACAACCATGGCTAGTGCAATACCAACAACCACAATTCCAGCAAGTGTACCAAGGTTCTGAGCAGCAGATCTTTGCGAATAGTGGAAAACCGTACATTCAGTACGGTCAAAATCAACCACTTTACGGTGGTCAAGTCCACCAACCGTATCAATCATACCAACATCAATTACATTATGCTGGTATGCAAAGGCCCACTGCTCAGGCAATTCCATCCTACCCTGGGTACGCGTCACCTAACCTGAGTCAACAGTTACCATTCGTGGCAACTTTGGAGTTACCTGATTTACATCGGTTAACAAACGATCCAATTGCTTACGCCCCTTGGTGGCCAATGATTCCTCACAAACTTCCATCGGACATTCCTAAATTCAACGGAAATCCAGGCGAAGATCCATCGAACCATGTGATGACTTTCCATCTGTGGTGTTCATCAAACACCCTGAACGATGATTCGATAAGGCTTCGCCTTTTTCAGAGGACTTTAACGGGTCCGGTGGAAAAATGGTATATTGAATTACCTAGAGCCTCTTTCGACAATTTTAGCTCCTTAGCCACGACTTTCTTAACCCATTTTCAATTGCCGATAAGGTATGAAACGGGAACCGAAATCTTAACCAACTTTAAGCAGACAATGGCTACTCATATTTCCGATCATATACATGAGTGGCGTCGTCGTCGCAGGATGGTGAAGACTTACGTTCCCGATCAGCTGTTAGCTGAATGGTTTATAAAGTCGTTACTTCCTGCCATAACGGAAGATGTGGCCAAAGGAGGTGTCGTAACAGAGGAGCAAGTTATTGCTCGTGCGCAATATCTAGACTTAGTATACACTCAGTCTGGCACACTCTATGACAAAATACCTGACGCCCCCAGGCCAGAATTCTCAATTCCTCCTCCTCCTAAATCGAATAGTGACTCTCATGCCGGCGATGGCGTGATTGGCACAGCAAGCGCGAAATCGAAAAAGGCTTCGTCTAAGAAAGCTCGTAAGACTTCAGATCAAAATGCGGAAGAAATTCTTGCTTCGGAAGTAAATGCCGTATCAGCAGATAAAGGCAAAGAAACCAATCAACCAGGAAGCAAGAATAAACAAAACAAACGGAAGAAGAAGAAACAGGGTGAGTCATCCCCTGAAAGAACTTCTTCAAGCCCTCCTAGGAAAGGGAAACCAAAAAGTCCATGTTTTATATGTGATGAGGATCATTGGACGCAAAATTGTCCATACAAAGCTGAGCTTAAAAGATTCTTTAAGAGTCCGCGAACCCCAGCTATGCTAACTGATCTGTTTGCCAATCCAGGTCAAAATCTGGTTGATAGTGGAAATGCTTCCCCGTCACAAGTGCTAATGTTGTCGATCTCTAAGCAACAAAATGATGCTTTGATTTCGACAAGGAACAAAGATTACGGGAATCCGCAGCTGTCGAACGACAAAGGTAAAGATCAACCGAGTAGTTCGACGACAACTTCGACAGAAGTTGTACCACCCATCATTCCTGAATTAACAATAAAACTGCCGAAGGGAGTAGTACACAAGTCGACATTTAATCCTCGTGCCAGAGCGGCACAGCATTATAACATAGTGGAAGATTTGGCCCAATCGCCATCCGCTATGTCGACTCTTGAAGTACTACAAAATTGCCCATCCCAAAGGCAGGCGTTGTTATCGGCAATTGGTGGGATTGATCTTAAGGATTCCAATCTTGTATCCTTTGACCACAAAGGATACGATCCTCAGTTACCAGCTCAACTAGCTTTCCTTATTCAAGTGAAAGCCCTCAACAAAACTGTTCACCGAACAATTATTAATGAGGGGGCATCTACATGTATCATGTCAATGAGTTGCTGGAAAACTTTAGGGTCTCCAACCTTGTCGCGATCTTCGACGACACTAAAAGCATTCGATGGAAGGACGTACACCCCGTACGGTATCCTAAATAACTTGAAAGTTGAACTAGGAGGAAAAATAGTAGAGATAGATGTTGAAGTCATCGATGAGAATCTTGACTATAACATCCTACTGGGAAGACCATGGATATATGCCATGGCAGCTGTCATTTCGACCTATTTTAGAAAGATTGCATTTCCTTTCAAAGGAGGAATAACAATCATCGACCAGCAAAACTTCCTCCCCAATGGTTCTCAAGTTACGGGGAGCATTCCAATGATCCATGAAAGCAACCATCCACTTCAAAATATTGGGGTAGGCCTCCTAAAAGACCCTGCTTTAATGGGTACTTTTGCCCTACCGCCTCCAAGTAATCTGGCGGAAGTGGCCACAGTGGAAACCTACAAAATGAAATCTTCTATATCTAATGGATTCGGAAGATTCCTAAACATTTTGTCAGCATGGATCATCGCCCTAATCGAAATACTATAAATACAGTGGGCTTCGAGGAAGGTTCTTATCTCGTGTCAACCTCGTTAAAAAATGAAACAAGGGGTCATGAGGATAATTCTTTTACTGTGTCAACCTCATTAAAAAATGAAACAAATCCCCTTTCTCAAAGGTAAACCTTCATTCCAACCACCAAGTTGAATGCAATGAAGCTTGGGGGGCATGCACCTCGATTTGAGTTATTATGCTGGGGGCATGCAAACTTTACGAGCAGTTTTAGCACATAGTTCATGCTCGTTAAAAAATAAACGCAAGATCCGAGCAGTTTTAGCACATAGTTCATGCTCGTTAAAAAATAAACATAAGTTTGTGAGCAAGCTTTCCCCTAGAGTTCAAGCTCATCCAGAAAAAATGAACCGGTAAATAACCATTGTGATCGTAAATTCATCAGCCATAAAAGCCCTGGTCGTGTTTGCACCGTCACCTCCACTTTTCATTTGGCCGATCATTCACCTCCACTTGATTGTTTACCTCTTTTGAGGAGCAGCTGCGAAGAGTGATTTCACCTAGCCATCCTTGTGACACTGCCGTGATTGGAAAATTCCAACCTGTACCTGGAATCTGCTGCTACCCCTGTTTATCACTCGTTCCTCAAAAGACGAGTCTTCTTTGAGCTCTTTTCAACTGACTCGTAAAATATGAAAAGATTGCCGAGCTTTGGCCTTCCAGCTCGTTAAAGGGACCGGAAGAGCTATCCCTCCTCTAGATTTTAATCTTTTTGGACCTGAGGGATTATTGCACAAAAAGATCGAGCGCTTGTTTTATTCGGCTCGTTAAAACTATCGAAAACTCATCCCTTCTGTATTGTTTTATACTTTTTTGGACTTAAGGGATTAGATGACGAAAAAGGACTCCTGGAGTTAACTTTACGTACCTTTTCAGACTCTCTAAAAATGAAAAGGACCGAGTTGTCTTTGTCGCTAGACTCGTTAAACCCATTAAATAGCAACAAACTTGTCTTTAGACGAGAACGAGTTTCCCTATCGCTAGGCTCGTTAAAACATAGCGATGGGCTTGCTCGAAGGGCAGGTTATAGAACAAGCATATGTTATCCTCCTCAAGCTTGACAAAAATAAAGAGGTACTAGTCAGAAATGACTGGGGAAAAATCGGAAGAATCTCAAAGCTTTAATGGTAGCAAGTCGCTCTTGAACATGACACTTTTGCCTCCGTACCACATCGGGTTGGGTTGTTTCATTCACCGGTCTCATCACCATGGTCTCGCCATACCATCCACATTTGGGGTAATGCTACCGATCCATCACATCAGTGTCACCACATGTTCAAGAGAAGTCATTCAGAAAGAGTCAACCGTGTCCCATCCACTACCATACATTATCCTTCATCCTTTCATGACCGCCACCCTGAATCATATTTCACAGATCGTTTTCACCTCCATTAAAATCATTAGCTCCGTTCCGTGTCACTGATGTGGGATTCATTAAGGCCCTC
This sequence comes from Pinus tabuliformis, assembly GCA_031772625.1. NCBI lineage: Eukaryota > Viridiplantae > Streptophyta > Pinopsida > Pinales > Pinaceae > Pinus > Pinus tabuliformis. The sequence goes on from CM062820.1 coordinate 480,477,702, forward strand.
CTTTGACGGATCGCTTCTTGTCGACATCAGCTCATTATCCAAGAAGTTGATCTAGGAACACCCCCTTCAGTACTTTGAAGCTTGCATGCCTCAATGGCAAGTTTCTCACTTCCGGCGACAGGTATACATCAATGACCTTCGACCAGAAGATTTTGCGTGGTGTTCGACGCCAAGTCCTCTATTCACACCACGTGAATTGTACTGCAGTACCTTGAGGGTCATTGTCATTATTGGTGATTCCTCTCGCGCTTGTTAACGGTTTACCTCATTGACCGGTAATCAAGCGATGTCTTTCCATGTTCGACTTCAGCGCAATTCTCACATGGATCGACTTGTACTTAGAGTGAAGATCGAATGAGTTTGAAGACCCCGGATCTAGTTTCATCCATCCGGGCTGCGATATATATTCAGGAAATAAAGACATTTGACATGTACATCATTGCAGCAGATGATCATCCTACTCAAAGGATGATAATTTCACCAAAATTATCAGTCTACCATCAGACGATCGTCTGTTCTATGTACAAAAAATGAATTTATAAAGCTGAGCATGGGAATGCCCGCCTCAGCTAGATCATGAAAGCAGTATGAATCATAATGTATTGTATTGTATCTTATTACAGGTCTCTCCCCACAACATTGGATGAACTTTGGATCCTCCTGATAAAGCATTTCACCCGATAAACGACCTCATACTTTAGGGGGCAACTGTTATAAACATTTTTGTGCCTTACAGCATGAAGCATGAAATGTCCATAATCTAAGGGATCCAAAGTCCCTAAACATGTTGTTCCTACCCCTAGAGGAACAAGGTCAACACACCATAGCAATTCACATCAGTTCTCCACTGAAAAACACTCAAAAACAAGTCAATTCTGGATCATGTCAATTGCTCCACTGAGCATCTGCGCTGAATGTCAACTGCTCCTTGGTCTACCTGCGCTGAATGTCAACTTCAACAAAGGCTACCTGCGCTGAGCGAGTTTTGACATGTGGAGGTCTCATTCCTCAATGTGTCAGTGCCCAGGAAGCTTCCAAAATGACACTTGGATCAGGGAATTCGCCTAGTGATGAGTAAGAGGTTCTAAAACTCCAAGTGGAAGCTAGGATCTCCAAGTGGACTCAAGAACTGAAGAAGAACTGGAGTTAGAGAGGACACTAGTCACACATCAATCTGACTCATGATCTCTCCAAAACTCTATATAAGGATCTCTACCCTATGAGATCAGGAGGCTAGAATTTGGTATTTGCAAAGAAGTGCTGTTGGTGTGAGGTTTGAACTATTGGGTGATTTGCTTTGAAGGAGGTGAAGATAGAGATTCCTTTCTGCTGGGGAGGTGATGCTAGATTGGGCCTATTATGGTTGTATCACTCCCTGAACTCTACTTCTTCCATTAATAAAGCATTTGAGGTTCTTCTATATGCATGTGTTTCAATGATGTATTGCTATACTTGCGTATTTGATTTATTCTAATCCTTGAATCAATTATGAATGTATGCTTCTTGTAGTTTCCCTCTCTTGTCATTTTGCAGGATCTTGGTGTAGCTGGGCCAGTGAAAGAGCAAGGAGCTGGGAGCAAGTAGCAAAGAGAGAAGATTGGATCAACCACTAGCGAGAGACAACGGTTAGTGGATCTCTTTCCCCCCTCTCTTACATCTCATAAAGAAGAAATCTTAGATAGCTTTGCTTTGATTATTGCTGAGGTACTGTCACCCTTAGAGTGGGATAGGGTCATTCCGTATTGGATACTTTTCCCAACAACACCGAAGCAGTATAGGGGGATGATGGAACCAAGTTTCTGCACCCTGAGATGGTCTTGATGTCGGTTTATTCCTTCTATTCCTACTTCACGTAGGTCCCTTGGTTCTAGGGCTTGTCAACCTAGTCCTTTATTCCGCCCTTCAGTACCTCCGCGAAAAGGTACGATTGACCTTTGTGCAGCCCTAACCTGCAACTCAGGTACTTTCGTGCTGCTAGGGCAGCGTACCGTGTAGATTCCCAAACTAGTTTAAGTGTCTTACTTATCTTATTAAACAATCACAGTTAGCATCGCGTAAATAGATGTTCTTACTTGCATTCCCTTAACCAATGTAATTACATGCATTCCTGCATCATACAATCATTATAAATGAAAATCATACATAACATGTCAAGGTGCATTAACAAGAAACAAAGACACAAAATTAGTAGAATGTTTCTCTTTATTGATATCTTCAGATAAGTACAAACTCTATCCACCCTACACACATAGCTGCAGGGGTCCACACACTCAGTTGTGGACTTCCACCCCAAGCCTCTGCATAATCAGCTGCAGAGCCTCTTCATATGCTATGACCCAAAACCTAGACTTCTTACTTCAAAGCTATGACTATCTTAATCCAACTCATGGCTCCTCAAAACTACTTAGAGCTTACTTACTTAGCTCTTTTTATACAATCCCATGGTCCACGGATCATGGGTAGATCTTTTACAACCGACTTTACTTTAAAAAATAAGGGCAAACAACCCTTTATGACTCATGACACCTTCACACTTTGAGACCATAAAATGCAGAGAATTTACAATTTTATTACAAAATTTGACCCAAAACATGGGCTTTTAGCCCAAAAACTATCCTTGGGGGATCCCGTTCCCAATAGGCCCCCAACACAAACATCATGACTCATCCTCGAGTCACTCAGTAGGTGCAAAGATCTTAGTGCAAAGACCTTCAAGCTTGACTCATATGACCGATACCTCATCAGTGCATTGTGCAGTCGCCTTCTTTACGTCTTCGACCATCTGCTCTGTCACTGCTCCTGAACTGTTGACTTGAAGCTTTTGCTGAGTTGCTTATAGAGTCGCAAGATTTCCTTCAATAGAACCTATCACCATGTAAGCGTCATCCAGCCAGGGCTTCAGTCGTGCCTTTAGCACTACTTCCTTGTGTAGCACTTCATCCACCTGTTCCTTCAGTTGCTTGGCCTACTGCAGCTTTGCTAGTCTTTGTGTCAGCATGATAGTTCACGTTGTGCCCTTGACCTCATCATAGAATTGGTGTAGCTCACGCGCTTCTGTCTCGAGTCGCTGTACATTGGGGTCCTCCTGTAAGCTTGTCAGGACCTCAAACAACTACTCAAAAAGTTGCGTGTAGTCTGCTACTGTACTGTCCACTGCCGCTACTTCTATTATGATAGCAGTCGCCCACTGCTCCTTCACTTCTAGTGGAGTTGAAGGTTGGGCCTTCAACTGTAACTATGTGATCTGCAAGTTCAAGTCCAACTAGACCCCGCCATCTCAGTACGAGTGTCACGCATCCCTGTGGCCAGCTTGCGGATGTGCACCTTGACTGGCTCCTCCTTAGGAATGACCAACTCTGGGACCACTCGGCATGCCTCGTCGACGACCTACATAATGCGCTTATTTTGATTGGTCACCTCGGTCACAGCGGCGATGGCAGAGTCTCACTGTAGTGCCATTTGCTCATTGTTGATCCATAGTTCACTGATCACCTGGAGGGCGCGGTGCTCATGGGCCCTTAGCTCTGCAATCACTCCATCTTGTAAGAGTTGGAGCGCTTCACTGGGAATCGCTGCCAGATTCAACCCTACTCCCTTTAGGGCACTGACAGTGGGCCTGTCAGCCTCATTCTTCGTGGTTAGTGCTCCATTGGGTAGGACGATCGCGTTGGAGGCCTTTGCACTTCTAAAGTGCTAATAGAAAGGTTGGTAGACACCGTGCCAGCCTGTGTCACGTGGGTTTGTAGCTCCTACAAACCTGTCTGGATAGCCCCCAGGATTATCTGCTGCTGCTGTTGAAATTGTTGTAGGGCCTCCGCAGTGACATCCCTCACTTTGTCACCAATATCATGCAAATCACCCTCTATTAGTGTGATTGGGTCTAGTGATGTCTTGGTAGCCTTTGATTTCTTCCTGGACCCTCCTTTCTCCTGCTCCCTTGGATGCTTGATGTAGGCAGATGTCGCCTGTGGATCCCCGCTGTGCTGTTGTGTTTGCTCATCCATGTCCTCTTCTGTCTCAGGTGAAGGTGACCTCACACCTTTGGCAAAGCCCCGCTATGTTCCACCTGTTTGCTTCGTTGTCTTCTGCGCGGCATCGTGCTTTGCCCGGGCCTTGTTAGCGGCCTCCTTCTTTCTCTTTTCAACCAACTGAGTCATATTTAGCTTGGCCTCCTCCTTCTTTCTTTGCATGGTGGACTTGCTCCCTCCCACTGCCAAGTCTATTGTAGCACACCACTCTGCCAGCCATTGATCATGTACTGCATCAATGGCATCATTCGTTGCTAGGTAAGGAAAGTAGTAACATTTGTGTGCAAGGTCCTTCCATGCCCTGATGGACACATGGTGAAATTCTTCTTTAACTCTGCATAGGCCTGCAAGTTGGCATGCACCATAAGAAACAATCACGTTTATGATTGATGGCCATGCAGATGTTCATCTCCATCAAGATCCAAAAGATATTTTTGTCCTTGATTCGCCGTGCATCCTTGGTCGCCCACAATGAAGCGTACTTCACTACTTCTAGTAGGTCTGGCGTGAGCAAAGGGAATTGACTGTCCTTTGACAACTCCCATGCTACTAGCACAATCAGAAGTAAGAGCCACGCGTAGTGGAATGTCTTGCTGAGCTCCTGTGCTTCGCGGCAGTTTTCTAGGAACTCTCTGTGAAGGTAGTCTGACTAGTTGAACTTGACTCCTTTAGCGCACTTGGCTGCTAACATGACGACAGGTGCTGACACCTCATCAATGTGACACTTCCTTGTCACTTTCCCTGCTAAAATCTGTGTATCTACCTTTACAGCAGGGTCACAGATGCTAGATATGGCATATCCGTGCAGATTCTTCACCAGCTTAAACTTTTCTTTCATGGACTCTACAAGGGCTTGCTCACCACCTTTTTTTCCAAATATCATGGCCAAATTCTCTCCTACGTAAGGAAATCGCATGATCCTATGGATCAACCTGTCAGTGATGGGTATTGGCTCTTCCAGCCATAGACACCATTCATGCACCAAGCATAGCAGCTGCTTGATGACCAATACCGTAATCGGGGTGTGGTTGTAGTGCGACACCCAAAGCAGGTTGAGCAACCTTGCCTTGTCTACTCCTCTGAGCCACCTCTGCAGTTGCAATGTGGTCATTCTGGTGTTTGTATCGATGATGCGCCGCATCAACTACTCGGTCACCAGGTGTGGGAACTTCTTGTGATCAGCCAAGTCCCAGTCCTCGAGTTTAAACTGCGGAACCTGCGCCAAGTGCGGTCCTTCGAAAACAATCTCATTCGGTAGCAGAGGGGTTTGCAAGGGGGTCTTTCTCTCATCGATGTCTTTTGGCACCTTCGTCTTGCTCTTGCACAAAGGGACATACTCAGGCAACCGAGTGATAGGGTCAGAACCGTGGGCTTCAATCCTCCACATCAACTCCCACATCCTCATCATCCATCAGGATGTCCTTAATTTTTTCTTCCTTGGGCTCCAAATTGATGGCTTTTCCCTTCTCCTGTGCGGTAGGCTTCGGTGGGTTTCTTCTTGGTGATGTGCACACCAGTATTGCAGGCTGCTTGCCCTTTTTATCCTTTGTGGTCTCTATTAGGACTCCAGGAAACTCTCCTAGGTTGCAACTCGAAGATGCCTGGTAACATATAATCTTCAATATTGTTCTTAGAACTATTGGAATGGATGATGGTTTGGATCAAGTTAGGTAACCATTTCAGCTCTCTTCTCACTCAAGACATGCATGAGCACTCTCACCAATACAAGGCTTTAGACCACTAATGCTCAATAATTTATAAATTCAATGGATAGATGGAGAATACTAACTGTACCAGCAGATTGCATACATAAACACATATGAATGGCCATCTACAGGAAGTAAATGAGACTTGCAAATCTAATTTATCAATGCAAAGATAAGATGACAGTTATCTGGCATTAGACACAACAGAAAACCTGAATAACCTATTCAAGTGCAAGCATAGAAAAACAAAGAGAATGGACAAATATCAAAAGAATCTTATATTGCTAGAATGAAGATGCGAAGCTTGAAGGAATAGAGGAGGAACACTCTCCAGAAGTTGAACCCTTGTTACATCTAGTTCTCAGCCTTTTATACGCCTTTTACAATGCTCCTAAGCTCTCAAAGGCTCGGAGTCTTAATCTGTCTTATATGTCTTGTTAACTAATTAATTCTCTGAAGAGGCAAGCATGGCTTGGAGGTTTTTTCCTTCTAATAGAGGAATAGGCACCTTCAGGGAGTTTGATGCACTATCTAGGGGCTCTCTCGTGCTAGAGATGCTCCGTGATGTTTGTTTTGAGGAGCTGCACTGTGGCCTTTGATATTTTTGTTTTTCTGCACGTGCTCTATTGCGTTGTGCTGCTCCTCAGCCGCTTTGTCGGTTTGGGGATGAACTGCACGTGCTGTGGCCCTTTTAAAGGTTTAACAATGCATTCTTTCTATTAAAACAGAACAGCACTACCATATTGTGGACTTCTGCCTTAAACAATTACTGTTTCTATTTTAAATAGAAAACACAGCAACAATGAGAAATCCTGCCCCTCTGTGTCCTTTTTGGACTTCAAAAGTCCTCAAATATGGTTTATTCTCCTCTTGGGTCTGCCCTTGCAGTGATAGCACATCTCCATCATTGATCTGGGAGTCCTAGATCCAATGGTGGTGATCCATTTCGGGCGCCTCTTTTGTACTAGAGTTAACCGCCTGATGAGGGCAGTTTTCTCTCTCCTCATCGTGGACATGTGGTGGCCACTGTATGGCATCGGGTGGAGTTTTTCCTAAACCACTTATCACCTTTGGCTCCTCCGAAATCCTACCGGTTTTGTCATTTTCTTTGTGTTTCAAAAATGCACCAAAACATTGAAAATCATTAAAAAATGGACTTTGACGGACTTCAAAAACTATATTTTTCACTTCCCGGACCCCTTTGGGTCTAGGCTTCATCGCAATTGGGGCTGTCCTGTTTCCCTTTGAATTTTGTTATATAACAAAATACATTAAAATGCATTTAAAATAGGCTTACCGCGAACCTGAAATTTTATCGAATATGTTGTATATAACCGTTGGGTCCGGTTATCGGGTTGCCCATGTGTATATGTCTGCTCCTTTTGTATAGCCGATGTGATATAGCGATGCGATCAATCGCAATCGCATGTTGCTGATGCCTAGGGCCTTTTACTTTAATCTCCGATGCGACTCGATGATCCAATCATCGGAGATCACTGATCGGCGAGTCTTGCGCCCATACTTAAATCATCCTCTTTGCTCAGCCGATTGCGATTAGCCACTTAGATCTGGGCCATTGATCAACTAGATCTAATGGCTAGTATTTTTTCACTGTTTAAAGCCTGCGTACTTGATTTTCATTGTTTTCTTTGGTTTTTTACCTCCCGATTGTGTATTTCCGCCCTTCCAAGGGCTCTTCTCTTGCGCTGATTTTGACCTTTGGATGATTTTTAAGAAAATTTGGAGACTTTAAGAGCATATATGGATCCAATTTTGGGCCTTTTGTCAGCAAGGCTAACATTGGCTCCTTTTGGGAATGAAATCCTCCCTATGAGGTTTCAAGGATCACAGATCAATGCCTTTCTTGTAAAACAAAAATCAAATCTTCCTTCTAGTGTTCCATTGGGCATGGAGTCTATTTTGTAATGAAATAAAAACTAGAAAAACATATTTACAATGGCAAGGCTTTAAAGCCTTAAGCGAAATAAAGTTGCAAGAACCGCCCATTTACTTGGCTACCAGAAGTATCTCCTCCTTCCAGACTGTGCATAATGAATGTATTGTTCTGCTGAATTTGAGCGATAACAAACGAACCTGTCCATAAGGAGTCAAACTTGTCATGATTACCTTTCTTTTCCTTAAATGCATCCCATTTAAGTACCCAATCACCAACTTGGAAATTGTCCACTTTTGCCTTCCTATCAAAGGCTTCATTGATTTTCTTCTGATTAGCCTTTGACTTCTCAACCAGCTACTCTCTGATCTGCTGTAGTTCAACTAGGTTATTCATTCTTCTTACCATGTCATTCTCTTCATCTTGTTCTTCCTGCAAGAATTTAGCCACAAGGAGAATCCGCTAGGTAGGGAAAACAACATCAGTGCCATAAACCAGTTTAAATGGAGAATTCTCTATGGAATTTTGATGGTAACTCTATCAACCCATAGTGCAAACTTCAACTTGGAATCCCAGCTCTTTTTGTTGTCCTCTAATAGTTTTTTGATTACCCTTACCAGAATCTTGTTAGATGATTCTGCCAGGCCATTGCCTTGAGGATAATATGAGGTAGAATGCACCACTTGAATGCCCATGGATTTAGTCATGTCCACCAATTCTTTTGCCTTGAAAGCTACTACATTGTCAGTGACTAGTATGGTTGGGCAACCAAATCTAGTGAAAATATTCTCATTCAAGAACTTTATGACAACTTGATGATTGGCATTCTTAGTGGGTACAGCCTCAATCCACTTGGTGAAATAATCAGTGGCTACTAAGATACATTCGTGTTGGCCACTGGAATGTGGGTTGATCTCACCTATAAACTCCAAGCCCCACTGCTAGAAGGGACCATTTACATGTACTGGCTTCAAGGGAAGATATTTTAGTCGTTGTCTTCCTGCGAACCTTTGACACTTTTCACAAGCTTTCACAAAAGAAAACACATCAGAGAAAAGAGTAGGCCAATAATACCCAACCCTCAGGATTTTGTGGGCTATGGCTTTCCAATAATGATGCCCTCCGCAGATGCTAGAATGGAACTGGTGTATGACTTCCACAACTTATTCTTTATCTAGACATCTTAAGAGGATACCCAATGGGTGTTTCCAATAAAGCAGATTTTTATTTATGCAGAATTTGGTTGATCTGAGTTTAATGGCCCTGGCTTGACTTGAGCTAAGCCCTGGAGGGACTTCTAGATTTTGTAAAAATTGAACTATGCTGGAATGCCATTCACAGGTGGCTAGATTTTCAGCCAGAGACTGATTCTGCTTTTGTTCTTCTGCTGCTCCCACTTTCTGCTCATCGTCTGAATTTAGACCTATGGAATTTATGTCTAACAAGCTGCAATTTTCTTCAGCCATAAGTTTAGCCAAGTCTTGGCCCTTGACAGGCTTTGTGGTCTTCACCTCTATGTTAAACTCTATGAATTTTGCAATCTATTTAGCTCTCTTTCCACAATATCTGGTTGAGTTAAGACATCCTTTACTGAGGCTGAAGGTACATATGCAACCACTTTGGAATGCAGAATATAAATTCTGAACGCCTTTAAAGATTTTATGAGAGCATAAGCTTGTTTTTCAATAAGGTCATACCTTAGTTCAACATCCCTTAAAGTTTTGTTGAAGAAGGCCACAGGGTGCTCTATGCCTTCATCATTTTTCTGCAATAGAACTGTTGCAAGTGTATCATAAGAGGAAAAAGAGAAGATACAAAACTCCTTAGTGTAATCTGGGCTGATTAGAGTGGGAGCTTCCATGATAGCTTGCTTGATGGCTTCAAAAGAGCTTCTTGAAGTATCTGTCCATTTTATTTCTGAACCTTTCTTCAGTGTCAAAGTGATGTGCTTTACTAACTCTGCAAAGTTTGGAATGAACCTCCTTACAAAGTTAATCTTACCCAAGAAGGATTGAATGTCCCTTTTTGACCTTAGGATGGACAATGTCTAAATGGCTTAAACCCTTGTTGGATCAATCTTCACACCTTCAGCAGAAACAATATGTCCGAGAAGTTTGCCTTCTTCTAGAGCAAACTGTGACTTCTTTGGGTTTACTGAAATTCCAAATTGTTTGCACTTTAGGAAGACCTTCTTGAAATGATGTAAATGGTCTTTGTGGCTACTGGAGAAGACTGTTATGTCATCAAGGTAAATAAGGACAAACTTGTCCTTCTGTCCCACAAAGGCTATGTCCATGGTTCTCTGAAAATTAGCCCCAACATTCATTTGTTCGAAAGGAATCTTGGAGTACATGAAAGTGCCCCAAGGAGTAGTGAAGGTGGTCTTTTCCTGATCTTCTGGATGTACAACAACCTGATTGTAACCTAAAAATCCATCTAAGAAAGACGTGACTCTGGCCCCTGAAACTCTTTCCAACAAGTGCTCCATCTTAGGCAGAGGGTAGTTATCTTTTTTAGAGCACTTTTTCAGATTTCTGAAGTCAACACAAAGCCTGATTTCTCCATTATTCTTTCTCACTACCACAAGGTTAGCTATCCATTTTGAATACCTTAGGGGAACTATGATTTTGGCATCCAACAACTTCTTAATCTCTTTCTCAATCAAAGGCAATAAGAGAGGGCTGATAGGTCTTAATTTCTGCTTAAAAGGGGTAGTGTTCTTTTCCAGTGGAATCTTGTGCTGAATGATGTTTGTATCATAGGTTTTAAGATCACTATATTCCCAGGCAAAAATATCAGCGAATTGCTTCATGAGGGTGCAATACTCAGAATTCTGGGCAGAAGACAAATGAGTGGACAGATTGATGTATTTCGGATGGGCTGGGCTCCCTATATTATGTTTACAAATAACAGACTCATTTTCTGTTTTGGCAGGCTTATAAGGCACATCGTTATGGTCGAACAATTTCTCTAGAGGCACCAATCCTTTTGGTATATGATTACTAGGTAGCTGGATGATGCTTCCTTAGCCAACCTCGTTTTTTTGGCTTGGACTGGCCACATTCTTCCATGGTTTCATTTTCTTGGTCAATGTGCATTTCAACAAATTCCTCTATGAATTGTAAAAACCTGTTAATTTCCTCATTTTCTTCAAAAACTCTCCAATATTTGACATTGTCAGGTAGAGACGGTCTATATTTTACTTGAACTTCATATGTCAATTTAGGAGGCAAAGGAGGAATAAACGTGCTAGTAGACACAGCAAGGGAGTTGGCAAGTTGGTTCTTCATTCTCAGAATATAAGAAATGCTAAAATTATTAAAAGAATCCTTGAGCCTCCATACCTCATCTCTGTATTCTTTCAACCTTGGATGCTTTGCTTGGAATGCTTTATTGACCTGCTGAATGATGAGGTCTGCATCTCCAAACACTTTCAGGCCTTTGATACCCATTTCTTTAGCAGCGCTTAAGCCCAAAATCAAAGCTTCATATTCTGCAATGTTATTTGTGACCTGAAAGGTTAATTTGAAAGATAAATGAATGTATTCCTGTGGGGGACACAAGGACTACACCTGCCCCAGCAGCTTCCTTAGAGCAAGCTCCATCAAAGAACATGTCCCAAATCTGTGGGCCTTCTTCCTCAGCGATTTGGAAAACTGGTTTTTTAAGCTGCGTGGAGGCCAACTGGGATTCTTCAATATGAAGAATACATGCTCCAAAATCAGTGTCAACAGCATAGATGGGATGATTAGTAGGGTTCTTCTCATCGCTGATGATATAAGACAACTGCGCCTCTCTATATAATCTCTTGCTCTCACCTTCGAAAATTGGGACAGTAGCATAAGACAGATCATTTTGTAATGATCCACCTAATCTCTTGATCCAACATTTGGAAAGTAACATGCCAAACTTGGGGGTACATCTACTACCACAATATCCATCATCATGCTTTTCATAGGCAGCTGAGACAAAGTGATGGCTAGGTCCTTGATTAACCCCAGGCATTTCACTTTTCTAGAGTCAAAAGAAAATAGGTCATGATAAGGCTTGGTGATGTCCAGACCCAACTCATCCATGACAGCCTTGGGCATTAGATTATGGCTAGCTCTAGTGTCCAAAAGGCAGTTGTGAAAGATTTTTTCATGAATAGTCAGAGAGACATAGAATGATGGGGAGTTGTCTTCACAATTTTCAATCATTGGGCTGAGAATAATAGCTGGCTTGTCATCTTGCAGATCTACATAGTCAGTGGAGGATTGGATGGATTTAGGCTCAAGGGTCTCGAGGATGGATCTTTTGAAGGACTCATTCTTCACTAGTTCAATCAGAGGCATAGGTATTCTTAGCTTCTGAATTTCTAATTGAAAATTGAAAAGAGAAGGAGACTTGTCAAGGCCTCTTACCTCATGAGCTGGAGCTTAGAGGATGTTGGGATCAACTGTCAGTTGCTTTTTATTATTAGCTTGTTGTACTACAGGGACAACAGCTCTTTGAATAGGAGTCTCCTTGACCTTATTCATCTTTAACCTCAGATTATATCTGTGCTGATCTTCAGTTTGCAGAATAGCTTCCCCATCCCATTCTTGGTTGATCTAGTCATTGAATAATGACTTTTCATAGGTAGTTGAGGTCAAAAAGGAAGCATTTCCTATGTCTTCCACGTTAGAGCCTAGATTTACCTCAGGCTGAAAAGGTAAGATTCTAGGTCTACATCAAACCATGCTCCGCCTCGTAGCTATCCCTATGAGGACAGGAGAGGGTTCTCTCTGGGTCAATCTCAGCAAAAGATAATCAGATAGGTCTTGAGATGACTGGTTTAACAACTAATATTAGGCTAGGTATGAAGTGCAAGGATTTAATTTGAGTTTTTGGGGGTTTTGTTGGAAAAAGGGAAAGGCAAATTTTGGGTCCAGGGATGAGGCCAGATTTTTGCAGAGTTCCGGTTGGGGCAAGGTAGGCAGTAGTTTTGATGCTTTAGATTAAATGAATGGATGGAAAAGATCGCTGAGGAGCTGAAGAGGGCATGAGGGTATCAAGAATCCTCCTCAAACTAAAGAAAACATTGAGAATTAAACAAAACTACAGGCAGAGCACAACAAACTCATGGATTCTACCTTTGTCACTTAACTTGTTTAATTCAGAAGCAAAGAGAAGGGAAATGGCATACATAAAACATCAATGAACTTACAATTACATGAAGAAACACACCATCAAAACACAGAGCCACAAGGATCCCAACAAGTGCTGCAAAACCCTGGTCTTTCCTTTGCCAAAATTGTAGAAATGAAATGTACAATGGAGTGCCAAGAAATCCCAAGTATCCAACCCTGAAAATGACTGAGAAATTACATGATATAGACAAGCCTAACTCCTTCCCATGCCTCTAGGGGTCGAGCTCATCATTCTAGGAGCTGTTTCAACCATATCTAAACAAGGAACTGAAAAATAGGCAATGAAACAACTTGCCTCTATATGCTAGGAAACTGATTCATTCATTTAATTTTCACTTTTTAGTGAATGAATCCTCTAGAACAAGTAAAAATGTGCCAATATTACATCATGGTCATCAAATTACATCATGAAAGATCAAGAGTAACATCAAAAAGTAAAACTGGTCAAAACTGGGTGAATTTCTGAGCTGAAGAGTGAAAATGAGGCCAAATTTCTCTATGCGCCGCGCCCAAATTCTCTATGCATCGCGCCAATTTGGAGCTGATTTTGAGGCACTTCTTGAAGTCCAAATTGAGCCCAAGATAGCTCGTTGGAAATCCCTACCTATCTAGTTTCCAACCCAAGTGGAATTTCTAGATTTGGTGTCCATTTGCCACTGCAAATATCCAATCTCCCAAGACTGCTTCCTGTGTGTCAAAATAGGGGCAGTGAGGTCATTTTTTGAGTGTTTTTTGGCCTTTTGAGGGCTCAAAACCTACCCAAATTTCTTGGCCATAGGTAGGAAAATATAGTTTATCATGAAAAATCCATAAATGCAAAGTTTTTTGAATTTGGAGCCATCTAGCGAAAGCGAGCACCACGTGGTGGGGCGCATAGGGAGGAAAACCCTGCTTTTTAGTGCAAAAAATTTTCAAAATGCAAAAATTGCTCCAAATTTCTTGAAATTTGGGCCGGACCTTCTTCATCAAGAGCTACGATGGGCCAAGGATGCCTTGGCCAATATCTGGAGTCGATCATGCTCTTTTTTCCTCTTTTGCCTTTTCGATGCCTTCCTTAGTTTTGCCTTTAAATTTCTTATTCGTGCCCTGCAAACCTTGTTCCGCGCCATGTAGTGGAAAGCCATGTGTCTCAGCAATGCTTTGTCCCTATTGGCCTTGTCCAGCAGTCTCTCTAAGTAGATGTTGACTCTCTTGAGCCAAGACTCCCGATCTTCTTTAATCTCTTGCTCCAATGAAGTGAATTCAATCCTCCTCCTTTAGGCAGCTTGACGATTCTCCCTGATGTTTTGTAATTCCATAATCACCTATTGATATTCAAGTTGCTTATTCCTTTGCTCCAAGTATTTTATAATCCACTTAGCCCTCTCCAAGTTGAGGGACAAGGCTTTGATCTCTGTCTGCTGCTCCTAGATGATATCTCTAAGGTTGGCACTTTGCGGGCCCATGTCTGTATCGTCATCCTGAATGAGAATGAAGTTGGTCTCTCGTTCACCTGAAGGCCCCTCATCCTGCATTGGCCTCTTGCCTTTGTCCTGTACCTATGGTGCCAATGTCAGAAGCGAGGCCCCTTCCACCCCAAGTGGAGATAACACTCGCTTTGTTGCTGCAAATAACTGTTTAGCGCCCTTTTGATAAGTAATGAATACTGGCATAGTAGCAGTGTGAGTCTCATGACCTTCATGCTGATAAGAAGGTCCACCTCTCTCATGTCTAGCCTCTGAAAATCCCTGTGAAGCTCTGAAAAACTCATGAGAGATAAAATCATCCCAAGTGATGCCCTGTAGTCCAAGCTGATGAACCACCACAATCTTGATGAGAGAAAAATGATAAACACTGTTATGCTGCTACTGAGGGGTCTTGTGCTGGACAAGGGTGGTCATCCTTTCTATGTTTTAGCATATGAAATAAGGAATGTTCATCATCTGTACTCGAGTGAAATGCATCAACAGCCTGATGTGATAAACATACAAGCGGGAGAACCGGCCCTCATAGGTGAAATATTTCATGATGAGTTTCATTAAAGGAGCATACTCATCCTTGAGAAACCGAAAAGGAAAGACTCTCTTAAGCTGCCTCAGAAAACCAGGTTTGATGTATGGTTCATAGTGTTGCTAGTCAATCTTCTGTCTCTTATTCCATGGTTCTCCAATGTTTGGTATGCCGGTTGCCAATGAAATGGTTTCTGGTGTTAATTTGAAAGCAACACCAGCAAGAATGGCTTGATCACCATGCAAATGCAACACAAATAAGCAAGCCAACTCACGATGAAACTGAATATGTGCAACCTTCTCACAAAATTCATAGCATGACTGATGTTGGAAACAAAACATGGCAAGGGGACAAGCTTGCAATTCAGTAAGGGTGGTTGGTTCTTCTCTGATATGTCTGCCACCTCTATGAGGCCTCCAGGGTGCATGTTCCTCCATGGGTGAGTAACTTTGGGTCTCCACTTCATAATCAGATGAATGACCGGATGACATAACTGATGGTATACAAATTACCTTGGAGAAATGGTTGCTGATGTATGAAACTGCGTTGGACTACCTTTTGGTGATGTACTTGAGCTCTGCTACCAAGGGAACAAACAGTGAAATGAGGGGCTACAAAGGGAGGGGAAAACAGTGAGGGATTAGGGACTGTTGGGATAAAATCAGTTAGGGAAATATGGGAGAGTTTGGGAATTTATGTATAGGGTTAGGAATTTTTGTATAGGGTTAGGGTTTGAAGTTTTGGGTTTGAGAATTTGGGAAAGGGAATTTGGGAGAAGGAATTAATGAGCTTAGGGCGATAGGGAAACTTAGGAAATGATGAAAACAAGGGACCAATGGGATGAGGGAGTGAATTTTGGTTACAAAACAGTGATTTTGAAACCCTAGCAATAAGTTTCCTTGAGGTATTTTAGGAGATAGGGTTTGATTTTGTTTGAACCATTACCATCCATCAAGCACCATAGCCTAGCACAAAATTGGATCAAACACAAAGATGGAGGCCCTACCTGGAAAATCCATGCGAATTATTGGCAATTGGGAACAATTCTTAGTAATTTCTGGCCTTTTTCTGTGTGCGCCGCGCAGCATGCCCAATGCACCGCGCCTCCCCAGTGTGCCGCGCCTATGTAAAATAACACTGCGTATTCACGCCCAGTGCGCCGCGCCTCACCAGTGCACCGCGCCTCCTGCTCAGTGCGCCGCGCTTCCAATGTGCAGCGATTTTTTGCCCAATATCCTTACTTGTTCACAAAAACTGATTTGAATTGCCTCCTCTTTGCTCTTGGAATGAAAATGAGCCTTCAACACTTGGAGACATGTTTTATACATGAGATTTTCAAATTCATTTTGCCAAAACCCACTTTCATAAAGTTTTGGAAATAGCTTTTATTTCAACCTCTGTTTTTGGACTTTTTATTGCTTTTGGACTTTTTGATGAACTTAATAACCTGAGCTTTGCTTGATTTTGCAGGTGTCGGAGCTTCTTAGGCTAAGGAAAGAAACCAGGGTGCAGATGAAGAAATTTGCAATGAAGAAAACAAAATTTACATGATTTTAGTACAATAAAAGCTGAATACTCTGTTTTTTCCTCAAAACAGAGTTTTGAGGAAAAACACATTTTCGAACACTTGTTGATGAAATTTATTGATGTTGAAACATCCTCATGGCCTACTAGCAATTTTTGAACACTCTGACACATTTTTTTGACAAAACCCTAATACAACCCTAGACCTAAGTGACCATGAAACCCTAAAGACAACTTATGCAGTTTTGAAGATAAAAAGACTGTATACGTTTTTTTAAATGATGAGCCAGCAGGTAGATAACATGAGGGGAATGAGCGACAAGGCCCTTCCGTCAGAAGATCGATGCTCCTAATGGAATGCAGATGATCAAAGCTGAATGAAACACCTAAAAATGAAATGCAACAAAAGAGGTTTTGATCTCTAACAGAGGGCTGAACAGACCGACTCTAACATTGGCTCCAATTGGGATGGTAGCTCCTTGGAGGTGCCAAGAACTATAGATCTCTGGGAAAGATAGACAGTGCCTTCATCCATTGGGCTATGGAGTCCATTATTTTGACAAATTAGCACAAGACTCTTGACTTATTTATTGACTGAAACTTGACTCAAACCGACTCAATTATGAAACCAAAATGATTGAAAAACTGACTCGACAAACTGAACCCAAAACTGAAATCTTTCTTCAGAATTATAGCCTTCACTTCGAGCCCCAGACTGAAGAAAAGACCACAGCACACACTTGCAATGAAACTGAAATAAAATGGTATTTACAGTGACAATGTAAACAGCAGAAACAACTCAGAAATGATACCGCTTGAGCAGCCGACCATTGACCAGCCCTCCTGGACAATCTTCCGCGTTCATCTCCTTCAGAAGAAAGGAATTCCGGCCCCGATATGCTGCAATCTTAAAGGGACCTTTCCTGAGATTTTCAAACTTACCGTGCTTGCCCTTTTCCTCATTCCTTGCATCCCACTCCAGCACCACATCATCCAACTAAAATTTGTCCACCTTTGCTTTTCTGTCATAAAGTTTCTTAATTCTCTCCTGCAGCTTGAACGTGTTTTGAAAAACTTCTTCTCGTGTCTGCTGCAAATGGATCATTTGATTTAGTTTTCTCTACATAAGATCGTCTTCACTACCAGCGTCCTGAAGAATTTGACTACCAGAGCTGCGATAGAGGTAGGGAACACTGTATCAACCCCATAAACTAGCTCAGAGGGGAACATACCAATGGATTACTTTTGACTCACTCGATCTGCCCAAAGTACATGGACCAACTTCTTATGCCAACTTTTATTGTTTATTTCCAGCAATGTTTTAATGACATTGACCAAAGATTTGTTAAAAGACTCCGCCAATCCATTGCCTTGTGGATGATAAGTAGTTGAGTGCCCCAAAATGATGTGATACTTATTACAAAACTCAAACATCTTTTTTGATTTGAAAGCTGCTACGTTATCAGTGATTAACTTATTCGGGCAACCAAAACGAGACAAAATGTTATTCTCAAGGAATGAAATAATTACCACATCTGTAGCTTGTCTAGTGGGAATTTCTTCGATCCATTTCGTGAAATAATCTATCGCCGTGAGGATCCATCTATGCTGACCTGAAGAAGCAGGATGAATTTCACCAATGAAATCCAACCCCCACTGCTGAAAAGGGGCACTCACCTCAATGGGCTTAAGCGGCAAAGGCTGTAATTTCTACCTTCCTTCAAAAATCTGACATTTATGACAGCTTTTGACAACCTTATATACATCAGCAAACAATGTTGGCCAATAGTATCTAGCTCTCAGAATTTTATTTGTCGTTGTTTTCCAAAATAGGTGACTGCCACAATCTCCTTTATGGAAATCCTCCATGACCTGCTTCGCTTCTTCTTCCACCAAACAATTCAACAAAACACCATCGGGATCTTTCCAATAAAGTGCAGAATTCAAAATACAAAAATTGGCAGCCTTTAACTTAAGAGTTATAGCTTTGTTTCTAGCCATACCAGGTGGTGGGGACAAATTCTGAAGCACATATATGATATCTGAATACCACGGAGAAAGAACAAAGATTTCAGATACCTGAATTGACGGACCTTCCTCATTTTCATCTGACATAGCAACAATCAGATTTATGTCTAAGACGTGCAGATTCGATTTAGCCATTAACTTTGCCAATCCCTGTCCTTTAACAAGCTTTGTGGGCTTTATCTCCACATCATACTCCAATAAAGCTGCAATCCACTTGCCTCGTCTTCCTTCTGGATCTATTTGTACCAAAATATATTTGACAGCAGTGTTAGGAACATAAGCCAAAATATGGGAATGCAGAATATATACTCGAAAATCTTTCAATGCTTTCACAAATGCAAGGGCTTGCTTCTCAATGATGTTGTACTTCAAGGCTGCATCTCTTATAGTTCGGCTAAAGAAAGCAATTGGTCTTTCGAGCTCATCTTTTTTCTGCATTAATACAGCTGCCATAGTATGCTCCGAAGCAAATGAAAATAGTATAAAATCCTGAGTGTAATCTGGGCTAATTAGAACTAGAGCTGAAGAAAGAGCCAATTTTACTAGATTGAAATATTTTAC
The DNA here is from genome assembly GCA_031772625.1 of Pinus tabuliformis. Lineage (NCBI taxonomy): Eukaryota > Viridiplantae > Streptophyta > Pinopsida > Pinales > Pinaceae > Pinus > Pinus tabuliformis. The sequence continues at coordinate 480,496,603 of CM062820.1, forward strand.
AGCCTCTTCTGTCCACTTCACTTGGCTGTCCTTCTTAAGCATGTTTCTAATCTCTCTTAGGTGTTCAGCAAGATTAGGCACAAAGCAGCATAAAAAATTCATCTTACCATTAAAAGATTGAATCTCCTTCTTATTCCGGGGAAGGTCAATTTGCTGAATCGCCTCTACACGTGTTGGATCAATACGAATGCCATCTTTTGAGATAATGTGTCCAAGTAGTTTTCCTTCATCCTTCGCAAACAAGCTCTTCTTCGGATTCAGTGACACACCATATTTTCTGCACTTTTGAAAGACAATTTTCAAATGATACATGTGTTCTTCATCTGAATTGGAAAACACCGTCAAATCATCAAGGTACACAACCAAAAAGACATCCTTCTCATTTGCGAAAGCCATATCCATTGCCCACTGAAATGTGGCACCTGCGTTCTTCAAACTGAAAGGCATTTTAGCGTAATGAAAAGTCCCCCATGGAGTGGTGAACGCTGTTTTGTCTCGGTCGTCTTCATGGACCAAAATTTGGTTATATCCAAAATAACCATCGAGTAGTGACATACGAGATGCTCCAACTACTCGCTGAAGTATGTGATCCATTTTTGGCAATGGATAATTATCCTTCAATGAAACTTTATTGAGATTCCTAAAATCAATGCACAAACGAATCTCACCTGTCTTCTTTCGTACAGGCACCAAATTAGAGATCCAATCAGAAAATCTAATGGGAACGATGATTCTTGATTTGTAAAACCTATATACCTCCTTCTCAATTGATGGCAGAAATTTTGGATTTAGCCTTCTCAACTTCCGTCTGAAAGGTTTCTGATTAGGCTTAATAGAAATAGTGTGCTGAATTATATTGGTATCATATGTCTTCAAGTCGGAATAGTCCCAAGCAAACACATCAGCGAAGGATGACAACAAACTGATATATTTGGCCTTTACCTTTTGTGGCAATGCTTTGGACAACTTTACCATCTTTGGATTTTCAGCAGTTCCAATATTCACCTCTTCGACTCCCTTCTCTGTTGGCTGCAATGTTGGTTTACGGGCTACGTCATCATGATCAAAGAGTTCCTCTAAAGGTATCAAACCTTTAGGAATAATATTATCCTTGAGCTACAACACTTCCATTTGATTGATCTGCACATCATCTTTACCATCAACATGTTCTACATCAATTGAGGTATCTTTGAACTTACCTTTGTTTTGCAGAAAATCATCAATCTTCTCGTCATCTTGGAAAACTTGCCAATATCTCTGATTGTCCGGGACAGTCGGACAATGTTTCACATGGATTTCGAATTTATTACTTGAGTTCATAGGAATCTTCAAATTACTAGCTTCCTTAGCAAGTGCATCTGCAATACTATTTTGATTACGAGGCACACACGTCAAGGTATAATCTGAAAACAGTTTCAGGATATCTAGAACAGCATTCTAGTATGCCCGCATCCGAGGATGCTTTGCTTGATATTCGCCTTTGACTTGCTTAATCACCAATTCGGAGTCACCATATACAGCAATCCTCTTAGTATTCAGCTTTCTTAGAATTTTTAGGCCAGCAATCAAAGCTTAATACTCAGGCTCATTGTTTGAACAATCAAAAGCTAGCTTGTAAGAACATACCCGCACATTACTAGGCACTTTGTTCGGAGCAGACAAAGGACTGCATACCTAAATACCAATTCTAGCACCATCATTTCCCACTGCTCCATCGAAATCCATGGTCCACAAACCATCTTCCTCTTCTTCCAAGTGCTGAAACTTTGTTTGTTGTGGCTTTTCTGCTTGCTGTCCATTATCTTTATTTGATTGCGGAATGGTATTGTCCTGTTCTTGTCTTTCTTTCTTCAAAACTTCTCTGAAATTTTCTGCTATGTATGAAATATCATCTGCTACAACTAACTGACTATCGATATCATTGAAACTATCTGAATACAAAACAAAAGACTCTAAATCTATATGTACATAATTAATCGGATGATTAATCAGTTTCTCCTTGTTTGTAATCATGTATTTCATTTTTTGTTCCCGATACAGTTTTCTCATTTGGCCAAACACAGGAATCGTTGCATAAGATAAATCTAGTTGTAGTGTCCCTTTCAATTTTGCTCCCCAAGACCTGGAAAGAAGCATACCAAATCGAGGAGGAATGTCTGCCACAACAACACCCATCAAGACATTCTTCGTTGGAATCTGATCCAAACTTACAACCAAGTCTTTAATGAGCCCAATACATCTCACCCTGCTAGAATCAAATGAATAAAGATCATGGTATTTCCTAGTGACATCCAAACCCAACTTCTCCATGATAGCCTTCGGCATAAGATTATGGGAAGCACCGGAATCAAACATGGCATTATGAAACACAAACTCATGCAATCTCAGACTGATATAAAAAGGTGGCACATCACTATCTGGAGACTCACCATTTAATGTTGGTCCAAAAATCAGTTCAGGTTGATCATCTTCCACACTCACCATATCAGACATTGGGTCAAAATTCAAAATTTTAGAGACTTGACCTCTATAACTGTTGTTCCTCAGTAGTTCAATCAAGGGAATGGATACCTTCAATTTAGAAATTTCATTTTCTAAACTAAAAGCAAAAGTCTTTTCTAATTCTTTGGCTAGAACATCTTTTCTTTCATTTTTATCCTTTGATACAATGGGTTGATTTACTCTTTCATTTGTTGGTGGAGACTTGCTAGGAGTAGGATCAGCAATTTCTTTTCCTTTATTTGGTACAACAGGTGGCTCATTCTTAGATGCTGGAACTTCCTTTCGCTTCTAGATTGGATTGATGGGGACATTTCTGTTTCTAAGTGAATACTGACATTGCTGGGTGGACAAAGCATGCATATAACCTCTCTGATACTCATCCAACTCTTCTTCAAGAGTTGTGTCATTCGCCAAGATAAAATCTACATCCTTCTGTACAGCTGAATTTTCTGCATACTCATCATCTTCAGTGATAAAGGTGGGCATATCATCAGGAGTAAAGAAGTGATTTTCTTCTCCTATTACATTGTCTTCATCATCAGATTTAGGACCAACAAAATTCTGCTAAAGAGGTGTCTTTACTTGCTGTTGTCGTGATGCCAGTTCTTGTGCTCGCTGCTCATGTTGTTTGATTCTGAATTGTGGCTACTGTTGGCCACGAAAATTAGGATTCCGAATCTGCGGTTCAGGCTTATCAAGTGTTAACCTTTCAATCATATTTTCTACCTTGCGGAGCACTTGGTCTGAGGTAGAAGCTTCTTCCTTTATTGAGACTTTCTTCTCGGCTTTCAATCTAGCTCTCTTGTCATTCAAATTTGCCTCAACACTAACAACAATTTTCTACATTTCTTCTAAGGTAGCTGGACCTCTCTCTCTTAATTGATAAGCCATGTCTGGATAAAAACCATCTGGGAACTTAAGCAAAGCTGACTTTCTAGATGGCCTTAAATCATCAGGAATTGCATTATAAACCGCATTGAATCTAATACAATAGTCTTGCACAGACTCACCGACATTCCGCTTGATCTTGGTATATTCAGAAGTGATTTGAAGAGGATCTTTCTTTACTTCCCAGCAATCCAAGAATTGTCTCTGAAGCTCTTCTAATGTGGGAATACTTCTAGCTGCCAAAGCTCTGAACCATTTTCTTACCTCACCACTGAACGTTTGCACGAATAATCTCATGGTCACGTTTTCTGCATCAATCTCATGAAGATCGAAAAAATTTGTCATTCTGTCCACATGTTGCTGAGCTGTGGTACCATGAGGAGTGCCATCAAACAAAGGAATTTTACTCTGATAATCTGCGGGCATGTCATCCAAAACTTGAGGCAGCGCGAGAGGTGCAAAACGAGCAGCCATTGCTCTTGGTGGATTTGCAATCAGTCTTGGTGATGTTGGGGGAGTGGGTGTAGCTGATGTGTGAGGTGTATGCGGAGGTGAAACAATCTTGGGTATTTTAGGAGTAGAAGGAGTAGACAGAGGCAATATGACTGTAGATTTTTTATCAGAAATAGTAGGCTGCGGGGGAAGGGTGGGAATGAAGGGAGGTTCGGTGGGAATTCTTGAACTAAATGCAATTTCTGATGACCCAAGGGTTGCAGAAGAAGTCTCTAAGAAATCAGCAATATTAGAAGCTGTAATTGAAGTCTGGAGCTGGTTCAAAATGTAATCATCAATGGATTTATTAGCCCTTTCAGTTTCAAGATTTCGAACAAACTCAGGATTCAAGATAGTGGAAGCAACAACGCTTTTGGATTTGGTTTCAAACAAAGACAACTCAAACTACTCATCAAATTCTTGATCCTCAAGATACTCAAAACCAACAGGACACGACTGAGCTTTGAACACGGGAATGATAGAACTTCCTAGGTGGATGATTCTTGGAATAAGGTTAGGATTTTCATAGACAGGAGGGGGATCAGGATCCAGATTTGCTCTAGTATGTCTTCTGGAAGCCAATGTGTTATTATTTCAAGAAATCAATGGGACATAAACAACTTGTTCAGCCTATCAAATTCTAAACTTATCATCCAAAAGCTTAGAATTCTCAGATATATTGGGGTGATTTGCAAGTCAAGTGTCACGATTACAAGCTAGACCAGAGATTGACTGAAGTAGCGTTTATCTACTTCCGCTAATGCAAAGCAAAAGCGTTTCGAAGGCTACCTAGCATAACTTCAGGCTTCGTCTATAGCTTATAAAACAAATGACATCAACAAGAAAACCATTTTCTTCCCCAGTATGGTCGCCACTATGTTAGAGCCTAGATTTACCTCAGGCTGAAAAGGTAAGATTCTAGGTCTACATCAAACCACGCTCAGCCTCGTAGCTAGCCCTACGAGGACACGAGAGGGCTCTCTCCGGGTCAATCTCAGCAAAAGATAATTAGATAGGGCTTGAGATGACTGATTTAACAACTAATATTAGGCTAGGTATGAAGTGCAAGGATTTAATTTGAGTTTTTGGGGGTAATGTTGGAAAAAGGGAAAGGCAAATTTTGGGTTCGGGGATGAGGCCAGATTTTTGCAGAGTTCCAGTTGGGGCAAGGTAGGCAGTAGTTTTGATGCTTTATATTAAATGAATGGATGGAAAATACCGCTGAGGAGCTGAAGAGGGCGTGAGGGTATCAAGAATCCTCCTCAAACTGAAGAAAACATTGAGAATTAAACAAAACTATAGGCAGAGCACAACAAACTCATGGATTCTACCTTTGTCACTTAACTTGTTTAATTCAGAAGCAAAGAGAAGGGAAATGGCATACATAAAACATCAATGAACTTACAATTACATGAAGAAACACACCATCAAAACACAGAGCCACAAGGATCCCAACAAGTGCTGCAAAACCCTGGTCTTTCCTTTGCCAAAATTGCAGAAATGAAATGTACAATGGAGTGCCAAGCAATCCCAAGTATCCAATGCTGAAAATGACTGAGAAATTACATGATATAGACAAGCCTAACTCCTTCCCATGCCTCTAGGGGTCGAGCTCATCATTCTAGGAGCTGTTTCAAACATATCTAAACAAGGAACAGAAAAATAGGCAATGAAACAACTTGCCTCTATATTCTAGGAAACTGATTCATTCATTTAATTTTCACTTTTTAGTGAATGAATCCTATAGAACAAGTAAAAATGTGCCAATATTACATCATGGTCATCAAATTACATCATGAAAGATCAAGAGTAACATCAAAAAGTAAAACTGGTCAAAACTGGGAGAATTTCTGAGTTGAAGAGTGAAAATGAGGCCAAATTTCTCTATGCGCCGCGCCTAAATTCTCTATGCGTCACCGCCACTTTGGAGCTGATTTTGAGGCACTTCCCGAAGTCCAAATTAAGCCCAAGATAGCTTGTTGGAAAGCCCTGCCCGTCTACTTTCCAACCCAAGTGGAATTTATAGATTTGGTTTCCATTTTCCCCTCCAAATGTCCAATATTCCAAGACTGCTTCCTGTGTGTCAAAATAGGGGCAGTGAGGTCATTTTTTGAGTGTTGTTTTGACATTTTGAGGGCTCAAAACCTGCCCAAATTTCTTGGCCATAAGTAGGCGAACATAATTTATCATGAAAAATCTAGAAATGCAAAGTTTTTTGGATTTTGAGCCCTCTAGCGAAAGCGAGCGCCGCATGGCACGGCGCATAGGGAGGAAAACCCTGTTTTTTAGTGCAAAAAATTTTCAAAATGCAAAAATTCCTCCAAGTTTCTTGAAATTTGGGCTGAACCTTCTTCATCAAGAGATATGATGGGCCAAGGATGCCTCGGCCAATATCCAGAGTCGATCATGCTCTTTTTGCCTCTTTTTCCTTTTCGATGCCTTCCTTAGTTTTGCCTTTAAATTTCTTATTCGTGCCTTGCAAACCTTGTTCCGTGCCATGTAGTGGAAAGCCATGTGTCTCAGCAATGCTTTGTCCCTATCGGCCTTGTCCAGCAATCTCTCTAAGTGGATGTTGACTCTCTCGAGCCAAGACTCCTGATCATCATTAATCTCTTGCTCCAATGAAGTGAATTCAATCCTCCTCCTTTGGGCAGCTTGACGATTCTCCCTGATGTTTTGTAATTCCATAATCACTTGCTGATCTTCAAGCTGCTTATTCCTTTTCTCCAAGTATTTTATAATCCACTTAGCCCTCTCCAAGTTGAGGGACAAGGCTTTGATCTCTGTCTGCTGCTCCTGGATGATATCTCTAAGGTTGGCACTTTGCGGGCCCATGTCTGTATCGTCATCCTAAATGAGAATGAAGTCGGTCTCTCGTTCACCTGAAGGCCTCTCATCCTGCATTGGCCTCTTGCCTTTTTCCTATAACTATGGTGCTGATGTCGAAAGCAAGGCCCCTTCCACCCCAGGTGGAGATAACACTCGCTTTGCTGCTGCAAATAACTGTCTAGTGCCTTTTTGATAAGTAATGAATACTGCCATAGTAGCAGTGTGAGTCTCATGACCTTCATGCTGATAAGAAGGTCCACCTCTCTCATGTCCAGCCTCTAAAAATCCTTGTGAAGCTCTGAAAAACTCATGAGAGATAAAATCATCCCAAGTGATGCCCTGTAATCCAAGCTGATGAACCACCACAATCTTGATGAGAGCAAAATGATAAACACTGTTAAGCTGCTGCTGAGGGGTCTTGTGCTACACAGGGGTGGTCATTCTTTCTATGTTTCGGCATATGAAATAAGGAATGTTCATCATCCGTACCCGAGTGAAATGCATCAGTAGCCTAGTGTGATAAGTATACAAGCGGGAGAACCGGCCCTCACAGGTGAAATATTTCATGATGAGTTTCGTTAAAGGAGCATACTCATCCTTGAGAAACCGAAAAGGAAAGACTCTCTTAAGCTGCCTCAGAAAACCAAGTTTGATGTATGGTTCATACTGTTTCTGGTCAATCTTTTGTCTCTTATTCCATGGTTCTCCAATGTTTGGTATGCCGGTTTCCAATGAAATGGTTTCTGGTGTTAATGTGAAAGCAACACCAGCAAGAATGGCTTGATCACCATGCAAATGCAACACAAATAAGCGAGCCAACTCACGATGAAACTGAATATGTGCAACCTTCTCACAAAATTCATAGCATGACTGATGCTGGAAACAAAACATGGCAAGGGGACAGGCCTGCAATTCAGTAAGGGTGGTTGGTTCTTCTCTGATATGTCTGCCACCTCTATGAGGCCTCCGGGGTGCATGTTCCTCCATGGGTGAGTCACTTTGGGTCTCCACTTCATAATCAGATGAATGACCGGATGACATAACTGCTGGTATACAAATTACCTTGGAGAAATGGTTGCTAATGTATGAAACTATGTTGGACTAGCTTTTGGTGATGTACTTGAGCTCTGCTACCAAGGGAACAAACAGTGAAATGAGGGGCTGCAAAGGGAGGGGAAAACAGTGAGGGATTAGGGACTGTTGGGATAAAATCAATTAGGGAAATATGGGAGAGTTTGGGAATTTATGTATAGGGTTAGGAATTTTTGTATAGGGTTAGGGTTTGAGGTTTTGGGTTTGAGAATTTGGGAAAGGGAATTTGGGAGAAGGAATTAATGAGCTTAGGGGGATAGGGAAACTTAGGAAATGATGAAAACAAGGGACCAATGGGATGAGGGAGTGAATTTTGGTGACAAAACAGTGATTTTGAAACCCTAGCAACAAGTTTCCTTGAGGTATTTTAGGAGATAGGGTTTGATTTTGTTTGAACCATTACCATCCATCAACCACCATAGCCTAGCACAAAATTGGATGAAACACAAAGATGGAGGCCCTACCTGGCAAATCCGTGCGAATTATTGGCAATTGGGAACAATTCTTAGCAATTTCAGGCCTTTTGCTGTGTGCACCGCGCAGCATGCCCAATGCGCAGCGCCTCCCCAGTGCGCCGTGCCTGTGTAAAATAACACTGCGTATTCACGCCCAGTGCGTCGCGCCTCACCAGTGCGCCGTGCCTCCTTCTCACTGCGCCACACTTCCAATGTGCAACGATTTTTTCCCAATATCCTTACTTGTTCACAAAAATTGATTTGAATTGCCTCCTCTTTGCTCTTGGAATGAAAATGAGCCTTCAACACTTGGAGACATGTTTTATACATGAGCTTTTCAAATTCATTTTGCCAAAACCCACTTTTATAAAGTTTTGGAAATAGCTTTTATTTCAACCTCTGTTTTTGGACTTTTTATTGCTTTTGGACTTTTTGATGAACTTAATAACCTGAGCATTGCTTGATTTTGCAGGTGCCAGAGCTTCTTAGGCTAAGGAAAGAAACCAGGGTGAAGATGAAGAAATTTGCAATGAAGAAAACAAAATTTACACGATTTTAGTACAATAAAAGCTTAATACTCTATTTTTTCCTCAAAACAGAGTTTTGAGGAAAAACACATTTTCGAACACTTGTTGATGAAATTTATTGATGTTGAAACATCCTCATGGCCTATTGGCAGTTTTTGAACACTCTGACACATTTTTTTGACAAAACCCTAATACAACCCTAGACCTAAGTGACCATGAAACCCTAAAGACAACTTATGCAGTTTTCAAGATAAAAAGACTGTATATGTTTTTTTAAATGATGAGCCAACAGGTAGATAACATGAGGGGAATGAGTGACAAGGCCCTTCCGTCAGAAGATCGATGCTCCTAATGGAATGCAAATGATCTAAGCTGAATGAGACACCTAAAAATGAAATGCAACAAAAGAGGTGTTGATCTTTGATAGAGGGCTGAACAGACCGACTCTAACATTCCAAATAATGGATCTCATCATCTTCTTCAAACTGCTCTTCTTCCATGACTACATTTTGAAAAGGAGCCTTCACCCTTTGGTCTTCATTGGCATCTTTGTTTCTTTGCAAAATATGCAACTGCTCATTAGTTCTTCTATATGGATTTGGAATTGGATTTCTAGGAGCAAAGGTATTAGGCACTCTTCCTTTCCCCAGGTGCTACTCAACCTTTAATTTGGAGATTTCAGAGGTTAATGAATCTATCATTTTGGTCATTTTATCTATCTTAGGATCAGAGGATGATGAAGACACGCCCCTCTATCTTCTTCTATCAACATTTCCCTTGAGCTTCTCTGCAGCCATGATGTTTGATTCCACTTCCAAGGCTACATCTTGCATGTCAGCCAAAGTAGCACATCACCTCTCCCTCAATAGTAGGCAGAAGTCAGAATCAAAAGCATTGGCATAAGTGAGTTTAGCAGAGGTAGTAGTGGGTTTTACTTCAGCTGGTATCTTGTTGTACATATAGTTAAACCTCTTATTAAAATCAGACAACAACTCACCATTTTCCCTCTTTAAGTTCCCAAACTCAGTGTGGTAGTAGAGGATATCCTTCTTATCCCCCCAATGCTTTAGAAATGCATCATCTAAAGCCTCAATATCTACAATATATCTTGGGGTTAGTTCTCTGAACCATTTTCTAGCCTCTCCATCTAGGCTTTAGACAAAGACTCTCATCCACACATCATCTTCACTAATGTCCAGATTATCAGCATAGCTATAGAATGACTCAAGATGTTCTTCAGCAGTAACACCTTCATTCCTAGTGATCTTAGGCCTATATTTTTTATATTCTCCAGTAGGCACGACATTCAAAGGAGTGGGCAACATTAGAGGTCCATACCTAGCAGTTATGATTCTTTCCATTTTGGTAGGTGCTTGTGGACCTGCCATAGCTGTGGTGGCTAAAAAAGTACTAGCAGTCTGAATGATAGAGGGCTGAGGAGTGATTGATAAGACTAAAGGAGTATGATGGATAGGAGGTGAGGTTTCCTTTGGGCTTAAAGCAAAAGGAGAACCTAAAGAATAAGGAGCTTTATGAATCTCTGAGAGTTTTTCTTCACTGCTAGTATTAGATGCTATACTGTCAACATGTATTTGTTCTATTACAGGCCATTTTTGAAGAGATATAGGAGATTGTTTAGGTTTACCTGAACTTGATGCTCCTTTCTACAATACCTTTCTCTCTTTGATGATTTTTTCAGGGTCAGGTATTGGGTCAGCTTGTAGCTTTTGAGGATTTCTCTGAGTATGCCTCACAAACTAAGCCAGAACTATGAAGTGGAGTCGCCAAGAGGTTCGGCCTCCAGTAGAGTCTCTAGGTAGATGATTACAACCAAAAAAGTGCCTAGACTTTGTCTATCATCAAAGATGGATCTATGTTGTTTCCCAGGGAATCTAAGCTTCAGTTTCCTCTCCCCGGCAACGGTGCCAATTATGTTAGGACTCCAGGAAACTCTCCTAGGTTGCAGCTCAGAGATGCCTGGTAACATATAATCTTCAATATTGTTCTCAGAACTATTGGAATGGATGATGGTTTGGATCAAGTTAGATAACCATTTCAGCTCTATTCTCACTCAAGACATGCATGAACACTCTCACCAATACAAGGCTTTAGACCACTAATGCTCAAGAATTTATAAATTCAATGGATAGATGGAGAATACTGACTGTACCAGCAGATTGCATACATAAACACATATGAATGGCCAACTACAGGAAGTAAATTAGACTTGCAAATCTAATTTATCAATGCAGAGATAAGATGATAGTTATCTGGCATTAGACATAGTAGAAAACCTGAATAACCTATTCAAGTGCAAGCATAGAACAACAAAGAGAATGGACATTGAACATATAATAGCAAAAGAAGCTTATATTGCTAGAATGAAGATGAGAAGCTTGAAGGAACAGAGGAGGAACAATCTCCAGAAGTTGAACCCTTGTTACATCTAGTTTTCAGCCTTTTATAGGCCTTTTACAATGCTCCTGAGCTCTCAAAGGCTCGAAGTCTTAATCTGTCTGATATGTCTTGTTAACTGATTGATTCTCTGAAGAGGAAAGCATGCCTCAGAGGTTTTTTCCTTCTAACAGAGGAACAACCACCTTCAGGTAGTTTGATGTGCTATTTGGGGGCTCTCATGTGCTAGAGATGCCCCATGATGTTTGTTTTGAGAAGCTACACTGTGGCCTTTGATATTTTTGTTTGTTTTGGATAGTTGCACGTGTTGTGTTGTGCTGTGCTGCTCCTCAGCCTATTTGTCGGTTTGGGGATGAACTGTGCATGCTGTGGCCCTTTCAAAGGTTTAACAATGCATGCTTTCTGTTAAAATAGAACAACATTGCCATATTGTGGACTTCTGCCTTAAACAATGATTGTTTCTATTTTAAACAGAAAACATAGTAACAATGAGAAATCTCAGCCCTTTGTGTCCTTTTCGGACTTCAAAAGTCCTCAGATATGGCTTATTCTCCTCTCAGGTCCACCCTTGGCAGTGATAGCACATCTCCATCGTTGATCTGGGGGTCCTAGATCCAACAGTGGTGATCCATTTTGGGCACCTCTTTTGTACTGGAGTTAACCACTTGATGAGGGCGGTTTTCTCTCTCCTCGTCCTGGACACATGGCGGTCGCTATACGACATTAGGTGGAATTTGGCCTAAACCACTTATTGCCTTTGGCTCCCCCAAAATCCTGCCAGTTTTTTCATTTTCTTTATATTTCAAAAATGCACCAAAACATTGAAAATCATTAAAAAATGGACTTTGGCGGACTTCAAAAATTATATTTTTCACTTCCCAGACCCTTTCAGGTCTGGGCTTCATCGCAATCAACGATGTCCTGTTTGCCTTTGTATTTCGTTATATAACGAAATACATTAAAATGCATTTAAAACAGGCTTACTACAGAGCTAAAATTTTATTGAATATGTTGTATATAACCATCGGGTCTGGTTATCGGGTTGCCCATGTGTATATGCCTACTCCCTTTGTATAGCTGATGCGATATAGCGATGCAATCAATCGCAATCGTATGTCATTGATGCCCAGGGCCTTTTACTTTAATCATTGAATCCTCGCCGATGCGACCCAACGATCTGATCATCAGAGATCGCTAATCAGCTATTCTTGCACCCATACTTAAATCACCCTCGTTACTCGGTCGATTGCGATTAGCTGCTTAGATCTGGGCCGTTGATCGTCCAAATCTAACAGTTGCTATTCTTTCACTGTTTAAAGCCTGCGATACTTGATTTTCATTGTTTTCTTTGGTTTTTTACCTCCCGATAGTGTATTTCCGCCCTTCCAAGGGCTCTCCTCTTGCGCTGATTTTGACCTTTGGATGATTTTTAAGAAAATTTGGAGACTTTAAGAGCATATATGGATCCAATTTTGGGCCTTTTGTCAGTGAGGCTAATAGTCTCCTTCGTTGGGGTGGGATTTGGTCTCAAGATTCTTGGAAATTTATGGACTTCAGCTAATACTTCAGCAACCTCTGGAGCAGCTACTTTTGCCTCTATCTCCATTTCTGGCACCAACTGCTCTACTCTGGTATCTATAACTTTTGTGGGCACCGACATGATTTTCTGTAAGAACTCCTATGTCTCCTTTGGCAATGTCTCAAATACTTTACTGGCTATCAGAAGCTCATAGTGCTCGTGATTCATGTGTGCCTGAGAGCTCAACAACTCAATTCTCAAAATGCTAAGTGTTTTTCACTGGACAACCACTTGTAATTTATAGGGCATTTTGAATTAAAATCCAACCGTTCCTCCCAAACTTAGTTCATTAATGCTGGATTGGTGAAAAATTTTCAAGGGTTTGAGCCACAAATTTTGTCTTAAATGCCGACCACCTGCTCCATTTGGCCGCATTTCTACCGTCAAATCATGAATATTGACTTTAACGGTAATTTTCTAGCCGACCTGCGAGAATTTTCCTTGGGAAGCGCAACTCCCTTCGCACTGTCGCGAACCCTGTGACACTTCCTTGCTTCACCCAATTCTCCAATTGCGTAGCTCCCCAACTCAGGCAGTGTAGTTTATAGTCCCACGCCTCCTTTTAGCTACTTGGAGCACTAAGACTGTACTATCTTCATCTAGTCACATGGTCGGACCACCAGTGTATGGCTTCAAGCAACTGCCATTTACCTTTCCTAGGAAGGGTTATCCATTCAATTTGATCAACTGAACCACTCCTCCATCGGTAATCTCCTTAATGACATAGGGCCCTAACCAGTACATTCTGAATTTTCCTGGAAACTTATCAAACTTGCTGTCATATAACAAATCTAGGTCATTTACCTTAAAGGTGCGTAGCTTAATGTGTCAGTCATGCCATTCTTTTTTGTGCTTCTTTTGGACCTATTGGTGAAATCCAGGCATAAATCTTTCCTCATCAAGCTCAGCCAGCTCTGCAAGCCTCTCCTCCAGGGCTCTGCAATTCGTCATACCCGTGAGTGCCACTATATGCTGACTAGGCACAATATATTCCATATGCATTACCTCTTCAACACCATAGACAAGCCTAAAGGGGGTTTGTCCAGTCAACTTCTTCCATGTCATTCGATAAGCCCATAGTACTACAGGTGTGTATAGGTCCCAATCACTTCTCTGAGAATTGCAAACCTTGGTCAGCACATTCTCTAGCACTTTATGGAATGCTTCCACCGTCCTGTTAGCCTGCGGGTCATAAAGCATGCTCTTCTAGTGATATACCTGAAATTCCTCTGTCATCGCATTGATCATCTCATTCAGAAAGTGTGTACTCCGATCACTCTTCAAAGTCTTTGGATAGCCAAATCACGTCAGTACATTCTCAAAGAGGAACTTCGTAGCAGTCGCGCCTATGGAATCCTTCACCTGTTGTGCCTCTGCCCAACGAGTCAAATACTCCGTTGCGGTGATAATGTACCTCGCTCCCATCTTTCCTTGGGGCTGGATGGGTCCCACAAAATCTATTGCCCATTTCTCAAAGGGTTGTAATGTCATTTATGGATTTAGAGGCATCTCATCCCTCCGTGATGGCCTGCCAGTCCTTTGACACACATCACACGCATTGCAGTAAGCTTTTGAATCCTGATGGAGGGTTGGCCACCACAACCTTGCGTGTAGAATCTTCTGCGTGGTCACTCTCCCTGCATAATGTCCTCCCGTGGTGCCCCCATGAGTGTCCGCGAGGATGCTACTTCTTTCAAACTCTGGTACATATCATCTCAATATCTCATCTAACCCCATTTTGTACAGATGCCCAGCAATGACAGAAAAATCTGCCACATGCACCACTAACTCCTTCTTCTATTGGACGGTGTATCCTTCTAGAGTAGTTCCTGTTGTTAGGAAGTGTATGATATCTTCAAAATGACCATCCCCAATGCATACTGCAAATATCTGCACGTTAAGCAATCCCTCTTCCAAATTAGTGGGCTCTTCCCCTATTTCGATGCGCGATAACTGGTCTGGTCTTGCATTTAGTCGTCCAGGATTTAGAATAGCTTCAAAATCATATTCCTGGAACAATAACAACCATCTATAGATTCTCCCCCCCAACACAGGCTTATTGACCAGGTATTTCAGCTTGGAATGATCTGTATACATTTTAAAATGGTCACCCAGCAAATAGTGTCTAAACTTCTACGGCACGTATACCATGCCTAACCCTTCACACTCGGTGGTGGAGTAGTTCTTCTCTACCTTGGATAACCTTCTTCTTGCGAATGCGATAGGATGGTTCAAATATCATCCGCCAACCTGTGCCAGTACTGCTCCCAGTGCTATACATGATGTGTCGACATGTACATGAAACTCCTTCATCCAATCCGGGAAGACTAAAATCGGCCCGGTGACCATCTTTTCCTTCAATACGTCCAAGCTCTTCTTACAGTCCTTGTTCTAGCAGAATGTGACATCCTTCTTCAACGACTTCTCCATAGGTGAGTTGATCCAGGGCATATGTTAGGCATGGAATCCCCCTAAGGCATGTTTTGGGGCTCAAAGCCTAAGTTTTGACCGAATTGTGTTGTAAAGCTCCGTGAATTGTGGGCGCGAAAGTATGTTAGAGTCATAGGGTTCTGTCCTAGTTTTGTAATGTAATGTCGGCCTACCCATGGTCTGTAGAAAATGGGATTGTATAAATAGAGCAAGGCTCTAAGTGTAAAAGAGAAGGAGTAGTAGAGAAGAATAACAAGTCTAAGTGATTGAATCGCAAGTGTAAAGTGTGTCTTTGGGTCGTAGAGTAGGAGAAGGCTCTACAGCTGAGTGCGTAGAGGCCTAGTAGTTCACAGCTTAGTTTGTGGACCCCTGTAGCTGAGTGTGCAGGGGCAGATTCGAGTCTGTAACTGAGGAAGGAATTAATAAAGAGAAGTTTTATCATAATTCTGTGTATCTATTCTTGGGTTAATGCATGTTTGATATAATTTGTGAATATATTGTTTATTACTGTGCACACTTGTATGAATGGTTTATATTCTTAAGTATAACTTAAAGCATGCAAGTAGGCTAATATAATCAACTAGCATTAGAATATTAGTAAAGTCTTGGGTAATAATGTAGAACTGCAACATTCATCCCTTGAGTAAGGTTGTGCGAAGGCAGTATCTCGGGCTGCGAGGTACGGGAAAGTGTGTGAGCGACTTGCACTGAGGGTTAAACCATGGACCACTTGAACTCATCATACATCTCCAGGGTGCAGAAACCTGGTTCTACCACCCTCCCATACTACTTCAGGTGAGACCTCAGTCCGTGCTCCATGGACTGTTGCCGAAAGGGCCAGCAGTACCAGGATTTGTTTGGCTAAATCACCTGTGAACCTAGGTCAGGCCCCAACAAGCCAACAAATGGTTCTGTTGCCGGGACTGGGATCTGCATAAGAGATGTCTAATGTCGTATCACTAGAATCTGACAAATAAAGGAATTGAAGAGTGGTTGGATAGAAAGATTCACGAGTTCGCAACGTAGGAAAACAAGAATCTACGAATATCAAAGGAAGAGTGGTTAGATTGCTACTTATATACCGAAATCCATAAAATTTTCTTTGCATCCTTTCCCTTTGGGTTGTACGAGTGGATCACAAAGCTAGTAGATAGTCAAGGAAGGTGTAGGCTTGACAAAACTACTGTGTGGACTCCAGAGTTGGTGTGAAAACTAGAAGCATCGAAAGATAAGATCGCATGCACTGTGGATCACTGGCTCGATCGAATCATAAGAGGATTTATCACTGAGTTCACAGTAGATACTTTAGTCAGCTATAGCAAGGCCTAACATGCTTCCTCAAAGGACCGCGAGGTAAGTACATTAAATATTTGAATACATGGACTAAGATGCTATTGTTTGAAAACTGGGTTATGCGAATAAATTGATGTTTGGGGCTATGCGAAGTGGGAGGATCTACAGAAACGAAGATAGAACAGAACTAGAAACTATCCCCTTGATTTCACCTCCACGAGAAAGCGAAGAAGAGCTCGTGAAGGTCTCACCAAGGAGTGCGATCAGTTTGATAAGGCAGTGAATTCCGCGCATACCACTTCCACCGACACCTCCACCAGTTTCACCATCTTCACTGCCGTCTTCACCCACACCACCACCACAGTTCAATATGGCAAGCGCGATAAAGTTGTCAGTGTTCAAAGGAGTAGAGAATGAAGATCCGAACCAATTTTGGTTCGTGGTAAAGGCTGCATGGGAAGCACAATGAGTCACGGATGACAATATAAAGAAAGCAACATTGGTCAACACTTTACAGGATTGCACACTGATGTGGTACATTAAGCATTCCAAGGACAATCCAAATGCAGGGATTGCGGATATCCAAGCTGTGCTAAACAGGGAATTTAGCAGGCCTAAATTAGAGACATAGTCGATTATTGGATTTAAGGAAATAGTGATGCTTCCGGGCAATACCCCTTGGGAGCTGGATCAGAGACTGAAGGGTATGATTCATGAAGCCAACATGACCTTGACAGATGGGAAACACTGTGCATGGTTCGTAGCATCGCTAATGCCGCATCTAAGGAACACGCTATCATAGTAGAAGCTATCCACTCAGGTTGAGGCCTTGGAGATCGCAATGAGACTGCACAAGACCCCAATACAAGATCCTAACCTGGGAGTCCAACAGATCCATGCCTAGTTGAAAAACTTGTTTCCTGAGATGCAGAGTTTGAAACAAGACAGGAGAGCTCGCCTAGAAGCGCGTGAGGAGGTATGGTGCATAAAGTGCAAAGGTCAGGGACATGACAAGGACCATTGTCAAGTATTCACGAATTACCTAGCAGGAGGAGGACCAATGCCATTGATACCAGAGGCACAAGCAAGACCGAGCACGGTGCCTGCATTATGGTGTGCGATTTGTTAGATAGGAGGGAAGCATGCTACAGAAAACTACCATCTATTACAGAAGTATACACAGATGTCCCAACAGTTGTTCTGCAATTTCTGCAGGTCAGTAGGCCATGATGAGCGTACCTATAGAAGTTATGAACTAATGGTGGATTGGACTCCTACCTACACAGTTCAAACCAAAACGCGAGCCCTCGATCAAAATGCAGGGATGGCGCTCACTGGATTTCAGGGGCGCGGATGAGGTCAAGGTGGAATGGGACCAGGAAGAAGTCGTGGACAGCTAATCTATTACAATTGCGGAGGGCTAGGGCATTATTCACACGATCGTAAAAATTTGACAAGAGCATGATGTTTATATCGTACCCAGTTTGATCATGAGATGGAGGACTGCCCCACATTGATAGTAGGGTTGTGCAATAAAGGAACACTCCAACCTTCCTCGACTCAGAACCTACAAATGATGAGGTCTAAGCCGTGCGAGGAAGACCGGAATGTAAATATCGTACCCTGAAGTGGCATTATGATGAGGGATGACAAAGGCAAGCAGCCCGAAGAGAGTGCTTGGGTTTGCAAGGCTCCAACAAAAGAACCAGAATTTGATTTGGAGCACACTAAGGAGACATTCATGGAAGCTAAGAAGAGCTTCACAGAGGCCTCCACTTCAGGTAGTAAAGAAAAACTGGGACTGGAAATGGACTGTTAGGTGACTATACTACTAGTGTAACCCCTTATTGTTATTAGTACAACCCCCTTATTATATTGTTGTGCCCATGTAGTTCCCATATTGTTATTATTATGCCCCATAGAAGCCCACTATTGTTATTATTGTGCCCTTACATTATTATTGTTATGTTGGCTTTGATTATAATATGACCCCTTAGACTCCTATATATAGAAAGGAGGTCTTGTCATTTGTATCATCAAAGAATTGTTCATTTGTGTAATGTAAAGGAGGTTACCCCCTCGAAGAGGCTGAATTCTAAGGCATTGATCTATCTTTTTTTCCATTCGATTTTGCACCAAAGTGGCGTTATCCTTTAAAAGTTGGAGAACCTGTTGTTGATGCTTGATGTGATCTTTCACTGCTTGAACCTTTTTCCTATTGATATTTCCTTCTATCTTGAGAGTTTGAGGAGTAGTAATTTCTTCCAATTCTTTACAAGATATGGTCAGATTCATTTCTTGATGTTCGATGTGATCTTTCACTTCTTGAACATTTTTCTTCTTGATATGTCCTTCTATCTTGATAGTTTGAGAAGTAGTAATTTTGGCCAATGCATTACAAGATATGGTTGGATTCATTTCTTCTTTCTCAATGTGATATTTCACTTCTTGAACCATTTTATTCTTCATATGTCCTTCTATCATGAGAGCTTGAGTGGTAATTCTTGCCAATGCTTTACAAGATATGGTCAGATTCACTTCTTCTTTCTCTGGGGTTGGGTCCTGGTGAGTATTAAGAAATGAATCCGACCATATCTTGTAAAGCATTGGAATAAATTACCACTCCTCAAACTCTCAAGATAGAAGGAAATATCAAGAAGAAAAGGGTTCAAGCAGTGAAAGATCACATCGAGCATCCAACAAGTTCTCCAACTTTTAAAGGATAATGCCACTTTGGTGGAGAATCGAATGGAAAAAAAAGATAGATCAACACCTTAGAATTTAGCCTCTTCGAGGGGGCAACCTCCTTTACATTACACAAATGAACAACTCTTCGATGATACAAATGATAAGACCTCCTTTCCATATATAGGAGTCTAAGGGGTCATAATATAATCAGAGCCGACATAACAATAATAATGTAAGGGCACAATAATAACAATAGTGGGCTTCTATGGGGCACAATAATAACAATATGGGGACTACATGGGCACAACAATATAATAAGTGGGTTGTACTAATAACAATAAGGGGTTACACTAGTAGTATAGGGACCTAACATGGACCCATCAATGCTCACTACCTTTCTGGAGACATGCATGAAGTTGTTGTGTGACAGCAAGGCTATGCAGGGGTTGCAAGAACTCATCACTAGATGTGCTGGGACTGTGCCAGGAGAACTGTGCATAGCCCGGAAGCTCGAGAAACACACAACATGAATAGGAAGAGAGATGAGATTGACTGCGCAAGTTGGGGAATATGAAATGAATCAAGTGATTTTGGATCTAGGATCGGACACGAACGTCCTACCAAAGAAAACATGGGAACGCATGGGCAGGCCCACATTGTAATGGTCTCCTATTCAATTGCAAATGGAAAACCAGGAAAAGATACTACCAATGGGAAGATTGCAGGGAATAACGGTAGATATCAAAGGTGCGAGCATAAGATGATTTTTGAGAAAAAGTCACTGCGCATAGTGGTACCTTTAGACCCTGCGGAAGGATCATGCTACACAGAGCTAGTACACGACTGCAAGAGCGATGACGATCTAGAATGTATCTACAAGATAACTGCATGGAAGAAGGATTGGGTGAATCCAATAGCGTATAGTAGGATTTCGTGGGAGCGTGAAAGCTCCTGCACCTCAAATTCGAGCGAGGAGATAGAACGATGGCAAAATCGATTACACAAGGTAACCACGCTCAATTGCAACATGATGATAAAGTCACTGCATTGCATAGAAACGGAAACAACATATCTGCCTATGTATGATGGGTTGAGTGAAGTGAATGATTTCCTGAACAAATTTGAAAGAGAGGTGCCAGAACAGCAGCGGTTCGATGCTCTGAAATGGGTACTGCGTGCTACGCCCTCAAGGTGGTGAGGTACGCACCAACAGAATTTTGAGGACTAGTGCGAATGCGAAAGTATGGTGCTCATGCGGTTTGGGAAGCCTCAGATGCAAATGAAACCTGTGTATGACATGTGAAACAATTTGTGCGCCCACCTTTCCAGATGGGTACAAACGTATGGTGTCCAACCTGCACGAGTGCACACCATCCTCGTACATGCAGGAACGGGCAGGACGATGGCACAAACGATGACCAACAAGTATGATAAGACCAAATGTGCTAAAGATTCTCCACGTGGAAGCCTTTAAAAAAGTATGCAAAGTACTGAATGCGGTCCACCATGTGAAACACACTGACTAGGACCTGCGCGTACCAACGGTTATATGGGCTTATAGGACCATGTACAAAACCCTGACCGTGCGGGCACCTTCAAAGCTAAAGTATGAAGCAGACATTGTAATTCCTATGGAGCATGCAAAGCCTAGTCTGCGCATAGCAGCACCCATAGATACGATGGTTCGTGAAGACTAGAAACAATGGATCACACAGTCGCAAGAAACAGAACGCATGGGATTTGAGGAAGAAATCCAACAGGGAAACCTTAGACTCCAGGAAATTGAAGAAGATAGGATACAGTTATGAAAGAAAAGTGCATTGGTGGATGAGGAAGTGAAGAACCTAGAGGATGCGATAAAGGAAGAGTTTCATGCTGAAAAAACTAGGATGGTAAGGCAAGGTGCATATAATCATACTGACAAGTTTGAGAACTATCGCCATGAATTGATTAGTCTGATGCCTTGGCTTGGATCGCATATTGCTAAGCATAATTATTAGGGTAGCGTGTTGCAAATGATGAAGCGCGCGATGCCAACCATAACAATAAAAGGTGGGGATTCTCTAGGAACCATGACGGAGGATAGGATGGAACTCCACACGAGTGATTCAGCCACCTGAATAGCCAAGGGAAGGACAGTCTTAGCACTCCACATAGTTGGAAGGGAGCGTGAGACTATAAACTATCTTGCCCAGGAGCTGCGCGATGGGGGAGATGCGCACAGAAGCAGAGAGTCACAAGGTCCGCAACTGCGCACGGGGGGCTGCGCTACCGCGTGGGTTGGCCAACAAGTGACCTTTGAAGTCACTATTTATGATGGGATGCTTGACTTGAGGCCAAATGGAGTAGGCAACTGGCATTTAAGATGCGATTTATGGGCAAGATTTGGGAAAATCTGCCGCCAAGAAAGCATTAATGAACCGGAATTGGGGGGAACGGTCGAATTCAAATTCAAAAAGCACTATAAAATACAAAGGGCTGCCCAGAAAACAACACTTGGTCATTTGTGAATTGAGCGATTGAGCAGAGCCCTGAGTATTGTGAGTCGAGCATTGATTAAGCCCCTGAATTCGCGAGTGATAGATTGCAGCACAGATACAATGACAACAACTAAGGATGGTATGGGGATAGAAGAGGTGACCGCTGATGAGGCCACATAGGCCCCAATTATGGAGGATGTTCTAGAAGGTGTCGGGATTGTGGTAGAGATCTTGAAGTCATCGCATATGCCAAGACCCAAGAAGGATAAACAAGCAATGGCTCTCGTACACGTGTCCCCGCAAAACCCACTGCGCAGCAAACTGTTGATGGAGGAGAAAGGGAAAGCTGTCACTATAGATACTGATGAAGAAGAAGAAGATCTGCAGGCCCTTATCATCACAGAAGAAGAAGACGAAGGTAGGGAGGTGGATACTCAACCTAGGCACTCTGTGAAAAAACTACCTGCCTATGTCCCCCCTTGGAAAGGGAAGGCCAAAGTACCCAAGGAGCTGGACGAGACCAAGAGTTCGCTCTAGAACTCGCTCCTCCCAGATGGCATTACGTTTGAAGGCACGCACCTGGGCCGCGTGCCGACTATGAAATTTGAATATTGGGACCTCGTTGACCACGAGAAGTTCCCTCACCTTGAGACTGGAAACCTCATGAAGCAGCACACCGTGGGGGTGGTAACAACATTAGAGCTGTGGAAGTGGTTGCGCGGTGTGGAAAAGGCTAGGTTGTTGAACCTACTTTGGGTGCCACATTTCCACCGCCCCCCAATAACCATTTTCGTCATTAGGCAACTACTTTTCCTGGTGCATGATGGGTATTTACAGTTGGAGGAGCCCATCCCCATCACGGTAGACCTGATTCATCATGTTTCCCGGCTTCCATACAAAGGAAAGGACCCCACAGCCATACCAAAAGGAAAGGGCAATGATTTGGACCTCATGGAGGCCATGAAGACGATGTACAAGATGGAAAAGGAGAAGAGGAGTTATGCCATCTCCAACATCAAGGACAGAGCTATACATGTGGCAACCCAAATTCTGGCAGGCAACGTTATGCGAAAGTGTCATGTAGGCGAGGTACCTGTGCCGATGGTTGCACTAGCCGAGCAGTGCGTAGAGGGGGTCTAGTTTAACTGGTCTGAATTCCTTTGGACATAATTCTTAGAGAATTGTCACGAAGCCCAGGAGTAGGGTAAAAAATTCCACTATGCATGGCTATTGTTGTCTATAGTGCTCGTAGTTGAGGAATTGCCAGAGGATTGTCAATTCCCCACAATTGACAAAGATTTACCGGAGGCTGCGAAGTATGCTTTGCTCTGGGCCACGAAGGGTGTGACAAGGATACGCGACACGTGTGACAAGGATACGCGACACCAAGATCTTCTGGGTGCTTATGGAGATGACCATCCGAATGTGGATCAACCCTAAGCCATGGTTTTCGCCCATGGTTTACAACTGTCTACAGAGTTTCGCAGAATTTAAGGGAGACATGCACAACATATATATTAGGGCGCATAAAGATCCAACAAAGCAGTGGACAAAACTACCCTTTGTAGCCACTGACGATGCCATTTTCACTGTCTTGGAGGCATGGCCTCCGGAATGGTGCACCCCAAACATTGTAGAACTCGAGAGGTTGGCAGCACAAAAGAAGAAAGACGATGCCAAGCTACGCATCGCACAGTTAGCCGAGAAAAGGAGGAAGGAAACAACAACAGCTGAGGTATGGGCAGCAAGAGAAGCGACACAGAAGGTAGCTGAACAGGAAGAGGCTGCAACAGCAGTAGCAGTATAGGCAAAAGTCGTGGAGACAGGCGAGGGTCAAGCAACACCTTTGCAAGGGCAAGCAGGAGAGAAAGCAGAAACAGAAGAAGGAGACAAGAACCCATGGACCACGTCCACATAGTTGAAGCGCCAACACCCGGCAGAGCGAGAAGGACCAAGGAAGAAGGTCAAGGCCTCAAAATTCTCCATTGATCTGATCACCCTAACCGAGGGTGATCTGCATGACAGGGGCGAGACAGTGCACGATGTCACAAATGAGGCTCTTCATGATTTTATGCAGGAGCACCAGACTATGTTGGGGACCCTCAGAGCACAGTTGCAGGACTTACAAGTGCCCCCCCTAGGTTGGTACCCTTTCAACCAAACTCACAGTCGGATCCATGACAGCAGAGCAGAAGTTGCACACGCAGGTGACAAACACAATCGTGTTTGTTGGCTACGTGGGGCCTGACCCAGGTTCAGCAGTGAGTTTAGCCAAGCAAATCCCAGTACTACCGGCCCTTTCGGCAACATTCCACAGAGCGTGGACCGAGGACTCACTTGAGGTAGTATGGGAGGGTGCTAGAACCAGGTTTCCACACCCTAGGGATGTCTTGATGAGGGATATCGGTACCTGATTCAACCTTCGCACTTACTAGATTACGCGTACCTACAAACTTCTAGTGTTCTGTGAGACTATCTTCGCGCGGCTCTTGCTACAATGTGACCAGTGTTAATTACCCAAGTCCTCTTTAGTTCAATTTTGTTTGTTAATTACTAAGAATATTCTCATTCATAAGCATACATATAAGTGCACGCAGATAAATAGACAGATATCATCAACACAACATTCAAATATAGATCTATGAACCAGATGCACAATATGTCAAACCAACTGATCTTTATTGATGATGCCTTCAAATTTTGATCCAGTACAGACTCAACTCCACCCTATGCACTCAGCTGCTGGGGTCCGCGCACTCAGCTGCGGACTCTACTAGGCCTCTACTCACTTAGCTGCAAAGCCTCTACCTATTACTACGGCCCAATACACTTTAGATTCACCTCTATCTTCTAACCATGCCTTCGCATCTATCTATTACTTCTCAAAACTCTCCATACTGACTCTTACACTTAGAGCCTTGCTCTATTTATACAATCCCATGGTCCACAGACCATGGGTAGGCTGACACACTTTACATTAAATTACATTATTTTAGGGCAAACAACCCTAGACTCTCACGCTCCGTGCCCGCATTTTGTGGGGTCTTTACATTACATTGACCAAAACTCGGGCTTTAAGCCCCAAAAACTTGCTATGGGGGGATCCACTGCTCAACAAGCCCCCAACATAATCATCGTGACTTGTCCCGAGTCACTCAGTTGGTGCGGTGATCTTCGCGCGAAGTCCATCTAGCAACTTCTGCGCTTCGCCTATGTCTGCAGCACATTCTTCCGCTGTCCACTGTACCAGTTGTGCGCATATCTCCAATGCATCATTGTCAGGGGAAACTCATTGCCTTAGTGCATATATTCCCTGCATCTGTGCCAGCTTTCCCTCGGTCTTGGTGGTGACTGTGAATGCTTCCTTGAGCCAAGGCTGGATGCGCACTTTAAGCACTGCTTCTTTCTGATGCGTGGCGTCCACCTATTCCTTTAGAGCCTGGGCCTCCTTCATCTTGGCCAGTCGCTGAGTAAGGGTGACCGTCTGCGTGGTCCCCCGGACATTGTCATATGCCTACTGCAACTGTCATGCTTCTATCTCTAGATGCTGTATAGTTGGATCTTCCTGCAGTGAGGTTAGCGTGAAGAGTGACTAATCCAACAAGCTCGTGCAATCCTATATGGTGCACTCTATTGCTTCCAACCCCGATTGAATTGCACGGTGGCACTGCTCTCTGACTTTCAGGGGTGTAGAGGGCTGTGCCTTTAGCCGCAACTCAGCGATTTGCAGGTAAACCTCCAACTGAACCCTCGTTGCCTCCCATTGGGCCTTGCAAACTCCAGCCACTAATTGGTGAATCTTTTCTACTGTTGGGAGTACCACCAGCACGATCAACTCTGGTATGCTGCCACAGGCCTCCTATATGGCCTGTTCCAATCCCTAGCTTTGTGCGACCAGGTTGTCGCGCTGCAAGTTGAGTTGTTCTATATTTAGCTTCTGCTCGCTCAAGACTTGGAGGGCGCAGCCCTCCCTATTGCGGAGCTCAATAGTTACCCCATCCTGTAGTTGGTAGAGGGTTTCCTTGGGATGGGCGGCCAAATTCAACCCCTAGCCCTTCATTTTGCTTATTGTGGCCCTATCGCCCTTGGCTGCTACTCAGACTGCGCCTTCAGGTAACACAAAAGTGTTCGTTGTACAGACGCACATCATCTACTTGGCTTCAAATGTAACTGCCTCAAGGTATGGTGCAATAATTCTTGGGGTTCGCACCTGTAATGCCTACAATTGCACTCTAAGCGCCCCAACACAATTGTCTGCTCCATCATTAATGCTTCAAAGGTATCCTTAGTGACATCGTGAATTGTTTCGCCAATGTCAACAAGGTCTCCCTTGGTGAGTGGGATTGGGTTGACAGAGGTCTTTGTTGCCTTTGCGTTTTTCCGCGGGGTTAGCTTCTCATGGATGCGCAGCTTCTTGAGTTGATTCGATTCTAGTCTAGGGTCCATGTGTTCCTCTGTCCTATCCTCCCCCTATATGTCCTGCTTTGTGGACATTTCCTGGCCTTCCTCTGGCTCTTTGGTTGGCATTATTGTGGTCTCTACTGTCTATGCTGCCACCACTGCCTCAGCCACATTCTGATGCATGGCCACTTCTTGTTCTTGGTGCCTCCTCTCAGCCAACAGCATGATGCGCAGCTTGGTGTCCTTCTTTTGTTGCTACGCTACAATCTTTTCCATTTCTACCAAGTGTGGGGCACGCCACTCCGGAGGCCATGACTCCACTAACGTGAAGATTGCATCATCCATTGCGATGAATAGGAGCTTCACCCATTTTCCTGCGGGATCCTTACGCACCCAGATATATAGGTTATGTATACCCACCTTGAATTCTACCACGCTTTGCAAGCTGTTATGAACTGTAGGGGACAAGCGTGGCCCATGGTTGATCCATGTTCATATTGTCACCTCCACGAACACCTAGAAAACCTTTATCTCTCGAATCCTTGTTGCGTATTTCATAGCCTAGAGTGAGGTGTACCTCACAGCTTCGGGTAGGTCACCCTCAACAGTGGGAAACTGGCTGTCCTCTGGTAGCTCCCCTATAACCAACAGGATGGATTAGAGCAACCATGCATAGTGGAAGGTCTTACCCTGCTCCTGAGCCTCTCTATAGTTTGGCAAAAACTAGTCGTAGAGGAACTGTGCCCAGTTTAACTGGACCCCCTCTACGGACTACTCTACCAACGCAATTACAGACGCTGGCACTTCGTCGGCATGACATTTCCTCATTAGCTTGCCGGCCAGCAGCTGGGTGGCTACGCGCACCCCTTGGCCCTTGATGCTTGCTATTACATACCCTCGCTTTCTCTTTTCTAGCTTATACTTGGCCTTCATAGCTTCTGTGAGGGCCAAGTCAGTGCTCTTTCCTACGATGGCTGTAGGGTCATTTCCTTTAACTGGAAGTCAAGAAATCCAGTGAATTAGATCGGACGTGATGGGAATCTACTCCTCTAGCCAGAGATACCCATCATGCACTAGGCACAGTAGATATCAGATGACAAAAATGGTGATGGGCATGGGGTAGTAGTGGGGTATCCATCGCAGATGGAGTAACCTAGCCCTCTCGACACCATGTAACCATTTCTGCTTTAGTAACTTCTCTGCGGTCAACTGTGGGAACTTCTCGCTATCCACGAGGTCCCAATCTTCAAACTTCATAATAGGTACCTGTCCTAATGGTGAACCTTCAAACCTTATTTCATCAGGAAGGAGTGAAGTTTGGAGCACAATCTTCATGGCCTCCAGGTCCTTCGGTGTCTTGGCTTTCCCCTTCCATGGGAGGATGTAGGGGGGTAAATTTATCAGAGAAGGCACTTGGGAGACATTCTCCACCTCATCGTCCTGCACCTCAATTTGGGCAATTAGAGCTTGCAAGTCTTCCTCCTCCTCTATTTCAAGGGTGACAGCTTTGCCCTTCTCTGCCATTGAAAATTTGCTAAACCAGGGGTTTTGTGACAATACACGGACTAGCCCCATCGTTTTCTTGTCTTTCTATGGATGCGGTGTGCGTGGTGATTTTGGAACTTCTAGAGCAACTGCCACCTCTCGAGACTCCTCATGGGCCATGCGAGGCTCTACAGTAACTTCGACGAATTGTACTCTTGTTCTCGTAGCCGTCATCATGTCTACAGTTGAGGGTGGTAAAAGTACATGGCGCTCAGTGCTCTGTACTTACTCAATTCTCAAACAACCAAGTGTTGCCTTGTGGCTAGCCCTGGTGGTTTTTTAGCATCTTTTGAATTTGAATGTGGCCCTTCCCCCCACTTTTGAGTCATTAATGTCGTTTTGGCAGCAGATCATCCCAAATCTAGCTCTTAATTTGTGTCTTAATTTCTCGCCGCCTGCTCCTTTTTGCCTTAAATTAGACCTCTTGTCATGAATAGTGACACCAATGGTCACTTCCCTGCTTACCCGTGCAGTAGCGTGGCCCGCTATGCACGGCCACGACCCCTATGACATATTGATGTTGCATGCAACCTCCTTGTCACGCAGCTCCCATACAGACTCTTTTAAAGTCCTGCACTCTCTTTCAACTGCTTGGAGTGCTGAGACTATGGTTCCTACAGATAGTTAGGTGGTCGCACCACTGGTGTGAGGCTTCAAGTCACCTTCCAACCTAGCCTGTGGGCCTTCCTTAGCTACCCTTGTGCCATTCAGCACCTCACATTCTTCCTTATGTGGTGTGCTTCCCTGGTTACTTTATCTGATAAGGTGCGGTCGCAGCCATGGTAATAGAGCCAGAAATTCTCGGCGACAATCTTCTAATGCGGTGGTATGGCTGCCCATATCTTGTCCTATCCTTCTATCGACGTGACATGTTTACGTGATTTTGGTTTCTAGTTTTCTGATTTCTGTGTCCATTAACATGCTTTTCTGCTTTAATCTTACCCAATCTTCTTCGAGTTCACGAAGCTCAAGGTTCCCTCACCGAATGGCTTCTTGAATCTGCATATGTTCATCCTTGCACGGCTGCATAATCCCTTTATTTTGATCCTCGCGTGTTGTCCCGATTATGGGAGTTGTTCTATGGGGATTCTTCTCTAAAGCTATTGCCTCGACTTCGCTCGTTGTCTTCGGAATCATTCCCATACTCAGGTTCTTGTGCATGGCCCTATAGGCCCATTGCACTGCTAGTACACGTAGGTCCAAATCAGTTCGCCCCGGCTAGTAAACCATATTCAGGATTCTGCATACCTTCTGGAATGCTTCTATGTGGAACCTCTGTGGGGCGTGTCACTTTTCCTACTATTGCATTGGGTTTTGATTTTCGATCCTTAGTCTGGGATGTGCTTGCACAACACATGTCTACACCCATCAACACAGGTGGCCGTGCAAGGTGCTTCGTCCTGGCTGCTCGGCTCTCATTCACCATTGGGGGCTTCCAAACCGTAAGACATCCGTCTTCTACATTCATGCCAATTTACAATGGTCTTCTGATGTGTACTCCACCATTGTGCAGGTATTGCATGCAATGCCCATTCCAACGCACCATACTGCTATTGTTCTGGTAACGCATTTTCAAATTTGTCCAAGAATTCATCCACTGCCATCACCCCATCGTAGGTTGACAGTTCCCTTGCATTTGTCATCACACAACACAGTGATCTAATCATCATGTTGCAATTTAGCATTGTCACTTCATGCAACCGATTCTTCCAGCGTTCTACTTCTTTGTCTGAATCCGAAGTGCAGGAGCTATTGCACTCCCGCGCGATTCTCCCATCTGCAGTTGGGTTCACTCGAGCCTCATCTCATGGTGTTATCTGGTAAATATAATCCAACTCATCATCGTTTTCCTCATCGCACACTCCTTTGGCTGGGTCTAGCAGAACTACTACGCGTAGGGACTTCTTCTCAAAGATCATCTTCTGCTTCTTCAGGTTGATAACTCCATTCATATCAGTGGCTCAGTCTATTCCTAGCAACATGGGATAGGGATTTCTATCATCGACAATCTCTATTACTTCAAAGTCCATATGTGTGTTCGTGCCTTCGATATCCACTGTTACCCCTTGCAACCTCCCCATGGGCAAAATCTTCTATTGGTTTTCCATTCGTAATTGAATAAGGGACCACTGCAATGCAGGCCTACCGATGCGTTCCCATGTTTGCTTCAGTAACACATTCGTATCCAATCCCAGATCTAGGATGACCTGATCCATTTCATACTCACCAATCTGCACAATCAACCTCATCTCCCTTCAAATGCGTAGTGTATGCTTCCCCAATTTCTGGACTACGCATGGTTCTCCTGACCCTGTGCACCTAGCGATCAATTCTTGTAGTCCCTTAACTTCCTTATTATCTCACAGCAGCTTCATGCATGTCTCCAGAAAGGTAGTAAGCATAGAAGGATCCATCCCTATCTCTGGCTGATCCTTACTACCTGAAGTAGAGGCCTTCGCGAAGCTCTTCTTAGCTTCCATGAACATCTCCTTCACACGTTCTAGGTCAAACTCAGGTTCCTTTGTAGGAGCCTTGCGAACCCATGTATCTTCCTTGGGCTGCTTCCCCTTATCCTCCCCTGTGGTCACACCACTTCTGAGCATCATGTTCACATTTGGGTCTTCTTTGCATGGTTCAGACCTCATCATTTGGATATTCTGAGTTGGAGGAGGCTGGAGTACCCCTTTCTCACACATCTGTGCAATCAACGTAGGACAATCTATCATTTCATGATCAAACTGAGCACAGTATGAACATGATATTCTCGTCGGGTTGGTACAATTGCGATCGTAGTGCCCTGGTCCTCCGTAATTGTAACAAATTAACTGTCCGTGGCCCCTTCCTGGTCCCATTCCTCCTCGTCCTCGACCTCGCCCCTAAAATCCAGTGTGCGCTATCCCTGCAGCTGGGTCGAGGCCTCATGTTTCTATCTACATTCTATAGGCTGGGGTCCAATCCATCATTAACTCATAGCTGCAACAAGTATGCTCATCATGGCCTACTGATTTGCAGAAATTACAAAACAACTACTGGGGAGTCTATGTATACTTCTACAACAAATGACAATTATCTGTCATATGTTTCCCTCCTATCTAACAAATCATGCACCATACCGTGGGTGTCGCACTTGGCCCTATCTGTGCTTCCGGTCTCAAAGGCATTGGCCCCCCTCCTGCTAAGTAGTATGCGAATACTGGACAGTGATCCTTGTCATGGCCCTAGCCTTTGCATTTGATGCACCATACTTTTTCGCGCACCTCTGGTTGTGGTGCCCTATCCTACTTCAAACTCTGCATCTCCAAGCATAGATTCTGTAGCTGCACCTGGATTTGTTGAACTCCCAACCTAGGGTCTTATATCAGGGTCTCATGCAACCTCATTGCCATTTCTAATGCTTCAGCCTGGGTTGAAAGCTTCTGTTGTGACAGCGTCGTCCTCAGGTGCGGTGTCAGAGATGCCACAAACCATGCGTGGTGTTGCACATTTGTGAGTGTCATATTAGCCTCGCGGATCATACTCTTCAGTCACTGATCCAGATCCCAGGGGGTCTCACCTGGGAGCATCGTGATTTCTTTAAACTCGATGATTCGCTGTGTCTCTGAATTCAGCCGACTAAATTTTCTGTTCAATGCATTCTGGATCTTTGCTATTCCTATGTTTGGGTGGTCGTTAGACTGCTTAATATACCACATCAATGCGTGATCCTGCAACACACTCACTAGTGTAGCCTTCTTAATATTGTCATCTGTGACCCCTTGCGCTTCCCACACTGCTCTTACCACGAACCAAAACTGGTTTAGATCCTCATTGCCTACTCCTCTGAATACGGGTAGCTTGATTGTGCTTGCCATGCTGAA
This sequence comes from Pinus tabuliformis, assembly GCA_031772625.1. Taxonomy (NCBI): domain Eukaryota; kingdom Viridiplantae; phylum Streptophyta; class Pinopsida; order Pinales; family Pinaceae; genus Pinus; species Pinus tabuliformis. The sequence goes on from CM062820.1 coordinate 480,528,076, forward strand.
CTGCGGGTTTGGCAGAGGTGGAGTGGGTGGAGATGGAGGTGAGGGAGGTGAAGTGGGTGGTGGCGTGGGTGGAGGTGGTAACTACAGAATGTGCTGCCTTATCCAACTGGCCGCACTTCTCGAAGAGACCTAAGTGAGCTCCTCCTTGCTCTCTCACGAAGGTGAAATTAAGGGACTATTTCCTAATTCCTTGCTACCTTTGTAGATCTTTCCACTCCCTGTCGTTCCAAACATTAATGTATTCACATAACCTGCTTTTCACATAACAACATCTTAATCCAGGTATTCAGAGATTTAATGTACTTACCTCGTGGTCCCTTGAGAAAATGTCATTCTACTTCACTGTAGCTTATGGTCGTGTCTACCACAAACTCAGTGATAAATCCCCCTATTATCCGGTCAAGCCAATGGTCCATAGCTCGCATGATCTTATCTTCTGATGCCTCTAGTCTGCGCACTAATTCTGGAGTCCACACTATCAGTTAGTCGAGCTTACACCTTCTTTGTCTCTCAGCTAACCTCATGATCCACTGATACAGTTCAGAAGGAAAGGATGCAAAGAAGATCTTGTGGATTTCTGTATACACATAGCTATCCAGCCACCTTTTCTCAGATACCTGCGGAGTTCTATTTTCCTGTGTCACAAACTCGTGAATCTTCTTATCCAACCACTCTTCAATTTCCTTTTTTGTTGGGTTCCAGTGGCACGATATCAGACATCCCTTAGGCAGATCCTGGTCCTGGTAACGAAACCATTTGTTGGCTACGTGGGGCCTGACCCAGGTTTAGCAGTGAGTTTAGCCAAGAAAATCCCAATACTACTGGCCCTTTTGGCAACAGTCCACGGAGCCTGGACTGGGTTCTCACACGAGGTAGTATGGGAGGGTGCTGGAACCAGGTTTTTGCACCCTAGGGATGTCTTGACGAGGGAGATCGGTACTTGATTCAACCTTCACGCTTACTAGATTACGCGTACCAGCAAACTTCTGGCGCTTTGTGAGACTACCTTCGCGCAGTTCCCACCGCAGTGCGACCAGTGTTAGTTACCCAAGTCTTCCTTAGTTAGAGTTTGTTCGTTAATTACTAAGAAGATTCTCATTCATAAGCATACATATAAGTGCACGCAAATAAATAGACAGATATCATCAACACATAACATTCAAATACAGATCTATGAACTAGATGCACAATATGTCAAACCAACTGATCTTTATTAATGATGCCTTCAAAGTTTGATCCAGTACAGACTCGACTCCACCCTACACACTCAGCTGCAGGGGTCCGTGCACTCAGCTGTGGACTCTACTAGGTCTTTGTGCACTCAGCTTTAGAGCCTCTACCTACTACTATGACCCAATACACTTCAGATTCACCTCTATCTTCTCACCATGCCTTTGCATCTATCTATTACTTCTCAAAACTCTTGAGACTGACTCTTACGCTTAGAGCCTTGCTCTATTTATACAATCCCATGGTCTGTAGACCATGGGTAGGCTGACACACTTTACATTAAATTACATTATTTTAGGGTGGACAACCCTATACTCTCGCACTCCGCACCCGTATTTTTGGGGTCTTTACATTACATTGACCAAAAATCAGGCTTTAAGCCCCAAAAACTTGTTATAGGGGGATCCGCTGCCCAACAGTGTTGCCCGAAGGGGCTCTAGTGACACCAAATGAGGACAACAGGATATCGATTAGCACGATGAAAGGTCTCGTGGTTAATCTAGCTGCCCTTCCATGCGAGACATTATGTCTATTGCAGGATGGGATAACGACACTCCAAGTTCTTAGTGAGCAGAAGATCAACATGGAACAACTCAGCTTGCAATGCGACGAAGTGGTGTCACAAAATCAACAGCTGGTGCAGGTGATAGGTGACGCTTGCCGAAGCATCCCAAAGCTAGCCATCCCAACAGATTTACTAGCGGAGGTGCAGATCCACAGGTTAGCAACAGGAGTTTGCGAGGCCAGGGAAGAAACAACAAAGGTTCAGCTAGAGCTAAATCTTCAGATCGTCGAGCTGTGATTACAGGCACAACCATCCACTCCCCTAGAAATCAGGGAATAGCACACTAGCACTATCATAGCGGGATTAGAAGAGATCGAAGGTGCAGTGCGAGACTGCACCAGCATGTTGGAAGAATCACTTGAGGTCCTCACGACTCTGTAGGAGGACCCCAAAATCCAGTGCTTAGAGACAAAGGCGCGAGAACTCCAACAACAATATGAAAATGTTCAAGGAACTGCGTAGACAGTTGTCCTCACCCAGAGGCTTGCAAGGATGCAGTAGGCTAAAGCACTGAAGGAGCAAGTGGACACGGCATGGCATAAGGAGGCAGTTCTAAAATCACGCGTCCAGCCTTGGCTTGACAAGCCCTTCACCATCATGGCAGACATTGAAGGCAGGCTCACAAACATACAGGGGATGCACACATTGATGCAGAGAAGCACTCTAGACATAGAGGTCTCAGAGAAGCACATGCAGCAGATTTAGCAAGCAGCAGCTCAGTATACTACTGACCTCCACGTAGTTTGAGAACAGTTGGAGGAACTCCACGCCAAGATCGCCGTGCCAACAGAGTGACTCAAGGGTGAGTCACGATGTTTGTGTTGGGGGCCTGTTGGGCATGGAATCCCCCCAAGGCATGTTTTGGGGCTCAAAGCCTAAGTCTTGACTAAATTGTGTTGTAAAGCTCTACGAATTGTGGGTGCGGAAGTATGTTACAGTCACAGGGTTGTCCGCCCTAGTTTTGTAATGTAATGTCAGCCTACCCATGGTCCATGGACCATGGGATTGTATAAATAGAGCGAGGCCCTAAGTGTAAAAGAGAAGGAGTAGTAGAGAAGAATAACAAGTCTAAGTGATTGAGTCATAAGTGTAAAGTGTGTCTTTGGGTTGTAGAGTATGAGAAGGCTCTGCAGCTGAGTGCACGGAACCCTGCAGTTGAGTGCGTAGGGTGGAGTAGAGTCTGTAGTCGAGGAAGGAATTAATAAAGAGAAGTTTTATCATTATTTTGTGTATCTGTTCTTGGGTTAATGCATGTTTGATATAATTTGGGAATATATTGTTTATTTACTACGCGCACCTTTATGAATGGTTTATATTGTTAAGTATAACTTAAAGCATGCAAGTAGGCTAAAATAATCAACTAACATTGGAATATCAGTAAATTCTTGGGTAATAACGCAAAAGTGTAGCGTTCAACCCTTGAGTAAGGTTGCGCGAAGGCAGTATCTTGGGCTGTGAGGTACGGTAAAGTGCGCGAAGTGAGTTGCACGCATGGTCGAACCACAGACAACTTGAACTCATCCGACATCTCCAGGGTGCGGAAACTTGGTTCTAGCACCCTCCCATACTACTCCAGGTGAGACCTCGGTCCACGCTCCATGGACTGTTTCCAAAAGGGCCAGTAGTACCAGCGTTTGTTTGGTTAAATCACCTTTGAACTTGGGTCAGGCCCCAACAAGCCAAAAACATAGCCTTTGATAAAATTTCTGTAATATCCCATATGTCCTAGGGTAGCGTGAAACTGTTTCACTCTCGGCGCTTTTAAGTTTAGTATCACTGCGATCTTCATGGGATCTACCATCAGTCCCTATCTACAAACCACATGACCCAATAGGGTCCCAAAAGGGACTCAAAATAGGCACTTCTTTAGATTGAGCGTGATCTGGTATCTTCGACAGGTATCTAGCATCAAGTGTAAACTTGCGACATGGAGTTTCACCAGCCTAAACACAGTCAAGTCATCAAAGTATACTTCCAGGAACTTATGAATAAATTCCTTAAACACCCCAAAGACTACGCACGAGAAAATCACATATGCATTCTTCAATCTGAACGGCATGACAGTGTACTGAAAATATCCCCACTCAGTTGCGAAGGTCATCTTGCTCCTATCCTCCAGCGTGATTTTGATCTGATGGTACTGAGATAACCCATCAATGAATGAATATGCTTCCTGGCCACCTACATTGTCCAACACTTCATTAGTGAGTGGAGTCTGGAAAGGATCTTGTACACAAGCGTCATTCAACTTTCTGAGATCCACGTATATCTCTCTTTAATCCTTCTACTTCTTCTCTTATACCAACATTGGGCTTACCTAGTCATATTCTTCCACAGGCTCAATGATGCCTATATTGAGCATCCTGTCTAGCTCTAAGTGAACGTTCTCCTTATACTTCGGATTGAGACAGTAAGGTCTTTGCTTAACCGGCTTCGCGTCAGGCTTCAATGTGATCTTCATAACACCTAGGTCTCTGATTATCCTCTTTAGATCCGTGAAATTGGTAGGGAATAAATCTTGGTATTCATGGAGAAATTCAACGACTTTATCCACTATCACGTCATCCCAGTAATCTCCAATCTTCGCGAATTTGGGCTCTTCCTTTGTACCAATATTTACTTGTTTCGTTTTCAGTGGTGCAGTTATATCAGGATTCTCAATCTGCAATCCCACAACGTCGCGGTGTCCTTATATTTCAGGGATGTTAATATTTTGCGGATCCTCATCTTCTTCTTCAGTGGTTACATTATAGCATTCTAGCACGTGACTCACTTGAGTAGCCTAATTAGGCTGAGTCAGGTCCAAATGATCCTGCGGTATCCTAAAGATTGTTGCTTTCACCTCTTATAGCGCTTCATCAATACAGTCAAACCCATCTTCAAAGTTGAATGCCATTATGAATCCTTCACGCAAAATGTCCCATTCACCTGTAGCATGGAGAAGCTCTGTTTCTACGTACTAGTTCATCGGGATGACATCCAGGGTGTGACAGAACAAGTGCACCCATTCAGGTTGAGGCTTTTCTTAAGCCCATTTGGCCAAGTACACGCGCAGATCATCCTAAGCCCATTTGGCCAAGTACACGCACAGATCATCCTGCCCATCATATTTTTCTGTTATTTGTACCTCCAGCTTCCCAAAGCATGTTCTCATCATCCTCCTACATTCATTCCAATCATCAAACCTTCCCTTGTGTATGTCCCACCATCTTGCTGGTGTAGCGCGTAGTGCCCAGTCCAATGCCTAAAAGCGCTGCTTTTTTGGTACCACCCTCTCAAATGCATCCAAAAAGATATCTACATCATTCAGGCCATCATAAGTGGGTAGATTTCTTCCCTCTGACGACACACATCATAGCGACCGGGTCATCATGTTGCAGTTCAGTGTAGTTACTTCATGTAACTGATTTTGTCAGCGCTCTAATTCTTCATTAGAGTCTCGTGATCCCATGTAATTAATCCACCCACTGTTGGATTCACTCAATATTGGTCTCACGTTGTTATCTTATAGATATAGTCCAGATCATCATCACTCTCATAATCGCAGACTGGTTTAGTATAACGCAATCCTTTAGCAGGATCTAGGAGTACTATTACATGGAGCGATTTCTTCTCAAATATCATCTTTTGCTTCTTTAGGTTGATTATCCTATTCATATCAATAGCCCAATCAATGCTAAGGAGTGCAAGGTAAGGGTTGTTATCATCCACAATTTCTATTACTTCAAAGTTAGACAGTGTGCTCGCACCTTCAATATCTATAGTCACCCCTTGCAGCCGCCCCATGGGGATGATCTTCTATTGGTTCACCATCCTTAGCTGAATTGGAATCCACTATAGTGTGGGTCTCCCCATCCACTCCCAAGTCTGCTTTGGTAGGACGTTTGCGTCTGATCCCAAGTCCAAAATAACCTGATCCATTTCATACTCTCATATATGCACGATTAGTCTCATCTCTAGTCCTGTCGTTTTTTATGCTTACCTATCTTTTGTACCATGCACAACTCACCCAGAGTGTTTCTGGTGCATCTTTTTATAAGCTCCTGTAACCTCTTCATAGCCTTGCTATCATGCAGAAACTTCATGCAGGTGTCCAGGAAGGTTGTAAGCATAGAAGAGTCCATCTCCTAATTAGGCTTATCCTTGATCCCTGAGATGGAGGCCTCAACAAAGCTCTTCTTTGCTTCCATGAATGTTTCATGTGCGCGCTCCAAATCGAATTCAACCTCCTTCGTTGGAGCTTTGCAAACCCATGCACTGTCTTTGGGCTATTTCCCCTTGTCATCTCCTGTTGCGATTCCACTTCAGAGCACTATATTCACATTTGGATCCTCTTCACGCATCTCAGACCTCATCATCTACAGGTTCTGATTCGGCTGACGTGGTAGCACCCCTTTGTCACGTATCCTTGCTATCAGCATAGGATAGTCTTCTGTATCATGATCAAACACAGCGCAATACTTGCATGACGGATGTGTTGGGTTAGTGCAATCGTGGGCATAGTGTACTGGTCCTTCGCAATTGTAACATATCAGCTGTCCCTGACCTCTGCCAGGTCCTCCTCTGCCTTGGCTTCATCCACGCCCTTGAAAGCCTGTTCGCGCCATCCCCATGTTTTCTTCTGGGAGCCATGCTTCTGCCTAAACCCTATAGGTGGGTGTTTTATCCATCATCAATTCATAACTTTTGCAGTTGTGCTCATCATGCCCTACTGACCTACATAAGTTGCAGAACAGTTACTGCGGTGTTTGTACAAAATTTTGTAGCAAATGACAATTATTGTGGCAAGTTTTCCTACTACTTGACATACAGTGCACCACAATGCAGGCCCCATGCTTGGTCCTGCCTGATCTTTCGGCCTCAAAGGCATCGGTCCTCCTTCTGCAATATAGTTCGCAAAGACCAGGCAATGGTCTTTGTCATGCCCCCGACCCTTACATTTCAAGCACCATACCTCTTCGCGCACCTCTGGTCGAACTGTTTTGTCCTGCTTCAAACTTTGCATCTCAAGGCAAAGATTTTTCAACTGTGCATGGATCTACTAAACCCCCAGATTTGGATCTTGCATTGGTGTTTCATGCAATCTCATTTCAATCTCCAATATCTCTGCCTAAGTCGTTACCTTTTGTTGTGACAACGCAACCCTTAGGATTGGCAGGAGCGAATCCATGAACCATTTGCGGTACTGTCCATCTGTTAAGTTCATACTAGCTTCATGGATTTTACACTTCAACCTCTGATCAAGTTCTCAAGGGGTCTCGCGTGGTTGCATCACAATTTCTTTGAACCCCACAATTGATTGTGCCTCAGAATTAGGCATACTAAATTCTTTGTTCAGCGCGGTCTCATTGTCTTCCACTCTAGCATTTGGGTTATCATTAGAGTCCTAGATGTACCAGGTTAGCGCACAATCTTGTAACACACTAACCAGTGTTTCCTTATTCATGTGATCATCTGTAATGCCCTGAGGTTCCCATACAACTTTCATCCTCATTTCCCAAGCCTTTGAACAAAGGAAACTTCACTGAGTTTGCCATACTGAACTGCGGTGGGGCCGAAGGTGGTACGGGTGAAGTTGCTGGTGATGGTGGTGAAGTTGGAGGTGGCGTGGGTGGAGGTGGCAGTCGCGGGAATCCTTGTCTCATTAACTAAATAGCACTTTGCGGAGAACCCTGCGCTATTCCCTCTTCGTCACCTTGCCGAAGTGAAATCAATGGAATATATTTAGGACCCTTTCTCTCTTCGTTCCCATAAGTTTTTCTGCTTCGCATAGCTCTGAACATCAAGGTAGTTGCATAACCCATTTTTTCGCACAATAATATTTTAATCCAGGTATTAAAATATTTCAAGTACTTACCTCGCGAACCTTTGAAATAGAGCTGCTCCACCTCACTGTAGTTGACTGAGGTGTCGACTGTGAATTTAGTTACATATCCTCCTATGACATGATCGAGCCAATGATCGATAGCATGGGTGATCTTATCTTCAGATGCTTCCAATCTTTGTACTAGCTCCGGGGTCCAAGCAATAGGACTGTCAAGTTTCCACCTTCCTTAGCTATCTGCTAGCTTTGCTATCCACTCGTATAGTTCAACCAGAAAGGAACATAAAAATATCTCCTGTATTTCTATATATAGGTACCTATCTAGCCATTGTTCCTTTGTTAGTCGCGGGTTTCTGTCCTCCCTCACCGTGAATTCATGGATCTTCCTATCCAACCAATCTCTGATCTCTTTCTTAGTTGGATTCTAGTGATACGACATCACACATCTCTTATGCAGATTTTGGTCCCGGCAACAGAACCATTTGTTGGCTTGTTGGGACTTAACACAGGTTTAGTGTTATCTAGCCAAACAAATCCCTACACTACTGGCCCTTTCGGCATCAACCCGAGGAGCGCGGACCAAAGTATCACCCGAAGCAGTATGGGGGGATGCTGGAACCAAGTTTCCACACCCTGAGATGGTCGTGACGTCGGTTTATTCCTTCTATTCCTACTTTGCATGGGTCCCTTGGTTCTAGGGCTTGTCAGCCTAGTCCTTTATTATTCCCTTCAGTACCTCCATGAAAAGGTACGATTGACCTTCGCGCAACCCTAACCTGTAGCTTAGGTACTTTCACTCTACTAGGGTAGCATACCGTGTAGATTCCCAAACTAGTTTAATTGTCTTAATTATCTTATTAAACAATCATAGTTAGCACCACATAAACATATGTTCTCACTTGTGTTCCCTTAACCAACGTAATTATATGAATTCGCACATCATTTAATCATTATAAATGAAAATCATACATAACATGTCAAGATGCATTAACAAGAAACAAAGACACAGAATTAGTAGAATGCTTATCTTTATTGATATCTTCATATAATTACAAACTCTATCCGCCCTGCGCACACAACTGCAGGGGTCCACGCACTTAGTTTCAGACTTCCACCCTAGGCCTCTGTGCACTCAGCTGCAGAGCCTCTTCCTATGCTATGACCCGAAACTTAGAGTTCTTACTTCAAAGATATGACTATGTTACTCCAACTCATGAATCTTCAAAACTACTTAGAACTTACTTACTTAGCTCTTTTTATACAATCCCATGGTCCACAGATCATGGGTAGATCTTTTACAATTGACTTTACTTTACAAAAATAAGGGCAGACAACCCTTTATGACTCATGACACCTTTGCGCTCCGTGACCACAAAATGTGGAGACTTTACAATTTTATTACAAAATTTGACCCAAAACATGGGTTTTTAGCCCCAAAACTGTCCTTGGGGGATCCCATTCCCAACAATTACATTTCAAAGAGTTTATATCCATTAACACAGTTCATTGAATGTGGCAATCATCATTGTATTATCAATTTCATAAATCTTTCCATTAGCCCAAATCGTTGAAATGCTTTTCATGGGTAAAGAGACAACTCCTAAGTGGCCTTTAGTATTACCTAATAATTTATTTAGATCCTAGGGGTCTTGAGTCAACCCTAAGGCACAATAACCAAGCTACTTGAGAGAATCTGAGAAAGTATATACATGTTGGAAGGTTGCTACAGGAGATCTTGTAGTTACTACAGGAAACTGTAGATTTACTACAGGAAACTATAGTTCACCGAATGACCAAGAAAATTAAATCTGAATTGGATGGGAATTTTTTATTTATTTATTAGGATGCCTTAGGTCTCCATTCCAATTAGAATCACCTAGAAAGACCTCTGCTAACCCATGCTAAAAAATAGCAGAAACTTACTAGTCTAAAATCTTGAAATTCAAGAACTAGTGAGCTAGAAAATCTATCAAATGCCTAACCTAATCAAGTGAAAATGCAATGGGGTAATTTTTGTTATTAACTATAATGTTTTTTTGATCTAATTCAAGTGGAATCAATTTTATTGAAACTCGTTAGAATTCTCTAAAAATAGCATAAATTTACTGTTATTTGCCAAAAGGGACTTCTAGAAATCTAGATTTGGGAATAAGCAAAGTAATCCAAGTTGCTCAATGATTACTATGAACTTAAAAAGTTGTTCAAATGATGAAATTATGCTTAGGATACTATAAAATAAATTACTTCAACCATCTAACCTAACCCTACAACAAGAAATCATTAATACTAAATGCATAAATAGGAAAGAGATAAGAGCAAGAGATGCATGTGAATAAGAAGTGAAAAGAAGAAACATAAATGATACAAAATGTCTCTAAGGCTTATGGGATGGCCAAGCCCAACTAAAATTAGAGTCCTTGGAGGAGACCAAGATTTAGATGCTAAAAATGGCAGCAATCTTGATAATTTCCATCAATACAATTACATCTCTGCAAAAAATTAAAGTGGAGGTGCAAAAATACTAGTTCTCTCCACAAGAAGACTAATAAGAATCAACTCCTAGAGGAAAATTTTACTTGGTACTTATACAAAATGATTAGGAATCATCCCCCATGAAACGAGGAATCTTTCCCCACCAAAATCCCTTTATTAGTGGATATGGTTCCCAATACTAGGAATCTGCATTAAATGGCAAGGAACACATTCGTAGATTTTCTCAGTCATTGGAGTTCGAGAATTTGTGCCATAATTCTAGAATATCTTGTTGATTTATTATTTAATAATGATCCTGTTGTAGTAGGGAGCAGGTCCCCAGGTTATCTCCTCCTCCAAATCTCCATAATCTGCCCAATTTTCTTATAATATTCCACAAAAATAAATATTATTAGGAACAAATATACAATTATCCATATCTCTTCCTAATGAGCATATTAAAGTTAAAAATACATTATCTAATGTAGAAAGAGAGGTTTAATGTGCTGAAGGATGGTCAGATGGGCCTTAATTTATGTCTAATTTGGAGGCCCATCATACACCCCTGTTGAGAGTGTTTCTCATCCCTTGAGAAACTTAGTGACCTCATTGTGCCTCATTCATGGCCTGGTGGCCCCCTGATTTGTACATTCCTACCTTTTTCCCCCTTATGCAAGATGGGTTCTTTAAGATTCATGGCCTCTTACCTTTCTATAACATCTTTTAAGCCTTGGACAAAAGCTAGAAAGAGATTAGAGATGTCTAGAAATCCTCTTTCCATCACTGCAACTTGAGTTCTATTTTGATGGTGAATGTCTTCTTTCCTTATTATTCTCTTTTGTGTCCTAGATTATTGCCTAATGGCCTTGGAGTTATCTGTGATGATTAGGTCTCTCTTAGGTACTACCATTTTGGTTTTGAGCAAAATTTGTTTCTTTATTCCTTCTTGTAGCATCATTATGTCTTCCTATAGCAGCCATTCCTTCTCTTTCAGGGTCTTCTACTTGTATGGGAGTGATGAGAAATGATGTATAGGGTTTGGGGGATGATGTTAGGGCTTAGAAGGAGTAGTGTAAGTTTGTGAAAAGGGAGAGGATGTGTCGTGTGTGTTTTTTTCAAAAAACAATTAGGGTGAGACAAAGTGTAGGGTTTGTTCTTGAAAAATATTATTTTTTTCTTATGAAATGGGATGGATGAATGATGGATAGATAGTGGATATGAAGTTGATGGAGGGCTTTGAGTGCTGTGGTGACTTGGCCTTTGCAAAAATTTCCACTCTTAAATGTTGTTGCCATTCCTAAAAATCATCACCCTTCCTAATTTGGATTTTCCACATTGCATGAGTGAAGGAGTTAGTTGTATTAACTAGTTGAAGGTGGCTAAGACTAATGACCCATCCTTAGCTTATAAAACCTCATCCCTCATGCATTGACAATAAATTTCTAACTATAATATGCTCAAGAGAAGAGTTCCTTATAATTGCATACATGTACCTACCTGATGGTTGTTGGACAGACATGCATGATGATGCTGAGTTAATGATCGATCCATGGTCCTCTAGAGGTGATAATTTCTTTTGTTTTCTTCCACACAGGTCTTCATAGCTTGGTGATTATAAACCTCTATTTTCCAGTTACCATGAGCAGGCTATCTTAGTCAAATCTAACCTTCTTAGAGTGTTGGGATTGGACATGGGTGATTTTCACCTTCCCTATACATTATTCCACCATTAAACACCTTTCCCACACTTTATTTCACCTTCCATACCTTCCTATAGCTTTCAACCTATTTCTTGTAGTAAACTAGGACATCATGTAGTACTTGAGGGAACCTTTTAGTAGCTTATTTAAACCCATTTTTCCCAAATGGTATACTGGATTGACTCGAAATTTTCTAAGGATGTTGCCATCATCCTTATGCACCTCCCCATCAAACAAATTTGACCAATGGATGAACGAATTTCAAGAAAAATAAAAAATGGCTGAAGTTGATGGAGGTCTATTTCTTGGAAACCGTGCAATGGAATTGTCTCAAAATCGCTTGGTAATGTTACCATAATACATATTCATATCCCCATGAAACAACTTTTTAAATGGATGCACGAATATCAAGAAAATTCAAACATGGTTGTAGGTGATGGAGGTTGATTTCTCGAAAACTATGCACTAGAATTTGTTGAAATTGCTTAGTCATGTTACTATCATCCATATGCATCTCCCCCTGAAACAACTTGGAAAATTAATGCATGGTTTTCAAGATATGGAAAAAGTAGTTTTCTTCTCTATATATTTCTGTTTCCTGTAGTATTTGAGGACAACAAGGAAAATGAGTGGTAAAATCTTGGGAATGATGAGTGGATGGCGGAAATAAATGAGGGTGATGGATTGGCATGGTCTTGGTCCTTCTAGAGCATCTGAGCAAAGGAGGAGAAATTCCAGGCTTGACTTCCTTTGACTAGGCTTTTGATCAACTTTTATTTTGATGGCTAACTTGTTTTTTTTGCTTGTAGATGTTAGAGAACAACTGCATTCATGAGAGAGAGATACATGGAGAAAAGATTTTTGTTTTTCTCTTCTCTAGGTCTACTAACAACCTTAATGTGGTTTTCAACTAGTAGGTTTGATTAGGCGCCTCAAAGGAGGTTTTCACCTAGGATACTTTATTTTTCTCTTTTTTTCTCTTTTTTCCAACCCATTGACTGTCTCATGGAGTTTTTCAATGAACGAGTCAATCTCAGGTGCCTCAAATGTGGTTTTCAGCTGAGATTTTATTTTTTTCCTCTTATTTTTCATTTTACATTTCTTTTCCTATCCTACTCTACTTGAAAAAGAAAAATCATTTTCAAGTGTAGGAATACTTCGAATGGAGTCACTTGCATAACTAGATGACAAATAAAATCATGTGTAGGTGCCAACTTGAGGTGGATTGGACACAAGTTCAGAGTTAGTTGCATTAACCAACAAAACCCTACACTATTGGCCCTTTGGACAACAACTCGCATAGCGCAAGTTGTAGTCTCACATGAGGGAGTATTGGGGGATGGCAGGACTAGGTTTCTACATCTAGAGGACCATGTGATGCGTTTTTGTCAAACTTAGGGCTTTATCTTAACCTTTGTGAACCCTAACCCTTAAGACCCGAAAATTACAATATTTAACAGTTAACAGATTTATGCCCTTCTCCGATTATGCTAAACATGCATAACATCATATAAATAAATAAATCTATGTCTTCACGGATCTAATAAGTATTTTTCTTGTTTAATTGCATTCAAAATATCATAAATACAGTAAATTCAGAGATAAACAAAAATACACAGATACACATACAGTTCTTCAAAAAAAGCCTTTATTATGCTTCACATCTTCAATTACAGTTCTTTCCAACCCTACGCCCACAACTGCTGACACTCAGCTACAGACTTACCAAGGTCTACGCGCACACAGTTGCGGGAGCCTTCCCCTTTGCCCAAGTACAGAATGGACAAAAACATACTCAAATCATGCACTTCTATGCTTTGTTATTTCTATGGCTCTTCTGTGGCCTCTTTTTATATTCTTCTCCATTACAATACCATGGTCCGTGAACCATAGGTGGGTCTCAAAATAGTATGAATGTTAACAAACTAAGGGGCTTTGACCTTCTAAAATCCCCTTTGACTCCTATCGATGTGCGCTACTCACACTTCACTCCTCAAAATGCAAAGGCTTTACAATATTTGACAAAACTTTACAAAATTTGACCCAGGGGACTCCACCCCAACAGGCCCTCAACACAAAGTTGTGACTCGTCCCAAGTCACTATGCTAGTGTTGCCTCTATATTTTCTCGCAGATTGCTGAACTCGATCTTTAATGCTTGAAGATCTATTGCTCCTTGCATGGCAGCCTGACGAACTTATTCGACCAGTTTCTCCATTGTTGGACCTTCAACTCTAATGCCCATGGTTATCTATGTTTGTTGCAGAGGCTTTAAATTCCTCTACGATTTCTGTGATAGTTGGCTTGCCTCATTGGCCTAGGGTTGCATCCTTGAGGATATAATGGAGGCCTTCTGATGTAGCTCATCAATCTCGGTCTGTATGAACTTTCCTTCCTGAAGTCAGGTGAACCTTTGCATAGGCGTAAGGTCCACATTGTTTCCCTAATCTCATCAAACTATGGTGTTTTTTCAAGGCTGTATACTTTTTTTGTCTGCAAGTGTGGATCCTCCTACAACAAGTTCCACATCTCCATTGTATGCTCGAATAATTAGCTACAGTCCTTGGCTGCAGCTTTTAGAGTGGTCATGCCTTCTTTACATTAGGGGATTTTTGAGGTCTAAAATGGGCCTCCTAAGGAAATTATAAAATAATAGTGGAAATAATAAAATAAGAATAGGTGACATCATCAAATTTTAGAGGGAAAAAGGAAAAAACTATTTTTTCAACTCATATTTTCAACTTACCTCCCTATGGGTTTACTCAAATTTCAAGTGGAAACACTCGTTGGATGCATAATTTGACTCCTCATCCAAGGAGTACCCATGTTCCATACTTTTGATGGACTGTGCTACACAAAAACTAAGAAATACATGAAAAACATGATTGCAATCACAGCTTTTCATATATTTCTCATTTTTTGTGTAGCAGGGTCTATCAAAAGTATGAAATATGGGTACTCCTTGGATGAGGAATGAAATTATGCATCCAACGAGTGTTTCAACTCGAAATTTGAGTAAACCCATAGGGAGATAAGTTGAAAATATGAGTTGAAAAAGTAGTTTTATTATTTTATTATTTTTTAATCCTTTTACTTTTTTACTCCAAAAATGGTGAATCATCCCCTGTGGTTGAAATCATCATCTTGAATCCTATTGGTTATTATAAATTTTATTTTGGTTGTATATTTTTCTTAGGAGGCCCATTTTAGACCTCAAAAGTCTCCTAATGATCGCAGCTTCGCACTGCTCTCTGACTTCTGGAGGACTGGTTGGCTGCATCTTAAGTTGAAGATTGGAAATCTGCAACTGGAACTCAAACCAGACCTTTCCAATTTCCTCCTTGCATTACTTTATTGCAACCTCTAACTTCTTAATTTTCTCTGCTGAGGTCGCTTCTGCTAGAATTTGGAGCTCAAGGAGCTCACTGCACACTTGGGTAAGGGTTGTCTCTAGCTGTTGATTTTGTTGTATCGCCTCACCGTGTTCCTACAAGACTTACACTTTCTCATCAAAAATCTATTTATTGTTAGTTTTTACCTTGTCAATAATCAACAACGCTCGTTTCTCTAGAACGTGGAGCTCATCAGAAACTCCTTGGTGCAGCTCATGCAAAGTTTGGATCTACAATGCTGCAAGGTTGATATTGAGATTCTTCCAAAACTGTGCGTGCTCTTGGTCTTCGGCTGTCTCAAACTAGAAGGAGCTCCCTGGCAGTTGTACTTGGTGGAGTGTAGATGTGATCTATGTTTTACTGAATCTTGAGATGCTTGCTTGATCCGTGCTCGCTTGTCCCACGCTCACCTAGATCACCCCTATCTGGACCTACAATTCCTTTAGGCGCTGTTGCACTTTGTCCAATACTTCGTGGTACTGGTCCTCGATGTGTCCCCAGACAGTTTCAATGGTGGAGTAGAAAACATATCCTATCTCATCAAGGTACCCCTCCGTGAGGACCATTGGTGTCGCATTCATAAACTTATCGGAATTTTGCTTCTTGCAAGGTCCCGTAGCACTACACTTCTGCCTATTCTTGACCCTGAATGGGGACTCTAAGTCTGCACCCCCTTCCTCTTCAGCTTCTGTCTCAGCCTCAACATCGGTGTGTGCAGTCTCATGTTCTTCAAGGTCAATAGTGACCGGCGATGTTGTTTCTTGTGCAACTTTCTCCTTTGGCACTTCCTTTTCCTTTGAACAGTCCTTTTCTTTTAGCGCTTCCTTCTCTTTTGTAGAAGCCCTTTTTTGTCGCACTACTTGTTATTTTTTTGCTACCATTTCTTTCTATGCTTCCTTTTCTTTTTTATAAGCCTTCTATGCTTCTTTCTCTTTATCTTTCTTGGTCGTTTTTGCAACTATTTTTTTCCCCATTTCACCTATTGTGGCCTTACTTGTTCTTGCACCTTCAACAGATGGGGTGAGCCATTTTCTTAGCCATTTACTGATGGCCCCCAGAATTTCATATTTCATGACTAAATATGGAAAATTATGCCATGTTCTTGGGGCATCCTTCTTCGTGCATATGGAAAGATTGTGAAAATTTGCATTGAAATCTGCAATATTTGTATACTATGCATGTAAACTAGGTGAAAACCCCAACCGTTGGTTGATCACCATCCGCAAATCTAAATCAAACAATACCAAGAACATATTAGTTTCGATGATGTGATGAGGATCCTTCGTCACCCATAGCGAGGTGAATTGCGCAGCCTCACACAAATGTGTATTCTATGTTGGGAACTGGGAATCCTCAGGGCATCCTCCATTCTACAAGTGTGATCAACAGAAGTAACCATGCATAGTGGAATGCCTTACCATCCTCCTCAGCTTCACGGAAATCCTCCAGGAAGTCATGACAGAGGTACTTGACCCAATTGTATTGGACCCCTTTGCTACACTACATGACTAAAGAGACTACTGGTGCTGGCACTTCATTGGCACAACACTTCTGCATTATTTTTCTATCCAAAATCTGTGCAACAAACTGCATAGCTCAATCCGATATAGATATAATGGAATAGTTGTGCCACTTCTTTAATAACCTGAAGTCGCTCTTCATCTGATTCATGAGCTTCTTCTCCTACGACTTTTCGACAATGGCATCTACAGGGTCCACGCTCTAATAAGGTAACATGGTGATTCTATGGACTAGCATATCATCAATTGGAATGGGACCTCCCAGCCAGAGGCATCCATCATGAACCACCACCAACAATTGACACACACAGATAGTGTTAATTATGCTACGCCTAAAGTGTGGAAGCCATAACATGTTGAGCAATCCTGCCCACTCAATTTCAAGCACCCACTTCATTGGCTCAAGCCTTGTAACACCCAACTCCTCATAGTAGACTGATTTCAAATATTTCTTGGGTTCCAACTTTGGGAACTTCACATGACCGCACAGATCCTAGTCCTCCATCTTTAGAAATGGTACCTGGGCCAACAAGTCACTCTCCACAGGTACATCCTTGGGTAGAAATGGTGTGAATACCTTGTATTTTATCGAGTTTGGGTCCTTAGTTACTTTGGAAGTGGATTTCCTAGGGGGTACATAAGGTGGTAGCGGCGGTAGCTGAGTAATTGGTACTGCTTACTCTACGTCGATATCTTCAACCCCCAAATTCAATTCTTTCTCATCTAAGTCCAGGGGTTCCGTTGGTTGCTTGCTTCTGTCCATCTAACCCTTTTGTCTAACCTCAGTTGGGTTTTTGCATGAATATTGTCGAATCGGTGCTTGTTGTGGCTTATTTTTCTTCTTCTCTCCTATCATGGAGGCAATGGGTTTAGGCCTTGCTGATCTAGGCACTGTGGTAGGGACTGGTGGTGTTGCAATTATTTTGTCAATGCTCTCCCAGAATAGTTTCTTGTGCCACTAAGACAAATTTTCCTCAAACCCAAGCCCTTGCTACGCAAACTCCTTCTCTGTCTCTTGCCAATGTCGACCAGACATGCAACAATCTTCTCATCTCAAACTGAGGCACAAACGCTCAAGGAAATATCTTTGGGAGAAAAGTGTTCAAATGTGGAGTGGGATGTTGTATGTATAGGCTGTTTTGAATTCAAATCCATATGTTCCCTCCAGATCTCCTTCATTAATTCTCTTTTGGTGGCAGATTTCCAAAGATATGCTCAAATGCTTTACCCCTGCTCCCTTTAACATAAAAATAGCCATCCCATCATCTACAGTGTTTCCAACGGTTACTTTCTTGCCAGGTTTCATGAGACCCACCTTCCTAGTGCAACTCCTTCATCACATTTCCCATCTGTGCATGTCCCCTCATCATCACAGAGCCCATTCACTTCACCAAACTATCCTTCTAGCAGCGTAGTTTATAGTCATGCACTTCCTTGCAACTGCCTGAAGTACTAAGACTATCCTACATCCATATAGTCATTACGTAGGGGTGGGATCACCCCTATACAGCTTCAACCTGCTCTCATTGATTCTTCTTGGAAATAGCTCCCTGTTCAACTTTGCGAGCTGAACTGCACCTCCATCCATAATCTCATTGATGATGTATGGTCCCAGCCAGTGCATTTAAAAATTTCCTAAAAACTTTGTAAACTTGCTATCATACATCAGTACAAAATCTTCGCTTTTAAAGGTGCACTACTTAATGTTGCGATCATGCCACACCTTTTCTCTAGCCTTCAACGTTGTCGATGAAAGCCTACCAATAAGAAATCTTCTTCTAAATCAAGTATCTGCCTGAGGCATTCCACAATTATGTCTCGATCTTCCATCTCCATAAGTACAACAATCCTCAAACTAGGCACGATATACTCCATTAGCATCACTGCCTCTTGTCCATAGACCAACCTATATGGTATCTGTCCAGTCATTTTCTTACAGGTAGTTCTATATGCCCAAACAAAAACTGGTATGTGCACATCCAAATCATTCCTATTCACATTACATATCTCTATCGAAGCATTCTCCAGGATCTTGTTTAAGGCTTCAACTGTGCTATTTTCTTGCGGATGTTACGATGTGATTTTCTAATGATACATCTGGAATTCTTCAATCAAATAAGAAATTGTTTCATTCAAGAAGTACGAACCCCTATCGCTCATCAAAATATTAGGACAACCAAACCTAGATAGAATGTACTCAAATATAAACTCTGCAGCTATAGCGGCATTGCAATCCTTCATGGGTTGTGCCTTAGCCCACCTGGTCAAGTATTTTGTCACCATGATGATGTATCATGCTCTTGTCTTCTTTCCCGGTTTGTGAATAGGTCACACAAAATATATTTCCCATTTTTCAAATGCCTATAACGGGACTTGCGGGTTCAGAGGAAATTCATCCCTTCATGACGGCTTCCCAGTCCTCTGATAGGCATCACATGCCCTATAATATTCCTTAGAATCCTTCTGCACAGTTGGCCACCATAGCCCAGTGCATAGGATCTTTTACGCTATCGGTCTTGCAACATAATGCCCTCCAGCAACTCCTCCATTTGCTTCGGTGAGGATAATTTATCTTTCATAATTTGGTACATACCTACGCAGAACTTCATGTGAGCCTATTTTATACAAGTTCCCTACAATAATAGAGAAATCTGTAGCCCTGACCACCAATTCTTTCTTCTATTGCATCGTATATCCTTCAGGAGATGTACCTGTAGTTAGGAATTGGATTATATCTACAAAATGTTCATCTGCAACACGCACAACAAAGAGTTGCGCATTAGGAAATCCTTCATTGGAAGTTGTAGGTTCTTCACCATTCTCAATCCGTGAACGGTGATCTAGTCCAGAATTTAATCTCCCTAGGTTCGCAAATACTTTAAAGTCATATTCTTGAAACAATAGTAACCTCTTAAAAAAATTTCCCCCAACATAGGCTTGTTGACCAGGTACTTCAAATCGGAATGGTTGGTGTACATTTTGAAGTGCGCACCCAACAAATAATGTCTTAACTTCTGGAGTTCATTTACCATTGCCAGCCCTTCATGCTTCGTGGTTGAGTAGTTCTTCTCTGCCTTAGATAATTTTCTTCTTGGAAATGCAATGGGGTGGTCAATACTTCCTGTGCCTAGCTGGGTTAAAACTGCTCCTAATGCTATGCAGGATGCATCCACGTGTACATGGAATTCCTTCTTCCAATTGGGGAACACTAGAATAGGTGTGGTAACCATTTTTTCCTTCAAAATATCTAAGATTTTCTGCAAATCATCATCCTAGCAAAATGTCGCATCCTTCTTCAATAATATTTCCAGGGGCCAATGATCTGCGCATATGCCTTGATGAACTTTCTATAGTATCTTGTATGGCCCAATGTTGTGCAAAGATGTTTTACATTCCTCGGAGGATCCAAATTGATAATCACTATAATTTTAGTGGGGTCTGCCATCAACCCTTGCTTACAAACAAGGTGGCCCAAAATTATCCCATATGGTATGCAAAATATGTAGTTTTTCAGATTGAGGGAGGATCTTTGATACTTCTTACAAGCATCCAACATTAGGCAAAGACTTGCAACATGCTTTTTCACTAACCCAAACATTGTCCAATAATCAAAGTAAACATCGAAAAGCTTATGAATAAATTCTTTAAAGGTTTCCACTACCACCCTAGAAAACAATCGTAGGGACATTCTTAAGTCAAAAAGGCATAACTGTATACTAAAAAGAGCCACATTCTGTGGTGAAGGTAGTCTTACTTTGATCTTCTAGTGCGATTTTGATCCGGTGATAACCTGAGAATCCATCTGTGAAAGTGTATGCTTCTTGACCACCTAATTTTTCCAAGACTTCATCTGTGAACAACATAAGGAATGGATCATGTATACAAACATCATTCAACCTCCTTAGATCTACGTAGCTTCTGATTTCACCCTTTGTCTTTTTTCCTGAACCACCATAGGACAAACCTAGTCTGATTCTTCTACAGGCTCAATAATTCCTCCTACAATCATCGTATCTAGTTCTTCGTGAAATATTTCTTTGTATTTAGGATTCAATCGGTATGGGAATTGTTTTACTGACTTCAAATTTGGCTTCAAATTGATCTTCATAACACCTAGATAACCTACTATCCCCTTCAGATCAGAGAAATTTGTTGGAAACAAGTCTTGATATTCCGACAATAACTCCGCAACCTTGTCAACCATGTCCTCATCCCAGTAATCACCTATATTTGTGAACATTGGTTGTGCTTCCAACCCAATGTTGACTTGCTTGGTCTTCAGTGGTTTGGAAATGGAAGGAACCTCTACCTTAGGCCTAGTGACTTCGTGTTGTCCCTCTGACTCAGGGATATTGATATTCCTGGGATCGTCCTCACCTTCTTCTGTGGTAACCTTGTAGTACTCTAGAGCATGGAGCAACTGCATACTCCAGTCTGGTTGTACCAATGTGACAGGCTCAATAGGGATTCTAAATATTGTAGCCTTAATTTCCTGTAATGCTTCATCAATACATTCGATTCTATCCTCAAAACTAAATGTTAATAGAAATATTTCCAATAGAATGCCCCACTCTATGGTTCCATGTCGCAACTCTGTTTCTAAATACCAGTTCATCGGAATAGTATCCAAAGTGGGGCAGAATATATGTACCTAGTCAGGCTATGATTCCTCTCCCCATGCTTTTGTCGAACGAGCCAGATGCTCACGCGGATCATCCTTCACTGTATATTTTTTAGTAATGCAAGTATTGACATATCCAAACTGCAGCTTCATCATCCTTCGATACTCCTTCTAGTTTGAAAAACTGTTGTTGTGTGTACCCCACCATCTAGAAGACATAGCCCTTAGTGCGATGTCCAATTCCTGGAACTGATGCTCCTGTGGTACATCCCTTTTAAATTTATCAAGAAACAAATTTACATCTTCTAAGCCATCATAGTATGGTAAATTGCATACCTCAGTGGATATACACTAGAGTGATTTAATAAGTCGTTCACATCGCAATGTTGATACTTCATGAGACCTTTTATGCCAATGCTTGAGCTCCTCATCCGAATCCGAGTTGTAGGAGCTGTCCTTTTCCCAAGTAATTCTACCATCTATCATAGGGTTAATCTAATCCTCATTCCACACAGTAAGCTTATAGATCTGCTCAATATCATCCTCTTCATAGTAATCCTGAACTAGTTCAGTATAACATGCACCCTTAGCTAGATCTAATGGAACATTTACTCTCAGTTCCTTCTTCTCAAACATAATGTTGTGCTTCTCAAACTCCCAATCGATTCCAAGCAGCATCGAGTAGGGATTACTGTCATCCACTATTTCGTTAACCTCAAAATCAACTATATCGGATGCCCCTTCAATGTTTATAGTTAAGCGTCCCCTAGGAATAATCTTCTATTCATTCACCATTCACATCTGAATTGGGGACGACTGTAGCACTGACTTTCCCATTCGTTCCTAGGTCTATTTAGGAAAAATTTGCATCAGATCCCAAGTCTAGGATCACTTGGTCCATTTCAAATTTTCAGATTTGTGCAATCAATCTCATATCTCGACCAATCCTTTTCTTACCTTTATTTATCTTATGTACTGCACATTGTTCAAGAAACAGTTTAGCCTTGCCAGCGCAGTTGTCTATTAACTCTTACAGTCCCTCCACTACTTTCTGGTCCCTTAGAAGCTTCATGCAAGTCTATAAGAAATATGTCAACACTAAAGGATCTATTTCTTGCATAGCAGTGACTTCATCAAGATTCTCTATTCATGTACTATGAGTCTTTGATGTGGAAGCTCTTGAATCTACAAAACTCTTTTTCACCTCCATAAAAATTTGCTTTTCCTTATGAAAATCAAATCAAACATCTTTGTCAGCATCCTTGTGCACCCATGTAGTTTCTTCTGGTTGTTCTACTTCGGCTTTATCTTTCCCGGTAGCTATGCCGCTTCGCGTAACTATATTAACGCTGATCCCATCCTCATGTGGTTATGATCTCATTGTTTAGATGCTCTGGGTGGGCTATTCGTTCTTATTCTCTTTCATATTTGTGATGAGTACGGGACAATATTCTATAACATGGTAAAACTATCGAAAATATTGGCAAGAGGGATGAGTTAGGTTCTGACAATCTCACTCAAAGTTGCCTGGTTCCCCACAATTGCAACAAATAATCTGTCCACGACCTCTTTGAACTCCTCCCCCTCGTCTTCTCATCGTCCCTAGAATCCTCTGCATGCTATAGGTGCACCTTGATCCTACTAAGGATGTGTCTCAGCCTATACTCTATATGTTAGAGTTCTATCCATAATTAACCCATAAGTTTGGCAATTGCACTCATCATGGCCTACAAACTTACAAAAATTACAAAATAGTTGTTGGGGGATTTGTACAAACTTCTGCAACAAATGGCAGTTGTCTATTGAGTGTTTTCCTATTATTTGGCAGATAATGCACAATGGAACTACACTGTTACTTGATCTAGCAGTATTTTCTGGCTTCAGTGGGATAGGACCTTCCCCAATTATATAGTTATGATATACCGGGAAATGATCCTTGTCATGACCATTCCATTTACACTTTAAGCACCATACTTGAGAAAGGGCCTCATTTTGGACCTCTTTCCCCTTTTTGAGATCCTCCAACTCCATATGCAGGCTAGCCAACTGTGACTGAATCTGCTACACTCCCAGATTTGTATCCTGAATAGGTGAAGCCCCCAACTTCATAGAAATTTCCAATGCTTTAGCTTGTGATCCAACTTTCTGTTGTGACAAGGGTAATCTCAAATGAGGTAACAGAGAAGAAATATACCAAACCTTATGTTGCTCATCCGATATCTGTAGATTACCCTGTTGTAGCAGACATTTCAACCTTTGATCAAAATCCCATGCAGATTCATTCACCTTCTTCTTAATTTCTTTGACCTCAATCATAGACTTGGATTGAGACTTACACTTTATAAATTCATTATTAAGTGCATCCTTTGTGTCTTTCAATGATGCAACTGGATGAGTCGTACTGTACTTAATATACCAGCTCAGTGGCCTGTCTTGCAATGCTATGTCTAGCTGTGCTTTCTTTAGATCATCATCGTTATCTATTGTGACTTCCACATAGCATCTGCTACAAACAAAAATTGATCAGGGTCTTCTGTCCCCACACCCTTGAATATAGGAATCTTCATAGTGTTCACCATACTGAATAGCAAAGGTGGAGGTGTAGGTGTGTGCGGTGGAGGTGAATGTAGAGGTGGAGTGGATGGATGTGATACTCCTGCAATACCTTGATCTATCATCTGCGGTGCACCTTGAGGGGTCTTCAGAATATTACTTTCTTTGTAGCTATCAGATGCTCCCAACAAAGGACTGAATTTAGCACTTGTATCTATATCTCTTCTGAATGGTTTCCCACTTTGCGTAGCTCCCGTTTAGTCTCGTCTAAACATCAATTTAGTGGCATAACCCATTTCTCACACAATAGCATTTTAATCCAAGTTTTCAGGGACTTTAGATACTTACATCTTGGTCCTCTAAAAAACCAGTATTAAGGTTCTCTATAACTCACAAACATATCAATTGTGATTTGAGTAATGAATCTGCCCAAAATACTATCGATCCAATAATCGATAGCCTTTATGACCTTGTTTTCTGATCCTTCCAAGTGCTTCACTATCTCTAGAGTCCACACAATAGGGATATCCAACTTCCAGGTAGGTTGACCATCTGCCAGTTTATCAAACCATTCATATAATTACCATGGAAAAGAGAAAAATAAAACTTTGTGTTCCTTTGTACACATATATGTTTGCAACCACTCTCTTTTGACAGACACAGATTCCTATTTCTTGGGCTGCAAACTCATGCAGCTTTCGATCTATCCACTTTTCAATCTCCTTCGTAGTCGGTATCCACTTATGCCACATCACACATTCCTCATATAGATCTTGGTCCCGATAAAAAACCATTTGTTAGATTTAAGGGGCTTGGACACAGGTTTAGAGTTTGTTGTGCTAGCCAAAAAAGCCCTACACTAACGGCCCTTTAGGAAACAACCCCCATAATGTAGGTTGCAGTCTCACCTGAGGCAGTATTGAGGGATACCATAACTAGATTTCTTCATCCAGAGGACTATGTGATGTTTTTTTGTCAAACTTAGGGCTCTATTTTGACCATCGTGAAATCTCACCCTTAAGACCTGATAACTACAGTATTTAAAAGTTAGCATATTTATGCCCTTCGCCAATTACGCTAAACATGCATAACATCATATAAATAAAAATATCTATGTCTTTGCAAATCTAATAAGTATTTTTCCTAATTAATTGCATTGAACATATCATAAAAACAATAAATTTAGAGATAAACAACAATACACACATACACAGATAGTTCTTCAAAACAAGCATTTATTATGCTTCAAATATTCAATTACAATTCTTTCCAACCTTGTTCACACAATTGCACGGGCTCATGTGCTTAGGTGCGAAATTACCAAGGTCTTCACGCACATAGCTGTAGGAGCCTTCCCCTTTGCCCAGGTACAGAGTAGACAAAAACAGACTCAAATAATGAACTTCTATGATTCACTATTTCTATGACTATTCTATGACCTCTTTTTATATTCTTCTCCATTACAATACCATGTTCTGCGAAAAATGGGTGGGTCTCAAAAGAACTTGAATATATACAAACTAAGGGGATTTGACCTTCTAAAAGCCCCTTTGACTCCTATCGACCTGCGCTACTCACGCTCCGCTGCTCAAAATGAGGAGACTTTACAATATTTGACAAAAATTTACAAAATTTGACCTAGGGGAGCTCATCCCAATAGTCCCTAGGGGATCTTTGATTCTGATGTCTACTCTTCATGAAGTGAAACCCATGATTCTTTGGTCTTCTCATTTGAATGTTCCTTATTATGTATGTTATCCTTCAATGATATAAGGATAATTCTTTTCTTGTGATACTCTTCCTGAGCTAAGATGAATACCATTTAGATCAAGAGGAGATGTCTGGAAGTGTTGTACCTCAACATTGTAAGTGGGTTGATCTACTTCATTGTGTGGGATCAGAAATGGTGGTACAGGTAGTTGAGTGGGAGTGGATATTTGAGATGGATGTGGTTGTGGTTGTGGTTGTGGTGGAGGTGGATGCTAGGGATAACATGGAGTTGGGTATGGAGGATATTGAGGAAAATGTTGAGGATATTGTGGATGTCTCCCGTAAGTTCCTTACCAACCTTGTTAACAAGATTGGTTTTGGGGTTCAGATGGCCAAGGTTTCCAAGGAAACAGTGTGTTCCAATTAATTTGAGATGGATGTGCATAATCTTGAAATTGTGAATTAGGCTCTTGCCTCACATTAGGTTGAATAGGTTGCCATGGTCCTCTTGGAGCTACAGAACATAGTTGCACTAGAAATTGACTTGTTCCATTGTCCTCTTGGTAAACTTCCTTCAACCTTGGTAATGAGGGGTAATATTTAACATCATGTGATTCTTGACTTACCGATGCAGGGATGTACTTCATATGCACACTGAAATTAGTATCTTGAATGGGAAATCCAAGAGGATATTCTTCATTGTCATCATTTCCATCCATTTCTTATTCCTTCTCTACCACCTCTTCTTCTTCTACCTACAAAAATGAATGGTGATGTGGCTCTTACTGCACCATGTGATCAAATGGGGGGGTTGTTGTTGAGAAGTATTTTTTTTTTTGAATAAGAATGTTAATGCAATGCAATTTTCTGTTTTTGAAATGAAATATTCCTAATGAGAATTTTTTGTTTATGCAGAAAGTAAAAGAAATGAATCAACTAGGGAATAAAACAATGCATACTTTGACACCTCCCCTGCAATGATGCCAAAAAGTGATGAGCCTCAGTATTGCAACAAGAATGTTGTAACTTCTAAGGCCACCAACTTTAATTATCAACCTAGGGTTCGTACAAACTTAAGAGTTATCGAAACTATTTGACTAACTTCCAATGTGTCCTTCCTTTGGTGTCATGATGTAATGAATTGCATGTAATGAAATCAAATCCTAAACTAATTGCAAAAAATGAAATGCTCGAAATGGAAACCTTAATCTATTGCAAGAAAAAAAATACAAGGAAAGAAACCTATTATAATTCTAAAAAGTAAAGATCATGAACTAAATGGAAACTATTACATTTCAAAGAGTTTATATCCTTTAACAGAGTTCATTGGATGTGGCAATCATCATTGTATTATCCATTTCATAAATTTATCCATTAGCCCAAATTGTTGAAATGTTCTGCATGGGTAAAGAGGTAAGTCCTAAGTGATCTTTAGTCTCCCCTAATCATTGATTTAGATCCTAGGGATATTTATTCAACCCTAAGGGATAATAAGCAATCTTCTTGAGTGAATCTAGGCAAGTCTATAAATGTTGGAAGGCTACTACAGGAAATCGTGTAGTTACTATAGGAAACTGTAGATTTACTATAGGAAACTGTAGATTTACTACAGGAAACTATAATTCACCGAATGAACAAGAAAATTAAATCCAAATTTCATGGGACAAATTTTTGTATTGACTAGGATGCCTTAGGTCTCCATTCCAAGTGTAATCACTCAAAAATACCTCTATTAACCCATGCTAAAAAATAGCAGAAAATTACTATTCTAAAATCTAGAAATTTGAGAACTAGTGAGCTAGAAAATCTATCAAATGCCTAACCTAAACAAGTGAAAATGAAATCGGGTAATTTTTTTTATTATCATAGTGTGTTTATGATCTAATGCAAGTGGAATAATCTTTATTGAAGCTTGTTATTCGCCACAAGGGACTTCCAAAAATCTAGAGTTGGGAATAAGCAAACTAGTCCAAGTAGCTAAATGATTACTATGAACCTCCAAAGTTGTTCCAATGATAAGATGATGCTTGTGATCCTTAAAAATAACTTACTTCAACTATTTAACCCAATACTACAACAATAAATCATTAATATTAAATGCATAAATAGGAAAAAAACAAGAACAAGAGATGCATGTGAATAAGAAGTGAAAAGAAGAAAAGTAAATGATACAAAAGGGCTTTGAGGCTCTTGTGATGGCCAAGACCAAGGAAAATTAGAGTCGTATGGACGATAACAAGATTTATAATCTTAACATCGCACCAATATTCATTATTTCCATCAATACAATTACATCCCTCCATAAAATGAAAGTTGAGCTAGAAAAATACGAGTTCTCTCCACAAGAAGACTAATAAAAATGAACCCCTAGAGGAAAATTTGACTTGGTACTTATAAAAAATAATTAGGGGTCATACCCCATGAAAGGAGGAAGATTTATCCACCAAAATCCCTTGATTAGTGGATATGGTTCCTAATACTAGGAATCTACATTGAATGGCATGGAACACATTCCTAGATTTTGTCAATCGACATTGGATCTCTACAATCTGTGCCATAATTCCAAAATATAATTTTGATTTATTATTTAATATTGATCCTCATGTAGTAGGGATAGGTCCTTAGATTATCTCCTCCTCCAAATCTCCATAATCTTCCCAATATTCTCATAATATTCCACAAAAATAAGTAATATTAGGCACAAAAATACAATTATCCATAAATCTTCCTAGTGAACATATTAAACTTAAAAATACATTATCTAATGCAAAAAGAGAGGTTTAATGTGTTGAAGGATGGTAATATGGGCCTTAATTTATGTCTAATTTGGAGGCCCTTCATACCCCCCTAGTGAAAGTGTTTCTCATCCTTTGAGCAACTTAGTGACCTAATTGTGCCTCACTCATGGCCCTAGTGACCTCTCTGATTTGTACATTCCTGCCCTTTTCCCCCTTATGCAAGATGGGTTCTTTAAGATTCATGGCCTCTTACCTTTCTATAAGATCTTTAGGCCTTGGAAAAAATCTAGAAAGAGATTAGAGACGGCTTGGAAATCCTCTTTCCATCACTGCATTTTGAGTTCTATTTTGATGGTGAATGCATTCTTGCCTTTTGTTGCTATCGTCTTCTCTTTTGTGGCCTAGATGATTGCCTAATGGCCTTCGAGTTATCTGTTTTGATTAGGTCTCTCTTAGGTACTACCATTTATTTTTTTTAGCACAACTTGTTTCTTTCTTCCTTCTTGTAGCAACATTCTATCTTCATGTAGCATCTATTACTTCTCCTTCAGGGTCTTCTAATTGTATGGGAGTGATGAGAAATAATGTAGAAGGTTTGGAGGATCATTCTAGAGCTCAGAGGGAGTAGTGTAAGTTTATGAAAATGGAAGGGATGTGTCGTGTGTGTTTTCTTCAAGAAATTTTCAGGGTGAGGGAGAGTGTAGGGTTTGTTCTTGAAAAATATTAATTTTTTTCTTATGAAATGGGATGGATAAATATTGGAGAGCTAGTGGATATGAGGTTGATGGAGGGCTTGGAGTGTTGTGGTGACTTGGCCTTTGTGATGAAAATCAGTATTACAGCAAGGATGCTGCAACTCTTGGGCTACCAGCTTTACTTATCAACCCAGAGTTCGTACAAACTTGGAGGTGATAGTGATATATGCACAAGTAAAATTGATGGTCTTGCCTGTTGTCACTGTTTAGCTGGTGAGAGATCACTGGGGTTCCAAGCCAGACTTTTATGGAGTCAGAAGAAGATTGATTCTTTGATGAAAGAAAGGTAAGTCTACTTCTAAGAGAGTTACTTTACTGCAATAATGGAGAAGGTCAACATGTAATGCTAAATCACACCATTCCCTATTTAACCATAAAAGAAGCTATGTTAGGCAGAAATGCTAAATCAACCTGAAACAAATGCTACTCGATGAGCCTCTAAATTAGACATAAATTAAGGCACATGCCTCTAATTTAAAACATCAATTAAGGCATATGACCATCCTTCAGCACATTAAACCTCTCTTTTTGCATTAATAATTTATTTCTAACTTTAATATATTCATTAGGAAGGTTTATGAATAATTGAATATTTGTGCCTAATATTATTTATTTTTTGTGGAATATTATGAGAATAGTGGGCAAATTATGAAGAGTTGGATGAGGAGATAATTTAGCGACTTGTTCCCTACTATTGGAGGATCAATAATAAATAATAAGTCAACAAGATATTATAGAATTATGGCACAAATTGTGGAACTCCAATGATTGAGGAAATCTAGGAATGTGTCCCACTAATCAAGGGAGCAGATCTACTAATCAAGGGATTTCGGTGGGGAAAGCTTCTTCCATTCATGGAGAATGATTCTTAATCATTTTGTATAATTACCAAGGTGAATTTTCCTCTAGGGAATGATTGAGAAAATCTAGGAATGTGTTCCCGGCCATTTAATGTAAATTCCTAGTATTGGGGACTAGATCCACTAATCAAGGGATTTTGGTGGGGAAAGAAAGCTTCCTCCATTCACGGGGAATGATTCCTAATAATTTTGTATAAGTACCAAGTCGAATTTTCCTCTAGGGATAGATTTTCACTAGTGTTATTGTAGAGAGAGATTGCATTTTTGTAGCTCCATTGTATTTCCTTGCAATGATGTAATTCTATTGATGAAAATAAGCTGGTGTCATGTTCAACTTCTAAATATTGTTCTCCTCCATAGGTCTCTGAGTTTCCTTGGGCCTAGCCATCCCAGGAATCTCAGAGCCCTTTTGTATCATTTTCTTTCATTATTTTCATTGCTTATTCACATGCATCTCTAGTTTTTATTTCTTTCTATTTCTACATTTAGTATTAATGATTTCTTGTTGTAGGATTGAGTTAAATGGTTGATGTAAGCTATTTTGTAGGATTACAAGCACTATTTCATCCTTAGAAAAGCTTTGTAAGTTCATAATAATCATTGAGTTGCCTGGATTAGTCTTCTTATTCCGAAATCTAGATTATTGGACCTCCTTTTTAGCAAAGAACAGTAAATTTCTGCTATTTTTTAGAGAATCCTAATGAGATTCAATTGAATTGATTGCACTTGAATTAGATCAAAGAAACATTTTAGTTCATAACAAAAATTACCCCATTGCATTTTCACTTGATTTGGTTAGGCATTTCTTAGATTTACTAGTTCACTAATCCTCAAATTTCTAGATTTTCGACTAGCAATGATTTTTATTTTTTTTGCATGGGTTAGCATAGGTATTTTGGAGTGATTCCACTTGGAATAGGGACCTAAGACATCTTAGTTAATTAAACAATTGTCCCATCCAATTTGGATTTGTTTTTCTTGGTCATTAAACACTCACCAATTTCATCATTTCACAAGGAAACTTCTCCAAGCTTTTTGAGCGAACCCATCCATCTCCCGACATTGGTTTTGAGTTCGGAGTGATCGTAGGAATTTTCCCACTCCATTTCACCCATAAAACACCTTTACTAGGCCTCCCATTACTTCCAAAACCTCACATGTTTCTCTCAGTGGTATCCTGTAGGTTCACTGTAATTCCTATAGGATCATCCTGTAGGTTTCTAGTACATCCTGTAGGTTTTCCTGAAATGGCCTGTTTTGAGACCAAATTGAGGGAACACCTCTAGAAAGTCACCAAAAGCCTCCCAAGGGTCTCACACACCATCCAAACATCACCTAACCCTTCCATAAAACCTCTAACATCCTTAATTCACCTGCCACATCACCAAAGGAAGTTAGTTTGCATACTTGATTTTGCATGAAAAGACAAAAAGACCAAAACAGATTTATTTCAGTCCATTTACTTGCACATTAGTGATGTTTGATGCTTCTTACTTCCATGCTTAGATAATAGCATTTGGTTCATGATAATTTAGCATTATTGCAAAGCATATTTTCTTAGCAGTTAATTAAGAAATGGTGTGATTTAGCATTGAATTTCCATCTCTTTCCTTGTAATTTCTTTCTTGTAATAGGTTAAGGTTCCATTTTGAACATTTTATTTTCTGCAATTAGTTTAGGATTTGACTTCAGTACATGCACTCCATTACATCATGAAATAAAATGAAGGACACATTGTATGCCACACATATAGTGCTGACACCTCTTAAGTTTCTACGAACCCTGGGTTGATAATTAAAGTCGGTAGCCTTGGGAGTTGTAGCATTCTTGTTGCAATATCAAGGCTCATCACTTTTTGGTGCCATTGTCTGGGAGGTGTCAAAGTATGCATTGTTTTCTTCCCTAGTTGATTCATTTCTTTTCAATTTTGCAAAAACAAAAAAATAATTGCATTAGGCATATTTCATTTCAAAAATAGAAAATTGCATTGCATTATAGTTTTCATTCAATTGTAAAAACAAAAACAAAATTTTTCCAACACCAACCCACCCCCCCATTTTATCACATGGTGCAGTAAGAGCCATATCACCATTCACTTTTGCAAGTAGAAGAAGAAGATGACAAGGAATGTAGAAGAAATGGATGGAGATTATGACAATGAGGAAGATCCTCTAGGATTTCCCATTCAAGATACTGGTTGTAGTGGAAGAACATCCCTCCCTCTTTTCTTCCAAAATCTCATGGTCTAAGGTTAGAGAATCTGGAAACCTTTCTCTTTGAATTTGAAATTGTTTGTAGATCTTATGGCTACTTATTAAAAACTCAAAAATTGAGATTGTTTCTAGAAAAAATGAAGGATAAAGCTCTTAAATGGTTCATGAGTTTAGGGACTCATTCAATAAGATCATGGAATGATATGCAAAAGATACTTTTAGAAAAATACAAAAATCATGATCTTAAGTAAGAAATCTTTAGAATGAATCAAAGAGAAGATGAGAGCCTTGAGGATCTAGTAAGAGGTTCATGTATAATGTGAAGAGGGAAAAAATCCATCATTTAGGATCTGACACACCAAAAACTCTCTTAGAACAATTAGGGATGAATGGATTAATCTCCTTAATCTCATGAATAGAGGTGATGTATATCAATTATCATTTGAGGAAATTTGTGAAACATGCAAACACATATCAAGAGGAAAAGTAAGAGTAGGTAAATCAGCATCAAGATCGGTAAGTCAAGCTAAACTTGGAAATTTGTTTGATGATTTTAAAACAAAAATTCTTAGAAATCTAACAAAACAAGTAGAAATGTTAAGAATGCAAGATGAAGGAAAAGAAAATGATGATATTTGTGTTGCAGAATCACATGATGTTAAACATTGTCCATCATTACCAAGGTTGAAGGAAGTTTACCAAGAGGGCAAAGGAGAAAGTCAATTTCCAATGCAACAATGTTATGTAGCTCCAAGAGGACCATGGTAGCCTATTCAGCTTGATATGATGCAAGAGCCTAATTCAAAATTTCAAGCTTATGCATACCCACCTCAAAGTAATTGGAACACACCCTTTCCTTGGCAACATTGGCCATCTCAACCCCAAAACCAATCTTGGCAACAAGGTTGGCAACGAACTTATGAGAGCCATCCACAATATCCTCAATATTTTCCTCAATATCCTCCATACCCAACTCCATGTTATCCCTACCATTCACCTCCACCACAACACAACCCCATCCACATCCATCTAAAATATATAGTCCCACTCAACTACTGGTACCACCATTTCCAAACCCACACATTGAAGTAGCTCAACCCACTTACAATGTTGAGGTACAACACTTCCAAACATCTCCTCTTGAGCTCAATGGTATTCACCATAGCACAGGAATATTATTACAAAAAAATGATTCTCTTGATGCCATTGAGGTACAACATGCAGAGAAAGAAGATTTGAAAGAGAAGATCAAAGAATCATGGGCTGCACTTGATGAAGAGCAGACAATAAAATCAGAGATTGAGAAAGCTCCCTCATGGTTATCATCAAGTCCTCCATGTGTTCAAAAGAACAATTAGAAAAAAGAGGAAGATTTGAAGGTCATGGAAGAAGAAGACATCCAAGATGATCCAAATCAGTGAAGGGACTAGGGACGTCACGACTATATTGAAATATGGTTCCAAACAGTCACTAAGTTACAGCATCACTCTCTTCCTCAGCGATGCTTGATCCTTTCAAATTCAAATCATTTTGTCTCTGAAATCCAGGTACATGTCAAAGCATACATTTCAAGCCTCCACATCATTTTGTCTATCATCTTGATGTGCACATGGCTCCATTGGAAGTATTCTTATACTTGAAAGTGATTTTGTTTTTCAAGTAGGGTAGGATAGAAAAAACAAAAAAATAAATGAAAAATGAGAGAAAAAAATAATAATATAAGGTGAAAACCTCTTTGGAGGCACCTTAGATTGGATCATTGATTGAAAACCTCCATGAGGCGGTCAATGGGATGGAAAAAAAAAAAAAAAAAGAGAGAGAGAGAAAAAAAAAAGAAAAAGATCCTAGGTGAAAACCTCCTTTGAGGCACCTAGGCAAACCTACTAGTTGAAAACCTCATTGAGGTGGCTAATAGGCCTAGAAGAAAAAAAAGAAAAAAAATAATAAATGAATCCTTGATCCATGCATGCATGTACTCTCCAACATCTGCAAGCAACAAGAACAAGTTGAAAATTGGTCAAGCCTAGTCAAAAGAAGTCAAAATTTGACTTTCTCCTACTTCGCTAAAATGCTTCAACGAGGCCATGGCCATGCCAATCCATCACCCTCATCTATTTTCACCATCCACCCATCATTCTCAAGCTTCTACCACTCACTTTCCTTGTTGTCCTAAAAAACTACAGGATGCTCTGTTTTACTACAGGATACAAAAATACATAGAGAAGAATTTTTTTTTCCATAATTTGAAAACCATGCATCCATTTGCCAAGCTGTTTCAGGGGGAGATGCATATGGATGATGGTAACATGCTCAAGCAATTCTAGAAAATTCTAGTGCATGATTTCCAAGAAATTGTCCACCATTACCTTCATCCATGTTTGAATTTTTTCAATATCTGTGCATCCATTTAAAAAGTCGTTTCATGGGGAGATGCATATGGATGATAGTAACATGCCCAAGAAATTTTAGCAAATTCTAGTGCACGGTTTCCAAGAAATCGGCCTCCATGACCTTCAGCGATTTTTACTTTTTCTTGAGATCCGGGCATCCATTGACCAAAATTTTTCTATGGGGAGGTGCATAATGATGATGGAAACATGCTAAAGAGTTTCAGTTCAATCCAGTCTACCGTTTGGGATATAGGAACAAAAATTCATTGTCGTATAAACCTACAGGATACAGAACAACACCTACAGGATTGGCAGTGAGCAGTTTTAAAGGAGATCCAAAGGTCAATGAAGCTCCTCCAGAGATTAGAAACAACATCAGGATCATCAACATCACCTGCACATCAAGCAGCAGCATGCATGTCTCTTTAACAACCATCAGGTAGGTACAGGTACACAATATTCTTGACCTCTTCTCTTAAGCATATTATAGTTAGAAATTTGTTGTCAATTCATGAGAGATGAGGTTTTATAAGCTAAGGATGGGTGAGCAGTCTCAGCTACCTTCAACTAGTTGATTGCAGCTCACTCCTTCACTCATGCAATGGTTGAAAGTCAAATTATGAAGGGTGATGATTTCAAGGAATGAGGACAGCAATTAAAAGAAGAAATTTTTGCAAAGTTAAAGTCACCACAGCACTCCAAGCCCTCCATCCACCTCATATTCACTATCTATTCATCATTCATCCATCCCATTTCATTCTTGAAAAAAAAAAACAGAGTATCCTCTCCATTTTCACAAACCTACACTACTCCCTTTGAGCCCTAGCATCATCATCCAATCCCTTTTCATCATTTCTCATCACTCCCATATAGTTAGAAGACTTTGAAGGAAGAAGGAATGACTACTACAGGAAGGCAAAATGCTGCTACAAGAAGGAAGAAATGAAAAAATTGTGCTAAAACCCAAAATGGCAGTGCCTAAGAGAGACCTAATCAAAATAGAGAACTCCAAGGCCATTAGGCAATCATCTAGGCCACAAGGGAGAAGAAGAAGGAAACAAAAAGAAATAAGGAATTCACCATCAAAATATAAATCAAACTATAGTGATGAAAAGAGGTGTTCCAAGAGGTCTCCAATATCTTTCTAGCTTTTGTCCAAGGCCTAAAAATGGGAGAAATGCATGGGAGTCAAGTTGAGGGCCTGCCCTAACCCCAGTTTATCATTTATGCTCAAAACTAGTTTCTTGTAGTTTTAACAGGGTTTCTTATAGGTTTCCTGTAGTTTTGACTAGAATTCCTACAGGATGTCCTAGTTCTCATCTAAATGCATTTTGAAGGTGTTAGAGGTGTTCAAATGGTGGAACAAGGTAGTAGAAGGTTGATAAGGGTGTGGAAGACCTTGCCAAATTGAAAAATATTCAAGAACCAATCTTGAATAAGGGGAAGAAGGCAAGCTAATGGTCTCAAGAAACAGTGATTTTTCTTTGCACAAATATGTTTTTGGGCTTGTCCTTGCAGAACTTGCAGCCAATATTCTTAATGCACAAGAGAGAGGCCACCAGGGCCATGGATGAGGCACAATGAGGACACTAAGTTGCTTAGGGGATGAGCAACACTTTCAGCAGGGGGTATGATGGGCCTCTAAACTAGACATAAATTAAGGCCTATGCCTCTAATTTAAAACATAAATTAAGGTCTATGACCATCCTTCAACACATTAAACCTCTCTTTTTGCATTAGATAATTTATTTTTAACTTTAATATATTCATTAGGAAGGTTTATGAATAATTGAATATTTGTGCCTAATATTATTTATTTTTTATGGAATATTATGAGAATATTGGGCAGATTATGAAGAGTTGGATGAGGAGATAATTTAGGGACTTGTTCCCTACTATTGGAGGATCAATAATAAATAATAAGTCAACAAGATATTATGGAATCATGGCACAAATTGTGGAACTCCAATGATTGAGGAAATCTAAGAATGTGTTCCACTAATCAAGGGATTTCGGTGGGGAAAGCTTCTTCCATGCATGGGGAATTATTCTTAATGATTTTGTATAAGTACCAAGTTGAATTTGCCTCTAGGGAATGATTGAGAAAATCTAGGAATGTGTTCCCTGCCATTTAATGCAAATTTCTAGTATTCGGGACTAGATCCACTAATCAAGGGATTTTGGTGGGGAATGATTCCTCCATTCACGGGGAATAATTCCTAATCATTTTGTATAAGTACTAAGTCAAATTTTCATCTAGGGAGAGATTTTCAGTAGTGTTATTATAGAGAGAGCTTGTATTTTTGTAGCTCCATTATATTTTCTTGCAGGGATCTAATTCTATTGATGAAAATAATGAATATTGGTGTCATGTTTATCTTCTAAATATTGTTCTCCTCCATAGGTCTCTGAGTTTCCTTGGGCTTGGCCATCCTGGGAACCTCATATCCCTTTTGTATCATTTTCTTTCATTCTTTTCATTGCTTATTCACATGCATCTCTAGTTTTTATTTCTTTGTATTTCTACATTTAGTATTAATGATTTATTGTTGTAGGATTGAGTTAAATGTTGATGTAAGATATTTTGTAGGATGACAAGAATTTTTTCATCCTTAGAAAATCTTTGGAAGTTCATAATAATCATTGAGTTGCTTGGATTAGTCTTCTTATTCCCAAATCTAGATTGCTAGACCTCTTTTTAGCAAAGAACAGTAAATTTCTACTATTTGTTAGAGAATCCTAACGAGCTTCAATTGAATTGATTGCACTTGAATTAGATCAAAAAAAACATTCTAGTTCATAAAAAAAATTACCCCATTTCATTTTCACTTGATTTGGTTAGGCATTTCTTAGCTTTATTGGCTCACTAGTTCTCAAATTTCTAGATTTTCGACTAGTAATGTTTTTTTATTTTTTTTGCATGGGTTAACATAGGTCTTTTTGATTTATTCCACTTGGAATAGGGACCTAAGACATCATAGTTAATAAAAAAAATTGTCCCATCCAATTTGGATTTGATTTTCTTGGTCATTAAACCCTCGCCAATTTCATCATTTCACAAGGAAGCTTCTCCAAGATTTTTGAACGAATTCATGCATCTCCAGACTTTGGTTTTGAGTTTCGAGTGATACTAGGAATTTTCCCACTCCATTCCACCCATAAAACACCTTTCCTACACCTCCCATCACCTCCAACACCTTAAATTTTTCTCTCAGTTGTATCCTGTAGGTTCACTGTAATTCCTACAGGATCATCCTATAGGTTTCTAATACATCTTGTAGGTTTTCCTAAAACGGCCTGTTTTGAGGCCCAATTGAGGGAAAACCTCTAGGAAGTTACCAAAAGCCTCCCAAGGGTCTCCCACACCATCCAAACATCTCCTAACCCTTCCATCCAACCTCCAACATCCTTAATTCACCTGCCACATCACCAAAGGAAATTAGTTTTCATACTTGATTTTGCATGAAAAGACAAAAAGACAAAAACAGATTTATTTCAGTCCCTTTACTTGCACATTAGTGATGTTTGATGCTTCTTACTTCCATGCTTAGATAGTAGCATTTGGTTCATGATAATTTAACATTATTTCAAAGCATAGTTTCTTGGCAGTTAATTAAGAAATGGTGTGATTTAGCATTGAATTTCCGTCTCTTTCCTTGTACTTTCTTTCCTGCAATATGTTAATGTTCCATTTCAAACATTTCATTTTCTGCAATTAGTTTAGGATTTGACTTCATTACGTGCACTCCATTATATCATGAAAGAAAAGGAAGGACGCATTGTATGCCGCACATATAGTGCCTATACCTCTTAAGTTTGTACGAACCCCGGGTTGATAATTAAAGTCGGTAGCTTTGGGAATTGCAGCATTCTTGTTGCAATACCAGGGATCATCACTACTATCTATGTTGTAGAAGTAAGAAGCATCAAACAACACTAATGTGCAAGTAAAGAGACTAAACTAAATCTGGTTTTTCTTTTTTGGTCTTTTTATGCAAAATCAAGTATGCAAACTAATTGTTCTTGTGTATGTGGCAAGTGAATTAAGGATGTTTGAGGATGGATGGAAGTGTTATGAAATGGTTGGATGGTGTGTAGGACCCCTGGGAGGCTTTTGGTGACTTCCTAGAGGTTTTCCATCAATTCGACCTCAAAACAGGCCATTTCAAGAAAACCTATAGGATGTACTAAAAACTTATAGGATGATCCTATAGGAATTACAAGAAACCTACAGGATAGAACTAAGAGCTAAATGTGAGGTGTTGGAGTTGATGGAAGGCTTAGTAAAGGAGTGTGATGGGTGTAATGGAATGGGAGAAGTTCTAGGATCACTCAGAAGTAAATATCCAAGATAATAGATAGCTAGATTCGCTCAATGTGCTTGGGAGAATTTCTATGAAAAATGATGAAAAACTAGTGAAGGTGATGGTGAAAACAAGGGATAGCTAAGGTGGATGAAGTCGAAGGCGGCTACTGGCTATGAAGTCTTAGTCTCCTCCTGAAACACCTACTCTACATAAAACATGTGTGTCTTCCAAAAAGCTAGGCAACAAGATACATTTTCATAAACTAGAAAAGAAGAATTAATGAATCAACTGCCTATACTATGCATGAAGAAAGTTACTGAAAGGAATGAATGCATGAGTGAAATCTACTACAGAAATGGAGATGAAAAAGATTATAATGAAATTTACCTTGCAAAACTAAATAAACACTAAATTAAAGACAACAAACTCCAAAGCTCATAAAAGAACTAGAAATCTATGTCTTTTGGGCTACTTAAGGGTCCCTTCCTCAAGTCATGGTCCTAGAGGGAGCAAGTGAGGTTGAGACACCTGCTAAAAGCCTTGTGGTGATCCTTTTTCTCCTTGCTAACCTGCTACTTAAAATGAGGCACAAATGGAAGCAAACTATTAAACAACCAATCTAATCTACACTACTTGTAATGGAAGTGCATCTAAAAAGCAAATTAACAATGAAACTATGAATCTACACTAAACATACATGTACAATAAAGAGGAGCCTTGGCTTCTAGGGTTGGGCCCTAACCCAAGAGCTTTAGCCCTCTGAGTTAACTCAGTGCTGGGTCAAAACAAAACTCATTCTTATTACCAAAACAAAAAATTACATCTTTAGAACTTTCAGAAGTCTTGCAGCTCAAAAATAGATTAGAGTTTTACAATAAAAATCTAAATCATACTGAGGTCCTAGGCCTCTCTACTTATACATCTGAAGTCCCCAACGAATTCCTTAAAATTAGGGAGGCTCGGCTCCCAAACTCGAGATAAACTAGTGCTTTGTCTCTAACTTGCTTGACTGCCTTCTTGTCCTCATGATTTGGTTGTTTGCACTTCGAGCTGATGTGATGAATGGAGGAATATTTGAATGGAAAAGTAGTAAGTGAGGAAGATTTACCTCCTACAATCCCTCTCCCTTGTACCATTCGAGATTTGACCTTAGTCTTTGCCAAAATTCCTTGATTTTCTCCTTTAATCTTGCATTCAATGCGTATTAGTCCACAAAGCATAATATCCAACTGTAACTCACCTCATAAACAAAATTTAATAAAAAACATGTAATAAGTTATGAGAAAAGTTGGTTTGACTAAGCTAGGAGGTGAATTAAGGCCCATATAATTACCCATTGTTGAGGCTCATCATCACCCCCCAACTGAAAGTGTTTCTCATCCTTTGAGAAACTTAATCAATATCCATATCCTTCATTGCTCTAGTGGCCTCTCTGACATCCCATGCCTCTATTGTGGTCACCTCCTCTTGTTCATAGAAGCCTGCTTTCTTTTCTACCTCCTCCCACTACCTCTTTTCTTCTTCTTCTTCTTTTCTCCCTTCTAGCATCCCTAAGAGTAGTGGTGGACTAAATTTTAGGCCCATCCAATTGACCTTCAACCTTTGAATATATTGCTTATACATAGGTGTCCTGTTGAGTGCCTCTCTCAACCTTTGAGGAGGGTGATACTCTCTTATCTTTAAGCTGTATGGCAGTGTGTTCCATCTCCTCAGACAAGCATGTATACTATCATCTCCTAGCAACCTGAACATGTCCTCAAAATGTGAAATTGATTGCTCTTGGGCAACAAGATATCTAGGTGCCAGCTGAGGATCATTTGCAATCAATTTATGGGTACTAATGAGGGCCATGGTATTTGATTGTTCAGCTCTGATTAGAAGAGGTTCAGTTTTCTCTCTTGCCAATATCCTTTTCATCTTTGCAGCCCTTCACTCCTCATGGTTCATCCATGATGCCACAGTCATTAATTGTAGATCTCCTAGCTTGGCATCAGGGTCCCATATATTCATGTCTGTGAGGACCATGTTGTGCAAATGAAACTCAGCCATTTTGGCCCTATCGTCTAGTGTACTTTGGTCACAAAGATCAATAAACTGCTTGTAGTCCTGAAATGGCATGGTGCCTCTCTATGCTAGGGTATTAATCTAAAATTGCAGCCATTTTTCTTTGAGGTAGAGAACATAGGATTTAGCTAGCATCCTACACTATATTTCTTCTAAAGAGAGACTGGACATACATACCAATTGATTCTCTCCTTCCTGTAGATGTCCCCTCAACCATGCATTTTCTGTCTCTAGTTGATTTCTCATTATAGCTTCTTTGTCCCTCAAGCCACTTAGCTCTCTGCCCATCTCGTTGAGTTCCTCTTCCATGTGCCCAATGTCTTTCACCCCCTTTTATTTGGCGATCTACATCCATCGGTGAGTTCTGGCCCTTATTTTCACAAGCTCCAAGAATAGTGGGATGGCAAATGTTTGAGGTATGACCCTGCCTCCTTCAATAAATCAGTAATAGGAGACTAGGTTAGGTTGGGGCCTAGGTTATTTTTTCTTTGGGTCCTCTTCTTTGGTTTCTTACTTCTCCCCTACCTTCCTTTCCAATTTCTGTGCCTCATGTAGATTCTGCAGAGTATCCTGTAGGACTTCTTTTGCTTCCTATAGATTTTGTTGTGTATCCTGTAAGATTTCCTTTCCCTTGGAGGAAGTTGATCTAGTAGTAGGCCACCTCACATAGGTGATATGGGACTTAGGGGAAGCATTTTCTCTTTTTTTGTAGGGGAGTCTTCAATCACAACAGGAATTTTGTTTGATGTTTGGGGTTTCCCCTGTCTTATTCTTGTGCTTTTTCTTGTCCTGAAATATAATGGGGTCTGCCTCTCCCTTTCTCCTTTTTGTTTTATTGGGGTGCTAAGAGTAGTGAGGGCAGTTGCTGCCTCTCTCTCAGTGGATTCTAGAGACACCCTAGGTGACTCCTCCTTGTTTTTTGTCCCCTCTTTTCCATTGAATTCTTCCTCTATGTCCTTCCTATCTTCTTCTTCTTGTAGATATTCATCGTCTCTATCAGTTTCCTCCTTAACATCCTCCTTTGTTTCTTCATCATCCTCCTTCTATTATCCCTCTTCTTCTTCATCTTCATCATGTTCCTCTGTGTCATCTCCTTCTTCATTCATCTCATCCTCATCTCCTTCTGTTTCTTCCTCTTCCTATTTTACTTCCTCTTCACTGATAGTAGGACTAACATCATAAGTGATAGCTTTGATGTCATCCTCTATTGGCATGTCTCTGAAAACTATCCATGTTATAGGATTTCTAAGGTTTTGGAGGGCATCTTCTATAAGGATCCTAATTAGCCCATGGTGAGCTAACTATTGGGAATTTCCCTCCTTCACTTTGATGCTTGAGTCTATGAGTGATTGAAGCAAGACGTATGGTATGTTAAGCCTTTGGTTAGGGGGTGTTTCTACTCCAAATCTAAATTCTTCAAGGATCCTAAAATGATAGCCATACACCACACTATACCTACCCTCACAAGAAATTTACTTGATCAGTTGATAGATTACCTCATTCCATGGATATGACAGACTTTCCCTTCTTACTCCATTTTTTACCTTAGTGGGTTGCTCTCCTTCTAAAAATAATTTTCTTTTGGCAACCTGGCTATCTCCTTTGTCTTCTTTCCTCCATGGTATTCCTAGGGGAAGTGTGGTGACTCTACTGATGAGATCAAGGGTGAGATCTATAGAGATGCCCCTTATTACAACAATGGCATGGATTTTGGTGAGTGGAGTGAGGGAGAGAGGAAATTCTTGAGTCACCTCATCATCATACCCTCTAAATTTTTCGAAAAACCCCATCCAATTATGTCTTGTGAAGATTTCAATCACTTGGGGGTGTTGTTGGATTCTCACAGTGTTGGTGGGCTCCCTCCTATTAAACCCTCCTATCATCTTATTTGTGAAGTTTGAGGAGATGAGAGGTTTGAAACAAATTTCAAATGCAGAACCAAAACATAAATGACTGTGTATTTATTTCCCTTACATAGTTGCTAAATTCACTCAAACTTAGAGATTTCTGATTCAGTTACTTGTAAAGAGGGATGTAATTACAAAGCCTACCTCTTTAGATTGTTTGTAGCGGCCAAATCCCATGATATCCCTTCTGAACACTTCTCTGCCAATCCTATAGACACTCTCTGTGTATCCTGTAGGAATTCCTCTACATGATCCTATTGGAATTCCTGTGCAATCCTGTAGGAATTCCTGCATAGTAAAATGATGGAGTTTTGCTTCCGGTGGGTTGCCTGGGTATGAGAGCAACCTGAGTGAGTGAGTTTCAAGGAAGTGAAATGCATGAATGCATGGGAACGATGTTTTATTTCCTCTTATGGTGATTCTGGGTGAGGTGGTGTGCTGGCAGCAAAGGTACGTTTCCATTTTTGGACCATTGGTCCCCACTATAACCTCATCATTCCCAACTCCTCATAATCCGCTCCCACCTTATGGATCCATAGTTTTAACCTCTTTTGTCCTAATCCTTCTCTGTCTTTGAGTTTACTGTAGCCATGTGTGAGAGGACACCCGATTGTGTATGTGTTGACTAAACGAAGGTGGCCAAGTTAACTGGCAACCTTTTCACTTATAAACCAACTATCTCGTAACCCTTACATTTTTTTGACTACATGATGCATATGAGAGAGTGAGCAGGATAGTTACCTGTGGTTCCAATGCTATGCTGCAGTTATCGAAGAACAGAGGTGCTATTGTGTGCATTTGATGCATGCTATTATTCTTCCTCCTCTTGCTATCTACTAATGGCTTCTTTGTTTGTGCAGGTACCTGTGGTTGAAGATATGATGCTGTTGCTATGGAACTCCTGGA
The DNA here is from genome assembly GCA_031772625.1 of Pinus tabuliformis. NCBI lineage: Eukaryota > Viridiplantae > Streptophyta > Pinopsida > Pinales > Pinaceae > Pinus > Pinus tabuliformis. Next base: position 480,571,802 of record CM062820.1, read on the forward strand.
TCATCATGCTAAAGGCTTGTTGCTGGTATGATTGGTATTCTATGGGATAGGTTGCTACAAGATTTCCTACAGGATGTCCTGTAGCTGCTTCTCCCTCAGAACTCTTTAATCATTCTTCTTGCTAGGGTTGTGAGGATGGTGATATGGATGGAAATAAGGAATGGGAGTGTGGAGAGCAAGGAATATTCAGGTGATGCTCTTTATTCCTCTCTATTTCCCTTTTTTCGAAGACTAAAAGAAAATACTCTTGAAACTGATTTTTTTCTTTTTTAATGGTTAGTGCAGGGATGATGATGGTGGTTAAGGTGTGGTGGTTGATGATGAATAGGGTGAATTTTAGTGGCCTAACAAGTCATTCATTTGCCTTAAGACTACTTATTGTAGGATTTATGGGTCACTGTAATTCCTACAGGATCATCCTATAGGTTTTCATGGGATCTTGTAGGAATAGAGGGGATCCTGTAGAAAACACAATCCTTTTATAAACTGAAGCAATGGAGTGAAAAAATGATAGAAATGATGGAGGAATTCATGGTAATGAGTGGAAAAATAAATATGTGAGTGACAGGGGTCTACTTGTGATCCTCCTTTTCTCCTTGACCATCCTTCTTACTGACCTGCAAATGGAAATTTCATGATTTTTTTTTTTTTGAAAAAAAATAGGTTGCCTTTGAGAGGTTTTCACCCTAGCTGTTTTCCCTGGGTGCCTCAAGAAAGGTTTTCACCCAGGGATCTTTCTTATTCTCTTTTTTTATTTTTCCTTTTTTTTGTTTTGACACCACTGAGCTGCCTCAAGAGCTTTTCAACTCGATGATGGGACTCAAGCACCTCACGGAGGTTCTCACCTAAGTCCTTATTCTTTTTTCTTTTTCTCAGTGATTTGATGAGGGAGGCGCTGGAACTTGCTCCACTATCATCACTATTTTATTTATATCATCAATGAACTCTTGTTTTGATAAAGGTATCTTCTAAGTTTTCAATCAATGTCCATTAACAAGAAAAGGAATGGCTTCTTCATCTATGGTTTTGATTTGCACTGAACCATTATCATGGCATCTTTCCACAACATAAGGTCCTAGCCATCTTTTCCTTAACTTTCCCTTAAAGTCTTTATACCTAGAATCATATAGCAACGCCCAATCTCCTTCCTAAAATTACTTCTCCTTGATATTTTTATCATGTCAGATCTTCCTCTGAAGTTGAACTACCTTTGTATGTAGGAGGGCCTGCATTTTGAATTCATCCAAACCATTCAACTGGAACAATCTCTCTTTCTGTGCACTGCTAAGATCCAGATCTAGTTGGGCTGCCATCCTTAATGTGTTATACTCAAATTCAATGGATAGGAAGGCCTTTTTCCTATAGACCAGCTCATAGGGTGTGAATCCAGTGGTGGTATTCCATGTGGTATTATAGGCCTAGGTGGCCTCAACTAGTCTTTCTGCCCAATCCTTCCTGCTGTTGCTTACCACTTTGGTCAGGATTCCCTCCAGTGCTCTGTTGGTCACTTCCACTTTCCCATTAGCTTATGGATGATAGGGGGTGGAGGTTATATGCTTGATCTTGTGATGGCTGAGCAAGTCTTCAATCATGTTGGAGGTAAACTAGCTACCTTGTTCTGTGACCAACTCTCGAGGGTACCTAAATTTGCAAAATACATTCTCCCTTAGGAACTCAACCACCTTCTCAAGATTTGATCTGGGTGAAGTTTGAAGAGATTTCCCCCAATCCAAGTGAAGTGGGCGCTTTTCCTTTGGAGGAGAAGTTTGGTGGGAATTGTGTTGATACCAAATAGTTTTCTATATCAGCAAACCATGGAGATAGAACTGAAATAACAAATAAGTGCTCGTCCAGTAACTGGTCACCCACCATTCCTTCTTCACTTGTAGGAAAATTTACTCTAGACAAAAAGTCTACAACAACATTTTCCTTACTAGACTTATCAACAATGGTTAGATCAAACTACTGTAATAACAGTAACCATCTTATAATTCAAGCATTCGCATTTGGTTTGTTCATTAAATATTTGATTGCAGCATGGTCAGTTTGCACAAATGTTTGATAGCATGTAATATAATGCCTAAATTTGTTTAATGAATGCACAACAGCCAGGAGTTCCTTTTCAGTCACTGTATAATTCAATTCAGCCTTTGGTAAATTCTTACTAATAAAATAGATAGCATAAGGAAGTTTTTCATCTATTTGACCTAGGGTTGCTACTATGGCTTTGTGTGAGGCATCATCATGAATATGAAAGGGGAGGGCCCAATTTGGGCTGTGGAGAATCGGTGTGGTGGTTAACTTATCCTTTAGGATGTCTAAGGCCTCTTAACAACTTTTTGACCATATAAACTCAGAGTCTTTGGCCAACAGACCAAATAAAAGAGAGGCCAACTTGTTGAAGTCCTCTATGAACCTTCGGTAGTATCCAGCTAACCCTATGAAACTTCTGACATCTCTTTGCTTTTGGGGAGGTGCGACCCTTTGGATAACAGCTATTTTGATTAGGTCCACCTATAGTCCTTGTTGAGATATTGAATGACCTAGCATAGTCCCTATAATCATTAAGAATTCACATTTTTCAGGACTAAGAGACAAGTTCATCTCAATGCATTTGTGCAACACTTTTCCTAGGTTAGAAAGGGATTCTTGAAAATCACAGCCATAAGGTGTAAAATCATCCATATAAATCTACATCGCATCATGGACTAATTCGGCGAAAATACTCAAGACTGCTCTCTGGAAAGTGGCAGGAGCATTGCATAGTCCAAAAGGAAGGACCCTAAAGGCAAAAGTACCCCAAGGAAAAGTGAATGTGGTCTTATCCTAGTCTTCTGGGTAGATCTGCATTTGGTTGTACCCATTGAATCCATTTAGGAAAGAGAAAAACCTTTTCCTTGCCAGGCCATATAGCACTTGGTCAATGAAGGGTAGAGGAAAATGATCCTTCTTTGTGGCTTTGTTCAACTCCCTGTAATTGACACAAATTCTCCACTTACCATTTTTCTTGGGAACTAAGACTAAAGGAGAGACCCACTCCCTATCGGAGATAGGGTAAATGAATCCTGCATCTAGCATTTTTTGCAGTTCTTCTTTGACTATATCTTTAAGAGTGGGACTCATCCTCCTTTGTGGTTTTCGAACTAGCTTGCAACCTTCTTTGATGTATATGTGGTGAGTACACACTCAGGGGTGTAATACCTTCATTTCTTTATAACTCCAAGCGAAGGCTTCTAGATTTTCCTTTAACATGTTCCATAACTTCTCTTCTTGGAGAGAAGAAAGAGATGGAATGATTTTCAAGGCTCTCTCTGGGACAAATTCTATGGTTTTGACACGGAGTGGGTTGGAATCAGCCAAGCATAAGTCAATTGGATGTTTATTCTTGGTTTCCTTTACTTATTCTTCTAAGGTCAATGAACTGGGAGTTGGACTTTGGAGTAGGTGTTCAATCAAGTCATCCTCATCCTTCTATCCTTCTCCCATGGTTGCTTCTAAAGTATAAAGTTGGGTAGAATAAACTTCATCTTCTTCCTCCTCCTCCAACCATAAAGGTAAGTCATGCTCTAGAGAAGGTTGAGCAGGAGGGTATAGGACTAACTACTTGGACATATTCTCATTCTTGATGGTCATATTCCTAGCTCTGCAGCTAATGTAAGCATTGGCAGTGGCCAACCATGGCCCCCCAAGGATGAGAGGGTAACCAGTAAGCTTAGCCTTAGGCTAGAGAACTAGGAAATATATAGGGTACTCCAAGGAGTCAATGGAGACCATCACATCCTCCACAATTCCCTCAAGGGGAACTGTGGAACGGTCTGCAAGTTGCAGAACTGTTGTGGTATTCCTCAATGAACCTTGGAGGTTGAGCTTGAACATGGTGTCCTTGGTCATCACATTAATGAAATCCCCAAGATCGATCAGAGTGTGGGGGAAAATGGTACCATTGATGCGCTACTATAAGGCTTCCAGGGTCCAAATATTTTGGACAGATTACCTACCCCAACATTAAGTCGGACAACTACCCAATGACATTAATGGTAGGGGCATCCCTTTTTCACCTTCTTGGATGCTTGAAGCACTTCTCCTTAATCAACTTATTGTAAATAGGAACATATTTTATTGACTGGAGAAGTGGGATCTTTACACATAGATTTTTCAATTTTCCTAGAAGTTTAGTCTCTCTTAGTGTAGGCTAGAGTGGTTGGGCTAATCTCTTAGGAAAGGGTGGATTTACATTAATATTGCTTTCCTCTCTTTCTTCCTCAACCTCCTTAGGTGGAGGTGGAGGTTGTTTAGCCGAGAGAACTCTCCCATATATCAGGTTAATCTCTTGGATTTCCACAGCATAAGCTGGATAAGATGTCTCTCTAATGTATACTTGCTGAGTCTGCTTATTGTTCGGGTTTGGATTTGGTTGGGTAGGCATCTGGGGTTGCTTAGGTGGAGTAGAGTGTAGGAGTTGTGGTTGGACAGGTGGTGGAGGCAATAGAGCTAGAGCATTGTTATATTGGGGCCTCCACCCCTGGAGCGCTTCATTCCACTAAGGTTGTGGTGGAGCATATGTTAAGAAATTTACCCGAGAACACAAATTAATTATAGAGAATTACTGAGAGAAACAAATATAAGAATAACCAGCAACAACCATAAACACATAAACACAAATGTTTATCTGGGAAAACCCCAAATTCGGGGAAAAACCCAACCTAATAAGATCTCATTAGCATTAGCCAAAATGCTGGCCAATCCGATCAAGTGAGCCTTCACCGCTCACCTCCAGGTCTTGCATTACAATGAAGTGCTTCCAGTCTTTTATAAGCTCCATTACATATAATACCACGGGCATAATACTATGGGTGCACAATACCATATGCCCCAAAACCATCATTGTTTAAACTTTGACTCTATCCTGAGTCAAGTTTACCTAACAATTCCCCCCTTAAACTTGACTTGGGGTTCCTTGACTAACTCCAGCCAAACCTGCTAAGTGAGACAATCCTACTCACTCTAGCTCTTACCCCCCTCAGAGTTTTTACCCAGGGTATTGTTAACCCGACATCCCCCTATCACCTAGGTCTAACCCAGACTTTACCAGTGATCACCGAGGGGTACACATGCCTTACCAGGTCTTACAGTAGTATGCCCATTTACATGCAATAATTTTGACTTCATTAATTTTTTTTTTGTTTATTGCTGCTGCAATTCTGATCCATCCTCTCTCAATTTGATTTGCTCAAAAACTTCTATCAAACCGCTCCAACTGCGAGCCCGACGAGAACCTCGTAGATTCTAGCACCGGTGGCCTCACGTAGCAGAAAACGAACAATTTTCGAAGTCGCATGAACAATTTTCTTCCGCACATTCTCCTCGAGGTTCTTTTGCGTAAAATTGTTCCACCATTATTTTCAGACCCAAATCTAATAAGATCTCATTAAGCACTATAAACCCCTGGCATCAAAGAATCCCTTTGAAGCCAATATTTGGCTCTGATACCAGTTGTTAAGAAATTTACCCGAGAACAAAAATTAATTACAGAGAATTACTGAGAGAAACAAATATAAAAATAACCAGCAACAACCATAAACACATAAACACAAATGTTTATCTGGGAAAACCCCAAATCTGGGGAAAAACCCAACCTAATAAGATCTCATTAGCATTGGCCAAAACCCTGGCCAATTCGATCAAGTGAACCTTCACTGCTCACCTCCAGGTCTTGCATTACAATGAAGTTCTTCCAGTCTTTTATAAGCTCCATTGCATATAATACCACGGGCATAATACTATGGGCGCACAATACCATATGCCACAAAACCATCATTGTTTAAACTTTGACTCTATCCTGAGTCAAGTTTACCTAACAGCATAAGGTTAAAATGATTGGTTGGTTGGTTGGGAGTGATACTAGGATGCATAGAACCAAAGAGGGGGTGTAGACTAGGAAGGATGAGTAGGTGGTACCCAAGAAGGTGTGGCTGTGGTTTGGTTGGGGTTGTAATATGCATGGGATTACCCTTGCATGCCCTGCTGGTATGGTCTAGGCCCATGAGGTCTCCTCTGGTTAATGTAGCAGAGCTTCTCAATGACCCCTTTAGCTCCTTGATATACAACTTTGAGTCCGGGTAAAGAAGGGCACTTGTCTATGGAGTGGTTTTCTTCATAGACCGAAAAAATATCAATAGAGTTCAATGGACATTCATTCCTAGGATGCCTCTTGGTGCATCTAAGACAAAAAATGGCCAATGCTCTCTCTAATTCCTCTTGCTTCCTCTTAATGTGCATGGTATCCATTTGCAAGGCAAGGGTTTTCATCATCTCACTTTTGAAATCTTCCAGCATGTTCCCAATTTCACCCTTAATGGATGAGTTGGAAGACAATGTACTGACCATAGGTTGACTACCCCTACCCTTTTTCCTAGCTTCCTTAGAATGGTTTATAAAGACGGCATTGATATCTTCATAGGGTAATTTGTAGATATCTCCTCCTACTAACAAATGTAAGGTATCCAAAATATCTTCCCTTACTCCCCTAAGCAGGACCAGCTTTAGTGACTCAGGGTCAAGTGTACACCTGGCCCTTTTGTAACTAAGCTGGAATCTTTCTTTGTAATCCTCTAGGGATTCATCATTGCCTATGGTCATCCTAAAAATTTCTTCTTTAGTATCCTTTGACCGACAGTAGTCCTGATATTTTTTGTTAAAGGCCTACTACATTTGAGCCCAAGTTGTGATGCTATCTCTAGGTAAACCCATGAACCAGTGCAATGTTACATCCTTGAGCGTAGAGTGGAAATAGTTTCAACTTTTGCTCATCATCTGTATAGTCATAAGTTAGGAATATAATAGCAAAATCAAATAGGAAAGTGTCAGGGTCTTGTGTGGTCAGGCCATGGAAATGAGGTAGGGAAGAGGGCCTTATATTTTTCATCTTAATGTCCCCATTGGTTTCCTTGATGGGGAAGTCACCCTCAACTCTCTCTCTAGTCCCTCTGTCATTTCTGTTTTCAACCATTGGTATAGTAGGAATGGGTTCTTCTTCTTCTTCTTCCCCTATAGGTTCTTCAAATATGTCAGGTTGCTCACCTAAGGGTTCCTCTAGTTCACAGCCACTGAAGAGGAGGGAAGGTTCGTTGTTGGATGCAATGGGGGTATTTGGCAAAAATTTCCCTAATTTTTCCCTATTCCTACGAGGCATGAAAGGAAATATTTTTGGTTTGATTTTGTATTTTTTTTTTTTATAATTTGGAAATTGCATGCAAATTTGAAATTGCTAATTGAATGAAAATTACTGATAGAATGAAAAAGCTACTTGTTGAATTGAAATCTTGCTTGCAAAATGGAAAGGAAAGCAGATAATGCAAAATGAAAGAACGGAAACAACTAGATTAATTTTGCAGAAATAAACTAATGGCCAAATATTGAAGACAAGAAATAGAAGAAAAGAAATCAGTAATCACATTCTACTCAAACACCTCCCTGACAATGGTGCCAAAAAGTGATGAGCAGCAGTATTTCAACAAGGGTGTTGCAACTCCTAGGCTACCAGCTTTACTTATCAACCTGAGGTTCGTACAAACTTGGAGGTGACAGTGCTATATGCACAAGTAAAAGTGATGGTCCTGCCTGTTGTCACTGTTCAGCTAGCAAGAGACCACTGGGGTTCCAAGCCAGACATCTATGGAGTCAGAAGAAGCTTGATTCTTTTATGGAAGAAAGGTAAGTCTACTTCTAAGAGAGTTACTCTACTGTAATAATGGAGAAGGTTAACATGTAATGCTAAATCACACCATTCCCTATTTAACAATTTAAGAAGCTATGCTAGGAAGAAATGCGAAATCAACATGAAACAAATGCTACTATCTAAGTTGTCGAAGTAAGAAGCATCAAAAAACACTAATGTGCAAGTAAAGATACTAAACTAAATATGTTTTTTCTTTTTTGGTCTTTTTATGAAAAATCAAGTATGCAAACTAATTGTTCTTGTGTATGTGGCAGGTGAATTAAGGATGTTTGAGGATGGTTGGAAGGGTTATGAAATGGTCGGATTGTGTGGAGGACCCATGGGAGGATTTTGGTGACCTCCTAGAGGTTTTCCATCAATTCAACGTAAAAATAGGTTGTTTCAGGAAAACCTACAGGATGTACTAGAAACCTATAGGATGATCCTGTAGGAATTACAAGAAACCTACAGGATACAACTAAGGTGTCGGAGGTGATGGGAGGCTTTGTAAAGGTGTGTGATGGGTGGAATGGAGTGGGAGAAGGTCTAAGATCACTCAGGAGTCAATATCCAAGATAATAGATGGCTAGATTTGCTCAATGTGCTTGGGAGAATTTCTATGAAAAATTATGAAAAACTAGTGAAGGTGATGGTGAAAACAAGCAATGGCTAAGGTGGATGAAGTGAAAGGTGGTTGTTGGCTATGAAGTCTTAGTCTCCTCTTGAAGCACATGCTCTGCATAAAACATGTGTGTCTTCCAAAAAGCTAGGCAACAAGATACATTTTCATAAACTAGAAAAGAAGAATTAATGAATCAACTACCTATACTATGCATGAACAAAGTTGCCGAAAGGAATGAAAGCATGAGTGAAATCTACTACAAAAATGGAGATGAAAAAGATGAAAATGAAATATACCTTGCAAAACTAACTAAACACTAAATTAAAGACAACAAACTCCAAAGCTCCTAAAAGAACTAGAAATATGTGTTTTTGGGGCTGCTTAAGGGTCCCTTCCTCAAGCCATGGTCTTAGAGGGAGGAAGTGAGGTTGAGACACCTGCTAACAACCTTGTGGTGGTCCTTTTTCTCCTTGCTAACCTGCTACTTGAAATGAGGCGCAAATGGAAGCAAACTATTAAACAACCAATCTAAACTACTCTACTTGTAATGGAAGTGCATCTAAAAGCAAATTAACAATGAAGCTATCAATCTACACTAAACATACATGTACAATAAATAGGAGCCTTGGCTGCTAAGGTTGGGCCCTAACCCAAGAGCTTCAGCCCTCTGAGTTAACTCAGTGCTGGCTCAAAACAAAACTCATTCTTATTACCAAAACAACAAATTAGATCAGTAGAACTTTCACAAGTCTTGCAGCTTGAAAATGGATTAGAGTTTTACAATAAAAATACAAATCATACTGAGGTCCTAGGCCTCTCTACTTATACATTTAAATTCCCCAACGACTTCCTTAAAATTAGGGAGGCTTGAATCCCAAACTCGAGATAAACTCGTGTTTTGTCTCTCACTTGCTCAGTTGCCTTCTAGTCCTCATGATTTGGCTGTTTTCACTCTGAGCTAATGTGATGAATGGAGGAATATTCAAATGGAGGAGTAGTAAATGAGGATTATTTACCTTCTACAATCCTTCTCCCTTGTCCAATTCGAGTTTGACCTTAGTCTTTGCCAAAATTCCTTGATTTTCTTCTTTAATCCTGCATTCAATGCATATTAGTCCACAAAGCATAATATCCAACTCTAACTCACCTCATAAACAAAATATAATCGAAAACATGTAATAATTTATGAGAAAAGTTGGTTTGACTAAGCTAGGAGGTGAATTAAGGCCCATATAATTACCCAATGATGAGGCTCATCACTTCACACAAATTTCCTCTTTTAATTATTGTCGCCATTCCTCGAAATCATCACCCTTCCTAATTTGCTTTTTTCACATTGCAAGAGTGAAGGAGTTAGTTGTATTAACTAGTTGAAGGTGATCCAAACTTCTGACCCATCCTTAGCTTATCAAACCTCATCCCTCATGCATTGACAACAAATTTATAACTATAATATGCTCAAGAGGAGAGGTCAAGATAATTGCATACTTGTACCTACCTGATGGTTGTTGGAGAGACATGCATGCTTCTGCTGAGTTGTTGATTGATCCATGGTCTTTTGGAGGTGATAGTTTCCTTTGTTTGCTTCTGCACAGGTCTTCACTGCTTGGTGATTCTAAGCCTTTGTCTTCCAGTTACCATGAGCAAGTTATCTTAGTCAAATCCAACCTTCTTAGAGTGCTAGGGTTGGCCATGGGTGATTTTCACCTTCCCTATACCTTATTACACCATTAGACACATTTCCCATACTTTATTTCATATTCGTACCTTGCTATAGCTTTCAACATGTTTCTTGTAGTAAACTAGGACATCCTATAGTACTACAGGAAACCCTTTAGCAACTTGTTTAAAACCATATCTCCCAAATGGTATACTGGATTGACCCAAAATTTTATGAGCATGTTTTCAGCATCCTTATGCACCTCCCCATAAAAACAAATTGGCCAACGGATGCACGAATCTCAAGAAAGCTTTAAAATGGCTGAAGTTTATTGAGGTCAATTTCTTGGAAACCATGCACTGGAATTTGCTGAAATTTCTTGGGCATGTTACCATCATCCATATGCATATTCCCATGAAAAATATTTGTATATGGATGCACGAATCTCGAGAAAATTAAAAAATGGTCGTAGGTGATAGAGGTCGATTTCTCAAAAACAGTGCACTAGAATTTACTAAAATTGCTTGGGCATGTTACTATCATCCATATGCATCTCCCCCTGAAACAACTTGGAAAATGGATGCATGGTTGTTAAGAAATGACAAAAATATTTTTCTTCTCTACGTATTTTTCTTTCCAATAGTATTTCAGGACAAGAAGGAAAATCAGTGGTAAAATCTTGGGAATGATGAGAAGATGGTCGAAATAGATGAGGGTGATGGATTGACATGGTCTTGTTCCTTCTAGAGAATCTCAACAAAGGAGGAGAAAGTCCAGGTTTGACATCCTTTGACTAGGCTTTTGGAAACTTTTCTTTTGGTGACTAACTTGTTTTTGTTGCTTGTATATTTTGGAGAACACCTGCATTCATGAGAGAGAGATACATGGAGAAAATATTTTTGTTTTTCTCTTCTTTTTTTCTTCTAGGCCTACTAACTGCCTTAACGAGGTTTTCAACTAGTAAGTCTACCTAAGCGCCTCAAAGGAGGTTTTCACCTAGGATCTTTTATTTTTCTCTTTTTTTCTCTTTTTTCCAACCCATTGACCACCTCATGGAGGTTTTCAATTAATGAGCCAATCTCATGTGCCTCAAAGGAGATTTTCACGTGAGATTCTATTTTTTCTCTTCTTTTCTATGTTTTATTTCTTTTCCTATCCTACTATATTTGAAAAAAAAAATCATTTTCAAGTGTAGGAATACTTCAAATGGAGCCATTTGCCTAACTGGATGACAGATAAAATCATTTGTAGGTTTGGGCTTGAACGGGCTTGGACACAAGTTCAGAGTTAGTTGTGCTAACCAACAAAAACCTACACTATCGGCCCTTTCGGTAAGAACCCTCTCAGATCTAATAAGTATTTTTACTGATTATTACATTCAACTGATCATAAATACAGTAAATTCAGATATAAACATTAATACATAGATACATAGATATTTCTTCAAAACAAGCCTTTATTATGCTTGAGATCTTCAATTATAATTTTTTTCAATCCTGCGCCCACGGCTGCCAAGACCCACACACTCAACTGTGGACTTACCAAGGACTTCATGCACAGAGTTGTAGGAGCCTTCCCCTTCATCCAAGTACAAAATAGACAAAACAGACTCAAATCATGCACTTCTATGCTTCACTATTTCTATGACTCTTATATGACCTCTCTTTATATTCTTCTCCACTATAATAGAATGGTCCGTGAACCATGGGCGGGTCTCAAAATAGCTTGATGATTAACAAACAAGGGTTTTTCACCTTCTAAAATCCCCTTTGACTCGTATCAAATTGCGCTACTCACGCTTCGCTGCTCAAAATGCGGAGACTTTACAATATTTGACAAAAATTTACAAAATTTGACCCAGGGGACCTCATCCAAATAGGCCCCCAACACAAATTCATGACGAGTCCCGAGTCACTCTGCTAGTGTTTCCTTGATCTTTGCTCACAGACCATTGAACTCGATCTTCAATGCTTGAATATATGCTGCTACCTCTGCGAAGAACTGGCAAACTTCTTCGACCAGTTTCTTCATTGTTGGACCTTTGACTGCAAGGCCCATGGTTCTTTGTGTCTGTTGTGGAGCCTTAACTTGCTATGGACTATTTGTGATAGTTGGTTTTCCTCATCGGCCCATGGCTACGTCCTTGAGGAGATTAATGAGGTCTTCCAATGCAGCTCATCAATCTGGGTTTGGATGAGCTTTCCTTCCTGAAGTCTAGTGAACCTTTGCACAGGTGCTAAGGTTCATCTTGTCGCCTTGATCTCGTCAAACTACATGTTTTTTTCATGGATATCTGCATCGATCGTCTACAAGTGTGGATCCTCCTACAGTGAGGTCCACATCTCCATTTTCTACTCGAATAATTGGTTGCAGTCCTTTACTACAACTTTTAGAGTGGTCATAGCTTCTTTAATATCAGCCTCGCGCTACTTTCTGACTTCTAGAGGAGTGCTTGGCTGTAGCTTAAGTGGAAGCTCAGAAATTTTCAACTTGATCTCAAACTAGACCTTTCCAATTTCCTCGTATTTCTTTACCGCAACAACTACCTTCTTAATTTTCTCTGCTGAGGCTGCTTCAGCTAGAATTTGGAGCTCAGGAAGCTCACTACACACTTGGGTAAGGGCTGTCTCTAGCCATTAATTTTGTTGTATCACCTCGTTGTGGGTCTGCAAGGCCTGTGCTTTCTCTTCAAAAATCTATTGATTGTTAGTTTTTACCTCGTCGATAATCAACAACACTCATTTCTATTGAACGCGAAGCTCATCGAAAAATCCTTGGTGCAGCTCATGTAAGATTAGATTGACAGTGCTCCAAGGATGATACTTAGATTCTTCCAGAACTATGTGCACTCCTTGTCTTCAGATATCTCAAACTGGAGAGATCCCCCTGGGAGTTTTACTAGGTAGAGCCTAGATGTGATCTATGTTGTACTGAATCTCGGCATGCTCACTTGATCTGCACTCACTTGTCCCATGCTCGCTTGGATCACCCCTATCTAGACTTGCAATTATTTCAAGCCCTGTTGTACTTTTTCCAATACCTGGTGGTAGTGGTCCTTAATGTGTCTCCATATGGTTTCATTAGTGGAGCAGACAACATCTCAGATCTCATCAAGGTCCCCCTCCATGAGGACCAATGGTGTCGCACTCGCAGACTTATCGGACTTCTACTTCTTGCGAGGTCCCGTGGCACTGCAATTCTACCTCTTCCTAACCTTGAAGGGGGACTCAAATTCTGTGCCCCCTTCCTCTTCAGCTCCAATATCAACCTCAACATCAGTGTGCGTGGTCTCAGGTTCTTCGAGGTCAATAATGACATGCAATGTTGCTTCTTACACAACTTTATCCTTTGGCACCTCATTTTCCTTTGAAGAAGCCTTTTCTTTTGACACTTCTCTTTTGTAGAAGCCTTTTCTTGTTGTGCTACCTATTCTTTGTGTGATGCATTTGCTTTGGTAGAAGCTTTCTGTGCTTCTTTCTCTTTATCTTTCTTGGCTACTGTCACAACTATTGTTTTCCCCATTTCACCTTTTGTGGTGTTACTTGTTCTTGCACCTTCATCAGGCGGGGTGAGAGGTTTACTTAGACATTCACTAATGACCCCTAGAATGTCATATTCTATGACTAAATATGGCAACTTATGCCATGTTCCTGTGACATCCTTCTTCGCACATATGGAAAGATTGTGAAATTTGTCTTGAAATCTACAATATTTGTATACTTCGGATGTAAACTAGGTGACAACCATGGTCGTTGGTTGATCACCATCCGCAACTATGACTCGAACAATACCCAAAAAATCTTAGTTTCGATGATGTTGTGAGGATCCTTCTTCGCCCACAACAAGGCAAATTTTGCAGCCTCGCACAAATCTAGATCCTGTGTTTGGAAGTGACTATCCTCAGGCATCCTCCATGCTACCAGCATGATCAACAGAAGTAACCATGCATAGTGGAATGACATTCCATCCTTATGGGCTTCCTGGAAATCCTCAAGGAACTCATGCTTGGCCCAATTGTATTCAACCCCTTTGCTGCACAGCGCGACTAAAGAGACTACTAGTGTTGACACTTCATCAATGCGAGACTTCTGCGTTATTTTTCTAGCCAAAATTTGTGCAGTAAAATACATAGCTCGATCCGATATAGAGCTAATTGCATATCTGAGCAACTTCTTTACCAACCTGAAGTCACTCTTCATCTGATCTCCGAGCTTCTTCTCTTGTGACTTCCACAGAAAGGCATCTGTGGGGTCCATGCCCTAATAAGGTAACAAGGTGATTCTATGGAATAGCATATCATCAATTGGAATGGGCCCTCCCAGCCATAGGCACCCCTCATGAACCAACGCCAAGAATTGATGCACAAAAATACTATTTATTATGTTGTGACTAATGTGTGGAACCCATAACATGTTGAGAAATCTTGCGCACTCAATTTTGGCCACCCACTTCATTAGCTTAAGGATTGTAACACCCGACTCCTCATAGTAGATTGATTTCAAATATTTGCTGGGTTCCAACTGTGGGAACTTCGCGTGATCACCCAAATCTCAATCCTCCATCTTTAAAAATGGTACCTGGGCCAACAAGTCACCCTCCATAGGTACATCCCCCAGCAACAATGGAGTGAAGGCCTTGTATTTCACCGAGTCTGGGTCCTTAGTTACTTTGGAAATGGATTTCCTAGGGGGTACATAAGGTGGTAGCCGAGTAATAGGCACTGATTCCTCTGTGCTGATATATTCAACCCCCATATTCAATTCTTCCTCATCCATGTCCAGGGGTTTTGTCGATTTCTTGATTTTATCCATCTGACCCTTCTGTCTAACCTCAATTTGGTTTTTGCGTGGTGATTGTCGAACCGACGCTTGATGTGCCTTCTTTTGCTTCTTCTCTCCTATCGTGGATGCAGTGGGTTTAGGCCTTGATGACAAATGCACTGTGGTAGGGATTGGTGGTGTTGCAGTCATTTTGTCAATGCTCTTTGAGAATAGTTTCTTCTGCCACTTAGACAAGTCCGCCTCAAGACAAAGACCTTTCTATGAAAATTCCTTCTCTATCTCTTGCCAATCTCGACCAGACATGCAGTAATCATCTAAGTTCAAACTCTAGCACAAAAGCTCAAGGCAATCTCACTAGGAGAAAAGTGTTCGAATGTGGAGTGGGATGTTGTATTTATAGCCATTTTGAATTCAAATCCAAGGGTTCCCTCTAGATCTCCTTCATTAATGCTCTTTTGGTGGCATATTTCCAAAGATATGCTCCTTAAATGATTTCCCCCATTCCCTTTAACGAAAAAAATAGCCATCCCATCATATATAGTGTTTCCAACGGTTACTTTCTGGCCAAGCTACGTGGGATCCACCTTGCTAGCATAGCTCGTTCATTGCAGCTCCCATTAGTTCCTTTCTCCTAATCATCATGCAACCCATTCGCTTCGCCAAACTGTCCTTATGGAATCGTATTTTATAGTCCTGCACTTCCTTACAATTTCCTAACATACTAAGACTGTCCTGCATCCATAGAGTCATCACGTAGGGGTGGGATCACCCCTGTACAATTTCAACAATCTCCCATTGATTCTTCTTGGATATAGATCCCCATTCAGCTTCGTAAGATGAACTGCACCTCCATTTATAATCTCCTTGGCGACGTATGGTCCCAGCCAATGCATCTGAAACTTTCTTGGAAAATTCGTAAATTTTCTATCATACATTAGTACTAAATCTCCACTTTTAATGGTGCGCTACTTAGTCTGGCGATCATGCCATGCCATTTATCTAGCCTTCTACACCTGTTGATGAAAGCCTGCCAAGAAGTGATCTTCTTCTAACTCAAGTATATGCACGAGGCGTTCCTCCATTATTTCCCGATCTGCCATCTCCGTAACTGCAACAATCCTCAAAATGGGCACGATGTACTCCATTGGCATCACTGCCTCTTGTCTATATACCAACCTAAATGGTGTCTGTCTAGTCAAGTTCTTACATGTAGTTCTATGTACCCAATAAGCAACTAGTATGCACACATCCCAATCATTCCTATTTTCATTACATATGTCTGTCAAAGAATTCTCTAGGATCTTATTAAAGGCTTCAACGACATGCTTTTTTGATGATACATATGGAATTATTCAAGAAAAGCAGAAATTGTTTCATTCAAGAAGAGTGAACCCCTATCACTCATCAAAATATTAGGACAACCAAACCTAGACAGAATGTACTCAAATATAAACTTCACAACTATAGCCATGCTACAATCCTTCATGAGTTGTGCCTCAACCCACCTAGTCAAGTATTATGTCACCGTGATGATGTATCGTGCTCATGTCTTCTTTCCTGGTGGCTAAATAGGCCCCACAAAATCAATTTCCCATTTTTCAAATGCCTATAATGATACTTGTGCTTTCAAAGGAAATTCATCCCTTCGTGACGACTTCCTGGTCCTCTAATAGATGTGACACACTCTATAATATTCCTTGGAATCCTTGTGCACAGTTGTCCACCATAGCCCAGCGCGTAGGATCTTCTGCGTAGTCGCTCTTCTAACATAATGTCCTCCAACAACTCCTCCATGTGCTTCATCTAAGCCCATTTTATATAAGTGCCCTGCAATGATAGAGAAATCCACAACCCTAACCACCAATTCTTTCTTTTGTTGTGTCCTATATCCTTTAGGAGCTGTACCTATAGTGAGGAATTGGATTATATCTGCAAAATTTTGATCTGCAATGCGCACAGGAAAGAGCTATGCATCAGGCAATCCTTCATCAAGACTTGTAGGTTCTTCACCATTCTCAATCCGCGAAAGGTGATCTGGTCTAGCATTTAATATCCCTAGCTTCATAACTACTTCAAAGTTGTATTCCTAAAATAACAGTAATCACCTACAAATCCCCCCCCCAACACATGCTTGTTAACTAGGTACTTCAAATAGGAATGGTCGGTGTACATTTTGAAGTGTGCACCCAAAAAATAATTTCTAAAATTCTAGAGTGCATATACCATCGCCAACCCTTCGCGCTCTATGGTTGAGTAATTCTTCTCCGGCTTAGACAAATTTATGCTTGCAAATGCAATCGGGTCGTTAATATCTCCTGCACCTGGTTGGGTTAAAACTAATTCTAATTCTATGCAAGATGCATCCACATGTACATATAATTCCTTCTTCCAATCAGGGAACACTAGAATAAGTGTGGTAACCATTTTTTCCTTCAAAACATCTAAGATTTTCTGGCAATTTCATCCCAGCAAAATTGCGGATCCTTCTTCAATAATTTTTCTAGGGGCGCAGTGATCCGCGCATATGACTTGATGAACTTTCTATAGTATCCTATATGTCCCAATGTTGCACGAAACTATTTGACATTCCTCAGAGGCTCCAAATTGATAATCACTGCAATTTTAGCGGGGTCCACCATCAACCCTTGCTTACAAACAACGTGGCCCAAAAATATCCCATATGGTATGCAAAATATGCACTTTTTCATATTGAGGGAGATCTAATACTTCCTACAAGTATCTAGCATTAGGTGAAGACTTACAACATGCTTTTTCACTAACCCAAACACTATCCAATCATCAAAGGAAACCTCCAAAAACTTATGAATAAATTCTTTAAAGGTTGCGACTATCACCGTAGAAAAGATCGCAGGGGAATTCTTAAGTCCAAAGGGCATAACTATATACTGAAAAGAGCCCCATTCTGTGGTGGACATAGCCTTACCTTGATCTTCTGGTGTGATTTTGATCTGGTGATAACCTCAAAATCCATCTGTGAAAGAGTATGATTCTTGACCACCTATGTTTTCCAATACTTCATCTGTGAATGACGTAGGGAATGGATCATGTACACAAGCATTGTTCAACTTCCTTAGATCTAAGAAGATTCTTATTTCACCCTTTGTCTTTTTTTCCTCTACCACCATAGGACTAACCCAGTCTGATTCTTCTACAAGCTCAATAATTCTTGCTGCAAGAATCTTATCTAGTTCCTCGTGCACTTTTTCTTTGTATTTAGGATTCAACTAGTATGGGCGATGATTTACCAACTCACATCTGGATCCAGATTGATCTTCATAACACCCATATCACCTACCATCCCCTTTACATTAGAGAAATTTATTGGAAATAAGTCCTAATATTCCCATAATAACTCCATGACCTTGTCAATCGTGTCCTCATCCAAGTAATGACCTATATTAGAAAACATCAGTTGTGCTTCCAACCCAATGTTCACTTTCTTGGTCATGAATGGTTTGGAAATGCTAGGAACCTCTACCTTAGTGCTGGCTTGAGGGGGCCTGACCCAGGTTCAATGTTAATTAGCCAAACAAATCCCTACACTACTGGCCCTTTCGGCATCAACTCACGGAGTGCGGACTGAAGTCTCACATGAAGCAGTATGGGGAAATGTTGCAACCAAGTTTCTGCACCCTGATATGGTTGTGATGTCGTTTGATTCCTTCTATCCCTGCCTTTGCACAGGTTGCTTCGCTCTAGGGCTTACCAGACTAGCCCTCTATTCCAGCCTTCAATAACTCCACGAAAGGGTACAATCAACCTTTGCATAGCCCTAAGCTGCTGCTCAGGTACTTTCACGCTACTATGGCAGTGTGCCATGCAGATTCACCAATTACTCTAAGGGACTTGCTTATCTTATCAAATAATTATAGTTAACACTGCGTAAATAGATAATTGTAATTGCGTTCAATTATTCAATGTAATTGCATTCATTCGTGCATCACATAAGCATAATAAGGGAAATTCATACATAACATATCAAGAAGCAATAATAGAACAAAGACAAAGAAATTGCAGAATATCTTTCTTTATTAATATCTCCAAGTGTTTAAAAACTTTGTCTGCCCTGTGCACACAGCTACAGGGGTCCGCGCACTCATTTGCAGACTTCTGCCCTAGGCCTCTGTGCACGCAGTTGTAGAGCCTCTACCTATGCTACAACCCAAGACTTAGACTTCCTACCTCAGAGCTACGACTCTCCTTTCTTGGTGTCTCCCTAACTACTTGGAGCTTAGCTCTTTTTATACAATCCCATGCTCCGTGGACCATGGGTAGATCTCTTACAACCGACTTTACTTTAAAAAACTTAGGGTGGACTACCCTTTATGAACATAACACCCTCGTGCTTCGCGACCACAAAATGCGGAGTCTTTAGAATTATATTACAAAAATCGACTTAAACATGGGCTTTTAGCCCCAAAACTAGCCTTGGGGGATCTCGCTCCCAACAGGCCCCCAACGCAAACTTTGTGACTCGCCCTCAAGACACTCGGTAGGCACGAAGATCTTTGTGGAAAGCCCATCCAGCTTGACCTGTATGATAGCAACCTCAGTCGTGCAATGAGCTGCCGCCTACTTCGCATCTTCCATTGTCTTCTCAGTCACTACTCCTACGCTGTCAGCCTGAAGCTTTTGTTGCATCGCTTGCAGAGTCACAAGCTTGCCTTAAATATTTTCTATGACTATGTAAGCTTCCTCTAGCAAGGGCTTTAGCTGCGGCTTCAACACTGCTTCCTTGTGCAGCACTGCGTGCATGTGTTCCTTCAGCTGCTTGGCTTCCTGCAGCTTGGCTAACCTCTATGTTAGCACGATGGTTCACACTGTGCCCTTAGCTTCATCGTAGCATTGTTGTAGCTCACACACTTCTATCTCTAGCCTTTGGATGTTTGCGTCCTCCTACAAGCTAGTCAAGACCTCAAATGATTGCTCAAACAACTGTGTGCAATCTACTATTGCACTCTCCACCGCCACGACTACTTCTGTGACAACGACTGCCCGCTGTTCCTTTACCTTTGGCAATGTTGAAGGCTGGGCCCTCAACTAGAGCTCTATAATTTGTAGTTTCATCTCCAACTGAACCCACGCCATCTCTGTCTGAGTGTCACACACCCCTGTGACCAATTTGCAGATGTGAACCTCGATTGGATCCTCTTCCAAAATGGCCAACTTTGGGATGATTCTACATTCCTCCTCCATGACTTGAATGATCTTCTTGCTCTGGTTGGTCACCTCGCCCTTAGCAATGATGGCAGCATTTCTCTGTAGGGCCATCTATTAGTGGTTTATCCTCTGTTCACTAATCACCTGGACATCGTGGTGCTCATGGGTCCTCAGTTCCGCAATTACTCCATCCTACAAGAGGTGGAGTGCTTCATGTGGAAGCTCTGCTAGGTTTAGTCCAACTCCCTTCAAGGTGCTAACAGTGGGTTTGTCAACCTCATTTTCGGTGGTTAGTGCTCCATCCAGTAGCACTGTTACACTGGAAGCCTTCGTGGGCAGCATATCAGCTGCCTTTGACGTGTCGATAGCCAAGCTGGTAGACACCGTACCAGCCTGCAACGTGCGGGTTTGCAACTCCTGCAACCCAAACTGGATGACCCCTAGTATGATCTGCTGCTACTTTTCAAATTTTTGTAGGGCCTCTATGGTGACATCTTTTAATGTGTCACTGATGTCATATAAGTCGCCCTCCTCTAATGTGATAGGGCCTAACGAAGTCTTGGTCGCCTTGCATTTCTTTCTAGACCCTCCCTTCTTGAGCTCTCTCGAGCGCTTAGTGTGGGGGGACGTCTCCTGAGGGTTAGCATCATGTTTCTCTGTGTCCTCCTCTTCAATCTCAAGTGAAGGCAACTGCATGCCTTTGTCAGAGCCCTGCTCTATGCCACCTATCTGTTTCCTGCCTCCTTTTCTGCCTGTTCCACTTGGGCCTTCTCAACAGCCTCCTTTTTCCTCTTTTCAACCAGCTACGCCATCTTTAGCTTGGCCTCCTCCTTCTTCTTCTGTGCATCGGACATGCTTCCACCCACTACCAATTTTGTGGTAGTGTGCCACTCCGCCAGCCATTTATCAAGCACTGCATAAATGGCATCATCTATGGCCAGATATGACAAATCGTACCACTTCTCCACAGGGTCCTTCCGCACCCTAATTGATATTCCTGGAAATCAACTTTAAGCTTGGCATAGCTTTGTAGGTTATCGTATACTGTGGGTGAAAATCGTGGCTTGCGATTGATGGCCATCTTGATATTCATCTCCATCAAGATCTAGAAGATATTGTTGTCTCGAACTCTCTCCGCATCCTTGGTCGCCCACACCGAAGCATACTTCGATGCTTCAGGAAGGTCTGGTGTGACCGAATGGAACTGGCTCTCCTCTAGTAGCTCCCATACTACCAACACAATTGACAACAAGAGCCATGCATAGTGAAATGTCTTGCTTTTCTGTTGCGCTTCGTCGCAGTATGCCAGGAACTCTCTGCAAAGGTAGTCCGACTAGTTAAACTAGACTCCTTCTGCACACTGCTGTGCAAGCGCAATGATAGGTGCTAGCACCTCGTCAGCGCGACACTTCCGCATCACCTTCCCTACAAGGATCTATGTTGCTACCTTCACAGCGAGGTCACAGATGCTGGAGATAGCATACCTGCGTGACTTCTTCACCAGCTTGAATTTCTCCTTCATTGAATCTGTGAATGCCTGCTCGCCACCCTTGCTACCAAAGATCATTGTTGGATTCTCACCTGTATACAAAAGGAGCATTATCCGGTGAATCAACATATCTGTGATGGGTATCAGCTCCTCCAGCCACAGACACCCATCATGCACCAAGCACAACAGCTGCTTGATGACCAAAACTATCACCGGGGTGTGGTTATAGTGCGGCACCTAGAGCAAGTTCAGCAATCATGCCTTCTCTACCCCCTTGAGCCACCTCCATGGCTCCAAGGTGGTCATTCCTGTATTTGTGTCTATGATGCGGTGCATTAGCTGCTCGGTTACCAAGTGCGGAAAATTCTCGTGGTCTACCAATTCCCAGTATTCAGGCTTCAGTATCGACACACAAGCCAAGTGCGGACCATCGAAATTAATTTCATCCGGTAACAGAGGGGTTTGTAGGGGAATCTTACTCTCATCGATGTCCTTTAGGACCTTGGATTTAGGCTTGCACCGAGGGACATACTTCGCAACTATGTAATAGGGTCTGAACACTGGGCTTTAACCTCCTCTACTTACACTCCCACATCCTCATCGTCCATTGGGATGTCTTTGATATCCTCCTCCTCTGCTTCTAGGTTTATAGCCTTGCCTTTCTCCTAGGTAGTGGGCTTTTCTTGGTTTCTCCTTGGCAACGCGCACACCGATATGGAAAGCTGCTTGCCCTTCTTGTCCTTCACAATCTCCTTGGTTGGGGTTAGTTTCAGTCTCAGTGTTCTCAGTGATTTAGGGACCTCCACCAATACTTCAGCTACTTTTGGAGGAGCTACTTCTGCCTCTCTCTCCATTTCCTGTGCTGACTCCTCTACTACTTACTATGTCTTGATAAATTCTAGGGGCACGGACATGACCCTATGCAAGAATTCCTGTGTGTTCATTGGCAAAGTCTCAAATACCCCAGAAGCTATCAGAAGCTTGTATTTCTCATGATTCATAGGTGCTCGAAAGCTTAACAACTCAATTCTCAAAATGCCAAGTGTTTTTCGCTGGGTAGCTACTTGCAATTTATAGGGCATTTCGAATTCAAATCCGACCATTGCCCCCAAAATAGGTTCATTAATTCCAGATTGACGACATATTTTCAAGGATCTAAGCCATAAATTTCGTCTTAAATGTCGGTCTCCCACTCCACTTAGCCTCACTTTTTCTGTCTTGTCATGAACAGTGACCGTAACAGTCACTTTTTGGCCAACCTTCGCGATTTCTCCCTGGGTAGCACAGCTCCCTCCGTGTTGTCGCAGACCCAGTGACACTTCCTTGCTTCGCACTATCGTCCAATCGCGCAAATCCCCAACTCGAGCAGTGTAGTTTATAGTCCTGCACCTCCTTTTAGCTACCTGGAGTGCTAAGACTATGCTACCTTCATTTAGTCACATGGCTAGACCACTGGTGTATGGCTTCAAGTGACTGCCATTCACCTTTCCTGGGAAGGGTTCTCCATTTAATTTGACCAGCTGTACCGCTCCTCCATCAGTAATTTCCTTAATGACATATGGCCCTAACTAGTGCATCCTGAATTTCCCTGAAAATTTATCAAACTTACTATCATATAGCAAAACCAGTTCATTTACCTTAAATGTGTGCAACTTAATGTGTCGATCATGCCATGCCTTCTCGCGCTGCTTTTGGACCTGTTGGTGAAATCCTGCTAAAAATCTTTCTTCCTCCAATTCATCCAGCTGTGTAAGCCTCTCATCTAGGGCTCCATGATCCGTCATACCCATGAGCGTTGTTATGTGCAGGCTAGGCACAATATACTCCATAGGCATTACCGCTTCAACACCATAGACAAGCCTAAAAGGGGTTTGTCCAATCAACTTCTTGCATGTCGTTCGATAAACTCACAGTACTGCAGGTACGCGTAGGTCCCAATCACTTCGCTGAGCATTACAAACCTTGGTCAATGTGTTTTTGAGCACTTTGTTGAACACTTCCACCATCCTGTTAGCCTGCGGGTGATAAGGTGTACTCTTCCAGTGGTATACCTGAAATTCCTTCATCATCATGCTGATCATCTCATTTAGGAAGTGTGTACCACGATCACTCATCAAGATCTTTGGACATCCAAATCACACTAGTACATGTTCAAAGAGGAACTTTGTAGCTGTCATGCCTATGCAATCCTTCACTAGCTGCGCTTTTGACCAACGAGTCAAATACTCCATTGCGGTGATAATGTACCTTGCTCACGTCTTTCCTTGAGGCTGAAGGGGTCCCACAAAATCTATCGCCCATTTGTCAAAGGGTTGCAACACCATCTAAGGATTCAAAGGCATCTCATCCCTCCACCATGGCCTGCTAGTTCTTTGACATACATCACATGCCTTGCAATATGCTTTTGAGTCTTGATGAAGGGTTGGCCACCACAACCCTACGTGTAGAATATTCTGCGCGATTGCTCTCCCTGCATAATGTCCTCCCATGATGAGCATCCGTGAGGATGCTACTTCTTTCAAACTCAGGTAAATACCATAACAATATCTCATCAGTCCTCATCTTGTACAGATGCCCAACAATGACAGAGAAATCTGTCACACGCACCACTAATTCCTTCTTTTGCTAGATAGTGTATCCTTCTGGAGCAATTCTTGTTGTTAGGAAGTGTATTATATCCTCGAAATGACCATCCGCATTGCACATTGCAAATAGTTGCACATCAAGCAATCCTTCTTCCAAGTTAGTGGGTTCCTCCCCTAGTTCGATGCACGACAGGTGGTAAAGTCCCATGTTCAATCGTCCAGGCCTCACAACAACTTCAAAATCATATTACTGGAACAATAAGAGCCATCTGCAGATTCTGCCCCCCAACACAAGCTTATTGACTAGGTACTTTAGCACGGAATGATCTATAAACATCTTAAAATGGCCTCCCATCAAGTAGTGCCTATACTTCTGGAACGCATACACCATAGCTAGCCCTTCGCACTCAGTGGTGGAATAGTTCTTCTCTGCTTTGGATAATATTCGGCTTGTGAGTGATAGGATGGTCTAAACCTTCTCTGCCAACCTGTGTCAGTACTACTCCCAGCGCTATACATGACGCATCGACATGTACATGAAACTCTTTTTTCTAGTTTAGGAAGACTAGAATTGATGCGGTGACCATCTTTTCTTTCAATATATCCAATCTCTTCTTGCAATCATCATTCAAGTTGAATGTGACATCCTACTTCAATAATTTCTCCGTAGGCACAGTGATCTAGGCATAGCCTTTGATAAACTTTATGTAATATCCCTTATGTCCCTGAGTAGCGCGCAACTGTTTCACACTTCTTAGCGCTTCCAAGTTCAGTATCACCACGATCTTCATGTGGTCTACCATTAGTCCTTATCTGCAAACCACATGCCCCAACAAGTTCCCAAAAGGAACACAAAACAAACACTTCTTGAGATTGAGCACGATCTGGTATCTTCGACAGGTATCCAGCATTAGGTGCAAGCTTGCTACATGGCGTTTAACCAACCCAAATACAGTCCAATCATCAAAATATACCTCCAGGAACTTATGAATAAATTCCTTGAATGCAACAACAACTACACACGAGAAGATCACAGGTGCATTCTTCAATCCAAACGGCATTACAATGTACTGAAGCAACCCCACTCAGTCACGAAGGTCATCTTACTCCTATCCTCTAGTGCGAATTTGATCCAGTGGTACCCAAAGAACCCATTAGTGAAGGAATATGCTTCGTGGCCACCTACATTGTCCAACACTTCATCAGTGAACGAAGTCAGGAAAGGATCATGTACACAAGTGTCATTCAGCTTCCTGAGATCCACGCATATCCTTATTTCATCTTTCTGCTTCTTTTCCTATACCACCATTGGACTTACCTAGTTAGATTCTTCCATAGGCTCAATGATGCCTGCCACGAGCATCTTGTCCAGCTCTAAGTGGACCTTTTCCTTATATTTTAGATTGAGACAATAAGGCCTTTGCTTAACCAACTTCGCGTTAGGTTTCAATGTAATATTCATCATTCCTAGGTCACCAATTATCCCTTTCAGATCCGTAAACTTGGTAGCGAATAAATCTTGATATTCATGGAGTAATTCAATGACCTTATCCATCGTTGCATCATCCCAGTAGTCTCCAATCTTCGCGAATTTGGGTTCTCCCTCAATACAAATGTTTACTTGTTTCGTTTTCAATGGCATAGTTATATCAGGGTTCTTAATCTACGGTCCTTGAACCTCGCAGTGACCTTCTGTTTCTGGAATTTTAATCTTCCGTAGATCCTCGTCCTCTTCCTCAGTGGTCACGTTATAGCACTCTAGCACGTGACTTATCTAAATAGCCCACTCAGGCTGAACTAGGTCCAAAGGATCCTGTGGTATCCGAAAGATCGCTGCTTTCACTTCTTGTAGCACCTCATCAATACAGTCAAAACCATCTTCAAAACTAAATGTCATCATAAAGCCCTCACACAGAACATCCCATTCACCTGTACCATGGTGGAGCTCTGTTTCTACATACCAATTCATTGGGACAACATCCAGGGTATGACGGAACAAGTGCACCCATTTAGGTTAGGGCTTTTCTCCATAAGCCTGGGCCTATTTGGCCAAATGCGCATGTGGATCATCCTGCCCATCATACTTGTCTGTCATTTGCATCTTCAGCTTCCTAAAGTGAGTTTTCATCATTCTCCTACATTCGCACCAATCATCAAATCTTACCTTGTGCGTACCCCACCATCTTGTGGGCGTAGCGTGTAGTGCCCGGTACAACACCTGGAAGTGCTGCTTTTCTGGTACCTCCCTTTCAAATGCATCCAAAAATATATCTACCTCATTCAGACCATCATAAGTAGGTAGATTTCTTACCTCTAAGGACACATAGTGCAATGATCAGGTCATCATGTTGCAATTCAGCGTAGTTACTTCACGTAATCGATTCTGCCAGCATTCTATTTCTTCATCGGAGTCTGAAGTGCAGGAGCTCTCACGATACCATGTAATCCATCCATCCACATTGGGGTTCACCCAATCTTTGTATCACACTGTTATCTTATAGATACAGTCCATATTGTCATCACTCTCATAATCGCGGACTAGTTTAGTATAGCGCGATCCTTCAGCAGGATCAAGGGGTACTATTACGCGTAGCGATTTCTTCTCAAATATCATCTTTTTCTTCTTCATATTGATTACCCCATTCATATCAGTAGCCCAGTCAATTCCTAGGAGCATAGGATAGGGATTAATGTGATCGATTATCTCTATTACTTCAAAATTAGCAAGCTCGCTCGCACCTTTAGTATCCAGAGTCACCCCCTACAACCGTCCCATGGGGATGATCTTCTGCTGATTCGCCATTCTTAGCTGATTTGGAGACCATTGTAGCGCAAGTTTTCCCATTCGTTCCTAAGTCTGCTTCGGTAGGATGTTCGCGTC
Source organism: Pinus tabuliformis (assembly GCA_031772625.1). NCBI lineage: Eukaryota > Viridiplantae > Streptophyta > Pinopsida > Pinales > Pinaceae > Pinus > Pinus tabuliformis. Next base: position 480,598,718 of record CM062820.1, read on the forward strand.
TGAACCCAGGTCCAAAATAACCTGATCCATTTCATACTCTCCTATCTATGTGGTCACTCTCATCTCCCATCCCGTCCTTGTTTTATGCTTTCCAATCTTTCATACTATGTGTAGATCACCGGCGTGGCTCCAGTGCATCTATTGATGAGCTCTTGTAACCCTTTCATAGCCTTACTATCGCATAGTAACTTCATACAAGTCTCGAGGAAAGTTGTGAGCATAGAGGGGTCCATCTCCTGCTCAGGCTTATCCTTGCTTCCTGAGGTGGAGGCCTCAACAAAGCTCTTCTTAGCTTCCATGAAGTTTTCACATGCATGCTCCAAATCGAACTTAACCTCCTTCGCCAGAGCTTTGTGAACCCATGTACTATCTTCTAGCTATTTCCACTTGTCATCTCCTGTCGTGATTCCACTTCTGAGCTCTATATTTACATTTGAATTCTCTTCGCGCGACTCAGACCTCATCATCTGTAGGTTCTGAGTCAGAGGAGGTGGTAGCACCCCTTTGTCACGTATCCTAGCTATCAGCGTAGGACAGTCTTTCGTTTCATGATCAAACAATGTGCAATACTTGCATGACGGACATGTTGGGTTAGTGCAATTGCGGGCATAATGTCCTGGCCCTTCGCAATTGTAGCAAATCAATTATCCTCAACCTCTACCAGGTCCTCCTCCACCTTGGCCTCGTCCACACCCCTAAAATCCTATCCACGCCATCCCTACGCTCTGGTCAAGGGGCCGTGTTTTGGCCTAAACCCTATAGATGGGGGTTCTATCCATCATCAATTCATAGCTCTTGCAAGTACGCTCATCATGTCCTACCGACCTACAAAAGTTGTAGAATAGCTGTTGCGGTGTCTGTACAAACTTCTGTAGAAAGTGACAGTTATCCATGGCATGTTTTCTGGCTACCTGACAGATAACACACCATAATGTAGGTCCTATGCTAGGTCCTGCTTGAGCTTCTGCCTTAAAGGCATTAGTCCTCCTTCTGCAATATAGTTCACAAAGACCGGGCAATGGTCTTTGTCATGACCCTGACTCTTGCATTTCAAGCACCATACCTCCTCACGCACCTCTAGTAGAACCGTCTTGTCCTGCTTCAAACTTTGCATCTTAAGGCATAGTTTCTTTAGCTACGCATGGATCTGTTGAACTCCTAGATTTGGATCTTGCATCGGAGTTTCATGTAGTCTCATGGCAATCTCTAAGGCCTCCACTTGAGTTTTTATCTTTTTTTGTGACAACACACTCCTTAAGTGTGGTAGTAGTGAAGCCACAAACCACTCACGATGCTTTCCATTTGTTAAATTCATGTTGGCTTCATGTATTGTACACTTCAACCTCTGATCTAGTTCCCAAGGCATCTCGCTTGGCTGCATCATGATTTCTTTGAATCCCACAATCGACTGTGCCTTAGATTTAGGCCTACTAAATTCTCTATTTAGCACTTCCTAGATGTCTGCCACTCTAGCATTCAAGTTGTCATTATAGTACTTAATGTACAAGATTAGCATGCATTCTTGCAGGGCACTAACCAATGTCGCCTTCTTTATATGATCATTTGTAACACCTTGAGCTTCCCATACAGCCCTCACAACGAACAAGAATTGGTCCAAGTCCTCATTTCCCAAGCCTTTGAACAAAGGCAACTTCACTGTATTTTCCATACTGAACTACGGTGGAGGGGGAGGTGGTAAGGGTGAAGTTAGAGGTGATGGTGGTGAAGTCAGAGGTGGTGTGGGTGGAGGTGGTATTTGCAAGAATCCTTGTCTTATTAACTGAATAGCACCTCATGGAGAAACATTCACTATCTCTTCCTTGTCACTTCGCGAAGGTGAAATTAACAGACTATACTCCAGACCCTTTTTTCCTTCATTCCTATAAGTTTTTTTGCTTCACGTAGTTCCAAACATCAAGGTAGCTGCATAACGCGTTTTTTGCACAATAGCATTCTAATCCAGGTATTCAAATATTTTACGTATTTACCTCGCGGTCCTTTGGAAAAGCGCCACTCCGCCTCGATGTAGTTGACTGAGGTGTCGACCGTGAATTTAGTCACAAATCCTCCTATGATGTGATCGAGCCAATGATCGACAACGCGAGCGATCTTGTCCTCAGATTCTTCCAATTTTTGTATTAGCTCCGGGTTCCACACAATAGGACCATCAAGTTTCCACCTTCCTTGGCTATCTGCTAGCTTCACAATCCACTCGTATAGCTTGATAGGGAAGGAACAGAAAAATATGTTGCGGGTTTCTGTTCTCCTGTGCCGTGAATTCATGGATCTTTCTATCCAACTAGTCTCCAATCTCCTTCTTAGTTGGATTCCAGTCATATGACATCACACATCTCTTATGTAGATTCCGGTCCCGGCAACAGAACCATTTGTTGGCTTGAGGGACCCTGCCCCAGGTTTAGCATTAATTAGCCAAACAAATCCCTACACTACTGGCCCTTTCGGCATCAGCCCATGGAGCACGGACTGAAGTTTCATGTGAAGCAGTATGGGGGAATGCTAGAACCAATTTTCCGCACCCTGATATAGTTGTGATGTCGTTTGATTCCTTCTATCCTTGCCTTTGAATAGGTTTCTTCGCTCTAGGGCTTACTAGTCTAGCCCTCTATTCCAGCCTTCAATACCTCCGTGAAGGGGTACAATCAACCTTCGCGTAGCCCTAACCTACTACTCAGGTATTTTCACGCTACTATGGCAGCTTGCTGTGCATGTTACCCAATTACTCTAAGGGACTTTCTTATCTTATCAAAAAATTATAGCTAACACCGCGTAAATAGATAATCGTAATTGCTTTCATTTATTCAACGTAATTGCATTCATTCGTGCATCACATAAGCATAATAAAGGAAATTCATACATAACATATCAAGATGCAATAATAGAACAAAGACACAGAAATTGCAGAATATCTTTCTTTATTAATATCTCCAAGTGTTTACAAACTCTATTCGCCCAGCGCACACAACTGCAAGGGTCTGCGCACTCAGCTGCGAACTTCTACCCTAGGCCTCTGCGCACTCAGCTGGAGAGCCTCTACCTATGCTACAACCCAATACTTAGACTTCCTACCTCAAAGCTATGACTCTCCTTTCTTGGTGTCTCCCTAACTACTTAGAGCTTAGCTCTTTTTATACAATCCCATGGTCCGCGGACCATGGGTAGATCTCTTACAGCCGACTTTACTTTACAAAACTAAGGGTGAACTACCGTTTATGACACATAACACCTTTGCACTCCGCGACCATTAAATGTGCAGTCTTTAGAATTATATTACAAAAATTGACTTAAACATGGGCTTTTAGCCCCAAAACTGCCCTTGGGGGATCTCGTTCCCAACACTTAGGCCCAACAACTTCGCGTTATCCCTTTGACTCAAGGATTGTGATATTCTTGGGATCATCCTTACATTCTTTTTTGGTAACATTGTAGCACTCTAGATCATGGTGCAGGTGTGTACTCCAGTCTGGTTGTACCCATGTGATAGGCTCTATAGGCCTTCTAACTATTGCAACCTTGATTTCATGTAATGCTTCATCAATACATTCAAATTCATCCTTAAAATTGAATGTTAAAAAAAAGATTTCTTTCAGAACGTCCCACTCCTCAGTTTTGTGTCATAGATCTGTTTCTAAATACCAGTTCATCTGAATGGTATCCAAAGTGTGTCAGAATATATGTACCCATTCAGGTTATGGTTCCTCTCCCCATGCTTTTGTCCAACGAGCCAAATGCTCATGCGGATCATCCTTCCCTATATATTTTTCAGTAATTCAGGTATTGGAATATCCAAACCACAACTTCATCATCCTTCAATACTTCTTCCAGTCTACAAAATTGTTCTTATGTGTACCCCACCATCTAGCAGGAGTAGCCCTCAGCATGATGTCCAATGCTTGGAACTGATGCTCCTTTGGTACATTCCTTTCAAATTTATCAAGAAACGAATTTCCTTCTTCTAAGCCATCATAGTATGGTAAATTGCATACCTCAGTGGATATACACCGTAGTGATTTAGTAATTCAGTTGCATCACAAAATTGATACTCCATGCAATCTATTCTGCCAATGCTCAAGCTCCTCATCTGAATCTGAGTTGCAGGAGATTTCCTTCCCCCAAGTATTTCTTCCATCCGTCGTAGGGTGCATCCAATCCTCATTCCACGTAGTAATCTTGTAGATCTGCTCAATATCATCCTCCTCATAGTAATCTTGGACTGGTTCACTATACAGGGCACCCTCAGCTGGATCTAATAGAATAATTACTCTCAGTTCCTTCTTCTCAAATGTCATGTTGCACTTCTTCAGGTTAATGATCACATTGATATCATATTCCAAATTGATTCCAAGCAGCGTCGGATAGGGATTACTATCATCCACTATTTCGATTACCTCAAAATCATCTATAGCGCACACCCCTTCAATGTATACAGTTACTCCATGTAAGCGCCCCATAGGAATAATCTTCTGTTGGTTCGCCATTCACAACTGAATTGGGGACCATTATAGCATAGACTTTCCCATTCGTGCTCAGGTCTATTTAGGCAAAACATTTGCATCAGATCCTAAGTCTAGGATCACCTAGTCCATTTCAGATTCACCAACTTGTGCAGTCAATCTCATCTCTCGACCAATCCTTTGTGCGATATTCAGGAAGTGACTTAACCTTGCTAGTGGAGTTGTCTATTAACTCTTGCAATCCCTCCACTTCTTTTTGGTCCCTTAGAAGCTTCATGCAAGTCTGTAAGAAAGATGTCAACACTAAAGGATCTGTTTCCTACACATCAATGACTTTGTCATGCTTGTCCGTGCATGTACTCTGAGTCTTTGATGTTGAAGCTCCTGAATCAGAAAAACTCTTTTTCGCCTCCATAAAAGTCTCCTTTGCCTTATGGAAATCTAATCCAACATATTTGTCAGAAGCCTTGTGCACCCATGTATTTTCTTTTGGTTGTTTTCTTGTGGATTTATCTTCCCTAGTACCTATACTGCTTCGCTTAACTATATTAATGTTGGTCCCATCCTCACGTGGTTATGATCTCCTCATATGGATGTTCTGAGTGGGCTGATGGTTCTTCTTCTCTTGCATCTTTGCAATGAGTACAGAACAATCTTCTATAATATTGTCAAACTATCGGCAATATTGGAAAGAGGGGTGAGTCGGGTTATGACATTCTCATGCAAAGTGGCATGGTTCCCCACAATTGTAACAAATAATCTATCTGCAACCTCTTCCAACTCATCCCCCTCATCCTCTTCCTCATCCATGGAATCCTCTGCATGCTGCAAGTGCGCCTTGATCTTATTGAGGACGTGTCTTAGCCTGTACTCTATATGTCAGAGTTTTTTCCATCATTAACTCATAAATTTGGAAATTGCACTCATCATGGACTACATACTTACATAAATTGCAAAATAGTTGTTGGGGAGTCTGTAAAAACTTCTGTAGCAAATGGAAGTTGTTTGTCGAGTGTTTTCCTGTTATTTGGTAGATATCGCACCATTACTACACCATTACTTGATCTAGTAGTATTTTATGGCTTCAACGGTATAAGACCTCCCCTAATTAGATAGTTTTGGTATACCAGGCAATGATCCTTATCATGACCATGCCCTTTACACTTTAAGCACCATACTTCAAAATATGGTTCATTTTGGACCCTTTTCCCTTTTTTGAGATCCTGCAACTCCATATGAAGGCTAGCCAACTGTGACTAAATCTATTGCACTCCCAGATTCATATCCTGAATAGGTGAAGCCTCCAACTTCATAGCAATTTCTAGTGATTTAGCTTGCGATCCACCTTTCTTCTATGACAAGGTTAATGTCAAATGAGGTAACAATGAAGAAATATACTAATCCTTATGTTTCTCATCCAAGAACTTCAGATTAGCCTATTGTAGAAGACATTTCAACCTTTGATCAAAACCCCATGCAGATTCATTCACCTTCTGGTTAATTGCTTTGACCTCAATCACAGACTGGGATTGAGACTTATGCGTTCTGAATTCATTATTAAGTGCATTTTTTATGCCTTTCAATGATTCAACTAGATGAGTCATAATGTACTTAATATACCAACTCGACGCCCTGTCTTGCAATGTTATGACTAGCTACACTTTCTTCATATTGTCATCCGTTATCTGCTATGACTTCCACATAGCATCTGCTACAAACCAAAATTTATCAAGGTCTTCTATCCCCACACCCTTGAATATAGGCATCCTCATATTGTTCGCCATACTGAATAGTGGAGGTGGAGGTGGAGGTGTCGATGTTTGAGGTGGAGGTGAAGGCACAGGTGGGGTGGATGGATGTGATACTCCCGCAATACCCTAATCTATCATCTGTAGCGCACCTTGAGGGGTCTTCAGACTATTATTTTCTTTGTTGCCATCAGATGCTCCCAACAAAGGAATGTATTCAACACTTGTATCTAGATCTCTTCTGAATGGTTTTCCACTTGGCGTAGCTCTTGTTGAGTCTCATCTAAACATCAATTTAGTGGCATAACCCATTTCTCACACAATATCATTTTAATCTAAGTTTTCATGGACTTCAACTAATTACCTCTTGGTCCTTTGAAAAATTGGTGTTCAGCTTCGCTATAACTGGCAGATGTATCATTCACAAACTCAATAATGAATCTGTCCAAAATAATATCGATCCAATATTCAAAATCCTTTGCAACCTTGTTTTCTGATCCTTCCAGGTGCTTCACTAACTCTGGAGTCCACACAATAGGGCTATCCAACTTCCAGGTAGGTTGACCATTCGCTAGTTTATCCAACCATTCATATAATTTGCACGGAAAAGAGTAGAAGAAAGCTTTGTGTTCCTCTATATACAAGAATCTCTACACCCACTCTTCTTTTGACAGGCGTGGATTCCTGTTCTCTTGGGCTGCAAACTCATGCAACTTCCGATCGATACAATTTTCAATATCCTTCTTAGTCAGTATCCACTTATGCCACATCAAACATTCCTTAGATAGATCCCAGTCCTAGCAATGGATCCATTTTTTGGCTAGAGGGGGCTTGGATCCAGGTTCAGAGTTAGCTGCGCTAACCAACAAAACCCTACACTACTGGCTCTTTCAACAAAAACGCGTGGAGCGCAGGCTGCAGTGTCACTTGAGGCAGTATTGGGGGAGTGCTAGAACTAGGTTTTTGCACACTATGTGATGTTTTTATGTCAAAATTAGGGTTTTATCTTGACCTTTGCGAACCCTAACCCTTACGACCCGAAAATTACAGTATTTAACAGTTAGCAGATTTATGCCCTTCGCCGATTACACTAAACATGCATAACATCATATAAATAAATAGATCTATGTCTTCGCAGATCTAATAAGTATTTTTCCTGATTAATTACATTCAACAGAATACAGTAAATTCATAGATAAACAACAATACATAGATACACAAATAGTTCTTCAAAACAAGCCTTTTATTATGCTTCAGATCTTCAATTAACGTTCTTTCCAACCCTACGAACACAGTTGCAGGGACCCACACAGTCAGTCGTAGACTTACCAAGGTCTCCACACACATAGTTGCAGGAGCCTTCCCCTTTGCCCAGGTACATAATAGACAAAAAAAAAACTAAAATCATACACTTATATGCTTCGCTATTTCTATGACTCTCTTATGACCTCTTTTTATATTCTTCTCCATTACAATATGATGGTCTGTCAGACATGGGCGAATATAAAAACATCTTGAACCTTAATAAACTAAGGGGCTTTGACCTTCTAAAATCCCCTTTGACTCCTATCGACTTGCGCTACTCACACTCTTCTCCTCAAAATGTGGAGACTTTACAATATTTGACAAAACTTTACAAAATTTGACCCAGGGGACCCTGTCCCAACAGTAGGATCGAATGAATTCTTTGACTGAGATGAGGTTAGGAATTTTTTAAGAAGAGTGTGTTGCTACAACTTAACACTTTTCTAGAACTATATTTCAATATAGTTGTGATGCCCCTGGTCCACTTGATGATCTAGATCATCTTGGATATCTTCTTCTTCCATGAAATTCAGACCTTCTTCTTTTTGCTAATTATTCTCTTGAACATATAGAGGATATGATGGTAAACATGAGGGAACTTTCCCAATCTATGATTATGATGTCTGCTCTTCATCAAGTGTAGCCCATGATTCTTTGGTCTTCTCATTTAAATCTTCTTTTTCTGCATGTTATCCTTCAACGATATCAAGAGAATATCTTTTTTATGATATTCTTCTTGAGCTAAGATGAATATCATTTAGACCAAGAGGAGATGTTTGGAAGTGTTGTACCTCAACATTGTAAGTGGGTTGAGCTACTTCAATGTGTGGGTTTAGAAATGGTGGTACAGGTAGTTGAGTGGGAGTGGATATTTGAGATGGATGTGGTTGTGGTGGAGGTGGATGGTAGGGATAACATGGAGTTGGGTATGGAGGATATTGAGGAAAATATTGAGGATATTGTGGATGGCTCCCATAAGTTCCTTGCAAACCTTGTTGCCAAGATTGGTTTTGGGGTTCAGATGGCCAAGGTTGCGAAGGAAACAGTGTGTTCCAATTACTTTGAGATGGATGTGCATAAGCTTGAAATTGTGAATTAGGATCTTTCCTCATATCAAGTTGAATAGGTTTCCATGGTCCTCTTGGAGCTACATAACATAGTTTCATTGGAAATTGACTTGCTCCATTGTCCTCTTGGTAAACATCCTTCAACCTTGGTAATGAGGGGCAATATTTAACATCATGTCATTCTTGACTTACCAATCTTGATGTTGATTGACTTACCCTTGCCCTTCCTCTTGATATGTGTTTGCATGGTTCACAAATTTATTCAAATGATAATTGGTATACATCACCTCTACTCATGAGATCAAGAATATCAATCCACTCATCCCTAATTTTTCTAAGTAAGAGGGGTTTTAGTGTGTGATATCCTAAATGATGCAATTTTTCCCTCTTAACATTGTACATGAACCTCTCTATTAAATCCTCAAGGCTCTCATCTTCTTTTTCATTCATTCTAAATATTTCTATTTTAAGATCATGATATTTATATTTTTCTAGAAATACCTTTTTCATATTATTCCATGATCTTATTGAATTAGTCCCTAAACTCATGAACTGTTTAAGAGATCTATCCTTCAAAGTTGCTAGAAACAATCTCAATTTTTGAGTGTTTAATAAGTAATGATAAGAACTACAAAGGATTACAAATTCATAGAGAAAGGTTTTAGGATCCTCTAACCTTATACCATGAATGTTTGGAAGAAAAGATGTAGGGATGCTCTTCATATGCACACTCACATAAGTATCTTGAATGGGAAATCCAAGAGGATATTCTTAATTGACATCATTTCCATCCATTTCTTCTTCCTTCTCTGCCACCTCTTCTTCTTCTACCTGTAAAGATGAATGGTGATGTCGCTCTTACTCCTCCACATGATCAAATGGGGGGGTTGGTGTTGGAGAAGTTTTTTTCTTTTTAATAAGAAAGCTAATGCAATGCGATTTTCTGTTTTTAAAATGAAATATGCCTAATGATTTGTTTTTGTTTATGCAGAAAGTAAAAGAAATGAATCAACTAGGGAAAAATCAATGAATACTTTGACACCTCCCCAGAAACGACGTGAAAAAGTGATGAGCCTCAGTATTGAAACAAGAATGTTGCAACTCTCAAGGCTACCAACTCTAATTCTCAACCCGAGGTTCGTACAAACTGAAGAGGTATCAACACCTCGAAAATTGCAGAAAATGAAATGCTTGAAATGGAAACCTTAACCAATTGCAAGAAAGAAACTAGAAGGACGTAAAACTATTATAAATTCAAAAATTAAAGATCATGAACTAGATATAAACCATTACATTTCAAAGAGTTTAGATCCATTAACAGAGTTCATTAGATGTGGTAATCATCATTGTATTATCCATTTCATAAATTTGTCCATTAGCCCAATCACTGAAATGTTTTTCATGGGTAAGAGGCAAGTCCTAAGTGGTCTTTAGTATTCCCTAATCATTTACTTAGAGCCTAGGTGTCTTGATTCAACCCTAAGGGACAATAAAAAATCTTCTTGAGTGCATCTGGGCAAGTATATACTATGTTGGAAGGCTGCTACAGGAGATCCTGTAGTTACTATAGGAAACTGCATATTTACTATAGGAAACTATAATTCACCCAATTACCAAGAAAATTAAATCCAAGTTGGATCTGACAAATGTTTTTATTTAATAGTATTCCTTAGGTCTCCATTCCAAGTGGAATCACTCAAAAAAACCTTTGTTAACCCATGCTAAAAAATAACAGAAAATTACTAGTCTAAAATCTAGAAATTCAAGAACTAGTGAGCTAGAAAATCTATCAAATGCCTAACCTAATCAAGTGAAAATGAAATTGGGTAATTTTTCTTATTAACTAGAATGTTTTTGTGATCTAATTCAAGTTTAATCAACTCAATTTAAACTCGTTAGCATGCTATAAAAAATAACATAAGGGAGTTCTAGAAATCTAGATTTGGGAATAAGCAAACTAATCCAAGTAGCTCAATGATTAATATGAACTTACAAAGTTGTTCAAATGATGAAATGATGCTTTTGATCATGAAAAATAAATTACTTCAACCATTTAACCCAATCCTACAACAAGAAATCATTAGTACTAAATGCATAAATAGGAGAAAAACAAGAACAAGAGATGCATGTGAATAAGAAGTGAAAAGAAGAAAAGTAAATGATACAAAAGGGCTTTGAGGCTCTTGGGATAGCCAAGCCCAAGGAAAATCAGAGTCCTATGGAGGATACCAATATTTAGAATTTGAACATGGCACCAATCTTCAATATTTCCATCAATGCAATTACATCCCTGCAAAAAATGAAAGTGGAGCTGGAAAAATATGAGTTCTCTCCACATGAAGACTAATAAAAATCAACCCCTAGAGGTAAATTCGACTTGGTACTTATAAAAATGAGAATGAATCAACCCTCATGAAAGGAGGAAGTGATCCCCACCAAATCCCTTGATTAGTGGATTTGGTTCCCAATACTAGGAATCTACATTAAATGGTAGGGAACACATTCCTATATTTTCTCAATCATTCGAGCTCTAGAATCCGTGCTATAATTCTGGAATATATTTTTGATTTGTTATTTAATATTGATCCTTGCATAGTAGCGAGAAGGTGCTTAGATTATCTCCTCCTCTAAATATCCATAATCTTCCCGATATTCTCATAATATTACACATAAATAAATAATACTAGGCACAAATATACAATTATCCCTAAATGTTCCTAACGAAGATATTAAAGTTAAAAACACATTATCTAATGCAAAAAGATACATTTAATGTGCTTAAGGGTCGTCATATGGGCCTTAATTTATGTTTAATTTGGAGGCCATCATACCCCCCTGCTGAAAGTGTTGCTCATCCTCTGAGAAACTTAGTAACCTCATTGTGCCTCATTCATGGCCCTGGTGGCCTCCCTAATTTGAACATTCCTACCTCTTTCCCCCTTATGCAAGATCAGTTCTTTAAGCTTCATGGCCTCTTACCTTTCTATAACATATTTTAGGCCTTTGACAAAAGCTAGAAAGAGATTAGAGATGTCTTGGAAATCCTCTTTCCATCACTGCAGTTTCAGTTATATTTTGATGGTGAATGCATTCTTGACTTTTGTTGCCTTATTCTTCTCTTTTGTGGCCTAGATGATTGCCTAATGGTCTTGGAGTTCTCTGTTTTGATTAGGTCTCTCTTAGGTACTGCCATTTTGGTTTTTAGCACAATTTGTTTATTTCTTCCTTCTTGTAGCAGCATTTTGTCTTCATGTAGTAGCCATTCCTTCTCTTTTAGGGTCTTCTAACTATATGGGAGTGATGAGAAATGATGTAGAGGGTTTGGAGGATGATGTTAGGGCTCAAAGGGAGTAGTGTAGGTTTGTGAAAATAGAGAGGATGTGTTGTGTGTGTTTTTTTTTTTGAAGAAATTTTCAGGGTGAGACAGAGTGTAGGGTTTGTTCTTGGAAAATATTATTTTTTTTCATATGAAATGGGATGGACGAATGATGGATAGATAATGGATATGAAGTGGATGGAGTGTTGTGGTGACTTGGCCTTTGCACAAATTTCCTCTTTTAACTATTTTCCCCATTCCTCAAAATCATCACCATTCCTAATTTCGTTTTTCCACATTGCATGAGTGAAGGAGTTAGATGTATTAACTAGTTGAAGGTGGCTGAGACTGCTGACTCATCCTTAGCTTATAAAACCTCATTCCTCATGCATTGACCAAGAGGAGCTAAGAGATTCGATTACATCAGCCAGATGGTCAGATTATCTTCTTGAGCATAGATTGGTTGTCAATGGACTAACGCTAAGCCCTAGTTTTGTATTCTTGTAGTAGTGGAAGTATGAGGGCCATTATCCCTAGTACGAGAACCCTATACTCTTGTATTATGTATTTATTAATATAAAAAAGTTGGGTTGAAATATGTAAAAAGGTTTTGATATTTTTTTCACTAGTAGATTTACTGTTGTTTATCTTCTGTTGTGCAAAGTAGTATCGTTGTGATTCTTGAATTGGTAGCATCATAGATTTAAGATTCTATCCAAGACACTAGGATGATGGAAAAACAACATGATTGGGTGAGCATATGTTCAAACCTTATAAATCCTTTACTCACCTACTTCTCTAAGAAATGTTTTTGGATTAAAACTTCAATGTGTCTATCATCCATTCAGCTAAGATTCCATGCAAAGGAATATTCCTGTCCTTGGAATATTTCTCAACTCCATAGAAAAGAGGTCATAGGAAGTTTATAATGGAATAGCTTATATAATTTGGATACCACATTTTATTATATTGGATTTTTAACTTCTCTATGTGGTATAAGTGTTCTTTGTATTTAGCCAAATTTCCCAATCTCTAGTTCAAAACAAGACGATAAATGATTAGTATATAATTCTACTATATATCCATAAAATTATTCCCCCTATGATTCAAGAATATCATCATCTATAGTTAGTGAATTTAAAATATCAATTTTTTTTTATGGCATCCATTTCAATTAATCCAAAGCTAGGCCTAGAAATCCTACAACAAGCAACCCTACCATATACTTGGGAGTTATGTTATCATTTGTTGCCTTTTTTTTGTAATCAAATTTCTTAATAGTTATAAGATGTCTTTTATTTCCCTAATATACAATCACCATACATTAATAACATGATGCACAATCATTTTACTAACAATCTTATTTAGGACACCTATACATATAGAAGATATACTTGTTATGATAAAAAAATGGAGGGTAAATGATTAGTATCTAATTCTACTATACATCCATACAATGGTTTTCATTATGCTCTAGGAAGATCATCATCTATAATTGGAAAATTTAAGATACCATCAATTAAATTTTGTGGCATCCATTTCCATTAGTTCCAAGATAGGCCTATAAACCCTACAACTTGAAATCCTACCATATACTTGGGAGTTAGGGAACCATTTGTGGCCTTCTTTTCGACAATTAAATTCCCAAAGATTTGTAACATAATTTTTATTTCTTTGGTAGTCCATCATCCCACATTAATAACATGATGCTCAAGCATTATACTAACAATCTTATTCAGGAAATATATACATATAGAAGATATACTTGTTTCCCTAGCTCGTGATGTGGATGGAATAAAGGTATATCCATTTGGATATATCTTAATAGACATTACCTACAAGTATTTATATTTTTCCATTTCCTTCAACACTTTTGGCCAATTTTAAATGGTTAATACTTCATGAACGACATGTTCGATGAGGTCCTTAACTTCCCAAAAACAAGTTCAAGTCTAATATCATATATAATGAGCCTATCTAGGGAAAAATCTATCTTATGGCTCTTACCAAATTTTTCGAGCATCCCTTTATTTATCTCATCAAATGTTGCAATATTTTTTTCTAGGAATTTGAATAAAATTTATTTTATGAAATATTTTATCAGTGAAATCAAGATGGGGATCTAACTTTCTAACTTCATTTTCTATATGTAGCACCACCTCTCATATCTACCCACTTTCACCGGCCTTCCAAGTGAAAACATGAGTTGAGGGCTATCCTGAGAAGAATCAACTTCCTATATAAACTTAAGGAAATGGAGTATACAAAACAAGACCTTACTGACTTCCCTCAGGTGCTATAGGACCACCAAGAGCTAACCAACCACTCTAGGTGCCCAACCCGTGAGTTAAATTTCTTTTTAACTAACCTAGAGGCTCAGTCGCTCCCATGAAAATGCTTCCATGTGACTAGAACTCTTTAGTTGCTCCCACAAGCCTGCTTCCGAATGACTACAATATCTTTCAGGAAATTTTGTGCCAACGACCGTGAGACCTAAGCTACTTTTCCAAGGCTAAGATCTAGACCTGTACCTAGAACTTAATGGAACACTTTGGAAATATAAATATCATAATTGAAATTATTTTAACTCAAAACTTAATCATGGACTCACCCTAACCCATCATAACCATGAAAGTGATTCCGTCAAACACATGATGAACATTCAACCTATAGGTCATGAATACATATATGATCATAGAGATCTGAAAGTTATTTGATGTTTACCAAGAAGGATTAATTACCTCTCACAATAGCTGCAATAAAATATATTAGTCATCCATTCAATAACCATTCCTTTATCAATCAAATGTGATAAGATCCATAACTTGGATCTATCATAAAACCTTATTTATAACCAACATATAACTAGATAAATAGCAATAATAGAACATCCATTAAAGCCACATAATAACGAGTACACTGAATCATAAATTAAGATGAGGAACTTAGCTCTTATTGACATATGCCAAAGCCATCCAAGTTATAGACTTCCATATAGCACTTGACCATAGATTGGGATGAACCAAATACTTGTTTCAACCAATCACCCTCTTGCCATATTCTAAGCATAGATGTGGGATATGATGGGATAAACCAACCCATAACAACTAAGGGAATCCAAAGGTTACAGTTCTTTCGCTTTCATAATAATGTGATCTCACCTGAATCAGTCTCGAGATCAAGAAACCAAACTGAGCTTGGATGCCTCATAATTCATTCACCATCCCTTGAGGAATTTTCCTATCTTCGCCCTCCTATTGACGGATTGCCAAAGAAAACCATCTCCACCATGAACCCTTATTATTTTCCTGAGACCACCTCACCTAGATCTAAAACCTTCAAGAAATCCAATGGTCAACCAAGAACGAATACCATCACACCATGGCTATCTGAAAATGGCAAGGAAATGCTTAAACCACTACCAAAATGCAACAAAACCCATGCTAATGACATAAATGAACCAAATGCACACATGCATAAACCATGCATGTTAAAACCAGTTGGGAAATCATACATGCAACCTATTACCTACAATTATTCCCACTGAAACTACTTGATCCAACCTTTCCTTTGCTTGATCCTTGCTTTCCTTTTCTTTCCTTGTCCTTTCTTTGCTTGCTTGCTTTATTTCTCCTCTTGGTGACATTATCCTCTCTAAAACCAATTCTAGAATTCAACTGACAAAAGGCTCCCAACTGATGCTCTAAATTCTTTTTATTATTGATGCCTCTAATTTCTTCATTTTCCTCTATTTTCTTTCAATTTCATACTCACATGAAACCTGTGACCTTTCACCTACCTTTTATCCTAATTTCCTTTGTTTTCATAAAATAAAATGCCAATGATGTTGTTTTTCCTTTTCAAATCATTTTCCATTGCCTTTTCCAATTTCCCCTTAGCCATAATAAACAACAATTGATGCCCACTAGGATGCTTTGCGAAACATTTAGCTTGGAATATGTGTCCCATGACCTCGGTCTTATTTTTCCTTTATTAACTTTATTACATGTAATTTTGACCCAGGGATGTTACAAACCCCTCCTCCTTAATGTAACACCATCCTCAGTGTTCTATGACACCTATGACAAACAAAACCAATGAAAACAAAAACATACTGCCCATGGAGCTTTATAAGCCAACTCGTTGTAGTATTTATAATGAACATCTTGCTCAAAAGAAAAACCATCATGACCAACATGACAACATAACAACCACTCTACTTATGGGAGCTTTATAACATAACTCATTTTGTTATTTACAATATAAACCATACATAAATATGTAGATATACCAAAAAGTCATTTTCCCTCACTGACAAATAATGAAGGATACATAGCTCGCATTTGATCAACCATATCTCATGTAGCTTCTTCGGGCCCTGTTACCCATGAATTTTTCACCATGACACTTGATCAGTTTATGGGTCTTTTTACCATCTGTGAACATGTTTGATTGAACTCCCTTAGAAGTAAAACAACCAAAAATATCTTGAAGAAGATGGGAAATTTGGGAAAAATAATTGTCACACCTTGTCAAGTATCACCTGCGATAATTTTCCTAGATATTCCTGCACATTCACTGGAATTAACTCTGAGAATAGCACAAAATTGTGCTCTGTCTGCCACTATAGACCGCGTAGGTGAATCAAAGAAAGTAAAAATAAAAAGTACATTCTAGAAACATAGTTGGTCAAATATTTCCCAACTGAAAGCTTCTAGGTGATGAATATTCGATCTATAACCCTCAAATGATGCATCTTAATCCCTTTCCTCAAGGAAACCTAATCCCTCAATTAGGGGATCTCATCCTCCTCTTTTGGATCTGAAACTTCTTCCTCTTGGCCTATAAAATGACTAGAGGGTAGAGGGATTGAGGAGGTCAGAACTGAGAGAAGCTAAACTCATGCTACTAGTTTGAGATTGGAATGCTTATAATCTAAGGTGGATATTGAAAGCATGACATTAAGGTGAAGGTTGTAAGGCTCTCCTTTATCTTTAATTAATACAAATGAACGATTTTCTCCATTGAATTGTCTTATTGGAATGATGAATGGTTTATAATTGTTTATTAAGGAAAATTCAATTCCTAATTTCCTTGATCATTAGGTTAAGTTTTTTTAGATTATTATATCACATATGCTTTTGATCGTTTTCTTGTTTATGGTTGCAAATCTTATCAAGAATTGAGAAACTGCATCAAGTCAAAACTAGGGACCTTCATTGAGAATTTCATGAAATAGGTAAGAGGCTCATCCATTGTCATTAATACTTATAATTCAAAAAAGTCTAACTTAGGGAAAGAGTTAGTTCAATTGTCTGTTTATTTCTAGTTTTTGTCAAGGATCTAGTGAGATTTCTCTTATCCGCAAGAGGGATTTGTCTTCTTAACAAACCCAAAGTGCTTCCACTACACTTTAAATTACTTGATTACTCTATTCCGGAGCATGACATGTTTCTACTGCAATATACATTGAGGTTCCAACTAGGATTCTCCTTTTGACTCCACCTTTGATACACACAAATCAATAACATGATCAACATCCTGTTACACTAAAAAATGTCACCATGACTATCTTGCAGTTAGTATGGCTCAATCCACTGTCATACTATCCTCCTGGGCAAGTCTCATGCCTCTGCTCTACATGTCAAACTCCAGAAAGAAGAGAAAAGTCATTTAAAGTCAATTATCTCTGGTACGCAGTTTCTCTTAGCCTTACCTGCGGGTACGCAGCCCAAGTTCACAATGCCTGTGTCCAAGTACGCTCTGTATGTAAAGGGTTGGGTGCGTACTCCTGTAAAGGTCAAAAGGCGCAAGTTTCATCTTAAAAAAGTTACTTGTGGTCATTTCTAGAGCATTCTAGAAGCTTGTTTGACGTGTATGAAGCGCCTCCAGATGGTTCATGTACCCAAAGAAAGAGGGACTTATCCCATGAAGAGGGGAGCCTATCCCATTGAAAGAGGGGCTTATCCCATCCATGGTGGAGCTAATTAACTTCCTCTAGAACACTATAAATACAGGCATTGGGCCAAAGGGAGGGAGGTTGAAAGCTGAACATTCCTAAGGGTAGATGCTGCTGGAATTAGGACTTCCTTGTGAGAGCTTGTGAGGAGAGATTACCATCTTTACTTGTTTCCATTGGGAGGTGGGTGAGATGATCAGAGTAAAGGAGGACTCTTGTGGACCCTGGAAGGAGCTTGCACAACACCAAGGCTCAGGTTGTAATGGTTCCTTTTGTTACCTTTAATACAAATTAGTCCATTCTTCTCAATAACTTGTTATTTATGAGTTGTTTCATATACTCCTTGGTCTATATGTTGAATATGCTTTGTTTTATGTTATAATCAGGTGCTATTTAATGGTTTGACTGTTGGTGAATGCAAGTTTCGAAGAGAAGGAGGAGCTCATCCGGATCAATGAAGCTGGACTACTACAACAGCGTTTGGTTAAAGGTAAGAGCTAAACACTTGATTTCTCATATTGTAATGCATATTTAGAGAAGGATTGTTCTCTTTTGTCTTGTTTGTCATTAGAAAGTCTTAGACTTCTAGGAAGGTCGGTTGTGTCCGCACTATTGACTGATTCCGCGTGACAAATTGGCGACTCCACTGGGGACACCATTGATTTGTTTGAGTTCTTTTTGATTTCATCCTTTGATCTGAGAAACACTGCTTGTTGTCTGGTTTTTAGCTGTTGAACTGTGTGTTTGGGTAGGTTAGCTTAGGGTTCATTTAGTTTTTTCTTTTTCTTAGTTTTGGTCGAAGTACGCAGGCTCTGAGTTCAGCACAGTGCGTACTTGTACGCACTGTTACTGTGTGCACAGAGCGTACCCGCACCTGTCTTAACAGGTTGCCTGCGTACCCTGTTAAAATTAAGAAAAATTTCAAATTTTTGCTTTTTGCTCTTTAGATTTTGCTTTTTATTGGTTTTTCCTGCCCAAATCCATTGGTTTGCTGTTAAAGATCTTCACCTGAACTTGTTCCGTTAGTATCGAGTGTTTTTGGTGGAATTCATAGAGTTTTTGCCTTAGGGTTTTGATTTTAACTGGTCTTGTAGTGACTTTGGCGTTAGAGGTTGTCAAACTTTGGATCTCCCTGGTTTTGTTCATCCCTCTTAGAAGTCGGACCTGTCATAGAGATCACCCTTGTGAGAGATATACCTTTGTATCTCCTTTTTGCAAATCTCGAAAAGTTTATTGATTTAAAACTTTGAATTTCATTTTTGCGAAAAAGAACAAAAAGATTTCGATTTTGTTTTTTGATTAGTTTATGATTCTGCATAGACTGATCCTTAGTTGCTTTTGACTAAGTAAAACATCCGGGAATCATTCTTGTAGGCTTTTGTCCTCTTTATTTTTTCTTGTAGGTAAATTTCCCTTTTGTTTACTTTTGAGTGATTTTGATTTGATTTCCTTAGATTTATTAAAATTGATTTTTGATAAATAGTTTTATATGCTTGGTTAATATAGAAAAATACAAAATTCTTTTGGAATCAAATTTGCTTTAGTAGCATTTGTAGTCTTTTGAAGAAAAGGAATTTTCGTGAGTAATTAGTGGTCATGAGTGTATGTTTTGAAAAGATGAAGAAGAATTGTTTCTTTGATTGTCTTTGTTAAGAAAGTTGTTTTTACAAAATTGCATTCTCTCAACTCTCTTAGCTAAGAAATTCATTGAAAAGGAAAGTAGTGTAAATCATCTTAGGTGCATCTTTGTAGTGGTTGCGAGTCGAGTCTACACACCACCAGTTTCATCTCCACCACCTTTTGTCTTAAGGAAGCCATAAAATTAACGCTTAAAGTAAAATCAACGTAGTAATTTTTATTTACTAGGGCTCTGAAACACCAATATAGATCAGGCTAGTGTCTTGGAGTAGGAGAGTAATAAACTCTCCAAGACAACAAAACCAAACAAGTAGCTTATCTTGTGATAGAATAAATCCAGCTGTTTCATTTACACTCTGGGAAAGCTCCTCTTAAAGGAGAAGCACGAGCTCGTGTCCGAACCAGTGAGGGGATCAATCCTCCCTCGTTGGGAACGACGCCAGACACGCACGTATTACAAACGGTAAACCTCAGATTAACCATTGTCGAGGAGCCAGGGGTCACTTGTCGGTAAACCTTGGATTATTGTCAAGGAGCCGGCAAGGGGATTGAGCTTGATACTCTGCCCTTGCGTGCTGTCGGAGTTTAGACTGTTCCCCCAGGTGTACTTGTTGCTGTTGGTAACCTTAGTGACCATAATATTTAGGATTCTACCGAGGTGACGGTGGAGGGAAGATCCCACTGTACCTGGAGCAGACATCGGCTAGACTCACTTGGATTTTCCGAGGGGTTCACTTCACTCGAGACGGTTAAAGTGGAGGAACTTGTGCCGGTCTATTCATTAAGCAGGTTGCCGGGGTAACTGTTCCACCCCCCACTTCTGTACTGAATACGGCGATGTTGGACTTCATCACCAACTAGCGCTTTCGGTCCGGAAGGCTACTGTTTGTGCTTGGTTTGACGCCCTAGATTCTTTAGGCGTGTGCTTCAAATTTGTTTGGCTCTTTAGAGATTTTAGGCGGTTTGCTTTGAGATTTTACTTTGTTTGCGTGTGCAGTAGTTAAAAGTTTTTAACTGTGGCAGAATTACCGAGACAGTCCCGTAGACTTCGGGGCAAGTCACCTGAGATTGTTACCAGAACTGATTTGTTGAGGAAACTCCGTAGAACGCAGGGTGGACCTCTTGAAGACGATCTGGGTCATTACGAAGGTTTGAAAGTCCTTGTAACCCCTCCTAGTGGCAGTAGAGTAGGTTCACCTGAGGAAGGAGAGTCTTCCTTGGTAGTCCACCCAGATTACCAAAGACTAGAGACAGGTTATAATCCTGACGCTGTTACAGTTTCTGAGCTTGCTGGTAGTTTTTCATCTACTAGTGACATAGGCGAAGAACCTGAAATATCTGAACCTGTTACTCCAACTTCTAGTGTTCCTGATTCACCTAGGGTTGAAAGAGTCATAACCGAGAATATTCCTTCTGGATTGATTGCTATTGAAGAACTTGCTCCAGAAGAAGAAGTAGGCCCTGTTCTTGAAGATCAACCTACCATTGATCTAAGAGAACGTGAATCTATCTTTTACAGCCCTCCTAGAAGTACTACTTGGTATCTTTCGTTAACTAATTTTCTAGACAACTCCGGTACCGGTTTTTCTCCACCTCGTACTCCTTTTCCATATAGAGGTATATATAGTCCTATAAATATGTCTGGTCAGTCGTCCATGTTTTCTCAATCATCTGAATCATTTTTACATGGCGGTCCTTCTGTTCCTACTGGGTATCAGTCACTTTCTGGTATTTTTGCAGGAGCATCTCCTCAACCCATTGAACATGGGTTATTAGCTGGAAACAATGGTAATAAGCCGTTGGGTGTAGGGGATATCTATATGATGTCAGGTTCAACTCCTAGTTCTCAACCTCAAGGTGGGCAGTTACCGCCTGGGGGGCAACCTCAGGGTACACAAATTGTGTCTGGGGGGCAACCTCAAGGACAGTATATACCTGTGGTACAATACTTACCTCAAGTTCAACCCCAGCCTCAATATGTACCCGAAGGTCAACCCCAGTATCAGTACTTACCTCAAGGGTATCAACCCCAAGGTCAGTACTCGAGTCAAAGTCAACCCCAGGGTCAGTACTCGACTCAAGGTTATCTACCACCTCAAGGTCAAACTTATGTTCAAAATATAGGAAATGTACCTGTCAATTATCAATACTACCCTCAACCTGGTTATGGATCTCAGTATCCTCAACCTGTTACGGGTCAATACCCCGGAATGATAGTGTGGGATCCATCGCAAGGTCAGCAGGTGATGCAGCCAAGTATACAGTTGTTACGTCAAACTGGACAACCTGTAGTTTCTGGTACACCCCAACAACCACAACCTGTCCAGTCAACTATTCAAACTCCTGTAACTTCGGTAGTTACTCAGTCGCCAATTGCACCTAGTACTCCATCTCAAACGACTGTTGCAACTACCGCACCATCTGTCCAGTCTACCGCACTTACTTCTGGAGTATCGACAGCTCCGGTTTCTACTGTCTCTGCAACCACCCCTCAGACATCTTTACCATTGTCTGGATCTACGATCCAAACCACAGTTCAGATGCCTGTAGGGCAGCCTGGTTTAAGTACTGTTGTAACAAGTCAACCTCAATTTACGTACCAACAGTACCAGGGGCAGTATCAACTTGGTCCTGCTGTCCAACGACCGGTTTACCAGTATCAACCGTATCTTGGGTATACTTATCAACAACCTCAACAGCCCCAGTATGGTCCGGTTAATCTTGGTTTTCCAGGAGGATATAATATCCCGAATGCGATTCCTATTCCTAGTTATCCTGGATATCCTCCTCCTGGAACTGGTATTGTGGCCCAGAGTTTTAGAGATCCTAACCGGCAATTGTCGTTTATTGCAACTTTGGATTTACCCGACTTGACGCGCCTAACGAACGATCCAATCAATTATCTTCCGTTCTGGCCGCCAATGCCAAATAAGTTGCCCAGTGATATACCTAAGTTCGAAGGTAAGCCTGGAGATGATCCGTCAAATCATGTGATGACTTACCACCTCTGGTGTGCTTCAAATTCTATCTCGGATGATTCGATCCGTTTACGTCTTTTCCAGCGTACGCTCATTGGTCTCGCGGCCAAGTGGTACATTGAGTTACCACGGGCCTCTTTTTACAATTTCAGCCAGTTAGCTACCTCGTTCCTTACTCATTTTCAGTTGCCGGTCAGATACGATAATGGTACTGAGTTATTAGCTTCACTAAAACAATCGAAATCCACTTATATTTCTGACCATATTCATGAATGGAGGCATCGAAGACGTTTGGTGAAAGTTTATATCCCGGACCAAATCTTAGCTGAATGGTTTGTGAAATCATTATTACCGAAGATTACTGAAGATGTAGCCAAGGCCGAAGTAGTTACTGAGGAGCAAGTCATTGCTCAAGCCCAGTACCTGGACTTAGTTTACACTCAGTCGGGTACGTTGCACGAGAAGATCCCAGATCTTCCTAAGTCGAATCAAATCGCTGCTACTCCTTCGGGGTCTCATGCTGCTGATGGCATGATTGGTATGGTCAATACGAAAAGTAAGAAGAAATCCTCAAAGAATTCTTCTCCAATTATAACCTTACCAGACTCCCCGACAGGAGAGTCTTCTCCCGAAATTACTGCCGACGTTCACGCTGTAGAGTCATCTACAGCTAAACCCAAAAACGGTAGTAAAAAGAAAGGTAAGAAGAAAGAGAAAGCAGATAAGGCTCCAAAGGAGAAAAAAGAGAAGTCGGAATCTAACGACGAGAAGCGCAAACCTCGATATCCTTGTTTAATTTGTGAAGAAGATCATTTCACAAGAGATTTCCCTCATCGGGCGGAGGTTGTAAAAATCGTTAAGGGTTCCCCAACTCCTGCTGTTTTGAAAGATCCATTTCCAAAGCAGGAGAGCAAGATGATAGGTTCTTCCTCGAGTGCTAGTGAAGAACCCATATTGATGATGTCTCATGTACGGATTGCGACTCGGTCGCAAGATTATGGTAGTAAGAGTCCTGTTGATGGTAAAGAAGAAGAATCTTCTCATTCTAATCCATCAACCTCAGCTCCCGGTTCCGATCCACTATAGATCGAGAAACCTAACCCGGACTTAGTAATCAAACCGCCCGCCAAGGGTATACTTCGAAAGTCTGCTTTCAATCCACATGCGAGAGCAGCTCAGAATTATAACATTGTTGAGGATTTAGCTGTTTCACCCTCAGCAATGTCGGCTTTAGAAGTGCTGCAATCATGTCCAACACAACGTAAATTACTATTGTCAGCTATAGGAGCTGTTGATATTCAGGACCCGAACCTGATAATCTTTGATCTAGAAAATAGTACACCGTGTCTCCCTCATCAAATGGCTTTCCAAATCCCAGTGATAGTCAAAAACAGGTCCATTCATCGGACTGTAATTGATGAAGGAGCTTCTACGTGTATTATGTCGATTCAGTGTTGGAGATCGCTTGGCTCTCCTGCATTGAACCAATCCCTGACGATCCTTAAGGCCTTCGATGGCCGTGGGTTCCATCCGTTTGGCATTCTACAGGATTTGCCTATAGGGGTTGAAGGAAAAACCGTTAGTCTGGATGTGGAAGTGGTTGATGCCCCTCTAGACTACAACCTTCTTTTGGGTCGCAGTTGGTCTTACGCTATGACAGCAGTCGTGTCATCGGTCTTCAGAGTTATAAAATTTCCACATAATGGTAAGATCGTGACCATAGACCAGCTGGCTTACTTTTCATCTGACCCAGCCTCTTCTGAGAGTATCCAGCATGTCGGTAAAACGACTATACCTTACAAGGATATTGGTGTAGGTTTAGTTAAAGATTTCGGTTTACTGGGAACTTTTCCTTTCCCTCCACTCAATGCAGACCCTTCATTTGCTTTTATTCATATGATTACTTCAGACACTATGATTTACGATGATCCTTGGATTATCCCATCTGAATCTGAGATAGACTCATTCGGTAATGCTATGCCTTTGAGTCCATATGAGATTTCTTATGAAGCAGTGCAGTCTTTTTCCGACACGAGTTCAACCCAAATTGACCAAATGAATGTGGTCGGTGAAGAGTCACTTTTCACATCAACCTCGGAATGGATAACGTTTCCTGAAGTTGTGTCATCTGACGAACAACTTCGCGAAATCCTAAGTGTAGACGATCTACCGTGGGAGGATCTCCATCACAGATCTTCGTTTTTACCTGAGGATGATGTCTTTGAAAATGATTTTTCATCCATCTTTACTGCTGAATATGTCAAGGGCGCTCAGAATCCCATGAAACATCCTGATTCAGAGTTGAATTTGGCAAATATTTCTCAAACTATTGCCATTGACATTTCAGTCAAAGCTGGAACTATTGAGAACATTCATATAGGTGCCTCGTGTACAGATAGCGAAATTCAAAATTACAAGGCCCTATTCCAAGAGTTCCGTGACGTTTTTTCCTGGTCTTACGAAGAGATGCCAGGAATTGATCCCTCCATTGTTGTTCATGAGATTAAGACTTACCCGGACGCTAAACCCGTTCGGCAACGTCTGCGTCAGATACACCCTAGGAAAGCGGCTGCGATTAAAGCAAAAGTTGAGAAGCTGTTGAAAGCAGGTTTCATTTATCCGATCCCGTTAACGGATTGGGTTTCGAATATTGTTCCAGTTAACAAGAAACAAGGAACAATAAGAATATGTATCGACTATAGGGATATAAATCGTGCTTGTCCAAAAGACAACTATCCCACGCCCTATATCGATCAAATAATTGATGATTGTGCCGGCAGTGAAATATTTTCCTTCATGGACGGTTTTTCCGGCTACAACCAAATCAATATTCTACCTGCTGATCAACCAAAAATGGCTTTCATTTGTCCTTGGGGGACGTTTGCTTACTGCAAATTACCTTTTGGGCTTAAGAACGCCGGAGCCACTTTCCAACGGGCAATGTCTTACGCGTTTCATGACATCAAACACATTGTGCAACCGTATCTCGATGATTTGCCTGCTCACTCTTTACGTCGAGCTGATCACCCTGTTCACTTACGAGCTATTTTCATGAGGTGTCGGCATTATCGAATTCGTTTGAACCCACACAAATGTGTCTTCTGCATAGAAGTGGGACGATTGCTAGGTTTTGTTGTTTCAAAAGCTGGTATCCGCGTCGATCCCTCGAAGGTAGAAGCTATCGTCAAATTGCCTCCTCCTTCAAGTTTGTGTCAACTCCAAAGTTTGCAGGGGAAAGCAAACTTTTTACGTCGATTCATTCCTAACTACGCCGAGGTTACAAAGGGTTTCACCCGGTTGTTGAAACAAAATGCTCAATTCTCTTGGGATGAGATAGCTCAGAAATTTTTTGATGCACTTAAGCACGCGTTGACCCATGCACCGTTGCTGCATCCTCCCAACTACAACCAGGATTATTTTTTGTATCTCGCCGCCTCCCACTCCACCATTGGAATGGTTTTAGTTCAGGAAGATGAATTCGGAACGGAACATGTGATATATTATCTTAGTCGGACCTTAAATCCAACCGAGTTAAAGTACTCACATGTGGAAAAGTTGGCCCTGGCAGCCGTTCAAGCTGTCCAGCGATTTCGTCACTACATTCTTCTCCGCAAAACTACAGTGATCTCGGATTGCAACCCTATGATCTATATTTTGACTAAACAATTGCTAGGGGGCAAGTACTCCAAATGGATTGTTATCCTGCAGGAGTTCGATTTGGAGTTCGAGAAGTCCAAGTCTAAGAAATCCTTAGTTTTTGCCGAGTTGATGTGTGATTTCCCGCATACTGATACAGAGACTGTGGCAGAGGAGCCCATTACGGACGAATCTTTGTTTCTTATCAGTACTTTAGATCCGTGGTATGGGGATATAATCGTCTATCTCCAGACCCAATCCTTTCAGCCCGAAATCTCAAAGTCGGAACGTCGAAAAATTCGATTCCAGTCCCAACAATACAAAATTATTGGAGATACTCTTTATCGTCGAGGGGCGGACTTGATTTTTCGACGTTGCTTAACTCATGAGGAAGCTGAGAGGGTTTTGAATGACTGTCACTCTGGGGCGTGTGGCGGTCATATGTCGGGGTATGCCACTACCCAAAAGATACTGCGCGCTGGTTATTTTTGGCCGTCCTTATTTAAAGACTGTATTATTGCGGCCCGAAAATGCCACAACTGTCAGGTGTTTGATCGAAAGATGCGCGCGCCACCTACTCCTCTCCACCCTATAATTGTCGTTGGTCCTTTCACCAAATTGGGTATCGACTTCATTACTTGTAACCCTCACTCGGCCAGGGGCCATGCGTATATCATCCTTGCGGTTGATTATTTTACTAAGTGGGCCGAGGCGATGCCTACATTCGAGGCAAGCAGCAAGACAGCAGCAATTTTCGTATTCAATCACATTATAGCTAGGTTTGGTGTCCCACAAGCGATAATCACTGACCATGGGTGCCATTTTCGAAACGTTATGATGACAGAACTTACAAGCCAGCTTGGTTTACGTCATGATAGTTCTACTCCTTATTATCCCCAAGCAAATGGTTTGGTTGAGTCTATCAACAAAGTTCTAGTCATCATGATCCGACGGATCATTGGTATCCATCAGTCGAATTGGCACAACATGTTATTTTCGGTGCTATGGGCATACCGAACCTCAGTAAAAACATCAACAGGGTTCACTCCTTTCCAACTAGTTTATGGTTTGGAAGCCGTGTTACCCATTGAATGCGAAATCCCGTCACTGCAAATGGCCATCGAATTACTCCCAGCTACTTCCGAAGAGGAGAAGCGTCTGTTATACTTAGCTAAATTAGATGAGACTCGACGTGAAGCTGCTTTAGCAATCGAGACTCACGCAAAGCGAATGAAAGCTCAGTATGACCGGAATGTGACCCCTCGAAGTTTCTCGGAAGGAGACCTAGTGTTGTTATATGATCAAGCTAATGATAAGCTAGGCGCTGGAAAATTTGTTCCTATGTGGCATGGGCCCTACATTGTTAAGCGAAAGCTAGCTAAAGGGGCCTATGAGCTGGTAGACTTTGATGGGGACTCTTTGGGTAAACCCAGAAATGGACTTTACCTAAAGAGGTATTATGCTTAAATGATGGGTTTGGAGATCTTAGTTAGTTTAGTTTTCTTTTCTAGCCAGTATGTGTGCTTAGTTTAGACTGTGTGCTTAGTTTAGACAGTGTGCTTTAATCTAGAAGAGTGTGTTTTCGTCGTTATTCTAGCTTATCTTGGTTTTACTCTTGATATTGCAGATGTCGACGCCTCTCCAAACGTACATTGGATTTGCTGATGGTGCTTGTCGTAGTACACGGAATATCTCTTCCGCAGCTTGGGTTATCTATTCGCCCTCTGACGAGTTAGTTTCTATGCATGGGGTGAGCCTCGGTCAAACAACAAACAACATTGCAGAATACAGTGCAGTGATTGAATTATTATCTGAGTCTATTTCATTTGGGATTCAGAGTTTGATAGTGAGGTTAGATTCTGAACTCGTTGTATTACAGCTTAATAGAGTCTATGCCATTAGAAATCCAGTGTTGCTGAGATTGTTTTTGAGGGTGCGTCTCTTGGAACGTGAATTTGATTACATTGAATATCAACATATTCCAAGGTCTTTAAACACATTAGCAGATGCAATAGCGTCTCGAATATTAAATAGACATTTGTAAACAATCATAAATGCAAATTTATAAGCATTTCATCATACATGTTAAACAAAATAAGCCGGTAATAATGATATATATATAGATAGAAGTGTGTCAAAAATATACATCGTCTTCGATCATAGGTTTAAAACACCTTATGATCGGCAAAATGATAAGTACAAAAAGTGAAAATGTCATATGTGACTACAAAAGGTGACCATCCAGTCACTGGTGATGATCTCTGTAAGACACCACTGCACGGGCTACCCTACATAAAAATCTCCTAAAGGACCCCGGGACTGCGACTACATAGCGCTGCAGTCTGATAGGAATATCATCTATGGTCGTCTCCGGTATGTCCACCGTCAGACGCTCTAGATCCTGCTCCAACTCAGCTAGCATCTCTGCGGCCGCATCCTGTGGGGCCAGTGACAGTACAGGTGGATGTCTCCTCTCAAAAGCCCGGAGATTGGCTGGACGCCGTGGGCCTACATCTGCATTTTGAACATTTTTACTGTCAGTTTGAGGCGATATATATAAAAAACAAAAAAAATAGATAATTTAAAAACTTGTGAAAAATGAAGTACCTCTGTCATCCCATTGTTCTCCCGGTGGAAGAACCATGTCCGGATCATTCCGAAAATCCATTTTGGCGTATGGAAAGTCCTGAATAGCAAAGACTTGGCCCTCTAGCTAGTGAAAGTAACCATCAGGAAATCGAACCACTGTCGTGCCCTCATCAGGATGCCGGGCCATCACTGTAACCCATCTCGTCAACTTAGGCTCCCGAGGAGCCCCAGCTGGAATAGTAAGCTGCTGAGGGATCAACATGGGAACTCTCTCCAGGGCAAAGCTCACAACCAAAGGCCCATACCCAAAGGTCTTTAGTTTCCCGGTCTTTACCCTAGTGAGTTGGGCCTTCATGTTGGCCAACACAGCTTCGCACCAGTTGAAAATGGTGCCTTGGTAGCAATCTATCGCGATCCGCATTTGGGACCCGGCGGCAATATGCAAGGCGGTTGCGCCGCAGAGTCTGGTAACTGTAAAAGCTATTACCATAAGTTCAGGCAGGGATATATACTTGATTTCTATCCTTTTCTCATGGTTCTGGTTGTTACACCACTCTAGCCAGAGGCTAGCAAGGGATTGGCCACCCGGCCTAGTCCCGGAGAGAGTCAATTGTTCGCCCCTGTTGGGCAAACCAGTGAGAAAATATATATTGGAGGGCTCAATCTCGAGCTGGTGCTCTCCGATGTAAAAGCATTGCTCCTGAACGTTCCACCTCTCGACCAGCCACTCCAAGAATGGCACCTGTGCCCTCATGCCAGCTATGGCCCAGTATTTGTATAGCCCGCATGCTCTCAAAGCATCAATGGAGGGTTGATGATTTATTGCGGCTAAATCAACATCCTCGTGCTCTCTCTCACACCAATCAAGCATGGTCTGCTCCCTACACATCAATAAACATCATTTAGAATTCACAGAATGCAAAAAATTTGGTTGGTTTTGGAGATTTGGGGGTTCCAAATTGCGTTTTGCGGGGTACGCACCCCGTCCCTTAGGAACAGAGCGCCCGGACACAGGTTCCCTTAAGGCCGGGTGCGTACACCCCATGATTTTCTCATTGAGAAAATATCGGGGTACGCAGGTCAGCAGTGCATGACCTGCGTACCCCGAAGTGCGCATATTGAAACCCCAAGACCCCCAAAAAATGAAATAAAAGCCTAAAATTGAATTTTAAATGGATGAAAAGCAAGAGAGGGGTGTTGTAGAATACCTGGTGAAACGACGTTCGATTCTGACGGTCGGATTCTCCACAATCTTCACGGGAAATTTCTTGCCAAAAGCCCTTTTCTCAACCTCAACAGTAAAATGGTAAAAATGACATGGTAAGAAGTCTTTTTATAGGTTTTTTGGATAAATGAGTGCTAAATTTGTTTATTTTTCACCGTAAAAGGATATTTTTCGATGTATTTTTACCCATCTTAAACAGGTATGAGTAATGTGTTGTTTTTGTGCAGGACAATGGGACTTTAGGGTAAATTATCATTTTTCACGTCAGAGTCATATTTTAAGCCCTTTTCTGACTCCTGAAACATGAAAAGATTGCCGAGCGCTTCTTTCACACTCGTTAAAATGGGATTGAAAGATGGTCTTCTTATAGCTCTTTTCCGACCGTAAAAACGCGAAAAGATTGCCGGGTTTTTGTCGTTTCGAACTCGATATTGGAAATAAAACGACGTGTTTTTGATCGTTTTTTACTTTTCAGGTCAACGACACTAAACATGAAAGTACTCCTTGGTCGCAAGATCAAGCGGTTCTCTCAGGTATGATTTTATACTTTTTCGGGCTTGAGAGACACAAACTTACGAAAAAGTTCACCTTGGAGTCTCCTTTAGTTTTTTCAGACTCTCTAAAATTGAAAAACACCGAGTTTCTCCTATACTGGACTCGTTAAAATTTCACAGTAAAGGGCCTGTTCGATTACAAACAGGGACGGACCACTCCTTCTTAGGGTCTGAATCTAAACTAAGTTGGACTCATCCGAAGGATGAGCTTATAATCAAGCATATGTTATCCTCCTCAAGCTTGTAAAAAATAAAGAGGTACTTTCCAGAAATGGTGGGGGAAAAGAGAGAAGAATGAACCTATTTGTTATCCTTTATTACAGAAGAACCTTATCGCCACTCTTGAACACGACACTTTTCATTTACCTGGGTTGGGAAATCCTTTTCCTTACAAAGTTAATTAAACCTCTTTGAAAGTCTTCAACCGTTTTGGGTATTAACTTTGGGTCAATCGTCACCAAGCCATCTGTCGTGTCGTTATGTGTTCAAGAGGTCTCTGCAAATAAACCATTCATACGCAAAATACATGTCATCCATTTGACCATCCCTGAGTCAGTCCTTACAGCAATATTTGTTCAACTTGAACAATGATTTCATGTTGTGGGCCTGCCTGCAACGGGTCGCTTTCTATTGACATCAGCACATTATCTAGAAAGATGACTTAGAAATCGTCAGTACCTTGAAGTCTGCATGCATCAATGGCAGGTTTCTCGCCTTTGACGACAGTTTACATCATTGACTTTCGATCAAGGGATTCCGTGACGTGTTCGACATCAACTCATTCATTCACATTTCATGGATTGTACTGGGTACTTTGAGAACCATTGACATCACTGGTGGTCTCTCTCACACTTGTTAACGGTTTACATCATCAACCGGTAATCAAGTGGTTTCTACCATGCTCGACATCAACTCATTTATTTGCATGGATAGGATCGTACCAATTCGAGAAGTAGAGATGAAGACCCTGGATCTAGTTTCCACCATCTAGGCTGCGAGGAGTTTTGTATTCATTATGTAGTAGACTTATTATAAACAGATGGTTGCATCCATACTGTGTCTACAGAAGTCTATGATTGTGATGTACTGCAAAATCATTCTTGTATCAGAGCAGTAGTTAGATTGTTAGTTAAAGTTTTCAATCTGAGTATGGGAATGCCTACCTCAGCGATGATATCATTTTATATATGTCTTTTGTGTTGAATAATTGCAGGTTCTGACCAGGCTCTACGCAAGATACTCCTTGAAATGATAAAGTACTTCACCCTTCCTAGATCATATGAAACCCTAATCTACTACAGGCTTCGCACTTTAGGGGGCAATCTGTTACACTAAAAAATGTCACCATGACTATCTTGCAGTTAGTATGGCTCAATCCACTATCATACTATCCTCCTGGGCAAGTCTCATGCCTCTGCTCTACATGTCAAACTCCAAAAAGAAGAGAAAAGTCATTTAAAGTCAATTATCTCTGGTACGCAGTTTCTCTTAGCCTTACCTGCGGGTACGCAGCCCAAGTTCACAATGCCTGCGTCCAAGTACGCTCTGTATGTAAAGGGTTCGGTGCGTACTCCTGTAAAGGTCAAAAGGTGCAAGTTTCATCTTAAAAAAGTTACTTGTGGTCATTTCTAGAGCATTCTAGAAGCTTGTTTGACGTGTATGAAGCGCCTCCAGATGGTTCATGTACCCAAAGAAAGAGGGACTTATCCCATGAAGAGGGGAGCCTATCCCATTGAAAGAGGGGCTTATCCCATCCATGGTGGAGCTAATTAACTTCCTCTAGAACACTATAAATACAGGCATTGGGCCAAAGGGAGGGAGGTTGAAAGCTGAACATTCCTAAGGGTAGATGCTGCTGGAATTAGGACTTCCTTGTGAGAGCTTGTGAGGAGAGATTACCATCTTTACTTGTTTCCATTGGGAGGTGGGTGAGCTGATCAGAGTAAAGGAGGACTCTTGTGGACCCTGGAAGGAGCTTGCACAACACCAAGGCTCAGGTTGTAATGGTTCCTTTTGTTACCTTTAATACAAATTAGTCCATTCTTCTCAATAACTTGTTATTTATGAGTTGTTTCATATACTCCTTGGTCTATATGTTGAATATGCTTTGTTTTATGTTATAATCAGGTGCTATTTAATGGTTTGACTGTTGGTGAATGCAGGTTTCGAAGAGAAGGAGGAGCTCATCCGGATCAACGAAGCTGGACTACTACAACAGCGTTTGGTTAAAGGTAAGAACTAAACACTTGATTTCTCATATTGTGATGCATATTTAGAGAAGGATTGTTCTCTTTTGTCTTGTTTGTCATTAGAAAGTCTTAGACTTCTAGGAAGGTCAGTTGTGTCCGCACTATTGACTGATTCCGCATGACACATCCTTTACATACATTTTAAGTAATGAAACATGAAAAACATCATGGATTTTCACTATCGAAGGAAGTGCAATTTTGTAGGCCGCTAATCTGATCCTCTCAAGGATCTTGAAAGGCCCACAATACCGAGGTACCAACTTGGCACATGACCCAATCCTCAAGGAGCTCTTCTTGGGCTTGATGCACAAGTCCACATGCTCCCTAACCTCAAAATCCTTAAATTCCCTATGTTTGTTTGCATAATTGTTATTCCTATCATGTGATACCTTTAGATTCTGTTTGATAACCTACATTTCCTATTCCATTTCATCCAATGTGTTTGGTCCAATTAGTACCATGTTCACTAGATCACACGAGCTGATAGCAACATTATAACTCCACCCATAAAGTTCCTCAAACGGACTCATCCTTAGTGGCTCCTAATAACCATTATTGTAAGAAAAATAAACTATAACAAGACACTCCTCCCACTTTTGTTGTTGATGCATGACATACATCCTCAACATATCCTCTAGTATCTTGTTAACCCTCTCTATATTTCGAGATTTATACAGATGATAAGTTGTATTCAAGGCCAACTTT
Organism: Pinus tabuliformis; assembly: GCA_031772625.1. Lineage (NCBI taxonomy): Eukaryota > Viridiplantae > Streptophyta > Pinopsida > Pinales > Pinaceae > Pinus > Pinus tabuliformis. Next base: position 480,632,159 of record CM062820.1, read on the forward strand.
GTACTCTGATATCAAAATAGGTTGTAACAAACCAACTGAGTGTTTACACTTAGCTTTCACCTACTAACAACCAAGCATCTAGAAACAAACTCTACCACTTCCTTCTTTAGATTCGGCCAATAATAGAAATTATTCACAGTTGTCAACATCTTCTCATATCTTGGATGACACGAATATGGATTAACATGAAAATCCTTGAACACAAGATTCTTGAGCCCACTGTAATCCAGCACAAATCATGTCCCTAAATCTCACCAAGCCATTTACTGTGAGATGATAGTCCACATCCTATTCACCTGTACCCTACTTCAACTTGTGCCTATCACCCTATTGTCTTTCCTGTAAGATCTGATCCTATAAATGTGTCCCATACGAACTCATAGTTGCAACATGGTTCACCTGCACTCTCCTACTAGGAGCATATACAACCCAATTCTCCTTTCCTTTAATGTATATGATCTCAATGTCACATTCATTGAGCGTGGCCAACCATCTAGCTTGCCTGGAATTTAGATTTGGTTGGTCAAAGAAGTACCTCAGACCACTGTGATCACTCATCAACAAAAACCTTTTTCCAAGAAGATAGTGCCTCCACATATTCAATGCATGAATGTTGACAGCCAACTTAAGGTCATGAGTCACATCGTTTTGCTCATGCTCATTAAGTTTCCATGACTCATACCACACCACCCATCCCTCCTCCATTAGGACTCCAACAGGTCATCTCTTGCCAAGAATTTGTACATACCATAAACTATTTATCCAAAACTGCAATATTTAGAATTAGAGTGTTGGTAATAAATTGCTTCAACTTCTCAAAACTAGATGCACACTCTTCAGTCCATTCAAATTTATTTCCTTTCCTCTGCAATGATGTAATAGGATATGCAATCCATAAGAAGTTAATGATGAACCACCTGTAGTATCCTACTATCCCCATTATTGATCTATCATCATCCAAATTCATAGGATCTTGCCACTCCATGGTAAATCTTATATCTTTCAGATCCACTACTATGCCTTCCTTGAAGACAACATGTCCCAAGTAATGTACCTTTGTCTAAAAGAAGCTACATTTACTAATCTTGGCATACAACTGATGCTATCTTAGCAACATCAACATTGTTGCTAAGTGTTTGACATGTTCTTCCTCATTATTAGAATATATTAAAATATCATCAATGAATACAATAACAAAATTATCCAGATAAGGATGTGACACATTATTGATCAAAGAAAGAAAAGTAGCTAGAGCATTAGTAAAACCGAAAGGAACCACAACAAACTCATAACGCCCACACTTGATCTAAAAAGCAGTCTTCTAGATGTCCTATTCTTTAATGCGTACTTGATGGCATCCTAATCTCAAATCAATCTTCGATAACATTATTTATCCCTTCAACTAGTTAAAAAAGTCATCGATCCTCGACAATGAATACCTATTCTTGATGGTTATCTTCTTTCGCTACTTGCAATCAATTCATAATCTAAGAGTACCATCCTTCTTCTTCATGAACAACATGGTGCACCCCAAGGTGATACACTTGGCCTAATGTACCCCTTTTCGAGCATTTCCTTCAACTGCAACTTCAATTCCACTAACTCTAGAGTACTCAACCTATAAAGTTCCTTCGATGATGGTGTTGCCCCTGGTACCAATTGAATAGAAAAGTCCACTTCTCTGTGAGGAGGAAACTCTAAAATCTCTTCTGGAAACACATCCTAAAATTGTTTTAATACAGGGTAACTCTGGAAGATTTCTACATCATCAACATCCTTACTTGTGTTGCTCGAAACATGAAATTCCAATAGTACACACCCCTTTCTACAATTGTTCTTGGCCTGAATATCTGTAATCATCCTCATTGATGTAGGATTCTCCTTTCCCTATAAAATTTTGTTTTCCCCATTATCATCTAGACAATCAATATCCTTGTCATAACAATCTACTTTGATTTTGTGGAGGTAGAAGCAATCTATGCTAAAAAACATACTATACAATCCCAATGGAAGAAAATTCAGATGTGTTGATGTAGGCATACCATTCAAATCAAGTGAAAAATCTCTTACCCAATGATGAAATATCTTATTAGTACCTGTAGCTAATTGCACCAATCAAGGTTTTGCATGCACTTGTTTTTTGAAACCACACTTATCTAGTTAGGATTAACATAACTATAATTAGATCCAAGGTCAATCAAAATAGAAACAACTGAACGATAAAGCTTACCTTCCATCTCAATAATGGATGCCGGGTGATCTATCTACCTTTTGTCCACAATTTCATAAATCCAAGGAATGTTATGTCCCAAATCCCTAACTGTATGCGCTTGGTACAGTGGAAAATCCTTGTTATGATGATATTTACCACATATCCAACACTACAATGGTCCCCTACCATCACCTCTAGTATGTTTCTCTCTAGGATGTGACCCATGTTCAGTTTCAACTGCATTGAACTTCTTTTAAGGAGCAACATTTTCTTTCTCACCTACATCCTGAGGTGTTCCCCTGCTTTGGTGGCCACTTCCCTTGAACTTTCTCATTTCCTTTCAAATTATTCTTAGGATCATCTTTACACTTTGACTATTCATAACAATGCTTCGATTTCCTATTGGCTTCCTCCAGGGACCAAGAGTAATAAAAATTAATTTGGTCTCTATATGTTGCCAACAACCCACTAATGAACCTTTGAATCTTTGCTTTCTCATCCTTTAGGTAAGGAACATACCTCGAAAACTTGAGGAACCTTCTAGTATACTCATCATGTATCACGGAACCCATATACAACTCATAAACTCCTTAGCTTTTTCATCATAATATCTCTCAGATAGGTACTTCTTCTTAAAGAGTCTCTCGAACTCATCCCAAATCAACTCTTCTTCTCAAATTCCCTTGAGATTATTCACATATTCCCACCGAATATTTTATTTCCCTTTGAGATTAAAGATATTTATTTTGGCTTTCATGTTCTCTGAATAGTTATGCAATTTGAATAATTTCTTCATCCTAGGAAACCATTCCTCTGCATCTTCTGACTTCTTCATCTCTCCATCAAATGTGGAAGGCTTGTCTTCCTTGAAATCCTCATGACAATACTCACTCCTCCTATAAGGATGATGGAAGTGACGATTGTGATAATGTCTCCTGGATGAGGAACTAGAATGATACCAATACATACCAGTCCTCCTGTCATGTGTATCCAAATATTTTCCACCTCTGACTATGTCTCCCTTATCCAACCTGTATCATGATCGATACTTGTTACCATAAGACCCATTAGTCTTCTCTTCCTATTCTTGACTAATCCTCAATTGTCCCTGTCTCTGCATGTCTGAAAAAATTTGAAGGATGAATGCGTTGACCTATTCCTATTTTTCCTGAGCCCTTGCATATTTCCCAAGCCTCAACCAACATGTCATTTTAGGCCTTGCAACTTCTAATCTCTACCTTCAAATTCTTCAATTTGTCTATTATATCAAGAGAATACCCATTTCCTTACTGCCCAACTAATCTGTAGGGAGAGCCATTTGAACTATAATCTACCATTTTTCTCATCATCTTTGATTATCTTCTTCCTATAAACATTCCATGCCAGATGAAAAGATTAGATACCATAATCAAAATCCTATCTCAATTACGTTTAGGGGAGGCTTATCTCATTTGAAAAATCCATCCAAATTAGCACAATACATGTATAATCATAATCAAATCAATATTCTGACATCATGCATGACAATACCAACTGTATACCATGTCTTGATGTATGACAACCATTACCATGACAATACATGCCTAACAACATGCATCTATCCCATCTGGTCCAAGTGTTTGAACCATTTTCTGATACCACTTTATAAAACCACCTCTCATATCTACCCACTTTCATTGGTCTACCGAGGCTAAACATGAGATGAGGGCTACTATCACAAGACTCAACCTCCTAGATAACCTTAAATAAATGGAGCCAGCTAAACAAGACCTTACTAACTTCTATGAGGTGCTATAGGACCCCCAGGAGCTAGCTAACCACTCAAGGTTCCCTACCCCTAACTTAAATTTCTTTTTCATTGACCTAGATCCTCAGTTTCTCCCATGACAAGGCCTCCATGTGACTGGAACCCTCTAGTCACTTGCACACACCTGCTTCCAAGAGACTGCAGTCTCTTTTAGGTAGTTCTGTGCTGGCAGCCGTGAGATCTAAGACACTTTTTCAAGGTTAGGATCGATACATCTTCCCAGAACTTGATGAAACACTTTGAAAAGATAAATATCATAATGATAAAGGTTTTAAATCAAAAATTAATTAGGGACTTTCCCTAGTTCATCCTAACTATGACAGTCATTCCATCAAACAAATGATGAACATGTAACCTACAGGTCATGAATGCATATTTCAGCATAGAGATCTGAAATTTATCTTAGGTTTACTAAGAAGGACTAATGCTCTCTCGCAATAGCTTCAATAAAATCTATTAGGTCATGCACTCAATAACCATTCCTTTATCAATCAAACATGATAAGTGCCATAACTTGGACATTCATAAAACCATGCTTTTAAGCAACATATAACGAGATAAATAGAAATGATAGAACAACCATTAAATCCACATAATAACAAGTACATTTACTCATAAAATACAATAAGGAACTTAGATCTTATTGACATATGAGAAAGACAACCATGTTAGGGAATTCCACGTACCACCTGACCATATAGTGGGCTGAACCAAATATTTCTTTCAGTCAATCACCCCCATGCAATATTCCAAGCATGAATTTGGGATATCATGGGATAAACCAACCCATAAAAACCAAGCGAATCAAAAGGTTAAACTACCTCCACCCTAACAATACCATGATCATGTTGTCACTGCGACAAACACCTTCAAAAATTTTTAATACACTCAAAATTTGGAGCCTACTGTGGATCTTGCGATCGATTGTTCTATAGTCACTTCTAGCTCAAGTGATGCATTTTGAGCCCCCTTCTTGGACCGGAACTGTCAAAGTCACTTTGTCACGCATGCTCAGTCTGTAACAATTGCATGAGCACATTATTTTAGAGAATCTTGGACAAGAATAACACGTTCCATCAAGACTGTGCCTGTGCAATGTCCAATCCATGTCGATAGTGAATGCACACTGACAATGATAGTTTCTCACATTCTAGTTGTGTTTATACTTCCATTTTGGTGAGTTTTTCAAATTGTCTCTCCTACACACCTTTTTTTCTACGAGCAGTGTTCTCATGTTTTCGGTTGTCTCTTTCACTTCCTTTCACTTTAATTAGTGGATCTTTCATGTTATCTTTTCTCTAACATGTGTTACTTTTAGTTTTGACTCACATATCGCAAGATTCGATCACAGTTTAGAAATTATCATATTTTTGCATGTTAGCTGTCCCACATGGTATGTATGCTTGTTTTCATGGTTTCCAGGGCTTATATTTATGTGAACGAGTTTTTTTAACCATGTAAACATCAGTCGCAGTCATTCCCAAAGTTTCAAGCATTTTCGCACAAGTGTCATCACGGTCGTCACAAAGTGTACCTTTAGTGGCGCACTTGTCGTAAAGTTGTCACAAAGTTGTCACATTGAGGGGAAATATGGTTTTAACGTGTTCGAGATGATATATGTTGTTTTGTCGTCAAAGTGTCTCAAGTGTGTGATCACAGTCAAGTCATATCACTGATTCACAATAGTCTCTTCGGTGCCACACACAGCCAAATTTCAAAACCAATCTTGGCAACCAAGCCTCATCCAACCCTCCTGAATTGCACATTATGCAATATTATTCCTCAAGAAATGACCTTGCCTCTTGGCACTACGTAATGCGTAGTATTTTCCTCCCAGAACTGCACATTTCACAACCTTAGTGCTCAAGCCCAAAATTTCACATTTTGTAACTTTAGTGATGAAGTCCAGAATTGCACACTTGGCAGCCTCAGTGCTCAACCACAGAACTGTGAATTTTTCAACCTTAGTGCTCAAGCCCAAAATTGCGCATTTTGCAACATAAATGCTCAAGCATAGAACTGTGTAATCATGCCTTACAACCAAGCCTGAACTATGCATTCCATAGTCTCTAGTCTCAAGTGCATCCTTGAGCTCCTGAACTATGCAACTGCACAATGGCCTAGTCTCCCTTGTCTCCGAGAATTGTGCAATATGCTATCCTAATGCTCATTCCCTCATCTTGTCACATTGATCTCCAAAATTATGCAGTTTTCTCTCTCAGCCCAGACTGAACTACACACTACGCAGTCTCAAGCCTCAAGGCTCCCTTTACTGCTTGAACTACGTAACTGCATAGTCGATGACCCCCTTTCCCATATTCCCATCCATTTTTGGCTCAGTCAATGGATCAATATGCACAATCTTAGACTAGGGTTTTTTCGGGTTATGTCGTCTCATCAAGACTGAATTGCATAAAAAAGTACCTCATCAATCCATGGCAAGATGATGAAGAAGGAAATGGATAAGGAGGACATGCTAGAAGACACATATGGAGCTGAAGAGATAAGATGATCACCAAGCGAGAAGACAAAGGAACATTGGACTATAATAGAAGATGAAGACCAAGATCACATAGAAGACTCCTCATCTTCAAGCCATAAGGAGGAGGAAGAAGTAGAACATGTACCATCTTCTAAATAAGAAACAAAGAGAGAAGAAACAAGAAGGACAACTTGGCACTGTCACATCATCATACAACCCATGTCATTAGTGTCATGTCATTTCCTATCACAAGTCATCATATGCCACATCATTAATGTGGATTGTGTAATTACCTATTCAAAATGTATTGTAAAATGGAAGTCCAAAGGACGCATTCAGAATATGAAGAGTCATGTAAGGTAAAAATGTCATAGGAAGTCAAATAGTAATGAGTGTATTCAAAGAATCACAAGGAAGGTGAACCATCACCTCTTGGTTTTATATACACCCTCATTGTATCAACAAAGGAATTTTTACCTTGGATCCTTTTGTAAGGAATTAGAGAGACAAATTGGTTCTTTTGAGGAGCTAGGAGTGGCTCCAACACTCCACTATTGGAGCTAGCGATGTTCATTTTATACATGTCAATTGGAACTTTTACTTAATAAAAAAAATCCTTCAAGGTCAACACGTTCTTGATGCATGGATTATGAATATTTGTAAGAATATTCTGAGGATGTTTGTATTTCATGTTTTCTTTCATCTGTGCTAAAGTAGTTGAACTATTTTGGTTATTTTATTGCTTATGTTTTTGAGAATGTGTTGTAATGGTTGTTATGTCTGCCCCATCCTTGTGGACTATTCCACGCTATACTAGGCAAATATTTCTCATTGAATGGTTGTAATGACTGTCACATGTTTTGTGGACTATTCCAATAGATGTTAGACAAATCCTTCTTGATTGTGTGTGTCTCTTCTACGATGGTACTATTAACTCTCTCTTAGAGGCTCACTTTGCTCTTTCCCTCCACAGTAGAAGAAATTTGACACATGTACAACCACACACTCACCAGGCACACCTTCTTTCTTTTCGAAGGCACCATGCATTCCTCTCTTGCTAATAGTTAGAGCTAAGGAAAATGTATAAGAATACATGGCAACCGAGCTGATATTCCAGATGGGGATCCTACACCAAATGATGTGAGGTCTAATTGGGACTTCACATCAGGGAGACCCCTTGGTTGACATATTTCCAGCACCGTCAACAATTGGTGCTATAAGGAGGGCCAAATGACAAGTTGTTCCCATTGAGTCTATTTTAAACCTCTTATCTCAAATGGCTCATCCTCAAATCATACTCCCAGGGTTTTTCTCTAATTTATCCATTTATCAATTTTCAATCACTGATGAGCCTCTCTATCACTTTTCTCAGTTAAAGTTTGATGGTGAGGATGGAACATTGATAAGCACACACATTTATGATTTTGTTAAATTTTGTGAATCTTACAAAATCGATGATGAAGAGTTTCCTTGTGTTTTTTTCTTCCTCACCCTTGAAGGTCATGATAATCAATGCTTCCATACTTTACCACTTGCCTCCATCCATTCTTTCCATCATTTCCTCAAGGAGATTTATAAAGCCTTTGATAGGTATGATTACCAAGCTTTTTATAAAAGAATCAATCAGTTAAGAATGAAGCTTGATGAATCATTTGAGTATTTCTCTAATCGATTCCTTCACCTTTTTTATGAATTTCCTAAAGAATATGTGGATTGGGATTTATTTAAACAAAAGTTTCTATGTTTGGTTCATGTCTCTTTGCACGGTTAACCTGAACCCCTAATGTTTCTACTTCCCCAACTCTTGTGAATCATGATACACCTCTAATTTAAAAGGATGAATGTACTGATCCTTTTGTTCTTTCCCCCCTCCTTTTCTAGTTCTAATGAGGGTGTATCTATACAGTCATAATAAAGTTGGTAAATCTGCAAATCAAATTCCTAATCCATCTTCCCATGACTCAAATTCAATGGAGGAAATCCAAGAATGGCTCATGAAGCCAATGGTGAAGACTAACTACTCAATTTCGCAAGATGATGTGGCTATTTATAAATATAGTCTCAAATATGATCTATATTTATGCTTTCCTCTATCATCTACATGCCATAACTCTTTGTACCATGATCTGCTCGATCAATCTGCTCCACTAGCTCGTTTTTAACACTCTCTTGATTCTCGAGTTGTTGGTTTAAATTGCGATCAGATACAAGGTAGTCACATTACATAGGTAGAGGAACATGCAGGTGCAGAATTTTTCAATCTCTCTTCTCCTTTTCAAAATCCTCCATGTGAATATGATGCACTTCCATTCTTGGATGATTTTCAATATCCTAATGTCTGTAGTGAATAAAATGAAATTAATTATTTCAATCAATTTGTAGCCTTGGGCAAGAATCATTCCAATGATGATGACTTTGTTCATGTATGTGATCCACAATACCTAGGTACATCAACTGATATTTTCATTTCTCATGAAGATTTCACTTTAGATCCAGAATTTGATTCTGTCAAAGAAGATGTTCTTATGAAAAATTCCTCTTCATCTCACCATCCCTTGTGCTCTATCATTTGTGGTGTATCTAATTGTGACGGAGATACTCCATTCTCTTCAAGTCATTCATTTAATGAGTTAACTTATCAAGTGGCCCAAGGTTGTGAGATTATCCATGATGTGAATGAAAACAATCAAATCAATGAATACCCTTCCCATCCTTCATCATATCATCTCTTGCATGAAGACAACTATTCAAATCAAGTTGCTCATGAAATTTCCATGATTTATTCATCTTTGAATTTGTGATCAGAAGAATCTTTTGACTTGAGAAAAATGGTTATTGAAGTTGAAAAATATGTAGAATAAGTGATAAAGATGGCTGCCCTCCGGTGATCAGTGGCGTTATTGAAACTGGTGATAGAAGCTATCCTCAAACCATGCACGATCTAGTTCAATTTTCAAAATGCAATTTTACAATTCTGGAAAGTTCCGGGACCTACCAGAGAATTGAGGCACTTCAACTTCCTGATGGTTATGTCAGGATATCGAGACTCTGACAATCCCCCTGAACTAAGCTAGATTTGGTTTCTCTCACACAATCCTTCTCTTTGCATGGTTTCACTTGATGTAAATCTCTTTCTGAAATATGTTTGGTAATTCAGATGTAATGTTTCAAACTTTCGAGATTCGGTTTCTGATCGAATTCAAGAATATTCTTCATTTGATTCAGCTTCATGCAAATCTCTTGCATCAAACTCAAGATTGAAATGTGTATCTCTGATAGAGTCATGGAATTGCAAATAGCATCATTTAAAATACTATATTTTGCTAAAGGAATCATGCCTGTTAGATTCATTTGTTAGTAATGAGATCTTGGTTTTCCTTGTGAATATTGTATTGCAAATATTTTTCTTCATCACACCTAAAATCCACTTGAGTGATAATGAATGCATGAATTATCACGGGAATCAAATCCTTCTCTGCTCATTATCTCCTAATTGGTCTCATATGTGTTGTTGTGCTAGAATCCATTTTAAATTCTTTCAATGATTAAAATTCTTGTACAGTTCATCACCAGTTATAGGAAAATGGTTTGTCACATTCGACCTACGAGGAAGTTGGGTAGATTTTTCACAACATTCCCAATGTTATTCAAATTGATTTATCTTGGTTGATTATAAACTGGGAATCATATGATTTAATTAGCCCATCTGATCATTATTCTATCTTTGATGACTATTATTCATTTTATCACTTTCCCTCTAGTATATCCAACGATAGTTGGTTTACATCCTTTGATATTCATCACTCAACTTGTCACTATTCATATTTTTGTCGCATATTTGAGGCACTTCAGCCTTTGCTGATGGTTGTGTTAGGTCCTCACTGTCTCAACATGACTATTGAATATGATCAGATCTATTTTCCCTTACAATATTCTCATCGTAATCCCATGCCTATAATTGAAAATTCATCTTCTCGAACATTTTGGGGTTTTCAAGAGGATTGTCATGAATTATACGATCCAATCAATGAATGGTTGGAACATTCTTACTTGGCAATCTCTGTCACAAATAACAAATTTTGATATTTCCTCACACTTGCTAAGGAGTTTGGTTCAGATGGAAACACATTCGTGGGAAGCTTCATAAGTTTGTTAAATGATGGTTCTCATAAAAAATGTAAGAATACAAACTGGTTAAAGTGATGGTTATGGACTATCTTTCTATTGACAGACAAGACCTTCAATTTTTGGTGAAAGCTATTCAATTTATTATCTTTCCTCTCACATGTTGTTTTATATTTGTTTTAGTCGATCGAATCTTTGTGATTGCAGGCCAAGAACAATTATGGTGGCTACATTGGAAATTCCATTTTACGTGACCCTGACCTTCTAGTTGGTTAGGTTAGGAGTAGGTGTAGTTACATTTTTTTTTACGTACACATCCATCCTGCATTTGTTTCTTGTAGTTTTTCTTGTGTTTTCTAGTTTTGGTTTCACATCATGTTTCAGTACTTTACCCATTTCTTGTCTTGTTTTTTGTTTTTATTTCCTTTTTGTGCGTTGTTTTTCCTTTTTTCTTGTGAGGCCGTGCACGAAGATGCTCTATTGGATCAAAGGGAATGTGCAAAAATAGAAAAAGACTTTGTAACTCTGCAACATTCGCTAAATCTATCTCCTTCTTCCTTATCTTGGTTACATCTTTTAGTTGATGATGTTTGGACAGAAAATACGATCCTTTAATTAAGAAATCCTTGTGTCAAACCATGACCTCCATATCTATTCTGGAATCCTCATGCCTACACTCAGGTTTTTGTGTTTCCCTGTTTTTAGGCTGATCCAATCAAGTAGAGAAGGACAAGGGGAAAATCTAAACAAGAAAACCAATATCAGAGGTCTTATATATGCTTCTCTAAAGGGACAACCTCTCCTTCTCTAAATAATTCAATATCCCTCTTCCACCCATGAAATAAATAAATGTCGATTAACAATCCTATATAAATAAATAAATAAAGGAGAAAGAACAAAAGAGCTTCTTGTGTAGAGAGGTGAAGTAAGCAACTCTTCCAGGGTACCCTCCCAACTCACTGGAAGTGGAGCAATGTTATGTTCCTGAAGTGACTCCATTGGGTTACTATCCAAGCCTACTGATAGCATAGAAACACTAGAGATGAAAAAAAGATACTCTAAAAATATAAATCTCGCGAGCTTCATTACCCTATCCCAATTTGAAACATTGTGTGATTGTCGGTCTTATTTTTTTTTAACTGAGTAAAGGAATGAAGGGGAATATGTTTATGGATTGGGTAAGTGGGGAAGCCATGGAAATATGGACAATTAATATATACTTCCTAAAGAATTAAACCCTACATGAAAGAATTGACCAAGTCAGAGAAGTTGGAGTTCTACCAGTGTGTCATCAAGTGTTGTTGCTGCGATAACTACCCTCCAAAATTTTGCGTCACTCAAATTTTGGAGCCTACTGTGGATCTTGTGATTGGTCATTCTGTAGTGACTTCTTGGCCAACTAATACTTTTTGAGCTCCCTTCTTGGAATCAAAGACTCGAAGTCACTTTCTCACACATGCTCAGTACATAACAAGTGCTTGAGTACATTCTTTTACACAAGCTTAGACAAGCATAACATGTTCCATCAATACTATTCTTGCACAATATCCAATCCTTGTTGACACTCAGTGCACACTAACAAGGATAATTCCTCACATTCTAGCTGTGATTGTACTTCCGTTTCTGTGAGTTTTTCAAACTATCATTCATGCACACCTTTGTTTCCACGAGAATCGTTCTCATGTTTTCGGTTTTCACTTTCACTTTATTTCACTTTAATTAGTGGCTTTTCCATGTTATCTTTTCTCTAGCATGTGTTATTTTAATATTGAATCACATATCGCAAGAGTCATTCTCACTTTAGAAATTGTCATTTTTTCACATGTTAGTTGTCCCACAATGTATGTATGCTTGTTTTGGTGGTTTAAAGGGCTTATCTTTGTGTGAATGAGTTGGTCTAACCATGTAAACATCACTCACACTCATTCCCAAATTTTTAAGCACTATCGCACAAGTGTCATCATGATCATCGCAAAGTGTACCTTTAGTGTCACAGTTGTTGTAAAGTTCTTGCAATTTTGTCACATTGAGGGAAATGTGTTTTTAACATGTTCTGAATGATCTATGATGTTGTGTCATCAAAGTTTCTCAAGTGTGTGATCAAATTCAAGTCATATCACCGATTCACAACAGTCTATTTAGTCCCACACTTAGCAAAATTTCAAAAAACATCTTGGCAACCTAGCCTCATCCAGATTACACAGTCTCAGTCCTCAAGCAGTGAACTTGTCTCTTAGCACTACGCAATGTGTAGTCTCTACCTCCTAGAATTAGACATTTCACAACCTCAATGCTTAGTCCCAGAAATACGCATTTTAAAACTATAGTGCTTAAGCCCATAACTGTGCACTTCACAACCTTAGTTCTCAAGCCTAGAACAATGCATGTCGCAACCTCAGTGCTCAAGCCCAGAACTATGCATTTCAAAACCTCAATGCTCAAGCCCAGATCTGCGCAGTCATGCATTCCAACTAGTCCTCAATTGCGCATTGCACAACATCTAGCCTCAAGCTTGTTCTTAAGCTCCTAAATTTCACAATGGCACAGTCTCCCTTGTCTCCTGAAACTGTGCAATGTGCTCTCCAAGTGCTCATCCCCTCATCTTGTCACACTAATTTCCAAAATTAAGAATTTTTCTTCCTCATCTCAGGCTAAACTACACATTGCTTAGTCTCAAGGCCCAAGCCTACCCTTGACTATTTGAACAACACAGTCATTGAGCCCCTTTCTCAACTTACCATCCAGTTACGGCTCAGTCAATGGATCAATATGCAAAATATTAAACTAGGGATTTTTAGTTTGATGTCTTCTCGTCATGAGAAATTTTTTAAACACGTACCTTATCATGCCACGAAAAGATGATGAAATGGGATATGGAGAAGGAGTACATGGTGGAAGATACATATGGAGCTGAAGAGATAAGGTAATCATCAGGTGAGAAGACGAAGGAACACTAGACTATAAAAAAAAATGAATATCAAGATCACATGGAAGTCTCCTCATCTTTAAGTCATAAGGAGGAGGAAGAATAAGAACATGTACCATCTTTTCAAGAAGACAGAAAAAGAGAAGAAATAAGGACAACTTGGCACGATCACATCATCATGAAATACATGTCATCAGTGTCATGTCATGTCCTATCAAAAGTCATCATATGCCACATCATTATTGTGGATTAAATAATTAACTATTTGGAATGTATTATAAAATTGAAGTCCAAAGGACACATTAAGAATATGAAGAGTCATGTAAGGTTGAAAAGTCATAGGAAGTCAAACAATCATGAGGGTTTTCACCTCTTAGTTATATATACACCCTCATTGTATGCCCAAAGGACTTTTCACCTTGGCTCCTCCCGCAAGGCATTAGAGACAATTAGTTCTTTTGAGGAGAAAGGGTTGGATCCAACGCTCCAATATTGGAGCTAGTGATGTTGATTGTATACATGTGTCTTGGAATTTTTACTTAATAATAGAAGCCTTCAAGGCCAACACGTTCTTCATGCATGGATTATGAATAGTTGTAGGACTATTCTACGGATGTTTGTATTTCATGTTTTCTTTCATCCGCTCTAAAGTAGTTTAACTATTTTGGTTATTTTAGTGCTTATGTTATAGAGAATGTGTTGTAATGGTTGTTATTTTTGTCCCATCCTTGTGGAATGTGTCGCAGGATACTAGACAAATCTTTCTCACTGAGTGGTTGTAATGATTGATCTAGGAGGATCTTGTCAGATCAGTTGCACAGGTTTAGTTTCGTCGTCAGCATTCACTGTCTAGTGTCATCAGCTTTGACAGTGATGTTTATGGTTCAGGTTGTCCGGTCATGTCAATGCTTTTCATGGTGTTCGAAAGATAGGGTTTTGTACTTGGTCTTCGACATGGGTTTGTTGTCCATTTTGTAGGGTTTGGTTTTCGACATGGGTTGTCATCATGTGATGTTTGTTGAATGTCACTTTGTGACAATTGGTTGTAAATGGGTTCTTTTATGTAAAGACTAAATCCTAAACCGTAACCTAGAACCTAATCCAAGCATTAAAAATGAATTAACCCTAAGATGAAACCCATTCAGATCATGTAATACACATGACCAAACCCATTGTATAAACATTACAATGCATTACAAAACCTATGCTAAACCTAAGTTTTACACCTAAAAACCCTCTCGGGCTATTACAAACCAAAGCATTGCAAAAAAATATAAAACACAATCTCAAACCACAGTGGTTAGCTGCATCGAAACCGCGGACTCATGTGAGCAGTTAGGAGGTTACAATTAAACCACAGGTCCCTAACAGCTAGTCATAACCACAGTAGGACCACAGTGTGTGAACACCGAGAAGTCACAACCATGTAGACTGCATAGAGAATCCACATAACAATTTTCATGTGAGCATTAGAGATAGACGCCATGATGTAGGAGGCGCCAGGTTAAACGTAGCGCCGAAACAGTCATCGGAACCGCAGACATATGAACAGGCTGGATTAACCGCCAACCGTCACCGTTTCGACAAATAGTCAGTGGAATCGTTGGAGCCCATACTACTGGGGTTATCTTCCCGCACACATGGAATGTCTCCCTCCTCCACCTGGTTAGCAAACAGCTAATGGTTTTCGGGTCATTATAAGGTTGTAGGTGGGTTTTTGTTCAGAAATTTGATATTTTAATACACCTAAGTTTCCAAATGTCATTAAGCGACATACAAACCTTTCAACAAACCCTAAACTAGCCCTAAAATTAGATCATTCACTCCTAAACTCAGCCTGAGGAGGTTAGAGTGAATTTGCAGGGCTATAAAGGCAGTTTTGGTTCATTGAAGAGGGGAGAGTGGTTTTTGAGTTTTATGTGCAAATTTTGGAGGATATAGACTATTTTTGTTTTCAGTGTCACAGGAGCATCGGGAGTTAGAATTGGGAACTGTGACAAGCATTGGAAAGCTATTTCAGAGAGATTTTTTGTGACAGTGACCAGAAGTGCCCGTGTGCACAATCATTCTGGTCAATGTGTTGTGTAATTGACCTCCTCAGATTCAATCCTAATAAAGTGGTTACCCATCTTGAAAGTGGACCCGGATACGTAGTCCATTAGGGACGAACTTTGTAATCAATATTGTTGTCTGGTATCGATGTGTTTTTGCTACTTTTCACTTCTGTTTTACATCTTGCTTATGTTTATCATCTGTCGTAAAGTCTTTCTTCTCAAGCAATTCTCATAGTTTGAGAACTTTAAGCTAGCATTCAGTTCACTGTTGGCATTAATAAATTCTACTTGAGTTTAACATATGATCATTTTAGATCGTATAATTTGGTATCAGAGTAGGTTGCATTTGTAGAATTCATCAATGAATGTTAACCAAGTCGAAGTCGCAACATGGAGAAGGAATCCCGGAGGATATTGATCTAGAGATTGGAAAGCAAAGAGTCGTTCATAAGTCGACCATGACAGGATCTGATGCAGGTGAAAATCCTGAAAATAAGATGAGCAAGGAAAAGTTTTAGCAAGAATTCTTGAGTATGCAACAGATGTTGGGATAACTTTACAAAGATAAGAAGGTGAGAGATGCAACTTCTTCTTCAAAGACATCGAAGAAGGACAAAGGTAAAGGCAAGGATGATAAACCACCTTCACCTCCATTATCTCCATCATCATCATCTTCTTCTTCTTCCAGTCCCAAATCTGAAACAGAAAGGAAACCTAAGAAAACATATCTTTTGAAACTTGATGTAAGATTTGAGTTACCTATTTATGATGGCGAAATGAATCCTGAAAATTTAGATAATTGGATTAAACAGTTAGAAGTGTATTGTCGTATTCATAACATTTCTGATGATAAAATGAAAATTCAGTTAGCTACACTTAGAATGGAGGGAACAGATTTAATCTGGTGGGAAAGTAAAACTCAAATAGATGTAAAGTGGAAAGGTAAAGTCATCTCTTCATGGTCTAAGTTTTTAAAATCTCTTAGGAAACAATTCTATCCTTTAGGATAGAAGCAGCAAGCTATTATTGATTGGCAGAATTTGAGGTAAGGTAAAGGGTAGAGTGTTCAGGAGTTTACTCAGGAGTTCAGAAAGAAAGCATTGGCGCTTGGTATTTCATTGGATACACATGAAAATTTATTAAAATACATTGACAATTTACATTCATAGTTGTAGCAAACATTATTGATGTTTAATCCTGATGATTTTGATGAAGTTCTTGTTCAAGCCATACATATTGAATCAGGTGGTAGACCATTCAAGTTTTCATCGCAATCATCCAAAGATTTGGAAATAAAGGATTCCAATGACAGTAAGGGGAAGAACAATTCTAAGAGAAAGAACCAACGATAGCTCAGGAGGAAAGACCTACTAGTTCTCATTGCCTGAGAATCAATCATGATGAATCTAGGTGTTGGAAACTTCATCCAGAACTTAAGCCCAAAAAGTTCCTTCAAGAGAAGGATGAAAATAAAGCAATCATAACAGTCCAGCAAGATCTAGGTTCCCATTCAAGTGATGAAAGAAGGATAACTGCCATAGTTTCAAAGGTTAAAACTTCTAACACTGGTTCAAGTTCGCATACTATTGCAGCTTCATCAAACATAAAACCTTCAAATGAGGATAAAAGAGTTGAATTATTTAATATAAGGATAACTTCTAAGCACAAAAACATAGATACAATGTTTGACAGTGGATCACAAGAAAATTTGATATCTGAATATTTAGTTAAGAACTTGGGTTTGGAGACATGGAATCATCCAAGACCTTACCCATTAGGATGGCTAAATAAATCAACTCAGATAAAAGTCACAAAGCAGTGTCGATTAAGATTTGCCATTACAGCTAATTACATTTATGAAGTGTAATTAGATGTGGTTCCAGTAGACATATGTGGAGTTGTCTTAGGAAGTCATTATATTTATGATCATGATGCAGTATTTTATAGAAGAGAGCATAAATATCACCTTAAGAAAGATGGGGTTGAATTTATTGTCAGGGCACATAAAAGTAAAAATCACTTGAATTTAGTTGTTGCTAATCAGATGAAGTGATTAATAATTTCAAATAAGAGATTTGTAATCATGTGTGTAAAGGAACAACATAAGACTCAACATGATGTTTGTTCAGGTTATGGGTCCCAGTTTAAAGATAGTTTGATCAAAGAGGTAGAAACTTTTCTATTTCTATTTAAAGAAACCAAACATATTACTCATAGGCAGGGAATAAAACATGAATTACAGTTGATGCATAAAGCTCCTCTTTCTAATGTCAAAATGAATCAATTCAGTCCAAGTTTGGAAGTTAATAGTTATAGGAATGCAGGTCAGTATTGGGGAAAGTCAGTGTCAAATTTCTCTTGTATTGTGTCACCATTTCATGTTTCAAATAGTTTTGAAGCCTCTTTTCAAGTGGAGAGGAAGCCCATTTGTTTTCATATCAAAGCCTTTTCTAAAGAAGTGTCAAAGTATCCAACACATCTAAGGGAAACTTATGCATCAGGGGAACGTGCTAATCAATGGAAACATCATTTAATGAATGAAGAAATAGTGATTCAAATAAACCATCCGACATTTCAATACTTTCAAAGTCAAACTAAGTTGCAATAGTTTTCATATTACAATTTTATGGGTTTATTGCAGCAAGTTCACATAGTAATCAAGAATTAGGAAAGTATATCAAGTCAAGTAGTTGGTTTGATGTCAAAAATGTCTTTGATTGTCTCTATCATTCTGCAATATAAATTGTTAATACATGTCAATAGTATTAAACAATTCCTGTAGAGATTGTTTTCAAATATGTGTATGAATCACTAATTCATGGTACTTCATGGAAAGAAGTCAATTTCCATGTTCCTAACAAGTTGTTTAACCATCTCCGCAAGATGTTCATATTGTAGATGGATGGAACAGTTCACAAATTCAAAAGGTGCCATAATCAACATCAGGAGGGTCAACACTTTCATGTGGTTGATCGAATGTATTGGTACATCATCAGGGCAAGGTGGAGAGTGAGGGAGCTATACTCTTATTTACTATCTATTTAAGTCAAACTTTTGTGGTCCAAAAGCTTTCAAGTGGAGAGGATTGATCCAGGAGGATCTTGTCAAATCTGTTACACAAGTTTAGTTTTATCATCGGCATTTAGTGTCCGGTGTCGTCAGCTTCAATAGTGATGTTTATGGTTCAGGTTGTCCGGTGATGTCAGTGGTTTTCATGGTCTTCGAAAGATAGGGTTTTGTCCCTGGTCGTCAACATGGGTTTGTCGTTCATTTTGCAGGGTTTGGTTGTTGACATGGGTTGTCGTCATGTGATGTTTGTTGAATGTTACTTTGTGAAAATTGGTTGTAAATGGGTTTTTTTTTATGTAAAGACTAAAACCTAAACCTTAACCTAGAACCTAATCCAAGCTTTAAAAATGAATTAACCCTACGCTAATACTCGTTCGAGTCATGTAATACACATTACCAAACCCATTGTATAAACATTACAATGCATTACAAAACCTATGCTACCCCTAAGTTTTACACCTAAAAACCCTCCTGGGCTATTACAAACCAAAGCATTGCAAAACAATATAAAACACTGTCTCAAACCACAACGGTTAGCCGCATCGGAACCATGGGCTCCAGTTAAGAGGCTACAATTAAATCGTGGGTACCTAACCATTGGTCATAACTGCAGCAGGACCGCAGTGTGTGAAGACCGAGAAGTCACCACCATGTAAACTGCGTAGAGAATCCACATAACATTTTTCATGTGAGTGGTGGAGATATCCTCCAGGGTGTCAGAACTGTTGGGTTAAACGTAGCACCGAAACAGTCATCGGAATCGACAACATATGAATGGCCGAATTAACCACCAACCATCGTTGTTTCAACAAACAGTCAGTGGAACCATTGGAGCCAAAACCGCTAGGGTTATCCACCTGTGCACATGCATTGCCTCCCTCCTCTGCCTGGTTAAGAAACGCCTAACAATTTTCAAGTTATTATAAGGTTGCAGGTGGGTTTTTGTTCAGAAATTTGATATTTTAATACACCTAAGGTGCCAAATGTCATTAAGTGACATAAAAACCTTTCAACAAACCCTAAACCAATCCTAAAATCAGATCATTCACTCCTAAACTCAGCCTGAGGAGGTTAGAGTGCATTTGTAGGGCTATAAAGACAGTTTTGATTCATTGAACAGGGGAGAGTGGTTTTTGAGTTTTATGTACAGATTCTGGAGGATATAGACTATTTTTGTTTTCAGTGTCACAGGAGCATCATGAGCCGAAATTGGGAACCGTGATAGGTGTTGGAAAGCTATTTCAGAGAGATTTCTTGTGACAGTGACTAGAAGTTCCTGTGTGCACGATCAGTCTAGTCAATGTGCTATGTAATCAACCTCCTCAGGTTCAATCTTAATAAAGCAATCACCCATCTTGAAATCGGACCCAAAGACAAAGTCCATCAGGGACGAACTCTGTAATCAATCTTGTTGTCTGGTTTCACTGTGTTTTTTCTACTTTTCACTTTTGTTTTTGTTATGAAACCAGCTCAAGAAAAAGATAGAAAAGATAGATCAACGCCTTAAAATTCAGCCTCTTCGAGGGGGCAACCTCCTTTACATTACATAAATGAACAATTCTTGGATGATACAAATGACAAAACCTCCTTTCTATATATAGGAGTCTAAGGAGTCACAATATAACCCAGCCGACCTAACAATAATAATATAAAGCCACAAAAATAACAATAGAGGGATTCTATGGGGCACAGTAATAACAATATGGGGATAATAGGGGTACAACTACAATAGTAATGGGGTAATCACTAGTATTATAGGGACCCAACATGCCCCTCTCCTTCAAAAAAGTGTTGTCCTCAACGCTTGAGTAGTTCTGGATACTTCTGTATAAAATTCTCATCCTCCCATGTGGAATCTTCAGCGGATAAGTTCTTCCACTTGATAAGATACTCTGAAATTGATCGATTTCGTAGCTGTCGAGTTCTTGTTTCTGTGACTGCTTCCGGTTCCAATATAATTTTTCCTTCCTCGTCAAGTTCTGGCAATATTGTTTGAACTGGGAGCTTGTCGCCTATAACCTTCTTTAAACATGAAACATGGAAAACTGGGTGCAATCGAGAAGCTGCAGGAAGCTCCAATTTGTATGCCATAGTACCAATCTTTTGCAACACCTTGTACGGACCATAATACTTTGGTGATAATTTATTATCCTTCTTAGCTTGCTTGAGGGACATTTGCTTATATGGTTGTAGCCGTAGGAATACCCAATCACCTACATCAAAACTTCTTTCACTGCGATGTTGATCTGCCTGTTGTTTCATTCTATTCTGTGCCAACACGAGGTTATCCTTTAAGAGTTGGAGGACTTGTTGTTGATGTTCGATGTGATGTTCCACTGCCTGAACCTTAGAATTTTCTCTTAAATATGATGTGATGGATGGTGGTTGATACCCATAAAGTGCCATAAATGGGGTCATTTTTGTTGCTGTATGGAAGGAAGTGTTATACCACCATTCAGCCAGAGGCAACCATTTGACCCATTGTGTCTGTTTATCAGATACAAAGCAACGAAGATATCCTTCCAAACATTTGTTTACTATCTCAGTTTGCCCATCAGATTGAGGATGATAAGATGAGCTATGAGCTAACTGAGTACCAAGACAAGAAAATAATTCTGTCCAAAAATTTCCAGTGAAAATGGGATCTCTGTCACTTACAATAATCTTTGGGTTTCCATGTAGCTTTTGAATTGTTTCCATAAATGCAGTAGAAACTGTACTGGCTTTAAATGGATGTGATAATGCACAAAAGTGTGCATACTTGGTAAGTCTGTCAACTACCACCATGATGACACTCTTTCCCTCAGACTTGGGTAAACCTGTGATAAAATCCATTGAAACCTCCTCCCAACGTTGGCTTGGAATGGATAAAGGTTGTAATAGACCCGGTGTCTTAATTGTTTCAACTTTATTTTGTTGGCAAACCAAACATTCCGCCACAAACTTTTGAATATCTGATTTAAGGCCATCCCAAAAAAATTCCTTCTTAACCCTGTGGTAAGTTTTTAAAATCCTGAGTGCCCTCCTAAGGGAGAAGTGTGCAATTCCATAAGAATCTTTTGTTTTAGCTGGGAATTCTTACAGAGGTATAAGCGATCTTTGTACCATAACGAATCATTTTTCCAGCTAAATGTATCAGACGTACTGGAATCTTGTTGTAACTTTCGAATAAGTGCCCACACTTCTTCGTCATTCTTCCATTCCTCCCTTGCTTCGTTTATCCAATCTGGTTGGATAATAGAAATGGCACACAACAATGCTTCCACATCCTCATCCTTTCTTGAGAGTGCATCTGCCACCACATTTTGCTTCCCTTTTTTGTAGATGATTTCAAAGTCATAACCCAACATCTTTGTGACCCACTTTTGTTGCTCTTCAGAGGATAATCTTTGTTCTAAAAAGTATTTAAGGCTATCATGATCCGTTTTTACCTTGAAGTGTCTTCCCATTAGGTAGGGTCGCCATTTCTTAAGTGCATGGAGTATTGCCAACATTTCCTTCTCATAAATAGCTTTGTGTAAAAACTTTCCCTTGATTGGACGACTTTCAAAAGCAATGGGTCTTTCATCTTGCATTAGAACAGCACCAATTCCATTTCCTGAAGCATCACATTCCACAATAAAGGTTTTTGTGAAGTCCGGTGTAGCTAAGACCGGTGCTTGGCACATTGCCTCTTTAAGATGTTCAAAGGCCTTTGTTGCTTCTGGAGTCCATGAAAATGCATCTTTCTTCAATAATGTTGTTAGAGGTGCTGCTATTCTCCCATAATTCTTAACAAACTTGCGATAATACCCTGTCAACCCGAGAAATCCTCGCAGATGCTTTATGGATGTGGGGATTTTCCATTCCTTAATGGCTTTAATTTTGCTAGGGTCTACCTTAACTCCTTCATGAGATACAATATGACCCAAATATTCCACCTCTTGGACTCCAAAGAAACATTTGGATCTTTTTGCATATAATTGTTTCTCCTCCAATAGTTGTAGCACCCTGTCAACATGTTCAACATGATCCTTCCAAGACTTGTTGTAGATTAGTATATCATCAAAAAATACTAACACAAATTTTCTAAGGAATGGTTTGAAAATTGAATTCATCAAACCTTGAAATGTTGAAGGTGCATTGGTAAGGCCAAAAGGCATGACCAAAAATTCATAATGACCCTCATGAGTTCTAAATGTTGTTTTCGGAATGTCTTCAATCTTCATTCTGATTTGATGATATCCTGAACGAAGATCCAACTTGGTGAAGTAAATTGATCCATGCAATTCATCCAGTAATTCATCAATGACAGGAATGGGAAACTTATCTTTAATAGTGAGCTTGTTGAGCTCCCTATAATCCGGACACATGCGCCATGATCCATCCTTCTTGTGCACCAATACTACTGGAGCAGAGAAAGAACTTTGACTCGGTTGAATTATACCAGCCTCTAGCATTTCTGCAACCATACGTTCAATTTCACTCTTTTGGACATAGGGATATCTGTACGGCCTGATGTTTGGAGGAACACTTCCTGGAATCAGATGAATAGCATGATCATGATCACGCATAGGTGGGAGACCTTTGGGAGTCTCAAATACCTTGGAATGATTGTCCAGGACTTTTTGGAGATCTGGAGAAATAGATGATTCCAATGTGGAAACATCTAGCGAACATAATTGTGCAATTACACCTCTTTGTTCCTTTTTTAGAAGCTTTGTCATACCATTAGAGCTGATTATCTTTCCTGGTTTCCCTGCAATACCCCTTAATTCAACTTCCTTTCCTTCCGTAGAAAATTTGATGAAAATTTCTTGAAAATTAAAAGCTATTGTACCCAAGGATTGTAGCCATTGGACTCCTAGTACAACATCAACACCTCCCATTGGAATGGAAAGCATTGGGCTAGTCAATACATATTCTCCCATGGATAGCTTGATATTATGGCACTTTCCAGAGCAATTTATTGTTCCTCCATTTGCAACCATCACTTGACACTCTGGTGCTGGATATAGGAAGCAATTCAATTCTTTTGCTACCTTACAATGAATAAAATTGTGGGTACTTCCTGAATCAATCAACACTATTACCTTTTTCTTCTTGATTTGTCCTTCTATCTTGATGGTTTGAGGAGTGGTAATTCCCGCCAATGCATTACAAGATATGGTCGGATTCATTTTCTCTTTATCTAGGCTTTGTTCCTGGAGTATATCCTCTTCTTTTGACCTTTCTTGCTCCTTTTCTTCTTCCTCTTCACAATCTATGTAGAATAATTTCTTCTCAGCACACTTATGACCTTTAGTGTATTTGCTATCACAACTGTAACAAAGCCCTTTTGCTCTTTTTTCTTCCAATTGTTGTGGTGTCAACCTTATAGGTTGTGGAAGACTATGGGCAACAACACTTCCGTCTTTATAGTTGTGAGTGGTATGCTTCCTAGTTGCCATAATTTTGCTTTCCATTTTTCTTGCTAACCTGAATGCCTTCTCTAATGAATCAGGTTCCCAAAGGCAGACATCATGTTGGATATTATCCTTTAAAGACCCTATGAACACATCAATCCTATGCTCCTCTGGAATATTTTTTACCCTTATGTTCAATTTTTGAACTCCTCAATGTGCTCCATTATTGAACCCTTTTGTTTGAGACTTATCAATTGGCTAAAAAAAGTGTTGCTTTTTGTATCCTCATAATGTGCTATCAATTCTTCCGTAAAAATTGCCCAAGTGATAAATTGTTTACGAGAGCAAAGCCATTGATACCATACAAACTGATTTGGTTCCAAATATAAAGTTGCAATACGTACCTTTTGTGTGTTTTGCACATTATTGAGATCGAAAAATTGCTCCATCTGTAATATCCATGTTGTGGGATCCTTGCCATCAAACTTCCTCATATCGATTTTTGGAATATGGTGGGTCTTCGATCCAACATTAGAGTCTATGAAATCATGATTAACATTTCTTTTGTTCTCATCATGAGTTTCCTTTACTACCCTTTCACCATTAGTAAGCATTTCTTGTAGAAACTTTGTTAAATCTGTCTTCAAATCTATCTTCAAATCTTCCATGCCTGTCTTCAAATCTTCCATGTTTGTCTTCAAATCTATCTTCAAATCATCCATCTTAGCTTCCACATCAATCATCTTAGCTTCTACACCTTTCTTTAAACAGTCCATCTTAGCTTCTACACCTTTCTTTAAACCATCCATCGTAGCTTCTACATCTTTCTTTAAACCATCCATATTAGATTATGTTCCTTTTTGTGCAAGGGACAGTTGTTGCACTTGGTCTTGTAATTTTGATATATCATGTTGCATTTCTTCCTCTTCTTCATGAGTCATGCTAGAGCTTTCAGGTTCCTTACTAGGTGTTTGCATTTTCTTTCCTCGGGGCATCAGTTACCGATAATAATGCTCTACTATGCCCTTTGAATTCCTTCAAAATAAATTTCAAACCAATCTTAAGAAAAAATTTAAAAGAATCTACACACCTTTTTTCACTTTGTAGGAGCTCGATATTGCCTCTGATGTATCTCTGTACATTCAAATCATCCAGTTCTGAAATTGTGACCTACAGTAGCCCTCTTTGTCCTCTTTCCAATGCCACTAGTCTGATCCAAATTGGATTCTCCAAGGAAGAGTTATGCGAAATCTCCCACAGTGACTTGATTATAGACTAGTTCAGTAGAGCGAACTTGTACGACGTGCCACGAGTCACTGTTTCAACCTTTGGCTTTGAAAATATATAAAAGAAACTACAGTCCATCCTCTTTCTATACCTTCTTACGAAATTTCAATCCGATTCTCAGAGAGAAAGTTATGACGATTTTCCCCAGGTCACCTTTTTGGAATGTAATTCAGGAGTCTGCAAAAAGACCAACTTCCTCAGATCATATCTCCACAAATATAGCACGGAAAGCTCTAAAATTTGGACCCAAGCTTCAGCGCGATGTCTTCTCAAATGGGTTTTTTTTTAGCTTCTGAAACGTCGCAGAAAAAAAGTTATAGCGAAAATTGCACAATGACCTGTTTGGAGCAGCAAAACCCTAGAATCCAAAGCTCTGATACCAAATGTTATGAAACCAGCTCAAGAAAAAGATAGAAAAGATAGATCAACGCCTTAAAATTCAGCCTCTTCGAGGGGCAACCTCCTTTACATTAAATAAATGAACAATTCTTCGATGATACAAATGACAAAACCTCCTTTCTATATATAGGAGTCTAAGGAGTCACAATATAACCCAGCCGACCTAACAATAATAATATAAAGCCACAAAAATAACAATAGAGGGATTCTATGGGGCACAGTAATAACAATATGGGGATAATAGGGGCCCAACAATATTAATAAGGGGTACAATTCCAATAGTAATGGGTAATCACTAGTATTATAGGGACCCAATAGTTTTACATCTTACTTATGTTTCTCATCTATCGTAAAGTATTTCTTCTCAAGTAGTTCTCACGTTTAAGCACTTTAAGTTAACATTCAATTCACTGTTGGCGTTAATAAATTCTACTTCAGTTTAACATATGATCATTTCAGATCAATGATCGTCACATATTTTGTGGATTATTCCACTAGATGTTAGATGGATCCTTCTTGATTATGTGTGTATATTCTAGAGTGGTACTATTATCTCTCTCTTAGAGGCCAACATTACACTTTTCCTCCACAGTAGAAGAAATTTGACACACCTAGAACTAGACACTCACTAGGCACAACTTCTTTCCTTTTGAAGTCACCATGCATTCCTCTCTTGCTGACAGTTAGCCAAGGAAAATATACAAGAATACATTGAAGCCAGGTTGATATTCTAGATTGGGCTCCTACTCCAAATGATGTGAGGTATAATTGGGACTTCACATCTAGGCGACCCCTTGGTTGAGGAATTTCCAACACTATCAATAGATCGCACCTGAACTGGTCATAAGATCACAAAACCAAAATGAGCTTGGATGCCTCAAAATTCCTTCACCATCCCTTAAGGAACCCACCTATTGAGGGTTTCCTGAAGAAACGCATCTCCTCCACCAACCCTTCAGATTTTCCTAAGACCACCTCAAATGGATCCAAAAACATCCGACAATCTAAATCTCAACCGAGAATAAATCCCATCACACCATGGTTATACGGAAATGGAAAGGAAAGGCTAAAACCACTATCAAAACCTGGAAAAACAGATGCCAATCACTGTAATGAACCAAATACACACATGCATAAAACATGCATGCCAAACCGAACTACAAAATCATACATGCAACCTGATACCTGTGAGTATTCCCACTAAAACTCCATGATCCAACATTTCCATGCTTGATCCTTGCTAGCCTTTGCTAGTCCAAATTCTCTCAGCTACTGAAATTAGCCAAGATCTTTTACGTCTATGATGTTAGCAGAATTTCATGTGAAAGAGTATGAAAAACCACATGGGCATACCTTAAAGAAGAGGAAACAAGAAGGAAACAATCAAATAAAAGCACATACACAACTTGATAACGGAATTCACCCAGTGTGGGTTACGTCTCTGGGCCTGGTGTTAAAGGTGGGGAGGACCCTTCATTAAATGTTTCAAGATGGTGATGAGTACATGATGTATTCTTTTTCAATACAAGGAAGAACTCCCTTATCTAGAGTGGCATGTCTCTCCACGTGATCATCTTCTATAACAACTCTCACTCATAAAATCTCTCCTTCAACATGACAAAATAACAAAATCTCACATGAAATGGCATACAAGGATCCTCCAAAAAAATGGCAAAGAAGGATCTCAACATCAAATCATCACCTCATCAAAAATCAAAAGAAGACATATCATCAATGCATATTATACCTCCATTTTCGAGGATGTCTTGAAAATGCACACCTCTACTAAAGTAACGAACTTCATAGTTGAATTCCTAGCAAAAAATTGTGAAATCTAACTGTAAACTTGCCCCCCTTCTGCTTATATCAAAATATAGATCCTTGAGAATCTCAAAGATTCCCCAAAGTTTCCTTCCCACGGGCTAACTGGACTTCAGCTGCTCAAATGAAAAATCTGACATCACCACTATGCTCCTTGAGAGAAACTGAGAAAAATGAATATAAAGGTGATATAGTTTTGTCACTGTCAAAATTCAACACCTAAGGAATCTTTTAGATTCCTCAAGATTCTATTAAAGGAATATTTTGTGGAAAATTCCATATTAATTGGAATATTCCTCTTGAATATACTCTCAAAATTTGTGCCCATACCCCTCTTGGTTTTGCCGTGCAAGGTTCCTTCATGACTCTCCTCCATTCTGTCTCTCGGCCTCTATTTACACAAAATGAGTGTTTTCTAAATATTCCTAGGTGGAAATCCTCAGGTAAGCCCCATTGGCTATCTTAGTTGGTGGATTTTTATTAAGTGATTTGTTGGATGAGGTCCTGTTGTAAAGCCCAAGGGCTTCCCCCACTTTCACATTGCTTTGGTGGCAGTTATGTATGCTTTGGTGTTGGCATCATTTACAATGGAATTTGGTTAAGTTTTAAGTGTCATTTAATGTGAATTGTTGTTGTCGGCGATCTGAACAATAGAACCGCTAGCTGAGTTCAACTTCCACTAGCACTAGATTATATATATATATATATATATATATATATATATATATATATATATATATATATATATATATATATATATATATATATATATATATATATATAGATATATATATATATATATATATATATATATATATATATATATATATATATATATATATATATATATATATATATTATATGGTGGTTGGGGCCCGGTTGGCCAAGTTGACTGCCAACCAACCGACCTTTTTTTTGTTTGTATTTTCATTTTTAAAATAAGTCAATCTTTCAAAAACATTAGGAGAATTTTTAAGGGTCACTGGAAATTTTAAGTAGGAAATAATTTCACCATTTCTGACAGCCAAAAATCGTCACCATTAAGTGCCAATTTTTCAGCACGTTAACCACTGCCAAATTTAGCTAAATTTCCAGATTTGGCAAGCCCCCAAATTTAGTTAGTAGACTACTAAATTTAGCTAGTGGGCCTAATTGACGAAAACTTTTACTGGTCGTAACTCTTGCATACATACTGGGATTAAGGTGTCACTTGCATCGTTGGAAATATGGTGGTGAGCTCTTCGATTTAACCATGTTTTCACTGCAATCCAAGGAATTTTTATTTTTGAGCCTCTCCTGAACCCTCTTTGATTTCTGAGTGTTTTTGGAGCCACCTAGTTCATTCCTCTCCACTGAGGAGCTTTTTATCCTCCAAAAACCATGAACAAAATATGAAATCTATTGTACTCTCGCATGTGCATAACAAGTGCCCTAACAAGCCACACTTCCTTCTTCTTCACCTTTTTTCTTTAGAGCCATAAGTTATGGACCAACACCTTCTCTCTATGAAAACCTGTAGTACATTCTTTGCAAATTACATACAAGACCAATCATGACTCAAACAACCCCATACTTTCCAAGAGTTTATATCACACTCATTGGTCAAGTTTACATCAAAATCATAATAGAAACCATACCCAAGCTATCAACGAAAAAGGCCAAAGACATCATCATGTTGCATTCATAAGTGATGGAAAACACTTCATCACTTTTACAATTGTTTTGAAACATGTGATTTACAAAATGTGGCAATGTTCAACTACTTAAAAATGCTACCCATTTCTTACCCAACTGGGTGAATGTGTTCTCTTCTTATAGATGGATTTCTTCATTAACTGATCCTTCTTCTTTCATGGGTTCTTTATGGTCATGGAGTACCTGACATGTGGCTTTCTAATTTCCATCCTTGTTGCAGTGACTACAATGATTCTTTCTCCTCCAAACTTTTCAGAATTTCTTTGAATGCGTCTTCCAAATGAGTCCCTAAAGAGCAGAACTTCCTATGGAATTCTCATTGCCACTGGAGTGTTGCGATGTGCTCCCATCATCAGTCGTTGATTGGTCACTAGTTCTATGGGAGAACTCTCCAATCTCCTTTCTGACATAACCAAGTCCTGCATAGCGAGGAAATTCCTCCACTTTGATGGGATTCACAATGCTTGGTAATTAATGTCGAGGCCCTTTCTTTGATACCCCATTTTATTCAACAAATTTGATCCAATTCCTGTAGAATGTTTCTCAAAAGAAGAAATATCATCATCATAAGAAGAACATGAAATTGAATAATCACTTTTTACCTCTCCTCTTATCCTTCTTGTAGGAGTATTCTTAGTTCAACATTCTCCGCTTAAATGCTCTGGTTGATCTCCTCAAGTTCTTGAAGTCATGCAGTCTTTGGTGCCCTTCTCATCTTTGGCACAACATTTGTTCAAACCTATGTCTCATTGCCTAAATCGAAACCCAAGTCAATAGGTCCATCTTCTACAATCTAAAGAGTTTCAATCTTCATCTCATCACTTAGGTCTGATCCTAGGTCAATTGGTCCAACACTGCAAATATTGTAGGTGTGATCTTCTCTCCATCCTCTGATTCAAATTCTTGGTCTTATTGCACAGTAGTGACCATCTTCTGCTTCTCTTTTTTGTCATTCCTCTTTGGCCTCAATTCCAGGTGCAACTTCTAGGAATTCCCCTCATCATTACATTCTTTCTCTTAATGAGTACAAGAGGGCTTCACTTCCTTTATTTTAGTTGTTACTTTCCTCTTTGGGTGGTTGTCTTTCTCATGCTCCCCCCTTCTTTCAATATGTAAAAACTTCACACTAGCTTCATCAAGGGTTTGAGGTTCAAATAATAACAATAAATGATGCAAATAACCATTCAACAAGCCAATGCATTTCACCAATGTTTCAAGAGAGCCTATTGGAACATTCAAAGTTAATGCTTATTTCCTAAACTATTCTGTAAAATTTTGAACTTTTTGACCATTACTTTGTTTCAAATGTTTCTATTCCATCATGGCCTTCTTCCTTTCTTACAATCGGTAAAATTTTCCTCTTAAAGCGAAAAAAAACTCATACCAAGATGAAATAAGTTTACAATTACTCTTACCACCTTTTTGTAGCTTGCTTTCCCACCATGCGAGAGCAGTGCCACTCAATCGAAGGGATTCTAACTAGATCTTGGCTTCATCTTCTTTGATTCGTTGTACACAGAAATAAACTTGTACCTGTCTAATCCAATTTTATAGCTTTTCTGCATTAGATTCTCCATTAAACATAAGAAAATTGAATCTGAAATCCTACTTGAAAAAAGTTTTTTTATGAGCTTTTCTACCTTTAAAATGATGAGAAGATGAGGAAGAAGTGGAGGATTCACTAGTAGATAGATATGGGGGATCAAGAGGCTCTTCTCCTCCTCCTTGACTTACTCAGGAATTATCATCTGGTTCTTCTTTCTTTGCTATTTTCGACATTGTCTTCTCATATTATGAAAACCATTTTTCCACTTCTTTTGCCATGTTGTACAATATCTTGTGATAATTTCACTCTTCCTCCAACTGAGCATCTTCATCTACCATTTCCCTTCTTCTTGTTGTAAGCCCTGCTTCTGGATCAAAGGAATTAATTTTTCCTTCACCTCTTTGGTTGTTTTCTCTAATTTTCATACACTTGCAACTCACATCAACAAAAGACCTTCTCTAATACAAAACTTGATCCAAATTCTCTTAGCTACTGAAATTAACCAAGATATTTTACTTCTATGATGTTAGCAGAATTACATGTGAAAGAGTATGAAAAACCACATCTGCATATTTTAAATAAGAGGAAACATAGAGGAAACCATCAAATCAAATGACACATACAACTTCATAATAGAGTTCAACCAGTGTGAATTACATCTCTGAGCCCGACATCAAGAGTGTGGAGGCCACTTCATTAAATGTTGTAAGGTTATGATGACTAAACGATGTATTCTTTGTCAATAAAAGGAAGAACTCCCTTATCTAGAGTGGCATGTCTCTCCACGAGTCGTTCTTCTATAATAACTCTCACTCATAAAATCTCTCCTTAAACATGAAAAAATAGCAAACTCTCACATGAAGTGGAAAACAAGGATCCTCCAACAAAATGGCAAACAAGGATCTCAACATCAAATCATCATCCCAAAAAAAATAAAAAAAAGACATGTCACTAGTGCATCTTATACCTAAAATTCCAAGGATGACCTGAAAATGCATGTCTTTGCTGAAGTAATAGACAACACAATTGATATCCTAGTGAAAAATCATGAAATCTGACTGTAAAGTCGACCCATTTATGCTTCAGTCAAAATTTGGATCCTTGAGAATCTCAAAGATTCCCCAAAGATTCCTTCCCATAGGTTCACTGGAAATTAGCTGCTCAGGTGAAACATCTAAACACATCACTATGCTCCTTGTGAGAAAGTGAGAAAATTGAATATACAGTTGAGATGGATCTATCAATGTCAAAATTCGACACTAAGGGAATCTTTTAGATTCTCGAAGATTCTACTGAAGGAATATTTTGTGGAATATTCAATGTTTTGTAGAATTTCCTGCAAATTCTCTACAAATCTAAATCTGAGACCTACGTAGAAAATATTACTGTAGATTAACTTGATAATGCAATATACCAAAGAAAAATACTATAATCTACTTCTACTATCAAACTTGCGGAAGCTTAAAGATCGAGCTGAATCAGAGTTGAACACATATAACCATAAGAAGAAGAATCAATGCACATGAAACACATAAAATAGTCAGGGGAAAGCCTTAGCTAAAAACCCCACTATCTGTATTATCATACAAGGTGGAAATACATCAAAATTATACAAAGCCTTAGCTCTCAAAGCTAGCCAACTCTCAGTACAATCCTCCTGGATGCTCACAGGAAATCAAAGATTCTCACAAGCCTTCTCCTCTACCCTCCAAGATCCTATTTCCTTGTGTAGTTACCTCTGGGATGATCTCCTTCACCCAATGTAACACCGCTCTCACACGCTCCTCTAACACACTGTCAGAACTGCGCAATCCTCAAGCAACCTTATCTTGACTGCATGCATGAGTTTCATTTATAGGAAAACACATGCAACTAATAGCACATTGTCCTTAACATTTATCTCAACTGGGTTTTCTCAGAATAGACATGCATGAGTTTCTGATGAAGGAATCTTCAGTTATCTGGAGTACACTAGTTGAGTGCATGCATGCATCAACTGACTGATAACTCACAATTAGTTCCTCAAATAGTTTGGAACTAATTTAACTGGACTTAACTCAATAAACTGAGATAACTAATTACAACTCAAATATAACTCAATCTTGTCTCCTTAATTAAGAGATAATCTCCTTAATTTAAGGGATAACTCTTTCATGACTTCAAAAATACTTCTAACTTGAATTTCTCCAACTAATTAATCCAAAATGAATTAATTAATTATTTCCAAGCAGCTAGTGAGACTAAATTCAATTTTAATTCATAATTTTAATTCAAGGAAAAATTAAAATTGAAATATTCTGGATTCTATTTTTATCATTTTTTATTGCTATTTTCAACACTCCCTCTCAACAAGAAAGTAATTCAACTCGATCCCAATCATGAACCTTTGGAATGTTATGCATGCAACACTTCTCTCTAGTGTTGTTTCTTCATCAACTCTAGAAATAGAAACATCCAACCTGAATCAGTATGATGCATCTGTCATCAAAGTCTCTGAATGCTATTGCCTCTGTCAACTGAAAAATTTGCGCTTCTGCTGACTCTACCTTTCTGCACTGTTGTCAATCCTTCTCTGCACTCTTTAGTATCTGACTCCTCTAGCCTCTGTCACTTTGATCTCTGACTGCATCAATCCCACTAATTCCTCCCACTACAATGTACTTTTGGCTCCCGTAGCAAGGTACAATCCATGAGATAAAACCTCTCAATGGACCCTGCACAATTTCATCCTTCTTGGGACTATCACTTCACATCACCCCACCTCACACCTGGTTGTATGGCTACATGTGATCCCTCTTCCCACTTCTCCAATTGTGGTTCCTCCACAATTGTCTAAGACTTCTTCTGGGACTGCATGTTGAGAGGTAATTTACTCTCCCTCTCAACCATTAAGTCTCTAACATTTTCCTTGCTCCTCAAGGCTTTGCATGCATCTTGAACATCAAGAGGATACAGATTCTTAACTCGTGAACCAATCTGTTTCACCTATCTCGTGGTGATGTGTCTAAGGAATGCCTTTCCTTTACTAAAGAAAACATCGTAGCCTTTGTCCTCCAACATTGCGACTGATACAAAGTTCTTCTTCAGTCTAGGCACATACTTCACATCAGTCAAGGTGATAGGAGGTCCATGCTCCCTCTGAAAAGCAACTGTGCCCACTGCTGAAACACTATACCTTTCATCGTCACCCATCTCTATGTGCGTCTTGAGGCCTTTCTCCTCTAAGGTACTGAATAAAATTTTATAACTAGTCATGTGGAATGAGGCTCCACTGTCAAGATACCAACCACAACCCATCATCGATGACACCATGCATGAGATGAGAGTAAAGTCCATTTCAAACTGAGAGGCTAATGCCTCACCTTCCAATCCATCCGAGGATCCCTTCTTGGACTTCTTCGATGGGAAATTAGTTGCATAATGACCCATCTCATGACAATTAAAGCATCTCACTTTAGACTTGTCACCCTTCTTCCCTCCATGAGAAGAATTCGATTTGGAATGGGAATCCTTCCCCTTCCCGTTCCTTGCCTTACTCACTAATGCCAGATTTTTTTCATCATCATCCTTGGATGAAGAACCATCTCATGTGCTCCTCCTGATCTCCTCCTGCATGAGATCCGACCACAGTCGTTCCCTATTCGGAAATTTCTCCCTTCCATTCACAGAGTCCTGGTAGCTATTCCAGCTCTTTGGAAGGCCAAGGAGAGCGAGGATCACCATATCATCATCGACAGTAGTTATTCCCACACTTCCAAGCTCATCTCTATAGGTGGTGAGCTTGTTCAGATATGTGGAAATACTATCGTTGTTCTCCATCTTGATTCTTCGAAGCTTATCCTTGAGTGCCAATTTCCTTTGGTTGCTAATGTTCTAGTAGAGTTCCTTCAATGTCTTCCACACTAAATATGGAGTATCCTTCCCATGGAGACTCGAGAAAATATGGTTTCGAACTCCCTCAAGGATGATCCATCTCACCCTCACCACATACTTCTTCCACTCAGCCAACTCTTGTGCATTAGTTGAACCTAGATTTGGGGTTTCTTGATCATTGAAATCCTTCAAGCCATTGTCTTCTAATACAGCCTCCATGCGATCTTTCCGTGCTATGTAATTCGAGCTGCCTTCCAAGGCATACTCGACTCTCAAGCCATAGAATGCCATTGGCAAACCTTGAAGTATGATAAGAATTTGATTTGCACCTGTAACCCCGAGCTTCAAACTTCAAATTCTCTTCTCCGTATACTATTCACAGCTTCGATAAACTCAGCTCTTATACCATGTAGAATTCCCTGTAAATTCTCTACAAATCTACCTTTGAGATCTATGTAGAAAATTTGACTATAGATTAACTCAATAATGCAATATACCAAAGCAAAATACTATAATCTACTTCTACTATCAAACTTGTGGAATCTTAAATATCGAGTTGAATCTGAGCTGAACACATATAACCATAAGAAGAAGAATCAATGCACATGAAACACAAAAGATACTCAGGGGAAAGCCTCAGCTAAAAACCCCACTATCTATATTATCATACAAGGTGGAAACACATCAGAATTATACAAAGCCTTAGCTATCACAGCTAGCCATCTCTTAGTAAAATTTTCTTGAATGCTCACAGGTAGTCAAAGCTTCTCGCAAGACTTCTCCTCTACCCTCCGAGCTCCTATTTCCTTGCACAGTTACCTCTGGGATGATATCCTTCACCCAGTGTAACACTGCTCTCACACACTGCTCTAACACACTATCAAAACTATGCAATCCTCAAGGAACCTTACCTTGACTTCATGCATGAGTTTCCTTTATAGGAAAACACATGCAACTGATATCACACTATCCTTGACATTTAGCTCAACTGGGTCTTTCTCAGAATAGACATGCATGAGTTTCTGATGAGGGAATCTTCAACTATCTAGGGTACACTAGTTGAGTGCATGCATGCATCAACTGACTGATAACTCACAATTAGTTCCTCAAACAATTTGGAACTAATTTAACTGGACTTAACTCAGCAAACTGAGCTAACTAATTACAACTCAAATATAACTCAATCTTATCTCCTTAATTAAGGGATAATCTCCTTAATTTAAGGGATAACTCTTGCATGACTTCAAAAAGACTTCTAACTTGAATTTCTCCAACTAATTAATCCAAAATGAATTAATTAATTATTTCCAAGTAGCTGGTGAGACTAAATTCGATTTTAATTCACAATTTTAATTCAAGGACAAATTAAAATTGGAATATTCTAGACTCTATTTTTATCATTTCTTGTTGCTATTTTCAACACTCCCTCTCAACAAAAAAGGAATTCAATTCGATCTCGATCGTGAACCTTTGGAATGTTATACATGCAACACTTCTCTCTAGTTTTTTTGCTCTAGCAACTCCAGAAACAAAAACATCCAACCTGAATCAGTATGATGCATCTGTCATCAAAGTCTCTAACTGCTATTGCCTCTGTCAACTGAAAAATTTGTGCTTCTACTGACTTTGCCTTTCTGCATTGTTGTCAATCCTTCTTTGCACTCTTCAGTATCTGACTGCTCTAGCCTCTATCACTTTGATCTCTAACTGCATCAATCCCACTGATTCCTCCCGCTACTATGTACTTTGGGCTCCCATAACAAGGTACAATCCATGAGATAAAACCTCTCAATGGACCCTGCCCAATTTCAGCCTTCTTGAGACTATCACTTCACATCACCCCACCTCACACCTAGAGGTATGGCTGCATGTGATCCCTCTGCCCACTTCTCCAATTGTGGCTCCTCCACAATTGTTTGAGACTTCTTCTGGGACTGCATGTTGAGAGGTAATTTACTCTCCCTCTCAACCACTAACTCTCTCACATTTTCCTTGCTCCTCAAGGCTTTGCATGCATCTTGAACCTCAAGAGCATACATGTTCTTAACTCGTGAACCAATCTGTTTCACTTATCTCATGGTGATGTTTCTAAGGAACACCTTTCCTTTACTAAAGACAACATCGTAGCCTTTGTCCTCCAACATTGCGACTGACACAAAGTTCTTCTTCAGTCCAGACACATACTTTACATCGGTCAAGGTGATATGAGGTCCATGCTCCCTCTGAAAAGCAAGTGTGCCCTACCTTTCGTCATCACACATCTCTATGCACATCTTGAGGTCTTTCTCCTCCAAGGTACTGAATAAACTTTTATTACCAGTCATGTGGAATGAGGATCCACTGTCAAGATACCAACCATAACCCATCATCGATGACACCATGCATGCGATGAGAGTAAAGTCCATTTTGAACTGAGAGGCTAATGCCTCACGTTCTGATCCATCCGAGGATCCCTTCTTGGATTTCTTCGATGGGAAATTAGTCGCATAATTACCCATCTTGTGAAAATTAAAGCATCTCACTTTAGACTTGTCACCCTTCTTCCCTCCATGAGAAGAATTCGATTTGGAATGGGAATCCTTCCCCTTCCCGTTCCTTACCTTACTCGCTAAGGCCAGATTTTCTTCATCATCATCCTTGGATGAAGAACCATCTCGTGTGCTCCTCCTCATCTCCTCCTGCATGAGATCTGACCACAGTTGTTCCCTATCTGGCAGTTTCTCCCTTCCATTCATAGAGTCCTAGTAGCTATTCTAGCTCTTTGGAAGGCCAAGGAGAGCAAGGCTCACCATATCATCATTGGCAGTAGTTATTATCACACTTCCAAGCTCATCTCTACAGGTGGTGATCTTGTTCAGATATGTGGAAATAGTATCGTCGTTCTCCATCTTGATTCTTCGAAGCTTATCTTTGAGCGCCAATTTCCTTTGGTCGTTACTGTTTTGGTAGAGGTCCTTCAATGTCTTCCACACTGAATATGAAGTATCCTTCCCATGGAGACTCGAGACAATATGGTCCCAAACTCCCTCAAGAATGATCTATCTCACCCTCACCACACACTTTTTCCACTCAACCAACTCTTGTGCATTAGTTGAACGTGGCTTTGGGATTTCCTCATCAATGAAATCCTTCAAGCCATTGTCTTCTAATACAGCCTCCATGTGATCTTTCCATGCTATGTAATTCGAGTTTCCTTCCAAGGCATATTTGAGTCTCAAGCCATAAAACACCATTGGCCAACCTTGAAGTATGATAAGAATTCGATCTGTACCTGCAACCCCAAACTTCAAACTTCGAATTCTCTTCTCCGTATACTATTCACAGCTCCAATAAACTCAGCTCTGATACCATGTAGAATTTCCTGCAAATTCTCTACAAATCTACCTCTGAGATCTATGTAGAAAATTTGACTTTAGATTAACTCGATAATGCAATATACCAAAGAAAAATACTATAATCTACTTCTACTATCAAACTTGCGGAAGCTTAACTATCGAGCTGAATCAGAGATGGACAAATATAACCATAAGAAGAAGAATCAGTGCACATGAAACACAGAAAATACTCAGGGGAAAGCCTCAGCTAAAAACCCCACTACCTGTATTATCATACAAGGTGGAAATATATCAAAATTATACAAATCCTTAGCTCTCACAGCTAGCCATCTCTCAGTACAATTCTCCTGGATGATCACAGGTAATCAAAGGTTCTCACAAGCCTTCTCCTCTGCCCTCCAAGCTCCTATTTCCGTATGTAGTTACCTCTGGGATGATCTCCTTCACCCAGTGTAACACTGCTCCCACACACTACTCCAACACACTGTCAGAACTACACAATACTCAAGGAACCTTACCTTGACTGCATGCATGAGTTTCCTTTATCGGAAAACACATGCAACTGATAGCACACTGTCCTTGACATTTAGCTCAATTGGGTCTTTCTCGGAATAGACATGCATGAGTTTTTGATGAGGGAATCTTCAGTTATCTGGAGTACACTACTTGAGTGCATGCATGCATCAACTGATTGATAACTCACATTTAGTTCCTCAAACAGTTTGGAACTAACTGGACTTAACTCAGTAAACTGAGCGAACTAATTACAACTCAAATATAACTCAATCTTATCTCCTTAATTTAAGGGATAACTCTTGCATGACTTCAGAAAGTCTTCTAACTTGAATTTCTCCAACTAATTAATCCAGAATGAATTAATTAATTATTTCCAAGCAGCTGGTGAGACTAAATTCAATTTTAATTCAAGGACAAATTAAAATTGGAATATTCTGGATTCTATTTTTATCATTTCTTGTTGCTATTTTCAACATATTTTAGACAATATTCCTTTGGAATATACTCTTGACATTCATGCCCAACCCCTCATAGTTCCATCGCTCAATGTTCCTTCTTAGCTATCCTTCTATTTCTCGGCCCCTGTTTGCACAAAATGAGTGTGGTTTGTAAATATTACTGGGTGGATATCCCAAGGCAAGCCTCACCAGCTGTCTTGATTGCCAAATTTTTATTAAGTGATTGGTTGGAGGAGGTCTCGGGGTCTCGCCCAGAGGCCTCCCCCACTTGCACATTGCTTTGGTGGTAGTTATGCATGATTTGGTGTTGGCACCATTTACAATGGAATTTGGTTAAGTTTTGGGTGTCATTTAATGTGGTGTGGTGTTGCTAGTAGTTTGGCTGGTGGAACCAATCGGTAGGCTCAATTACCGTAGGTATCGAAATATATATGTATATATTATATATAAATGTGATGTATGGTGGTTGGGGCATGGATGGCTGGTTTGATGCCTGACCAACTGACCTTTCTTTTTGTTTATTTTATTCTATTTTTAAAATAAGCTAATCATTCAAAATCATTGAAGAAATTTTTAAGGGTCACCAAAAATTTTAAGTAGGTGGAAATTTCACCATTTTTGATGGCCAGAAATCGTCATTGTTAAGTTCCAATTTTTCGCCTCGTGAACTACCGCCAAATTTAGCCGAACCTCTAGATTTGACAAGCCTCCAAATTTAGTTAGCACTTTGCTAAATTTATCTAGTGAGCTTAGTTGACCAAAACTTTCACTAACCATAACCTTTACAAAAGAACTCAGATTGAGGTGTTGTTTGTGTTGTTGGAAATATTGTGATGAGATATTCGACCTGATACTAGTTTCATTGCAATCCAAGGACTTTTATTTTTTAGCCTTTCATGAACACTCTTTGATTTTTGAGTGTTTATGGAGCCACCTGTATCATTTTCCTTCCTTTTCTTTAGTTTTCCTTCCTTTCCTTTCTTTCTTTCATTCAACTCTTGGTGATCTTCTCCTATTTGAAACCATTTCTAAGACTCAACTGAAAAAAGGCTCCCAACTGATCCTCTGATTCCTTTTTATTATTTATGCCTCTAATTTATTCATTTTCCTCTATTTTCCTTCAATTTCCTCCTCACATGCAACCTGTGACCTTTAACCTTCCTTTTCTCCTAATTTATTTTATTTATATAAAATAAAATGCCAATAATGCCTTTTTTCTTTTTCAAAGCCTTTTCCATTGCCTTTGCCAATTTCTCGATATTGATAATAAAGCGATGCCCACTAGGATTCTTTTCCCAACATTCGTCTTCAAATACGTGTCCCATGACCTTGGTCTTATTTTTACTTTTTTAACTTTAACACATGTAATTTTAACCTATAGTTGTTACACTAGAGTACTAGAAATTGTCAATACATATGACACTACCTCTAACATGTTTGAGATATTTTTGATCTTGGCCTTCCCTTACTTTTCACTTTTACTAATTGTATAACATCCCTATGGATATCATTATATTACTACCTATAAGATGACCCTAGAAATTGGTCTAGTTCATTAGTTTACATTCATTGCTCACAATGTCTGTAGATGTAGAGGATTTGATAGCAAGGCCTTTTATTTCTACTTAGTATCCTTTGGATATTGTCAGATAGGGATTTCTAGGAGATTTATTATTATTGGAAAGAAATGTTCTTCACTTATATCATGTCTTTTCATACAATCTAGCCTTGTCTAGGTAATGAAAGAATCATTAAGCAAATAAGCATGTTCAAACTTCTTTCGCCATTTATATTATTAAGTTTCTCTTCAAAAGAAGGTAATTCTAGGCACTTTTAGAATGTCTATACTTTCATTGGGTATGTGGTTGTTGATAATGCTATGAATATTTTGAACTATGAGAAAATGTATGTTTTATCTATTTGACAAAGGGTAGAATTTTGTAGTTTTGAATGACAGTGATCTATCTAGATTGGTATTGGTAGTGTAACGCCCCCTCCTCTCAGGTCCACCAAAGCAACCAACTAGCCAGGTAAACACACGATGAGAGAGGTCATTATAAGGGATTCGACTTCCTTGATTACCTTAAGGAAATGGAACTGAAGAAACATACCAAACAAACCATTCCACATTAGCAACAACACACTCAGAAGATGTGTCAACCACTCAGACATCATGTCCCTGAGTCCCACTGATGATTTAAGCATTTTAACCCAAAGTCGCTCTCACAAGCCTATGTGCCAGCGTCCTTGGACTCTTTTTAACAAACCTGTGCCAGTGACCTTGAGATTTGAGCAACTTTTCTAGCCCAGAATCCCGGCCTATTCCCAAAACTTGTTATAACTTCTAAAAAAATTCCAAGACATGATGAAAAGATAAAATAAATAAATAAAAGCTTAGAACTAAGCCTAATCGTCCCCAACTAGGACTGACATTCTATCAAACACTTGGCATCAATGCAACCTACAGGTCTAGGATACAAGACAAAGCATAAATGACTGAAATAGCTTATGAAACATAACTAGAAGGATCACCTCCTTCTCCACTGAATTGATATATCATCAATTAGGTCTTTCATCCATCCATTTAACAATTACAAGTAAATACATGAAATTTCAATTAAAATGAACCAGTCATTCAACCATGCTTATAACCAACATAAAACCATTTAAATATTAGAGATATGACAACCATTAAATCCACATATAAACAAGTGAAAAAGTAAGAGAACTTAGATTTTATTAATGATAGGAAAATCTAATCAAGTTCGGGACTTCCACGTACCACCCAATGATAGATATGGCCGAACCTAATCTCCCTTTCAACCAGTCACCCACGTGCCATATTCCAAGCATGAATGTGGGATCACATATAATAACCAATCCAAGAATAACCAAGGGATTATAGAGGTTAAACCACCTCCACCCTCATCAAACTGTGATCACACCAAAACTGGTGCTCCGATCACAGCCAGAACAAACTTGGAATGCCATCTAGAATCCATCACTATCCTTGAGGAATTTTCTCTTTCCTTATCTCTCAAGATTTACCTCAATCCAAACACTGATCAC
The DNA here is from genome assembly GCA_031772625.1 of Pinus tabuliformis. Lineage (NCBI taxonomy): Eukaryota > Viridiplantae > Streptophyta > Pinopsida > Pinales > Pinaceae > Pinus > Pinus tabuliformis. The sequence continues at coordinate 480,674,217 of CM062820.1, forward strand.
TAGGCCCTAAATTGAGGCCAGCCTCTCAGGATTTATTGCAATCCAAACCCGGATCACTAGGCCCTAAACCAAGACTTCTCCTTCAGGCTTTATCGTGTATCCCTCCAAAACCTATCAAGGGATTCCTATGCCTTTGGGAATGTTACTTGAGACCACCTCTGCCCCAGATTCTGAAATCCATTTGGAAAACCAATGCTCAAAAACTGAAATAAACATCCCAACACCATGGCATCCAAAAAAAGAAAGGCTAGGCTGAAAATCACTATCATAACTTGGAAAAACCATGCTACTGACAACAAGAGAACCATACACCAACATGCAAAGGCATGCATGTCCAAACCAACTAGGAAATCACACATGCAAAAGGTTACCTGCAAGTATTCGTATTGAAGCTTCTTGAATCTTGTTTTCCTTTCCTTGATCCTTTCTTTCCTTCCTTTCCCTTTTCTTGCTTTTCCTTCCTTGATATAAATCCAAAGTGTTCCAAGAAACTCCAAGTGACCAAAGAGAGAGAGAGAGAGAGAGAGAGAGAGAGAGAGAATAATGAGAGAGCTCCAAACTTGAATTGACAAAAGGTCAGAAAAAGCTTTCCAACTGAAAAACAATTGCCCATTGATCTTGAAAGGCTCTTTTATCAATGACGCCTCTATTTTCTTCATTTTCCTCCTCACATGCAACCTACGACTTTTTATCTTTCTTTTCTCCTAATTTCCTTTATTTTCATAAATAAATGTGCCAAAAGTGCTTTTTTTTTCCTTTTAAAATCCTTTGCCTTTGCCTTTGCCAACTTCCTTAGCCAAAAACACACATCTAGTGATGCCCATTAGGATATATTTTCCCATCATTCAGCTTAGAATAAGTGTCGCTTAACCGTGATCTTATTTTTCCTTTATTAACTTTTATTACATGAAATTTTCACCAAGGAAATTACAGAACCCTCCTATTTGGGGAACATCATCCTTGGTATTAAACCACACCACTTCCTCAAAAAAACCGCTGAAAACAAACATACTTGACATGGAGATTTATAACTTATCTTGTTGCAATATTTACAATTAAAGGATTGCTCAAAATAAAAACATTATGACAACATCAAAATATAAAAACCATACCGCTTATTAGAGATTTATAGCTTAGATCATTATGGTATTTACATCCATATACATATACATACATATACCAAAGCATTAGTAAAATATATGCAACATAAACCAACATCAAACCAAAATTGCTTTGCCTCAACCAAAAAACAATGAAGGATACAGGGCCCACATCTAATCCTCCATCTCCCATGTAGCTTCTTCAGGCCCAAAGTGCTTCCAGTGCACTTTAAATTGCTCTATGGATTTGTTCCTGGGCATGAGATGCTTCCACTGCAATATGCACTGAGACTCCAGCTATAACTATCCTTCTTTCTCCACATGCAATATAGACCAATCAATAACATGATCAACATCCTTTATATACTTCTTAAGAAATGAAATATGGAAAACATCATGGACTTTCACTATTGGAGGCAGTGAAAGTCGATATTTCACTAGTCCAATCCTCTCAAGGATCTCAAAAGGCCTACAATACTGTGGTGCCAACTTGGCACATGATCCAATCCTCAAAGAGATTTTCTTGGCCCTTATGCACAAAGACACATGCTCCCCAACCTGAAACTCTTTGAATACCCTGTGACGATCTGCATCACTCTTCTATCTATCTTGTCATTCCTTTAGATTCCTCTTTATAACCTACATTTCCTGCTCCATGTCTACCAACATATTTGATCCAATAAGTACCCAGTTCACTAGATCACTCCAACTGATGGGAGTGTTACAACTCTATCCATACAATGCCTCGAAAGGACTCATCCTCAATAACTCCTGATAACCATTGTTATATGCGAACTCAACCAATGGAACATACTCCTCCCATTTCCTCTGCTAGTGCATCATGTACATCCTCAACATATCATCTGAGGTCTTGATGACCCTCTCTATATGTCCATATATTTGTGGACGATAAGCCACACTAAAGGCCAAATATATACCCAAGCCTACAAATAGCTCCTTTGAAAACTTGGAAGTGAAATATTCATCCCTATCTGACACAATCTTCTTTGGAACATCGTGCAGTCTCACTACCTCTCTAATAAACACCTATGCTACCTCACTTGCTAAATATGTAGTCTTTACTAGAATGATGTGAGCTACCTTGCTCAAACTGTCGACCATGACCATAATAGAATCATGCTTCCTCAATGTCCTAGGAAGAACTGTGATGAAATCCATGGAAATGACCTCCCATTCCGATTCTGGAATCTCTATAGGCTATAGTAGACCACCTGTATGCTTACATTCTGCCTTTACATGCTACGAATCTAAACATCTAATCACGAACTCTACGACTTCCTTCTTCAAATTTGGCTAATAGTAGAACTTCTTCACCATCGTCAATGTCTTCTGATATCCTAGATGACCTGAGTACGACTTGACATGAAACTCTCTCAAGATAAGCTTCTTGAGTTCACTGCAATTCGATACATAGATCTTGTCTCTAAATCTCACCAACTCATCTATCATGAGATGGTAGTTTTCATCTTGATCACTTGTACCTATACCTGTACTCTGTTGTAACATGTGCATGATCTCCATGTATTTATCATCCTGATGTCCTGCCTACAAAATCATATCCTGTAACTCTGTCCCATAAGAGCTCATAGCTACTATATGATTTACCTGTACCTTTGTGATAAGAGCATCTGCAACCCGAATCTTCTTCCCCTTGATGCATCTGATCTCGAAGTTGAACTCACTAACGCTAGCCAACCATCTAGCTTCCATGGAATTTAGGTTTGCCTGGTCAAATAAATACCTCAACCCACTATGATCGCTAATCGATGTAAATCTCTTGCCCAAAAGATATTGTCTCCACATATTCCATGCATTTATAATTACTGCTAGCTCAAGATCATGCATCAGATAGTTTTTTCTCTTGCTCATTAAGTTTTCATGACTCATAGCACACTACTTGTCCTTCTTGCATGAGAAATCCACCAAGTTATGTCTTGCAATAATCTGTACATACTACAAACACCTTTCCCGGATCTGCAATCTTTAGCACTCATGCATGTGTCAACAACTGCTTAAGCTACTCAAAACTAGCCTCACATTCTTCTGTCCATTCAAACTTTACATTTCCACTGCAATGATGTGATATGATATGCAATGCATGAGAAGTTCCTATAATAACCTGCCAGTCCCATGAATGGTCTCACCTCATCCACATTCTTAGGAGCTTCCCACTCCATGATAGCCCTTATCTTTTCTAGATCCACTGTTATTCCATCCTTGGAGACAACATTCCCCAAGTAATGTACCTCAGTCTGAAATAAGCTGCACATGCTAAGTTTACATACAACTGATTCTCTCTTAGCAATCTCAACACTGCTGCTAAATGCTCGATAAGCTCTTCCTCATTTTTAGAATATAACAGCATGTCATCAATGAACACAATAACAAACTTATCCAAATATGGATGTAACACACTATTCATCAAGCACATGAATGTAGCTGGAGCATTATTTAAGCCAATGGAACAACAACAAACTCATAATGCACATACCTGGTCCTAAATGCATTCTTAAAGATATCCTCTTCCTTGATGCGTACCTGATGGTATCCTGATCTCAGGTCGATCTTAGAGAAAATTTCCGCTCCCTTTAACTAATCAAACAAATCATCAATCCTCGGTAAATGGTACATGTTATTGATCGTTACCTCATTCAAGTGCCTGTACTCGATGCACAATGTAAGAGTATCATCTTTCTTCTTTACGAACACTGGTGCATCGCAAGGCGATACAATGGGCCTAATCTACCCCTTGTCAATCATCTCCTTTGTTAGGGTCCCACCCTAACCCCCTTATTTATGTCATGGGATCACGTCATAGTCAAGAGTCAATAAAGCCCATATTAATATTTGTAAGTGGTTAACCCACAATTAATGACGGGACCACAGTTAGTTGCAAATGGGCCGTAGTATTAGATAGATGGTATTAATAAAACCCACGGTATGGGCCCGTGGTATTGCATGTATGAGTCATATATAAAGGATAGAGACTCCCTGCGAGGAGCATTGTGTCTTATTTTGTGGTCGAGTTCTGCTCTATTGGAGGTTGCCCCCTCGAAGAGGCAAGTGAACATTACTCTCTGAATAATAAAATCATTGCTATTCTGTGTTCTGGGTATCTTTTCTTCGCATATTATGTATTTGGGTATCCTTTTGCAGGTTAAGAGCATAACAAGTGGTATCAGAGCACTTTCCAGGGCTGGTGGGATCTCCAATTCTTAGCACAAAAAAAATTTCGGCTAGAGACATGTTCCGGCATCTTTAAACCACGGGATTTGTCGTTGAGCGCATAAACCTGCGGATTTGGGGAGGCATGCACGCAGGAAATACAAGAGGTGGTCACGTCTGTTGGACTCCCTTGTAACCCCTGTGGGTACCCCTTCGAGTAGTAGCGCATTAGACAGAACCGCGCACGGACTGTCTTCCACGTACCCTCTGGGTATATCGGAAGCCCCCTAGGCTCCCTTGAAACCTCGCCATAGATAAACCGTCGGCCATCTTGTGGCTACAGTACACCGAGAACAACACTCGGAGAGATTACTTGCCCGTACGATAGGGAAGTCGGGTTGTACGGCTAAGGGTACGGTCGATCCTCCTTAGTTAGAGCCCTGAAACATTGGGTTGAGTACTACTGCCAGACCCTTATGTATATTGCGATCTGTAGCACCTGACACTCCTCGACCATAGTTTCCTTTTTTATCGGGGGATCACACATCATCTATTCCCGATCCATGGGTGCAAAGAGGTGCAGCAACAACAGACATCAGATCCATCAGATCCGCCGCAGCAGTTGTTCCGCCATTCAGATCTCTCAGACCCACCAGATCGGAGTTGTTGTGAAGGGTTCCTATACCGGGGTATACTTTTCGCAGGACTTTTGGCAGCATTGACATTTTGAGGATTTGGCGACTGCAGTGTTGATCAAGAAGGAGTAAAAATCCGTTAGGAGTTTAAAAAAAAAAAAAAAAGTCTAAGATCTTCTGGGGCACTTATTGGCGATCTAACCCATCAGAATCCGGACGACGAGCTGACCAAGGTGGTACCATTCAATTTATTAGTCAAAATTTTTCGGCGGTCCCAATTTTTCATCAGGTTGGTGTATGGTAGAGACTAGAGCTCAAGTGATGGCAAATGAAAGGATGGACAAACTGGAAGACTCCCTGCAATCCCTCCAACGTGAGTTTCAAGGACTAAGTCTCCAGGTACAACAATTCCTTCCGAAGGGCAAGGAGCAAGCCCACGAGGAGGAGTATAATAGCAATGAATACAATGAGGGTGAGTCTAGCCACTCTCCTCACGTCTGGTACACCCATCCACCACCCAGTCAGCGACATCCCAAGTTGGATATGCATAAATTTGATAGTTCTCACCCATTCGCATGGCTAGCACAAATGGAGCAGTATTTCAAATTGAATCATATCCCAGATGATGCGACTAAGCTTATGTTGGGGAGCATGTACTTGGACAATGAATGGTGGCAATGGGGGGAATGGCATCAGCGTTGCAATGGACATTTTAGGACTTGGACCCAATTTACCAAAGCTCTTCGAGATCGCTTTGAACAGGAAGACTCTTTTTTGGGTCGTCTCACTAAGCTTCGACAGACTGGTACAGTGGATGAATATATTACCGCTTTTGAAGCGTTAGCCTTCCGTACTAGGGGTCTCACAGATGAATTCTACACGGAATGTTTTATCAGTGGTCTTAAAGAAGCCATCAAAGCTCAAGTTCTACTTCACCACCCTCCCACGTGGACGGAGGCTTGCCAGGTAGCTCGTAAGATGGAATGTGCATTAGCAGCCCAATACAGTCACCCAAATTTCCCCACTAAAGGTCGTCCCCCACAAGCTCACAACACAACTCAAACACTTAAGGTTCAAAAGGTGTCACCTGCGGAAATGGCCGAAAGAAGGAAGCAAGGACTATGTTACTACTGTGATGAGAAATATCCCCGGGTCATAAATGCAAGGAGCCCAAATTTTTTCAAATAGATGCCACTGACTACAGCTCAACAGAGGAAGATCCACCACTGGAGGAACCTGAGGCGCTAGAAGAAGACAACGCAAAGGAGAATGTCTCTGACGAACCAGTTATTTCGCTGCATGCGTTGGCAGGGATTTCTTCCCCTAAAACTCTCAAAATCTGGGGTTTTCTTAAACATCGCCCAGTAGTAGTCTTGATTGATAGTGGAAGTACCCATAATTTCATCCATCAAAAAATCGCAGAAGCAGTGCATTGTTTTGTACGAGCAGTTTCTAACTTCCAAGTCCAACTTGCGGATGGGGGCACAATGAAATGTGAAGGCCACTGTGAAAATGTCAAACTTCAAATGGGGGATTATCAGTTGAAAACCCACATGTTTGTCATACACATGGGGGGTTGCGACATTGTCCTAGGCGCTGAATGGCTCCGCACTCTTGGGCCAATCACAATGGATTTCCAGGAGTTATATATGAGTTTTAAGCAGAACAACTCCACACATACCCTCCGTGGACTCTAGGCGGGAGCCCCCTCTATCATCAGCTCACATAGGATGGAAAAATTGTTAAAAAAGGGCCATCATGGAGTGGTAGCTCAATTTAATGCCATCCAGGTAGTCGAAACCATGTCTCTGCCAATTCATCCTGAGATGCAACAGATTTTAAATAACCATCAGACGGTCTTTGACAAGCCTCATGAGCTTCCACCCTCGCGAGGGGAACATGATCATAGCATCACCTTGGTTCCAGGGGCCCAACCCCCAAATGTGCGGCCATATAGATATCCGTTCACCCAAAAGAATGAAATAGAAAAAATCATCAAGGAACTGTTGGAAGCAGGTGTCATTCGTCCCAGCATTATTCCTTATTCATTCCGAGTGGTCATGGTGCTCAAGAAATATGGGGAGTGGCGGATGTGTCCCGACTTCAGGGCCCTCAATAAGTTGACAGTTAAAGATAAATTTCCCATCCCGGTGGTTGACGATTTGCTGGATGAACTTAATGGGGCTCAATTCTTCACTAAGTTGGATCTTCGCTCAGGCTACCACCAAATTCGCATGAAGGAGGTTGACATTCCCAAGACGACTTTCAGAACTCATGAAGGCCATTATGAGTTCCTGGTCATGCCATTTGGTCTCTATAATGCCCCATCTACTTTTCAGAGCCTTATGAATCACATTCTCAAACCATATCTCAGAAAATTTGTCCTTGTCTTCTTCGATGACATCCTCATCTATAGTGGCACTTGGGCGGCACATCTTCAGCACGTAGATCTACTCTTGCAACTGCTCCGCACGCATAAATTATTTGTCAAGATTTCCAAGTGTTCGTTTGTCATGGAAGAAGTTGAGTATTTGGGCCACATTGTGGGGCGTGAAGGAGTCAAGGTGGACCCCAAAAAGATCCAGGCAATGCAAGAATGGCCTCAACCTAAGACCTTGAAGAGCTTGAGAGGATTTTTGGGTCTCACAGGCTATTATCGTAAATTTGTCCGCAACTATGGCCGCATAGCGAAGCCCCTCACTCAACTCCTAAAGAAAAATTCCTTCGTCTGGAATGAGGAAGCACAACAGGCATTTACCGCTCTAAAAAATGCCATGTGTTCCACTCCAGTCTTAGCACTACCTGACTTCACCAAATCCTTTGTCATTGAATGTGATGCTTTGGGTATAGGTATTGGGGCGGTCTTAATGCAGGAAGGGCGACCATTGGCCTTCACAAGCCAACAACTCAGTGGGAGGAATCTGGGCCAATCTACCTATGAGAAGGAAATGATGGCCATCTTACATGCAGTCGAGACCTGGCGACCTTACTTATTGGGGCGACGTTTCCAAATCCGCACAGATCATCACAGTCTTAAATATTTTTTGGAGCAACGCCTATCCTCCCCACAACAAAATAAATGGTTAGCCAAAATGCTGGGATATGATTATGAGATAATTTACAAGAAAGGGAAAGACAATAGTGTAGCAGATGCATTATCTCGCCAATTTGAGGAGGAAAGTACTCTGCTCACAATTTCCCTCCCCATTCCAGACTGGATTGAAGAGGCTTGCAGGGAATGGTTTTCACACCCCGGGCTCTCCCAACTCATTTGTCAATTGCAGGTAGATCCTCATTCCAGCAAGGGCTACTCGTGGCAGAATGATATTCTTCGATACAAGGGCAGAGTCGTAATATCACCAACATCCACCCTCAAAAGTCGCATTTTGGCAGAATTGCACTCATCTCCCATTGCAGGACATTCGGGCTTTCAGAAGACGTATGCTCGCACCAGAAGATCATTTTTTTGGACAGGCATGAAAAAGGACATCCTTACTTTCGTAGCAGAATGTGATGTCTGTCAACACCACAAAGGGGAAACCGTCAACACACCAGGCACATTACAACCATTGCCCATTCCGGCATCAATTTGGACGGAGGTTTCTATGGATTTCATTACAGGTCTTCCAAAGTCAGGGAACAAGTCAGTCATCATGGTGGTTGTGGACCGACTGTCGAAGTATGCTCATTTCTGCGCCCTACCCCACCCGTTTACACCAACTTTGGTTGCTCAATCTTTCATGGATCAGATCTTCAAATTGCATGGCATGCCCACTTCTATTGTGTCCGACTGCGACCCGATCTTCACCAGTAATTTTTGGCAGGAACTCTTCAGAATACAAGGCACTCAACTCAAACTCAGTACTTCATATCATCCGCAAACAGATGGTCAAACCGAAGCCGTAAACAAATGTCTAGAAACCTACCTTAGGTGTTTCACTTCAGAAAAGCAACACCTTTGGGTACAGTGGTTACCTCTGGCTGAATGGTGGTATAACACCAATTATCATGCCACCACCAAAATGACTCCCTATGAAGCAGTATATGGTCAACTTCCGCCTTCCCCTACTTCTTATCTCAAAAGGTGCTCCAAAGTACAAGCAGTGGATCAACTCCTACAACACCGCGCAACCATGCTCGCCCATCTTAGAGAGAATCTTCATCAAGCTCAGAACCGCATGAAGCAACAGGCCGACCAACATTTCTCAGAGCGCCAATTTCAAGAAGGGGATCAGGTCTTTTTGAGGCTGCAACCATATAAGCAAACATCACTCAAAGAAAAGGGTTGTCAAAAGCTCTCTCCAAAATTCTACGGACCATACCAAGTACTTTAGCGCATTGGAGAAGTGGCTTACAAGTTGGCTTTGCCACCTATGGCAAAAATCCACCCAGTTTTCCATGTATCGTGCCTCAAGAAAGTGATTGGGAACAATTGCCGAGTTCAAACCAGTCTACCTGAATTGGACGAAGAAGGGTGAATCTGGCTTCAACCCGAATAGGTTCTAGACACATGAGACAAGCACCTGCGTGGCCGCATGATTAAGGAAGTCCTCGTCAAACGGAAAGACACCTCTCCGGAAGATGCAACTTGGGAACCAGCCACTATTCTTCAGCAATTTCCGCAGCTTCAGCCTTGAGGACAAGGCTAGCCTTAAGGGGGAGGGCATGTTAGGGTCCCACCCTAACCCCCTTATTTATGTCATGGGATCACGTCATAGTCAAGAGTCAATAAAGCCCATATTAATAGTTGTAAGTGGTTAAACTGCAATTAATGACGGGACCATAGTTAGTTGCAAATGGGTCGTAGTATTAGATAGATGTTATTAATAAAACCCACGGTATGGGCCCGTGGTATTGCATGTATGAGTCATATATAAAGGATAGAGACTCCCTGCGAGGAGCATTGTGTCTTATTTTGTGGTCAAGCTCTACTCTATTGGAGGTTTCCCCCTCGAAGAGGCAAGTGAACATTACTCTCTGAATAATAAAATCATTGCTATTTTGTGTTCTGGGTATCTTTTCTTCGCATATTCTGTATTTGGGTATCATTTTGCAGGTTAAGAGCATAACATCCTTTACCTGCAGCTTTAAATCAACCAACTCAGGTGTCCTCATCCTATCAGGTGCTTTTGATGCTGGAGCTGCCCCTAGTACCAACTCAATAGAAACGTGTACCTCCGTGTGAGGTGGCAACTATGAAATGTCCTAAGGAAATACATCCTGAAACTGCTGCAAAATTCGGTACCTTCTTAACACGTCAACATCTTCAACCTCCTTACCCTTATCACTAGAAATTTGTATTGCAAACATCACACAACCTTTTCTGCAACTACACTTAGCCTGCATAGTGATAACCATCCTCAGTGATGTAGGCTTCTTCATCCCCTGCAAAGTCCTCTTTTCCCCACTATCATCCATACACTCAATGGCCTTGTCAAGGAAATCCACTTTAGTTCTATGAAGGTATAGCCAATCCATACCCAAAATCATACTATATGATCCCAATGGAAATACATTCAAATGTGCTACTGTAGGCATACCATTTAATTCAAATTCACGAGCCCTAACCCAATGGTGAACTTGCTTCTTCGTACCTGTAGCCAACTGTGCCAACGAATATTCTGCATGCAATTTTTTTCTCAAGCCACTTTTATCCACCAGGTCAGGATTAATATAACTATAGTTAGATCTAGGATCAATCAAAATAGAAACAACTTGATCACAAATCTTACTATCCATCTCAATGATCGATGCCTGATGATCCGCCTGCCTATTGTCCACAGCTACATAGATCTAAGGAATGATATGAACCACATTAACAATTGTATGCGCCTCCTGAGCACTGTAGATCTAGGGTCCACCACCACTCTGATACTATGGACAGTTCCTCTTACAATTATCCTTACCACATATCCAACACTGCAATGGTTCCCTACCACTGCCTATAGCCTACTAATCTCCATGTCCCTTCTCAGCTAAATTGAACCTCTTGTAAGGAACTGCATTTTCTTTTTCACTTGCATCTTGAGGTCTTCCTCTCTTTGGTGGCCATTTTCCTTTAGCTTTGTCATTTCTCTTCAAGTCATGTTTACGGTCAACTTTGCACTTTGACTACTCATAACAATGTTTCAACTTTCAGATGGCCTCCTCCAACGATCTAGGTCCATCAAACTCAATCCAATCTCTGTATGCAACTGGAAATCCACTAAGGAATCTTTGAACCTTGGGCTTCTCCTACCTAAGGTAAGGCACATATCTCAACAACTCCAAAACTCTATTTCCATACTCCTCATCTATCATAGAACCCATTCTCATCTCATAAAACTCCTTAGCCCTGTCATCATAGTACCTCTCAGACAATTATTTCTTCTTGAAGAGTCATTCAAAATTATGGAAAGTCAAATCTTCCTCATGTATATCCTTGAAATTCTTCATGTCTTCCCACCAAATATTTGATTTACCTTTGAGACTGCAAGTGGCTATCTTTGCTTTCATGTTTTCTGAAAAATCATGCAATCGAAAGAATTTATTCATACCAAGAAACCATGCCTCTGCATCTTGTGATTTCTTTATTTCTCCATCAAAGGTAGATGGATTTTCTTTCTTAAACTCATCTGGAAATTATCCCACATCAATCCTCTTGTAAGGATGATGACGATGATGATCATGATGCCTATTAGAACCAGAACTAGAGTAATACCCATGTCTAACACCTCTCCTATCCGGAGTGTCCAACATCCTACCATCTCTGATCGTTTGAGATCTATTTGACCTGTGTCTACTAGGAGACTTGTTGCCATATGCCCCATTAGTTATGTCCTCATGTCCATGGCTAATCCGAAGTGGTCCATGTTGCTGCAAATATGACAAACTCTGAAGTAGTATCACATTCACCTCTACTTGTTTCTCTTGTGCCTACATGATTTTGTCATTGTCTACTTTGCAACTCCATATTTCTTGCTTCATACTTCCCAAGGTGTCTGCCAAGTCAGAAGAGTTCCCCACACCTTGCTTCTCATCTCATGCATAGGGAGATTCTATGTAGTCTACCACCTTGCTAGCCATCTGATCTCTTTCCTGCAAGGGATACTATGTCAACTAAACCAAATCACCATAAATCAATGTACCTAAGCATAAGTTGGGGAGGATACATTGTCTGCAATATCATCAAATGAGTGTGATATATGTATAACATAACCATAATAACATATAGACATATATCAAATAAGAGCATCAATGCATAAACATAATTCTAGCTAGGGTTCAATCATGAATGCAAGGCCATATCAACAATGCATGCTATGACCTTCTGCATGACAATAATCATTACTGCATTGTACCCATTGCCACATGTAACTATCAACATGCATAAGAAATGACTAATCAACTACACATATGCATAAATGCATGTAGTCAAGCATAAGAAATCAATTATTGTATTCAACCTACAAGACTGATAAATATAATCAAATAACCAAAAATGCAACCCAACATACAAGGATGTAATCAAGCTACACACAATCAAATAACGAGTCATATATTCCTGATGATGCATTCCATAAAATTGAAATCAAGTTCCTCATTGTAGCTTTACTACAACTATAATCAATATGATGCAATGCAACAAGCACATGGAACGCAAGTGTAAGAGACACACATGCAACTAACATGCATGTATGACCACACATTCACTCATATCTGTAGTACCACATATCACCCAAAGAGAGTGCAACTCGCTCTCATACTAACCTATAACACCCCCTCCTTGTAGGTCCACCCAAGCAACCAACTAGCCAGGTAAACATGCGATGAGAGAGGTCACCCTAAGGGATTCAGCTTCCTTGATGACCTTAAGGAAATGGAACTGATGGAACATATCAAACAAACCCATCCACATCAATAACAACACCCTCAAGAGACATGTCATCCACTCAAAAATCTTGTCCCTGAGTCCCATTGATGATTTAAACCTTTTAACCCAACGTCACTCTCATGCTATAGGAAATTTAGTGACCAAAAGCCAAAGTCGCTCTCACAGGCCTATGAGCCAGCATCCCTAGACTCTTTTCAGCAGACCAGTTCTAGCAACCCGGAGATTTGAACCATTTTTCTAGCCCAGAATCGCGACCCTTTCCCAGAACTTATTACAACTTCCAGAATCAATCCAAGACATGATGACAAGATAAACAAATCAAAAATCAACCTCATGACTAAGCCTGAGCATCTCCAACCGGGACTAACATTTTGTCAAAGACTTGGCATCAATGCAACCTACAAGTCTAGGATACAAGACATAACATAACTGACTAAAAGAGCTTATGAAACATAACCAGAAGGATCACCTCCTTCTCCATTGAAATATGATATAATCAATTAGGTTTTGCATCCATCCATTTAATCGTTACAAGTAAATACATGAAATAACCATGACATGAGCCAATCATTTAACCATTCTTATAAACAACATAAAATCATGTAAGTATCAGAGATATGACAACCATTAAATCCACATATAAAAAAGTGAAAAAGTAATAGAACTTAGCTTTTATTAATCTGTTGATGGTGATGGTCCCGCCAACCTGTTATGGGATCTCCCTAGTAAGAAGTCCCAACTATACCTCAGACTTTTTGGTGTAGGAGTCCCAACAGTGGGTCATATGATATCACCTTGACCACGGTTGTGTGCAGAGGCAAGTAAGATGTCCCTGTTGGTAGCAAGGGTGTGACATGAGCAGCAATCCAAGGAAGGTGTATGAACAGTTCTAACACATGGAAAGTGAGGTGAGTGCACCCCTTAGAAACCTGTGGAAGCACGCGGCTTGGAAGGGCGGCTTGGAAGGGAACATGCGAGCAAAGATGCGTCAAAAAATGGAAAGAAAGTAAGCTAAACATCCAAAGAGATGGTTAACCAATATCACATCTCAGTAAGATTAATACATACTTATATAGAAAAAGTCCATACATGCATACATAAGAAAACAAATACATATATCATTAGAGTAACCAAGATAGCTGAAATACAATAACAATATATGCATGAAACGTGATGGCTCTGTTATATTAAGAGGTGAAAGTTCCAATAATACAGTACAACCATGACCAACCACTAGTCTCGATAGCAGAACGTTACAGTCACTCTCGTCTACTCCTCCAAAGAGATATACTAGCTCTGCACTATGGAGAAGCCAAGGCTAGTTACAATACTCTCCAAGCTTTCTCTAAGATACTCATATCGGAAGCTCAGCTGACCAAAAGCCTCAACAATGAGTTATGAGTTACTATATATAGAAAAGGGTGGGGTGACCCTTGACATTCCCCTTTGTGACTGTTCACCTACCATCATGACTCTTCAACTACTCTATCACTGTTACATTCAACTATCGACACTTGAACATCCACTTGACAAGATGTTACATAAAATTCACACATGTACCCATGTGAGACAAAATAGGCTTGATCAAGCCATGCAAGACATCACTAACACTCGGATAGTTGTGGTAAGACCAACTCTTTGACATCCTTGCGATGATCGACAATGGCGAATTGATGCCAATCTTGGTCATCCATGATGGTGTCTGTGTGCTTCAATGGTGACATCCTGTTGAAAGCAAACTCTTACCTCTGTTGCATCCAGGTAGTCTAATATGGATCCTCCTTCCAACTCATCTGATAATATGCACATCATTGTCTTGAGTGCAACTAGACCAATAACATACTAATGCATAGTGTCTATGCTAATCTCCAAGTGTGTGTTGGTTACCATGCGCCTCAACTTGTCGAAATGCATGTTCATCTCTAGTCAGAATTTCTTCTTGTCTTTGCCTCGATGAGTGTGAAAAATCGGTGGGATTGCATGTGTGCGTATAATAACATCCATGCTCCTCAATAACCTTGCATTTGATCAACACCACTACTCACCCTATCTACTCCATGCCAGCTTTTGGATGGGTCCATAACCTATATGGGTGTAGTTTCATTAGTCTGTGTATGTTGCGACTCCTGTTGTACCTGTTCCTGCTGCAACTTCTTATCTTGTAAGTGTAGCTCCTATTCTTCTTTGAGTTTCCGCTTCAGCACCTGCAACTCCTTCTCTATTTCTCTCTCTACCTTTGCACGATCCTCTCATTGTTCCATGACCTCATAGCCTCAATCTCCAAAGCTGCTTTCATCACAAGTGGATCTGCTTGAGCTTGCAACTTTGTTTTGCCTCTTGTTGTGAACAACCTTCTTCTTGCATTTGTCGCATGCAAGTGTGCTACCATGTACTGCTGCTGATGGTGTTTCTTGTTTTGACGCCACTTCCATTTCACCTTGATATCCTTGTCCATGAATAACTTGATATCTTCATAGATAGGTAAGTTCATAGACACTTGATTGACTGCATCCCCGGTTGTGCTCTGAATGTTGTCTTCGACTTTGCTCTCTTGGAAGCCATTGTACCTATGCTACTGAGAGGCAGATGAACATGTGTCATACCTAGAGACATAGTAACACTCATGAAAAACAATCTGTCAGTCAAAACGAAAACAAGCTGAAGGAATAACACACAACATACCTATGTGACTGTCTGTAAATATTGCGCAATTTTCACCGGGAGGCTGGGAGACTGACTACCAAAACTATGCAAGGAATAGTCTAGGCTATCGGGAGGGTGGCTGACTACTGGAAATGTGAAATGGATAATTCATCCTAGCCTGCTGAGGACTGAAATTGCGCAATGTGCAATTTCAGTCAGTAGTGACATGCAAACGAGCAAACTGCATTGCGTAGTTTCTGGGGCCAACAAGGCACTACCTCCTAGAGTTGTGCAATGAAAGCCTAGAGGTTAGTGTTAGGCTAGACTTGCACAAATTCTGGAGGGAAGGCAGAGCCTTCACTTCCAGAAATGCACAATGCTAGCCGAGCAAGGCAAGGTCCAAGCTAAGGCAGCCGAGACCCGCCGATGGGCGACTAAGAATGTGAGAAGTCTGAATGCATGGTGATACTGAGTGTAAACAAGAGTGAATAATCATGCATTAAAATAGTAAGTGCGGGATTCAGAAAATGGGAAAGCATGCTTGTGTTTGAAGCGAGACGAAAATAGAAGACTTTCGGTGCAAAAATAGTGTCATGCATGCGACAATAGTGAGATGCAAACGAAAACTGAAACGGTGCTTTTACAAGCTAACATACATTGAAACGATAGCAAGCGCTCATTGAAATCAAGCAGACAACACTCACACAAAGAAAAACACAAAAAGAGATAGAAATGCAACATAAGACATGAAAAGTAGTCTTACCCTGAAACAGATAAGATGAAAGTGCCAAAGACTCCTCAATGCAATGTGGGATGTCAGAGCTACAAGGTCGATGTGAGGAATGAGATCTACAATGTCTGGTAGACGAGTTTTGATAAGATCGAGGATATGATGTGCATGCCACAAATCCAGGAAAAATTGACACTTGGCGAGAGGTTTCTAAGATGAGATTTGGATGTAACCTCAAATTGCTAAGAGTACATTCATAGATCTAGGGATGTCTTTTGCATGCTGCCTATTGCTATTTCGAGAAGAGAAACCCATGCATGCAAATTAGTTTTCTCGGTCCTGAAGGGAGCCGGTCAACCTGAAGGCACGTGAAATAGCCTACTTGACTGAGAGAGGGATTTGTGCAATTTCTGAGAGAAAATAGGTTGGCTGTCCTAGAAGGATTATGCAATTTTTGGGAGAAGCAGGTGACTTCTGCCCAGAATTGCACAATTTCTGGGAGGCATTGGGATGGATATCCCAAAGGGATTATGAAATTTCTGGGAGGAGAAGATGACTACTGCCCAGAATTGCACAATTTGTAGGCTGAGCTGCAGTGCTAGGCTAGATTGCATAATTTTTACAAGGAAGTTTGTCTGACTGTCCTACCAATTTTGGAGCCGACCAAGATGCCTGGCAGATTTGTGCAATTTTTGGAGGGAAGGCTAGTTTCCCTCCAAAATTGCGCAATTTTCTAGGGGAGTGTCTTAGCCAACAACTAGCCCAAGTCCAGAATGGAAGCTTTTGAAGGGAGGTAAGCAAACTAACATGCACAGGTTGACAAGCCACTAAAAATCAGCTGAAGCCTATGTACTTGACAGTGCAAGACATGCTGGTAAGGATGGTTGGTAGGGATGCTCCAAAACAAAGCTAAGGTAAAATTTTGGAGGGTGGTTCTAGCCACTACAACACTTGGAGACAAACTGGTAGAACTCCAACTTTCTGAATGGACCTTGTTCGTGAAAAGAAAGTCTAACACCTTTGGAAGTATTGTGTAGTTCTCTGTTCGTCTTGGTTTCCACACTTGCTTGATTGTAAGATGTAGCATCTGCCAAGCTCTTGGTCAGTTGACACACATTCCAAGCCAAGAAAACACAATTTTTTCGATTGGGGATGAGGGGTATATTCGTGCACAAGATTTATGGTCATCAGAGTTTTATTTTCATCTCTTGTGTTGCTCCGCTATTAGCAGGCCTGGACAGTATGCTGACATATTCACGTAGAAGCACAAAAATTGCTCCACTGCCAGCAGACCTAGTCAGTACCCGGGCCGAGTTACATGCACCACCTCTCTGTGCATGAAGCCTTTCTATTCTTTCACCTTTTTCATTTTTCATTTTTTGAAATTTTTCACATTTTCATTTTTTCATTTTTCATAACTATGCATTGCACTTATTCATTTCAGAGGCAGAAGAGGGATCCTAACTTATTAAGAGTAGGAGAGGTTGTTCCTTTAGAAAAGTAGTTTATATATACCTCTAATGTGCTTGTTAAGGTTTTCCCCCTCACCTTACTCTACTTGACTGAGTTGACAAGGATTAACCCAAAAATAACTGACTAGAGTAGGTGACACTAGTTAGCATGCAAGTGTTGTGTTTTCACCAAGGTTCACTTTGAAAAGTACGTATTTTCTATTGATGTATCATGGACTGAAGAAAAGAATTTCTTCATGCAAAGGCAGGACAACAAATAATGAAGTTTTGATAATTGCACAAGTCCTCTTGTACTTTACCTATCTTGTTTCAAGAGTCACACAAGTTTTCATGTGAAAGTAACCTACAGACGGAAATAAGCATACAAACAACCAAACAAAACAAATGCAGAAGTAAATGCATAAGCAAAGCGAATAAGAAAACAAGCATGCAAGAAAACAAGCATGCAAGGTAAGAAGCAAACATACATGCAAGCAAACAAACCAAAAGCAAACACTACTCCTACTCCTAAGCTAATGGTGCATGGGCCTGATCACATGAACTGATATTTCCAATGCAGCGACCGACACATTGGTCAACCCATGTTGATGAAGGCATGGTTCGCGAACAGTGCAGCTGTGCAAACCAGTAAGCATGAAAGATATACCGATGAATACAAACACACTCTAAGTTTAAAAGCGTCCACATAACATAATTGAGTGAACGTGCATGACATGCACTCTGTGGACTTGCCATTGTGCTGTGCTACAGTGTGTGCAGATGTTAAGTGTATGCATTCTCTTGAATGTGACATGAAAGAAAACGTTAGAAAGGTAGGCCACTTACGTTGTGCAAGTGTGCTTGATGTGTAAGATTCATCCAATGCATGAGCGATGGGATCGTGTAGTTCGAGCGAGTAAGCAAAATCTGGGTGTTTGATTAATCTTCAATGCAAAGAAGAGAGTGATGAGGAGCCTTGCATGTTTCAACAATTTCTTGATCAGAAGTGAAACCAGCCTTAGGACAGTGAGGACCTAACATAACCATGAGCTTGGGCTGAAGTGCCTCGATAGTCTGCGGGTTTTGACTTCGTCGACAGATAGATCATCGTAGACAAGTGTCTTAGACAGATTAACAATGATTGAATCAACATCATGATCGGATGAAGAAGTAGAGAGAGGATGACAACCAAGATTAGAAAATTCAGGAGTTCATGATTTGATGAATCATGCAGAGGGGTAGATGAGACGCAAGGATGTTCACCATCTATGTTTCCAAAAATGACAGATGACAGATTGGAAAAATTTTGAGAGGAAGATGTGTCCTCTTTGTAATGTAATGAGAGACTGACATCCAACGTGTCCTGTGAACGATTGGAAGTAGAAACATCCGGAAATGAGTTTTCACAGGGGGAATGAATAGTGGTAGAATCACAAGGGATGTTAGGATAAGGTGGATGAGGCACGGCTAGAAGGGATTCTTCCTTCACCGTGGGTTCTTCTATAGATTCCCACACACACTCATCATGAATGATGATGCGGGTTGGTTGCACAACATCAACTCCATCAACAACTTGATCCTTGTTCATAGCAAGTGTGGAGTCTGGAATGGAAGAGCAGAAGACAGTACAATCTAGAGTATCAACAGAACATGGGGATAGAGGTTGAGGGAACGATTCCATGTGACAACAAATAGGCTTGCAAGCCAAATCTGCACAGATATCAAGAGCAAGTGGGGTGGGAGGATCTGATAGTTCAACAAATGTGTGTGCATGATCTCCCACATTACTCTGTGGTGGTGGTACTGTTTGATGAGGTGGAGGCAGATAGTCACTTGTGATAGAAACTATGCCTGCCTGTGATTGTACATCTCCATCACTGTAGTGTGCTGAGTGGGGTTCGAGTGATTTCAAGAATTGCAGATTTTCAAATAAGTAAAGAAAATACTCAAATCTTCCATCAAGAAATTCCCAATCAATTTCATATTCGGGAAATTGGTATGCAAAATTACAAAAGCGTTTGTGAAACTGTTCAACAGATTCATCAGGTGCTTCTTGTAATTCCAAAATTTATTTGTCGAGTGCTTTATGGTTAAAGTGACTAAAAGCACAGTCTATCTCTACAACTAGATGAGAAAGAGAATGAATAAATTTTCGAGGTAGCATGGCACACCAGTGCATTGGGTGCCCTCGAAGCGTGTAGACAAACATAGTGAAGGTCATGTATTCTTCAAATATTCCATGTCTTTCGCATGAGTCTACAACACCGACCATGTTCCTAACCAAGGCTACACAGCCTCCACCATCATATGTTTTATGTGACAAGTTATCCTAAAGCTTTTCTGAGATTTCGAAGTCGTTTCCATAAGACATACACTCCAGAAGAGAAACTTTGTACTTAGTCATGATACATATGAAGAGATTCAAAATAGATTGTGAGGACTCAACTTGTCATTTGGCGCTCCTTCTAGCACGAAACTTTTGACGGTGCTGGACTCGCCAACATGTCAGGGGATCTCCTCGGTAAGAATTCCCAACTAGACCTCAGACCATTTGGTGTAGGAGTCGCAGCAGTGGATTGTACGGTATCGCCTTGACCATGGTTGTGTGCAGAGGCAAGTAAGATGTCCCTATTGGTAGCAAAGGTGTGACATGTGCAACAAGCCAAGGAAGGTGTATGAATGGTTCTAACACATGGAAAGTGACGTGAGTTCACCCCTTGAAAACTTGTGGAAGCACGTGGCTTGGAAGGGAACACACAAGCGAAGATGCATCACAAACTAGAAAGCAAGTAAGCTAACAATCCAAAATGATGGTTAAACCAATATCACATCTTAGTAAGATTCATACATACTTATACAAAAATAGTCCATACATGCATGAGTAAGAAAATAGATACATATATCATTAGAGTAACCAAGATAGTTGAAACACAGTAACAACATATGCATGAAACATGTTGGTTGTGTTACATTAACAAGTGAAAGTTCCAATCATACAGTACAACCATGACCAACCACTAGTCCTGATAGCGGAACATTACAGTCATTGCTGCCTACTCCTCAAAAGAGATATACTATCTCTGCACCGTGAAGAAGCCAAGGCTCATTACAATACAATCCAAGGTTTCTCTAAGATACTAATATCGAAAGCTTGGCTAACAAAAACCTCTACAATGAGTTATGAGGTACTATATATAGAAAAGGGTGCGGTGACCCTTGACATTCCCCTTTGTGTCTGTTCACCTACCCTCATGACTCGTCAACTACTCTATGATTGTTACATTCAACTATCAACACTTGAACTTCCACTTGTCAAGATGTTACATACAATCTACACATGTACCCATGTGAGACAAAATAGGCATGAGCAAGCCATGCAAAACAACACTAACACTTAGATAGTTGTGGTAAGACCAACTCTTCGGCATCCTTGTGATGATCGATGGTGGCGAACTGATGCCAAGATTGGTTTTCCATGATGGTGTCTATGCGCTTCAATGGTGATGTCTTGCTGAAAGCGAACTCTTGCCTACATTGCATCTGGGTGCACTGATATGGCTCCTTTATCCAACTCATCTGATAACATGTGTATCATCATCTTGAGTGCAGCTGGACCAACAACATATTGATGCATAGTGTCTTTGTTGATTTCCAAGTGTGTTTTAGTGACGATGTGCCTCAACTTGTTGAAATACATGTTCAACTCCAGTCGGACTTGCTTCTTGTCTTCGTCTCGATGAGTGTGAAAAATGGGTGGGATTATATGCATGTGCATAATGACATCCATGCTCCTGAATACCATTGCATGCGATCGACAACAATTCTCACACTATCTTCTCCATACCAGCTCCTGGATGGGTCCATAACCTGTATGGGCACAATTTCAACAGTCTGTGCATGTTGCACCTCCTGTTGTACCTTCTCCCACTGCAACTTCTTCTCTTCTCAGTGTAGCTCCTATTCTTCTTTGAGTTGCCACTTCAGCACCTACAACTCCTTCTCTGTTTCTCTCTCTATCTTTGCGTGATCCTCTCGTTGCACTGTCGCCTCATAGCCTCAATCTCCAAAGCTACTTTCATCACAAGTGGATCTACTTGAGCTTGCAACTTTGTTCTGCCTTTGTGTTGTCAACAACCTTCCTCTTGCATTTGTCACATGCAAGTGTGCTACCATCTGCTGCTACTGATAGTGTTGCTTGTTGTGATGCCACTATCATTTCATATTGATATCATTGTCCATGAACAACTTGATGTCTTCATATATAAGCAAGTTCATAGACACTTAATCGACTGCATCCCTAGTTGTTCTCTGAATGGTGTCTTCGACTCTACTCTCCTGGAAGCCATTGTACCTATGTTGTTGAGAGGCAGATGAACACCTGTGATACCTGGAGACATAGAAACACTCATGATAAGAAATTTGTCAGTCGAAAACCAAAACAAGCTGAAGGACTAAGAAACAACATATCTGTCTAACTGTTTGTGAAGATTGCATAATTTTCACTGGGAGGCTGGGAGACTGACTGCCAAAACTACGCAAGGAACAGTCCGGGCTATCAGGAGTCTAACTGACTGGTAGAAATGTGCAATGCACAGTCGAAACTGGCCTGCTAAGGACTGAAACTGTGCAATGTGTAATTTCAGTCAGAAGTGACATGCAAACCAACAAACCGCATTGCACAGTTTCTGGGGCCAGCAAGGAACTTCCTCACAGAGTTGTGCAATGCAAGCCTAGAGGTCAGTGCTGGGCCATACTTGCATAATTTTTGGAGGGAAGGCAGAGCCTTCACTTCCAGAAATGCTCAATACTAGCCAGGCAAGGCAAGATCTGGGCTAAGGTAGCCCAGACCCACTGAGGCGTGACTGGGAACATGAGAAGTCTAAATGCATGGTGATACTGAGTATAAACAAGAGTGAATGTCATGCATGCAAACATTAAGTGTAGGATTCAAAAAATGGGCAAGCATGCATGTGTGTGAAGCGAGTCACCGCAACGGTAGCCATTGGTGAAAAAAATAGTGTCATGCATGCGAAAACAGTGAGATTTGAACGAAAACTAAAACGGTGCTTCTAAAAGCTAACATATATTGAAACGAAAGCAAGCTTTCATTGAAATCAAGAAGACAACACTCACACAAAGCGAAACACAAAATGCGACAGAAACGCAGTGCAAGATATGAAAAGTAGTCTTACCCTGAAACAACTAAGATAAAAGTACTGAAGACTCCTGGATGTAATGTGGGATGTTAGATCTCCAAGGTCGATGTGAGGAATGAGCTCTACAACGTCCAGTTGATGATTTTTTATAAGATCGAAGTTATGACGCGCATGCCACAAATCTAGGAAAAAGTGACACTTCACTAGAAGTTTCTAAAATGAGCTTTGCATGTAACCTCGAGCTACTAAGAATAGATCCCTAGATCTAGGGATGCCTTTTGTATGATTCCTTTTGCTATTTTGGGAAGACAAACCCATGCATGCAAATTAGTTTTGCTCGGTTTCGAAGGAAACCGTCAACCTGAAGGCACATGCAACAACCTGCTTGACAGAGAGATGGATTGGCACAATTTCTGAGAGGAATTGTGCTAGATGTTCTAGAGGGATTGCACAATTTTTGGGAGGAACAGGTGACTGCTGCCCAAAATTTTGAAATTTCTGGGAGGAGCTAGGATTGTTGTCCCAGAGGGATTGCACAATTTTGGGAGGAGTAGGTGACTGCTGCCCAAAATTGCACAATTTCTGGGCTGAGCTGCATTGCTGGGCAAGATTGCGCAATTTTTGCAAGGAAGCCTGTTTGACTGTCCTACGCAATTTTGGAGCCCAACAGGTTGCCTAGCTAATTTGTGCAATTTCTAGAGGGAAGACTAGTTCCCCTCTAGAATTGAGCAATTTTCTGTGGGAGTGTCGCAGCAAGCAGCTAGCCAAGTCTGTAATGATAGCCTCTCAAGGGAGTGAAGAAAACTGACATGCACAGGCTAGAAAGCCACTAAAAATTAGCTGAAGCCTATGTACTTGATAGTGAAAGAAATGCTGCTAAGGATGGTTGGTAGGGAGGCTCCAAAATGAAGCTAAGGAAAAAATTTGGAGGGTGGTTGTAGCCGCTACAACATAATCATAGGAAAATCCAACCACGTTTGGAACTTCCATGTATCACCTGACCATAGACATAGCTAAACCAAATCTCTATTTCAACCAGTCAAGCTATTGGGAGCGAGATCCCCCAAGGGCAGTTTTGGGGCTAAAAGTCCATGTTTAAGTCAATTTTTGTAATAGCATGAATCAGTAGTGTTTTGGTGCAGAACATATTGGTGTGTTGCAAAGGGGACATGGCATATTTCTAAATTGTTCCTTAAATAGCTAATATAAATTTAACTGGGTGGTATTGTGGGTTAAAGAATAATCATAAAAAAATTGCACTCAAGAATTACATAATTGCATAAATCTTTACATGAGTTGCACAAGAATTCAGGGGGCAACACACCTTTTCCACTAATTGCAATTATAAGTCCAATACTCAGTTCTCATACCTCATTCCTTTAGAGCTTAAATGTTTACAAAAATACTAAATAGTATAATATAAAAACTCTTTGTTTTATTTCCTGTTCTATTTTCCTTCTAAATAATTTCTTATTATTCTTTGGAGCCATGTTTCTTTTGCCTTTGAAATGTCAGAATCTATGACCTGACTATACTTGTAGATGATGTTGTGGACCATGTTTGTGGACTAACCTGTAATTTCAACATATCCTTCTTGTTTCTACAAAACTATTCTGCCACAACCACTCTTTTATTACCTGACAACCCAACTTTGTGGAGTCAACTTCTGCTTGCTATAGTAATTTGACCAATAAATACAACATTTTTTTTTATTCAAAAGTTTTAACCTATTAGGCTTCTATGGAAAGCATTTCAGCCATGTGCTTATGGAAAACAACCTTGAGTGTATGAGCATTTATTTCTTGGAAGGGTGACTTTGCAAAAGCATCCCTGATTGCATTTTCCCCTATTACAACAGTTTGTGGTAGATTTTAATTATGATGTGTACATTATTGTATCCGATTTTCATTTTTTTTCCTTGAATATTTTTGTGTTGTATTATGTTTTGGTGTTTTTCTATTTGTCACATATTTTAATTATAATGTGTACATTATTGTATACAATTTTCATTTTTCTTCCTTGAATATTTTTGTGTTGTATTATGTTTTGGTATTTTTCTGCTTTTGTTGGATTCCTTCCATAACATGGATATTTATTATTATTAGAAATGAAGAAATGAAATTTAATATTAGAATATATTACATCCTACATCGAAAAATTGGATAGCTTTGTTTTCTTGATTTTTTTTTTTTTTTTTTTTTAATTGGTATGTGATTTTCTTTTGCAAGAAGATGTATGGCTAGCTACATTTCCAGTTGGCACCGAGGTTTGTATAAACGGTCTAGCTTCTGAGTTTAAATAATTACATCTAGCAAACATAAGTTGCATGTGTGTCTATATTGCAAAAACAAATTTGACTTAATAGAAAAGATTATTTGCTACACCCACAAGATCATTATGTCCATTCTCATAGAACCTAGTTAGGTTACATAAAATGTAGGTGGATACATACATATTGGAAAATTTGGCCATTAATGACCTTTGTAAATAAGTGAAATTTCACTCCTCAATATGTTTTTTTCTGATCTTGGTGTTTTCAAAAATGGTGTTGGGATGTTTATAGATAGGCAGATGAAGTGCTCTCTTAGCTTGGTGTTCAATTAATAATGTTAATTTTGTTAATGGACAGTGGGATCAGCTGGATTTTTTTTATAAGTATAAGTTGTATTTCTCTAACTTAGAGGTATATGATTGCATTTTATTTATTTTTCTCCTATTTTTTTCTTATCACTCAAGACAAACATTCTTTTCATTTATGCAACTTACACTCTAAGAAATATATGGAAAAATAAATTAATTTTCTAGCTCTGTCTAAAAAATTCCAAAGCTGCTGAAGGAACATTGCTCTATTTTATGTAGGCTAAGCTATGTTTGTGGTGATTGTTTTCTTTATTTCATTGTGCTTCATATCTAGAAATCATTTGAAGGAGATGGAGAACTTTGCGGCAAGAAGGTCAATATTTTTTGCTGCACACAATGTAAGGAAATTCATATCTGGTCTTCTATGTTTTTGTTACCATTTCCATTTTTCAACTAAGTCTCTTACAAAGTATCCTTTTATTCAGTAGAAAATAGTTGAATTCAATGCCTGCATTGTTGAGGTCTAACCATGTATGGGATCTTATAGCAGCAGATATTTCTTGCTATATATGGTGAGTTTTTTGAAGTATACTTATTATGCTTAATAATCTTCATTTTAAATGACATGTAAATCAGCTAGTATTTTTTGAAGGGAAAAGAAAAATTGCTACATTCCAGTGGTTGTGGCGGTAACTCACTTTTTCTCTTATCTTTTCATTTCAATCGTTTATATAATCCTTTAGTTCTTGGTCATAGTTTAATGCGGATATTTTAATTTCGTAACCTTTTTTCTTTTGTGTTGATTGACATTTAGTCTTTTTTCATTCAATCATGTAGACTTAAATGTGTGCCTTTTTTTTGGTAATATGGGTATAAATATGTGGAAATTGAATTTTAGTTTAAGGAATAGAAAAGCAGATAACTTCCATGTTTATCTCCATTTTTTTTATCGCAAAATGATAATGAGTTATGTTGCAGATGAAATATATTTAATATGAATTTTTATTTATTTAATAGGAACATATGACAAATTATATTTGAATGGTAGATTCAAAAGGATTACATTCCAAAATATTGTGGTTTATATAGGACCAATGGAACCATTTCAAAGCAGAGAGTATTTCTTTGTTGTTTACTATGAGTGCAATAGTTTATATTTTTTCAATTTTATCATTGTTTGTTTTTATTATAAAATCTTTTACATATTGGAAAAATATAATATTTTGTCCTAAATTTGGAGTTAGAATTTGATTTAAAAGCAATCATGGGACGTTTCTGAACATGTTACATCCCCACTTCCACCCTATGATAAAATTGGAATTAAGTTTGATCAAATGGAAGGTGAGATTATAGTACCAACGAAGGAAATGAAAATGAATTGGCTTTCGTACGTTCCATTAGAGGACAAGTAGCTATATCAATGTATCTCTACTACCTTTTAATGTTTATTTCTTTTTGCAATTTCATCTACACATTTTAGTGTTGAATATTGTCACTTGAAACTGCAGGCTTAGTTTAGTTGAGCACTTGAAAACTCAAATGTTTACTTTGTATTGTACACATCGAAGGTGAGTGTAAGAAAAATATTGAAATCATACAAATTGTTTTGTCCAACCATTAAATATTGATTCATGCATTACTCTAACATCAGGACCAACTGGGTTTGGTAGTGCACCATCTCTCCCACTTTTGTATAGTTGCGAGATCCTAATCATGCGGGCTTTGACATATCCTACATTATCATATCCTTCTATTTTGACTATAGTCTATAGGTCTAGGATATATACCAAGTTCTCTTTTTTAACCCACTTTGACTTCTCTCTTTCAACATCGTCTTAGGAGTTGGGTTAACACTTCCCAATTGTATTTACACTAGATTCAATTGCACTAGCATTGACTTCTTTGAAGAAGATGAGTTATAGATCTAAGATGATATAAACATTCTCATCTGAAGATATGGATTATGAATGATATGAACTATATTATGTCACAAGTTATTATTCCTAAAGGAAACTAACTCTATATTTTGTGGATAAAACATTTAAAGAAAGGCAATAGTCAAGCATTTTTTTGTCACATGGGTAGAAGTCTGTGGGTGAATAGCTCCCTTAATACATTAGCAAGCAGTAAGACATTTGTTGTCCTTTCTGTAATTTTTATCACAACATTCAAGTTTCTTAATTACAACTTGTCATTTTTGCTTCTTTCCCCCCTCCCCCCCCCCCCCCCCCCCCCCCCACGCCCCTTTGTTATGTGATTCTTAGTAATCTCTTAAGTTCTTTTCTATTTTAATCATTTTTGTTGTTCTTTGCACTTTTTTGCATGGTAAAAGTTTTAGAGTTCCTTAGTTGGTGCATGCTCAATATTTTACTTTTATTTGGTCATAGTATGTCTCACACAATTGAATGATTCAATTAAATATGAAACCTCATATCCTAGTCCATGCATGATCTAATTAATTACATGTTTGCCTCTCAAGTTTATTGATATTCCTTTTGCAAGTTACAACATATTTATTCCTATTGTACACTAATGTATTTTTTTAATTCATTATCTACAAAGATGCTTTCAAATAGTTGAAACCGGAATGGATTAAGTATGAGTATTTCCTACCTCATAAGAATCATATATCTATGATATAAGAGATCTCCTTTTTTTATGTAGACCTTTTAAGAGTTGAAGTAATCTCAGTGAAAATGCTCCATATGATAGTTAAATAGTACTTAAATAATGCACGCTAGAATCTGTTTCATTGTATGTGGATCGACATGTATCTCAACAATAATTTAATTTTTTATAATCCATCTCTTTTGGTGAATTTAATTCTACTGGTGCCTTGCATGGCTAAAAGACACAGGCTCATGGCTAGTGAATTCATGAGATAGTTATTCCAATGCACTTACACATTTAAGAAGCTTCATTAATAGAATGAAAAGGATTTTCAGGGGTGTATTAACAAACTTTACTAATAGTTTGAAAGGGATTTCCCATGTTATATCAAGAAATTTTGGAAATCGAATCAACTAAAGTTGTAGCGAATTAAGGGAAGAGAGTTGGGAGAAACAAGTTTTTTTTTTTTTTAAAGAAAATAAGCTCTCTTTTTTTTACGTTGTCATCTAGAGTTTCTTTAGTAGTTGATAGTTGTAACAATTATATTTATTATTGAGAACTTTATGTTGCATATTTTTCTTCAACTAAGTAATAATGTTTTTTAATCACTTTATTTGTGTATGTTTATTCAAAATGTGGAAGGAGGGCCTTTCTAACCATGATGGTGGGATCAACATGGACATTCATAGATTGTGATGACAATTGAAGTGATAGCTGCAAAAATAAAGAGTGAAAATAACCGGTCTAGTAATACCTTTAAAGTCAATATCCCATCTAAGGCACACACATAGAGACTGATGGTCAAGTCTTTAGATTTTGTCAATTCACCTGTAATGTCTCGGAAACACAATGATAACATTTTGAAGTGATAAAACAATATTTCATAAGTAAATTGTAGTCCAACCAATACTAAGTTGGAAACTCATATTGTAAGACTTGACATTTCATATAATATAATTGATGTAGATAAAATTATTTCTAGTGGTACTTGATATTATTTAATATTGTAATTAACATATGTAACTTTCTCTTTTCATATTAGATGAATATGCACATTGTATGACATTTTTTTTTTAATTTAGTCACAAAACTATACTAATTAATTTATGTTGATTAATAATGAACACATAAAATCAATTCAAAAATACTAAATTAGTTGTTTATATTGATTAGTGGTGAACACAAATAAAATTAATGTACAACTAAATTAGTCGTTTATAATGATTACTAATGAAAGTAAATAAAATGAATATAAAATACTAAATGAGTCATTTATATACTGAATATGAAACTACCAAATAAATATAAATGAATATTGTAAATGCTAAATCTATGATTGAAAATGATGACTAAATTTTGTATATATACGACTACTAGTAGTTAATTTATAGTATCTTATAACACAACCGAAATTTAGTCATATTTCTTTGGTCATTAATTGGTTTCAAACGATGACTAAAAGTTGAATATATATGACTATTAGTAGCTAATTTATAGTATCTTATAACATGACCAACATTTTGGTCATATTTCTTTGTTCATTAATCGATTTTCTTGGGTGATCATGTAGTAGTATATTTTGTTGTGTATTTGGTCATTTATTGTGGCAATTAATGACTAAATTAATGATCAAATTTATGAATAAATATACTTCTAGTTATAAAATTGAGACAACCAATTGACGACTAAGATAAATACAACTAAAAGTTGATCACGTTATAAGATATTATAAATTAACCACTATTGGTCTCTGACTGAAAAATAGTCGTTTATATGCAGATTTTGGTCCTTTTTTTAGTAACTAATTAACCATTTTGTATTAGTGAAAGGTTAAAGAAATGGATGTTACTCCTCTTCCAAATTTAACATAATGAAAATTAATCTTGGTTCAAAATAGGATGAAGCAATATGTACATCAATCTTTCTTAGAATGTTTCTTTGAGTATGGGAAATTGAGTTTTTATTCATTTTCATCCCTATAGGTTGATGTATCTAAAGGAAAAGAATCCCCATAACCTAGTTTCCAAGTGATATGGTCCACATGAAATCCTTTAGTGCATTGAATAAGTTGCCTATAGATTGGTTATCCTAGGCCACTCCAAGGCCCACCCATTTATTCATTTATTCTACTTGAAGAAAATGGTAGGGTGATGCATCAAATTCTTGCATTAACATCCTCCCCCAACTGGATGAAGAGGGATCAATTTGGTTGCATTCAGAGATATTGTTGGAACAAATAGCATGCGAATTGTATCAACGCATTATCTATAAAGTTTTGATATAATGGAAGGATATGAAACTTGAAAATTCTATTGAGAAACCAGTAACAATTCACCAACAACCTTGAGGAGAACATTGGTTTTGAAGGGGGTGGATAATTGGTGTCATTGGACAGTAAGCATAAGGACTATTGGTATTGTGTTATGCGAATCTTTGAATCTTAAAAACTAATGGGAAACTATGTGAATGAAATATGGGGGTAGAAAGGAAGTGATCAAATATTATTTTATGTATACTAACTAAATTGATATGAACTCATTTTGCTAATAAATGAAATAATAAGAGTTGAAATGAAGCGTGGAATTTATTTGTTGAAGAACAATTAATTGTTAAACCCATGGATATACAAGGATATATGTTAATAAACAATGTCAAGTTATTCATATTTATATCACCTTTAGTAAGCAATATATACAAGTAGACACACCACATATTTATGATAATAATTTGGTAAATAAATAAATGTACATACCTGGAAATGATTGATCACTTACATTACTAGGTTGTAATTCTCAAACATTATGAATGTAGATCACACTTATAAAGATATTTATCAAATGCACAAACAATATCTAAAAAGTTAAAAGTAATGAAAAATTGTGTGCTAAATGATTTTATTTCCCTTTAATCTTAGTCATACTACATGTAAGAATTTTGATTGAAGCTAAAACTTAAATGTAGTTGCATTATCCCTTCAATTTTCATTAAAAAATATTAAAATATTTCAGCGAGTGTTATCTTATTACCAACTAGGACTCTATGATATCTAAAGGATCACAGTAAAATATTGGATTGAAACATTAAACCTATTTATTGGATTGACATGTACAATTTATTTATGGTTGTTACATTCAAGAACTTGATGAACTTTGGAATAATTTAAGACATCGAGAAGGAAATAATTATATTTGAATAATTATTGATAATGAAATTTTTACCGAAACATATTAATAATTGATAAGCCAATTAATTTTATAATGATTCAAATGAAGTATAATTGATATATGTTATTTTAAAATGAAAAATGAGAAGCCAACCCTTATATGTAAGTCAAGTATAACTCTAAACATACGAACTTTTGATAGGCACCATTTAAAACAATTTATACATATCATATTTTTAAGTATGACCCTATACATGCAAACTTGTGTTATACAACATTTAAAACAAATTACACACATTATATTATTAATTATTAATTACCATTCTTTACATTAATCTTATTATTTAATTAATTTTACATTAGAAAAATATGTATTGAGAAGTGAGGATGTTATATTACTTAAAACATTTGCAAATAAGAAAATTTATCTACAAAAGAAAAACATAATACATGAGTTATATCTAATACACTTAAAAGAGTATGTTGGAAGAGTTGCACTTGGGGTTTCCATTTGCCTTCTTCTGACTTAAACCTATATTCTAGGTATAATTTGTTATTGCCATCATATTCTTAATTACACTTGGGATTTCCATTTGCTTTGTTGTCACTTATTAAATAAAATAAAATAAAAAGCCATCATATTCTTTATTCTTTATGTTGGGTGGCTTTCTATATAACCCATTAGTAAAGATTTATATTGCTTTTTGTTATGATCAAAAAATTTATAATTTTTTATTCTTTTATCATGTTTTAGACTTCGCCCACAAGATCATATATAATCATTAAAACTCTTAGGATACCATAATATAAACTCCTAGGATAATCAAGCATGCTTTTTTTTAATATAAAAATATTAACACTCTTTATAGTTTTATGTTGACATTTTTTCTCTTATTTGATATACATGGTTTGTTTGGTGTTTGCATATTTCTTTGGTTTTATAATTTCCCTTATTTTTCAATATATAGTGTTTTTGAATTAGGGTTTGCTTTTATTTTTAAAATATTTGGTTTTTATATATTTAATTTATTTTTTAATATTTAATTACTTAAACTAAAATTTATACTAATTAATCTTTCCTAATTTTTCACTCATATTAATTAAATTTACCATATTAAAAAATATATGTATACATTTTATTTTTAATTTTTTAAACATTTCATTTTATATCATAATTATTTTGTTTTAACTCTTTATCATAATTATTATATCTTTAAACCTTTAATTTTCTATTACATAATTATTATATTTTTAAAGATTTCAGTTTCTATCACAATGGTTTTTAACCTTTTTAGGTATTATCTCTTGCATATCATTTTTTTTTACTTCCGATAATCAAATTACACTTTGTAAATATGATCGATTTTCACAATCAAATTGAGGCTATATGATCATCACCATATTGCATATCATTTTTTACTCTCTTCAGTAGTATCTCTTGCCTATCATTTCTTACCCTCTGCATATCATTTTCTATGGCAACTACTTTCCCATAGTCAAGTTACACCCTTTAAGTATGGTCTATTTTCACAATCAAATGATCGTCACCATACCACACATTCCAAGAACATCTCTTCCACGTTTCCACCTTTTTGTGTTTGGTCGTTCATGACTTTGGTGGACTGTGAGAGCCATAATGGTAAAACCGGAATGTGGTCACAAAATATCAGTGATTTGCATGGTAGAGAGAGAGAAAGCGATTGGAAAAATGAGCTTCCCGTTAGTCCAGAGCTCCTTTTGACTCAGTCGTTGGCTAATGTCGCCATCGGAGCTGTATTGCGTAGCGGTTTCAGAGGAAAAGATGGAGAAAGCGCGCATGCAAATTTGGTCCATTTAATTTCTATGGCATCTTGCTTTTTTCTTTTTTAACGCGGAATCGCAACTGACTTTGGTGTGGAAAGATTGTGTGAAAAACAGATGCAAATTTGGTCAATATAATTCCTCTCGCAATTTTATTCATGATCCTTTAACTCGGGATCATGATCAACTTTGAAATTGGAATATTTGCCTGACCACAGAGTTTTCATGGTAGGGATTGGTGTTTAATTTCACGCTTTTGAGAATATTGAATTATTGGTGTTTATTTCTACAGTTTGGTTTATTTAATTATAGATTTGAGAATATTGAATTATTGGTGTTTATTTCCACAGTTTGGTTTATTTAATAATGGATTTTGGGAATATCGTAGAAAATAATGAATATGACAAAAATCAAAATAAAATTAATTATTTATTAGACCCCACTCTGGTATATCCAATTTCGAAATAATTTGGAAATTTACAATCAAAATAAAATACTCCCCTGGTCAAACATGATGACCTTTTCTTTGAATGGCAATTTCCAGCTATTTTCACATTTTGGATGAGATTGGAGTTATAAAAATTATTAATATTCCATATTCCTGTGAAGACACTACCTCTCCCACTCCATATATCCATATAGAGCTGAGCGGTCTGAGACTCTGTAGAGCAACCCAAGCCAAACGAAACGATGGGCATGGGCAATCTATATGTTCTCAAAGTGATTCTCCCTCTTTTAGTAATGGCGTTATGCACTGTTTTACCATCTACAGAGTGTGTGAACTTCCACGTTGCAGGGCCTCCTCCCTTCTTAAGTCATGGTCGCAGGGGATCCCTTAGAAGAACTGGAGAATCTCTAGTCAACCACCATGAGCTGGACCTCTCCAGTGCTGAATACGAGACACATTATTACACTCAAATTCTGGATCATTTCACTTATAGACCAGAGGGCTACCGCACCTTTCCCCAAAGATATCTCGTCTATGCAAAGCACTGGGGAGGCCCCCAAAGACATTCTCCCATCTTTGTTTACATGGGTGCTGAGTCTTCTATTATAAACGGCTTCAATTTCTGTGGATTCATGTTTGAGAAGGCTCGTCACTTTCAAGCACTTCTTGTTTACATTGAGGTATCATTTATTTTGAAATTGTACCGAATTTCAGATATATTTTATTTGTAATGAACGAAATTATTGAACATGAAGCTTCTGTACTCGATTGCTGTTTTGATGAATCCTTTTTTGTTTAAGCATCGATACTATGGGTTGTCGATGCCCTTTGGGAGTCGAGAGGAATCCTTTCGCAATGCCTCTACACTCGGTTATTTCACTTCCACACAAGCAATGGCTGATTACGCAACACTGATTCTGGATTTGAAGAAAAACTTGTCTGCAGAAAACTGTCCTGTCATCGTCTTCGGTGCATCTTATGGTGGAAGTAAGATGCCGATAAGCTCTTAGCCATTTATTATTGAATTATTATTTTGTTAAGCCGTGAGAGATGTCTTTTGGATTGAATTTCTGATCACCTAGCTACATAAGAATTTGCCAATATGCTTTGTGCTAATTACACTCCTTATAATTAATATATTTTTTTATTTTTAACCACTATATTCCTGGCTAATGTATTTTTCCCTTTCAGTCAACCATATTCATGGGCTACTAGTTGAAGAGCCTTAATTGTCCTGTTTGTGAATTTCCTGCCTCAATTTCTCAAACTTGCTTGTGAATTTCCTGCTCCATTTCTCAAACTTGCTTTAAAAAATAATTTGACCAGATAGTTTTCAATCCTTGTAGTATCCTCTTTTCTACCATCACTGTTTTAAGTAATCACAACTTGTTTACTGTGTGAATTTCAACATTTTTCAATCTATTAAATACCCTTGTACCTTACCTGTTTTAAGTAGTCACGATGTATGATCAAATGACAATTTATCTAGGACAAAGACAATTACAATTCCCCTTCCAATTCCTCCTCTGTAATGGGTCTCAAATTAATACTCTATTTATGAATAAACAACACACAGACAACTTTGCTTTAACATATTATTACAATTGAACTACTGCAGTGTTAGCTGCCTGGTTTCGCTTGAAGTATCCCCATGTTACCATCGGCGCGCTGGCTGCTTCAGCACCTATCCTGTATTTCGATGACATTACACCTCAAGATGGTTATGACAGGGTTGTGACACAGGACTTCAGAGTATGTTCATGGATTTGTTATTTCTTTCCAAGTTCTATAAATTATCATGTTCATAAGTTGATCTCGGATAACATTGTGGTTTTGTGTGGCACAGAATGCGAGTGAGAGCTGCTACAATACAATAAAAGAGTCATGGGCAGAAATAAATAAGGTTGCGTCACAGCCTGGAGGTTTGGAGAGCCTAAAGCACACATTCAACACATGCAGGTAAGAATGTTACCCAAATATCAAAGATCCCAATTTTATTCAAACAGCGATGGCCACTTACAACTAATGAAACCCATTTCTGGATCTCAGGGCTTTCGACGCAAGCAGTTTGATGGATTGGTTAACAACTGTATACGATAAGTCTGCGCAGTACGGTTCTCCGCCCGTGAAAGAGGTAATGGTAATATAGTGTTCTCCTGGAAAACAATTGGGCAAAAGTCAGAAAGATGTATTTCCCTGGTGTAATGGCATAAGGGAACATTTGGGATTTCAATTTTAGAATATTTGGGAATTTGATTTTAGAATATTTTGGAATTTTTGGGAATTTGATTTTAGAATATTTTGGAATTTGATAGAAAATTGATTTAGCTACTATCACTTAAATTCAAAACATCTCTAAAAAATTAAAACTCTTTGGACTTAATTTAACTTTGGGTGCCATATTTTGCTTAAAACTCTTTGGACTTAATTTAACTTTGGGTGCCATATTTTGCTGGGTATGGCAGATATGCAAAAGCATCGATGGCTTTCCCAAAGGCACAGACATCCTCACCCGCATATCCGCTGGATCAGCCTTTTACTACAACTACGACCTTGAAGGGACATCCTCCACCACCAATAATACTTGTCTCGATATTCAACAATATCCTAATGAGGGATGGAGTTGGCAGGTTCAGAACTTATTTTTTCTAATTAATGTCAAGCAAGCTGAAGTAATGAAATAGTCCTGCAACAATCTTTAACTAAACAACTTGAACCCGTTGTCACTGATGATATTGATGGTATGACTGCAGAAGTGCACTGAAATGGTGATGCCATTTAGCTCAACCCCAAACACAACAATGTATCCCTTAGATCTCTTTGACTTTAAATCCTTCGCAGAGGACTGCAAGAGGAAATATGGAGTTATACCGAGGCCCCATTGGATCACAACAGAGTTTGGTGGCCATGTAACTTCTCAATCACACTAACCTGATAATCCATGGACCCATCTTACCGTGAGATCTAGTTTTGCTTTCCTCAACGTTTTGTTTTGTTTAAAGATGTTAATGGTTATATTGAAATTATTTATGGATTTTTTGTTCGTGTCCAGAACATAAGAAGAGTGCTGAAACGTTTTGCCAGCAACATAATCTTCTCCAACGGTCTGAGAGATCCATACAGCAGTGGAGGGTACGACTTCTTTATTTATATATATGTGCTTTACATATATTTAGAGTCGATGGAGAAATTAACAGTTGTGTCCTCATGGTGTGGAATTATACAGTGTGACAGAGAGTATATCCGAAAGCGTTATAGCCCTGGTAACAAACCAAGGTAAATCTTTCCAGATAGTTAGGTAAATGATGGACTATATTGGGCTGGACTCTATTACACTGTGGTCTCGTAATTTTGTGGTTTTTATGTACTGTAGGAACCCATTGCCAAGACCTGGAGTTTTCATCTCAAGAGGATCCAGATTGGCTCAGAGAACAGCGGTCGAAAGAGGTGGAGATCATAACAAAATGGGTTAAACAGTACCAGGATGACCTATTGATCCGCGAAGAAAATTAATTTCTGCGTTTACATCTTGGGAGTATGAGGGTGCGGAAGCGTTAGTTGCGAAGCATATCCATTTTTATATTGATGGGTAGTCTATGATCATGTTACTTAAAAGTGTCAACACCGAAGTATGGACAACAATTTTAAAGCACTACTGTATGGACTTGAAAGCGTGTAAAAGCAATCTAAGTTGTATCCTTTAAATGTGTGGAAAGCCCTTTTTTTACATTAAAGTGGTTGTTGTTGATAGTTTAAAGTTGTTGTTCTGGATGGTTGACATGTTTATCTATAGGATGAGAGGAGGATGACTAAATTTTGATTCATTACCATATAAACTATGACCTATATGGTTAATTTATGATTAATAAGGGTTTACTAGCGTTAATATAGAGTTATATATGGGTGACCATGGTTATCCACCTTTAACCTAGTGACTATGATAGATTATGGTTTACCATGTTGTCTTTAATCATGTTTGACCATATACATAATATTTGACCATAGTTGCTTATGAAAAATTATAGTTGGCCATGATTGAGAATGTTTCACCGTGATTGGCAATATTGACAACGATACACTTTGATAGAGCAAGGTTAACTATAGTTGACCAAGGTTGACCATGCCTGACTATGGTTGAGTATAGTTGATCATGGTTGGAATTGCTTAGCATGGTTGAACATGATTGACTACAATGACCATTTGACCTCTTGATGGTTGACCATATTTGGCCTTAGAATGTTTGCCCTTTGGTTGTCCATGGTGACCATTTAACCATGGATGACAAGATGACAATTGTTGACCATAGTTGACCATGGGGGTAGAAAGGAAGTGATCAAGGATTATTTTGTGTATACTAAATAAATTGGTATGAAGTCATTTTGTTAATAAATGAAACAATAAGAGTTGAAATGAAGTGTCAAAGTTATTTGTTCAGGGTTGATTATTTTCTAAGCACATAGATATGCATCAATAGATGTAAATAAACATTGTCAAGTTATTTATATCTATATCACCTTTACTAAGAACTATATAAAAGGAGACACACCAAATATTTATGATAATAATTTGGTAAAAAATGTATGCACATACATGGAAATGATTGATCACTCAATTATTATTTTTTACGAAATGGTCATGACATGGTCATATTACAAGGTTGTATTTCTCAAACATTATTAATGTAGATCATACTTATAAAGATATTTATCTAACGGACAAACAATATCTAAAAAGTTAAAAGAAATGACAAATCGCATGCTAAATGCTAAGTAGTTTGATTTCCCTTTAATCTTAGCCATTGCATGTAAGAATTTTAATGAAATTAAAAATTAAACATAGTTGCATTATCACTTCAATTTTCATTAGAAAATATTAAAATATTTCATTCATAGCTTTATCTTACTTAGAAGTTGGACTCTATGATACCTAATGAATCATAGTAAAATATTGAATTGAAACATTTAACCCATTTATTGAACTGGGTTGTAGAATTGATTTGTTGGACTCTATGATACCTAAAGAATCATTAAAAATATTGGATTGAAACATTAAACCTATTTATTGGATTGGCATGTAGAATTGATTTATGATTGGAACATTGTAGAACTTGATGAACCTTGGAATAAATTTAAGGTATCGACAAGGAAATAATTATATTTGTAAAATTATTCATAATAAAATCTTTACGTAAAATGGGGTGGCAGGAGGGCAATGGATTCTCATTAATCTCAAAGGAATCATTGAATATAGTTATGCTTGAGGGCTAGGGCGAAAGACCAATAACCAAGTTGAGGCTTATAGAATGCTTATGGGACTAATCCTGGCTCATAGAAATGGGATAAAAAAAAATTCAGGTGTTAGGAGACTCCATGATAGTTATAAGGCATATGATTAATACTTTAAAGGCTAAGATCTCTACACTGAATCAAATCATAATGAGAGCTCAGAATCTGATCCCCACTTTCGACTCGGTGACCTTCTGCCATGTCTTGAGGGGAAATAATCATGATGATGGCAGATAAGCCAATAAGGCAAGCCATTTGGAGGAAGACAAATGTGTCATCAACAATGTCGTGAGCACGACAAAAATACCTTAATAAATTGAAGAGTATCATGTGTAGTCCGAAAATAAAGCCTCAATGGATAGAAATGGAGGTGGAAAAGTTGAATCTATGATTCTATAATGAAATGAAGCTCCACCCTTCTCCCACTAGATCTCTCCCGTCATCTTCCCCTGCCCCTCCTCCCCCTGCCTACCCTTTCCCCCTTCCCCCCTGCTGATCTGAAAATGGAAGTACTTGAAAATGTGTGCAAGGTATCCATTTCCATTAAATTAAATGTGTGCAAAGTTTTCCATGTCTTGCTGATTAAACAAAGTGTTTTTGGTAGCTGTTTATGAGTTTATGTGTGAAGGAAAGTTAATTTAATTTGTTGTTTAACATATTAAATCAGAAATACATAGCAAGATAACTTCAGCATAACATGACATAGATGTTTGGTGAGCAGTTCACCCCTCTTGGGCTACGTCTGCTGGATCAAGCCTCCCAAAATGAGCTTGTCCTCTTGTATTATAATGCTCTCAAATGCAATACAAGTTTAAAAGTGCCTCAATAGGCAAATCTGAATGCAAATACAGATTCAGAAGACATGAAAATGCTAAAAATGCCTTTCCATATTCACTAAACAGTGAAAAATTACCAAATACAATGTCTTCTTCATTGGGCCCTGATGGCTCTTTGAACTCCTCAAACAGTTTTGAAACCTCTTCCATTAGGTTCAGAAGGTCGAAAATAGCATAAAAAGGTTTTTGGTTCACCTCAAATAGTGAGGTACAACTCCAGATAACTCCATGTTCCCAATGGCCTTGATGGCTCTCCAAGCTTCCATGAAGCTAAACAGGCTGTATAACACCTATATTTCCACTAGAACCTATCTTAATGGCTCTGGAATGCTCAGAATAGCTAAAAATGACTATTGGTTCACTTCAAATGGTTAAGCATAGCCTAACACAACTCCAACTCCATCTTGGCCCTGACGGCTCTCTTGGCTTCCCTGAAGAAAACGAGGTTGAAGATGAACTCCAATGGCTCCAAAATTATGAGAAGATATGAAATCAAAAAAAAAAATTGTCCAAAAAGGATCTTCCTAGCCAAAGTTATGGCTAACTGAAGTTTTCTCCCAATTTGCCCTAAAAAACTCCACCAAATGTGGAGGACTGGAGTTAACTGCAGATAAACTTGGCTAAATCCGCCAGATTTGGCGCACTCCAGCTAAAATGGCGGAACCTTTAACTGTATCATTTAATGCTAGTGTCGTGGTCACATGCGCTTGGCTAGATTCCCACCGGTGAAACCGTTAGTGGTTAGTCAAATGCTTAAATATAATGTTGCGCCAAAGTCGTTAAGACCCACGATATAGACCGCTCAGTTAGGCCGCTTAGCTGTCACTATGGAGATCACGGTTCAATTCTTGCGGATGCCAATAAATTTTAACCGCCCACCATTTCACCAACCAGGGGCCACGTGGCGGCCTTCGGGATTTCCATGTGTTGCCCATTGATTGGTCCTTCTATATACATATCCAATCATAAACTGCCAAGTGTCACAAGCTAGTTGGCCTGCAGGGAATATTTCATCCAACCACAAACTGCCAAGTGTCACAAGCTAGTTGGCCCGCAGGGAATATTTCGAGGAATATTCCTAGAATATTTTTTAAATATTTTTCAAAGTCAAAGTCAACCCAAGTCAAACTGATTTTTGTAAACTTCAAACTTGAATAACTTTCACATATAGTGTCGGATTTGAGTGTCGTTCACGGATATAGGAACGTATCGACGACGCCTATCTGGTCGTTCTAGTTTCAACCAATTTTGAGAAATTCAAAATTTGAGCTTTTTCCCTAGCTCAGACTTGAGCTCCTAATCACTTGCCTCCCTTCCCCTTTCTCTGATCCCCCCTCCTCTCCCCCCTTCCATGTGGCCCCTCCCTGCTCTAACCCTCACCTCCACGTTATAATCTCTACCTTGATCTCCTTCTCCCCCTGTCACATCACCCTCTACAAGCTCTTGTCAGCCATGCAAACTTGTGGCAAGCCGGACACCCAAACTCGCTCGAAATGTGGCATCCCATGGAAATTTGGTACCACGCCTGTTGCA
This sequence comes from Pinus tabuliformis, assembly GCA_031772625.1. Lineage (NCBI taxonomy): Eukaryota > Viridiplantae > Streptophyta > Pinopsida > Pinales > Pinaceae > Pinus > Pinus tabuliformis. The sequence continues at coordinate 480,715,246 of CM062820.1, forward strand.
CAAATATGTCACAACGTTTAACCTCAATGTCTTGGCCTTGGTTCTTGGAGAAATGGGTGGCTTAACACCTCGAGCTCATGCAAGGAATTGAGTTTTACAGAGCAAAATTTAATTCAAATATTAAGTGAGGTTGGTCTCATTTGTGGCAGAATTGTGCAAATGACTGATAAAGAACAAGAGCCTGGTGGGAATTTAATTGAGGAGGGTGGATTTATGATGAAATACTCATGGGATGTCGATTGCAGCAATCTCCTTACTCATGTCTGCATCAACTCCAGGTCAAGCAGCAAGTATAAAGTGCATATAGGTATGTGGATTTTGTATGTCATAAGGTCTGACGGTGGGACAGTGGCTCGGTTAAAGCCTGGTGGCTAGAGCCGAGGCTACTATGTATTAGCTTCAGCGTCACAGAGGCTTGGCGTTATGTTGTGAAGAGCAATAAGGAAGCTAGGAAGGTATGTCTGTCTAAGGTTTGGAAGGAAAATCAAGAAATTCTGAGCATAATTGGCAAGTCACGGGTGTTGGGCTTGGGTTCTCTGGAGTGTTTGCAGTCAGACTAGATTTGGGACACTGGGAGGGTTAGTAATTCTCTCCGGAAGCAGGAGGAGAATTGGAGTAGGAGGGAGGTGGGACAATGCATTCTCATTGAGGAGCAGGGCATTCTATTTTGGGAACGAAAGGGTGCATGGCTATGGGAGATCGAGGAAAATAGTGCCAATTTCTGGAGCACGCTAAAAAGTACGACTTTGAAAGCCAACATGCAGAGGTCCGAAGACATTTCATGGTCGGGCTCGTGGGGAAGCTAGAAGCCAAGGTCAGGTGGGTAGAGAGCTAGTTCCTCGATGCAAGGTGGTAGTTACAGACCCTCTTGTCTCACGTGTGTCCATGATCATTAGGACTTGTGGGAATCACGGTCAGAACTTCAATGCAGCATGCATCAACAAATGCATGAGAATATGAACATGCAGGAAAGGGAAATTGATAAAAAGGAACATATCAGGTAGCTCGAGTACGAAGTGGATGCTCTGCGTCACCAACTAGATAATTTTAAGCTCAAGGTGGATGCAACAGAGGATGGTTTGGAGGCAAATTTGGAGGATGAGACACACTAGGGGAATCCCAAGAATTCAGAAGAGGCCTCCCAAGGACTGGATCTAAACATCCCAGCCATTATGGATATCTAATCACCTCCACATGGTTTTCGTTTTTGTGTTATAAAATTGTTGAACTGTGAATGTATGTATCTCTTACCTCATTTCTATCAAATATATAGTTGTAGATATCCCATAATGGGAAATTTTTGTAACCTGGATAGACATAGCTACTGTAACAGTCTAGATGGACAAATAAATTTCTATCAGCTTGATGAAGTAGTGAAAAACTAATGTAAAGACCCAATTTTGTTGTGAACGGGAACGACTTTTTAATATAAATGATACTCATTCTCGTTTAAAAAATATATATTTACCTAAACATATTTATAATTGAGTAGCCGATTAATCTTATAATAATACAAATGAAGTATAATTGATATATTTTATGTTAAAGGAGAAATGAGGCACTAACCCTTATATGTAAGTCAAGTATAACCCTACTCGGAGTGGTCTCCCAAGTTGGATCTGGTAGCGTCTCCACATAACTTCTTGAAATTCATCTCCATCGGGGTAGCCAAGGATTTGCATTATATCATTCTAAATCTCTCCAACATGTTCACAACATTCTTCCTTGAGAAAAGAAAATATGTCCAGGTCTCTGCCAAACTTCCTTCATCTCAAACTCAAAAGCTAACTCCCTCTTACACTATATCATCAAAGGCTCACTACTTGTCAATAATAGATCATCAAGATATAAAACCAAAATCTAAGGCATACCTTAGACCACTTTGAAGTATAGGTTCAGATCGACATTTCTTCTTATGAATCCAAGCTTCACCAGGTAACTATCAATATAGGCATACAAGGTTCAGGGACTTGCTTCAAGACACACAATGCCTTCTTCAACCTGCAAACTTGTGCCTTTCAATCCTTCACTTCAGATCCATGTGGTTGCTCAACATAAACTTCTTCTCATAGCATACCATGAAGAAATGTTGTCTTTACATCCATTCGATGAAGGGTCCATCCTTGACTAATATCAAGGAAAAAATATGATCTAATGGTAGTAGAGCATGCAACAGGAGAAAAAATGTCATCATAGTCTTCTCCCTCTTTTTGGGAGGAACCATGGGACACAAATATTGCTTTGTACTTCACAATACTTTTACCAACTCCATTGATTTTGTATAGTCATTTTCAAGTTATGATAAACTTTTCCTTAGGTCTCAAAACAACATTTGATACATCATTCTTCACTGTGGATTCATATTCTTTAGACATGACATCCTTCCAAACCCGTTGTTTCACAACTTCTTCAAAGGAAGGAGGTTCAATATGAATGATGGAGCCTATTTCTACAACATATCCTAGGTATCAACATGGCTTCTTGCTTTCTCTAAAAGAACTTTTTGGTGGGAACATGTCTCTCAACATGATGTAATCTATCATGAAGCCAACATGGTATCTTCCTAGTAGGAGGATCACTTGGATTGGAAGATCCAAGGGGTCCATAGGCTCAATAGGGCCATCAGTGAACTGTTAACATATAAAATTATTTTACAAGGACATATATACCTCCAACATCAAATGATCATAGATTCATGTCCACAAGTATTTCTTTATTTTGCAATCAAGGGACTTATAATAATTCATTGCAAATAATAATAGTTTTTGGGATCTCGTCGAGAGTCTCTACCTCTGAATGGTAAGCCTCTTCAATCACCATCAATTGAGAAATCAACTTGTCTATCATAATATTGTCATATATCAATGAAACTGTCAAATCATGGAGTCAAATCATATTAGGTTCTTAGACAGGTCATCATCAACTACTTCATTGTCACATATGAGCATGTCATCAAACCTTCATCAAAGGTTAGTGTCATATAATTAGGGCAATTGACAAGTGTATCTTCATACTTCAAGGATCATAATCAAGACATCACTTCCTTTATCACATGTACTGAAAATCAAAATTACTTTCATATGTATGTGACAAGAATGCATGAGTCATTTATGAAGGTGATATTCTAGTCATACCTTAGGGCTTAACTTGTCATCTAATATTGTAGCTAAATCATAACACTGAAACCATATACTATACATACCTTGTCATATTCAAATAGCTTTGCAACTTGTAGCACTTATTTGTCATTAGTAGTTGTAGTACTTGCATATTTTATTTTTTGAATTTTATGCCACTTTGTTAACTTTACAAAAATTTTCATCAAACACCTCTTCTTGTTCTAGCACTAGAAATTCTCTTCCTGCACTAGCTCTCTTTTCCTGCATCCTAGATGATCCTAAAGAAGGATATTCTTATCGCATCTCATCTCGACGATAGAAGTATTCAAATGCCCAAATATTCATGTAGGAAGGATAAGCAATAAATCTTAACAAGAATAATTTCATAAAGATATAAGATAAATCTAAATGGTACTATCTTTAATGAGAGGTGATCATCTCCCTCTTGAAACAACCTTTAAGATTTATTACTATCCATTATCCATATAAAATGTTTCCTTCAATATTTCTAATCATCTTCACCATCAACCATGCCTAATTAAGACTAGCCCATCCAGGGTTACACTAAATCAGTCACAAGTGCTAGAAAATCTTCTCACTGATCATGCTAGGGTTTCAATATTGTATAAATCAAGCCTTTATAATATTTCAGGGTTTCTTCCAAACCCTAACCTCATGTTACCCATCAAATCCTAATAACTAGATTTCCAAGGGTTTCCATCAATTCCTAGCATTCTTTCAGGTCTCCACCATATTCTCTTGCTTCCATCAACAATGTCTTCACAAGGGTGATCTTCAATGACTTTTCTTTAGCCTAGCTCTAATACCATGTTAATTTTTCTTAGGGCTATATTGTTCTTTGCTTTAGATAATTGCATTAACAAAATTTTCACCATTTACATTGCATTCACCCCATATCATCATAACATCAATAGAAATTATGTAGAAAGAAAAATAACATCAACTATGTGGTGGAATAATAAAAGGAACATCAGAAGAAAGGTATGCACAAATAGAGACACCATGATTTAGTTGAAGAGTAGGGAAAAACCCCATAAGGGGGAAAATCGTTTCAAATTCTTCTTCTTATTAGATTGTCATAAAATGTTCAACAAAGAGAGAGTACAATGTTTCAATTCATCAATCACAAGATTATCGAGCATAACCAACCATACAATATGCAAGAGACGAATTCAACAACAATATTGATTAGAATCAAAGTTCCAAGCCTATGGTCAACAGTCAAGATCTGTAGTCAATTGTCAAAATACCCTAGGTCACAACTGTAAGGAGATGGCAATCATGAGTGCAAGTGCAATTCTCCAGTTGCACGAAGCACCATCTATGTATGCGGCTACAACCGATTTTTCCTTCTTCCAACCCTGTGGCTACAAATCAAAAACCCTAATCCTCGTGTGAGCTTAGACCCTGTAATTTAGGACATGAATGGACCAATTCTGCAAACCAACCTCAAACTTGTACGAGCCAATTCAAAGAAGAGAGAAGAAGAAGATGCTTGGTGATGATGTCCAAATTAGTTTCACTTAATTTGTATTTATAGGCTTCTAAGGGTGTCCAATTTCTCTTAGGGTCGACCTGTCCTTTTGCGCACATGTGGGTTTCCATATTAAAAATACATTTATCCTCAACCAAATTAAATTCTTCCGAGGGATAGGAGGGGGATTTCTTCACGAGAAATATTGTCCAAAGGAGAGAATTTGTCCCTGAGCCACCAAATTAATAAGTTGTACTTCTCAAAGATTATGAATGTAGATTATACTTCTAAACATATTTATCTAATCCACAAATAATATCTAAAAAGTTAAAATGAATGATAAATTATCTGCTATATAATTTGATTTCCCTTTAACATCTATCATTTTAAGTAAGAATTTTAATTAAAACTAAAACATAAACATAATTTCCTTCACTCTTTAAATTTCCTTAAATAATATTAAAATATTTCATCCATAACCTTATGGTATTCACCATTTAAATTCTATGATATCTTTAAAATATATATTTTTTTTTGCATGTGGTTCACAAGCACCCTGGTCAGTGAGTGATTGCTACGCCCACGGAAAAATCTAGGTGATAGCTGGGCTAAATCGCCCCTCGGCCTACTGGCAAGACCTGACCCTAAGGGCTTCGGGTGGATTCGACCCTGTGACCTCCCGATGGCGAGGCATGGTTTTTGACCAACTGAGCTAACCCTTGGGGCTGCTGATATCTTTAAAATATTAAATTGAAATATTAAACTTTTAGCATGTATAATTGATTCATTCTTCTAACTTTAAAGAACTTGATAAACCTTGACATATATATATAAGAGATCCATAAAGAAATATGTATAATTATTAATAATAAAATTTTAACCTCAGCGTATTTATAATAGATAATTCAATAATATTATAAGTGGTAATTCAATTAATATTATATTAATTCAAATGAAATAATAAATAATAAATATTTTATTATTTTAAACAAATAAATTTGGTGTCATCATATTTATAATTGATAATTCAATTAATATTATAATGATTCAAATTAAATGTAATCAATATTTGTCATTTTAAACAAATAAATAAGATGTCGCCCTATGTGTAAGTCAAGTATAACCAAAAACCTACAAACTTTTGACAAAAAAACATTTAAAACAAGTTATACAAATGTGTTTTGAAGTATGATCTTATACATATCTAAAAGAAACGAGCCACCATAAACTAGCTCTCAAGTACTATGCACCATATCAAATCATTTAGCGCATTGGATAGCTTTCCTATAGATTGGTTTTCCTAGCCCTCTACAAGGTCCACCTGATATTTCACTCTCCTACTTAAGAAAATGATATGGTCAAATTATTGCATTACTGTCCTCCCCCAAATTGATGAATATGGGTCGATTTGGTTACATTGAAAAGAATTACTAAAATAAAGAGAATGTGGATTGTGCCAACAAATTATCTATAATGTTTTGAATATTTGAATCTTAAAAGATAATGGGAAACCATATGAATGAATTATGGGCTAAGAAAGGAAGTGGTGAAGGATTTTATTAATGTATACTAACTAAATTGATATGAAGTCAATTTGCTAATAACTGAAATAATAAGAGTTGAAATGTAGTTTAAAATTTATTTGTTGAATATTGATTAAATCTTAAACACATCGTTATGCATGGATAGATGTAAATAAACAATGTCAAGTTATTTATGTTTATATTAACTTGTGTGTGTGTGTGTGTGTGTATATATACACGCCAAATATTCATGATAATAATTTTGTAAATAAATGAATGCACATACATGGAAATAATTGATCACTTAGTTATTATTTTTCAAGAAATGGCCATGACATGGTCATATTACTAGGTTGTACTTCTAAATAATGATGAATGTAGAACATACTTCTGGACATATTTATCTAATCCACATGCAATATCTAAAATGTTAAAGTCAATGATAAATTGTGTGCTAATCAATGTGATTTCCCTTTAATCTTTGTCATTGCATGTAAGAATTTTAATTGAAGCTAAAATTTAAACATAGTTTCCTTTTCCCTTTATTTTCCTTAAAAAAAATTAATTTATTTCAGCCACACCTTTACTTTATGATCAAGTTGTACTCTATGATACCTAAAATCCAGAGTAAAATACTGGATTGAAGCATTAAACCTATTTATTGGATTTGACATGTAAAATTGATTTATGGTTGGAATAATGAGGAACTTGATGAACCTTGGAATAAATTTAAAAATTCTTTAACAAAATTTATATAACTATTCATAATAAAATAGTTACCTGAACACATTTATAACTGATAAGTCAATTACTATTATAATTATTCAGATAAAATATAATCGATATATATTATTTTAGAGAAAAAATGAAATAGCAACCTCTTATATTTAAATCAGGTATAACCTTAAATCTACAAAATTTTGATTAAAAACATTTAAAATAAATTATACATATTTATGTTCTAAAATATGACCTCATACATGCAAATTTTGTTGAGAAACATTTAAAACAAAGTATACACATTATATTATATTTAATTAATTGTGCTTTAAAGAAATGTGACTTACAAATGAGAGCATCATGTCACTTTAAATTTTATTCAAATGAAAAAGTTCGCTTTAAAAAAAACAAAATACATAAGCTATATTAAATACAAGTAAAGAGTATTTTGTTAAGTACAAGTAGAAATTATTTTCCATATTCCTTCTTGTCACTTAGAATCCATATTCTAAATATATTGTGTTCATGCCATTATAGTTTTTATGTTTTGTGAGTGTCTACATAGACCATCTCATATTTATTTTCATGCCTTTTAGCTTTTTAGTCCTTTTGATTGTGGTCATGTGTTGAACTTCACATAAAAACATATACAATCCTTATCACATTTATCATACAAAATCGTATAATAGAAACTACTAAGATAATCAAACATACATTTTTTTCTAATATAAAAGAGAAACACTTTTTATACTTTCATGTTCATACTTTTTCTCTCATTTGATATACATTGTGTTTTTAATGCTGGCATCAAACTTGTTCCTTTAATTTTAAATTTTTAATCTTTTCATTATTATATTTTCATCTTTAAAGCTTCTTAGTGTTATATATTTAGTTTGTTAAATTGAAATTTATGTTAATTGCTCTTTTTATGTTTTTTTTGTATTTATAATACTTAAACTTGTCGTATTAAAAAATATATTTATACATTTTATTTTAATTTTTTAATACAATTATTATATTTTTAAGCATTTTATTTTTTATTACAGGGAAATTTTATTTTTTAACTATTTTTAATATTATATCTTTAAGCATTTTATTTTGAATCACAATTATTTTGTAGTTTTTTTAAGTATTATTTCTTGCATGTCATTTTCTATCACAATTACTTTCCACATTACACTAACAAATGGTAAAATTGAGTTAACGAATAAGTGGTAATACTAAAGTAGTTAATAAGTGGTTAAACTAAGGTAGTCAAAAAGTGATTGGAAATTTATTAGATATGCTTTGCATGAAACTAACAACGCCAATTGGCTTAATTTCTACCCCTTGTAAAATGGTAATAGAATATCATCTATGATGGTGCTACAAAACTTTTACCCTATAATTATATCTAACGAAAAACACACCTATTTGTAGCCTTGTACTTCCCAAGTACATTAATGGTTCAAGAAAGGGATGTTAGTCCTCTGCCAAAGATAATATAATGACAATTAATCTTGGTTGAATGTAGGATGAAGCAATATGTACATCAATATTTCTTAGAATGCTTCTTTGAGTAAGGGAAATCAAGTTTTTATTCATTTCCAACCCTATAGGTAGATGTATCTAAAGGAAAAGAATCATCATAACCTAGTTGCCAAGTGATATGGTCTATATCAAATCTTTTAGTGCATTGGATAACTTGCATACGGACTTGTTGTCCTAGGAGACTCCAAGGCCTACCTAATGGTTCATGTCTCCTACTTGAAGAAAAAGTTAGGATCAAATTGTTACATTAACATCCTCCCCCAACTTGATGAAGAGGGATAGGTTTGGTTGTATTCAAAGGCATTACTGGAATACAGAAAATGTGTATTGTGTCAACACATTATCTATAATGTTTTGATACAATGAAGAATATGCAACTTCAAAATGCCATTGAGAAACATTAATCATTTCCACACCTATAGCCTTGAGGATAACATTTCTTTTTGGGGGGGTAGGGGGGAATTGGTGTCATGGGATAGTAAGAATAATGATATAATTGGTATTGTGTTATGTGAATCTTTGAATCTTAAAAAAAATGGGAAACTATGTGAATGAAATATAGGGGTAGAAAGAGAGTGATCAAGGATTATTTTATGTATACTAACTAAATTGATATGAAGTCATTTTGCTAACAAATGAAATAATAAGAGTTGAAATGAAGAGTCAAATTTATTTGTTGAAGATTGATTAATTTTTAAACGCATGTATATGCATGGATAGATGTAAATAAATGATGTCAATTTATTTATATTTATATCACCTTTAGTAAGAAATATATACAAGTAGAGACACCAAATATTTGTGATAATAATTTGGAAAATAAATGAATGCACATACCAAGAAATGATTGATTTCTCAATTATTATTTTGCAAGAAATTTCCATGACATGGTCATATTACTAGGTTGTACTTATCAAACATGATGAATGTATATCATATTGAGAAATGAAGGTGTTATATCACTTAAAACTTCTTATAAGAAAAAAATTTACTTTAAAAAGAGAAAACATAATATATATTATATTCTTATACACTTACAAGAGTATTTTGGAAGAGTTGCACTTAGAGTTTCTAATTTCCTTATTGTGACTTAAACCCATATTCTAGGTATAATTTGTTTGTGCCATAGTATTGTTATTTGCACTTGGGGTTGCTATTTTCTTTGTTGTGACTTACAACATATATTTTAAGCATAATTTGTTCATGTCATCATATTATCTATGTTATGTGGTTTTCTCTATAACCTATTTGTGAATGTTTATATTCTTTTTTATTTTGATCAAATATTTATGATCTTTTTGTTTTTATCATATTTCAAACTTTAACCAAAAAAAGCATATACAATATTTAAAACTCCTAGAATAGAAAATATAAACTCATAAAATAATCAAACATACATTTCTTTTAATATAAAAAAAATAAACATTTTTTGTATTTTTATGTTAACTTTTTCCTCAGATTTGATATACATGGTTTGTTTGATGTTTACATATTTCTTTAGTTTTATAATTTTTTTTTTCCACCTATAATTTTTTGCCATTAAAATTTATTTTTATTTTAAAAATATTTTTATATATATATATATATTATATATATAAAATTAATTAATTAATTAATTAAATTAAAAAAAAATTGACTACATAATGTTTACAACGCTATTATGTTTACATAATCTACTCCTCACAGACTGCATCCTTAGTACATTTATGAATTGCATTTCAAAGTTTTCATATATATATATATATATATATATAGAGTATGTTTATGAATGGTATCTTAACTCGTTTAGTACATTTATATATTACGAAAGTTTTGTTTTGTTGTTTTTAATTTATGAATGGTGAAATGATATATATATATATATATATATATATATATATATATATAGATATAGATATAGATATATATATAGTTCATGAATTGTATCATAATTAACTTAGTATATTTATATCTACAAATTGTTTGGTTATTTTTTAAATCAAATTAATCGAGAATTTAAATCAAATATATAAACAATATATTTTAACACTAATTACAATTAAAAAAATATATTTATACATTTTATCTTAATACTTTAATACATTATTATATGTTTAAACATTTCAATTTTTATCATAATTATTTATTTCAAACTTTCTATTATAATTATTATATCATTTTCTATCACGATTACTTCTCTCATAGTCAAGGTATACCCTTTAAGTATTATCGATTTTCACAATTAATAAGTATTATCTATTTTCACAATTAAATTGAGGGCTCCATGATCACCATACCACACATTCCAAACCTATCTCTTTCACTTTTCAACCGTTTTGTGTTTGGTCGTTCATGATTTTTGTGCAATGTGAAAGCCATAAAGGAAACACCGGGAATGTGTCGAGAAACTATCAGGTAAAAGTAAATTGAGTCATTGAGGTATGTTGTTAATTTTCTCAATTCCATGTTTTATTGGTTTTAAAAAATAGGCAGCCAGAGAATTTTCTGATTTTGCTTAGTAATTGAATGATTGCACAAAAAAGAGAAAAATGAGCTGCACGTTAGACCACAACTCCTTTTAACTCTCTGTCATTGGCTAATGTCGCCAATGGAGCAGCAATTACATTTTTGTATTTTTTTGAGAAAATATTGAGAAAAAAGACATACAAATTCGGTACATTTAATTCGTATGGCATCTTGATATTTTGCTTTTTAAAGCGGAATCGTAATTGATTTTAGTGTGGAAAGATTGTGAAAACGCAGATGCAAATTTGGTCGATTTAATTCCTCTGGAAATTTAATTTTATGTTGTTTAACGGGGCATCATGATGGGCTTTGGTTCAGTCCGTTGGAATATTGGCGTGGTTACTGACTTTTGATGGGGCAGAGTGCATCGGTGACTAATTCCATATTTGGTTTAATTGAACATAATTAGAATGTAAATTTTGGAGACAATTTAGAATTTGACAAACCAGATATGAATGGGTAAGTTAACTTATGTTTGATCTTGGTGAGTTAATTATTTGAGCTCGTTTCTATTTATTAAATTTTGAATGAAAATTTTTAGCTATGCTCACATTTTGGATGAGATGGGTGGTATAAAATAATAGAAATCATAAAGTTCAACACAATAGAATACTTTATTAATTCATGCATAACCCTGCTCACAATGTAAATACATCACAATGTATCCCATTATATAACTATGAGATCACTAGACTCGATGGACATAAGAACTTGGAAGATACACACTCCTACAACTCAGTTATATTGAAAAACAATTACTTCTAAAACAACACCTTGTAACTCACATAGATTTAGATCATTTCCTTACAACTAAGAAGACAACTCAACAAACCTATCACATTTCCATACTCTTTCATTTCTACATTATTCTAACATCCCCTTAATGAAGAAATGGATTTTCCATAATACATAACAATGCGTGATGGTCTAAGTCTAAGCTAGGCTTACAAATATGAATCAAACATTTCATTTGGACTTTCTTTGCTTCAACATATTGATAACATTTCTTCTTGACTTTCTGCTCCAAACTATGATGTTTTCAACCTATTTAGTCTTCTTCTTACTCCAGATCATGAATTCTGGATATTGCTTCTTATTGTAACTAGGATGATGCCAGTCCATTTCAACTCCTTTCTCAACAAGTTCATTTTCATCATCAATAGTTTCTTGTTCATTGGATAGCTCCCACATCAATCCATAATAATGTTTAATCTCTTCATGACTCCAATACATGAAAATCTCATTAACTTATTCATTTTCTACATCATTCATGTTGTCTTCAACGTTCATTGCTGCAACTTCTATGGAGACTTCATCAAAACATGGTGTTCCAATCCATTCTTCCAAGAAATTTAATTCTTTTTCAATTTTTGTTAGCTCTTTCTAGTTGCGGCTAACATCCGCACATTGAGAAACACTCACGAGGACATCATAATTTGCGTTCTTTCCAACTTTGTCTTCTTTTGCCAAATATTTGTACTTAGTTTCATGTGGCTCATCCAATTGATCTTTAACCTGTGTTACTGCACCATTGAGCAATTCATCTATGAGCTTCCTTTCCTACAACATTTGGAACTAACTTTTTCTTGAAAATTGTTCATTATCATATTTGATTTTAAGTTCTTCAGGTCTTCAGGTCCTTCTTCTCTTTTCATGTAACGTTCTTTGTAGATTCTTGTGGTGACTCTTCAAACATCTTGCTCCCACTCACATTGTACTTCATTTCTAGAATATCCCAAAATATATTTTCATTTTTTACTTCACCAAATTCATGCAAAATAATAGACAAGATGTTTTAATCCAGTGATGATATAATAAGAAAAAATCATATTGCACCTCTACTCTCATCTTGGGGATTTATAGAAGTTTCTTGAACAAATTCCCATAAATATACTAAACTAAGTAGTCCTTCCATTTTTATTGCCTAAAATTTAAACTTTTTAACAGAGAAAGATGGCAAAACAGACTTTAATCATTTCAATATTGCATCAATTTCTTCAAATTCTTTATTGATCTGGACCAATTATGCATTTTGATCCTCATGTATAGGTTCTTCTGCTAAAAACATTCCAAATTTTTCTGCAAATTCTTCCCTTTGATTTATTCGCTCAATTGCTTTAGTTTTCTGTAGAACTATTTAATTCTCCTTTAGTGACCCATGATTTCCTTCTCTTACCTTTTCTTATACCAACTTAAATAAAGATAAATACATTTTTTTAATGCACCACTTTATGAGCCAAATATCAAATAAATACCTTCAATAAAATCATTCCATGCCTCAGCTGTTGTGATTGTCCCCCTTTTTTCAATTTAAATAGTCAAAAGCTTCACAAAAAATAACTCACAAAATAATTTTCACCAATAGAAAAAAACAAAAATTTCACCATAAATTTTTTTCACAAAATTTTTAACTTCTTATACCTCCATGCCTCATCCTTAATTTTCTTGATATATATATATATATATATAAATATGTGATAAGAATTCACGTCTTTGACATGCCTCCTTATTACTCAAATTTACTTCTACATAAGAAAATAACTTCGAACATATGGTTTGGCTTAAAAATCAAAATCATACCTATCAACTCATGCAACACCATGAAGAGAAAAGTGGTGAATAAAATATTCACTTTCACCTGAATTGTAATGCACGCCCTCCAACGAGATGAATTACAAACTGCAATGGTTCATTTGGTTTAAATCCTTTGCACGAACTCCACCTCAGTTGTGCACGATGGTTTTTAACAATGACGTGGTAATGGGTTCCACTCCCAGCGACATGCTTCTCTGCCCACGACAACTGTGGCTGCAAATGACAATGTGTTGACTACTCAAATGGTGATGGTTGCGGTGACTTCAATGTATAGTCTAGACTTCATCCTTTACATAGACTTCGTGCATCTGTCCCAAATTTACAACACCCACATGCAGATACACGCACAAACTAATGTGTTGACTACTCAAATGGAGATGGTTGCAGTGACTTCAATGTACAATCTAGACTTCACCCTTTACACAGACTCCACACATCTCTTCCAAATTTACAACACCCACATGCAGATCCACGCACAAATTTCAGTTAGCAAAAAACTGCAACAAGACGAAACAATCCAGACCGCACCCACCGTGACTTCGATCTCTCCTTCACAAGGTTTGGGAAGATGTAAACACCAAAATTTAATAAAAAAATTTAAACTGTCAAACTTATAACTTGAAGACCTTTCAAACCTTCATGACACGTATTCAATGGCATATGTGGATTGACTTTCCACTTGACACAACCACTACAATTCTATTAATCAAACACATGACAACATGCCTTCACACTAACACACTAATTGGTAGTAGCTTCTTCACCTCACAACATCTATAGATCATGTAGAGGTTCTCCTTAATTGATACACAAATTCGAACCACTCTAACCACATTAAAACGAATATCTTTGACAACTTCACCTTCTGTAAAACTCATATCTGAAGAGATCTCTCAGATCTCAACCTTTTGACTTTCTATATCTCTAGATCTCCCTCTCTATTTTTATGCACCGTGGATTGCAACGAACCTCCGCATGGATTCAGAGGCCCAAACAAAGATCGAGGCACATTGCACAAAACGGTTGCACACAACAAAAGCATCAGTAAACGTTTCAGTGGGGTATGCAAATCTTCAAGATCAGATAGTAAATCTAGCCACCAATAAACCACACCAAGACAAATAAATCCATATCGCACTTTCTGTAATAACATTGATCTCTCCTTCATGGATTTTGGTCGAATGTTCTCGGAATATGCAATCAACAACAAAATTTACTGACAACAAGCACAACTTTACCAACAAAAAATGCCAAATAACCTCACATGTACCAAACATCTTTACAACAGTCACAGATCTTGGCCTACTGGCTCTTATATTTGAATCTCTCTAGATCTCCCCCTTTGGCTCTAATACGATAATAGAAATCACAAAGTTTAACACAACATAATACTTTATTAATTCAGGCCTAAGCCTGCTCACACTTTCTCACTACAAATACATCACAATGTGTCCCATTATATAACTATGGGATCACTAGACTTGATGGACATAAGAACATGGAAGATACACACTCTCACTCAGATACAACTCAATTACATTGGAAAATAATTACTTTAAGAATAACTCCTCGTAACTCACATAGATCTAGATCATTTCCTACAATTAACAAAACAACTCAACAAACCTAACACATTTCCACGCTCTTCCATTTCTACATTATTCTAACATACAATTTATTAATATTTAATATTCCTGTGAAGACACTACCTCTCCCACTCCACATACCCATATAGAGTTGAACAGTCTGAGTCTCTATCCAGAAATTTGGTGGTATAAACCCAAGTCAAACGAAACGATCGGCATGGGAAATATCCCTATTTTAGTAATGGAATTATGCATTGTTTTACAATCTACAGAGTGCACAAGCTTCAACGTTGCAGGGCCTCCTACCTTCTTAAGTCGTGGTCGCAGGGGATCCCTTTGAAGAATTAGAGAACTAAACCTCTCAACTGTTGAATACGAGACACATTATTATACTCAAAGTCTGGACCATTTCAATCATATACTAGAGGGATACTGTACCTTTCAGGAGAGATATCTCATCTATGCAAAGAACTGGGGAGGTCCCCAAAGATATCTTCTACTATAGATGGTGGCGTCAATTTTTGTGGATTCATGTTTGAGAAGGCTCGTCAGCCTCAAGCATTTCTTGCTTACATTGAGGTATCATTTATTTACAAATTGTAACAAACTTGAGATTTTCTTGATTTGTAACGAATAAAACTATTTCACTTCCACACAAGCAATGGATGATTACGCAACACTAATTTTGGATTTTAAGAAACAATTATCTATGGAAAACTATCTTTTCATCATCTTCGGTGCATCTTATGGTGGAAGTAAGATGCCTATAAGCTCTTATCCATTTATTATTGAATCATTATTATGGTGTGATATATTGACTGCACATTTTTTTTTGTTGGTGAGACATGTCTCGGGGATTGAACTTCTTATCAGCTAGATACACAAGAGCTTGCCAACATGCTTTTTACTAGTTATATTACTACCCACAAACATATTGACTGCACACTTTAATAATTAATGTATTTTTTCTTTTTATCCACTATATTCCTGGGTAATGTATTTTTCCCTTTTAGCCAACCATATTTTAGCCAACCATATTCTTGCGCTACTAGTTGAAGAGCCTTAAAAGCCCCTGCTTGTGAATTTCCTGCTCAAGTTATCAAACTTTCTTTAAAAGAATCATTTGAATAGATAGTTTTCAATTCTTTTAGTACCCTCTTTTCTACCATACCTAATCACAAGTTATTCTCTATTTATGAATTTACTACTCAATTTCTCAAACTTACATTACTAGAATTTTGACCAAACATTTTTCAATATTTTTAGTACCCCTTTTACCATACCTATTTTAAGTAGTCATGATTTATGATCAAATGACAATTGGTCTAGAAAAAACACTTTTACAATACCCCTTCCAATTCCTCCTCTGTAATCTCTCTCAAATTAATACTTTATTTATTAATAAACATCACACAATCGAATTTTCTTTAAAATAATAGAAGATAAATATATTAACATATCATGTATTATTACAATTAAATCATTGCAGTGTTAGCTTCCTAGTATCGCTTGAAGCATCCCCATCTTACAATCAGCGCGTTGGCATCTTCAGCACCTATTTTATATTTTGATGACATTACTCCTCAAGATGGTTATGATAGGCTTGTCACAGGGACTTCAGAGTATGTTCATCGATTTGTTATTTCCTTCCAATATTTATATATTATCATGTTCATCAATTGATTTGTGATAATATTGTGGCTTTGTGTGGCACAAAATGTAAGTGAGAGCTGCTATACTGCGATAAAAGATTCATGGGTAGAAATAAAGAATTTTTCTTCACAGCCTGGAGGTTTGGAGAGCCTAAAGCACACATTCAAACTGAGATCGCTTTCGATGATAGCAGTTTAGTGGATTGGTTATAAATTGTATATGATTTGTCTGTGCAGTACGATTCTCCAGGGAAGAAATTTGGGAAAAGTTAGAAATATGTTTTTCGCTCTGTGTGAATAGTATAATGGAAAATCTATGATTTACATATTTAGAATATTTTTGAATTTTATATACAGTTAGAATAATTGATTTAACTACTCTCACTTAAATTTCAAAATATCTCTAAAATCTAATATGAAAAAAATCAAAAATCAAAGTTAAACTCTTTGGAGTTAATTTAACTTTGGGTACCATATTTAGCTATGTATGGAAGATAGGCAAGACCATTGATGGCTTTCCCAAAGCACATATATCCTCACCTGCATATCCACTGGAGCAACCTTTTACTACAACTACGACCTTCAAATTACATCTTCCACCACCAATAATTATTGTCTTGAACTTCAACAACATCCTAATGAGGCGTGTAATTGGCATGGAAACTTTAACAAACAATTTAACTCATTGTCACTGATGATATTAATGTTATGTGTGTAGAGTTGCACCGAAATGGTGATGCCATTTAGGTCAACCCCCAAAAAAACAATGTATCCCTTAGATCTCTTTGACATTAAACCCTTCACAGAGCACTGTAAGAGGAAATATAGAGTTATACCGAGGCCCCATTAGATCACAACAAAGTTTGGAGGCCCTGTAAATTCTCAATCACACTCACCTAATAATCCATGAACCCATCTTACCTTGATATTTATGGAGGATCGAGTTTCCTTTAAATTTTCCTTTTGTTTTTGTCAATGTTCTGATCTATTTAAAGATATTAACAGTTACATTGAAATTATATATGAATATTTTGTTCGTAACTAGAACATAAGAAGAGTGTTGAAACATTTTTCCAACAACATAATCCTCTATAATGGCCTCCGAGATCCATACAAAAGTGGAGGGTAAGACTTGTTTATTTATATATATGTGTGTTACATATAGTTAGAGTGGATGGAGAAATTAACAGTTTCATCTTCATGTTGTGGAATTATACAGTGTGACAGAGTATATCTGAAAGTGTTATAACCCTAGTAACAAACAAAGGTCATTCTTATAGAAAGTTAGGTAAATGATAGACTATATTGGACTCGACTATACTTTGGTCTCATAATTTTGTGGTTTTTAGGTTCTTTAGGAACCCATTGCCAAGATGTTGGGTCCCTATAATACTAGTGATTACCCCATTACTATTGTATTTGCATCCCTTATTGATATTTTTGTGCCCCTATTATCCCCATATTGTTATTACTGTGCCCCATAGAATCTCTCTATTGTTATTTTTGTGGCTTTATATTATTATTGTTAGATCCGCTGGGTTATATTGTGACTCATTAGACTCCTATATATAGAAAGGAGGTTTTGTCATTTGTATCATCCAAGAATTGTTCATTTATGTAATGTAAAGGAGGTTTCCCCCTCGAAGAGGCTGAATTCTAAGGCATTGATCTATCTTTTCTATCTTTTCTTGAGCTGGTTTCATAACATTTGGTATCAGAGCTAATTATCTTTCTCGGTTTCCCTGCAATACCCCTTAATTCAACTTCCTTTCCTTCCACAGAAAAATCATGAAAAGTTCTTGAAAATTAAAAGCTATTGTACCCAAGGATTGTAGCCAATGGAATCCTAGTACAAAAGTTGAAACAATTAAGACACTGGGTCTATTACAACCTTTATCTATTCCAAGCCAACGTTGGGAGGAGGTTTCAATGGATTTTATCGCATGGTTACCCAAGTCTGAGGGAAAGAGTGTCATCATGGTGGTAGTTGACAGACTTACCAAGTATGCACACTTTTGTGCATTATCACATCCATTTAAAGCCAGTACAATTTCTACTGCATTTATGGAAACAATTCAAAAGCTACATGGAAACCCAAAGATTATTGTAAGTGACAGAGATGCCATTTTCACTGGAGATTTTTGGACAAAATTATTTTCTTGTATTGGTACTCAATTAGCTCATAGCTCATCTTATCATCCTCAATCTGATGGGCAAACTGAGATAGTAAACAAATGTTTGGAAGGATATCTTCGTTGCTTTGTATTTGATAGACAGACACAATGGGTCAAATGGTTGCCTCTGGCTGAATGGTGGTATAAAACTTCCTTCCATAGAGCAACAAAAATGACCCCATTTATGGCACTTTAAGGATATCATCCACCATCCATCACATCATATTTAAGAGAAAAATCTAAGGTTCAAGCAGTGGAACATCACATTGAACATCAACAACAAGTCCTCCAACTCTTAAAGGATGACCTCGTGTTGGCACGGAATAGAATGAAACAACAGGCAGATCAACATCGCAGCGAAAGAAGTCTTGATGTAGGTGAATGGGTATTCCTATGGCTACAACCATATAAGCAAATGTCCCTCAAGCAAGCTAAGAAGGATAATAAATTATCACCAAAGTATTATGGTTCGTACAAGGTGTTGCAAAATATTGGTACTATGGCATACAAATTAGAGCTTCCTGCAGCTTCTCGATTGCACCCAGTTTTCCATGTTTCATGTTTAAAGAAGGTTATAGGTGACAAGCTCCCAGTTCAAACAATATTGCTAGAAATTGACGAGGAAGGAAAAATTATATTGGAACCAGAAGCAGTCACAGAAACAAGAACTCGACAGCTATGAAATCGATCAATTTCGGAGTATCTTATCAAGTGGAAGAACTTATCCGCTGAAGATTCACATGGGAGGATGAGAATTTTATACAGAAGCATCCAGAACTACTCAAGCGTTGAGGACAACACTTTTTTGAAGGAGAGGGGCATGTTGGGTCCCTATAATACTAGTGATTACCCCATTACTATTGTAGTTGCATCCCTTATTAATATTTTTGTGCCCCTATTATCCCCATATTGTTATTACTGTGCCCCATAGAATCCCTCTATTGTTATTTTTGTGGCTTTATATTATTATTGTTAGGTCGGCTGGGTTATATTGTGACTCCTTAGACTCCTATATATAGAAAGGAGGTTTTGTCATTTGTATCATCCAAGAATTGTTCATTTATGTAATGTAAAGGAGGTTGC
Organism: Pinus tabuliformis; assembly: GCA_031772625.1. Taxonomy (NCBI): domain Eukaryota; kingdom Viridiplantae; phylum Streptophyta; class Pinopsida; order Pinales; family Pinaceae; genus Pinus; species Pinus tabuliformis. Next base: position 480,735,228 of record CM062820.1, read on the forward strand.
CCCCTCGAAGAGGCTGAATTCTAAGGCGTTGATCTATCTTTTCTATCTTTTCTTGAGCTGGTTTCATAACACAGACTTGGAGTTTTCATCTAAAGAAAATCCAGATTGACCCGGAGAACAACAATCTAAGAAGGTACATATCATAAAGAAATGGGACAAACACTACCAGGATGACCTATTGATCTGTAAAGAAAATTAATTGTTGCATTTACATATTGGGCGTATGGTGGTGCCAAATTGTTACTTGTTAAGCATATCCATTTTTATAATGATTAGTAGGTTAAGTTCATGTTACATAAGGTATCAACACCAATGTATGGACAAGCAATTTAAGGCTTCAAGGTATCCAAAAGAAATCTAAGTTGTATTTTTTACTATTTTAAATGCCTCATGAGGGAAGACCTTTTTCACTCTAAAGTGGTTGTTGTTGATGGTTTACATGTATGGGATAATTAGTCAATTTACGATTGATAAGGGTTTATTGTGGTTAATAAAAGGTTGTATATGGGTGGTTAGGTTGACCATAGTTATCCATTTTTAAGGTGATGATTATGGTAGATTATGGTTTACCATGTTGTCTTTGATCATGTTTGACCATATACATAATATATGACCATTGAAATATTATAGTTGACCATGATTTAGAATACTTGACCATGGATGACAATATTGACCATGGTACACTTTCGTAGAGCAAGGTTGACTATAGTTGACCAAGGTTGATCATGGTTGACTATGATTGAGTATAGTTGACCATGGTTGCCAATTGTTAAGCATGGTTGCCAATTATTAAGCATGATTGACCAAAATGAGCATTTGACCTCTTGGCTGTGGTTACCCATGGTTGACCATATTTGACCTTAGTTAGACCATGTTTTCCATTTGGTTGTCCATGTTGACCATTTACCAAAGGTTGACCACATGACCATTCTTGACCATGGTTGATCACTTGATCGTGGTTGACCATGTTGTCTAAGGTTAACTATAAATTATTATTGTTAACCATGGATGACCACGTTTGACCATGGTGGACCATGGTTGACCTTTTTTTACCATGGTGAACCATAGTTGACTATGGATGACCATGTAGAATATGCATGGCCATGGTTGACTATGGTTTCCTATTCTTGCACATGAAAGACTACAATTGACCATAGTTGCCCATGGTTGACTTTGTTTCCCATGTTAACCATGGTTGACTATGCTATATATGGTTTCGTAGGGTTGTCCATGGTGTAACACCCTCCTCCACATCTACCCAAGTAACCGGCCAACAGGGGTAAACATGTGATGTGAGGCTACTATGATGGGATTAAACCTCCTTTGTTACCTTAAGGAAGTGGATTTAACAGAAACACAACATACATACCTTCCACATCAGAGGTACAACACTCCTAGTGATCCAAGTGGATATTGGTGGCCACCCTCCTATTCCACTTGGACCCCAACACTGTCTCTTTCAGTTTTTCAGTTTCCTTAATTCTAGCATAGTTTACTATTTTTGGTAGTTTTTCAGGTCGTGAACTTCCGGAGCCATTTTGAGCCCCTAAATGACATTTTTTTGGAAAAATGGGCAATTGAAATTTTTTAATTTATGTTTGCATTTGAAAGTTGTAGTACCTGGACATATATTTCTAGCAAGGTATTGTGTGTATCAAACGAAGATCGTATGCGAAAATTATGACCCCGAGAAGTTGATGTACCAATTTACCCAAAAGGGGCCCATAGTTTTAGCGCTTCATCTCCTAGGGTTAGGTTTTTAGATGTTTAGGGTTTTCCATTGTTTCTCAATAATAAATAAGCCTTCGAGACTCATTTTAACATAGTTTAGTGGCATGTAGCCACCACATCTCTTCTCAGAGATTGGCTACCATTGCCCGAGCTAGTTTATTTCCATTTTGTTTGCAATCATATTTCAGTATTTGATATTAATGAAATGAGTGTTATTTTTTATGCATTTATGTATTTATGGTTATATCTGTGATTTTCTTGCATTCATCATTAAATTCAGATCACCTAGGAACCATCCCAACCACTCAGGTAACTAGCCCCTGGGCCCCACTAAGTTTTTAGAACAATTAACCCCCGGACGCTCCTATGATATGGGCATGCATGCATCCAGAAGGCTCTGGATGCTCCGACATCATGTTATGCCAACGTCTAGGGAAAATTTTTCTCAATGTTGTGCTAGCGTCCCCAGGATTTGAGCCACTTTTTGAGGCCCAGAGCCTAGGTCACTGTCTAGAACTAAATGACACCTTTAGAACAGAAATATAAGAACGGAATGATGATACAAATGAAATTGATTGGACAAGGGCTTGACTGCACCCCTACTAGCCATGACAGGAATTTCGTCAAATGTATCACAAATATGTAATCTACGGGTGTAAACAATATATTTAAGCATAGGGGTCTCATAGTTATCTGATAATCGCTAAGAAGCATTGTTCCCTTATATCATTAGTTGCATTATCATCTATTAGGTCATAGATACATTGTTCATTCATTTACCAATCAAAACATGAGGGAAGGCATACATCATCACTGTCAGGATACATGCTTGTAATCATCATAATAACAACAAAAATATCAAGGATACGTCATCCATAAATTCCACATATAAACCAGTACATTTACACATCAGATATCAAGGAGAGAACCTCTTATTAATGAATCCAAAATCCAAACCGGGATGGGACTACCACATTCCACGGGACCATAGAATGGTTGAGGCAATTCTATCTTCAACCATTCACCCCCTTGCCATATTCCAAGCATGAATGTGAGACTCAGATCAAAATAACTAACCATGGCATCCCGAGGCTAAACCACCTCACCCCCATTAATAGAAATCATGCTTCACCGTAATTCATCCTGGATCACTAGGCCAACACAATAAACATGTAATAATAGGCTTTACCATGATCTCCACCAGATCAATAGGCCAAAACAAGCATGGATGCCATCGATTTCTCCACCTACAACGTGAGGAATTTTCTTGTCTCCTAGTCTCTCAGACTTTACCACAATCCACATACTGATCCAAGGATCACTAGGCCCTAAACCGAGACACCACCCTCTAGACGTTATTGTATATCCCACCATTCACCTGTAAGGATTCCTAGGCTCACCGAGGCAACACAAAATCTGACTTTACTGCAACCCACAGTTTTTTTCTGGGTTTACTAGGCCATGTGTTCTATCATTCGTAGATCCACGTCACTCAGCTTCAAATCCATCCATAAATCCAACTCAACCAAAACATTAGAACCCCATCACACCATGGTTATCCAGAAATGGTAAGGCTAGGCTGAAAACACTGTCACACCTGGAAAAACCCATGCCATAACAACAAATAACCACATGCAATACCATGCATGCCAATAATATCAAGGAAAACACACATGCAAATAGATACCTGCAAAGAATCTCGTTGTAGCTACTTAATCATGTTGTTCCTTTCTTGCTCCTTCCTTCATCTTTCCTTCTTTTCCTTTCTTGATCCAATGCCAAAGCGCTCCAAGAAAACTCTAAGTATCCAAGAGTATGTGAGAGAGAGAGGGAATAATGAGAGAGCTCCATAACCTAATTGAAAAAAGGTTACAAACTAATCCTCAGAATCCTTTTTATCAATTAGGCCTCTATTTTCTTCATTTTCCATTATTTTCCTTGATTTTCCTCCTCACAGGCAACCTATGACCTTTCATCTTACTTTTCTCCTAATTTCCATTATTTTCATAAATAAATGTGCCAAAAATTCCATTTTGCCTTTACAAAGCCTTTGGCATTGCCTTTGCCAATTTTTTTAGCCATAATAAACCAAATGAACACCCACACTAGGATGTCTTGCCCAACATTCAACTTGGAATAAGTGTCCCATCAATCGTTATTATTTTTCCTTTATTAACTTTTATTACATGTAATTTTCACCAGGACTGTTACAGAACCCTCCCCCTTGGGGGAACACCATCCTCGGTGTTCAATGACACCTATAACCAGCAAGACAACTGAAAACAAAACATACTGCCCATGGAGCTTTATAACATAGCTCGTTGCAGTATTTATAATGACCATCTGCTAAAACATGACAAACATATTGTTTAATAGAGCTTTATAACATAGATCATTACGGTATTTATAATAATAACCACATATACACACATTTAATCATACTGCCTATGGAGCTTTATAAATCTAGCTCGATACAATATTTAAAATAATACAGACATTACACATATGCACATTTTCTCAACTAGCAAATAAAAGGATACAATTCCTGCATCTGCAACAAGGGAATCCAAAGTCTCACACATCCACCCTCAAAGTAATACCATGATTCAGCTCCTTCCTAGGAAGTTCAAAATCCACTGCAAAGTCAAATATGCTTCTAATGTCTAACACTATAATCCTATGCCACTTTTCCTCTCAGTGAACAGTTACCGACTCACTGTTCCAGGGCGCACTCCCAATGTGCGTTTGATTCCATTTGACAATGCTAATGACCAATACAAATCCATCCTCAACCTTCCTTTCTCTAGTACATAGTCCCTCGGGAAATCTGGTCATCCCTTTTATGTAGTCACTCACCTTCCAAGTTCCCCAACATCCCCTATCCCAGGGGATCTTTCCCTTGGCAAGGATTCCTTGCATCAAAAAGTCAAACAACCAAGGCATATACCTACTCAAAACCATCATACTGGTCATTGCATGCTCATGTAAATCAATGGACATTATTTGGTACTAGTGGCCCTGCTCCAGAAGTGCTTCACCAACATATTGTTGCATGTTCCAATTCCTTTCAGTGACACTTGTAATTATTGTAGTCAGTTTCAACCAGCCAACCTAGGCATTTATGTGCTTCATGTACCAAGCACATAACTTCCATTAGATTCAAAATAAATTGAAATAACTTCAAATCATACCTCATCGGTAGCTCGTTAATAAGGTACACTTGAAATCTTGTTTACTTCCTCTCACAACAAGTCAAACTAGCATCTTTGATAAAATCATTATGTATAAACATATCACATCAGCTTAGCTCAAAACAAAACCATCATATATCAAAATCATAAATCATATGTCACCATCAGAAACAAAAATCATAGATCACATGTAATCATCATAAACCAGAATCATAAATCACATGCATAATAAAACTGAAATAAAATATTGATACTTATCCTTTAATCAATCCTTAGCTTCTACCTTTTTCCTTATTTCGTATGCACACCTGATCAGTTTCCACACCTGACAAACACCTTGTTATCACTCCAAAATTTCCCTAGTGTTGTCATGTTGTGTTTAAAGAAATAATAGAGGTAACCACAAACCTACTTTTGAGATCAAGATCTAGCCTTCCTAACGCTTAGAGAGGGCTCTCTCTTAATGATTTAAATTTGTTGAGTTAATTGATTTTAGGCTAGTTATGTAAGCTTGATTTGGTTTTGATTTAATTTTCTGGTGGAATTACTGACTTAGATGGATAGTAGACTGTCTATTTTCCATTGGGATATGGAGTCAATGTGTCAAGAAAACAAGACTGAATCAAGTTCTAAAGGAAGTGTCCACAGGGCAAGGTAGCTGAGCAAATTCAAATCTTTTAGGCTGAAGGGTGAAGTGGTTTTCAATCGGGATCAAGGAGCAGTTAATGATTCCTCAAACTGGATAATGAGGGAAATGAAAGAGGTCAATCTAAACTAGGGAGAAATGAAGAATTCTGTACTCTGGATATCAGAAGAAAACATCAAAATGAATAATAGTTCAGAATAGATTGTAATTAAACATGTTCTGCAATAATATTCCTGTTATAACATTTAAATTTGGAAAACATACAAGTTTATGTTATACTTAAGAAAATAACAATTTGAACAATTGAAAGATACTTCACTGAAGTTGCCCGAAACATGAATCCTATAATGCAATGGCTTTGTTACTTGTTAAGTCTGTTGACTTGAAAATGGTACAATAAACCCTCAGGTTGTAGATGAGTTCCACTATAGAAATGTTAAGAAATGCACCACCAATACTTCAAATTGTGAAGTATTTATAAAAAAACTATTAAAAAATATCCTAAAACTGATTTAGGAATTATTCAAGGAAAATGAAATATCTTCATGCAAGAAGATAAAGACAACTATCTAACTAATGCAAGCTGTCCCTGTTTATTTAGCTTTGCTGTTTGCTTTCACTAATATTTTGTTGCTTTATCTCTTTTGTTGTTTTGCTTTATGCTGGATGTCCCTTTACTTTGCCTTTGACTTTTAAACTTTGTCTTTCATCTGATACTCTTTAACTTAACTGATTTGTTACTCTTTACTGTTTTACCTTGACTGCTCTATTTTCACTGTTTTACCTTTTATTTTCACAGTAAATCATTCAACTTTTCCCAAGACTCTGCATCTAGTAATTTAATCTTTACCATTCTTCTGAAGATTTCATCAGTTTCTGTGTACTTTGCAAAAGTAGGCTTGTTTATAAAGAGATGTTTTACCTCATGTTGGAGGTAAAAGAGGTTCTCAAAAGTCTGATAAATCACTTTTCCTGTAGGAATTCCTTTCATGGAGGAATTGTTGGACTGTTCTTTGGCCACTTCTCTGATTTTCTTGTCATAATCTTCATGTTTCATCAACCTGTCATTAATCACCAATGGATTAGGTAGACCTTTCTGCCTCAAAACATCAAATTTGACCATGAACCTGGCTATTGCTAGCTCCATTGTTTGGCATTTCTCCTCAAGTTGTATCATCAGATTCCTTTTGGTGATTACTTTCTTTACTTCTAGTATGGTTTCTGTTCTGTCAGTTATTCCAAGCTCCTACAATTCATATTTGTTTTTTGAATTAAGGAACTGGATTATTCTTGAGGGTTCTTCTAGCTTATTTCCATGTTTGGCTCTTACCCTTTGAATTGCCTCACCAGCTTCTTTGACCAAACCATTATGTTCAAATATCACATGTACAAAAGGCCAAATATCATTAACTAAGTTAATGATGTTGGCTCACAGCTGCTGCTTTTCTTGGGAAAGTGGTTCTTTCAATGTCAATTCTTTATCTAACTTCTATATTCTTTCAGTCAATCTGTTTGACTTATGTGTTTCATCTTTATGCATGATTTGTACCAACTTCTTTTCATCTTCTAGACTTTTTATTTGATCTTTAAGTCTATTTATTTCATTTGTTTGGATGGACATATCCTGCATAGCTTTGATTAATTTACCTGCTTCATCACTAGGATGAGTTGCAACTGTAGATGATTCTGTAACTGATGTAGTTCCTGGTGTAGTGGGAAGTGTTGTAGTTGCTGGAACTGTTGTGGCCGCTGAAGCTGCTAAAGTAGAAGGAACAATTGTAGTAACTGTAGGAATAGCAGTGACAAGGATTGATTCCATGTCGGCCTTTTTCTCCTACACTAACTTATCCATCTCATTTTCCATTTCTGTTAATTGAGAAATTAACTAAAGAATGAAGTTCATCATCTCATCTTTTTGGTTTTGATTCTCTAGAACTTCCTTGGTCTGTGGATGTTCAGTAGGAGGAAATTTTAGTTGCTTCTTCAATGCAACAATGTCTGCATTATTTTTCTTAATGAGCTCTTCTGCACCTTTGACATTCTTTGGATAATATCCCACTTCAATAACCAATCCTTCCAATGATTTAATTATGTTATCCTTTGCTTGTGATGATGCCTTCTCTAGTTTTAACTGTGCTTTGATATTCTCTAGATAATTTTGTAGTTGTTGTACACTCATAGCTTTATTGGTCATAGTTGAGTATAACATTTCTCTTGCTTGCTTATGAAATTCTATTTGGTCTATAGGATGAACATATTTGGCAAGAATCTCATAATCTGTCCTTTTGTAATCTACTGATGACTTACGATGTTGTACTATGGGCTGAAAAGAGGTCATTTGCATTTTTCCTGTCTTATAATCAAATGCAGAAAGTAATTTTTTCTGACTGCTAGGAGTCTACTTCAAGTACTGTGAATATATTTCAGCTTTTATGTCTTCATTTTTTGCCTTAATATCTTTGTATCTCTCTTTGATGTCTATTTCTCTGTCCATTGGTTCACTTGAAGAAGGGATTTCAACACTATGCCACTTCTCGATGATTTGAGCACTAGAAGTTGAAACTAATGGAAGTGCATTTTCTTTCATTACAGTGTTTGTATCAATAATCTCAATTGCATCATTTACTTCTTCTTGCTCATTTGCTAAATTCAGCTTTGTTCCTTTTCTATACATAATTTCAAATTTGTTATTTGTTGTATCTTTTTTTGAGCAAGAAACTTCTTCTCTAGTCCTTTTTTCCTTTTTGTCATGTAGGGCTGGAGTATGTAGAATGGAACTAGTATCCATCTGCTCCTCCATATCCAGTAAAGTGTTTTCCAACCACTCTGACCGGTTGACATATCTTTCAATCTTTGGCCTGGACTCATACATAAAGGGGCTCAATTTGAACTTGAGTCTCAGTTTGTTTATGACACCCAAAGGATCACACTGCCATTTGAAACTATCATTTAACTTCATTTCTTGTAAACATCTTTCTGGTTCCTCTCCAACCTCCCTATTATTGCAGATAAAAGGACCAAGCTGGTTCTTGATTTTCTTCTAGGCTGATAGAAAATTAACATCATCTGAATTTATGATCTGCTTGATATATTCTAGTGCAAATATCCTCATGGGGAGATATTTGGGTAGCTTATATGGAGTGATTTGACATCCATACACCCTAATTTCAGTGTAGTTTTGGTATAAATACTAGTCTCCTTTTCTACTATGTTTGGACAACTATAAAACTTTCTTTGTTTCATCACCGTCCCTGGGTTGATGGCTACTGCTTAGCATGTTGACAACTGGGTGAAAAAATGAATCAATGAAATCCTTGTAGCTGAAATCAGTGGAATATTTTTGTATTAAGGGTGTCCAAAAGATAACACATCTAGGATTGCCCTTAGTGCCCAGTTTTTGGATGTTAACTGTAAACCTTTCTGATTGGAAGTATAGAAACATATGGAACAATACTGAAGAGTATTTGAATACTCTTTCATCTGGCAATCTGATCAATTGATCATGGATTATGTCTGCTAAGAATTGGGCAAAATTGAAAACTGTAGCTGGAGGGTTGCCTAGGCTAAAAATAGAAAGGAAACCAAGTATAGTCTCATCTACATGTTCATCAATTGTATATCCTAGAATACAGGACAACATGGTTACAGTTTGTTTGGCTCTTTCAGAGAAAATGGTGGCAGAATATGGAGGGTTGTCTGTAGGAACTTGAGCTTTTTCTAGTAGGAAAAATTTGGGATCTCTTGGGAAGGTCCAGCTTTAAGTACAGATCAATTAGGATTTCAATATAAAATGGGGCTTCATTATGCTTTGACTAGATCTGCAACATTTAATTTATTGATCCTGTAGTGATTGTGAACAAAATTTGCTGGTTAGGAAAGACTATGGCTCTTTGACTTGGGAATAGAAGAGTTGGCATAGGTGGATGATTTCAGGGAACTAGTATACCTGTGGGAACAAGTATTTGGGTAAATTTGACTCCCATAGTTGAATATCATCATTCTGGTTGAGGAATTTATCTTTGCTCCAACAGTGGAGTTTTAACAGATTGTTAGGGGAGGCTATGTCTTTGATATGGAAATCTCTATCAGCCAATGGGAGGTGGTCAATATCTAGGTGAGGAGTTTGTAGGGGTTTTGCATCCAGAATTATTTGGGAAGCCATAGATTTGTTTATTTTATTTAATTTATCACTTTCTGGCTTAAGAAGTATGCTTAGAACTTTTGGAATAGTGTGAAAAGATGAATACAATATGAAAAAAGGGGTTTTGGATGCAACAACGGATTTATTTAGGTTGGCAAGGCTTTTAAATTGGTTTAATTGATTAACCTATTAGAAATGTTGTGCAAATCTTAAGTACAGGCCTTCGTCACTTCAGGAATACCTGGAAAATGAAGCTTTGGTATGCAGAAGAGTTCTCTGGGGGAAACAGAGGCTTTATGAGGCTTCAATGGTCTTTATACTACTTCAAATCGGAGTCGGAAACATCTTCTTGTAGCAAAACACTAAAATAGTTCAGCAGATGTTCTGGCATTGTAGAATAGGTCAGCAGAGTTCCTTTCTGCAATCCTTAACAAAATAATAGTGAAAATATTGGAAAGGGCGGCTTTTTCATTTTTAACCAATAGTGGTTAATCTTTGGGCACAAGGTTAAATTTAAATAGCAGGGTAGTTTCATCTGATGCGAGGAGGTGGTAAGGTGGTTTATCGCACTGCTTTAAAGTGGTAGGGTGGTATTATTTTGGAGGACGTCATATAACGTGGGGTTGCCATGTAGCAAAAAGCCACGTGGGGAGAACAACTTATCTCGTGCACTTTTGAGATGTTAAAGGTCAGATGTCGGAGCGTGCGATATGGAATGCGGGCCATTGGATCTGGAGGTGGGTGATCAGAGGGTTATCGGGTGGCGGAGTTGTGAGGGATGAGTCGGGTGTGGGGTCGGGTTAATTAATAAGGTGGAGATTAATATATTATTTTAATTAAAACTAAGTTTTAATTAAATTAAATATATGGAGGGAGGTTAATTAAGCAGGGTTAATATGATAGTGGGAGTTAAAATGAAGTGGGACCCAATATATATGAAGTGTTGCAATATTTGGATAAATGGGTTTTTCCTGGGTTTTTAAAGGAAATGTGTAGGGGAGGGTGTAAAATAAAGGGAAAAAGGGTTATTTTACAAGGGAAAATGAGATGAAATAAGGGAAAGGGTAAAATGAAGAGGAAGGGATATTTCTACAATGGGAAAATGAGTTTGGGAGGAAGTTAGTAATATGAAATAAACCAATTGATGCTTTCCATGCCTTGTGAAAACTGCTTTTGCCTACCCATCATTTACCCTAACATTTTTTCTTCATTTACTGGGTGCATTTGAGCTTGGTGGCCCTTTATTTCTTTTTCTTTTGTAAGAAAACTATCTAATTCTAACCTTATGCCTTTCCAATGGCTCAGATTAAACTTTTGAGCTCATTATTATTCTCTACCTAACTAATGGTCTTCCAAGATTAAACAGTTTGGCTAGATCTTTATTGTCTATCTATCAACATGAAATTTAAAGCATGAATGAATCAAGATTATACTATTTGACCATCATGGATTGTGGCATTTTTGACAAGCTGCACACAATCTTATTTTGCAAAGTAAAGTAAAAAGTAGTGGCATTTGATTTTTCATCACTTTCAAAATCTTTTTTTATCTGTTTTTGGTGGGGTTTATACTTTATACTCTTTTTTGATATTTTTCTTTTATTAGTCCTTTGATTTTTATTTTAGGACTTCACCCTCTTTATATGTTTTTATTTTTAATATGGGAAAACATTTTGCAGAAAGAAAAGTATGTACAATATTACAAGACTAATCATAGTCAATTCAAAATTATGAATCCTATTATTATAGGACCCTAACAGTGGCTTCACATGGGGATGGCATTTCCTGGTGAAATGTCAAGAACTTTAAGATCAGTAGCCTTTGAAACTTTGACTATGCTTGCCTTGTAACTGCTTTTCTATGATCTGCTTTATTTATACATATGATGCTACACCTTTCAAAGCTTAGGGCCTTCTCTTCGGGCTTCAACCTTAAAAGGTAATCATCCAATCCAATCTAAACTTTTCACTGTTATGTACAATGAGAAAAGTGAACGAATGAACTAATGTTAAACTGGGGAAAAGTAATGCTTCATCATTCTACCATTGACTGGTCCACCTGGTATATCTATTCCATCTAACTGCTTCAAGAAAAATGAATTCTTACCTCTGTAACCGTAAATGATATAAGGGCCTTGCCATAGGAAATCAAATTTACCATGTTTACCTTTTTCTTCTCTTATGGAATCCCATTTGAGTACTTGGTCACCTATGTAAAAATCATCATCTTTGGTTTTCTTGTCAAAAATATTTTTGATTTTATCTTGGACTACTTGGGATTTTTCATAGACTTCTTCCCTAGTTTGCTGCAAATGTATTGTCTGATTTATCCTCCTTTGGATATCATTTGGTTCTACTTGCAATTTTTGAATCATTTTCATCACTGGTACTCCTAATGAGGATGTAAAAACAACATCCATTCCATAGACTAATTGATAAGGAGATGTACCAATGGACATTTTGGTAGTTAGTCTATCTGCCCATAAGGCATTAACCAACTTTTTGTTCCAGGTCTTCTTATTGTCTTCTAACAGTTTCTTGATGATATTAACAAGGCTTTTATTTGAGGATTCTGCAAGTCCATTACCTTGAGGGTAATAGGCTGTGGAATTCCCAAAGGTAATGTTGTATCGGTTACAAAAGTCTACCATTTTCTTGGATTTGAAGGCAGCAAGATTATCAGCGATGAGCTTTTGTGGGCTTCCAAATCTAGAAAGGATGTTGTTCTCAAGGAATGAAATGATGTCAGAATTTGTGGCTTGTCTAGAAGGGATGGCTTCTATCCATTTAGTAAAGTAATCAATGGTTGTCAAAATCCATTTATACTAGGCTGAGGGGGGTGGGTGAATTTCCCCAATGAAGTCTAAACCCCATTGTTGAAAAGGAATTTTTGCTGAGATAGGTTTGAGGGGTAATGATAAGAGTTTCTTCTTCCCTTCAAATATTTGGCATTTGTGATAGGAGGTCACATATTTTATGACATCTGCAAAAATGGTGGGCCAATAAAAAGCTGCCCTTAAAATTTTTATCAGCAATTTTTTTCCAGTATAGGTGTCCCCCACAATCCCCTACATGAAATTCCTGCATGACTTTGTCAGCTTCATCTTTTGATAAACAATTTAACAAAATTCCACCATTAGCTTTCCAAAATAAAACATTGTCTAAGATACAATATTTCATTGCCTTCATCTTTAGGAATATACTTTTAGTTCCAGATAAACTAGGAGGAGCTTGTAAGTTGAGTAAAACGAAAATAATGTTTTCATACCAGGGTGAATCTATGAAAGCTTCACTGATTTGTGGAGTCACCATCTCTTCCTGATCATCTATAGTAGCAATAAAATTTATGTCTAAGGCTCGATAGTTCGGTTCATCCATCAGTTTGGCTAAACCTTGGCCTTTAATAAATTTTGTAGGCTTGATCTCAATGTCATATTCTAGTATGGTGGCAATCCATTTGCCTCTTTTTCCATTAGGCCCATTCTGAGTTAGAATGTCCTTTACAACTGAGTTTGGAACATATGCTATTATGTGAGAGTACATAATATATACTTTGAAATCCTTTACGGCTTTCACTAAAGCAAGAGCTTGTTTTTCCATTATATTATACTTCAGTGTAGCATCTCTCAAAGCTTTACTGGAGAAGGCAATGGGGTGTTCATAACCATCATCATTCTTTTGCAACAATATTGCTGCAATAGTGTGTTCTAAAGCAAATGAAAAAATTATGAAGTCTTTGTTGAAATTAGGACTTATGAGGATAAGTGTTTTAGTAAGGGATTCTTTGATTGCTTCAAAAGACTTCTTAGCCTCTACTGTCCACTTAACTTTTGAATCCTTTTTTTTCATGTTATTCAAATATCTAATTAGTTCTGCTAAATTAGAAATGAATCTTCTAAGAAAATTTATTTTACCTAAGAATGATTGCAATTCTTTAAGGTTCCTAGGATGTCTGATGTTTGGGGTTGCTTCTATTCTAGCTAGATCAATTCTAATGCCCTGTTTTGAAATTATGTGTCCTAGGATTTTTCCTTCTTCTAATCCAAAAAGTGATTTTTTAGGATTTAGGGATATGTCAAATTTTCTACATTTAATAAAAACTCTGCTCAAATGATCTAGATGTTCATTGTCTATTTTGGAGAATACTGTTATATCATCTAGATAAATGACTAAAAAGTCATGAATCTCCTTGGCAAAAGCTATATCCATAGCTCTTTGAAAGGTAGCTCCTGCATTCATTAGTCCAAAAGGCATTTTCAAATACATGAAAGTACCCTAGGGAGTGGTAAATACAATCTTTGCTTGATCCTCTGGTTGAACTAAGATTTGGTTGTATCCAGAAAACCCATCAAGTAATGAGATTCTAGATGATCCTACCACCCTCTGTAAAATATGGTCCATTTTGGGGAGAGGATAGTTATCTTTTAGTGACACTTTGTTTAAGTTTCGGAAATCAACACAGAGTTTGATTTCCCCTGTCTTTTTCCTAGTGGGAACTAAGTTAGAAACCCAATCTGAATATCTAATTGGTGCTATGATTTGTGCCTCATACATCCTTTTTACTTCTTTTTCAATCAATGGCATAAGAATTGGATTAATCCTCTTAAGCTTTTGTTTAAAGGGTTTCTGATCTTCTTTGATGCATATTTTATGTTGAATAATGCTAGTGTCATAAGATTTAAGGTCTTCATAACTCCAGGAAAAGACATCTTGAAATTATTTAAACAGACTTATGTATTTCAGCTTTTCAGCTGGAGGTAATGCTTTGGATAATTTAATAAGCTTAGGTTTTTCTTCTGTTCCTATATTACATTCTTCTATGTTTGATCTTAAAGGCTTCATTTTTTGTTTTCTAGCTACATCATTTGAATCAAAAAAATCTTCTAATGGGGCTAATCCCTTAGGCAAAAAGTTATTTTTAAGGTTTAAAATCTCATAATCATCATTGATTATTTCTTCTATTTCTAATTTTTCTAAGTTATCTATTTCTAATTTAGTGAATTTAGTGGGTTTATTTACATCTACAACATTTATATCTATCTCACTATTTATGATGTCATCTACTGTACAATCAGTATCTATGTTACAATTTTGGAATTCTCCCTCGACATTCATAAAATTATAGATTTGAGAATCTTGTGAAAAAATCTGCCAATATTTCAGATTATCATGTATAAGAGGCATGTGCCTTACCTTTGCAGTGTATTGGTGATTGGGCTGAAAAGGTAATCTGCAAGTGCTAGAAAAAGTAGCCAAACTGTGAGCTTGCATGTTCTGTTTCCTAGGAATAACAACAAAATCAATTTCAAGAAGTTCTTTAATCAGATCTAGAATAGTTTCTCTGTATTGGCTAAGTCTAGGATTATTCATAGAATACTCTCCTTTAATTTGTTTTATGATCAATTCTGAGTCTCCCATGATAGAAACTCTCTTGGCTCCAAGGTTTCTTACAATTTGCAATCCTAAGATTAAAGCTTCATACTCTACCATGTTATTTGTGCATTTAAAGTTTAATCTAAAGGCATGACCTTCAGAATGATTGTTTCCATGTTGTGAATCCAAACTCCTGCACATGCTTCTAATATGTTCACTGAACCATCAAAATCTAGGTGCCACCTAGATTCATGAAATATATTATCATTGTTAGGTTCTTTATGTTTTTCTTCTAAAGTTGTGATTTCATCTTTGCCATTGTCTGAATTATACAAGATAAATGAGTCCAAATCAGAATGCATGGAATAAATAGGGTAATTCTGTGGTCTTTCTGAACTACTTACCATGTATTTCATCAAAGTTTCTTTGTAAAGCTTTCTTTGCTATCCAAATACAGAAATGGTAGCATATGACATGTCTAATTGCAAAGATCCTTGTAATTTTGCTCCCCATGAGCAAGATAACAACATACCATATTTAGGTGGAATATCAACAACTACTATGTCCATAACAATACTTTTTGCTGGGCATTGGACTAGAGTTACACACAAATCTTTTATCAAGCCTAGGCATTTGACTTGACTAGAATCAAAGGAAAACATGTCCTTGCAGGGTCTAGTGATGTTTAAGTTTAATCTTTCCATGACTTCTTTAGGCATCAGGTTATGAGATTCTCCTGAATCTAAAATAACATTATGTAGGATTTTATCATGAATGTTTAAGCTAAGAAAGGAGGAATACCCCCTTGTTGATGTTTGCCATTCACTTCTGGACCAAATAATAACTCAGGTTGATCATCATTAAGGTTTATAGCATCTTCGCCTTCACCTATGTCAAGTGTTTCAGTAATTTGTGCTTTGTATGATTCATTTTTCACCAGATTTGTTAAAGGAATTGGTATTTTCAATTTGGCTATCTCAATTTTGATATTGAATGGCATTTGAGTTTTTCCTAGTTGAATGATTTCATCTTTAGCAATTTGGGTTTGTGTGTTTTTGTCTTCTTTACCAGCACTTGGTAATTCAGTTTGTGTATCAACAATTTTGCTTTCAATTTTCTTGTTTGGAATAGTTTGAGTAGCAGTTGAAGTTTGAGTTTCAGCTGAAGTTATGTCTATAATTTTTGGGTTGGAAGCCTCCTGAGTTCCTCTAGGTAGAATTTGTAGAACTTTGGTCACAGGAGCTTCTGCTATTTTCTTAGTTTGGGTTTGGACTGATTTCTTAGTAGGAACTTCTGTGTTCTTTTTGCTTCTAAGGCTATATTTTTTGTGAACTTCATAGATAGCAAATTCATAGCCTTGTTTGTAGTCAAAGGACTCTCCAGATTCTAATTGTAATTGTTGTAACATGTACAATTCCTGTTCTTCTTGGGTAAGAAAAATGGCATCTTCATTGTTTACTCCCATCAAGTTTATCTGGGTGTCCTAGTCTTCTTCAAGCTATTGTGAACCTTCAACATAATTTTCCTAGAAAGGTGGCCTAATTTGTTGATTGAGTGTACCTTCTTTTGATTTTCCAGTATTAGGATTTTTCCTAAAGTTAGGGTTTCTTATTTGAGGTCCTTGTTGATTTTCCCACTGAGGTTTTCTTTCCATATTCTCTAATCTATCCATTATTTTTTCTAAACCTTTAACTAAACTATCTCTCTTAACATCTGAAGTGGATGGCTCTTCCTTAATGGTAACTCTCCTCTCATTCCTAATTCTAGCTCGTTTAGCCAACAAGTTAGCTTATACATGTTGGGTGTGGAGCCTGATTATCTTCTATATTCAAAAGTTTCAGCCGGATGTATACCCCAGGAAGACTGTACACCCCTCCACGTGGGGGTCCAGCGGGGTAAATCCGGGCTTGGGGGTCTGGGGGCCGGCGGTCCCCTGGCGGGGGTTCGGGGGCAGTGCCCCCGAAGCTAAAAATAGATGTAAAATTGCCTTGTAAAAGTCTAGTAATTTCTAGTCAATCTGGGCCGTTCATTAGGCGAATGATCTGATGGTAGAAGTTATGTTTAATTTAGGGTTTTTTTCCCTAGAAGGCAACCCCTCACTATATATGAGGGAATTTTATTGTGTCTATGGATATTTGTATTCAGAGTGAGGAAGAGAGAGGAGATTGAGAGCGAAGGGGGTGTTACAACGGATCTGCTGTAGGTTGTATCTCTTCAGTTTTCTGGATAATATAAAAGGAAGGACTGGTTGTTTCTCTATGGACATAGCCCAAACTAGGTGAACCACGTATTTTCAAATTTGGTACAAATCAAAGAATGCTCAAATGATAAATCAAATTGAAAGTCCTCTAAGTTTGATAACTCTTTAGGAAGTGAATTTGCTTTGATTAGCTGACTAATGCTTTCTTGACTTTCTACTTTATTGTTTTTTCTTAAGATTTTGTCCAAATTATCAATAATTATAGCAGGGTTTGGATCTGGATGTGCCTTGGTATAGTATGTTCTTTTGGAAGCCAGAATTTTAATTTATTTATTTTTTAATGAAAATTTTTGACAACCCTAAAATGGCCTTAAGGTGAAAAGATGAGATTTAGGATTTCCTTTAAGGTTTTTTAAACTAAGGACTCATTGCCCAGTACGGTCACCACTATGTTATCACTCCAAAATTTCCCTAGGGTTGTCATGTTGTGTTTAAAGAAATAATAGAGGTAACCAGAAACCTACTTTTGAGATTAGGATCTAGCCTTCCTAATGCTCAAAGAGGGCTCTCTCTTAATGATTTAACCAGGATCTAGCCTTCCTAATGCTCAAAGAGGGCTCTCTCTTAATGATTTAACTTTTTAATTGATTTTAGGCTAGTTATGTAAGATTGATTTGGTTTTCATTTGATTTTATGGTGGAATTACTGACTTAGATGGGTAGTAGACTGTCTATTTTCCATTGGGCTGTGGAGTCAATGTGTCAAGAAAATAGGACTGAATCAAGTTCTAAAAGAAGTGTCCACAGGGCAAGGTAGCTGACCAAATTCAGATATTTTAGGCTGAAGGGTGAAGTGGTTTTCAATCGGGATCAAGGAGCAGTTAAGGATTCCTCAAACCGGATAATGAGGGAAATGAAAGAGGTCAACCGAAATTTGGGAGAAATGAAGAATTCCCTACTCTCGATATCAGAAGAAAACATCAAAATGAACAACAGTTCAGAACAAAGTGTAATTAAACATATTCTGCAAGAATATTCCTGTTATAGCATTTAAATTTGGAAAATATACAAGTTTATGGAATACATAAGAAGATAACAATTTGAACAATTGAAAGATACTTCACTGAAGTTTCCCAACACATGAATCCTGTAATGCAATGCCTTTATTACTTGTCCAGTCTGTTGACTTGAAAATGGTACAATAAACCCTCAGGTTGTAGATGAGTTCTACTATAGAAATGTTAAGAAATACATCACCAATACTTCGAATTGTGAAGTATTTATACAAAAAATATTACAAAATATCCTAAAACTGATTTAGGAATTATTCAAGGAAAATGAAATATCTTCATGCAAGAAGATAGAGACAACTATCTAACTAATGCAAGTTGTCCCTGTTTATTTGGCTTTGTTGTTTGCTTTCACTGATATTTTGTTGCTTTATCTCTTTTGTTGTTTTGCTTTATGCTGGTTGTCCCTTTACTCTGCCTTTGACTTTTAAACTTTGTCTTTCATCTGATACTCTTTAACTTAATTGATATGTTACTCTTTACTATTTTACCTTGACTGCTCTTGACTGCTCTGTTTTCACTGTTTTACCTTTTATTTTCACAATAAATCATTCAAATTTTCCCAAGACTCTGCATCTGGTAATTTAATCTTTACCATTCTTCTGAAGATTTCATCAGTTTTTGTGTACTTTGCAAAAGTAGGCTTGTTTATAAAGAGATGTTTTACCTCATGCTGGAGGTAAAAGAGGTTCTTAAAAGTTTAATAAAGCACTTTTCATGTAGGAATTCCTTTCATGGAGGAATTGTTGGATTGTTCTTTGGCCACTTCTTTGATTTTCTTGTCATAATCTTCATGTTTCATCAACCTGGCATTAATCTCCAATGGATTAGGCATACCTTTCTGCCTCAAAACATCAAATTTGACCATGAACCTGGCTATTGCTAGCTCCATTGTTTGACATTTCTCCTCAAGCTGTATCATCAGATTCCTTTTGGTAATTAATTTCTTTACTTCTAGTATGGTTTCTGTTCTGTCAGTTATTCCAAGCTCCTGCAATTCATATTTTTTTTGAATTAAGAAACTGGATTATTCTTGAGGCTTCTTCTTGCTTATTGCCAAGTTCGGCTCTTACCCTTCGAATTGCCTCACCAACTTCTTTCACCAAATCATTTTGCTCAAATATCACCTGTATAGAAGGCCAAATATCATTAACTGAGTTAATGATATTGGCCCACAGCTGCTGCTTTGCTTGGGCAAGTGGTTCTTTCAATGTCAATTCTTTCTCTAACTTCTGTATTCTTTCAGTCAATCTGTTTGACTTTTGTGTTTCATCTTTATGCATGATTTGTACCAACTTATTTTCATCTTCTAGACTTTTTATTTGATCTTTAAGTCTATTTATTTCATTTGTTTGGATGGACATATCCTGCATAGATTTGATTAATTTACCTGCTTCATCACTAGGATGAGATGCAACTTTAGATGATTCTGTAACTGATGTAGTTGTTGATGTAGTGGGAAGTGTTGTAGCTGTTGGAACTGTTGTGGCCATTGAAGCTGCTAAAGTAGAAGGAACTGTTGTAGTAACTCCAGGAATAGCAGTTGTTATGCTCCTATACCAATAGGTGTCATATTTCATGATTGACTGGTAAAGTCCCAAATATGTTCATCCTTTCCATGCTGCAAAGGTTCCATATTTTGAAAAAATAAAAAAATAAAAAAATGAAAAGAGGGTATGCCCTAAAAGAAAGATCAAAGGGCAAAAAGAAGGAAAATGAACCCCAAATGAATAAGACTAGGAAAGTGTGCTAGTCCAAAATGCCACTACTATTCTATTTTTGCAAAGAATCTCATTGTGTGCAATTAGTTGACTCTTGTAATAGTCGATGGATGGCCAAACAACTTAATCTTGGCCAGTTCATGTTTTAAATTTCTTGTTTTAGAGATAGAGAACAAAATCTGTCCAAACAATTTAAGCTTGGTAGATAAGTAGTTAGGTAGAGAAACAAAGGTGCTCAACAGCTAAACTTAGATAGGATGGCAGTTAAAAGAAAAGAAAAGAGTAAGGCTTTGCTAGTTTAAATGTGCCCATGGAGAAAGGAAGAAAAAAATGTTAGGTATAATAGGCTGGGTAGGCAGTTTTGATGTTGTAGAAGCAGGCTTATGAGTGATTTTGTCTTTCAAAGGTGATTCATCTCATGGATATCATAAGTATCATGGCAAGGTGTGGCTACAAATCAGGTGATGCATGTCTAACTTCCCTCCATACTTCTCCCAAAATCACTCACTAACCTCCCCACAAGGATGTTGGGATCTGCTCAATACTCCTAGTTCACTTCATTTCATGAAAAAGACTAAGTGAAACTCTGTTTTTACTTAGGATAAAAGAAGCCACATTTCTTGTGTAAAATCCTTACTTTCCCTATAGCCTAAGATCATCACTTAGCACTTCCCATTTCATGAATCACATTAATTACATTTTAAATTTATTATTTAACTCCCTATGGCTATTTCCCCTTTCCCGTATGTTATTAATATATAAAAACCCCAAAATGTTTAATATTCCCCGCCTCGGTTTACATATAAACCATATCACTCTGTTTAAAATTGGGAATTAATGGTTCATTTGGAGCTCATTAACAACCCTCCACTATAAAGCATTGGGATTTGTTTAATCTCTGGTTAATAAAATAACCAAACCCGCAAACCTAACCAATGAATTAACCCCGATATCATTGAAAAACATTTGATTTAATGGTGGGTCCCCGCGTCATAAGTCCTCCGCCAACTCCATTTACCGACAGCCATTGGATCTGGGCCTTCCCATCCAACGGCCCAGATCAATATTTTGGCGCCCTTTCACGCCAATGTTTACCGCCCAAGGAACGGTGGTATTCCCGCCATACCAAGGGACGCGTGGCGCCCTCTCGTAGTGCTCGCTGCCCTCCCCTCCGATACCACCTTGGCCCAAAAGCGGTGCCAGCCCAAAACCGCTTACCGCCCCCACTGCCTCCCTGCTGACGTCATCACCACGTCACCCCGCTACATGAAAAAACACCACGTCATGCTGACGTCACCCAACTAAAAGCGCCAAAAGCTCGCCAAAGTCAATTTTTGTTAAAAAGATGCGAAAAACGTCATTTTCACTCATTTTCACTTGTTCTTCTTGTGGAACTACTGCATGCGATTTACGTCCAAGTAGCTGCTCAACCATACAGTCCACCACCTAGCCAAATCAAGTCCACATTCCTATTCTCTAGCTTGTCCCGCAACCTGCAATCTCCATAGTGCACTGTTAAAGACATGTATTTACCTCAATTTTATTTTCAAACCCTGTGAATTTCAGTTTTCTCTGCAAGTTGTCCAAAGCACCCAAATTCGAGTTCAATTCACCGTACTACCTTCAAATAAGTGGACCAGAACCACTTCTCTTTACCCATTTTTGCCAAAAACCCTGCAAATTTCGTTTTTTTCTGTAAATTTCGCCCAGTGAGCTAAATTCAAATCGACTTTGGTCTGCAATTCCCGAAGAAAAGCCCCAGAACTGTTGTTTTGCTTACTTTTGCTACAAAAACCCAAATTCCAATTTGAAAATCACAGAAAATTGGGAAATGGAAGCTCCAGTGGCCCTGAACATTGCTCCCCTCAATTCACCTCATCAAGATTTGGAGTGGTTGCCCCTGGCCGATAAATATTTTCAATCCAAGACTTAACTGGTAATGAAAACCACCTCCAAGCATTTTGTGAAATTAGAAACAGTTACATAAGTGACTATGATTTATATGGAATATGGGAATCCAACCTGCCCAGGTATTACCTCCCCTCAGTCAATGTTTTTCCTGATATAATCCGCTTATGCTATGCCAATTATGAACCTGTACAAAGAGCAGCCATGAGTCCATCTGGAACTGTCCTCTTTTATATAACTCTTGAGTCCATAAATGAAATGTTACACTTCAAACCCATTCTGCCTCTGGCTCCTCTGTCTATGGGATTCTTGCTTGAGCAGGGCCCTAAAATACCAAACTCAGAGATAACCTGCATTGCTCAAACATTCATGAAACCAGATTGCCAACCCAAATTCCCACCTCCCTTTCTACATGTCTGGTTCAATAAAGCTAAAAAATTCATCAATGATATGATATCCTATGTCCTGAGATTCAAGACAAGTGAATATGTTGATGAGACCACCCTAGTTTTGTTGTCCACATTTACTCCAGGACAGCTCCCTGCTGTCAAATATGACTATGCTACTTTCATTGCCAACAAGATCCATGACCAACTCTTGAATCTATACAGAGAAGGAGTCTTCAAGTATACCTCTTATATATATCATCTGTTCCTGTATTTCCAAACAGACAGTTTTCAGTTTCCCATCAGAAAATTGCATTCTAAAGGAGAAAGGAGGTATGTGATCTTTTGGACCTCAGTCTTCCATGAAGTCCATAACTCTCCTTACACTTACTGTGAATTCATTGATTTGTTCATACATCCGGTCTCCTCTCTACTGATGAGAACTGCTCCTCCTAGACTCTCTGGTGATATGCAGAAAATTTTACAGCTCTCCAAAAGCTACAAAATAGGTGACTGGTACTTCTACCATAATCACACTGAAATGAGAATATATGGCTATGAGCTATGCCCTTATAAGTTGCCCAAATATGTGCCTATGTGACTGTTTGCTCTAGAATATTTCAGGCAATTTATCAACTCAGATTTGACTCACTTTACAGTGCAAAGAAAAAAGCGCAGCTGAAATTAAGAAACCAGTTAGGCCCTTTTATCATTAACAAAAAGGAAGCATGGCAAGATGCTGATAAAATATTGGGGGAACAACTCAAATTAAAGAGGAGCTTTCGGTGGGTACCCTATGACCCAAATGGATTTATCACTGAAAGAAAAGTAAAAAATAGGCTATTAGCCTATAAACATTGTAGGATCCCTAAAATAGAGCAATTTGCTAATCAGGATGACTGGGCAGAGGGCACATTAATTGAATAACTCACCGAGGAAGAAAAAATGGAACAAGCTATGAAAAATCTAGAAAAAACTCTTGACCTGGACTCTTTTGGACAAGCATTTTTCGAGCTGCCTCAACAGACTGGAGTGGGTACATCATCTACTGGAACTTCACAGCAACTTGCCCAAGAAAGCACTACACCCGCTGTATGGACATCAAAGGGAAAAGAAGTGCTATATACAAAACTTCACATAATGACAAATCAGCCAGCAGCATCCAAGGAATAGGGCCAAGAGAAAATTCCTCCTGTCCAGACCAAAGCACCAGAGGTACCAGCATTACAGACTCCTCTAAATGATGAAAAGGGCTGGAAAAGAGACAGGGAAGAGGCCACACATGTAAGTGGACCAACAGAGCAACCAGGGGCAAAAAGGCAAAGAATAAATCCTCTACCTGAAGAGGAAATTATTGAGGAAACCATAGAAAGCCCAAGAGGCGAGAGGGAAACCAGCCCACAGATCTCCCTGGTAATAGAAACATCCACCAACTCTCATAGGCAGGACCTAGAAAGGCAGCATAGTGTGGAAGTTTCATCCACAAGACCATCAAGCAAGCAGGCCTCAGATGTCAAAAGGACATTCACAAAGATTAAAGCTAGAAATGATCCATTGAGGCTACAACTTTATGACCAATTTCTCAAGATGACCCCCACCGACCAGCAAAGGCTAATGTCTGCATATGACATTAAAGAAGGAAAAATGATCTTGAGCAACTTTAAGCCCAAAGTGCAGCAACCACAGTCAGCGACTGACTACATCAGGACAAATCTTGAGGTCCTTGCCAAAGACATTCATCCGATGGATCAGATTGAGTTGCACAAGAAAATTGGAGAGATGGTCTACTCTACATTGGCAGATAAGGCAATGTTGGCTTATAAATTGCAAAACTCATTAAACAACACATCTGCCCAACTAGATTTGGAAAAGGCATCTTCTTTAGCCAAGGACAACTGGATAAAGTCCTTGGAGGATATTATCATCGAGCTAGGACATGATCTTAAGGATGCCAAAGGAATAAAAGAATTGATTAAGAAGAAGGAAGAGGACATTGCTACCCTCAGGAAATAGTTGAAGTTGCCTACTACCATGCATCCACAAACTACAGAGGTTGTACAACAAAAAATAGAGGAGGACATGATGGACTTGCTGATGAGAATGAATCAAAGATTAAGTGAGACAGAGCAAGCCTTGGAGAAAGCACTACAAGATAAGCAGGGAGAGTCGACCTCCCAGCCATCTCAAATAGCTCCAACAGTCACAACTACTCCTCCCACAGTTACAACAACAGTGCCTCCCACTGGCCCAGCATCAGCAGTAGGTACTTCAGCAACAACAACAGCAGCAGGCAGCAACACTACCATGACCACTGAGGAGTTAATAAAAGCTATGGAGGAATTAGAACTCCAAGTATTAGAATTAAAAGAGGCCAAAGGGAAGTTGGCTAAGTTAGAAATAAGTTATAACAAATCTAAAATGATTGTGGTAGGAAAGACAAGAGAGGTGAAGGCATTAGAGAACAGAGTGAAAACATTGGAAAATGACCTCTCTTTAGATAAGCCTCTGGGAGAAATCAAAGGAATTTTGTGGGCTAACATCAGTGAATCCATTAGTAATGTGTGGAGATCTATTCAAATTATATATGAGCAGATTGACATGATAGCAGCAGCCTAGGTGGAAATTCAAAAGGCCAGAAATTTATTGGGACATATGCCCGAACAGGCCAACAGGTTATTAAATTTTTTGAATACTAAAACTAGAGAAGAACTAGCAGCACTGGACATCAGAGATAGGACAGGCACCATTCTAACAATCAAAAGAGTTCTGACCATAAGAACCCTGATGCAGAACTTGGAGAGGAAGAGCCAGGACATGCAAGTGGAGGTAAACTCTTTTATAGAGATATTTGCAGTTTTACATGAAAGGGGCTTGCCAGGTCTGTTGGGAAGAAATGAACACCTATTGAGACAAGATGAGTACATGCACAGGTTGAATAAACATGCTGCTGATCAACTAAATGCATCATCAAGTACTCCAAGAGAGAAGACCCTTCCATCTGGCCAAGCCCTCTACAACAACATGGAAAATCTATTCTATATTAAGCATGAAGTGAAACATCTTTTTACAGTCCAGACTAACTTCTACGGGTACACAAACACTGATGAGACTTTCAGAAAGCTGCAAGGACATTAGTTACCAAAGGAGCATTGGTGGCAAAGCATGTTGCAAATTCTATAAACATATTTCTGGTATCTTTTATATCCTTGGTAAATCAAAAGTCGTTGTACCATATGCCATAAAGAGGAGAATAGGAACAGATAAAAGTTACGCGGGGTAGCAATGTATCAAATCAAAATTAAATGCACCCAAGGAAGTCGGGGCAGCAGCATGGAATATCAGTGGAAAGTCACCAGCCGACTCACCGAGCTTACAGCCAGCACATCACACCAACTGAGCGGCCAACACAACAACATTTACTTCTTCATTTATTTCTCCCTGTTTTCAAGATCATTTACTTCTCCTGTAAAGTAGGTAGAAGAAGTTATTACTAGATATTATCTCTTTGAGATATTTTGTAAACACTTTTGTACAAATACCTCCCCAAGCGAAGTATTAGGGGTTGGTGATACATTTTTGGAACTACGTTGTAACTCTGAAAATCTTCTGAATACAAAAGCTGTTGGAATCCATTGTTGCTGGACTTGCTAGGTGTGGAATTGATAGCAGAGGACTATGTTACAGAATTCCTGAATCATTTTGTGGATCAATAAGTCTCTCTTACTTGTGTTTTCAATTTCTATGTTTACTATATCATATATGTTTCATGATCTGAATAATAGGGAAAAAGAATAACTCAGAATTTGTTTGCAAGCACTCTCAGTTCAATCTCTGTTATTATTAATGTTTTCTTCAGAATTAGCATAAGCAGGAATTCTTAACTGCTCCTGTTTCCTCTGGTTCTTACATCTTGAATATTAGCTAAGGAATTCTTAACTGCCCCCTAGCAATAATCATCCATTTTCCCCCTGTCTGCATGATGAAGGATTCTTAATTGCCCTTCACCCACTGAATCCATCCCACCTGATTCCAGCTTATAAATTGTTCCATGATTAATTACCCTGCTCTGTAGTACCACCCTCTGTCAAAAAAACCATATCCAGCAGTTTATCCTCATAGACTCCATTAGTCCAATGGACTGAAATTCTTAGATTTACACCCTTGTTCTTCATAACTAGCCTAATATACCTCAAAACAAAGCTAAATCATAAAGAGAGAGCCCTCTCTGGATGCAGATTGGCTAGAACCTGCATCTAAAAGATTGGTCTGTGGTTACCTCGGCCGTATTCCCTTTTCTACAACTTTTGGGTAACAACCTGAGTGATAAGAGCAGTGACAGGGATTGATTCCATGCTGCCATTTTTCTCCTGCACTAACTTATCCATCTCATTTTCCATTTCTGTTAATTGAGCAGTTAACTGAAGAATGAAGTTCATCATCTCATATTTTTGGTTTTGATTCTCTAGAACTTCCTTGGTCTATGGATGTTCAGTAGGAGGCAATTTTAGCTGCTTCTTCAATGCAATAATGTTTGCATTCTTTTTCTTAACGAGTTCTCTAGCACCTTTGACATTCTTTGGATCATATCCCACTTCAATAACTAAGCATTCCAGTGATTTAATTATGTTATCCTTTGCTTGTGAGGATGCCTTCTCTAGTTTTAACTGTGCTTTGATATTCTCTAGAGAATTTTGTAGTTGTTGTACACTCATAGCTTTGTTGGTCATAGTTGAGTATAAAATTTCTCTTGCTTTCTTATGAAATTCTATTTGGTCTATAGGATGAACATCTTTGGCAGGAGTCTCATAATCCGTCCTTTTGTAATCTGTTGATGACCTAGGATGTTGTACTATGGGCTGTAAAAACGTCATCTGCATTTTTCTTGTTTTATAATCAAATGCAGAAAGTAATCTATTATGGCTGCCAGGAGTCTGCTTCAAGTACTGTGAATATATTTCAGCTTTTATTTCTTCATTTTTGGCCTTAATATCTTTGTATCTCTCTTTGATGTCTATTTCTCTGTCCATTGGTTCACTTGAAGAAGGGATTTCAACACTATGTTGCTTCTCGATGATCTGAGCACTAGAAGTTAGATGCTGATGAGTTTCCTTTGAAACTAATGGAAGTGCATTTTCTTTAATTACAGTGTCTGTATCAATGATCTGAATTGAATCATTTACTTCTTCTTTCTCATTTACTGGATTCATCTTTTCTCTTTTTCTATACATAATTTCAAATTTGTTATCTGTTGTATCTTTGTTTGAGCAAGAACCTTCTTCTCTAGTCCTTTTTACATTTCTGTCTTGTAGGGCTAGAGTATGTAGAATAGAACTAGTATCCATCTGCTCCTCCATATCCAGTAAGGTGTTTTCCAACCACTCTAACTGGTTGGCATATCTTTCAATCTCTAGCCTAAAATCATGCATAAAAGGGCTCAATTTAAACTTGAGTCTCAGTTTGTTTATGACACCCAAAGGATCATATTTCCATTTGAAACTATCACTGGACTTCATTTCTTGTAAACATCTTTATGCTTCCTCTCCAACCTCCCTATTATTGCAGATAAAAGGACCAAGCTGGTTCTTGATTTTAAACTGTGTTTTCTTCTTGGATGATAAAAAATTAACATCATCTGAATTTATGATATGCGTAATATATTCTAGTGCAAATATCCTCATGGGGAGATATTTGGGCAGCTTATATGGAGTGAGTTGACATCCATACACCCTATTTTTAGTGTAGTTCTGGTATAAATACTAGTCTCCTGTTGTACTATGTTTGGACAATTGTAAAACTTTCTTTATTCCATGAATGACCCTTGGTTGATTGCTACTGCTTAGCATGTTAACAACTGGGTGAACAAATGAATAAATTAAATCCTTGTAGCTGAAATCAGTGGAATGTTTTCGGATTAAGGGTGTCCAAAAGATAATAGATCTAGGATTGCCCTTAGTGTCCAGTTTTTGGATGTTAACTGTAAACCTTTCTGACTGGAAGGATAGGAACATATGGAACAATATTGAAGAGTATTTGAATACTCTTTCATCTAGCAATCTGATCAATTGATCATGGATTTTGTCTCTAAGAATTTGGTAAAATTGAAAATTATAGCTGGAGGGTTTCCTGGGAAAAAAATAGAAAGGAAACCAAGTATAGGCTCATCTACATGTTCATCAGTACTATATCCTAGAATACAGGACAACATGGTTATAATATGTTTGGCTCTTTCAAAGAAAATGGTGGCAGAATATGGAGGGTTGTCTGTAGGAACTTGAGCTTTTTCTAGGAGGAATGTCTGAAAAAATTGGGATCTCTTGGGAACGTCCAACTTTAAGTACAGATAAATTAGGTTTTCAATAGAAAATGGGGATTCATTAGGCTTTAGATGGATCTGCAACATCTCATTTATTGATCTTGTAGTGATTATGAAAAATATTTGCTGGTTAGGAGAGACTATGGCTCTTTGACTTGGGAAATAACAGAGTTGGCACATGTGGATGATTTCAGGGAACTGGTATATGTGTGGGAACAAGTATTTGGGTAAATTTTACTCCCATAGCTGAAGATCATCATTCTGGTTGAGGAATTTATCTTTTCTCCAACATTGGAGTTATAACATATTGTTAGGGGATGTTGTGTCTTTGATCTAGAAATCTCTATTGGCCAATGGGAGGTGGTCAATATCTAGGTGAGGAGTTTGCAGGGGTTTTGCATCTAGAATGCTTTGGGAAGCCATAGATTTGTTTATTTTATTCAATTTATCACTATCTGGCTTAAGAAGTATGCTTAGAACCTCTAGAATAGTGTGAAAAGATGAATACAATATGCAAAAAGGGTTTTGGATGCAAGAGCAACTTTCTTTAGGTTGAGAAGGATTTTAAATTAAATTAACCTATTAGAAATTCTATGCAAAGCTTAAGTACAGGCCTTCGACACTTCAAGAATACCTAGAAAATGAAGCTTTGGTATGCAGAGGGGTTCTCTGGGGGAACTAGAGGCTTCAATGGTCTTTATACTGCTTCAAATCGGAGTCGGAAACATCTTCTGGTAGAAAAATGCTTAAAATTATTCAGCGGATGTTCTAGCATTGTAGGATAGGTTGGTAGAGGTTCCTTTCTACAATCCTTAATAGAATAATATCGAAAAGGTTGCAAAGGGCGGCTTTTTTTTTTAACCAACAATGGTTAATCTTTGGGCATGGGGTTAAATTTAAATAGCAGGGCAGTTTCATTTGACGTGAGGAGGTGGTAAGGTGGTTTATCACACTTCTTTAAAGTGGTAGGGTGGCATTATTTTGGAGGATGCGATATAACATGGGGTTGCCATGTAGCAAAAAGGCAGGCAGGGAAAATGGCTTACCTTGCACACTTTTGAGATGTTAAAGGTCAGACGTCGAAGCGTGCGATATGGAATGTAGGCCGTTTGATCTGGAGGTGGGTGACCGAAGGGTTATTGTGTGGCGGAGTTGTGATGGATGAGTTAGGGTGTTGGGTCGGGTTAATTAATAAAGTGGAGATTAATATATTATTTTAATTAAAACTAAGTTTTAATTAAATTAAATATATGTAGGGGTAGAGGTTAATTAAGTAGGATTAATATGATAGGAGGAGTTAAAATGAAGTGGGACCCAATATATATGAAGTGCTGCAATCTTTGGATAAATGGGTTTTTCCTAGGTTTTTAAAGGAAATGTGTAGGGGAGGGTGTAAAATAAAAGAAAAATGGTTATTTTACAAGGGAAAATGAGATGAAATAAGGGCAAAGGTAAAATGAAGGGGAAGGGGTATTTTTACAAGGGGTAAATGAGTTTGGGAGGAAGTTAGTAATATGAAATAAACCATTTGATGCTTTCCATGCCTTGTGAAAATTTCTTTTGCCTACCCATCATTTACCCTAACATTGCTTCTTCATTTACGAGGTACAATTGAGCTTGGTGACCCTTTATTTCTTTTTCTTTTGTAAGAAAACTATCTAATTCTAACCCTATGACTTTCCAATGGCTTAGATTAAACTGTTGAGTTCATTATTATTCTCTACCTAACTACTGGTCTACCAAGATTAAACAGTTTGGTTAGGTCTTTATTCTCTATCTATCAAAATGAAATTTAAGGTGTGAATGAATCAAGATTAAACTATTTGACTATCATGTATTGTGGCATTTTTGACAAGCTACACATAATCTTATTTTGCAAAGTAAAGTGAAAAGTAATGGCATTTGAATTTGCATCACTTTCAGAATCCATTTTTTATCTCTTTTATGTGGGGTTTATACTTTATACTCTTTTTTGATCTTTTTATTTTATTAGTCCTTTGATTTTTCTTTTAGGACTTCACCCTCTTTACATTTTTTTATTTTTAATATGGGAAAATTTTTTGCAGAAAGTAAAAGTATGTACAATATTACAAGACTAATAACGGTCAATTCAAAATTATGAATCCTATTATTATAGGACCCTAACACACCCAATGCCTTCTCCTCAACCAAGTGCACATACACATAGTGTGCATCACACACATACAACCACATATGACATACAATTCCATGCAATAAATGCACCTACACCCAACATACCACACATACACTTACACCCAATGTACAACACAACACAATACATGCTCCTACATCCAATGTACAACACAATACATATACGTACATAGATTACAACACAATGAATGCACATGTCACGATACCACAACTACACAGTGCACATACATAGGACCACATGCCCGCAACACAACGTTTCCAACATGCATATAATACCATATGTACACTAGTACTATATCTTCAACATGTACACAATACCACACATACATTGTACCACCTATACAATGTGTACACAATGCTAGACGTACATAAACCCATTTGCACGATATGTACACGACACCACATGTACACAAACCATATACATGACATGTTGGTTTTAGCCATGTACATAAATTACCTACAAAAGAATTCTTAAAAACAAAAAATATACAATGGTGAGAAACATAAAACAAATACACGGAGATTATATCCTGGATCCCAAAACCGGGACTACTAGATTGAATTTTCATAATATTCCTTTCAATGATACAATACATATATATAAATTCTGAAACATTCATAAACCCCAAAACATTTATCCTAGATTATAACATAACCGTAGTTCCCTTGACCGGATATACAAGATACTATTGGCAAAAAACATCATGCCCAAAACCATGTGCAGAACCCATGCACAAAACCATATGTAGGTTTTCCCACTTAATATAGCGTCGAAAAAAAATCCAAGGGGTTTTGTCTCGGATGTCATAGAGGGGGGTTACCACCCCCCTCAAACACCCCAAACCGGGGAGCTGCCAACCCCCGCATTAGGCATGGGCCTAGTCCTAGAAACAAATAACACACACCCAACATTCTCCCACTTGATTTCTTTCTACACATGGGGTCACAAGAGAGCTTAGTCATTGGTCCAGCACTGCAATGCCCATTGTTTCTCTACACCAAGAAAAAATCTCAGCGCACATAGACTTTGTCAATGCATCTGCAACATTCTTCAAAGTATGCACCTTTACCAGCAACACCTTTTTTTCCTCAACCATATCCCTCACAAAGCGATAGTGAGCATCAATGTGTTTTTTCTTTGAATGATAAGCATGGTTCTTTTCCAAGACAATTGCACTTTGGCTATCACGGTCTATCCTTATAGCTCGTTGTACTAACCCCATACTTGAACACAATCTCTACAAACAAACTGTTTCCTTTCTTGTATGAGTGACTATCATGTATTCTTTCTATGTAGTTGAAAGTGCCACTATAGACTGTCGCTTACTCATCCAACTCACTACACCTCTAAATAGGTTAAACACATACCCACTTATAAATCTTCTTTGATCCAGATCTCTAGCCCAGTCTACATCAACAAAGCCACGAATGTCCAAAACTCTGTCCACTCCTGGTCTTCCTTGGTAGCACAAACCATAATCACTAGTGCCACACAAATACCTGAAAACCTGGTTCATTGTTGTCAAATTCTCCTTCCCTGGTTTTGACATAAACTTGCTCAATACTCTCACTACATGTGAAATGTTTGGTCTAATATAGACCATTTCATACATCAGGCTATTGATTGCACTCGTGTATGGAATACGGGACATGTCCTCTTCCCCTTCTCATGTCTTGGGATATTTTTCAATAGATAACTTTATACCTATAGGAATAGGAACCTTCATTGGTTTACTATCATGCATATTAAACCTCTACAATATTCAACATACTTCCTTTGGTTTAACCAGAGCTTCCTCTTTGCTGATCTTGTTTAATTTCCATGCCCATAATATAGTTTTGCATTTGGAGGAAAATTAGGTCTTCAAACCTTAGATAATTTCTTTTTTATTTCCAATCAGCAACCTATCATCCACATACCAGACCAAACAAATAACACCGACACCAATTAATTTAAAATACACACAATGATCCACTTTTCTTCTCAGGAAGCCAAATCCCCATATATATGTATCAAATTTCTGTTACCACATCCTTGGTGCATGTTTTAACCCATACGAAGATGTTTCTAACCTTCATACCATTGTTGGCTTGTTGGGGCCTGGCTTAGGTTTGGAAGAGTTATTAGCCAAACAAATCCCACACTACCGGCCCTTTCGGCATCAGTCTGCGAAGCGCAGACTGAAGTCTCACCCCAGGTAGTAGGAGAGCGTGTTGGAACTAGGTTTCCGCACCCTTGGGATGTCTTGATGTGGTCTGGAGGGGTCACGGATTGTTCTGTGGCCTCGTGCCACTCTGTATTGTTGTCGAGCTTCTATGTAGATCTGCACAGATGCGCTTTCTTATTAATGAACAATGTAAACATTGAAACAAGAACTATAAACTCAAAACGGGAACTCTGGCCAAAAAACCTGAAAGACATCAAAAACAGTGCTAAAAACGAAAAGTGTTGATGCTGGAATAATGCATTTTTTTTCTAGGGTAAATTTTCAACATGTTTTAAAAAATGGCGGTGGAAACCAATTTTTTGTGCAAAAATTGTCCAAAAAACACCCTCAAAATGAAATGTTGATGTTTGAATAACATTTTTTTTATTTTCAATGGTAAATTTTGTGCAAAAAACACCCTCAAAACGAAAAGTGTTGATGCTGGGATAACAAATTTTTTTCAAGGGTAAAATTTTAACATTTCGAAATAATAGCGTAAAATATTTTATCATGACCTCGAAAAACATTAAATTCTCAAAAAAATAATGAAAACATAAAATAAAAATAAAAAATTTAAAAAAATTAAAACAATGAAAAAACACAAAACAAAAAACAAAAAACAAAACATAAATAAAAATATATACTAAAAACAAAAAAAATCAAACATCAAAAATAAAATCAATCATAAAAATGTAAAAAAAAAACAAACAAAATTAACCTATAAAAGATAAGAATTAGAAAACTAGAAAAATATTATAAATTATAAACAAATAACTAGTAGAAAAAACATATTTTAAAAAAATGGAAAAAAAAACAAATATGTAAACCATAAAAAATTTTGGGAAAAGAAAAAAAACACATTAAAAAAACTATAAAATTAAGTAGGTAAAAATAAATAAATTAAAAAAACATTAACAAAAAACTAAAAAAAAATGAAAATTAAAAACAAACTAGATTAAAAAAAAAGAAGGAAAATTAACAAAAAGAAATTAAAAACTAGTGAAATTAAGATTAAAATGATGATTACTTAAAAAAAAAAATGTAAAAATATATATATAAAAGACAAAAAATAAATAAAAACTGTTTAAAAAAAATTGTTCCATAAACCATAAAAGAATTTGGAAAAAAAAAACAAAATTAAAAAAAAAAAATATATATATATATATATATATATATATAGAATTAAGCAAAAAAAAAAAAAAAATTAACAAAAATTTAAGAAAAAAAAAAAAAAATTAAAAACAAACTAGATTAAACAAACATAGAAAATTAACAAAAAAAAAATTAAAAACTAGAAAATTTAATATTAAAAATATTTAAAAAAAATTAAAAATAAAAAATAAGCTCAATTTAAAAAAAAAAAAAAAAAAAAAAATTAAAAATATATGTCTTTTCCAATTAAAAAAAAATTAAAAACATTTTAAACTTAAAAAAAAAGTGTTTTTGATTTAAAAAAAAAAAAAAAAAAAAAATTCATTATTTATTTAAAAACAAACCAAAAAAAATTTCAATATAATTTTTTTTAAACGATATTTCTTTTTTGGATTTTTTTTTTATTTTTTTCGAAAAAAAATTAAACAATTTTAATAATAATTATTAAACATATTTAATAAACATATTTATAATTAAAAATTTAATAAACATATTTAATAATTAAAAAAAATTATTAAACAATTTTAATTTTTAACTATGAATATGTTCATATTAAATATTTAGTAATAATTTGGTGGCCCTCCACCCAAATTAAACAATTTTAATTTTTAATTATAAATAGGTTTATATTAAATATTTATTAATAATTAAAAAAAATTATTAAACAATTTTAATTTATTTTTTTAAATTTTGTTTTTATTTAAAAAAAAAAAAAAAAATAATCGGCCCACTACTACGCCACCACCGGGTGGCGAACGGTCTGTTGGGTGATTCCCGAAATCAGCCAACGGTCCTCCCGCCGCTCGGTGGTGGCGCGGTCTTGCACTAAGGGATGCGTGCAGCCCCTCGGCCCATGGCCGCGTCACCACCGGGCGGGGGGCGGGTGGTTGGGCGATTCCCAGAATCCCCCAATGGCCCCCCCGCCGCCCGGTGGTGGCGCGACGGTGGGCCGAATTTTTTATTTTATTTTATTATATTTTATTATATTTTTTATTTATTTTTATAAAAACAAGATTAAAAAAAATAAATTAAAATTGTTTATATATATATATATATATATATATATATATATATATATATATATATATATATATATATAAATATTTAATATAAACATATTTATAATTAAAAATTAAAATTGTTCCATTTGGGCGGAGGGCCACCAATTTTTTTATTTTTATTTTATTATTATTATTATTATTATTAAATAAAAAAAACCAACATTAATTTTTTTTTATTTTTTTAATAATTTTTAAATTTTAAATTAAAAAATTAAATTTGTTTTAAAAAAATTAAAATATTTTTTTATGATTTGTATTTAAATAATAATAATAATAATATTTAAAAGTATATATATATATATATATATATATATATATATATATATATATATATATATATATATATATATATATATATATATAATATTTTTTTTAATAAAAAGAAGGATTGTTTAAAAAAATGTAAATTTTAATTTTTTAATTTATTTTAATTTTAAATATAAAATGTAGGTTTAATTTTTATTTTTATTTTTATTTTTTTTTTAAATATAAAAGTTAGGTTTAATAATTTGTGATGATGATGATGATGATGATGGTTAACGTCCGCTGAGACCAAATAATGATCTATCGGACCTAAAAAGACAAATTATTTATTTTGATTTAAGATTTTATTTTTAAATTAAAAAATAATAATAATAATAATAATTTTTTTAAAATAAAAAACAAGATTGTTTAATATATATATATATATATATATATATATATATATATATATATATATATATATATATATATATATGAAATAATGACATTTTTTTAATAATTTAATTTTTTTTGCTTTTTTTTAATATTAATTTTACTAGTTTTTTAATTTTTTTCGTTAATTTTCTATTTTTTTTAAAACAAGTTTGTTTTTAATTTTTTTTTTCCCTAGTTTTTGCTAATTTTTTGTTTTTAATTTCTCATTTTTTACTTTATATATATATATATATATTGTTTTTTTTTTTTCCAAATTCTTTCATGGTTTATGAGATAATTTTTTTTTAACATTTTTTTTTTATATATTTTTATATTTGTTTTTTAAAGACAATTATTTCATGTGGATTGAAAATTTAATTAACAATGTATAAATATGTTGCAAAATATCATTCTTCTTTAAATATGCAAATCAATAAAAACCTCACTACAAAAAATAAAAAAAAAATAAAAACAAAAATATAAACAAGAAAATATGAAGAAGAAGACCACTTCCAAAATTATTAAATTTACAAAATAATTATTTACATTTCATACATTAGAAAATTTAAAGTCAAAAAATAGGTCTTTTAAAAAAAGGGTGTGATGCAGAATAACCACTTTTTTAAATCAGCGTGAAAATCACTACCATTCTGAAACGCAATGTACATAAAAAAAATTAAAGTGCCAAAAACTATGCTCTAAAAAAAACATGTGTGTTCTGCATCACCCCTTTTCAAAATTGGGTCACTTTTTTGCTATCTCTACAAAACGGGTAACGGTATCAGTTCCCATTTCAAAGTTTACGTTGTTAATGAGTTTATTACAGCTCTGATCTTCTTCTTACCGTGTTTAAGCAAACATTTAACAAGAAAACCTAGTGCGCACAATCATAATTCTTAAAGATAGTGCATAAATTTAGAACATAAGCAATAGATAGATTCGCGATAAAGCACATAGTGATTTAGAAATTCTTATCTTTATTTATCTTCTGTCAATACAACTAAATCCGCCCTATGGACTTAGTTGCAGGGGCCTGCGCACACAGCTACGGACTCTACCAAGCCTCTGCGCACATAGCTGCAGAGCCTCTATCTATCTACCAACACCCTTGACTCGAACTTACAGACGTAGAGAAAATACTGCCTTTACAAACCCATAACATTCAAGTTCAAAACTAAAAACTCACTTCTAACCATAGAGCCTTTCTCTATTTATACATTTCCATGGTCCATGGACCATGGGCAGGCTGACTCACTTTCTATTTTATTGCATTATTTTTGGGTGGACAACCCTTTGACTTGCTCATTACAATTCGCACTTTGCGCACCTCATGGAGCCTTTACCATACTTTTACCCAAAATTGTGAGCTTTGAGCCCCAAAACCGTTACGCGGGGCCTCCACTACCCCAATAGGCCCCCAACACAATCATCGTGACTTGTCCCGCGTCGCTCGGCTGGTGGCCAATCTTTGCGCGGAGGTCGTTCAACAACTTTTTCACTTTGCTTACACTTGCAACAAAATCTTCTGCCATCTGTTGTACCCATTGTACGCGAGCTACCGATGCATCTATGTCCATTTTAGTTTCTTGTCCAGGTTCATAAAATGCCTGCATGTGTGCTAACTTTCCCTCGATGGTGGTGGAGATGGCGAATGCTTCATCAAGCTAAGGCTGGATGTGTTCTTTAAGCACTGCTTCCTTTTGTCGAGCTACGTCAACTTGTGCCTTGAGAACCTGAGCCTACCTCATTTTGGCCGACCGCTGCGTGATGGCGACCGTCTACGCAGTCAACTAGACTTTGTCATAAGCCTGTTGTAACTCCCGCACTTCTGTCTCTACTTGCTATAGTGTTGGGTCTTCCTCGAGAGATGTGAGCATAAGGAGGGACTGATCCAGCAATTCCAAGCAATCCTGGACGGCGCGCTTTATCACTTCTAATCCTGCTTGAATTGTATTGCGGCGTTGCTCTCGAACTTCCAGGAGTGTGGGTGGCTACTTCTTCAGTCTTAGCTCCGTAATTTGTAAATTTAATTCCCACTGAGATTTCACGGCCTCCTCTTGGGCCATATGGAATCCTGCGGCCATGTGATGAATCTTGTCAGTTGTTGGAAGTTCCGCTAGGATATCCAACTCTGGTACCTTGTTGCAGGCCTCCACCACTGCCTGTTCCACTTCCTGGTTGTGTGTGACCATGCATCGTGCTGTAGACTGACCTGCTCCAAATTCACCTTCTGCTCCATTAAGATTTGGAGGGTGTAGCCTTCCCTGGCACGAAGCTTAGCACTTACCCCATCGTGTAGTTGGTATAGGGTGTCTCTAGGAAGGGCAGCCAAATTCAACCCCCAACTTCGCATGTCACCTTTGGCTTCTGCTAGGACAGCGCCTGCTCACAACACTAAAGTGTTCATTGTGTGGGTGCACACCATCTGCTTGGCTGCAGCTATGTCCTTTGCTAGGTTTGGTATCATTCCTCCCAGGGGTTGCACCTATAATGCCTGCAACTGCACTCTAAGCTCCCCCAACACAGTTGTCTGCTCTATCATCAGCTCCTCCAATGCACCTGTAGTGACATTGCGTGCCGGTTCGCTACTGTCAAGAAACTCTTTCTCCAAAGTCTTTGTTGTTTTTGACTTTTTGCGTGTATTTGGCGATTCCTTGATGCGCGACCTCTTGGCTTGGGTCGATTTTGTGGGAGGGTCCATGAGTTCCTCTGTCTCTATTTCCCTCGGCATGTCCTGTTCTGAGGACATTTCCTGATCTTTCATAATCTTTTAGGCTATTACTTCCTTGGTCGCCTCTTGCTGCGAAGCTCTCTTTTGTCCCTAATGTGTCCTTTCCACCAGTTTAGTGAGTCGTAGCTAGATTTCCTTCTTTCGTTGTTGTGCTGCCATCCTTTCTAGTGTGAACACATCTGGGGTGTGCCACTCAAGAGGCCATGCTACCAATACCTCATAAATTTCATCGTTTGTTGCAATGGATGGATGCTTTACCCATGTTTGTTTTGGATCCTTCCACGCCCAGATATATAGGTTATGTATGTCTGCTTTGAACTCGGCCTTGCTTTGCAAATTGTTGTATACTTTTGGGGACAACCGTGGTCTACGAGCAATCCATGTTTGGATACTCGCCTCCATGAATATCCAAAATACCTTGATGTCACGAACCCTCTTGGCGTCCCTTGTAGCCCAGAGCGAGTTATACCGCACTGATTCAGGTAGGTTCTTCTCAATGCTAGGAAACTGGTTGCCCTGCAATAGTTCTCCTACAACTAGAAGGATTGATAGTAGCAACCATGCATAATGGAAAGTCTTACCTTTCTCCTGTGCTTCCTTACAATTGGTCAAAAATTCGTTGCATAGAAAATGCACCCAGTTGAACTGAACCCCTTCTGCACACAGTTCCCCAAGTGCAATGACAGGGGTTGACACCTCATCTGCATGGCATTTCCACATGAATTTACTGGCCAGTAGCCAGGTGGAAACTTGCACCCCTCGATATTTATGCTTTCTATGGCATACCTGCGCTTCTACTTTTCCAACTTATATTTAGCCTTCATTTCTTCGGCGATACCCCCATCGCTACTTATGCTGGCTATGTCTACAGGGTCATTCCCTTTAGTAGGAAAATGGGTAATTCGGTGTACTAAATCAGCCATGATGGGAGTCGGTTCCTCCAACCAGAGATATCCCTCATGTACCAGACATAGTAATTGTCGGATAACAAAAATGGTGATGGCCACACGGTGATAGTTGGGTATCCACCTCAGATTTAGTAATCTAGCCTTCTCCACACCTCGTAACCACTTCCGCTGCAGTAATTTCTTGATAGCCAATTGAGGCAACTTCTCGCTATCCGCCAGATCCCAAACTTCGAACTTGATACTAGGTACTCAACCCGACGACAAGCCATCAAACCTTATCTCATCCGGGAGAAGCGGGGTCTGGAGCGTATTTTCCACGGCATCTAGGTCCTTCGGTATCTTGGTCGTCCCGTTCCATGGAGAGGTATATGGTGGTAGCGAAGGTATTTAGATAGCATCCTTTGCTTCTTCATCCTGTGCTTCAATCTGAGTGATCACGGCCTGCAAATCTTCCTCATCATCATCGATTTCAGTGGTGATTGCTTTGCCCTTTTCTACCACTGACAATTTACTGAATCTTAGTGATACTCGGACTGGCCCCATAGTCTGCTTATCTTTCCAGGGTCACGGTGTGTGTGGGGACTTTGGAACTTTGGGGACAACAACCACCTCTTCCAGGTCCTCCTGGGTCGGATGCAGTTCTTTCGTGAACCTTGCTCGAGTCCTAGCCATGGTACTCATAGGAAGCCGAAAAGATGGATGTTTGTTGTTCTGTACCATCTCAACTCTCAAATATCCCAGTGTTGTCCAAGGCTTTTTGTAGGAACATGTGAGTTTGAATGTAACCCTTCCCTCCACTTTTAACTCATTACTATCTTCCTGGCAGTGGATCTTTTTGTATCTATCTCGGAACTTCTACCTTAATGACCCGCCACTCAGTCCTTTCTGTCGTAATTCAAACTTCTTGTCATGAATAGTGACGTAGATGATCACCTCCCAACCTTTCCACATGGCAGCGCAACCCCTTAGGCGTGACCATGATCTTACTGATCGACTGGCCCTGCACAGACCCTTCTTTCCACGCAAGCCTCTCGCAAACTTGTTTATAGTCCCTCACCTTC
Organism: Pinus tabuliformis; assembly: GCA_031772625.1. Taxonomy (NCBI): domain Eukaryota; kingdom Viridiplantae; phylum Streptophyta; class Pinopsida; order Pinales; family Pinaceae; genus Pinus; species Pinus tabuliformis. The sequence continues at coordinate 480,775,875 of CM062820.1, forward strand.
TTTCAACTGCTTGGAGCACTGAGATCAGGGAAAATTTTAAGAACCCCCCCTAAATTTATAAATATAATAAATGGGCGAATCTCCATGGTATATAGGAAAAATGGAAGGCGATTTTATCAATAATATAATATGTATATATAATTTTTTGGCGAATCTCTCACCAGGCATGGCGAATATTTTACTCAATTATAAAATCTTGTAAGATCTTGGTGAGTCTTTCACTAAATAATAAAGCTTTGTAAAGTCCTAGTGAATCTTAGCATAGGCTACATGCTAGTTTAATTCCCCCATTTAAATAGGCTACATTCCAGGTGAATACCATGGGTCAATACCATGTGCCATTTTGGTGAATACCATGGGTCAATACCATGTGCCATTTTTATTTTTATTAATTCTAATATTAGGGTTAATAATGGCTTTTTGCATGGTATTAATAACAATCTAGTCCATGGTATTTGTCCCATAGTATTTTGGCCATAGGTTTCACCTAAATATAACCCATTTTTTGAGTGTTCGTAAATATAAGGCGACTTATGGAGTAAATATAAAAAAAAAAAAAATTTGTTTACCATACCTCTCGTTTATTTATATTTTTATTAATTTACCATACCTCTTTTACCAATATGGTATTTGGCCCATAGGATTCACTTAAATAAAACCTCTTTCTTGAGCCTTCATAAATAAAACGAGGGTTATGGACTAGATATAAAAAGAGGTTTTATTTATTTACGATACGTCTAGTTTATTTATATTTTTATTTATTTACCATACCTTTTGAGTAAGTATAAAAAGACGTTTTATTTATTTACCATACCTCCACTTATATTTTTATTTGTTTACACCCTTACATGTATATAAGGTGACTTATGGAGTAAATATAAAAAATGTTTTATTTATTTACCATACCTCTCATTTATTTATATTTTTATTAATTTACCATACCTCTTTTATAAATATGGTATTTGGCCCATAGGATTCACTTAAATAAAACCTATTCTTGAAAATGGGCGAATGGATTCACTTAAATAAAAACTATTCTTGAAAATGGGCGAATGGAAGGTTGTAAGTCCTAATTTCAAGGGCTAAATTTACCTTTTTTACCCTCTCCCTTAAAATAAGGTGGGCTATTTGAGGTGATTTGTAAAAATGTACTATGATACAAAATATTCGCCCACTAAAAATTTAAAACCCCTTAATTTCGCCAAAGGGCGAACATTCGCCCCTAAAATTATCCTTGACTGAGATTGTGCTTTCCACAGCTAGTCAGGTGGTCGCACCCCAGGTATGAGATTTCAACTTCCCTACTAGCCTGGGCTACGGGCACCTTTTGAGTGCCTTTGTATTTGTTATTCCCTCGTTGGCTGCTGTATATGGTACATTCCTATGTTGGTGCAGTCGCAGCCATGATAGCAGGGTCGCAGCTCGTTCTAGTACCGCGACAGACCTGGCCAGGCCTAGTTTCCTTATTTGCATATTCACATGGCCCACTTGTGTAATGCCAATTGTCAATTTGCTGATTCCTTCCTCCAACCTCCCGCTTTTCTTTCTCATCCGTGCCCATTCTTGTTGCTACCGCGCTCATTCTAGGTTCCCTCTTGTCTTACCATTGATAAAAACACATTCGCCCCTTGCCTTCTGCTGATAGTCTTATAGGCCCATCGAACCCTTGGTATCCACAGATTCCTAGTGGGTGGTCTTATCAGGCGGACGTTATTCTTTCTCCCCCCTGTTTTCCTACTGGCTTTGTCACGAATAACTGGCGGAATGCATTGTTGCGGTGAATTTGGATATTTGATTCTTAGTCAGTTAGGTGGTTGCACCACATCCACTTGCACCCGACACTGCCGATGGATGCTCACCCTGCTTTGTCCTTCAAACCATATGCATGCCTTCCTTCTTCATTCGCGCCACTTTCTTCCAATCTTTTGGTGTGTATTCCACACTTGTGCAATTGTGGCGCCCAGTGGCCCTGTTTGCGCACCTTGTTGCTTATGTTACCAGCTTGTCATTTCATAGCAGTCGACAAGTTCCTATGCTTTCATGGCACCGCCATCTGTTGGCAACTCCCTTGCTTCTATCGTTACCTGGCGTAGTGATCTAACCATCATATTACAATTTAGTGTTGTTACCTCATGTAGTCGGTTCTGCCATCGCTCAATCTCTTCATCTAAGTCCGATGTGCAAGAACTATCCCATTCCCATGATATTCTTCCATCTGCCATCAGATTCACCTGATCCTCAGTCCAGTACATCGTCACTGTCCTCATTGCACACAGGTTCAGTGTAGTGCGCCGCTTCGGCTGGGTCCAATAGAACCACTATGCGGAGGGACTTCTTCTCGAATATCATTTTTCTTCGATTTAGGTTGATGAGCCCATTCATATCTGTAGCCCAGTCTATCCCTAACAATGCAAGATACGGGTTACTGTCATCCACAATTTCTATTACCTCAAAATCTGTTTGTGCGCTCGCAACTTCAATATCTACTGTGACTCCTTACAATGTCCCCATAGGCCAGATCTTCTGTTGGTTTGCCATCCATAATTGAATAAGAGACCATTGTAGCGCAGGCCTGCCCATACACACCCAAGTATGTTTAGGTAGCACATTCACATCTAACCCCAGATCTAGAACGACCTGACCCAGATCTAGAACGACCTGACCCATTTCTTAGTTTCCAGATCATGCGTGGTTCACCCGATCCTGCATAACTAATTATCAACTCTTGCAATCCCTTAACTGCATTATTGTCCTGTAGTAGCTTCATGCATGTCTCTAAAAATGTAGTTAACATAGAAGGATCCATTTCTGGCTCAGCTTGATCCTTGCTACCTGAAGTAGAAGCCTCCGCGAAGCTCTTCTTAGCCTCAATAAATGTTTCCTTAGTGCGTTCCAAATCAAACTCAGGTTGCTTTGTAGGGGCCTTGTGAACCCATGTATCCTCCTCAGGTTGCTTCCCCTTATCCTCTCCTGTAGTGGCACCGCTTCTGAGCATCATGTTCACGTTAGGATTCTCTTCGCACGGTTCAGCCTTCATCATTTGGACATTCTAAGTGGGAGGAGCCTAAAGCACCCCTTTTTCGTGCATTTGTGCAATTAGTGTGGGGCAATCTACTGCTTCATGGTAAAATTGGTAAAAGTACAGGAAACATGTTCTGGTCAGGTTTGTGCAATCACGCGTGTAGTGCCCCGGTCCTCCACAATTGTAGCAAATTAACTGTCCATGCCCTCATCTAGGTCTCATTCCTCCTCGTCCCTGTCCATGTCCCTGGAATCCACCGTGTGCTAGTGCTACAGCTGGATCCTGACCTCGTGCCTTAGTATGCATCATGTAAGCAGATGTCCGATCCATCAATAACTCATAACTTTGGCAATTTCGTTCGTCATGGCCCATCGATCTACAAAAATTGAAAAATAGATGTTGGCGGGGTTATATCAGTTTCTGGAATAGATGACAGTTGTCCATGGCATGCTTTTCTCCCACTTGACAGATCACGCACCAGAGTGCGGGGGCCGTGCTTGACCCCACTTGTGCCTCTGGTCACAATGGCATTGGTCCCCCCCTATCAAATAATTCGCGAATATCGGATAATGATCCTTATCATGGCCCTAGCCCTTACATTTTATGCACCACCACTATTTGCGTGTCTCTAACTGGGGTGCCTTAACATGTTTCAAACTTTGCATTTCTAAGCATGGGTTTTGTAGTTAAGCATGGATTTGTTGAACTCCCAACCCTAGATCCTGTATTGGAGTTTCATGCAAACTCATTGTAGTCTCTAATGATTCAGCTTAGGTTGATATCTTTTGCTGTGATAGTGCTGTCCTCAGATGTGGTGTCAAAGACGCCACAAACCACGTGTAGTGCTGCACATCCATCAATGTCATGTTACCCTCGTGGATTGTACTCTTCAATCTCTGATTCAAATCCCATGGGGTTTCACCAGGTAGCATCTTGATCTCCTTGAACCTGATGATCGATGGAATTTCTGATTTTGGCCAGGTAAATTCTTTGTTCAATGCATCTTGGATCGCCGCTATTCCCACATTTGGGTGATCGCTCAAGTACTTTATATACCACATCAACGCGTGGTCCTATAGCGTGCTTACCAGAGAGGCCTTTTTGATGTTATCATCTGTAACACCTTGGGCTTCCCATACAGCCTTTACCATGAACCAGAACTAATTTGGTTCCTCATTTCCCATGCCTCTAAATACTAGCAACTTGATCGCACTTGCCATTCCAACCCTCGGTGGTGGCGGAGGTGGGGCAGGTGAATATGGGTTTGATGTAGGTGAAGTAGTTGATGGCATGGATGGTGGTGGTATCAGTGGAATGCGGCTGCTTTATCAATTGGACTATACTTCTTGGAGAGAACCCTGCGAGCTCCTCCTCTCTTTCTCGCGAAAGTGAAATCAGAGGACTGTTTTCTAACCCTTTTGTCCCTCGGTAGCCTCTTCCACTCCTTGTTACCCTATACATTAATGGATGTGCATAAATCATTTTTCACATAACAGCATTTTAATCCAAGTATTCAGCGATTTGATGTACTTACCCCGCGGTCCTTGGAGAAAGCACCTTTCTGCTTCGCTGTAGCTCACAGTTGTGTCTATTACAAATTTGGTGATAAACCCTCCTATTATTTGATCCAACCAGTGATCTACTGCCCGTGTGATTTTATCTTCAGATGCTTCTAACCTATGCACCAACTCTGGTGTCCACACGATGGGCTGATCTAGTTTGCACCTTCCCTGACTATCAGCTAGCCTTGTGATCCACTCGTACAGCTTTGTCGAGAAGGACGTGAAGAAGATCTCATGGATTTCTGTGTATATGTAGCGATCTAGCCACCTTTCCTCATATATTCATGGATTTTTGTTTTCCTGTACCATGAACTCGTGAAGCTTCTGATACAACCAATCTTCAAGCTCTTTCTTCGTAGGGTTCCTGTGTTCTGACATCAGACATCCCTTAGGCAGATCCCGGTCCCAACAACGGAACCATTTGTTGGCTTGTTGGGGCTTGGCCCAAGTTCGAAAGAGTTATTAGCCAAACAAACCCACACTACTGACCCTTTCGGCAATAGTCCGTGGAGCGCGGACTAAAGTCTCACCAAAGGTAGTAGGGGAGGGTGTTGGAACCAGGTTTCCGCAGCCTTGGGATGTCTTGATGTGGTCTGGAGGGGTCGTGAACCATTCTAAGGCCTCGCGCCACTCTATACTGCTTTCAGGCTTTCACACAGATCCACACAGATGCGCTTTCTTATTAATGAGTTTATTACAGTTTTGATCTTCTTCTTACAGTCTTTAAGCAAACATTTAACAAGAAAACCCAGTGCGTGCACTCAAAATTCTTAAAAACAGTGCATAAATTTAGAACATAAGCAATAGATAGATTCGTGATAAAGCACATAGTGATTCAAAAATTCTTATCTTTATTTATCTTCTGTCAATACAACCAGATCTTGCTTGTGCACTCAGCTGTAGGGGTCTGCGCACACAGCTGCGGACTCTACCTGGCCTCTGTGCACACAACTGCAGAGCCTCTATCTATCTACCAACACCCTTGACTCAAACTTACAAACGCAGAGAAAATATTTCCTTTACAACCCCATAACATTCAAAATCAAAACTAAAAACTGACTTCTAACCATAGAGCCTTGCTCTATTTATACATTTCCATGGTCCAGAGACAATGGGCAGGCCGACTCACTTTCTATTTTCTTGCATTATTTTCGGGCGGACAACCCTTTGACTTGAATCATTACAATTCACACTTCGTGCACCTCGCAAAGCCTTTACTATACTTTTACCCAAAATTGTGTTCTTTGAGCCCCAAAACCGTTATGTGGGGCCTCCACTACCCCAATGACCAGTTCTTTCTTACCCTTCACCGCAAAGTCTCCATCTTGCTTTATGTAGATCTTTTCTTCTAGATGCCCGTGAAGAAATGATGTCTTCACATCCATCTATTCTACCTCAAATCAAAAGAAACAACAATAGATAAAAGTAATATAATAGCCGCTACCTTGGCAACAAGAAAAAAAAATCACCAAAATCAATTCCTGGCACCTAGGAAAAACCTTTTGCTACAACCTAAGCTTTATATTTCTCCACCTTTCCTTCTGCATTCATCTTCTTCTTAAACACTCATTTGCTTCCAATATGTTTCCTTCGAGTCAAAACCTCCACTAGATCCCAAACCTCATTTTAGTCCAAAGATGCCATTTCATCAACCATGGCCTCTTTCTAAAGTTTGTCATCCTCTAAATCTACTACCTCCTTGATAGTTGTGGGATCATCATAAGTAATAGATAAAGAAATATTTGAACAGAAAGAAGATGGACTATAGCTTTCTAGTTTTCTTCTATTTCAAATTGATCTTCTCACATTTGGATTTTGTGGATCTTCATCTTCTGATTCTTGTTCTTCTATAGAGTTTGATTCTTCCTCCTTTATCTCAAACTCTATCTTCACAGGTTCCTTTTGTAGGAATTCCTGTTTAATAACATATTTCACCTCTCTAAACACCACATCTTAGTTCTACACGACCTTCCTTATTTCTTGGTTCCAAAGCTTATAAACTTTTAAACCATCCTTATACCCAATAAAGACGCACCTTTGAGATTTACTATCCAACTTTGTTCTTTTCTCGTTTGGAACATGTACATATGCATCATAGCCAAATACCCTCACATGTGATAGAGGGTTTCTTACCAATCCATACCTCATGTGGAGACTTATCCTCCAATGTTGATTAAGGTGATCTATTAACTAGGTAAGATGAAGTATCCATTACTTCTACCCATAATTCATGCCCTAACCCGACACCACTAAGCATGCTTCTTTCCTTTTCCATCAATTTCATGTTCATTCTTTATGCAGCTCCATTTTGCTGAGGTGTGTATGGAGTAGTGTTCTGTTGTGTTATACCACACTTCTTACAAAACTCTTGAAATTCCTTCTTGCAGAAGTCTCCATCATTATCTATCCTCAACAACTTTATCTTCTTCTTTGTCTAGTTTTGCCACTAGAGCCTTAAATTCTTTAAACCTGTCAAACACTTCAAATTTCTTCCTGAGTAAGTATATCCATGTATTCCTTGAGAAGTCATCTATAAATGATACATAGTACACAAACTTACTCAGTGTTGGAATCAACATGAGTCCAAACACATCACTTGCACAAGCTCTAATATCCCTTTCTCCCTCTTAGAACCAGAGGGGAAACTCACCCAATTTTGCTTTCCATATACACAATGTTTACAGAAATCGAAATCCAGAGAGAAATTAGACCTACCTTCTACCATACCATTACCATGAAGTTTTCAAAGGCCTTTCTCTTCATTATGTCCAAGTCTTTGATTCCATAGCATGGTATTTTCTCTAGAGACCATTAGATTTTTTGCTCGACTTTGAGCAACCATAGAACTATTACACCCGTCAATAAGAGTACTACCTAGAAGCTTGTACAAATTTCCAATCCGCGCCTTCCACATAAATACTAGTACTCCCTGAGCCATCTTGCAGGTATCTTTCTCGAACACTATTTTTTCACCTCCATCATCCATCTTGTTTATACAAATCAGTTTTCTCACCAAAAAAAGAATATGAAGAACACCCGGAAGTGTTCTAATCCTTCCGCCTTGCAACTTTAACTCGAATTTTCCATGTTCGATGATTCTACCCTTTTTTTCATCCCCTAAGAAGACATCACCACCATCATATTTCTCATACTCGCAGAACCACTCCCCATGGGGAGTGAACTGAAAGGATGCACCTGAGTCAATCAACCATACCTCATGATTTGCATGTGTAATTGAAGAAGAAGCAAAGTACACATCCCCACCTTCATCTAAGGTGGTTTTCACCTCTAGAGAAGGAGCATCACCAGATCCCTTTCATTTCTTAGGGGATTTAGATCAATAGTCCTTTCTGAAGTGCATTTCATTTCCGCATTTCCAGCACACCTTTACAGGTTTCCCTGGAGATTTAGATCTCCCTCTAGATTTAGATCTCCCACTCGAGGACTTAATTTTTTTTATTTTGTGACCGTCCTCATACAAGCAATGCATCTCCATTCTGGCCCTCCATACTTTTCCATCTCATCTCCTCCGACAACAAGGATGAGGCTATTTCATGAATCCTCAATGTATTTGTATTTCTCCCTATTGCAACAGTCAGTATATCCCATGAATATGGTATAGAACATAGAAAATAGATGCACTTATATTCATCTAAAATTTAGTATCAACAGATAAAAGATGGCTTACCAAAATATTAAAGGCTTCAGATGTCCTGTCATTGAGTCTCCATCATTCATCCTCAGGTTATATAGCTTTTTCCATAGGAACAATTTTTTCACTAGAGACTTAGATTAGTACAAAGTCCCTAACTTGTCCCACAAAGCGTTCTCTGTACCTTCCCTGATACATTCAATAATAATTAATTTTAGATACACAACCGTATTGTGCTCTTTTCCTTGTGATCCAACTTCATCCAGTGTTCATCTGACATTTCCATTAGTTTAGTACCTGGGTCTACAATGATCCACTAATCTTTATCCATGAACAAGTCCTCCATCTTGAGTTTCCACAACTCAAAAATCTGACCATTAAATTTCTTGATCTCTATCTTTCAACTTCTTGTCATCTTCTTTCACCCCAAAAATCGATCCCGTAGATCTCCCACTAAACAAGGCCTACCATAGGCCCAAGCAAAACCCTTTAGCAGTAAAGGCATCCCCTTGAAGATGAAAACAACTCTGATACAAATGTAGGTTTTAACCATGTACAGAAATTACCTGCAAATGAATTCTTAAAAATATAAAATATATAATAGCAAGAAACACAAAGAAAATACACAAATATTTTCTCCTAGATCCCAAAATCGGGACTACCAGATTGATTTTTCATTATATCCCTTTCAATATATATATATATATATATTCTGAAGCATTCATAAACCATTAGCCTTGGATTAGAATATAATAGTAGTTCCCTTGACTGGATCTACAATATAACATGGGCAGAAAACCATCATGCCCAAAACCATGTGCAAAACTCATGCACAACACCATAGGTAGGTTTTACCACCTAATATAGGGTCCAAAAAAAAAATCTCAGGGTGTTTCCCTAGACCCCGTAGAGGGGGGCTACCACCCCCGTCAAAACCCCCGACAGGGGGGATGTCACCCCCCTTGTGACCCAAGCGTTGCACCTAGTGCAACAAGGGGGGGTCTACTACCTCCCATCTGACCTCTTGCTTCGTACATGGGCCTAGTCATGGAAAGAATATAACACACACCCAACATTCATCAATGCTTAGCTTCTACCTTTGTCCTTGTTCCGTACACACACTGGATCAGTTGCCACACCTGAAAAACACCCAGTGCCTTCTCCTCAACCATGTGCACATAAACATAGTGTGCATCACACACATATAACCAAACACGACATACAACTTCATGAAATACATCCACCTACACTCAACATACCACACATACACCTACACCCACTGTACAACACAACATAATACATACTCCTACATCCAATGTACAACACAATACATATATGTACACAAAGTACAACACAACAAATACATGTCACAATACCACAACTACACAATGCACATACATAGTACTACATGCCTACAACACAGCATGTACGACATGCACATAATACCATATGTACGCTAGTACCATATGTACAACATGTACACTCTACCACATGTACACAACACCACATGCACAATGAGTGCACAAAATCACATGTACATGGCACCACGTGCACAACATGTACACAATGCCACATGTACATCGTACCACCTGTACAACATGTAGACAATGCCAGACGTACACATCACCATATGTGCAACATGTACACAACACCATATGTACACGACACCATATGCACAACATGTACACAACACCACCTACACACAACACCATATCTACAACATGTACATGCCACTACATGCTTACAGAACCACTTATACAATCATACACACAACATCATATGTACATAGCACCACATGTACAACATGCACATAAAACCATATGTACATAGCATTGCATATGAAACATGTACATAGCACCCTATATACACAGTATTGCATATGCAACATGCACACAACACCATATGCACACAACAACACATATTCATCATGCGTATAGTATAATATGTACATAGCACCGCATATACGATGTGTACATAACATCATCTATATCCATCACTGCATATGAAATGTACACACAACACCAACACACAACATGCACACAACCTCATATGTACACAATACTAAATAGATTACATGTTCATGTCACCATAGGTATAATCGTTGAATATACAGCATGCACAACATATACACAACACTAATACTGCACATCCAAAACCTCATTGTCTCTACCAAGAAACCTTGCTTCTAGTGTCTCTCTCCCATCCATGCTTATCCTAGCATGCATCGGATCTCACTGCTTGCATTTAGTTGATGTATCCCTTAGAGTAATTTATGATAGTATAAACATAGGAATAATACAAGAATACAATATCAATTCATATCCACATCATACTAACCTCGTATATTTTTCATGACTACTCCCCCCACTAAGACCAACAACCTCATCATGCCACTCACTTGCATAAGAAATCATTCGTCCACAAGAATCATCCTTAACAACCCGGTCAAACAGTGACATAGATACATGATACATACATACATATACATTAACATTGGCATAAAACAATCATGATCCTGTCAGACAACGACATACATACACACATAAATGCATTTAAACATTAGCATTAAACAACCATGATCCATGATGACCCTGTCAGACACGAATTACATACATACATACATGTATACGTATATAAACATCAACATAATCATGATCATAACATAATTACCAACTAGCATAAGGTCAAGGTTAAGAGAACTCCCTTTATCTATGCACACCGTAAACAACATTGAGAATAATGATTCCCAACATAGCCAAGGCATTTGATGCCTCAGATCCATTTACTTCTAATTTCATGTTACCTTTACCATGACTATCCTACCATTGTCCATTTGCCCCAAGGGACCCAACCAATCAAACTGATTGTCATACTGTTGCCTTCAACTTCCCTTATTCATGCACTAATCTTCATTCGGGCCTTACATTACCTGCTAGGTTTTTGTTTAGCTCTCCTTCAGCTCCATTAACTTTCCTATTTTCCCAATCAATTCCCAAGAATCAAAAAATAAAAGGAAAGAACAAGAAGCAAACAAGATAAAACCATGAAAACTAGTAACAATACGACAATGCAACAAAGTGTCAAGGCCTTAAAATAAACACAATCAAAGCCCACAATTCAAGATCAAACAAATCAAAAAATACCGAAGGCACAAAACTCCCAACAAGCAGCATGACTCAACCCCATGGGTTGAAAATGCCTCCAAGGGGAATTCAACTTGAGCCTTCTTCAATATTTCATGGAAGTCTCTTTTTCCATGCAATCCCTTGCATCGTGCTACCATAAACTGCCAGCGCATAAAGAAACATAACAATACACCATTTACCTTACCTTGTTGTTCCAAGCACGTTGCTTGTGACTGAACACATCCATGCCATCTCTCAAAGGACTCCAATCCTTTGAAGAATCTATCCATAACTAGAACTAGTTTTTACACTTGTCAAATACATATTTATGAATATAACACATATCCTTATAATGTCAGAGAAAATCTAGGTTAACAAGACTTCTATATTTAAAGCATTCATTCGTTTAGAATTGTGGTTTGCAAACATAGCCAAAGGAATCCGCACCCAATTACCTTCTTTACCTTTTTACCTTGTTGCAATAAAGTCTTACTATGTATTGTCACATCACTTTGTTGCTAGTAATATACACAATTCAACTATTACCTTGTCAAGCTAATACCAAGCATGTTGCCTTGCAATTGCTCACACATGTCGGCCTCACATTCCAAAGATCAAAACATCATGTATATTAATTTCAAATCAACCTTTACCAAGCCTAACAACCATGTCATACTCAACAATGGACTCACACTCATTATTCATAATACATAATACTACAACTATCACCTACTTACACTCGAGTACATAGTAGTGGTCTCAAGGCATATGCATTAGTACAACCATCTTCAAACAAGATAGTTTTGGAAAGAAGTATTATAGACACATACTCATATCATTAAATTAATCAAACATTCGGACAACATATGGATGACATAATAGACACCAAACACCCACACACCAAATAAATGACATAGTCAAACATTCAAACACTAAATAGACAATATAAGAAAACTCATACCTTAATGTGTCTCAAGGGACGTGATCTTGTGTGCACAATAAATATTGATTATCATGATATAACTTCACAACATATAAACTCAAACATAAATAAGGTCATGATATCCATAACATTAACTAGCTAACATGTTCACATGATAATCTCATAAATAATTTCCATTCATGCATAGCAATCACATATGCATAATCAGTCTAAATTATTACAACACACTATCACAAATAAGTCAATTACCTGATTACCATAACCATAGTCATTTGCATAGACCAATCCAGGTTAACATGATACATGTAACATCAAGATCTTCAATGCAATGAACATAACCATTGTGCATATGACCATAATGCACACAACAAAAATTACTATCATTCATGACTATATGACACATGTGGATATGACTACACTAATCAAATATAATTTATCAGAAATGTAACCATAAAAAAAGTAAAATGACAAGTATATAAGTAACCCTAATTCTTAAAACAACCATTAAGCACATACTTGCATGCCCACCATACAAACATGTATGACGATCTTCTCTTACCCCGCAGTCCATTGTTGCAACATCACTTTGATGGTCTGCATCTCCTGCTTTATATTAGCAACAACATTAGTATAATAACATACCATTATCATCATGATGACCTAATTGCATACAAAGACCTCATAATGCATGTATAACCTACCATACATGCACAACCATAACCATGAAAATGCATGCATAACAACATATACACATCGACATCCATAGCAAATGCATATACAACCATACACTCACAATGATACATCCCACAACAACACTATCCTCCTTCACATGGTGACATCACTACAACCATGATTGGCACCATGCATATGCAACAAGCACATATACCATAAGGATGATTAACACACAGGCAACCGACATGAATGCATGACCAACAAACACCACCAATCCAGTTTGAGGGGTGAACCATGCTCTGATACCACTATATGGTATCATATATGACCCAAAGAGAGTTCAAGCAGCTCTAATAGAACTATGTAACACCCTCCTCCCACATATACACAAGTAACTAGCCAACCAAGGTAAACATGTGACAAGAGGCTACTATGATAGGATTCAACCTCCTATTTGACCTTAAGGAAGTGAAATCGACAGAGACACAACATACAAACCTTCCACATCATCTACATTACTCCCAAGAACCATCCCAACCACTCAGGTAACTAGCCCCTAGGTCCCACTGAGTTTTTAGACCAATTAACCCCCGGACACTCCCATGATATGGGCATGCATGTGTCTGTGGACTATTTTTCTCAGTGTGGTGCCAATGTCTCCAGGATTTGAGGCACCTTTTTAGGCGCCAAGCCCAAGTCACTGCCCAGAACTAAATGACACTGTTAGTGTCAGTGTCTTCACACTTATGTTAGTGATCAAATTGCTCTTTGCACGCATATTAGGTGTCTCATCCGATCAGTTGCATTCCATTAGGTCATGGATCAACTGATGGTAGTGGTCTCATGTCAATTTCCCTCATGACATTCACCTGCTGACCTGTTCACACATTTTTTTAGTCATTTACTGTCATCCTGTTTCATTTCATTTATAAAAATCAGTTTTAGGGTTTAGTCTCATTAGGTCTTAGGGTTTGTCATCATGGTCATCCTAATTGAATAAAAAGGTCAGCAGGCACATGAGGAGGATAAATAAGTTCATAAAATCATAAATTTACTTCTGTTATGCTCAATAAATCTTTTTTACCTCAAAACTCTGTTTTGAGGTGAAAACATGGTTTTTTCCATTATTGTAAAAATTTCATGTAATTTCAATGTTTCTATATGTAATAAGTATTCAAAAGTTGTTTCTGGTGACCTGGTAATAAAGTCAACCTCCTGCCATTAGAAAAAGTCAATGTGAAAGTCCACCTACAAAAAGGTAAAAGTTAGAATGTAAGTGAAACAGGGCATTTTTGAAAAAGCTAGCAAAACATTAGAAAAGTGGGTCTTGGTTAATGAAAAATTAAAAGAGAGGGATATAAAAGCCAATCTATTTGTTTAATTCTTCATTGTTGGAATTGAATGAGCCAAAGGGGAAAAAATCATGTTTTTGAAGAAAGAAGGCAAACAGGGGAAAAAATCCCAACATTTTGCTGGCGCTACGCACCTGGGCCTTGGCGCTGCACACCTACCCGAAGCTGCACACCTGTTGCAGCTTTTCCATTGCATTTTGGTCTAGCGCTGCGAACCTGTTTCTTGGTGCTGCGCACTTGTTACTAAAGCCAGAATCACCTCAAAACTCCTCCAAGCTTCCTAAAAATCAAATTAAAGCTTGTTCCAAGTAAGTAAAACATTCCTTATTGCTCAGGAAAGTTGTGTTTGGTGCCTTGGATGTTTTTGGTTTCCTTTAAGCAAAACCCTAGCTAAATAGCTAACACAAACCCTAGATAATTCCTAAATCCTCTCTTGCAAGTTTTTAAAGGTCATTGCTCTTCTTTTTCACTTCATCCATATTGAGCTTGTCAAATCCCATTCCCTCTCCCAAAATCATCAACATTTACTCCCCAAACCCCACTCCCATTTACCAAACCATAGCCGTATACCCTATTACCAAACCCTAAATCCCACATCCTATTCCTTCACTACATTCACTTCATTGTCAAACCCCTCATTCCACATTCATAATACCATTCACTTCCCTCATTTCCCAAAAGAAACCCTTCCTCCTAGCATTTACTTCCTTATACACACTACTCACCTCATATTTCAAAATCTCTTCATACTCATCTGCTTTCACTTCAAATTCATAAGCATGGAGATAGATTTAGACTATGAGAGGGAAGAGGAAACTCTCAGTGATTCTTCCAGAGAAGCTCATGTACCAAGAAAGCCACACAAAGGGGGAAAGATCATCCAGGAGGAGCCCACCACTCTTACATAATTACTTGCTTGCCCTCTTGCTGTAACTAGCTTTAAACACCAGTCTTGTTATTAGTTTTGTGAAATGGTAGAGAGGGTGAAATTTCATCATGAACTTGCTAGGTTGTTTGTTCTTCATCTCCATAATGGTCAGGTGAACCTTGCTAGTGTCTCTTTCACCTTGACACCTACCACCATTTCAACAGCAACATACATCCCTAATGTAGGTGAACAGTGGAATAAGGGGCAGCATGTGTGGGTAGAGAAAATTATGAGCCTTACATTAAGGTTGGATATCACAGGCAAAATCAGCAGGGTTTTTCCTTTCAAATACTTGCAGAACACTTATGCTTCTCTCGTGAAACTCATCATCAAGTATTTCACCTATGAAGGATGGTTTCCCACCTATATACATATCATGTCATATTGTTGATTCATTTCACAAGAGTTAGGATGATGAACCTCCCATACTTTATATGCAGGAATATTGAAAAGATGGCTCTCTATGTGCAAAGGAAACCTTTTCCTTAGCAATTCAACAACATTTACCACTTTTCACTGATTAAAATTATTTTCTTGCATCAATTAAGCTTGATAAACATACCATGGGATACCTTCATTGCCCATGAGTTTTTCAAAGGCACTCAGGTGATTCCATCAATGCCTCAAGAGGAAGGAGGGCCATCAGGACAGCCAGGCGTTCATGAGACTAAAGCTACAAGTGTGCCGGTGTTTGTCACCTATGAGAGAGGCACCAGGAGGCTTTTTGTTGCTGCCAAATGAGTACTATCTCCACTAGGGGTGGAAGGGGTCTCGTTTTCTTCACCGGACCACAGGCAAATGTTATCTTCACCAGGGGTGAAAGGGGCTTTGCCTTCTTCTCTAGCTATACAGGTTGGCCAACAGTCAAAGAGAAAAGACAAAGGGAAACAAAAGATGCATGAGGAGGGCCCTACTGAAGGGAAAGAAAAATATTTTATTTTGATTGAGGAGGATGTCACTGATTTGGGCTCTCAAAGCTCAAAACTCGAGGACATGATTATCAAAGAGAAGGAGGCTGAAATACAAGCCTTATCACTTAACCTTGAGAGGGACAAATGGATCATCAACTATCTTGAACAAGAAAATAAGCAACTGGAAGATAAGCAAGCTATTATGGAGCTGCAAATGATTAGGGAAAATAGGCAAATGGCAAAGAAGAGAAAGATCAAAATGACCTCCCTTGAGCAAGAAATTGAAGATGACCGAGAATCATGGTTGGAGAGGGTGAACATTCACCTTGAGAAGATGCTTGAGAAAGCCAACAAAGAGAAGAAAATGTTGTGCCATATGGCCTATCATTACTTAACCCGGAATAAAATTTGCAACATAAGGGTGAAGAGGTTAAAGGCTAAGCTAAAAAGAGCTTTGAGGAGCAAAAAAGAGCAAGATAAAATCAAGATATTGGCTGAAGCATCATTGGCTCATCAAAGCACTTAACAAGGGTCAATCATGCCACATTTCAAGAAATTTGGAGAAAGTTTTGTCAATTTTGAAATTTTTAATGTAAAAAACAGGTTTTTGGCGCTGCGTTTTTGTTGGGGGCATCCATTTGCAAAAAATATTATCTTTTTGGAATTAGCATGGAAAAATATGGAAGCTCAGAAATGGCTGAGAATTTTGGACAATTTCTAAGTCTCCTAAAGGGCAAAAAACACCCAAAAAATGCCTCTCTGCCACTTTTTTGCGACATAGGAAGCAGTCTTGGGAGAATCAATTTTTGGATGGGCAAATGTACTCCAAATTTAGAAATTCAAGTTTTTCCAGAAAGTAGACTCATCAAGATTTCCAACGAGCTATCCTGAACCTGATTTGGACTCCGGGAAGCCTTCCAAAATTGGCCTAGAAAAAGCGTTGTGCATAGGATCAGTGGCGCTGCGCATAGGATGAATTTTGCCAGTTTTGCCTGATTTTCCAGATTTCGCCTAGTTTTCTCTACAGTTGACTTTTTCTTGCTCTCTTGGTGAAATTAGCATGGTAAATGATGTAACTTGATGTAATTATGGATGTAAAACACTTAATAAGGTAGATACATCAAATCAAATGTGGTTTTGAACTGAATGAATTGGTTTCCTTGGTTTTAGAGGCAAGCTGTTCCACTGCCTATATTCTTGTTCTTAGTTTAGATATGGTTGAAACCACCCCTTTTCTCATGGTTTTGACCTTGATAGCTAACTTGAGTAGTTTCCTTGCCTAGATCATGTACTTTTTGATTCATTTGTAAAGGTTGGACTTTGGCAGAAGTGTTAGACTCACTGAACATTTTGTATTAGCAGTTGGCAAGGAATAAAACAAGGTTTCGCAGCTATTTTTGTGGGATTCTTGTGATAGTGAGTTTATGTATTGTTTCTTCTTTGTAATGAGTTTTTTTTATGTTTTATATGTATCCACATCTCTCTATTTCCTCTAAACTAAATGAATCAAGGTGAATAGACAAAATATGCTAGATTTACAGTGCTTTGTCTTGGGAATGCATTTAGTTTCAATGTTTTCACTGTTTGAAGAGGATTCATAGTTTCTTGTGCCCTCCTCAACTCCTCAGATGTCTTACTCTACCATCTCAATCCATTGCTAGTACATAAACGCTCGTCTACCTCGCCCCAGAGAACATGACTGTATCCCTGAGTTGATTTCCCGGACCCAAGCTGCCTTCTCCAATTGATCCAGCAACCAAAACCTAAAATCAAACCAGAAACCATAATCTACTATACCTAGCCTAAACTCAACATTCATTTCAGTCATCTGAAGCCCTATTTGCCAATATCCTAAATGAGATTGACAAGAAGAGAGCCCTCTCTTGACTTGGTAGGGCTAGCTACCAGGTTAAGCGTGGCTTAATGTTACCCTAGACCTGCCTTCCTTCATCCCGAGGTAGATTTAGGCACTAACAGACACCCTCAAAACATAAATATAACAAGAATGATGATACAGATGTAATTACTTGAACAAGGGCTTGAGTAGACCACTACTAGCCATGATAGGAATTTCATCAAACATATCACAAATATGTAATCTACAGGTGTAAACAACAGATTTAAGCATAGGGGTATCATAGTTATCTGAGAATCGCTAAGAAACATTGTTTCGTTATATCATTAGTTGCATTAGCATCTATTAGGTCATAGATACATTGTTCATTCATTTACCAATTAAAACATGAGGGAAGCCATACATCATCATTTTCTGAATACATGCTTATAACCAACATAATAACAATAGAAATATCAAGGATACATCAGCCATAAATTCCACATATAAACTAATACATTTATACATCAGATATCAAGGAGAGAACCTCTTATTGATGATTGCAAAATCCAACCTGAGATGGGACTGCCACATTCCACCCAACCATAGAATGGTTGAGGAAATTCTCTCTTTAGCCATTCGCCCCCATGCCATATTCCAACCATGAATGTGGGACTAAAACCAAGAGAACCAACCAGGGCATCCCAAGGCTGACCCACCTCCCCCTCTTTAATAGAAACCAGACTTTACCGTAATCCATCCTGTATTACTAGGACAACATAATAAACATGTAAGAAATTGCTTTACAATGATCTCCACTAGATCACTAGGCCAAAAAAAGCAAGGATGCCACTGGATTACTCCACCTACACCATGAGGAATTTTCCTATCTCCTAGTCTCTCAGGCTTTACCGTTATCAACATTACTATCTAGGGATAATTAGGCCCTAAGCCGAGACACCAACCTCTATGATTTACCGTATATACCATCATTCCTAGGTGTAATCAAGTGAAACCACCTCTAGGATTTACCATATATAAAACCATTCACCGAGAAGGATTCCTAGGCCCACCAAGGCAACACAAAATTTGTCTTTACAACAACCCATAGTCTAGTTAAGAGGATACTAGGTCATGTGTTCTATCATTTAGAGATCAACCTCACTTAGCTTTGAATCCATCTAGCAATCTTGTTCAACCAAAACATGAGAACGCCATCACACCATGGCTATCTGTAAATCACAAGGCTAGGTTGGAAACAATTTCACACCTAGCAAAACCCATGCCATAACAACAAAGAACCACATGCAATACCATGCCTACCAAATATAGCAAGGAAAACACACATGCAAATCGATATCTGCAAAGAATCCTTCTATAGTTTCTTGGTCCTTCTCTTCCTTGCTTGCTCCTTCCTTCCTCTTTATTTCTTTTTCTTTATTTATCCAATTCCAAAGTGCTCCAAGAAATCTCTAAGTGTCCAAGAGTGTAAGAGAGAGAGGGGGAATAATGAAAGAGCTCCAAAATTGAAATGGCAGAAGGTTACAAACTGATGCTCCAAAACATTTTTATCAATTAGGCCTCTATTTTCTTCATTTTCCATTATTTTCCTTCATTTTCCTCCTCACATGCAACCTATAACCTTTCACCTTCCTTTTCTCCTAATTTCAATTATTTTCATAAATAAATCTTCCAAAAATGTCATTTTTCCTTTCCAAAGCCTTTGCCATTGCCTTTTCCAATTTCCTTAGCCATAATAAACCAAATGAACATGCACACTAGGATTTTGTGGCCAACATTCAACTTGGAATATGTGTCCCATCAACCGTGGTTATTATTTTTCCTTTATTAACTTTTGTTACATGGAATTTTCACGAGGGGTGTTACACACGATAGATGATAGTTGAGAATAGTTGACTAGAGTAGACCACAATCAACTATGAAATACATGTACATCATCGATGAATATGATTGACCATGGTTGAATATGTATGAAAATGTCTGACTAAGGGTGCCCATGTTTGACTATGGTTAACCACATGTTGGGAAAATTAATTGTCTTAATAAAACAAATCAATTGCTCACACATAAATTATCAACAATGGTATGTTATTTCAAGGTTGTCATGCATAGTATATGAAGGCAACAATTGACTACTAACATTGATTAACTCTTAATTATTGCTAAGATTTATTTGACAAAAGGTTGACACTCAATAAAACCAAAAGTTTTTGTAACTCTCCACACTTGTAGGAACATAAATCACTTCAACAAAAGGCTCAGTGTTAACCCTCACTTGCATTAAAATAACACTTTGCGCACAATGTTGGAAATTAAATGACACTTGCATAATAGAATATCACTCATGTATTCTAAGATCACCCTTGTTGGAAAGGAAATAACACAAAATCATTCAACCGTAACTACACACAACCATTAATCCAATCAAAATCAACCTACTCATTAACGACATACACATTGTATCATATGTAGCAACAATGACTAACTAATAATTTTGTATCAAGAGTTGTTATAAATTTGTAGTAGCAATTGATCAACAATAAGAACACATAATAGTTAAGGAACAATCCAAGAATAACTATACTAACACACGAGCACTCTACATTATCTATTTTGCAAGTTAACTTAACCAATAGTAATGATAATATATATGCAAGAATTTGTAACAACGAGAAATCGAAATTGTAACAATAATTAAGATTCCATAACCTACAAGTGAAATAAAATAAAATAAAATTGCTAAACTACATCTACAACTACAACGATCCGTGCTAAAGAGGAGGGCCCTTCCTCCTTAGTGGGGAGCTGGTAAATTACAGCTCACATGCTAGCACAACATATCATTAATAAACCATGAAAGAACTCATAAAATATTGCATTAGCTCTTGAAAATGAAATACAAGATGCATGGTTTCATGAGAATCTTTCGATTCTCGAGCTATTCAAACTAAAATTATTTTCTTAAACAAATTACAACAAATTATTGGAAATAAGACAATGTCATAATGATGCTTCATTTTATAGAGTAACTAAAATAAAGGATTATAATTTTTATGGCTGATTTGGTTGCTTTGTTAAGAGAGATCAAATCCTTGTTCGCAAAATGGTCTTGGTTGACCTGGCTAAATAGTAGCATACATATCAACTCACGAAAATGGCAATAAGACGATAGAGTACACATCAACACAAAATAGAGTATTAGCATTAGAATAATAAAAAGCTAATGGTTTTGTGTGACAACGTTGCAAAATCATAGAGAAGAAACATCACATCATTTGGAAAAAATGGGAGTAGCAGTATCCTAACAAGCCGAGTCATCCTATACACATTCTTCTTGTCATTTCATCAGCAAAGTCACCCAAAAATAGTTATCCTCTCATCAAATCCATGAAAATCTACATAAGTTAAGGCGAAATGAAAGAATTACATACTTTAGTAAAAAAGATAATCGATTGAATAAAAAATATGTGGTTTAAACGTGAAAGTTGTAAAAGAGTTATGGAAATAGTGCTGAAAAGAATGTCAATTCCTAGACCCAACATCTCTACCCAACATAAGCCACCACATTTCCTCATGTAGATCCATCACTCAACCCTTAATTCATGCTATGAGTGTAACTCATTAAAATTTTAAGCCTTTCCTAGTTCCTTCACGACACCTTGTATCGCTCAAAAGCAATCAATTATGGTGTCCATGTCTTTGTCTCCCTAGGTTTCAATTGAAAATAATGTTGTTACCTAAGTGCTGAAAGCCAAATCAAAAGAAAAACTTCAACCAAAGACAATTAGGCATACAATATCTGATATAATTAACATACATAGATATTCTTGAAACAAAATGTACAAAATTTGGGTAACAATATGGGTCTTCATGCTTCTGCTTCTTATTACACACTTCTCTTCTTAATCTTCTACCATCCAATGCACCTTGTCTTAACTACTCAATACTTCTACAACAAAGTTCCATAACTTTTCTATGAACCTCACATGCTTTAGCCATTATTTGTGGAGACTAAATAAAGTTACAATAATTTCTATCACTGTTGCAACAAAAATTGCTTCCTCTTGAATCCACAACACTTTACTCTCCTAGTTTTTTATTACAACCTCATGGGTTAGTTTCCAAAGGGGAGTAAGTGAGAAGGACAAGTGTTTTTACTTGTGCAACTTTTTTGTTTTTATTTGGGTTAGGTTGCACTGGTATCTAGAACCATAGAGGAGGATTACTTGGTTGTGCATTGGAAGGGAATTATAGTTGTTGTTGCTCAAACAATTGAGTTTGCATGGGAAACTTCCCTAAAAGGAAGACTCCAAACCATCCTTGAGACCGCAGAATATCTGACTCGAGGAAGAGGGCCACTGTGGCCATAGGGTAGGGTATAGAATTGAAGGAGGACTAGAAGTTTTCCATGGAACTATAGGATTATGAATTTGCTAAGGAACCTGCTAAGGATTATAAATGTTAGTCCCAAAGTTAAAAAATAATGATAGGTTTTGAGCTATACTTGGCGGTCGATTTTTCTCCTCACTCGATTCCTTGAATACTTCTTGTAATCCTAACAATGATGGACAATGATTTGTTGAGTGATCCTCCTCACAAATGCAACAAATTTTCAGACTACTAAGTAGGCACTTTCTTAGGGATTGTTTCTCCCTACAAAGGGACCAAAATATCACGAGTGGTTTTTCAATTTAAGATAATAAAACATGCATTTATTTAATAATAAAAAAAAAAAAAAAACTCTTTATACTTTTATGTTGACCTTTTTTCTCCTATTTTATATACATGGCCTTGTTTGATGTTTATATATTCCTTTAGTTTTATATATTTTTTTTTTCCAACATGTTTTTTTCTGTATTAACATTTTTTTCATCTCTAAAATATTTGGTTGTTATACATTTAGCTCCTTTTGACTCACAGTCATTGGCTAATGGCGTCAATGGAGTTGTATTGCGTAGAAGTTACAGAGATACATATATACTTTTTTTGAGAAAATATTGAGAAAGCACATATGCAAATTCGGTATATTTAATTCCTATGGCATCTTGATTCTTCTCTTTTTAACGCGGCATCGTGATTGACGTTGGTGTGGAAACACAGATGAAAATTTGGTCAATTTAAATCCTCTGGCAATCTAATTTTGTGCTGCTTAACCGCCATCATGATCGGCTTTGGTTCAATCCGAGGGAAATTGGAATATTGGCATGACCACTGATTTTTTCATGGTAGGGATTGGTGTCGGTGGTTACTCTCACATTTTGTTTATTTGAATGATTGTAGATTTTGAGAATAATATTGATTATGGTAGATTTTGAAAATATCTAAATATTGGTGTCAGATATTTTATAAACAGATGAACAAGAGTAAAATAAAAAGGAAATTAATTGTTTTATTTGGCTGCATGCTCTTGCCTATCAATTCAAAATTTACAATCAAAATAAAATAATGACCTTTTTCTTGAAAGACAGTTTCTTTCAATTTTCACATTTTGGATAAAATGGAGGTATATGGATTATTCACGACACTAGCTCTCCCACGGTCTATTCCACTGTCCCTCTGAGTGTCTATTGATGGTAGGGGCATATTGGTTTGCTCAGTTGAATTTAAGTTGATTGTTATTATTATTCAATTTTAAGGTTATGTATGAGATCCCCTTGTATGTGGGACAAGGGACCCACCTATATGCAATTTGACAACTAAATCTACAAAGACATACATACTCTACCCCTCTAGTTTTGAACTTGTGGCCTCTTAAGAGGAAACATATACTCTTAACCACTAGGCCCACTCTGATTGTAGTTCTGCTCAGTTGAACGAATATGAGTGAATTCAATTATTTAAACTAATTTAGGAGTAGTTTCTAAGTGTGATTTTTTGGAGTTGTCAGGTGGATTTATGTCTCGAATCTAGTAAAAATATTTAACTATTTAAACTGTTTTCTATGGAGTAGTCTCTAAGTGTGACTTTTTTTAGTTGTCCGACATATTTATGGATGGAATCCTGTTAAAAATTTTATGGCCAAATCTTGATTTGTTTTATTCAAGCCTTTTTTTTAATAGCATAAATGTATTCAACATCTTCATTGCATATATGTATTCAACACCTCATTTTTATTGGTGGAACCGAGTTTGGCGAAACAGGGTCTGAAACCTTCTAGGAGCATTTTGAGGCATAAAATGACATTTTTTTGGGGGTAAAAATTTGTTACCTTAGTGCGGCACATTTTCAATATATTGTACACATAGATATCTTTCAAACAGTGCAA
This sequence comes from Pinus tabuliformis, assembly GCA_031772625.1. Lineage (NCBI taxonomy): Eukaryota > Viridiplantae > Streptophyta > Pinopsida > Pinales > Pinaceae > Pinus > Pinus tabuliformis. The sequence goes on from CM062820.1 coordinate 480,800,162, forward strand.
GAAACATGTCAATCAGAGTCTGTATACAAAAGTTATGCCACTCAGAAGTTGACCTTCTTGTTTTCACACTTATAGTTTGGGAGGATGCTGTGTCAGCCCTCATTTTTCATTGAACTGGGGCTAGCCACGTGTTTTTGAGGTAAAATACTCTAGAAGAGTATATTTTGTAACTCTAGTTAAGAGTTGATGTAGTCAAACTTAACCACTAGTAGGCTATCGGGTTGTGTTATAACCAGGCCACTAGGAGGAAGAGCCATTCCATTCTTTCGAGAGCATTTTGTTCCATAGCTGAGAAAAGATAGCCAGGAGATATAGGAGGTAGAGAACAAAGAGAGGATATGTACATTGTTACAGCCCATAGACCACACGCATTACTTCTTTGTACCTGCAACCATATTTCCAAACTGAGAAGGAAAGTGAAGCGACCTCACCTTCTAGCTGGGTTTTCTCCCAAAAGGGTTTCCCGGAGAGCATATCTTTTGTCTTATGTGTGTGTGAAATTATTTTTTTGTTCTCTATTTTTCTGCATAATTTCCATTCGTATGCATGCACTATTGGAGTTAAATCCACAGATCTTAAAGTTTAATAAACTGTAATAGTGTATGATTTTCAGAGTTTTAATATAATATTAATAGATCTATTGTGACAAACTTTCTAGTGGAATATCCATGAAAATTTATGGATCATTTGGTATAAGAGCAGGTTTCTTTGGGTATTTTGTGGATATCGTAGGGATCTAGATTGGCGGGGCTGAAAATCATAAAACCCTAATTATGGGTGATGAATCTGTAAATGAACCTTGTGATCATGCAGATGTGAGGTTTTTACGATTCGAACAACAAGTCACAGATATAAAATGCAATGTAAACCTCATCATGGCAACCCTAAGAAATAAGCTAGGGATATTTGTAAAAGATGGGGGTTCAAATATAGAGGAAAATTTAGAACGGGGATTGGGAGATCAGGAAGATATAGAGAACCAACTGAAGAAAGAACCCATAAAAGATCAAACCATTTTGAGTGTCATGAATCAATCCCTGTTCAAAATGGAAGAAAAAGGTGATATGAAGCCATACCATGATGAGATTGATGCTCTGAAGCTGAACCGCTGGTTCCAGAAACTGAAATTTTATTTCAGCTTCCATCAGATCGAGGAACGGCAAAAGATCTCATTCGCATGACTGAAATTAGAGGTCCATGCATTGATTTGGTGAGAGAGCCACACAGAAACTTTGAGGTTGGAGGGAGGACCTCCAGTGACTAAGTGGGAGGATTTCAAAACCCTAATTAAGTCACGGTTTTATCCCATTGAGTATGTGGAGGACCATTGGATCTGATGGCCTTAATTCAGGAAAAACACGAGCCAAAGCATGCAGGAGTACACCAAAGAATTCAAAAACATGGCTATAATGTAGGGTATCTCTCCAAACAACCCAGATGTACTCCTTAAGTATTTGGGGGGGTGTGCAGTGCCATCTGCGTGAGCAAGTGATGTAGTTCAAGCCTAAATTGGTGGACGAGGCTTGTGTATAGGAATAATACTTGGAAAACATAAGCCTGACCGCAATCAGTTGGATGAAAGTAGAAGGAGCAACAAGAAGCATATAAGGAGGGGAAGAAGATGAAGAAAGGGGGGGAAGATAAAAAGACAGTAGCCACAACACACCAGTGTAAAGGTCCTAACAACTGCAACCACTTCAACATTGATGGCCATACAAAGGAGAAGTTCTGGAAGTTGCATCTAGAGCTAAACCTAAAGAACAAAAAGAAATATAATAAGAATAAGAATCTTATGACCACTGATTTGAGAAACAAAGTTGAAAGAAACTAAGATGTGGATGAGAAGATCATATGTACATCAGTGCAGAAGGAAGTGAATCTGAGTAGCCTTTGGCGACAGGAAGAGAAATAAATGACCAAACTCCTCCATATAAAGATACAGGTCATGAAGACAAAAATTGATGTTCCATTTGAATTGGGATCACATGCTAATATCATTACAACAGAGTTGGTCAAGATGTTAGGGCTGAAATTTTGTGATAATCCAAACCCCTATCCACTAGGTTGGGTAAATAAGGATGTAGAGATGAAGGTAAGAAAACAATGCAAAATTAGATTTTCTATCAATGTTGGTTTTATTGATGAAGTGGATCTGGATGTGGTTCACCTTGATGTATGTGGGGCCGTGTTTGGGAGTTCATACATGTACAAGCATGATGCAATATTCATGAGGAGATCTAACTAGTATCATCTCATCAAGGATGGAATATCGTTAATCATCAACGCGCACAAAGGAAAGTCGAAAATTTCACTGGTAAGTGTCAACCACACCAAGAAATTGATCAGTTCCAAAAAGAAGTATGTTTTATTGTTTTTAAGAGAAATTCATTCTGAAGAGGAGTCAATAAGAGGCAAGGCATCCTTGGAGGGGTGTACTAAGAAACATAAACAACAATTAGAGGAGTTGTTACATACATACAAGGATGTGTTCTAATAACCTAAAGGGTTACCACCTACGAGAGAAGAGGAGCACAAGATTCAACTATTTCCAGAATCCCCATTTCCAAATATTGGGTTGTACATGCAGTCTGTTATAGAAGCAAGTTGGGTGAAGAAACAATTGAAACAAATGTTGGAACAGGGTGTCATTCGACTGAGTACATCACCATGTGGGTTACCCATCATCATTGTGCCAAAGACGGATGAGACTTGGCGGAAGTGTATAGATTGCAATGCATTGAATAAAATCACGCTCAAGAACTAATACCTCTTGGCCAGGGTAGATGATATTCTAGATCAGTTGCAACAAGAAAAGTATTTCACCAAGCTAGACTTGAAGTCTAGATATCACAGATTCCATTCAAAGAACAAGATACATGGAAGACCACCTTCAAAACAAAGCAAGGTTTGTATGAGTGGTTAATTATGCCATTTGGCCTATGTATTGCACAAACTACATTTATGAGATTAATGAATCATTTATTGTGCTTTTTTATAGATTTGTTTGTTATTGTCTAACTATATTATATACTAGTATATAGAGCTACCTCCGAGGATAATATTTCACATTTGATGCAGATGCTGAAACATTGAAGAAGCACCAGCTGCTAGCAAATCTCAAAAAGTGTGAGTTTATGTAGTAGTCTTCGGTGTATCTGGGTTATGTGATGAGTGGAGAAGAGATGAAGATAGATCCTTCCAAGATGGAGGCCATCATGAAATGGAAAGTGCCTACTAATTCTTTCGAGGTTAGGAGTTTCATTGGGGCAAAAAAGTACCTAAGGAAATTCATAGCCTCATTTTCAGTGGTAGCAGCACCGCTCCATGCCATAACAGTAAGTGGAAAGAGTTTCTAGTGTGTAAAAGGTCAGAAAAGGGCTTTTGAAGAGCTAAAGAAGAATATCATCCAAGAACCAGTTCTAGTATTACCTAACTCGCAGTGTCCCTTTGAAGTGGAGACAGATGTGATTGGGTATGCTATGGAAGTTGTATTGATGCAAGGAGGAAGGCTTGTTTGCTACCATTCTGAAGTATTTGATGGGGCAATACATAATCACCCTACCTACGATAAGGATATGTATGCCATGGTGAAAGATGTGAAGAAATTGAAGCACTATCTGATGGGAAAGGAGACATTAATCCACACAGATCACCAATCGTTACAATACTTGTAGGTAGGCCAAAAGCTACAACAGATTAGGCATTACAAGTGGATGGGGTTTTTACAGCAGTTTCATTTGGTGGTAATGTATAAGAAGGGAAACAAAAACAAGTTAGAATATATACTTCAAGGCCACCCACATCAACGATTACATCTTTGCGGACTCTTATGCACATGGAGCCATTCACCCATGATGCATATAGAGAGGCATATACAGAAGATCAGGACTTCAAGGAGTTGTATCAGCAGTTGTAGATTCAAATTCATGTGCATGATGATGAAAAAATCATTGACTACCATCTCCAAGATGGATTACTCTACAAGATGGATAAGCTATGTGTTCTTAAAGGTGAGAATTTGCACCTAATTAGAGAGGCTGACACCTCCAAGGTTGTAGGGAATTTTGGTGTAGAAAAGACCATGGCTAATTTGTAGAGGTATGTGTATTGGCCCAAGATGCAAGAGCAGGTAGATAGGTTAGTAAGTGGATGCATGCTTTGTTGTACTACTAAACCTAGCAACATGAAACATAGTCTATATCATCCCTTACATGTACCTACTCGTCCTTGGGAAAGTATTTCCATGGACTTTGTGGGAGGTTTGTCGAAAACTAGGAAGGGACATGACTACCTGTTTGTGGTAGTTGATAGGTTCATCAAGATGTGTGTTTTGATGTCATGTAAAAAGACCATCAATGGGTAAGAAGAAAAAAACTTGTTATTTGGATAGGTCTTGGTGCACTTTTTAATACCAAGGGGCATCATTTTAGAAAGGGACATGATATTTATCAGTGCATTCTCAACTACATTATGGGAGAGGAAGGACACAAAGTTGAAGAGATCTTCAACATTGCAACCACAAACATATGGACAGAGAGAAGTAGTCAACAGGACTTTGGTGCAGCTTTTGAGGTGACTCAACCAGAAGCATCTGAAGACCTGGGATGAAAATAGGAAAGTCCCCATTTGAGACTTGTTTTGCATATTTTCCACCTTCACCTTTGGATATTTTATATGGGCAGCGAGGATGAGTGAGGGAAGATCTTACAAGAGACGCTTTGAGGGATGAAAATTTGATAGAGAAGATCAGGAATATCCATCTATAGGTACATGAAACACTACAGAAGTCATAGTAGAAGTATAAGGCCAGGCATGATCAACACGGAACAGAGAAGTCATTCAAGGTGGGAGATAAAGTATGGATACAATTGAATAAGGACGGGTTGCATGGGCTTGCTAAGAAAATCAAGGATTTGAGTTACAGTCCCTTTGATATACTAGAAAAGGTGGGTGGTAATTCCTATTGACTCAGTTTACCACCATACATGCACATTTACTCAGTTGTGAATGTAGAAAATTTGAATCTCTACGAGTCTTCCATGCTAGATCAGGAAAAGGAATAGGTTCCGCCTTCTATGGAGGATTTGGAACAAGACATTCAAGTGGAGTTGACATAACATATATGTTTGTAGAAGAGGTCCAAAAATACATGACAGGGGTAGCACAACCTTTGGAAGATTGAGTTGAAGGGATAAATTCTAGGTAAAGCTAAATGGTACATCATAGAGAAGGTGGAGGAAAAATTTCCTCACCTCATTCATTAAAATATTTTTGGGACCACAAGCCTCCCAAAATTGGGAGGTGTGATATGAATTGGATCATTATATTTCTTTTAATCAATATCGATGCATTTGGAGTAGAAAAAGTGGAGGAAAATGCTCACGTGACCATTTTTATTGGTGGTACCTAGTTTGGTGTAATGGGGTTTGAAACCTTCCGGGAGCATTTTGAGGCATGAAACCAAATTTTCCTGGGGTAAAACTTAGGCATTTAAGCGTAGCACCTCCTCATTCTATTCTACACATATAGACCTTTCCAATGATGGAAGAAATGCATCAATCAGATTCCATATGAAAAAGTTATGCCACTTAGAAGTTGACCTTCATGTTTTCACACCTATAGTTCGGGAGGATGCCACATCAGCCCCTATTATTCATGGAAAATGGGTTATCCATGTGTTTGTGATGTAAAAGAATCTATAAGAGTTTATTTTTTAATTCTAGTTAAGATTTTATGTAGTCAAACTTAACCACTAGTAGGCTATCAGAGTGTGTTATAACCAGGCCACTAGGAGGAAGAGGCATTCCATTTTTTCGAGAGCATTTTGTTCCATAACTGACCAAATATAGCTAGGAGAGAAAGGAGGTAGAGCACACAAAGAGTATTTATGCACTTTAGTAGCCCACGAGCCACATACATTGCTTCTTTATACCTGTAGCCATATTTCAAGACAGAGAAATAAAGCGAAGTGGCCTCACCTTCCAACTAGGTTTTCTCTCGAAAGGGTTTCCCAGAGAGAATATCTTGTGTCTTATGCTTGTGTGAGCTTATTTTTTTGTTATCTACTTTCTGCATAATTTCCATTTGCATGCATTCACTAATTACAAATAAATCAAAATATGTTAAAGTTTAATAAACTATAATAGAGTATAATTTTCAGAGTTTTAATATAATATTATTAGGTATGTTGTGATGAACTGTCTAGTGGAATATCCACGACACTTTACGGATCAGTAGAGAATGTCCTAGATTGTGTAGAAGACTATATATTATGTTGTACTAGAGTCTTGAATTTTCTAGAGTATGATAAGCTCATGAGTCACTTGTAGTTAACTAGATGAGTTAGTTAGAGTTGAGTACGTGTTATTTTCCTTTATAAGGAAACCCAATCATGTATTATCCAGTCAGGTTTGGGATTTGGACTGGATTAATAAAATTTCTTGTATGTTCTATTAAATTTCTATTCTGGTTCTTTATTTAAGTTCATTCACTTATGGTTTACATTGAGGTATCATTTATTTACAAATTGTAACAAACAATAGATTATTTTATTCGCATCGAATGAAATTATTGAGACTGAAGCTTGTGTACTCAATCTATGTTTTCATGAATCCCTATTTTTTTAAGCATTGATACTATGGGTTGTTCATGCCCTTTGGGAGTCTAGTGGAATCCTTTAGCAATGTGTCTACACTAGCTATCTAACTTCCACACATGCAATGGTTGATTACAAAACACTAATTCTAGATCTGAAGAAACAATTATCTGTGTAAAATTGTCCTGTCATCGTCTATAGTGCATCTTATGGTGGAAGTAAGATGTGTATAACCTCTTATCCATTTATTATTGAATCCAAATTTTCTTCTTTATCCCATGGAAATAATTCAATATATTGACTGCGCACTTTATCAAAATAATGTATTTTTCTTTAAAAATTAAAATCTTATTCTGTGGATTCTCTACTTCAATTCCTCAAACCTATTTCAATAGAATCCCTTGACTAGACATTTTTTAATTCTCATAGCCTACTCCTTTTCTACCATGTCTATTTTCAGTAGTCACAATTTATGTTCAAATGATGGTTTGTCTTTATGGTAAAATGACAATTTGTCTCCCCGCTGAGTATGGTACAAGCACATTTACAATACACCTTCTAATTCCTCTTCTGTAATCTATCCCAAATTAGTGTATTATTCATCAATGAACACTGAACCAACAAATTCGATTTAAAATGACACTTATTACATTAAGATCAATATACTAGAACATCACGTATTAAAATAATTGAATTATTGCACTGTTAGCTGCCTGGTTTTCTTGAAGTATCCCCATGTTAACATTGGAGTGTTGGCATCTTCAGCACCTATCCTATATTTCAATGACATTACACCTCAATATGGTTATGAATGGGTTGTGACAAGAGACTTTGGAGTATGCTCAAGATTTATTATTTCCTCTGAAGATTTTTATATTGTCATGTTCATCAATTGAGCTCTGATAATATTACTATGATAATATTATTGTTTTTTGGTGCACAAAATGTGAGTAAGAGATGCTATACTATAATAAAAGAGTCATGGGAAGAAATAAAGAAATATGATTCACTACTTAGAGGCTTGGAGAGCCTACAGCACACATTCAACACTTGCAGGTAAAAATGTTACCAAAATATCAATGATGTGAATTCCCAATTTTATTCAAGTTGGGATGGCCAATTACAACTAATGAAGCCCATTTCTGGATCTCATGGATTCCAGTGCTAACACTTTGATAGATTGGTTAGCAACTGTATATGATAGATCCATGCAGTATGGTTCTACACCAATTAAAGAGGTAAAGATAATATGGTATTATCGTACTTGAGTATGGGAAGAATTTCCCAAAAAGTCAGTGAGTTGTATTTCCTATTCGAATATCTCAATTTTAGATTTTGTGAGTATCTGGAAATATGGTAAACACAAACTAGAGGAATTAACTTAATTAACTATTTAAAAATTTAAAATATTTTTGAAATCTACAATCAATTATAAGTAATCTCCTATACACTAGAATTAATCTCCTTTAAACATAAATTTATTTAGTCGTGTATCGCAAATATGAAAGACAATCGATGGCTTTCCCAAAGGTACAAACATCCTCACTCGTATATCTGATGGAGCAACCTTTTAATAAAACTACGCCCTTGAAGGGACATCCACCACCACCAATAGTATTTGTGTGGATATTCAACAACATCCTAATGAGGGGTGGAATTGATGGGTTAAGTAATTATTTTTTCAAATTAGGGCTTGCCAATTTTATGAGAGCTAAAGTAATCAAACAATCCTACGTCAATACTCAATTAAACCACTTGAACCCATTTTCATTAATGATATTGATTGTATTCCTGCAAAGGTGCACCGAAATGGTGATGCCATTTATCTCAACCCGAAACACAAGAATGTTTCCCTTAGATCTCTTTGACATGAAATCCTTCGCAAAGGACTACAAGAGGAAATATGGAGTTATACCAAGGTCCCATTGGATCACAATAGAGTCTGGTGGCCATGTAAGTTCTCAATCACATTCACCTTATAATATATGGACCCATCTTACCCTATGAGTTATGGAGGATCTATTTTCTTTTAAATTTAAATTTTGTTGTTTTCAACAATTATTTTGTTTAAATATGTTAATGGTTATATTGAAATTATTTATGAATATTTTGTTCATTCCCAAAACATAAGAAGAGCACTAAAATGTTTTGCAAACAACATAATCTTCTCCAACGACCTGCGAGATCCATACAACAGTGGAGGGTAAGACTTATTTATTTATATATATGTGTCTACATATATTTAGAGTTGATGGAGAAATTAACGGTTTCATATTCATGTTGTTGAATTACACAGTGTGACAGAGAGTATATCTAAAATTGTTCTAGCCCTCGAAACTGTTGGGTTGTGTTATATTCTTTCCATGACTATCTCCCCTAGTCAGACCAGGGGGTTAGAGGGGGCGTAGATCCCCCCCTTCATTGCGCCATTGTGTAGCGAGGCAGTTAGCACCCCTCTATGCGGTTCGGGGCAGCGCCCCGGGGAAAAATTTTTGGGACCCTATATTAGGTGGGCAGACCTAACTATGGTTTTGTGCATGGTTTTCACACATGGTTTTGGGCGCGATGGTTTTCAGTCCATGGTATTTTGTATATCTGGTCAAGGGAACTATGATTATGTTCTAATCTAGGGTTAATGGATTGGGGTTATGGATGCTTCGACATGTATACATATGTATTGTAACATTGAAAGGAACATAATGAAAAATCAATCTGGTAGTCTCAATTTTGGGATATAGGGGAAAATCTCTGTGTATATTTTTTTTATGTATTATTTTCTCGTTATTGTTTATTTTCTGTTGTTAGAATTTGTATGCAGGTAATTTTTGTATGGGGTTAAAACCTACAAAAACAAACAGAGGTAAATCTTGACAAATAGTTAGGTTAATGATGGATTATATTAGGCTAGAATAGACTTTGGTCTCATAGCTTTGTGGTTTTTATGTACTGTAGGAGCCCATTTCCAAGACCTATAGTTTTCATCTCAAGAAGATCCAGATTGAATCAGAGAGCAATGACACAAAGAGGTGGAGATCATAACCAAATGGGTCAAATAGTACCAGGAGGACTTATTGATATGCAAGGAAATATAATTGTTGCATTTACATCCTTGGAGTATGGGGGTGCAAAAGCGTTAGTTTCATTTTTATATTGATGATTAGTTTGTGATCATGTTACATAAGGTATCAACACCAATGTATGGGAAAGAATTTTAAAGCGCTACTGTATGGGATTCAAATCATCCAAAAGCAATCTGACTTGTATGTTTTAAATGTCTCATAAAGGAAATTTTTTAACTATAAAGTGGTTGTTGGTGGTGGTTTACATGTAGGGGGGATTATTACATTATGATTCATTATGGTTTAATATGGTTAATTTATGATTGATAAGGGTTTATTGTGGTTAATATAAAATTGTATATGGGTGACCATGGTTGATTATGGTTATCCATGTTTAACGTGGTGACTATGGCAGATTATGGTTTACCATGTTGTTTTCAATCATATTATAAATAATATATGATCATGGCTACCTACGATTATAGTCTACCATGATTGAGAATGTTTGACCATCGATGTAAATATTGACTATAGTATACTTTGGTAGAGCAAGGTTGACTATAGTTGACCATGGTTAAGTATATTTGACCATGGTTTCCCATGGCTGCCAATTATTGAGCATGGTTGAAGACAATGACCATTTGACCTCTTAACTATGGTTACCCATGGTTGACCATATTTGACCTTAGTTAGACAATGTTTTCCCTTTGGTTGTCCATGCTGACCATTTAACCATGGTTGATGACATGACCATTGTTGATCATGGTTGACCGCTTGATCATGGTTGACCATGTTTCCTAAGGTTAACTATAAATTATTTTTGTTAACTGTGGATGACCATGTTTGACCATGGTGGATCATGATTGACCTTTTTTTACCATGGTGAACCATGGTTGACTATGGATGACCTTATCAATTATGCATGATCGTGGTTGACTCCTATGCTTGCAAATGAAAGATTATAGTTGACCATGGTTTCCCATGATTGACTATGTTTCCCTTGTTGACCATGGTTGAATATGTATGAACATGGTTGACCATGGGTGTCGATGCTTGGCTATGCCGAACCATGTGTTGGTCGAATTAATTATATTAATAAAGAAAATCAATTGCTCATACATAAATTATCAACCATGGTAAGTATGCTGTTTAAAGGTTATCACACACAATATATGTACACAACAATTGACAACTAACATTGTTTAATTCATAATTATCGCTAAGATTTCTTCTACAAGAATTTGGTAATCAATCAAACCAAAATTTGTTGTAACTCTCCACACTTATAGAAATAGAAATCAATACAAAAAAATTCTCACTGTCAACCCTCAATTGCATTAAAATAACACTCTTCCCACAATGTTGGAAATTAAATCACACTTGCATAATAGAATATCACTCATCTATTCTACATTCAATCTTGCTGGAAAAAAAATAGAACTCCCTGAAATCAATTACTCATTCACACAAAATCATTCAACCACAACCACACACAGCGATTGATCTAATGAAACCACTCATTAACTGCATATGCACTACATTGTATATAACAAAAACTAACTAATATTTTGTATCAAGAGTGGTTTATAAATATGTAGTAGAAATTGAAAAACAGTAACAACACACAATAGGTAAGGATCAATATAGGAATAATTATGCTAACACACGAGAAATCTGCACTAACTATTCTACAAGTTAACCAATAGTAATGGAAACATGTCAGCAATAATTTATAACAACGATAAACTAAAATTGTAATAATAATTAAGATGTCATAACATATAAGTGAATTAAAATATAATTGATACACTACCTATATAGAAACAAAAATCCATTTTAAGGAGTGGAGCCCTTCCTCCTTAGTGGGGAGCTGGTAAATAAAAACTCATGAGCTAGCACAATAGATCATGAATAGACCACAAACTCATAAAAACTGCATTAGCTCTTGAAAATGAAATACAAGATGTCTAGGAATGATGGTGTTCCCCCCTCACACGAGGTGGAAGGATCCTTCCTTATAGGTTTTTCCCCTATCTAATCTTGGTACGAAACTAAACCATGATAATGTTCCAATTCTTAGTTTTTAAAATTGAAATTCTTTTCTTAAACAAATTTCAATAAGTTACTGGTAAAAACAATGCCATAACAATGCCTCATTTTACTGAGTAACTAAAATAAAGGATTATAATTGTTACATCTAACTTGGTTCATTTTCCAAAAGAAGTCAAATCCTTGTTGGCACAATGGTCTTGGTTGACATGGTTGAGAAATAGTGTACATATGAGTTGATGAAAATGGTAGTGAGAAAATAGAGTACACATCAACACAAAAGAGAGTATCAGTGTTGGAATAATAGTAGAGCTAATCATCTTGTGTGAGAGCATTGTAAAATCCTGGAGGAGAAACATCACATCATTTGGGATAAAAGGAGTAGTAGTTTCCTAAAAATTTGAGTCATCTTGTACACATCCTTCTTGTCCTTTTGTTAGTAAAGTCACCCAAAAATATTTATCCTCTCATCAAGTGCATGTAAAACTACATAAGTTAAGGTGAAATTAAAGAATATCATACTTTAGTCAAAAATATAATCGATTGAATAAAAAGTATGTGGTTGTAAACGAAAAAGTGGTAAAAAAAGTTAAGGAAATAGTGGTAAAAAGAATTCCAATTCTTTTATCCAACATCTCCTCCCAACTGAAGTAACGTCATGTCCTCATGCAAACCTATTAGTCAACCCTCAATGCATCTTGTGGGTGTAACTCTGTAAACTTACAAGCCTTTGCTACATCCTCAGTGATACCTTGTATCCCTTAAAATCAATCAAAGGCAACCACCATGTCTGTGTCTCCCAATATTTCAGCTAAAATCAAAGAAATTGAAACTTCAACAAAAGGAAATTAGGCTCACAACATATGATCTAGTTAATATACATAGGTATTAAAGATCATGTACAAAATTTGGGTAGCATTATCGGTCTTCATCCTTATACTTCTTATTGCACGCTTCCCATCTTAACTTCCTACCATCTAGTGTACCTTGCCTTAACTACTCAATAGTTCTAAAATAGAGGTCTATAACTATTTTATGAACCTGTTGAAGGCTCGAAAACCTCTGCCTCAACATCGGGAAAAACCATCTGGTTAGGAACTTAGGGAAACTCCTTTTCCATTTAGAATAGTGCCTCTGACTGGGTTTATGGGACCAATTTCCCTTAATAAAATATAAAAAGTGGATGTGATATATAAGTGTGCGATTGATTAAGTGAATGAAACTAAGAAACATAAATACTTAAACTTAAACTATCTATCCCGGGAAATCTTTTTTTTGTACATGTGACTTATAAAGATCTTGCATTAAACATTCCAATATAGATCGTCAAATCTTTTGTGAGGTTAAAATATACAAATATAAATAATTTAATTAAATAGTTAAATAAATTAGTTAGTGAAACATATCACACATATTAGATATCATTGTTCATTCATATAGTTAAAATAATTCAATTAAGCACATAAATAGTGATAAATATTAATTTCTTGCAAACATGTATATGATAAACAAGAATACAATAACCCTTCTAATCACAAAGAAAGTACTAGTATTCAGATAATATGACTCGATAAACATTCACTCTGCTCATAAGTGAAATACTAGTGGTTCCTCTTTCTATTAATATTCCTCCAAGATACAGTAGTCAAACTAGAATCTTTCTCGCATAAATTTAGAACCCTTCCTTCATAACAATGAAGGGGATTTATAGTTTGTAATCCAAACACAAATCTAGAAAAGTTCCATAGAATACTAAAGTGGTTTTAACAAACCATACTAGAATTAATGGAAAATATAATGGTCAATTGCAGTTGCAACAACTTGACTCTCCACTCGATGCCCCAATCTCACATATATCTATCGTTGGCTTTAATTTAGGTGGATGATGGAGTCATACATGCCTCTATGCAATGAATAACAAATTGTTAAGTTCTGAAAGTAAATGAGTTATTATGTTGGAGAGACATCTCAGAATCAACCACTGATTATGAAGTTTGATTAGGAAATGCCAACATCATTCCAAGTTAATCTTTGACAGATTTCGATACTCTCAGCCTTGTTTTTCGATGAATCTTGCCATACTTTTCTCACCAATTTTACATCTGGAAAAAATTTGAGGAGTTCTTTTGCTGAAGGATTGATTTTTTTGCCCACATGTTGTCTTTTTCAGTCTCTATTACAAAACTCCCTTCAGTTTATAACTGCGACATAGCAGAGAGTCTTCGAAAATCCTTGAATGAATTGTTACTTTTTCCTTACTAACCCTGGGTTCATCCTTGTTTCGGTCAAACAAAGATTTTATTAAACTCAGAAGAAAACCAAATTGAAATCTAAACATAATAAACTCCCTGCAAAACCAATGAAAACAAACTTTTCAATTATAATAATAGCAACCCCCTGGAGGTGACAAGTGGCGAGAACCGTTGGTATCGATGAAAGGCTTATTGCAGCTTTTAAAATGAGATAATACAAAATATTTGCGATATGTGTAGCTACGATATGGAGCAGATGCGAAATCATAATTGAACACGTCGTAATAATTATATCACATTCATAATATCCTAGGTTTGAAATGGTTTTAAAGTAACCAAAGTTGTGATATTGCAAATGTGATTTTGTATTAAATCACTGTAATAACACAAACCGAGTCCACAATACTAGCGATTTTAGGACGCATGCCATTATAAAAGTTCTAATGAGTAGACGCGAGTTTTTATTAAATCAAGCCTATAATTATATCGGGTTTGGCTATTGGAGATTAGAGCTGAATGATTATCGAATATCGGAATATTGGCGGGTTTGACATATTTCAATCGGAGATTAGCGGATGGAAAATATCGGAGATTGACGATTGAATATTTGGAGATCAATGACATGAGCATCGTTTGAAAAACATTTTAAAAAAATCCGATATTGGAATCTTCGATATCTTATGTGGAAATCTTGTGGGGTTGGGCTTTTGTTATTATATTTGTAGTAGAGCGCTTTTATCATTTATAAGCTTAAACCTATGAAAACTCAATCGGAGAATGTTTTAGTCGCAATATTTCTTAAAAGGAATGTTACCATGTTTGAAATATTTCGATAAAGTTTTTCCAATATGGAATTGTAAACAAAAGTTGATGTTTGCGAATATGTCTTATGGACTTAAGCTTTGATAAAGTTTTCGATAAGGGAGACTTAATGTTCCAATAAGGAGGATTTATCATTTTAGTCAAGTTTTTGGACGAATCAGACTAATATTACATTCTTTATTGAAACTTAAAGGATTTTATCCTAAACTAAAAAGGGTCGCCCATATTTTATTAGTTCTACTATTAACCATATAGGGGGGTTGTTGAGTAGTGCAATAGGAGAAACAATTATCTCTATTGAAAATAAATGAAGCTTTCAACAACTAAACAAGATGACTTAGAAAGGTAAAAATCTTGATGTTTTGATTGATAAATTTTTCTCTCAATAAAATAACTCGTCATCTTGTGAATTATCTCATAACTTGTTTATTGATGAGAATATTTATTACCCCTGTTGGTCATTTAATTAGTTATAAAGTTAAAGTTAAGAACTAAAGAAGTTTAGCTTTTAAGATAGACCTATTTGTCATTGGTAGATCCACTACTGCCAACAGGCATCCATAGCCTTGATAGGGTTACCATTTAACCAAATACATACCAGTATCCTGTCCACTTAAAGTTTTCTTGAAAGCCATTGTCCTAGCTTGGTAACCAGATTATGACAATGCCATTCACATGTTATAATGATATTGAACAAGTTGGCTTGTGATAAGACCTCTTGTCTTATTGCTATATAATTGTAAGACATTATCCTGGTTTGGTGGCTGGTGCTAATAATGTCAGTATCATTGGTTTCCCATGATCATGGTAATTCGACTCATGATGATACCTCTTATCATTTAAGATTTATATTTTTGAATTACACTAAAAATTTTGAAATTAGTGGATGGGGAGGTATACTCACTCCTTAAGATTAATGGATGACAATTGAAGTCAAAGACTCTAAAATGTCAAAATAGGCTTTAATTTTTAAAGAAAACCTTTTCATGACCAATTATAGGATAACTAGACTTTATAAAGTTTTCAAGTTATGGAACATTCACAATTTAAAGGATATAAATATTTCAAAGTTAAATGAAAAACTAAACTTCAAATTTATAATCAGACTTTCTAATATCTCTTCCCTAACCATTTAAATTTCATGTAGATGATGAGATACCTCCAATGTGAATAAAAGGGTTTATTACCTAGCATAATTAGGATTAAAAAAACCGATATATAGATGTGGTTATTTACATATTTACAGAAGGATAGGTATCCTTAAGAAAAATATTTTTTTCAGAACTATCTCATTAACAGGAAGAGCATCCCCCTTTCCCTGTAGATCTTGGAGGATAAAGGTTGAGAAGCCTAGTTTGTCAATGATCTAAAATGGGCCTAGCAATAATATATGAATCTTAGTGTGTTTACCTTTTTCTTCATGAACTTTGTCCCATTTCAAAACTAGATTGCTATTTTCAAAATTTTTATTGTTGACTGAACTTGAATCAAAAGAAGATTTAATAAATTGTTGATGATGGGTACGGACTTGTATTTCTTTATCCCTTTCTTCCTCTAGCTTAAAAATTTGGGATATTCTTAGTTGTAAAGTAGAGGAAGTTTTTTCTTCAATGTATTGGACTAGGGCTAGTGATGGAATAACTAGATTAGGAGGTAGAATAACTTATTTTCCATACACTAGTTGGAAATGAGAAGTGCCTATACAACAATTTTGAGTAATTCTATTAGCCCATAAAGAAAACCTAGAGCTTTGTGCCAATTTATTTGATTTTGGTCAACTGTTCTTTTGATTATCTTGATGAGATTTTTATTAGTAGATTCTACTAAGTTGTTTCCTTGAGGGTAATAATTTGCAGAATACTTAAGTTTAAAACCTCTTTGAAGAGAAAATTCAGTAATCGATTTTCTTCAGAAATAAGATGCATTATAAAAAACAATGGCATGGGGAAGACCAAACTTGGTAACGATGAATTAATCAATAAATTCGATAATATTTTCAAAATTGGCCACCTTGAGGGGTATTCTTCCACCCATTTGGTGAAATAGTCCATAACAGTCAAGATGTATTTATGTTGCTTGGAAGAGTTAGGAACAATCTAGCCTATTACGTCCATTTCCCATTGTTCAATTTTTTTTTCAATGTTAATTGGCTGCAACGGTAAGGATGGTTTCTTTTGTCTTCTTGAAGCAGTCTGGAAAAATTTACATTTTCTGAAATAGGCATGAGTGTCCCTGAATAAAGTCGGCCAATAGTATCCAAAATGCAAAATTTTATAAGTAGTGTTGTCTCCACCACAGTTTCCACCAACTGGTCCATCATGTAGCTCCTCCAAGACCTTTTCAGCTTCATACTTTTCTAAATTTCTTAGAAAAACAAAATTGTAATTCCTTCTAAATAAGATATCATTGACAAGTTGATATTGAATAACTTTGAGTCTAAGAGCTCTTTTCTTATTGCAATTGAGTTCTAATGGAGCATAACCATATTTTAGGTAAAAAATAAGATCAACATATCGAGATTCAGTATCTATGGGACACACCTCTGTGATTTGGATATGATTACCTGAATTTTCATCAGTTGAACTGTTATAAGCTCCAACAATTAACCTACAAAAACCTTGACCCCTTACTATTTTAGCTGGTTTGATGTCTAGGTCATATTCTTGTAGGGAAGTAACCCAATTTTCCCTTTTCTCTCCCAATTCTTTCTGGGTAAGTAATTTTCTGACAACAAGGAAAGGCACAATTACTTTTGTATGTGTTTTTAGGAGGAAACGCCTGAAATGTTTGATGGATTTTAAGACTGCAAAGGCTTTCTTTTCAGCCTCTGAATAATTTAGCTCGGATCCTTGTAAATTGGAACTAAAGAAGGAAACGAGAGCCTAAATTTTTTGCTTATTAGGTTGAGTTAAGACTGCTGCATAAGATTGTTCGGAAGAAAATGTATATAGAATGATTTATTTAACAAAATTAGGGGTTGATAATGAAGGGGAGTTAATGATTTCCTACTTTATTGACTCAAATGATTTTCTTTCGATCAACCCCCATTGAAAAATGACTTCTTCTCTTTCATAGCCAGGAAAGGAAGTGCAATTTGAGAATAGTTTGGAACAAATATTTTAACAAAATCAGTCTGTCCGAGGAAGGATTGCATGGATTTTTTGTTGTAGGGTAAGGGAATTTAAGATATCCCCTTAATTCTATCTGGATTTATGCAGATTCCCTCTTTATACACTATAAATCCTAGAAGTTTTCCTTCATCGAGAGAAAAGAAAGACTGTTTAGGATTTAGGGAGATTCCAAACCTTCTATATCTTTCAAACATATGTTTTAAAATGTGTAAATGATTACTCTTTTGTTTGGAATAAATTGTAATGTCATCTAGATACACTAAAACTGTCTTATTGATCAAACCTACGAAAGCAATATCCGTAGCTATTTGGAATTTAGCTCCAACATTAATCAGTCCGAAAGGCATTTTTTGTTAAGCATAGGTCCCCCACTTAGTCCTAAATGTGGTTTTTAGTCTATCATGTGGATGTAAAAGAATATTACTGTAACCTGAAAAGCCATCTAAAAAAGACATTAATTCATAACCAACAATAGATTGTAAAAGTTATTCCATTGGGGGCAAATGAAAGTTATCATTTTCATATTTTTTTTCAAATTTCTAAAATCTATACAAATATGAATATCCCCATTTTTCTTTTTAACTGGAACAAGGTTTGAGACCCACTTGGAATGTCTGATTGGAAAAATGATTTGAGCTTTAAAAAGCTTATTAAGTTCAGTTTTAATCTAAGTTTCCAAGTTAGGGTGGATTTTCCTAAGATTTTGTTGGATTGGCTTGACATTTGAAAGCATAGGAATAGTGCGTTGAATGATGGATGTGTCATAGGTTTTGAGATCATCATAATTCCATGAAAATATATGCTTGTACCTTTTCAACCATTGAATGAAAGTAGATGTCCAAGGCCTAAATTTATGTTCTTAGGCTTTTGATTAGATCCTAAGTTGACTAATTCAAATATCTGACTTGAACTTTGAAGCTTGCAATTAGTTACCTTTTTGAATCTATCTTTTAGGTCATATAAATCTTTGAGTTTAACTACAGTTTTAGGTAAATAATTTTCCTGAGAAGATTTATTCAACTATTTTTCATGTTCATCCTCATCCATAATATGATTAGAGTAAGATCCTTCAGATGTCAAAAAACTCAAGATGTCATTGTCATCATTAAACATTGGCCAATTAGTAATGTTCTCTAGAATGGAGGGGTAAAAAATTAATTCAATAGAAAATCTATATGGATTGAAATCTTCAGGTGGAATGAGTTTGGAAGCAACATTTTCTAGGAGGTTGACATTAGCATTTTGTATTCTTGGAATAGGAGTTATGTTGAATTTATTGAAATGAGACGTGAATCCTTGGATCAAATATTGGTAATACTTAAGGTGACTAGAAAAACAATGGATGTTTTTCCTTACATGTTTGATAACAATTTCCGAGTCACCAAAAACTTTAAGATATTTGATATCAAGAGTAGTAGCCTTTTGTAAGACATGTACCAATGGTTCATATTCGACAACATTATTGGTACATTCAAACTCTAATTTGCAAGCTAGCATAGTTTTTTTATCCATGCGGATTAATCAAAATGCAACTAGTTCCTGCTCCTTCATTAGATTTCAATCCATCAAAATAAAGGGTCTAAAATACACTGTCATGTTTATTTACAAGGTTATCTACAACATTAATACACTTAGAAGAATCTGTTTGGGAGAAATTTTCAATCTAAGATGAAATAGAGTCAACTAAAAAAGGGAATTCTTGTGCTTGAAAATTTCCAAAGAAAGACTCAAAGGAATAAATTCCAATAGTATTGTTTGTAAAAACCACTGATTCATTTTCTTCATCAAGATTAGTCACTGAATGTTTCATGTGTTTTTCCCTATCAACACGAACTTGATTGGGTTTTCTATTGTAGAGGAGCCACATGTGTGGCCAATGAGTTGCAAAGTAACCATGTATTTTTCGAGACCAGTCTCTGCTTAGAATAAGACCATAAAATTCAGGAATGTCCACAACTAATATATCTATTATTTGACAAACCTTTGGATTGTAAGCTAATCTTATTAAAACAAAATTTATTTCTCCCAAAACATTGACTTTTGTGTGATCTAATTGAACAATATGAACAAAAAAAATTTGTGGTGAGATATTCAATTTAAGACATACCTCATAATGCATGACATTTGATGATGCACCAGAATCCACTAGATAGTTATGAACATTTTTGTTAAAAATCTCAAAAGTCAATAAGAAGGGAGGAGTATTGGAATTTGATCTATCTCCTATCAAAATGGCATCTAATGAACCAATCTTATCTGAAGAGACAATAGGAGGTTTTCTTGTCCCTGGTCTCGAAGTAACTTGGATCTTATTTAGTAATTTGTTGAATCTAGAATTAAAATATTTGATTCTTTCATTTGAATTAGTCCTCTGATTTGATAAGTCATTAATCAAAGTGGTATTGTTTGGTCATCACCACATTTCATCAAAAAATACTCTCCGAACATATCCCAATTTGTTAATGGTCTAGAAGGAAGAGAAAAATACCTGGATCCTACAGATCATTCAAATGTGTATGGAAAGAGTCTAACAACACAATCTTCTTTAGTGACTTCATTTAGATTGATTGCTGACATGAAATTATGAATATGTTCCTATGCAGGGAGACCATCATTAGGATTAAACTTAGGAAGCCACCTCTCTAGGTGTTTCAGAAGAGGGTGTAATGGTGGAGCCATCTATATTGCCACAGGGTTATTCCATGGTCTTTGGGAAATTATGGGAGTACTGGGATTAGAAGAAGTAGTAGAAGATGAGGGGGATGATGGTGATTGAGTCATTGTGAAAGATGTTCCTGTAGTACTATTGATTATAGTTGCACTAGACGTTTATGTTTGAGGAATGTGAATGTATGGATTGAGAGGTTGATTAGAATAAGGTAAAGAGGTAGAGGAAGTGAAAGGACCATGAGAAGAGGTAAGAGGGGAAGTATGGTGATGTAATCTCGCTAGCGGAAGAATTATTTTCTAGAGTAGTTTTCTTTCTCTAATGAGTGTTTAATAGAAATTCAATAGGTTTAAATCCAAGTTTTTCACCCTGAGATATAGTTAGTACACCAAAAGACTGTAAAGATGAGGAAACACTTCATTAAGATATATCTCTTTGGACAAATGTTTCTCCATAAATGGAAATTCCTTCCAATTTTTGGATCAAACAGTGAACTTCAAGAGACTCAATTGGTATTTTAGAACAATTTTGGACCACTGACTTTGGAAGTGTGCTATGAGTTTTGGTGGCTTTTTGAACAACTTTAGGTCTTGGATTAGGAGATTTGGAATGTGATGTAGAATTTGGTCGTGATTTTGAGGGAGACTGAATATTAGAATGAATTTTTGGTTTAAGAGTAGGTCTTATTTCCATTCATAGACTGAAGGCCCTCCTGCTAGTGCCAAAAATTTTGAACTCTCGAAAACCTCTACCTCAACATCATGAAAAACCACCTGGTCGAAAACTTAGGGTAGTTCCCTTTACCTTTAGAATAGTGGCTCTGACTGGGTTTATGGGACTAGTTTCCCTCAATAAAAGATAAAAGGTGGATGTCATATATAAGTGTGGGATTGGTTATGTGAATGAAACTAAGTAAAATAAATGCATAACCTTAAATTATCTATCCCAGGAAAAGATTTTTTATGTACATATGACTTATAAAGATCTCACATTAAACATGATTATATAGATCATCAAATCCTATGTAAGGTTAAAATATATAAAGATAACTAATTTAATTAAAGAGTTAATTAAATCAGTTGTTGAAACATATCACACATATTGGATATCATTGTTCATTCGTATACTTAAAAGATTTCAATTAAGCACATCAATAGTGATAAAGCTTAACTACTTGCAAACATGTATATGGTAATCACAAATACAGTAACCATTGAAATCATAAACATAGTACTAGTATTCAGATAATAGTACCTGATAAATGTTAACTCTACTCATAAGTGAAATAGTAGTTGTTCCTCTTTCTATTAAGATTTCGCCAAGATACAGTAGTGCGAACTAAAACCTTTCTCGTAGATATTCAGAACCCACAATTCACAACAATGAAGAGGATTTATAGTTTGTAATCCAAACACAAATCTAGAAAAGTTCCATAGAATACTGAAGTGGTTTTAACAAACCATACTAAAATTAAAGTAAAAGATAATATTCAATTACATTTGCAACAACTTAACTCTCCACTCGCTGTCCCAATCTCGCATATGTCTATCATTGGCTTTAATTCAAGTGGATTATGGGTTCATACACACCTTTATGCAGTGAATAACACATTGTTAAGTGTTGAAAGTAAATGAGTGATTATGTTGGAGAGACATCTCAGGATCAACCACTAATTATGTAGTTTGATTAGGAAATGCCAATGGCATTCCAAGTTAGTATTTGATAGATTTTGATACTCTCAACCTTATTTTTTGATGATCCTTTCCATACTTTTGTCACCAATTTTACATCTGGAAACAATTTGAGGAGTTCTTTAGCCGAAGGATTAATTTCTACCCATATATTGGCCTTTTTCAGTTACTGTTACAAGAATCCCCTTAGTTTAGAACTACATTGTGGTACATGGCAGATAGTCTTTGGAAATCATGATTCAAATTGTTACTTTCTCCTTATCAACCATCAGTTCATCCCTGTTTCAGTCAAGAAGAGTTTTAATTAAACTCACATGAAAACCAAATTGAAATCTAATCATAATAAACTACCCGCAAAACCAATGAAAACAAACTTTTCAATTATAATAACAACATTCCCCTAGAGGCGACAAGTGGTGAGTATTGTATGGTATTGGCGAAAGGCTTATCACAACTTTTAAAATGATACAACACAAAATGTTTGTGATATGGGTAGCTCTAATATCGAGCGGATGTGAAATCATAGTAAAAATCGTTGTAATAACTATATCGCATCCATAATATCAGAGGTTTGAAATGTTCACAACATAACCAAAGTTGCGATATTGCAGACACAATTTAGTATAAGATCATTGTAATAAGACAAATCGGGTATGCAGTTGTTACACTAAAAAATGTCACCATGGCTATTTACAGTTAGTATGGCTCTATCAACAGTCATGCTATCCTCCTGGGCAAGTCTTAAGCCTCTGCTCTCCATGTCAAACTCCAAAAAGAGAGAAAGTCTTTGTAAATGTGTTTATCTCTGGGTACGCAGATTCTCTCAGCCTTACCTGCGTATACGCACCTGATGTTCACAAAAACTGCGTACTTGTACGCTCTGTATGTAAAGGGGCAGGTGCGTACCCCTGTAAAGGTCAAGAGGCGCAAGTTTCACTCCAAAAAAGTTACTTGTGGTCATTTCTAGAGGCTTCTAGAAGTATGTTTGACGTGTATGAAGCGCCTCCAGATGGTTCATGTATCCCTACCAAAGAGGAACTTATCCCATCAATAAGGGAGCTATCCCATCCAAAGAGGGGATTATCCCATTGATGGTGGACCTGATTAACTTCCTCCTGAGCACTATAAATATAGGCATTGGGCCAGAAGGAGGGGAGGTTGAAAGCTAAACATTTCTAAGGAGAGATTGCCATCTTTGCTTGTTCTATTTGGAAGTGGGTGAGCTTTGTCAAAGTAAAGGAGAACTCTTGATGGACCCTGGGAGGGACTTGCACAACACCAAGGCTCAGGTTGTAATTGTTCCTTTTGTTTCCTATTAATGCAAATGAGTCCATTCTTCTCAATAACTTGTTATTTATGAGTTGTTTCATGTACTCCTTGGTCTATGTGTTAAATATGTTTTATTTTATGAGATTATCAAGTGCTATTTAATCGTTTGATTGTTAGTGAATGCAGGTTTCAAAGTGAAGGAGGAGCTCATCCGGATCAGCGAGGCTGGACTGCTACAACGGCGTTGGACTATAGGTAGGATCTAAACGCTTGATTTCTCGTATAGTAAATGCATGCTTAGAGAAGGATTGCTCTTGTTTGTCTTGTTTGTCACTAGAGAGTCTTAGGCTCCTAGGGAGGTTGGTTGTGTCTGCACTATCGACTCTTTCCGCCTGACAAAATGGCGACTCCGCTGGGGAATCCATTGATGTGAAAGTTTTTTCCTTTGTATGCAACTTTGATCTGAGAAAAGTCATTTATTTTCTGGTTTTTGGCTCTGTGACTTTGTATTTGGGTGGGTTAGCTTAGGGTTAGATTGAATTTAGTTTTTCTTGGTTTTTCAGTAGTACGCACCCTCTGAGTATTGCACAGTGTGTACCTGTACGCACTGTTGCTGTGTGCACAGAGCGGGCCCGCACCTGTCTTAACAGGTTGCCTGCGTACCCTGCTAAAAATTAAGAGATTTCCATTTTTTACATTTTTCCTCTTAGATTTTGCTTTTTCTTAGTTTTTACTACCCAGATCCATTAGTCTCTTGTCAAAGATCTTCACCTGAACTTGTTTCATTAGCATTGAGTGTTTTAGTGGATTTCATAGAAGTTTAAGCCCTAGGGTTTGATTTTTGAGTAGGTCCTGTAGTGACTTTGGCGGTAGAAGTTGTCAAGCCTTAGATCTCTCTGGTTTTGTTAGCCTTCTTAGGAGTCGGACCTGTCATAAAGTCTACCTGTGAGAGCAACTTACCTTTGAGTTGTCTCTTTGGCGAATTTCGAAGTGCTTGTTGATTGAGTATTGAATTCCATTTTACAAAAAGAACAAAAAGATTTGAGTTTTGTTTTGACTGGTCTTTTGATTCTGCATTAGCTGGTCCTTGGCTTGATTGTGGTCAAGTAAAACAACCTAGAATCATCCTTGTAGAATTTTGCCTCGTTAGGTTTGCTTTAGAGTAAATTTCCTTTTGATTTGCTTGTAAGTCAATTTTTCATAGCTTTTATAGATTTTGAGATTGATTTTCGTTAAAATAGATTTATATGCTTTATTAAATAAGAAAAATACAAAAACATCTCCTTTGAAAAGTTTTGTTTCAAGTAGCTTTGGGGTATTTTGAAAGAAAAAGAATTTTTCGTGCATGTAAGGAGTGGTCATGTTTGTATGCTTGGAAAGATAAAGAGAATTGTTTCTTTGATTGTCTTTACTAAGAAAGTTGTTTTCTATAAATTTGCATTTTCCAACTCTCTTAGTTAGGGTTTTCATTGAAAGAGAAAAGTAGCGTAAATCATCTTAGGTGCATCTTTGTAGTGGTTTGAGTCGAGTCTACACACCATTGGTTTCATTTCCGCTACCTTTTGTCTTTAAGAAAAACCATAAAATTAACGCTTAAAGTAAAATCAACGTAGTAACTTTTATTTACTAGGGCTCTGAAACACTAATTTAGATCAAGCTAGTGTCTTGGAGTAGGAGAGTAATTAACTCTCCAAGACAAAAAAACCAAACAAGTAGCTTATCTTGTGATAGAATAAATCCAATTGTCTCATTTGTACTCTGGGAAAGCTCCTCTTAAAGGAGAAGCACAAGCTCGTGTCCGAACCAGTGAGGGGATCAATCCTCCCTCGTTGGGAACGACGCCAGACACGCACGTATTACAAACGGTAAACCTCGGATTAACCATTGTCGAGGAGCCAGGGGTCACTTGTCGGTAAACCTTGGATTATTGTCAAGGAACCGGCAAGGGGATTGAGCTTGATACTCTGCCCTTGCGTGCTGTCGGAGTGTAGACTGTTCCCTCAGGTACATTTGTTGCGGTTGGTAACCTTAGTGACCAGTATCTTTAGGATTCTACCGAGGTGACGGTGGAGGGAAGATCCCACTGTACCTAGAGCAGACGTCGGCTAGACTCACTTGGATTTTCCGGGGGGTTCACTTCACTCGAGACGGTTAAAGTGGAGGAACTCGTGCCGGTCTATTCATTAAGCAGGTTGCCAGGGTAACTGTTTCACCCGCCACTTCTGTACTGAATCCGGCGATGTTGGGTTTCATCTCCAACTAGCGTTTTCGGTCTGGAAGGCTACTATTTGTGCTTAGTTTGACGCCCTAGATTCTTTAGGCATGTGATTCAAATTTGTTTGATTCCTTAGCGACTTTAGGTGGTTTGACTTGAGATTTTACTTTGTTTTCGTGTGTAGTAGTTAAAAGTTTTTAGCTGTGGCAGAATTACCGAGACAGTCCCGTAGACTTCGGGGCAAGTCACCTGAGATTGTTACCGGAATAGATTTGTTGAGGAAACTCTGTAGATCACGTGGTGGATCTCCTGAAGACGTCCCAGGTCAGTACGAAGGATTAAAGGTCCTTGTAACTCCTCCTAGTGGCAGTAGAGTAGGTTCACCTGAAGAAGGAGAATCTTCCTTGGTAGTCCATCCAGATTACCAAAGTCTAGAGACAGGTTATAATCCCGAAGCTGTTACAGTTTCCGAGCTTGCTGGTAGTTTTTCATCTACTAGTGATATAGGCGAAGAACCTGAAATATCTGAACCTGTTACTCCAACTTCTAGTGTTCCAGATTCACCAAGAGTAGAACGAGTCATCACCGAAAATCTTCCTACTGGTTTGATTGCTATTGAAGAACTTGCTCCAGAGGAAGAAATAGGCATCTCTAACCTTGAATATCAACTTACTATTGAGCTCAGGGAGCGTGAATCTATCTTTTACAGTCCTCCTAGAAGTACTACTTGGTACCTTTCGTTAAACAATTATTTAGACAACTCAGGGATAGGTTTTTCTACACCTCGTACTCCTTTTCCACCTGGAGGTATTTATACTCCTGTAAATATGTCTGGTCAGTCGTCCGTGTTCACTCAATCTCCTGAATCTTTTTTACACGGCGGTCCTTCTGTCCCCACTGGGTATTAGTCACTTTCTGGTATCTTTGCGGGGGCATCTCCTCAACCCGTCGATCATGGGTTATTAGCTGGAAACAATGGTAATAAACCGTTGGGTGTAGGGGACATTTACATGATGTCAGGTTCAGTTCCCGTTTCTCAACCTCAAGGTGGTCAATTACCGCCTAGGGGGCAGCCTCAGTTAATGCCTGGGGGGCAACCTCAAGGTACATAAATTGTGTCTGGAGGGCAGCCTCAAGGTCAGTATGTACCTATGGTGCAATACATGCCTCAAGGTCAACCCTAGCCTCAATATGTACCCCAGGGTCAACCTCAGTATCAATATTTACCTCAAGGGTATCAACCCCAAGGGTATCAACCTCAAGGGTATCAACCTCAAGGTCAAGGTCAACCCCAGTATCAGTATTTACCCCAAGGTTATCAACCTCAAGGTCAATACTCGAGTCAAGGTTATCAACCACCTCAAGGTCAGTCATATGTTCAAGGTATGGGAACTGTGCCTTTCAGTTATCAATCCTATCCTCAATCCAGTTATGGATCCCAGTATCCTCAACCTGTTACGGTTCAATACCCTGGAATGATAGTGTGGGATCCGTCACAGGGTCAACAGGTGTTGCAACCAAGTATACAGTTGGTACCTCAAACTGGACAACCCGTAGTTTCTGGTCCACCCCAGCAACCGCAACCTGTCCAGTCAAATGTTCAAACTTCTGTAACTTCGGTAGTTACTCAGCCGCCAATTGCACCTAGTACTCCATCTCAAACGGCTGCTGCAACTACCGCAACATCTGCCGCACTTACTTCTGGAGTATCGACAGCTCCAGTTTCTACTGTCTCTGCAACCACTCCTCAGAAATCTTTACCGTTGTCTGGATCTACGATTCAAACCACGGTCCAGATGCCTATAGGTCAGCCTGGTATAAGTACGGTTGTCACTACTCAACCTCAATTTGTTCATCAACCGTACCAGGGACAGTACCAATATGGGCAAGCTGTCCAGCCGCCGGTTTACCAGTATCAACCGTATCCTGGGTACACTTATCAACAACCCCAGTACGGCCCGGTTAATCCTGGTTTTCCAGGAGGATATAATATCCCTAATGCGATTCCTGTTCCTAGTTATCCTGGATATCCTCCTCCTGGGACTGGTCTTGTGACCCAGAGTTTTAGAGATCCTAACGGTAATTACCGTTTATCGCAACTTTGGATTTACCAGACTTGACGCGCCTAACGAACGATCCAATTCAGTATCTTCCATTCTGGCCGCCAATGCCAAATAAGTTGCCCAGTGATATACCCAAGTTTGAAGGTAAGTCTGGAGAGGATCCATCCAATCATGTGATGACTTACCACCTCTGGTGTGCTTCAAATTCTATCTCGGATGATTCGATCCGCTTACGTCTTTTCTAGCGTACACTCATTGGTCTCGCGGCCAAGTGGTACATTGAGTTACCACGGGCCTCTTTTTACAATTTTAGCCAGTTAGCTACCTCGTTCTTAACTCACTTTCAGTTGCCGGTCAGATACGATAACGGCACGGAGTTATTAACTTCACTAAAACAATCGACGTCCACGTATATTTCTGATCACATTCATGAGTGGAGACGTCGAAGAAGGTTAGTGAAAGTTTTTATTCCGAACCAAATCTTAGCTGAATGGTTTGTTAAATCATTATTACCGAAGATTACTGAAGATGTAGCTAAGGCCGGAGTAGTTACTGAGGAGCAAGTCATTGCTCAGGCGCAGTACCTTGACTTAGTTTATACTCAGTCAGGTACGTTACACGAGAAGATCCCAGATCTTCCAAAATCGAATCAAATCGTTGCTGCTCCTTCGGGATCTCATGCCGTTGATGGTATGATTGGTACGGTGAACACAAAGAGCAAGAAGAAATCTTCTAAGAATTCTACTACTCCTATAATCACCTTGCCTGATTCCCCGACAGGAGAGTCTTCTCCTGAACTTTCCGCCGATATTCATGCTGTAGAGTCATCTACGGCCAAATCAAAAAACGGTGGAAAGAAGAAAGGAAAGAAGAAGGCTAAAGCAGACAAGGCTCCGAAGGAGAAAACAGAAAAGTCGGAAACCAATGACGAAAAGTGCAAACCTCGATATCCTTGTCAAATTTGTGAAGAGGGTCATTTTACAAGAGATTGCCCTCATCGGGCCGAGGTTGTGAAAATAGTCAAAGGTTCTCCCACTCCTGCTGTGTTGAAAGATCCATTTCCAAAGCAGGAGAGTAAGATGATAGGTTCTTCCTCGACTGCCAGTGAAGAACCCATTTTGATGATGTCTCATGTGAGGATTGCGACTCGGTCGCAAGATTATGGTAGTAAGAATCCTGTTGATGGTAAGGAAGCAGAATCTTCTCATTCTAATCCATCAACCTCAGCTCCTGGTTCTGATCCACTACAGATCGAAAAACCTAACCCGGACTTAGTAATCAAACCGCCCGCTAAGGGTGTACTTCGAAGGTCTGATTTTAATCCACATGCGAGAGCGGCCCAGAATTACAACATTGTTGAGGACTTAGCTGTTTCACCCTCAGCAATGTCGGCTTTAGAAGTGCTGCAATCATGCCCAGCACAACGAAAATTACTTTTGTTGGCTATCAGAGCTGTTGATGTTCAGGACCCGAATCTGATAATCTTCGATCTAGAAAATAGTACACCGCGCCTTCCCCATCAAATGGCTTTCCAGATTCCAGTGATAGTCAAAAACAGACCTATTCATCGGACTATAATTGATGAGGGAGCTTCCATGTGTATTATGTCGATTCAGTGTTGGAGATCGCTTGGTTCTCCTTCGCTGAACCAATCCCCGACCATCCTTAAGGCCTTTGATGGCCGTGGGTTCCGTCCGTTTAGTATTCCACAGGAATTCCCTATAAGGGTAGAAGGGAAAACCGTTAGTCTGGATGTGGAGGTGGTTGATGCCCCTCTAGACTACAACCTTCTTTTGGGTCAAAGTTGGTCATATGCTATGACAGCGGTTGTTTCATCGGTCTTTAGAGTAATAAAGTTTCCACATAACGGCAAGATCGTGACAATTGATCAGCTGACATACTTTTCATCCGACCCAACCTCTTCAGAGAGTATCCAGCACGTCGGTAAGACGACAATCCCTTACAGGGACGTTGGCGTAGGTTTAGTTAAAGATTCTGGTTTACTGGGAACTTTTCCTTTCCCTCCAATCAACGCAGACCCTTCATTTGCGTCAATTCATATGATTACATCAGACACCATTATTCACGACGATCCTTGGATTGTCCCACCTGAATCTGAGATAGACTCATTCGGCGATGCTATGCCTTTGAGTCCATATGAAATTGCTTATGAAGCCGTCATGTCTTTTACCGACTCGCGTTCGACCCAAATCGACCAAATGAATATGGTCAGTGAGGAATCACTTTTCACATCAACCTCAGAACGGATAGTGTTTCCCGAAGTCGTGTCATCTGACGAGCAACTTCACGAAATCCTAAGTGTAGACGATCTACCATGGGAAGATCTCCATCATAGATCTTCGTTTTTACCTGAGGATGATGCTTTTGAAAACGATTTTTCATCTATTTTTACCACTGAATATGTCAAAGATACTCAGAATCCAACGAAACATCCTGATTCAAAGTTGAATTTAGGGAATATTTCTCGCACTATTCCCATTGACATTTCAGTGAAGCCCGGAATTGAGGAAAACATTCATATAGGTGCCTCATGTACAGAAGATGAAATTCAAACTTACAAGGCCCTATTCCAAGAATTCCGCGATGTGTTTGCCTGGTCTTACGAGGAAATGCCAGGAATCGATCCTTCCATTGTTGTTCATGAAATAAAGACCTACCCGGACGCTAAACCCGTCCGGCAACAGTTGCGTCAGATTCACCCTAGAAAAGCGGCTGCGATTAAAATAGAAGTCGAGAAGCTGTTGAAAGCAGGTTTCATTTATCCAATCCCGTTAACGGATTGGGTATCGAATATTGTTCCGGTTAACAAGAAACAAGGAACAATAAGAATCTGTATCGACTATAGGGATATAAATCGAGCTTGTCCAAAAGACAACTATCCTACGCCTTATATCGATCAAATCATTGATGATTGTGCCGGAAGTGAAATGTTTTCCTTTATGGATGGTTTTTCGGGCTATAATCAAATCAATATTCTACCTGCCGATCAACCAAAAACGGCATTCATTTGTCCATGGGGGACATTTGCTTACTGCAAATTACCTTTTGGGCTTAAGAATGCCGGAGCCACTTTTCAACGAGCGATGTCTTACGCATTTCATGACATCAAGCACATTGTGCAACCGTACCTCGATGATTTGCCTGCTCATTCTTTACATAGAGCTGATCACCTTGTCCACTTACGAGCAATCTTTATGAGGTGTAGGCATTATCGTATTCGGTTGAATCCCCACAAGTGTGTCTTCTGTATAGAAGCGGGTCGATTACTGGGATTTGTTGTTTCAAAAGCCGGCATTCGCGTCGATCCCTCGAAGGTCGAAGCTATCATCAAATTGCCTCCTCCTTCGAGTTTGCGCCAACTCCAAAGTTTGCAAGGGAAATCAAACTTTTTACGCCGATTCATTCCAAACTACGCCGAGGTCACTAAAGGTTTTACACGGTTGTTGAAACAGAACGCTCAATTCTTTTGGGACGAGATTGCCCAACAATCTTTTGATGAACTTAAACACGCGTTGACCCATGCACCATTGTTGCATCCTCCCAACTACAACCAGGACTACTTCTTATACCTCGCAGCTTCGCATTCCACTATTGGAATGGTGTTAGTCCAAGAAGATGAATTCAGAACGGAACATGTGATATATTATCTTAGTAGGACATTAAACCCCACTGAGCTAAAATATTCGCATGTGGAGAAACTGGCCCTAGCAGCCGTTCAAGTTGTCCAGCGTTTTCGTCACTACATTCTTCTCCATAAAACTATAGTTATTTCGGATTGCAACCCTATGATTTATATTTTGACTAAACAACTGCTAGGGGGCAAGTGCTCTAACTGGATTGTTATCCTGCAAGAGTTCGACTTGGAGTTCGAGAAGTCCAAGTCTAAGAAATCCTTAGTTTTTGCGGAATTGATGTGTGATTTCCCGCATGCTGACACGGAAACTGTGGCAGAGGAGTCCATTGCGGACAAATATTTGTTTCTTATTAGTACTTTAGATCCGTGGTACGGGGATATAATCATCTATCTCCAAACCCAAACCTTTCAGCCTGAAGCTTCAAAGTCGGAACGTCGAAAAATTCGGTTTCAATCCCAGCAATACAGAATTATTGGAGATACACTTTATCGCTGGGGGGCAGACTTAGTTTTTCGACGTTGTTTAACTCACGAAGAGGCTGAGAGGGTTTTGAATGATTGTCACTCTGGAGCATGTGGCAGTCATATGTCTGGGTATGCCACAGCTCAGAAGGTGTTGCGCGCTGGCTATTTCTGGCCGTCCATGTTTAAAGATTGTATCATTGCGGTCCGAAAGTGCAACAACTGTCAAGTGTTTGATCGCAAGATGCGCGCACCACCTGCTCCTCTCCATCCTATAATTTCCGTTGGTCCTTTCGCCAAATGGGGTATCGATTTTATTACTTGTAACCCTCACTCGGCCGGGGGGCATGCGTATATCATCCTCGCGGTTGATTATTTTACTAAATGGGTCGAGGCGATGCCTACATTCAACGCAAGTGGAAAAACAGCTGCAGTTTTCGTATTCAATCACATTATAACTAGGTTTGGTGTCCCGCAAGCAATCATCACTGACCATGGGAGCCATTTTCGAAACATCATGATGACTGAGCTTACAAGCCAGCTTGGTTTGCGCCACGATAGCTCTACTCCTTATTATCCGCAAGCCAACAATTTGGTTGAGTCTATCAACAAAGTTCTGGTTATCATGATCCGACGAATCATTGGTATTCATCGATCGAATTGGCACAACATGTTATTTTCAGTGCTATGGGCATACCGAACTTTAGTGAAAACTTCAACAGGGTTCACTCCTTTCCAACTAGTTTATGGCTTGGAAGCTGTGTTACCCATTGAATGCGAAATCCCATCACTTCAAATGGCTGTCGAATTACTCCCAGCTACTTCCGAAGAGGAGAAACGTTTATTATACTTAGCTCAATTAGATGAGACTCGACGTGACGCTGCATTGGCAATCGAGACTCACGCGAAGCGAATGAAAGCTCAGTATGATAGAAATGTGACCCCTCGAAATTTTTCGGAGGGAGACCTAGTGCTATTATATGATCAAGCTAACGATAAGCTAGGTGCTGGAAAATTCGTTCCTATGTGGCATGGACCCTACATTGTAAAGCGAAAGCTAGCAAAAGGGGCCTATGAGCTGGTAGATTTTGATGGGGACTCTTTGGGTAAACCCAGAAATGGACTTTACCTAAAGAGGTATTATGCTTAAATGTTGGGTATGGAGAATTTTAGTTAGGTTAGGTTTTCTTTCTAGCTAGTATGTTTGTTAGTTTAGATAGTGTGCTTAGCTTAGAAAGTGTGTTTTTTCATCGTTATTCTGGCTTATCTTGGTTTTACTCTTGATATTGCACATGTCGACGCCTCTCCAAACATACATTGGATTTGCCGATGGTGCTTGTCGTAGTACATGGAATATCTCTTCCGCAGCTTGGGTTATCTATTCGCCCTCTGATGAGTTAGTTTCTATGCATGGGGTGAGCCTCGATCAAACGACGAACAACATTGCAGAATACAGTGCAGTGGTTGAATTATTGTCTGAATCTATTTCATTTGGAATTCGACGTTTGATAGTGAGGTTAGATTTTGAACTCGTTGTATTACAGCTTAATAGAGTATATGCCATTAGAAATCCTGTGTTATTAAGGTTGTTTTTGAGAGTGCGTCTCTTGGAACGTGAATTTGATTACATTGAATATCAACATATTCCAAGGTCTTTAAATACATTAGCAGATGCAATTGCTTCTCGAATGTTGGACAGACATTTACGATAATCATGCAAGTAAATTTAAAAACATTTCATCACATATGTTAAACAAGATAAGCCGGTAATAATGATATATATATATATATAGATAGGAGTGTGTCAAAAATATACATCGTCTTCGATCATAGGTTGAAAAACACCTTATGATCGGCAAAAATGATAAGTACAAAAAACCAAAAATGTCATATGTGTCTACAAAAGTGACTAGCCAATCACTGGTGGTGCTCTCTATACGAGACCACTGCCCGCGCTACCCTACACAGGAACCTCCTAAAAGGTCCTGGGACTGCGACCACATAGCGCTGAAGTCGAATGGGAATGTCATCTATGGTGGTCTCTGGTATACCCGCCGTCAGACGCTCTAGATCCTGTTCCAGCTCGGCTAAGGTCTCTGCGGCCGCATCCTGTGGGGCTGGTGCTGGTACAGCTGGTACTCTCCTCTCAAAAGCCCGGAGGTTGGCCGGACGCCGTGGACCTACATCTTCATTTTGAAAATTTGTGCTGTCAGTTTTGAGGTGATATATAAAAAAAAAAAAAAAAATACATAATTTAAAAACTTGTGAAAAATGAAATACCTCTGTCGTCCCACTATTCTCCCTGTGGAAGAACCATGTCCGGATCATTCTGAAAATCCATTCCAGCATAAGGAAAGTCCTGAATAGCAAAGACCTGGCTCTCTAGCCAGCGAAAGTAACCATCAGGAAATCGAACAACTGTTGCTCCCTCGTCAGGATGCCGGGCCATTACCGCAACCCATCTCGTCAACTTAGGCTCCCGAGGAGCCCCAACTGGAACTGTAAGATGCTGGGGGATCAGCATTGGAACTCTCTCTAGGGCAAAGCTCATGACTAAAGGCCCATATCCAAAGGTCTTCAGTTGTCCTCTCTTTGCCCTGGTTAGTTGGCCCTTCATATTGGCCAACACAGCATCGCACCAGTTGAAAATGGTGCCTTGGAAGCAATCTATAGCCATCCGCATTTGGGACCCAGTGGCATGGTGCAAAGCGGCCGCGCCGCAAAGTCTGGTAACAGTAAAGGCTATCACCATAACTTCAGGTCGGGATATGTACTTGATTTCTATCCCCTTCTCCTGGTTTTGATTGTTGCACCACTCTAGCCGGAGACTAGCAAGGGATTGGCCACCCGGCCTAGTCCCGAATAAAGAGAGTTGCTCGCCCCTGTTAGGCAAGCCAGTGAGAAAATATGTGTCGGAGGGCTCTATCTCGAGCTGGTGCTCTCCAATGTAGAAACATTGCTCCTGAATGTTCCACCTTTCAACCAGCCACTCAAGGAATGGCACCTGGCCCCTCATGCCAGGTATGGCCCAGTACTTATAGAGTCCGCATGCCTTTAACGCATCAATAGAAGGTTGATGACCTATTGCGGCCAAATCAACAACCTCGTGTTCTCTTTCACGCCAATCAAGCATGGTGTGCACCCTGCACATCATAAAACCTCTGTTAGAATCCATAAAATTTCAAAATTTTGGTTCATTTTGGAGAAATGAAAGTTTCAAAATGCGTTTTGCGGGGTACGCACCCCGGCTTTTAGGAACATACCGTCTGGACGCAGCTTCCCTTAAGGCCGGGTGCGTACACCTGGTATTTTCCCCATTGAGAAAATATCGGGGTACGCAGGTCAGCAGTGCATAACCTGCGTACCCCGAAGGGCGCATCTTGAAACCCCAAGACCTCCAAAAAATCAAATAAAAACCTAAAAATGAATTTTAAACGGATGGAAAGCAAGAGAAGGATGTTGTAGAATACCTGATGAGACGGCGTTCGATTCTGACGGTCGGATTCTCCGCAATGACCACAGGAAGTTTTCTTGTCAAAAGCCCTTTTCTCAACCTCAACAGTAAAATGGTAAAATGACATGGTAAAAAGTCTTTTTATAGGTTTTTTGGATGAATGAATGCTAAGTTTGTTTATTTTTCACCATGAAAGGACATTTTTCAATGTATTTTTACCCATCTTAAACAGGTATGAGTAATGTGTCATTTTTGTGCAGGACAAAAGGACTTTAGAGTAAAATCATCATTTTTCACGAACCAAAACATCATAGTCATCTTTTAAGCTCTTTTCTGACTCCTAAAACATGAAAAGATTGCCGAGTGTTTCTTTTACACTCGTTAAAACGGAATTAAAAGACGGTCCCCTTATAGCTCTTTTCTGACCGTAAAAATAGGAAAAGATTGCCGGGTTTTTGTCGTTTCAAACTCGATACGGAAATAAAATGACGTGTCCTTGATCGCTTTTTACTTTTCAGGTCAGAGACACTAATCATGAAAGCACTCCTTGGTCGTAAGATCAAGTGGTTCTCCCAGGTATTATTTTATACTTTTTCGGGCTTGGGGGACACAAATTTACGAAAAAGTTCAACCTGGAGTCTTCTTAAGTTTTTCAGACTCTCTAAAATTGAAAAATGCCGAGTTTCTCCTATACTGGGCTCGTTAAAATTTCACAGTAAAGGACCTGTTCAATTACAAACAGGAACGAACCACTCCTTCTTAGGGTTCGAATCAAAACTAGGTTGGACTCATCCGAAGGATGAGCTTATAATCAAGCATATGTTATCCTCCTCAAGCTTGTTAAAAATAAAGAGGTACTTGCCAGAAATGGTGGGGGAAAAGAGAGAAGAATGAACCTATTTGTTATCCTTTGTTACAGAAGAACCTTATCACCGCTCTTGAACACGACAATTTCCGTTCACCTGGGTTGGGAAATCCTTTGCCTTAAAAGTTGATCAAACCACTTTGAAAGTCTTCAACTGTTTCCGGGTATTAACTTTGGGTCAATCGTAACCAAACCATCTGTTGTGTCGTTATGTGTTCAAGAGGTCTCTGCAAATAAACTTTCATCTGCAAAATACTTGTCATCCATTTGACCATCCCTGAGTCAGTCCTTACAGCAACATTTCTTCAACTTGAACAATGATTTCGTGTTGTGGGCTTTCCTGCAACGGGTCGCTTTCTATAGACATCAGCACATTATCTAGAGAGATGACTTAGAAATCGTCAGTACCTTGAAGTCTGCATGCATCAATGGCAGGTTTCTCGCCTTTGACGTCAGTTTACATCATTGACTTTCGATCGAAGGATTCCGTGAAATGTTCGACATCAACTCATTTATTCACATCTCATGGATTGTACTGGGTACTTTGAGAACCATTGACATTACTGGTGGTCTCTCTCACACTTGTTAATGGTTTACATCATCAACTGGTAATCAAGTGGTTTCTACCATGTTCGACATCAACTCATTTATTCGCACGGCTAGAATCGTACCAATTCGGGGAGTAGATATGAAGACCCAGGATCTAGTTTCCACCATCTAGGCTGCGAGGAGTTTTGTATTCATTATATAGTAGACCAATTATAAACAGATGGCTGCGTCCATACTGTGTCTACGCAAGTCTATGATTATGATGTACTGCAAAATCATTCCTGTATCAGAGTAGTTAGTCTGTTAGTTAAAGTTTTGATCTGAGTATGGGAATGCCTACCTCAGCGATGATATAATCTTATACATGTATTTTGTGTTGAAAATTTTAGGTTCTAACCAGGCTCTCCACAAGATAATCCTTGAAATGATAAAGCGCTTCACCCTTCCTAGATAATACAAAACCCTAATCTACTACAGGCTTCGCACTTTGGGGGGCAATCTGTTACAGTAAAAAATGTCACCATGGCTATTTACAGTTAGTATGGCTCTATCAACAGTCATGCTATCCTCCTGGGCAAGTCTTAAGCCTCTGCTCTCCATGTCAAACTCCAAAAAGAGAGAAAGTCTTTGTAAATGTGTTTATCTCTGAGTACGCAGATTCTCTCAGCCTTACCTATGTATACGCACCTGATGTTCACAAAAACTGCGTACTTGTACACTCTGTATGTAAAGGGGCAGGTGCGTACCCCTGTAAAGGTCAAAAGGCGCAAGTTTCACTCCAAAAAAGTTACTTGTGGTCATTTCTAGAGGCTTCTAGAAGTATGTTTGACGTGTATGAAGCGCCTCCAGATGGTTCATGTATCCCTACCAAAGAGGAACTTATCCCATCAATAAGGGAGCTATCCCATCCAAAGAGGGGATTATCCCATTGATGGTGGACCTGATTAACTTCCTCCTGAGCACTATAAATACAGGCATTGGGCCAGAAGGAGGGGAGGTTGAAAGCTAAACATTTCTAAGGGTAGATGCTGCTGGAATTAGGACTCCCATTTAGAAGCTTGTGAGGAGAGATTGCCATCTTTGCTTGTTCTATTTGGAAGTGGGTGAGCTTTTTCAAAGTAAAGGAGAACTCTTGATGGACCCTGGGAGGGACTTGCACAACACCAAGGCTCAGGTTGTAATTTTTCCTTTTGTTTCCTATTAATGCAAATGAGTCCATTCTTCTCAATAACTTGTTATTTATGAGTTGTTTCATGTACTCCTTGGTCTATGTGTTAAATATGTTTTATTTTATGAGATTATCAAGTGCTATTTAATCATTTGATTGTTAGTGAATGCAGGTTTCGAAGTGAAGGAGGAGCTCATCCGGATCAGCGAGGCTAGACTGCTACAACGGCGTTGGACTACAGGTAGGATCTAAACGCTTGATTTCTCGTATAGTAAATGCATGTTTAGAGAAGGATTGCTCTTGTTTGTCTTGTTTGTCACTAGAGAGTCTTAGGCTCCTAGGGAGGTTGGTTGTGTCCGCACTATCGACTCTTTCCGCCTGACAGCAGTATCGGTGATTTTAAGACGTGTGCCATTACAAAAGTTCTGATGAGAAGACATGATTTTGTATTAAATCAAAACTATAATTATATTGGGTCTGGATATCGTATATTGGAGATGAATGATTATCACATATCACAATATTCGCAGGATTTCCATATCGCAATTGGAAATTAGCAGATGGAAAATATCAAAGATCAGCGATCGAAGCTTTGGACATCAAATGTATGAGCATCATTTTAAAAACACCGATATTAGAATCTATGATATGCTATGTGGCAATCCTGTGGGGTTGAGCTTTTGTTATTATATTTGCAATGGAGCACTTTTATCATTTATAGGCTTAAACATTTGAAAACTTAATCAGAGAATGTTTTAAACGTAATATTTATTAAAAGGAAATGTTACCATGTTTGAAATACTCTGATAATTTTTTGCTAATATGAAATTTTAAACAAAAGCTGATGTTTGTGAACATTTTTTATGGACTTATGCTCCGGTAAATTTTCGTATAAGGAGGATTTATCATTTTAGTCAAGTTTTTGATGACTGAGACTAATATTATCTTCTCTATTGAAACTTAAAGGATTTTATCCTAAATTAAAAAGGGGCCCCCATATTTTATTAGTTCTACTATTAACCATATGGGGGGGTTGTTGAGTAGTACAATAGAACCTTGCACAATTTATACATTCCTTTTGGAGACTAATAAAAGTTTCCATATGTTCTAACTAGTACTGCAACATAACTCGGTTTCTCTCAAATCCACAATACTTTATTCTCCTAGTTTATTGTGACAGTCTCATGGGCTAGTTTCCAACTTATCTAATGTTTATAAAATTACGTAAATTCCCTAAGATTGATGTCGTCCACATAAGGTGAGATATTGAAACTCTTTTCTCGATAACAAATGAACTCATGCTAATATAACTCAAATAAAAAATATTTTTCTGCAAAGTTCCTCTACTTGAATACCTCCAAAAATGACATAATGGATGTTATCTTGTATGGCCTAATTTATTTAATAGTTTTTAATTGAAAAAGTAAGAATTTTTTTTGAAGGAATAAGGGGTAGGAAGAATAAGGCTTTCTACAACTTAATATTTAACGTACAAGATTATACATTTCCTCTTCTTCCTTCTATACTTTCTGGATATTTTCTTGAAGTTGTAGCACTTGTTTTCTTTGTTTTTTCCTTTCTCATTCACCTTGTCCCATCTAAGAGTTTGGATCATTAACTCTTTCTCCCAAGCCTCCATAAGATTATAAATGTTTTTCCTATGCTCACTTAGTGGTATTAAAACATTGCAAATAAAAAATATTAATTTATTTTACAAATACAAATATTGTGTCTAAGTGATCATCTTTCTCAATTTTATGCCACATTGTCTCTATTGTTGCTACAATAATGTCTTTATTAATAGGATTTTGTAAATCCTCCTAGGTTTTTAGATTCTTTTATCGTCAATTTGTACCTCCTTATCTATTGGTTCTCGTGTGAACACAACATCATCAATAGTTTCTTATGTATTAACAATTTGATTTTCCACATGTTGCTCTGCCTCAACTTCTAGTTCTTGTGTGAAAACATCATAGTCGGAAAGTTCTCGTGTACCATCATGTTGGTTCTCTAGAGGCTTCTCTACCTCAGATACTGGTTCGTATGAGACAAAAAGATCATTGATAGGTTCCTGTGTACCAACAAATTGATTCTCTAGAGGCTTCTCTGCTTGAGCTACCAGTTCTTATGTGACAATAGCATCATTGTCAGGTTCTTGTGTACCAGCCTATTGGTTCTCCATAAGATACTTTTCCACAGATGTTGGTTATTGTGTGACAACAACATCACTAGAAGATCCTTGTGTACCATCCTGTAATTTCATATCTTCCCCCTCAAATTCTATTTGTACTTCCATTGAGACAGAGTTTGGATTATGTATCTCATTAGATGTTGTTATGTCCCTATACTACTAGTGTAGCACCTTATTTTTATTAGTGCAACACCTTGTAAGGACCATAGTACTTTGGTGATAATTTCTTATCCTATTTAGCTACTAATTCTTATGCGATAGTAGCACCATTTCCAAGTTATTCTGTACCAACATATTGGTTCTCCAGAAGATACTTTGCCTCAGCCATTGGTTCTTGTGTGATAACATCATCACTAGAATATTCTTGTGTACCAACCTCTAATTCCATATCTTCTAACTGAAATGCTATTTTTACCTCCATTGAGACAAATTTTGGATTATGTACCTCATTAGATGTTGTTAGGTCCCTATACTACTAGTGTAGCCCCTTATTGTTATTAGTGAAACACCTTGTAAGGACCATAGTACTTTGGTGATAATTTCTTATCCTTATTAACTACTAGTTCTTATGTGACAGTAGCCTTATTGTCAGGTTCTTGTGTACCAACCTATTGGTTCTCCAAAAGCTACTTTTCTTCAACTGTTGCTTCTTGTGTGACAACAACATCACTAGAAGATTCTTGTGTACCAACCTATAATTCCATATCTTCCCCCACAAATTCTATTTGTACCTCCATTGAGACAAAGTTTGGATTATGTACCTCATTAGATGTTGTTAGGTCCCTAAACTACTAGTGCATCCCCTTATTGTTATTAGTGCAACCCCATTATTGTATTGTTGTGGCCTTACATTATTATTGTTATGTTGACTATGATTATATTGTGACCCCTTAGGCTCCTATATAAAGAAAGGATGTCTTATCATTTTTATCATCGAAGAATTGTTCATTTTTCTAATGTAAAGGAGGTTTCCCCCTCGAAGAGGTTGATTTTGAAGTTGTTGATCTATCTTTTCTTCTATTTTGTGAGCTGGTTGTATAAAATTTGGTATCAAAGGTTTGGATTCTAGGGTTCTGCCACTTCAAATAGCTCATCGTGGCATTTTCGCTATAAATTTATTTCTATGAAGCTGCGGAATCTGAAATTAAAATCCATTTGAGCTGTCATAACAATAATAACGTAAGGGCACAACAATAACAATAGTGGGCTTCTATGGGGCACAATAATGACAATATGGGGACTACATGGGTATAACAATACAATAAAGGGGTTTCATTAATAACAATAAGGGGTTACACTAGTAGTATAGGGACCTAATAGATGTATACCCAACCTCATTAACAATCTCCCCACAAATTCCACACGTCAAATTTTTAGCCATTTCCATTTTGGAGGTGGGGAAGATGTTATGATCATTTCAACAACCTCGACTAGGGTTTCTAACCTTGAGGGTTTTTTAATCCAAATTTTCTCTCTTATTATTGCAATTTTTTTCAATTGAAGAATTTATTTCTTTAAACTATCAACTAATTAAGATAAGGGGTCAAATTTAGACTTACCAACTCGAGATTTTTCAACCTTTTTCCTCTTGAATTTATCCTCTTTCTCCTTAGCAGGCTTTTCCTTCAACTCCTATATATCATTTGGCATTTTAGATGATTGAGTAGGCGATGTTGTTATAGTATCCCTAACCCCTCTTTTAAGAAACTTACCACTCACATGCCTTTTAAGTGATCTCTTCTTGATTCTTATATACACGGACCATTATTCCCCTACAATAGAGCAACCTCCAAATCCAAAAAAAATTGTATTTCCACTGATCATGTCAAATGTTGTGTTAGCATGAATAGCTTCATCAACACAATGGTCTATAGTAGATGTATCCACATGGAAACCTTCTTCAGGAATGTCAACACAAGAATCCATAATAGGCGTGTAAGTGGGAAAATTTTAGTGTCATTTCTTCTTCTTGGTCCTACTTCTTCCACCTTGACATCCTCACTTTGTTATTCTGATTCATTCCCTAATTCTTATTAAGTCAACCATCTAAAAAAGGTGTTAGGTCCCTATAATACTAGTGTAATCCCTCGTTGTTATTGTTAGTGTATCCCCCTTATTATTATTGTTGTGCTCATGTAGTCCCCATATTGTTATTGTTGTTCCCTTACATTATTATTGTTATGTCGACTCTAATTACATTGCGACCCCTTAGACTCCTATATAGCAAAAGGAGGTTTTGTAATTTGAATCATCCAAGAATTTTTTATTTATGTAATGTAAAGGAGGTTTCCCCCTTGAAGAGGATAATTTTTAAGCCATTGATCTATCTATTTGTGACCTCGTTGCATAACATTCGGTATCATAGCTTTGGATTCTAGGGTTTCGCTGCTTCCAACAGGTCATCATGGAAGTTTCACTATAACTTTTTCTATACAAAGTTTCAGAAGATGAAATTAAAACCCCGTGGAGCCAAAATCTTGGTGAACCTCATGTACAAATTTCATATTTGTGCTTGCTACATTTTCAGAGATATGATCCAAGGAAGTCATGGTTTTTTATGGCTCCAGAATTCCATCTCAAATAGGTGACCTTGCGAAAATTGTAATAACATTCTCTCTGAGCATCATATTTGAATTTCATAAAAGGTGAAAGAAATAGGATGGAATTTATTTGTTTAGGTACCATTTTTAGGGCTGAAGTTCTAAACAGTGACACGTGGCACTCTATACAAGTTTTCTCTACTGAACCAGTCTATAATCATCGTGGGAGATTG
Source organism: Pinus tabuliformis (assembly GCA_031772625.1). Taxonomy (NCBI): domain Eukaryota; kingdom Viridiplantae; phylum Streptophyta; class Pinopsida; order Pinales; family Pinaceae; genus Pinus; species Pinus tabuliformis. The sequence continues at coordinate 480,843,093 of CM062820.1, forward strand.
GGCATAAATCTTTCTTGAAGAATCCAATATTGATTAGAATTGTGGGGTTGGAAACAAAACTCAGAGGGCTACCATAAGAATAAATTGCATACCTTGTAGATCTAAAATTACAGGGATACAACAGATTGAATATCGCGCTCCTTAAAATCAAGAAAAAGGTGTGTATTTTTTTTTTAATTTGCATAAGTTTTCTTTGAAAATTTAGTTTGAAATGATTCAAAGGGAATAGTGAATCATAAATATCATTAATTGGTGCCCCGAAGAAAGAAAATGGAAACACATAGTAAGAAACCCAAAAGCTCTAATATGACGCATGAAGAAGAGGAAGAAATGAAACATGATATATCAAAATCGCAAGACCAAGTGCATCAAATTTCACTCTCGCAAAGAGTAACCAAAAATGAAATGGAAGCTAATATGGATGGTTTGAAGAATGGTTTAAAATTAGACATGGAAGGTTTGGAAGCTAAGATGGATGGTATGGAAGCAAAAATGAAAGGCAACATGGAAGATTTGAAGAACGGTTTAAGGAAAGTTTGACAAAGTTGCAACAAGAAATTCTTCCTAATGCTGAAAAGGTATTAGATGAAACTCATGATGAGAACAAAATAAATGTTAATCATGATTTCACAGACTCTAACGTTGGATTGAAGATCCACCATATTCCAAAGATCAATATGAGGAATTTTGATGACAGGGATCCTGTAACATGTATACTACAGATTGAGCAATATTTTAATATCCATAATGTGAAAAACACACAAAAGGTACACATTGCAACTTTATATTTAGAACCCAATTAGTTTGCATGGTATCGATGGCTTTATTCTTGTAAACAAATTGTTACATGGTCAGTTTTTATGGAGGAAATGATATTACATTATGAGGATACAAATAGCAACACCTTCTTTAGCTAATTGATAAATCTCAAACAAAAGGGTTCAATGGCAAAGCACATTGAGGATTTCCAAAAATTGAATATAAGGGTAAATTATATTCCAGAGGAGCATACGATTGATGTCTTCGTAGGTAATTTAAAGGATAACATCCAACATGAGGTTCACCTTTGGGAACCTGATTCATTGGAGAAGGCATTCAGGTTGGCAAGACAAATTGAAAGGAAATTTATGGCAAAAAGGAAGCCTACCACTCACAACTATAAAGATGGCAGCGTTTATTATCCTAGCCTTCCACAACCTATAAGTTTGAAACCACAACAATTGGAAGAAAAAATATCAAAAGGGATTTGTTACAATTGTGATAGAAAATACACTAAAGGTCATAAGTGTGCTGAGAAGAAATGAATTTACATAGATTGGGAAGAGGAGGAAGAAAAGGAACAAGAAACATCAAAAGAAGAGGATATACACTAGGAACCAACCCCAAATAAAGAAGAAATGAATTTGACCATATCTTGTAATGCATTTACATGAATTACCACTCCTCAAGCTCTTAATATAGAATGACATGTCAAGAAGAAAAAGGTAATAATGTTGATTGATTCTGGTAGTAACCATAATTTTATTCATTGTAAGATAACCAAGGAATTGAATAGTCTAATTCTTTCCATTCCAATGGGTGGTGTTGATGTTGTTATAATGGCATGACAAATCTTCTAAAGAAAGAACAACTAGGCATACTTGTAGAATTATGTTCACTATAGGTTCAAACATCAAAATTATCTATTTCTCCAGATCTCCAAAAAGTCTTGGAAAATCATTCTAAGGTTGAAGTAGTGGAAGATCACATTGAGCATCAATAAAAATTTCTCCAACTCTTAAAGAATTACCTTTCTTTGGCACAAAATAGAATGAAATACCAGACATATCAACATCGCAATGAAAGAATTTTTTATGTAGGTGACTGGGTATTTTTACGACTACAACCATACAAACAAATGTCCCTCAAACAAGATAAGAAGGATAATAAATTATTACCAAAGTATTATGGTCCTTACAAGGTGCTGCAAAATATTGGTACTATGGCATACAAATCAGAGCTTCCTGCATCTTCTCGAGTGCGCCTAGTTTTCCATGTTTCATGCTTAAAGAAGGTTACAGGTGACAAGCTCCTAGTTCAAGCAATATTTCTAGAACTTGACGCGGAAGGAAAAATCATATTGGAACCTGAAGCAGTCACAGAAATAGGAACTTGATAGCTATGAAATCGATCAATTTTCGAGTATCTCATCATGTGGAAGGACTTATGCGCTAAATATTCCACGTGGGAGGATGGGAATTTTATATAGAAGCATCCAAGACTACTCAAGCATTGAGGACAACACTTTTTTGAAGGAGAGGGGTATGTTAGGTCCCTATAGTATTAGTGTAATCCCTCATTTTTATTTTCAGTGTAGCCCCCTTATTTTTATTGTTGTGCCCATGCAGTCCCCATATTGTTATTATTGTGCCCCATAGAAGCAAACTATTGCTATTGTTGTGCCCTTAAATTATTATTGTTATGTCGGCTCTGATTATAGCGTGACCCCTTAGAATCCTATATATAGTAAGGAGGTTTTTTCATTTGAATGATCCAGTAGTTGTTCATTTATGTAATGTAAAGGAGGTTTCCCCCTTGAAGAGGATAATTTTTAAGTCGTTGATCTATGTATTTGTGATTTGGTTCCATAACAAAAGACCAATAATCCTACCCATGTTATCCCCTCTTGTTTTGATGTATCGTCAATAATGAGCTTAAGTAGCCCATGGTTTGTTACAAAAGTTCCTAAATTATTCACCTACTCAATTATATTTCCCATATGCTTTGGTGATTCTAGGAGGAAATATGGTAATTAATTAATTTACCATAACAAAGATGGGCCAACAACTAGAAATGGTCTTTGAAGACCATTCCAAATCGGCCTTCATGAGTGATATACTTTTGGATTATGTATGTTACATATTCCCATAGATGTGGGAGTGAAGTTTTATCTATGCCTCTTCCTTTGTTATTAATTTGTTTCCATTCTTATAGAAAATTAGCTTTCACTGTTGGAGCCGAGGTCTTCCTATTCAACCAACACACTGTTGTTTGAGAAGAGGTTGTTACTCTAGAAATTACCTCATCTATAACTGTGACTTAAACTCCTCTACCAATTGAGTCTCTTTCTATCTATTTTTGTGAAATTCAAGGGAAATGTGTTCATTAAATCCCCTCAAGCTATTAAAATATACCACACATCTTGTACTTTAAAAAATTCTATGGACTCTCAAATAATCATTCAATTAATCAATTGAATCTAGCTCATGATGCACAACAACTCCTCCAATGGCTTCAATTGTTAATACAAAAATTTTATAGTGTCGACAATTGTGGCATGCAATTGCACATTGGGAGGTGAATGTCAAGCTTGTATAGTTTGGCAAGGTTCATTGCAACGAGGTGTGTAATTGGGTTGTAGGGTGTCATAACTAGAAAGTGAGTCGACATATATAGATGGATTTCAAAAGGTCCAATTATAGTAACAATAATAGAAAGGAAATGATGATATTGGGAGAAATGGATCCTGAGGTTTTGGAACTAAAATTTTCCAAACTAAGACCACTAGTAAAAATCCCCTTGTGCATTGATTCCTCAACCTTTTCCACTTTGAAACCATCAAGATCTATGAAAAAATTATAATGAAAAAATTCAAATCTTTTTTTACATCTCAACATATATAGAATATTCTAATTCAATGTTATTCTTGGGGTACCGCAAATCTCCTATTAAAGTGTTTGGATTGGACTTTTGAGTCCCATGGGGATCCCTCAACAATTCTCAAATTTGGGTCATCTTCCTAGGGTTACTATTTGAGTTGGATATGTCTAAAGGTATCCTTGATAAAAATGAGTTTTGAATTGGAAAGAATTCCTGGATTCAAATATTGGAATTGTAATGTCCCTCGACCCACTTCCAGCATATTCCAAATTCTCTCAAGTTTATTTCTATCTTTGATATGAAATTTTCCCCTTTTTTGAGAAATTCCCAACCTAATGATATGCATATCTAAATATATACTTGAATGCACTACTTATGCATATAAATATTCTACATTATTATCATATAAATATAATTCACTAATACATATAGAACAATGCAACAACAATAAAGAGAAAAGACAAATAGTTATCTTTTAATTGTGCCCAAATGGTTGTGGACCTTCGATGTTCCACCCAACCATAGACCACGTTGTTCATTTTATTTCAACAATGGTTCATCCCCCAAGTTGGGTTTTAACCCCATGGGGCATCAACTTGCCCAAATCTTAGGACATGTTTAGTATTGTCAATTGGCCAAGGTACAAATCCTGACAAAGTACAATCATTGGTCTCACATCGTCATTTAGACCCTATCATGGTCATCCAAAGATGTTATAGAGTCTTGAAAATTCCATCAGTTCTATTCCTTTCACAGGTCTTTCAGGTATGCTTCCAAGCCCTCACACAACCAAGGTATCAAACTCAAAAGCCTCCAACCAATAGGCTCACATTCCCCATCAACATGCACCAAAGTGGTGCACACCCTTCTCTATGGCTACAAAACTTTGGTCTATGCCGCCACATTCTAGGTTGCCTTAATCAACTAGACAAGAATGTCTCCGAGTCATGAAAATTCCAATAGTTCCACTTCCCTTACAGGTCTTCTAGATACCATTACAGACTCTCATTACATGTCTTTTTGTGTATAAATTATGGTGTATATTTGCAGCTTATCATGAAGTTTTAGTCAAAATCACAAGAAACAAACCTACTCTACTTCTTTGCAGAAAGTAATTCACGATGTAGCACAAAAATATCAAACATGCAATAAGAAATAACACACATGGAGAGAGTATTTTTCGGGAGGAAAGAAAACTGCTAGAAACCCCAATGTATGTTTGCATTAATGTGATGAATAGAGATGTATTCTAATTGATTTGTTCAACTGAGCACAACATCCAAGTGCATAACCTATCTCTATTCTCACTAAAAAACTCTAAATCATACTTGGTCAATTTCTACCTCTACTTGAGCTCCTATTTCCTTGGGAAATTCCTTGAGAAATCAAGCCCCTAATATTTAGGAATTTCTCCAAAATGGATTGTGCAATTCCTCAAGTTGATCATAAGGTTTCATGCAACACATGTACACTCTAGAATAATCTACAACTAATGTTACACTTCCTTGTAATATCCACCTTAACTGGGTAACTTGAATTCTTTACATGCACTAGCTATTTTGGGTTGATTGATCGGTTAACTGGATGATCATTGAGTTGGACTAAAGTCCCATTGCACAACTGACCTTCCACTAGTTCCTCCAACATTTGGAACTAGTTTAACTAAAACCAACTTGAGATAACTGACTTTGATTGCTAAAAGTTAGCAATCACACATGCTTAACTGAACTCTAATTCTTCCAACTCAAATTTATTGAGTAAACTAGGTGACATAAGCCATGTCACACAAGTTAACTGCATCCAAGTTGAATGTTGATGTGGAAATTCAAATTTTCTAAACTTAATCAAGGCAAAATCAAATTGAAAAATCATTGCTGCATTTTTCAACACTCCCTCTCAACAAGAAATGGATTATCAACCACCCCTATCCTACACCTATGGAACTCGAACTTCCCTCTTGATAAGACCTTTTTCAAAATGTTAGCATCTTGTTCCTCTATTGGAATGTATTGTAGCAACATTATCCACCTCTGCACACAGTGCCGTAAATGGTGATACTGGATATCTATATTCTTGGATCAATTGTTAAAAACATGATTCTCAGAGAGATTGATGCAACTTTTATTATCAAAGTTGAATCCATCATCTGAACAAAAATTCGAACAAGTTTCTCATCCAGATCGCCTCACATGCTGGTTGACTTGCAGCCATGTATTATGATTCTATTGAGATGAGTGCCACATATCTTTGCTTCCTACTATACCAGGAAACCATTATTGACCAAACACTAAAAATTCCACCTGATGTACTCTTTGAGTTTGATGGACTCCCTACCCAATCTACTTCTATGAAGCCACACAACTTCTCTCCCTCTATTTGTCTTTAACATAGTCCAAATTGGGTAGTGCCTCTAAGGTATCATAAAACATGCTTAGCTACCTTCCAAAATAATTTGGTTAGCCTAACCAGGCTTGGCTCAACTGGTTGATTGCATAGCACATATAAGGTCACATGTTCACAAGATACATAAGTGAACCCACTAGCTACTGATAAAAGGTATAATCCACTTCTTTACTTAAAGTGGCATCCTCCTTCCTCCAATTAGTCACTAAAGGTGTCTCTATGGATTTGTATCTCTCCATGCAGAACCTCTGTAGTATCTCATCTGCATACTTTCCTTGAGATACAAACAGTTCGCCATCACCTTCCCATACTTCACATTCTAGGAATTAGTGCATGAGACACATGTCCTTCATTTCAAACTCCCTTAGAAGGATCCTGTTGTCACTACAAAAAAACACCCTCCAAAATTTTCCTATACTTGAATTTTGGAGCCTACTATGGATCTTTTGATCGGCCTTTCAGTAGTCACTTCTAGCTATGTTAATTCTTTGAGCTCTCTTTTGGATTGTAAGTCTTGAATTAATCTACTCAGACATGTTTGTTCCACAATTAATTCATGACCACATTCCTTCATGCAAGCTTGAATAAGCCTACAACAATCCATCAAGACAATGCTTTCCCTATCTCCAATCCATGTCAATAGTCAATGCGCACTAACATTGACACTTTCTCACTTTTGGCTATGTTTGTACTTCTATTTCTGTGATTTTTTGTAAATAGTCACTTTTTCATACCCTTTCTTTCATGAGTGTCATTTTCATTCCTTTGACTGCTACTTTTTCTTTATTTCACTCTAATTAGTGTCATTTTCATGTTTTCTTCACCCTAGCATGTGTTACTTTCACTATCATTCGCAAATCACAAGTCTCATTCGCACTTTTCTTGTCAGATTACAAGTTTCATATTTTGGCATGGGAACTATCATTTATCACGTAAATTGGCATTTCTCCCTGTTTCGAGGGGAAATCTTTGTGATAATGAGTTTTTCTTATCATGCAGACATGTTTTGCACTCATTTCCAAAACTTCAGGTAATGTCGCACAAGTGTCACCACTTTCATCGCAAAGTGTTTCTTTTGTGTTGCACTTGGTAGGAGCCGTCACAAACTTATTACATTGAGGAAGGTATGTTTTTCATATTTTTTTATTGTTCCTTGTCATGTCATCAAGTGATCTAAGTGTGCGATCATGCTCAAAGTATCTTTTTTGCTCATCTTCATCTCATTGATCCAAAATTTAGTCCAACCGAGAAAACTCCCTGACTAGGCCACTTAACCTCATTCTGCCCAACCTAAACTGCACACTATGCAGTCTCATCCCTGAAGAAGCTCCCTTTTCCCTTGGCACTACACAATGTGAAGTCTTTATCTTCCAACACTACTCACTACATAATCACCATGCTCAAGCTCAACCTTTGACCTCCAAAACTACACAATCTCTTTCTCCTTCCGAGTCATAACTGCACATTGTGTAGTATCATCAAGGCTCAAGCCTTAGCTTTGAGCTCCTAAAATGCATAATTATGCAATCACCTAGCCTCCTTTGCCTTCCTGAACTACAAATTAAGCAAAAATAATTCTCAATCCCTCAGCCTCGCTCCTTCAACTCAATAACTACACAGTTGACTTGCTCAACATATCCTGAACTACGCATTACATAGTCTTAAGGCTCATAACTAACCCTTGATTTCTTTAGTTGTGAAATTACGTATTCATTGAGCCTCTTCCTTAGCCTGCTACCTGGTTCCGGTTCAGTCAGTGGATCATCATGCAACATCTTAGACTAGGGGTTTATCAGACTAATATTAGCTTCTCATGAGTGAATTGCAGATGTAGGTACTCTATAAAGATATGAAAAGTTGATGATGAAGGAGATGGATAAGGGTACCATGCCAGAAGACACTTCATTAGTTGTGAAGACAAGCTGATCAATCAAGAGGAAGGAAAGGGGCATCAAATTGAGACAACATCTAGGGATCAGGTTACATTAAACAATCCTCATCTCTAAGCCATTTGGAAGACAAGGAAGAGGATCTTGGTCCATATTTTAGAAGACACAAAGTAAGCAATAGAAAGTAAAGGCTTGAAATTTCAATGTCATCATATAATCCATGTTATCAGTGTCATGAGATGTCACGTCATGTCATGAGTCATCATGTTCCACAGAATATGTAATTCAATATTCGAGAGATATAATGTAAAGTGGAAGTCCAAGAGTCATTCATGTAATGTGGAAAGTCATGTAGAAAGTCAAAAGGTCATCGAGAAGTTGAAAAGTCATTAGGGTAGTACCAGAGTTAGAAGGGAGGTGAAGGATCACCCCATTTTCTATATATACACCCTCATTGTACAAGAAAAAGGAATTTTCACCTTGGATTCTCCCATAAGGCATTAGAGAGACAAATCATTACTTTTGGGGAGCAAGTCATGGCTCCAACACTCCACTATTTTAGCTAGTGATGTTTGTTGTATTCATGTATCTTCGGAATTTTACTTAATAATTGAAGCCTGATGGTCAACACGTTTTCATGCATGGATTGTGAAAATTTGTAAGATTGTTCTGTGAATGTTTATGATTCTTATTTAATTTCACCTATACTTAAGTAGTTGAACTATTTCAGTTATCTTAGTGCTTATGTATTAAAAAATGTGTTGTAATGGTTGTAACAATTGTCACATCTATGTGGACTATTTTGCTTGATGTTAGGTAATTCTATTTTCGCTTGTGTGCGCCTCTACTAGTGTGGTAGTATGACCTCTCCCTTAGAGGCTCAACTTTTCCTCCCTCTATAATAAAAGAAACTTGTTACACCTGCAACAAAACATTCGCTAGTCACACTTACTTTCTTTTTTGAAAAGTCACATACACGCTTCTCTCCCTTACTGACAACTAAATCCAAGTAAAATCTATAAGAATATATGGCAACAGGTCGATACTCAAGATGGGGCTCCTATTCCAAATGGTGTGAGGTCTAACTGGGACTTCACATCGGGGTGATCACCTTGGTTGACTAATTTTCATCACCGTCAACAAATGTCGCAAGAAGGAGGGACAAATGATAAGAAGTGCCTATTGAGTCTGTTTTGAATATGTTATCATAAATGGCTCATCCTTAAATAATACTTTCGGGGTATTTTTTTAACCTATCCCTTGGTGATATTTCAATCCCCGATGAATCTCTTCATGAATTATCTCAATTCAAGTTTGACAATGAGGTTGATACATCCATTATCAAGCATGCATCTCTTTTTCTTAAGTTTTGTGAATACTATGAAATTTATTATGAAGATGTGGCTTCTATTGTTTTTTGCCTAACCATTGAAGGTCGAGTTATCTAATGGTGTCACACTCTACCAACTGCTTCCATTTATTCTCTTAACCATATTGCCGAGTAGCTTTATTTAACATTTAATAGGTATGACTATCGAGATGTTTATAAAAGAATAAATTAGCTTAGAGTGAAGGCCGATGAATCAGTTGAGGATTTTTCTAATTAATTCCTTCACCTTTCTTATGAATTTGTTGAAGAAGATACAATTTTAGATTTATTGAAACAAAATCTTGAGCATTTGGTTGATATCTCTTTGCACAGTGAAACCAAGTCACCTGATGTTTCTACTTCGCCAACTCTTGTAAATTGTGAGACACCTCTAATTTTAGAGTAGGAACCTGCCACTCCTTTTGTTCCTTGTCCTCCTCCTTTTCTAGTTCCAGTGGGGGTGCCTTCTTGCAATGATAATAATTTTTGGAAATCTGCACATCAAATTCCTAATCCATATTCTTATCCTCCATCCGATTTTAATGACTCATATCCCATGAAGGAAATCTCGGAATGGCTCATAAATCCTATGGTGACGACTAGTTTTTCAATTCCTCAAGTGGGTATTAACACTTATAACTCTGGCCTTGAATCCAATTTGGATACTTATCATCCAAAAATGTCTCTTTCTCATGACCCCTTGTCCCTTGATCTACCCAATCCATCTCTTCCAAATCCAAGCAGTGAACATATGCAAGGTAGTCATAGTTCACATGTATAGGAGAATGAAGTTGAAGATTATTTCAATATTTCTTCTCCTTTTCAACGTCCTCCATGTGAAGACAGTGTTTCCTCATTTTTGGATGGTATTGTATCTATTAATCATGATAATGAATAAAATGAAATCAGTTTGTTTAGACCCGTAGTCTTGGGCAATAATCATTATGATGGCGATAATTTGGTTAACATAAGAGATGATGAATGCCCAAGTGCACCAATTGATCTTTTAGTTTCTCATGAATATTTTAATTCAAAAAATTTAGATCTAGAATCTGATTCAATCAAAGAAGATGTTATTTTTTAAACTTCATATTCATCTCACTATCCCTTGTGTTATATTATTTGTGATGTATCTACATGTGATGAAGATATTCCATGCTCTTCAAGTTCTTTAGCGGATGAGTTCACGTCTCAATTAACACAAGGTAGTGAGGTTGACCATGATGAAAGAGAAAAAATCAGATCATTAATTATCCTTTCCATCTTGTATCATCTCTTGTTTTGCATGAAGACAACTCTTCAGATCACGTTGCTCATGAAATTTTTTCGATTCATACATCCCTAGGGTTGGGATCAGAAGAATCTTCTAACTTGAGTAATTTGGTTATCAAAGTTGTAAAATCCGATCAAAACAATGACAGAGGTGGCTTACATTCAGTTAATAGTGACGCCATTGAAATAAGTGAATGCAACTGTCCTCACACCATGCATGATCTGGTTCAAACTTCAATATGTGATTTTACAATCCTTGAATGTTCCAGGACTTGTTTGGGAGTCGAGGCACTTCAAATTTCGTTGATGTTATGTTAGGATCTAGCAACTTTGGTAAGATCCCCGAACTGAGTTAGTTTTGGATTTCCTTACCAAACTCTTCTTTCTGCATGGTTTCTCTCAATGTAAATTCCTTCTTGAAATATGTTTGGCATTGCACATATAATCTTTCAAAATTTCAAGGTTTATTTTCTGATCAGATTCAAGATCTTATTTTGGTTGATTGATCTCAATGCAAATATCTTGCTCTTAACTCAAGTTTGGAGTGCTTATCTCTCACAAAATCATGGAACTACAAAGTTGATTATTTGAAATACTATATTTGGCTTAAGGAATCATGTCTATCAAATGCATTTCAGAATAGTCAGCTCCTGGTTTTTCTTGTGTATGTTGTATTGCTAGTAATTTTCTTCATTGCACCTAAAATCCTCTTGAGTGATAGAGAATGCATGGATTATTTGACCGATACAATTCTTTCTCACTTATTTTACCCTGACTGGTTTCATTTTCTTGATATAATAGCATTCCTTTTCACTTGTTTCGATGATTGTGATGTTAGTGCAATGTGTAACCAGTTACAAGAAAATAGTTTGTTACACTTATCGTGCGAGGAATATGTTTCTTTTACACAAAAAATTTGTGAAACTGTTCAATTTGATTTATCCTTGTTAATTAAAAACTGGGAATATAATGCTTTAATATGCCTATCTAATCATGATTCTATCTCTAACGACTGTCATTCAACTTATTATTTTCCCATCGGCACATCCAATGAAAGTTGTTTTACATCCTTTGATCTGTATGGCTTATCGTATCATTATCCGAGTACTTTTCTTTCAATTGAGGCACTTTCACACTCGTTGATGGTTATGTTAGGTCCTCACTGTCTTAGAATACCTATTTACTATGATTAGATCCATTTTCCCTCACAATATTCTCATCTTTTTCCTACACTTTTACTTGATAATTCATCTTTTCAAAGATTTCAGAATTCTCAAGAGGACTATTCTGAGTTTCATGATCCAATTACTGAGTACACATGACGATATGTTTGCAATAAGATTCCAAGGCTTATTTAACTATGGTCTTCATAAAAAATGTAAGAATGTGAACTGGTTAGAATTAGTGGATGTGGCAAATCTTTCTATTGATAGGAAAGACCTTCTTTTTGTTGTTCAAGTTATTCGAGCTCTTATCTTTTTTGTTGCACATTGTTTTATCTTAGTTTAAATTGATCATATATTTGGGATTGCAGGTCCAGAACAACTATGGTCGATGCACTGGAAATTTCATTACATGTGATCCCGACCTTCTAGGTGGTTAGGTTAGGGGTAGGTCTAGTTGCATATTAGTGTACCTAAACATTCATCCTGCATTCATTTTCTATAGTATTTCCAGTGTTTTCTCATTTTTGTTTTGCATCATCTTTTTAGTTAGCCTCCTTTTGTTGTCCTCCTAGTTTTGTTTCTTTGTTGTGTTCTGTCTTTTGTGTTTGTTTAATGAGAAATTGCATGACATTTGTCTTATTTGGGCTCAAAAGAGAGTGTAAAAAAATGGAAAAGGACTTTGTGACACTACAACATTTTTCTAACTTTATGTCCTTCTTCCTTGTCTCGGTTAAACATTTTGGTTGATGATGTTCTGATGGAAAATACGATTTGTGCGTAAGGAAATCCTTGTGTCAAACCATGATCCCCATGTATATTCTAGAATCCTCATGCCTACATTCAGGTATCTATGTTTCTATTTTTTCAGTCTAATCCAGTCAAGTAGAGAAGGAAAAGGAGAAAATCTAAATGATAAAACCAATATGAAAGGTCTTATATATTCTTATATGAAGGGGAAACCTCTTCTGCTCTCATTAAGTCAGGATCCCTCTTCTTCCCATGAAATAAATATGTGTATATGCATAGTCCTATATAAAATAAATAAATAAAGGCAAAAGAAGAGAAAGGATTCCTACGCAGAGAGGTGAAGTAAGAAACTCTCTTGGGGTACTATATTTAAGCCTATTGGCAGAGGAGAAATTCTTTTGTTCTTGAAGTGACTCTATCGGGGTACTAACTAGGCTTGCTAGAGGCAGAGGAACACCAGAGATGAAAAACTATAATCTAAAAATCTAAATATCACGAACTTCATTACCCTTTTTGGATTCAAAACATTGTTTGATCGTTGATCTTGTGTTTATGTTTAATCGAGTAAAGGAATGAAGGGTACTATGTTTATGCATGGGGAGAGTGGGGAAGCCATGGTAATCTAAATGATGAATCTGTTGGCATTATGATTCAAGTGTTGTCCTTGATGGCAACTCACTCAGAGGTTGGTACAGGTGGTACAGGTGATGGCAACTTAATCAGAGGACAGATCTGAGTATAGCAGGCCAAGACAATTCATACACGCAGGTTCGTTAAGCCCAAGTCGCGTGTACACGCAGGTTGGCTTCAGTAAAAGCGCGTACATGTGAAAACGTACCTTTGGTCAGTGGCAGTTAGTCCTTGGAAGTTGTGCCTATGGTTTTGGACCATGGTGTCTCGACGGACGTGTCGATCCCTAGTTTCGAGGTTGATGGTATTGTGTTACTATGGTTTTGGCTCTTGGTATTGAGCAAGGCCTAAGGCTATATAAGGAGAAGATCACTAGGCCAAAGATAGCAAGGGTGAGTGATGAAGATCTGAGAAAGTGTGTGATCCAAGTGCTGGTTATGGGTTGGTGATCTGAACCAAGGTTTCACTCATATGGAGGATGATGAATGATGGAACGAGATCTCAAGGTTTGGAATGATTATCTTCATATGGTTTGCCTGTGGATAGATCAGATCTACTGACGCATGTTTATTATTATGATCTGGGTATGTTTTGATGTCTGATATAGCTGCAGAGTTATAAGTTAGAATTTGCAGATATGTACGCGGGTTGGCTTTGGTAAAAGAGCGTATACACGCAGGTTGGGTTCATCCAAGTAGCGTATACAATGTGAAGTATGATATTTGAAGATGAAGTTGGATCTGGTTGTTGTTATGTTGTCTGGTTGTTGTTGACAGGGTTACAGTGATTCAGAATTGGGTGTTTCAGTGATTGATGATGCAGGTTGTTCTACAATGATGATTGTTTCATGGATCCAGTATGAAAATGTATGAAACGTGGTCCCGGGTAGATCGTAGGCCGGCACCTACGTACTGGTAAACATATCAGCCAGTACAAGAGCCAGGGGGTTGTAGCTCCCTTCCACTAGCAGCTGGAAAACGAGTAAAGAAGCATTTTGTAGGTAGGCACCTACGTACTAGTAAATGGATCGGCTAGTACAAGAGCTAAGAGGGTTGTAGCCCTCTGCAGGTTGTAGCCTGCGTGCTGGTAAAGGACTGCACCAGTACATTGTAAAAGAAGTTCTCATTAAAGAAGAAAGAGACAAATTGCAGCAGGTGGTTTTCACCCACATTGGGTTTCCACCTTATATCATGGTGTTCATGTGTGTGGCTTTTGTGTGATGATCTGTTCTGTTATACTGCACCTGTTTACTGTTAATATGCTTAATAATGTTCTGATGCATTTACTGAAGATAAGATTAACTGAATCATAAGATCTCTGGATATACGCTAGTTGCATTAGACACAGTCGCGTGTACACGCGGGTTCACTTAACTGAAGTCGCGTATATGTTTCTGAGTATGAAATTGAAAAGTTTTATCTGATCTAATAATACTGATTCACCCCCCCCCCCCTCTCAGTATTATTTCCAACAGAATCAATACTTCTTGAAGAACTAGACCTTGCACGAAAGAATTGACCAAGGTAGAAACGCTGGAGTTCTACCATTGTGTCACCAAGTGTTTTTGCTCTGACAAACACCCTCCAAAATTTTTCTTGCACTTGAATTTTGGAGCTTACTTTGGATCTTGTGATCAATGTTTCTGTAGTCACTTCTAGCTCTATTAAGTATTTGAGCTCCCTTTTGGATTGTAAGTGTCGAAGTCACTTGATCACACATGCTTAGTCCATAATGAATTCATGAGCACATTCTTTAACGCAAGCTCGATTAAGCCTAGAACAATCCATCGAGCCAGTTCTTGCACTATGTTCAATCCATGTCGATAGTTAGTGCACACTGACATTGGCAATTTCTCATGTCTAGTTGCGTTTGTACTTCTATTTCAGTGAATTTTGAAAATTGTCGCTTTTGTGCACCCTTGCTTTCAGGAGTGTTGTTTTCATGCTTTTGACTATCACTTTTGATTTATTTCACTCTAATTAGTGTCATTTTCATGTTATCTTCACTTTGGCATGTGTTTCTTTCATTATTGTTCACATATTGCAAGTGTAATTCACACTTTTCTTGTCATATCACAAGTGTTGTCTTTTGGCATTGGAATTATTTCTTATCGCGTAAAGTGGAGTTTTGGCTTGTTTCAAGGGGAAATATTTGTGATAATGAGCTGTCCTTTTCATGTAGATATCTTTTGCAGTGATTTACAAAATTTCAAGCACATTCGCACAAGTGTTTTCACTTTTGTCGTAAAGTTTATATTTTGTGTCACATTTGGTAGGAGTTGTCACAAAGTTGTTGCATTGAGGAAGGTATGTTGTTCATATGTTTTGAGTGTTCCTTGTCATGTTTTCAAGTGATCTAAGTGTGTGATAATGCTCAGAGTCTCTCTTTTTCTCATCTTGATCTCACTGATCCAACACTTAGTCCAATTGGGAAAAATCTTCGACTGGGCCACTCAACCTCATTCTTCCCTGCCTGAACTATGCACTATGCAGTCTCAGCCATTAAGTAACTACCTTATCCCTTGCCACTATCGAATGTGTAGTCTCTTCCTTCCTAAACTACGTACTGCATAATCAAAGTGCTTAAAACTAGCCTCCAACATCCAAAAATATGCAATCTCTCTCTCCTTCCCAGTCATAACTGCACATTACATAGTCTCAAGGCTCAAGCCTTAGCCTTGAGCTCCTAAACTACTCAGTCACCTAACCTCCTCTACTTTCTAGAACTACGTAGTAAGCAAAAACAATTCTCAATCCCTCATCATGGCTCCTTGAACTCCAGAACAACGCAGTTGACTTGCTCAACCTAGCCTAAATTGTGCATTATGCAGTATCAAGGCTTGGGCCTGACCCTTGACTGCCTAATCTATGCAATTGGATAGTTACTGCCCCTCTTCCTAAACGTGCCACCCATTTTTGGCTCAGTCGGTGCCTCATCATGCAGTATCTTAGAATAGGGGTTTATCATACTCATAGAATCTTGTCATGAGTGAATTGCATATGCATGTACTCTATCAAGTTATGGCAATATAATGATGAAGAAGATGGAGAAGGAGACCATGCCAGAAGAAACTTCATTAGTTGCAAAGACAAGCTAGTCAATCAAGAGGAAGAAAATGGAAATCAAATTCAAACAACAACTGAAGATCGAGTTACACTAAAGTCTCCTCATCTCTAGGCCATTTAGAGGACAAATAAGAGGATCATGATCCATATTTTAGAAGACACAAAACAAACAGCAACAAAGAATGTATTAACATTGTCATGCCATCATGTAGTCCATGTCATTAGTGTCATGTCATGTCATGCCATGATTCATCATGTGCCACATCATTTTGTGAAATATGTAATTCAATATTGGAGAAATATAATGTAAAGTGGAAGTCCAAGAGTCATTCATGTAATGTAGTCCATGTCATCAATGTCATGTGATGTCATGCCATGATTCATCATGTGCCACATCATTTTGTGGAATATGGAATTCAATACTGGAGAAATATAATGTAAATTGGAAGTCCAAGAGTCATTCATGTAATGTGAAAAGTCATGTAGAAAGTCAAAATCTCATAGAGAAGTCGAACAATCATGAGCGTTGTGCAAGAGTCACAAGGGATGTGAAGGATCACCCCATTTGTTATATATACATCCTCATCGTACAAGAAAAGAACTTTTCACCTTGGCTTATCCCATAAGGCATCAGAGAGATAGAACCAGTACTTTTCGGGAGGAAGTCATGGTTCCAACGCTCCACTATTTGAGCTAGTAATGTTCATTGTATTCATGTATCTTGGGACTTTTACTTAATACTTGAAGCCTGATGCCAACATGTTTTCATGCATGGGTTTTGAACATTTGTAAGGCTATTCTGTGAATGTTTATGATTCATTTTTACTTTCACCTGTATTAAAGTAGTTTAACTATTTTGGTTATTTTAGTGCTTATGTAATTGGAAATGTGTTGTAATGGTTGTAACAATCATCACATCTATCTGGACTATTCTGTTTGATGTTAGGCGATTCATTTTTCTCTTCTATTCTCCTCTATTAGGGTGGTACTATTACCTCCCTTTTAGAGGCTCACCTTTTCCTCTCTCTCTGCAGTAACAAGACCTTGTTACACTTGCAACCGAACATTCACCAGACACACTTACTTGCTTTTTCACAAAAGCACATAGACGCTTCTCTCTCTTGTTGGTAATCAAAGCCAAAGAAAATCTATAAGAATATATGGAAAAAGGTCTCATACTCTAGATGGGGTTATTACAAATGGTGTGAGGTTTAGTTGGGAATTCACATCGGGGAGATCCCCTTAGTTGATGGATTTCCAACACTGTCAATAGGTCCTCCTTACAAGATCTAATCAACTACTCATCACTAGTTAAAATAAAATCATCAACATAAAAGACAATAATAAGAAATTTACCTTCTACTAAGATATCATAGAGGTTTTCATCTACTTCACTTTTGGTGAAGCTAAAAATGGTGCAATAACTATCGATCATGGTGTACAAAGTACAAGGTGCTTCTTTGAGACTGTACAATGCTCACTTGAGTATGCACGCATGAGAATCTCAATAAAATGTCTCAAAACCTTATGGTTTCTTAATGTACACCTCCTTCGTAATAACTCCATTGAGAAATGTTGTTTTTACATCCATTTGGTGGACCTTCAACCCCATCTACGTAGTCAGAGAAAGAACTGATCTAATGGATGAGTACATTGCTATAGGAGAAAAGGTCTCCTCATAGTCATTCCCTTCAACTTGAGAGTACCCATTGGCCACAAATCTTTACTTTTACGTCTTAATGCTTCCGTCTGCTGCATGCTTAACCTTGAATATCCATCTCGAACCCGCAATGGATTTCTCTATTGGTCTTGGGACCACTTCCCAAATACTGTTATTTATAATGGATTCGTATTCCTCCACCATTGCATCAACCCATACAGGTTTCTCTACTTCTTCCTCAAAAGGGGATGGCTCGGTCTCTACAAGCTCAGTCATTAGAGCCATGTGGCTAGTCTACCGATCAAATGACCTTATTTATATGCACTGATTTGAAGGAGCACCCACATTATCCCTTGCATCTTGCACAAGTCTTTCGGCTTCCCTGGTTCTTTCTCTACCTTCTGTGGATGGTTCTTCTTGAGTGGCTGTCTCCACTCTCTACTCCTCAATTTTTGGTTGCTCCAAAAATTCTTGACGTTCCTCCTCTGGAGCTAAAATATCCTCTTCTAGTGGGATCTGAATCTCCCTCTCAAGAGAGCATCAGATCACTTTCTCCTCATAAAATTTTAAATCCCTTCGAACAACTGTTATCTTGAGGGATGGAAATTACACACGATAATTTTGTGGAATTTATGTGTAACCCACAAATACCCCCAATCATGTTTTTGGATCTATCTTCTTTCTTCATTCTTTGGAGACATGGAACTGAAAAGAGGATCCAAAAATCCCGAAGTGTGACACATTTGGCTTCCTCGAGAAATCATAGTCCAGTGTAATCATACCAAGCATCCAATGAGGACTCCAGTTCTGCAAATAGAATGTTGTGTTGCATGCCTAAACCCACAAGTGCAGAGGTAGGCCTTGTTCATGCAACATCACCCTCGCTGCTCCACAATTTTACCATTCTTTATTTCAACCACCCCATTTTATGTGGGTTTTAGGGAACTACCAACTATCATCAAATGCCTTATTTCACATAGAAATATTTAAATTAATTTGACATGTACTCACCTCCATTATTAGTCTTGAGAGCCTTCACCTTCTTGCTAGTTTCTTTCTCAACCAGTGCCTTGAATTCTATGAACTTGGAGAATATCTCATATTTCTTTTGCATCAATAAGATCCAACACTTTTGTGAGAAGTCATCAATAAAAATGATTAAATATTTGTGTTTGGAAGTGGTAGCTATGGAGAAAGGTCCATATACACCAGAGTCAAGCCTTTCTAGAATTGCACGTGCTTTGTTGTATCGATCATGGAATGTGGATTTTGTGTACTTCCCAGAGTACATATTTTTCATACATACTGCTACTCAAGTGCTCCTTTCGGGAGCTTTGTGGTCATTTTCTACATAATATTCAAGGTGTCATGATGCAAATTTCCATGTCTTTTGTACCAAAGTTCACCGACATTGTGGCTCTACACTTTCTCCGCCTTAGTGCTTAATGCAACACATTATTACACATCTAACTTATACAAGTTCTTCACATGAACCTTGATCTGCTTCACCTGTCTCGTTGCTATGCGTATCAGGAATGAATTTCCTTTGTTGAAGATCACATCATGACCACGATTTCCCAAAACTACAATAGAGACAAGATTTTTATTTAGGCCCAGAATAAACATGACATCCTTGAGCCTAAGGAGGGAGCTTGATTATCTCTGAAAGGTGACTATACCAATCCCAATAATGCTATACCTTCCATCATCCCCCATATCGATGTGCATATACAAATATTTTCCTTCGAGGTCACTAAAATGTCTCTACATCTTCTCATATGGAATGGTGCACTTGAGTCCAAGTACCACACGCTCCCCATCACTGTGTTTAGCATGCATGAGATAAGGGTAATGTCAAGATCGAACTGTGAAGCAAAGGCTTCACCTACTCCTCCTCCTGAGGTATTTTTTCTTTCATTTTTGTGTGGACACTACATGGCATAATACCTGAATTCAAGACAATAGAAGCATTTAATTTTGGAAAAATCTTACTTCTTGCCCCCTTTACTAGATTCTGTTTTGGATTGAGATTTCTTCCCTTTTCCCTTCTTTTCCTTTCTAGCCAATGAAAAGTTTCCTTCATCCTCACCCTTAGATGAAGTACCATCTTGGGTATTCTACTTTATATCCTCCTGTACCAAATCGGGCCATAAGTGCTCCCAATTCGATCATTTCTCCCTCCTGTTCACCGAATCTTGATAGCTATGCCAACCCTTGGGAAGGCCCAGAAGGGCTAGGCTTACCAAGTCTTCTTCAGGAACATTAACACCGACCCTGCTAAGTTCATCATGGAATTTTGTGAAATTGAACAAATATTGTGGAATAGTGTGATTCTTTTGCATATTGATACTTCGAAGTTTATCATTTAGCACCAGTTTCCCGTGGTACCTATTATTCTCAAAAAACCATGTCAGTGCTTTACACATTGTGAACAAAGTTTTTTTTTTTGGATATTTGAGACAATGTGATCCTGTACTCCCTAGAATATTATTCTCCTCGCTTTGGCTATATATTTCTTCCATTGAGCAAGGTTTTAGGCATCCGATTTAGGTGGTTTTTCAACATTTGTCTTGATGTATTCTAGCAATCGATCATCATCCAATACCACCTCCATGCGACCCTTCCATGCAACAAAATTTGAGGTGCGTTCTAAGGCATACTCTAGCCTTAGTCCATTGAAGGCCATCTTCTCAGCTATGAAGAGATCCTACTGCACTGAACTCCAAATTCGAACCTCCTGAGAAACAACTTTGAAATTCCTACTCTAATGTGAATCTTGTTGTGATGCCATTTAGAAATTATGGTGTATATTTGAAACTTCTCATGAACTTTTAATCAAAATTAAAAGAAACAAACCTACTCTTATTCTCTGTGGAAAGTAATTCACAATCTAGAACAAAATTCTCAAACATGCAATAAGTAATAACAGACATGCAACATGTATTTTTCTCAGGGAAAGAAAACTGCTGAAAACCCCAATGCCTTCTTGCATTAATCTAAGGAATATAGATGTATTACAAATGATTTTCTCAATTGAGAACAACTGACAAGTGCATAAGCTATCTCTCTGCTCACTAAGAAGCCCTAACTCAGAATTGGTCAATTTTTGGCTTTGCCCGAGCCCCTATTTCTTTACACAATTCCTTGAGAAGTTAGGCCCCTATTATTTACAAATTTCTCCAAAATAGATTGTTCAATTCCTCAGGTTGATCACCAGGTTGCATGCAACACTTGTACACTTCGGAATAGTCTACAATTGATGTTACACGACCTTGGAATCTCCACCTCAACTGGGTAACTAGAATTCTCTACATGCACTAGATATTTTGGGTTGATTGATTAGTTAACTAAATGATCACTGAGTTTGATTGAAGTCCCACTACACAACTGACCTTCCACTATTTTCTCCAACAACTCAAACTAGTTCAACTAAAAATAACTTGAGATAATTGACTTTGATTGCTACAAATTATAAATCACATATGTTTAATTGAACTCTATCTTCTGTAACTCGAATTTACTAAGTAAGCTAGGTGACACAAGCCATGTCACACAACTTAACTACATCCAAGTTGTTTGTTGATGTGCAAATTCGATTTCTCTCAATTTAATCAAGGAAAAATCAAATCGATAATTTCTTTCTGCATTTTTCAATAGTCTGCTAGCTTTCCTTGTTGCCTACCAAAATGGATGAATAGGAATAATTCCTCCTCACTATGCCAACATGCTCATTTTATATGAACGCCCTCTTTCTTCCACTTGGAATTCCCCAAACCACTTAATGGACTATGGTTATATATATGTGCACTTTTAAATGATTATTAAATCATATATGCCTCTTTTTACCCATCCATGAAGTCTTATCCCCCCAACCTCTTTATGTCTCATTGGTTCAAAACCATCATATATTTTTATGAACACGCATGTATTATTATAACTACATATATAGGCCCTTTGGCCACAAAACACATACACAACTAGCAACATGTCCACCCAATCATACCAACCCCAAAACAAAATCATACATATACATAATCACAGTGGCCCTCAAAACAATTCATCATCTCACTAGCCTAAGTTTAATTCATGCATTGTATTTACATTCTAGGGGTCAAGTAGTGGAGTTACGTTTTCTCACCTATTATTTAGGAATTGTCCTTACTGCATTATATATACACATCTACAACATGTTTATCTGAAAATATGAGGGTATTCTTCCCTCATTACATTCTCATGCTCACATGTAACATCTTCAAGACTGAAATTGGTCTATTGCATCTTTACAAAGGACCTGACAACTCGATTCCAGAGAACCTTGACTGTCTCATCCAAAATACATACCAGATGGACCTAGAAATATTCCTTGAGCTCCACCTAAATCATGTTTTAATAAATCACATGGTTAGCATTAGGAAGATACTTATTTAGCAATGAAACATGAAAAACATTATGAATTTTTATGGATTCTAGAAATTCAATCCTATATGCCACATGACCAATCCTCTCTATGATTTAAAATGGTCCATAGTATCTAGCTTTCAAATTCAAAAAACTACCCAACCTCAAGGAAATTTTCCTTGCCTTCACTCTTAAGAAGACATGATCATAGATTTTAAATTCCATGTTTGACTTGTTTTTTGTTACTTGCTCTTCCATTTCTTGAAGAAAATGTAGACCTACAATGGCCCTATCCATTGGATTTTCTCAACTGATTAGTGTGTTTATTTTCCTTCCATATAAGGCTTCAAACATGATCATCTTCAAAGATGCTAGGTACCCATTATTATAAGAACAGTCCACCACGTGGTTTTTCCATGGCATACATCCTCAACATGTATTTAATAGCTTGATTAACTCATTTAATTTAACCATCTGATTTTGGATGGTATTCTATACTAAAATTTAAATTAGTCCCAAATCCCTCCAATAATCTTGTCCTAAAATATAACGTAAACTTCAGATTTCTATGCGAAATAATTGCAAATGGGCACACCATGAAACATGGAAATTTCCCTCATGTGAATTTCAACAATGTTGGCTTCCTTGTGTGTTGACTTCATTAGATTGAAGTGGGAATCCCTAGTTAGTTTATCCACCACCACCATGATGGAATCATGTTTCCTCACTATTTTAGGAATATTTATAATAAAATCAATGGAAACAATTTCCCATCTCCACTCAAGAATGGGTATCAGTTGTAGTAAACCCATTGGCTTCCTATGCTCAGTTTTAACATTTTGGCATTCTAAGCACCTCACTATATAATCAACAGCTTCTTTTTTCATCCCTAGCAAAAAATATTGTTTCTTGACTATTGTTATTGTCTTTTTTTGAGGATTGAATCTTATCTTAATGTTTAGAAACCCTAGTGAATATTACTACTCCCTAATATGAAAAATTCAAAAATTTGGTGATATTGTTGTAAATATATTCAAATTTATAGCCCCCAGGGGGCATATCAATTCGCAATGGCCATGAAATTGACGAGGATTTTCAAGGTTCAAATCCCCTCAATCCACCTGCACCTGCAGAAGGGGCATATGTAAGCACTTATAGGTTATAGTGATAGAAATTGGAATCGACCGAGTGTCACATGAGTATGAGACCAACCTAGTTGCTGAATCCTCTCTCTCTCTCTCTCTCTCTCTCTATATATATATATATATATATGTGTGTGTGTGTGTGTGTGTGTGTATTCAAATTTCTAATATTTTATATTTTATATAATTTCCATAAAAGGTTGGTGATTTTAAAGGTAAAATAATTTTAAGCTACAAAATTTGAGTGAATTATTTTTAGAAAAAATGGAAATTAGTCATTTTTTTTGGTGAAAAGCATGGAAAATTAGCCCATCTAGAATAAGGCATTCTATGCATATCACTCAACACTACATTTTTTAGCCCATAAGAACCTGGCATATAAATATTGTCTTTATACAATATGATTCCATTTTCTTCTATTTCATAATCCTTGTACTTGGGCTGTAATTTATCTTGTTGTAGGCTACCTTCTTTTTTCATGTATCACTGATCTAAATTTCTAGCCTCTAAAATTATGATTTCTAAATCACATTTATATGTGCTTATTCTTGTAGAATGCATTACATGCACCATTCTACTGAGTGAATGAACTACTTTACTCTCCTTACCCTTCATGTTCTTAATTTCTAAGTCATAATTGTCCAAAATTGTGGTCATCCAAACAAATTATTTAACCAACTATGGTCATTTCTTAACTCAAACCTCTTTCCTAGAGGTAATTCTTCAACATATTCAAGCCATGTATAATGGTTTCTAACTCCAAATAATGAGTGGAATAATTCTTTTCATACGCCATGAGCTCCCTAGATTCATAACATATCACATCTCCATTCTACATGAGAACTCCTCCAAGTCCTTTACATGCATCTTTGCACACAAGAAAGTGTTCATCTAGGTCAATTATATTCAATATAAGTGCACTTGTTAACTACCTCTTTAAGTGTTGAAAGGTCTCTTCACATTTATGAGACAAACCAAAATTTTCACCTTTCCTTTGCAAGAAAGTAGTGGGATGGGATATCCTAGAGAAACTGGTAATAAATATTTTGAAACAACCTGCTAAACCCATGTAAATATTTATCTTAGTCACATTTTTGGGTGTTGGCCACTCTTTAATCACTTTAAATTTTTTTGAGACTATTTATCTTATTTTTTCTAAAATAATATGACCCAAATAATGAATTTTTCTCTGACAAAACGAGCACTTTCTCAACTTGGCATATAATTGATGCTCTTTAAGTACAAATAGCACAATCGTTAGATGTTTTTAATTCTCTTATTTAGATATGGAATATATTAGGATATTTTCCAAAAACACAATAACAAACATATCCAAACAATTATAAGATGCCATTCATAACAACTAGTGCAATATCTAACATGAATGGCACTAGTACGAACTCATAATGCCCATTTCAAGTTGAAAATGTTGTCTTACTAATGTCCTCTTACTTAATCCTTACCTGATGATACCCTGACCCTAGATAAATTTTAGAAAATGCCATTTCTCCCTTGATATAGTCAAACAAATCATCTATTATGTGAAATGTAAATTTTAGAAAATGCCTTTTCTCCCTTGATATAGTCAAACAAATAATCTATTATGTGAAATGGCTACTTATTATTCACTATGACCTTGTTTAGCTGACGAAATTCAATGCATAGTCTCTGTGTACCATCCTCTTTTTTAACAAATGAGATAGAGGTACCCCACAATGATACACTTGGGCATATGTACCTTTTCCTTAAGAGCTCTTCTAGCTTCATTTTAATTCTTTCAGTTCTGGTGTGCTCAACCTGTATCGTGTTTCAGGCACTGATGGATCTCCAGCTACCATTCTTATAGAGAAGTTAATGTCCCTTTTAGACGGTAACCCTAGAATATTGGAAAACACGTCTTCAAATTCCTTAAGTAATGGGTGGTCCTCCACCCTTGGTGTCTAATTCTCATCCACCTCCTCCATGTGGGCAACATAAATTTGGTACACTTTTGTCAAATTATTCTTCAATTTCTTAGCTAATATTTTCTTAAGAAAATTGGCCTTGGTATTCCCTGCACCTTCCTTTGTTTCCCTTCTTCATCAAGGCAAGTAAATGTTTTATTATAACAACCTAGCATTGCATGATGATTTTCTATCCAATCCATGCCAACTAGGTAATCATATGATCCCAATGGTATTATGTTTAAATTTTTGTATTTATTTAACCCATTCATATTGATGGGGCATATATTTACCAATTTAGTTATTCTCCCTTTAGCTCCTATAGCTAACTGAAATAACCAAACCCTACCATGCTTGGTTTTATTCAAGTTAATTTTTTCAGCCAACTTAGGATCAATATAACTATGATTAGCTCCAAAATCAATTAAAATAGAAATAGGATGATTATTTAACTTACCTCCCTCTTTGACCATGTGTACTTGATTCTCAATCAACCTATTATACAATGCTGAATAAATTATGGGCATGTTTCTTGCCACATCCTCCACTATATCAAATCCTTCAATGCGATGTATAGTCCTAAATTTTCCTCATTTGTGTGGGTAGCCCCTATACATGTGCTCTCCATTGAATCCCCAACACCTAATGGGATGAAATATTCATTTCTTTCTCAATGAATCAAATCCCTTTGGTTCAAAATGAGTTGGTTGCGTTTGTTGTTTCTCCTAACAATCATTTTTGAAAGTTTAGGGTTTCAACCCCTTCTTCCTTTCTTCCATCTATGTCTCTTTTCATGCCATCCAAATTCATTTGGAAAGCAAGATGATTTTTCCCCATTCATAGTGGTACTCTTCCTTCCTCAAAGATTCATCCAAAATATTTGGTTCGTCAAATTAATTCTATCACCATAGAAATGGTGGTAATCCACTCAAACATATCTATATATTTAGTTTTTCATCTTTAATAAAGTCCAAATACCTCAACAAGTTATTTAATTTATAGCCATATTCCTCCATTATCATATTCCCTAGTCTGAATTCAGAAAAATCCAACATTTTTCTCTCATAATAATGTTTAGATGGGTACTTCCTTTGGAAAAATTTTAAAATTTCCTCCATCAAACCTTATTTTTGTCCAAATGTTTTACTTCTTTTATTTACTTCCACCATAATTTTTTGGGTGTGTGTTATATTATTTCCATGACTAGCCCCGCCTATTCATTGTGTCAATCATACCAGGGGGGAGCGGGGGGGGCGCCTATACAAGGTCCGGGGAAACGCCCCAGGAATTTTTTTTTTTGGACCCTATATTAGGTGGGCGGACCTACCTATGGTTTTGTGCATGGATTTTTGCACATGGTTTTGGGCATGCTAGATTTCTTCTCGTGGTATTTTGTAGATTTGGTTAAGGGAACTATGGTTATCTTCTAATCTAGGGTTAATGGATTGGGATTAATGGATTAGGGTTAATGTGGGGTTTATGAATGCTTCAACATGTATATATATGTATTGTAACATTGAAAGGAAAATAATGAAAAATCAATCTGTTAGTCCCAGTTTTGGGATCCAGGGGAAATATGTGTGTATTTGTTTTATATTATCCTCTTTGTTTATTTTTTGTTTTTAAGAATTCGTTTGCAAGTAATTTTTGTACAGGGTTAAAGCCTACAAAATTTTCTCTCCCATTCAAGTAATAGATGGAAAATCATGCCCCTAAATTGGACAAATAATCATGTAGCTGAAGGAACTTCCTCATTTTCAATAGCCAAGCTTAAATCTCTTCTCACTTGTTATGATGACCATTAAATTTAGGTGGCTTGATCATTCTTATTTTCCCTTGTAAATTGTATGGGTTTGGTTTCCTTCTTGGCCACCTTACTAGTGACATGCTTGAACTACTTTTTGATCCTCAGGAAACATGGACTCTCTTAGTGGAAATCCTTGATACATGATGAGGCTACCCAAAAGTAATCCTAGATTTTCTTGAACCTTCAACATGTCTCCCCTTAACTCCTGAGTCATATCCCTCTGCCGTTCTAGAATCATACCACTAGTCTATTCATATATATAATTTATTTAGGATTTTTAAAATCTAAGTATTGATTTGTGTTTTTTCTCTTATCAATCTCTCATTATCATATTTATAGCTTAAAACCTTCATTTGGATAGTCCTCATAGTCTCTTCCAGGTCTCTATCCTCTAGCATATCCTTTCCATGACCATTTTACTTTGTTCCAACATTACCCATGCTAAATTTAATGGGTCTCACCTATCTTTCATGGTTGTAGGATCCTTGAATACTCCCCATACTCTTGGACCTTATTATAGGCCATTTTTCATATCCGATCATTGAGCCTCCTAATGGGATCAATAAACATCCTATTCCCCCTTGTCACCATCTTGCATAGAGCCCTAAGAATGTACCTTTCATTTTCCATAATTTCAACCCTAAATGGCATCATCTGAACCAATTTGAGGACCAACACTCCCTCTAAGCCTACTGGGGTGTGTTCACCTATAGGTTTCTCCATTGTGGCCTACATTGGTCACCAACAGGTTTCTCCCCTTTGTACCTACGCTGGTTCTAGAATTCTTAGAGAATGATCGGGATTCTGGAAGCTTCCCCTTCTAGGAGTTTCTAAAAGTTGTTTCAACTACTTACCTTGGAAAAAAAAATTAGATCCTACCCTTCCCTACTTTGGATTTTTAACCAATTGTCCTTTGATCCTATCCCTCCATCAAAGGTGGATCTCTTACCCTAGATTGGTAATTGGATAAGAACTCCTAAATTACCCTACTTCTCTATGTATTGCTAGCCATCTATGTGGTTGAGGGTTGGATTTTGGAGAGTAATTCAACCCTTATGTTGCTATAGTGAGTGGTCATCATCTCATGAATTTAGGGTGATTAGAGGTGCATATTGTGACAAGGAAAGGACAATTCAACAACTTGGAGGAGCTCTTCTACAAGATCAACTACTACTTATGGTTGTAATCTCCTTCCATTTATAGTAACGTAAATAACTCATTGTTTTCCTATATGTGATGTTGTTATTTCACTTATTTCAATACCATGTTGATCTATTGAATGAAGTACTTAGATGATACTGCATAGAGCTTGTAGTTTCTTTACTTGTGTTATCTAACAGTGCATGTTCTAATTTTGGCGTTTGGTGGTGGAATCAGAACTTCCAAGCTAAAGAAGGAGCGAAGTGTGTGAAGGATTCCAGGTATGCCTCACTCCTTCATCTATTTACTTTAAGGAAAATCATTGTGTTCCTTATCTCTCTATTGTTCTAGGTTAGCCACCGACCTAGGGGAGATACTTTTTTCCCCAATCGTAAATCTCATATAACAAATTGGTGACTCTGCTGGGGAACATAGTATTCCTTTGGTGATTTCCTTATCCATTGTGTTCTATTACCTCCTTGACAAACCTTTGTTCTATTATTCAACTAAGGACAAACCTAGGAAGTGATTGCACCTCACCTTGGCCCACTTTGCACCAGTGTTGCAACGCCCTAATGCCTCTTCTGCACCACCATTGGCCCCTATTTTTGCATGAATTTTCCCTTGGTTCTTGAACCTATCTTTGGTCAGCCTACTTCCAGTTGAACTCCCATGTGCCTTCAGTGTCTTTTGGTCTCTTTAAATTCTCTGTTTGCTTTTCATTTGTGTTGTTTTCCTTTGGTAGGAATTGGTTTTGACTTTTGTTTGTTCTTATTAATTGGTAACTTGCAAACTATTTTAATTTGATTATTGATCACTTAGATGCATTGTTGTTCTAGTCCTCATTCTAAAAAGTGTAATTGAATCAATAATTGAACATTTTCATCATATTTTTCTTCATTTCGAAAATTAAGTGTGGTGAAAAGAAAACTTTTGCATTGACATTTAGGGGTTTGCATGTGCATTAGCATACAAACAGTTGCATCAAAAAGGGAATTTCATCTTGCATCTTGTTTGATGTATAGTGTGTGTTGCATCTTGATTTTTCCTTCCCTTAGCTATATTTTCATTGAAAGAGAAAGGATTTCTATTTTCGCATGCTAGATTTTCATTTTAGGATATTCAAGTGACATTCGTGGTGAGCCCCAAAACTAAAACAAAATCAAAGATAAATAGTAAAATTTATTGAATCAACCTAAGGAGAATTTATAACATTAATAAAAACATTTGGAGGCCCAGGCTAGATATGTGTTCTGACGTCGTTAAACATAGGAGTTTTTTTTTTTCCAGCGTTGCATCCTGAGGGGGAAATCCCGTTCTACATATGTGGGTGTATAGGATTGTACTGGATGTACCTTTAGGTATATTGGTGGAACTCCACACACGTAAATTATATGGGAATTCTCTCATTGAATGGTTACACATTACACAACACTACTATGGAATACACTCCCACGTATTGTCGCTTATATTTTGGGACTCCACAATAGGTTTCTATCCATCCATAGGTAACAGTGTATGCTGCATTGTATACCATGATACATTGAACACAACATTCAGGGAGATTGGATGGTGTATGTTAAGTCCTTGGTTTTCCAAGGTGTATATCGCAGTTCAAGGTTGCTTGGTAATCCTTTATGCCTAGATTACCCTCTTTTTTATTTATTTCTTTTTATGTTAGTAAAATTTATTGCCCAATGTGGAAGAAAAAAAGTCCCCTCCCCATCGTTCAGATAGAATGAAAAATAAGCCTTGACTTCCTCCAGTGGCTACTCCTAACCACTGTCCAAAGCATAGCAAAATGAAAACTACCGAATCAGGAACATTGGAAACTACTTCTAGCCCTACTCCCGATATTGATCAGCCAAAATCATCCATCCCTTTGAATTTTGAAACCAAGATTACATCTATTCCTATTTGTGACATTGACACAATTGAAATAGAAGTCCTTGAGACTTGCTTACCTAAGGTCATTACATATGATCTCCCTGAGTTAGAAACTTTGTTTCCTGAGGTTATTGAGCCTGAGGAGCCTCAAACATCTTCACCTGATTCTTTAGGACCTTCCTCCTCTGTTCCTTTGTGTAAGGCAGAAACAATATATCTTGGGCCTAACAGTGAACCTCTTCCATACGAACTTCTAAGTATTGAAGAGTTCCCTCAAGAAGAGCCTCATCCTTCTACTCCCGTTCATTGGGAAGGAATTTATTTTTATCAAACCAATCCTCTTTCATCTCCTCAACCTCAGAAACAATCTCCTTTACCTGATTCTTTGACCATACCCATGGATATCTTGTGTAAATCTTCATTGGTATTGTTAACCATGACTGGCACTGATTCGAACTCTCATCCTGTGTCCACCATAATGGTTGAGACATCAAGTGTCACTTCCTCATCCATGTTTGTGACACCGCCAAAAACTCATTTGTATTGTGATCTGGTCGTCCCACCTGGCTATCAATCATTATCGAGTACCTTTTCTAGTGCAACTTCTAGTCCTTGGACCTCTCCCATGTCAACCAATTCAAGAATAATGTCTATAATTTGTCTTATGAATGCCATGGAGTCTGCTTCTCTTACTCCATATACACCTACAATAGAGTAGGGAGATAGCCCTTATGTCAGTGGAAAAATATACCCTCAACAACCCAACCCTCCTATTGGCTTAGTGGGGCATGACCCAGGTTCGGAAGTGATTTAGCCAAGCAAATCCCAGTACTACTGGCCCTTTCAGCAACAGTCCGTGGAGCGTGGACTAAGGTCTCACTCGAAGTAGTATGGGAGGGTGCTAGAACCAGGTTTCCGCACCCTGGGGATGTCTGATATGAGGTGATTGATATGCGGTCCAACCTTCACACTTACTGCGCTACGCGCACCTACGGGCACCCCGCGCCCTGCGATACTGTCTTCACGCAATTCTAGCCGCAGCGCGACCCGTGTTATTTACCCAAGTCTTCCTTAATTAGTCTCTGTTAGCTGATTACTTAGATTAAATTCACATATAAGCATTCATACGATTATTCATCAAGTGTGCGCAGTAAATAAATAGAGTCAAAGTAATGCATAACATCCAAATATAGATTCAAGAACAGATGCATAGAGTAAAATTCTCTTTATTAACCTTCAAATCCAATTACAGACCCTACTCCGCCCTGCGCACTCAGCTGCAGAGCCTCTTCCTACTACTACGACCTAGTACACTTCAGATTCCACTCTATGCTCTAACCATGCCTTCTCTATTTTATCTATTATCTACTAAGTTTAGCTATCTTTACACTTAGAGCCTCGCTCTATTTATACAATCCCATGGTCCGTCGACCATGGGTAGGCCGACACAACTTTACATTAAATTACAATATTTTAGGGAAGACATCCCTATGACTCGATTGTACACTTCGTGCTCCACGCCCATACTTCACAGAGTTCTACACCATCTTTGACCAAAACTCGGGCTTTGAGCCCCAAAACCTGCTGCGGGGGATCCCATGCCCAACAGGCCCCCAACACAATCATCGTGACTCATCCCGAGTCACTATGCTAGTGTGACATTCTTGGCATGGAGCCCCTCCAACTTTGTCTGTGTTGCGCGAAGGTCTGCAGTGCACTATTTTGCCGTTTGCTGGATCTGCTCCATTTCTGCTTTCTGAATCATCTGCGTCTAACATGAGTCTCTTCTTTGGTACCGACTTCTAGTGCTTGTGTTTATAGTCCCGTGCCCCTGTCTGGCTCCTCGGGTTGTGAAGACTGTGCTTCGGTTAGTTAGTCAGATAGCTGACCCACCCATGTAGGGCTTCAGGCGACTGCCGTTTACATTTCCTGGGAAGGGTTCTCCATTAAGTTTGACTAGCTGGACCGCACCTCCATCTATGACCTCTTTTACCACATATGGTCCCAACCAGTGCATTCTAAATTTTCCGGGAAATTTTTTGAACTTGCTGTCATACAACAACACTAAATTGTTTACCTTGAAGGTGCGCAACTTGATATGGCGGTCGTGCCAGGCTTTCTCACGCTGCTTTTGTACCTGCTGGTGAAATCCAGCCAGAAATCGTTCTTCCTCGAGTTCTTCTAATTGCGCAAGCCTTTCTTCCAGAGCTTCGCAGTTCGTCATGCCTGTGAGCATTGCTATTCGCAGACTAGGTACGATGTATTCCATCGGCATGACTGCTTCTGTACCATAGACCACCAGAATTGTGTTTGTCCCGTCAATTTCTTGCACGTTTCCCTGTACGCCCATAACACAACAGGTATGTGCAGGTCCTAGTTGTCCCGCTGCGCATTACATATTTTGGTCAACGCAGTCTCCAATATTTTATTGAATGCTTCTACTGTTCCATTAGCCTGTGGGTGGTATGGTGTACTTTTTTGGTGATAAACCTGGAACTCTTCTGTGAGCGTGCTGATGGTTTCATTCAAGAAATGTGTTCCATGATCGCTCATTAAGATTTTCGGGCAGCCAAATCATGTCAACACGTTCTCAAACAAAAACTTTGCAGTCGTGGCAGCTGTGTAGTCCTTAACAGGTTGTTCTTCCACCCATCA
This sequence comes from Pinus tabuliformis, assembly GCA_031772625.1. NCBI lineage: Eukaryota > Viridiplantae > Streptophyta > Pinopsida > Pinales > Pinaceae > Pinus > Pinus tabuliformis. The sequence continues at coordinate 480,875,905 of CM062820.1, forward strand.
TGGCAGGTACTCCATCGCGGTGATGATGTAGCGCACACCCATCTTTCCCTGGGGTTTGATTGGGCCCACAAAATCAATTTCCCATTTCTCAAATGGTTGTAGTGTCATTTGGGGATCTAGTGGCATCTCGTCCCTTCATGATGGTTTTCTCATCCTTTGACATATATCGTAGACCTTACAATGTGATTTCAAATCCTGGTGTAGGGTCAGCCACCATAATCCTGCACGGAGAATCTTTTTTGTGGTCACATGTCCTGCATAGTGTCCTCCTACAACACCCCCATGTGCTTCCGCGAGGATCTGACCTCGCTCAAATTCAGGTACGTATCTTTGCAATATCTCATCGTTGCCCATCTTGTAGAGGTGCCCCGCGATGACAAAAAAGTCCGCCGTGCACACCACCAATTCCTTCTTTTGTTGGATTGAGTACTCCTTTGGCGTAGTCCCTGTTGTTAGAAAATGGATTATATCTTCAAAGTGTCTATCCGCGACACGTATTAAAAAGACTTGTGCATTAGGTAGTCCCTCCTCCAAATTTGTTGGTTCCTCGCCTATCTCAATTCGTGACAAGTGGTCTAGTCCTGTGTTTAAGCATCCCAGCTTGACTATGACCTCAAAATCATATTATTCAAATAGTAAGAGCCATCTGCATATGCGCCCCCCCAACACAGGCTTGTTCACCAAGTATTTCAATGCGGAATGGTTGCTATACACCTTGAAATGTCCTCCAAGTAAATAGTGTTGGTATTTCTGAAGCACGTACAACATTTCCAACCCCTCGTGTTCGGCGATGGAGCAGTTCCATTCAGCTTTGGACAATCTTCGACTCGCAAATGTGATCGGGTGATCCACACCCTCTGCGCCCTCCTATGTGAGTACGACTCGCAACGCGATACACGACGCATCAACATGTACATGAAATTCCATGTCCCGTTTCAGGAAGACCAAAATTGGCACGCAGGCCAGTTTCCCATTTAGGGCATCCAAACTCTTGATGCAATCATCATTCTAGCAATATGTCACATCTTTTTTCAATAGCTTTTCCATCGGCGCGGTTATTTGGGCAAAACTCTTGATAAACTTCCTATAGTATCCACTGTGTCCCAAGGTAGTGCGTAGCTGTTTAACACTTCGCAGTGCTTCCAAATTGAGGATAACAATAATCTTCACAAGGTCCACCATCAGCCCTCGTTTGCAGACCACATGTCCCAACAGGTTTCCAAAGGGAACGCGGAATGTGCACTTCTTCAGGTTCAACGCAATCTGGTGTCTGTGGCAAGTATCCAACATCGAACGTAAGCTTGCTACCTAGTCCTTAACTAATCCAAAAATAGTCCAATCATCCAGATAAACCTCCAAGAACTTGTGGATGTATTCCTTGAATGCCACCACCACTATGCGCAAAATATTGCTAGCGCGTTTTTTAGTTGAAAGGGCATAACGGTGTACTATAGGTAGCCCCATTCCGTTGCGAAGGTTGTTTTGGTCCTACCTTCTGGCGCGATCTTAATCTGATGGTACCCTGAGAAGCCATCCATAAATGAGTAAGCTTCCTGACCGCCAACCTTCTCCAATACTTCATCTATGAATAGTGTCGGGAATGGATTGTGAACACAATTATCATTGAACTTCCTGAGGTCCATGCATATTCTTATTTTTCCTTTCTCTTTTTTCTCCTACACTACCATAGGACTCACCCAATCGGATTCTTCCACTGGTTCGATAATTCTAGCTACGAGCATTTTATCTAATTCCTCGCGGACCTTTTCTTTATAATTTGGGTTCAAGCGGTAAGGCTGCTACTTAGCGAGCTTCACGTCTAGTTTCAGAGTGATCTTAATCATCCCTAAGTCACCAATGATCCCTTTTAAGTCTGTGATTTTGGTCTGGAACAAGTCTTGGTATTCGCAGAGTAACTCAACGACCTTATCCACCGTAGCATCATCCCAATAGTCCCCAAGCATCGCATACTTTAGCTCTGCTTTTGTGCCAATATTTACCTGCTTTGTATTTAGCAGTGCGGTGATGTCGATATCCTCAATTGATGGTCCTTGAACCTTGTGAAAGCCTTGAGTTTCTGGAATATCAATATTTCATGGGTCGTCATCATTTTCCTCCACCTGCACATTATAACATTCTAGAGTGCTGCTTAACTGGGTTGCCCATATTAGTTGCAACATTTCCAATGGCTCCTGTGGTATTTTGAAGATGGCATATTTTATTGCTTGTAGCGCATCATCCACAGTATCCGACCATTGGTCTTCAAATGTAAATGTTAACAAAAATCCCTCGCGCAAGACATCCTATTCACCCATACCATGTCGGAATTCTGTCTTAGTATACCAGTTCATGGGTATTACATCCAAGGTATGGTAGAATAAGTGTACCCATTCGGGCTGTGGTTCTTCGCTGTAGGCCTTGGTCCATCTCGCGAGGTGCGTGCGTGGATCATCTCATCCATCATATTTGTCTTCTAGCCATAGCTGCAGTTTCCCAAATCATATGTGCATCATCCTTCTACATCCACGTCAGTCCTTGAAATTCCCTTGATGTGTACCCCACCATCATGCGGGTGTTGCACGTAGTGCCCACTTCAACGCATTGAACCGCTGATATTCCAATACTGCACTTTTGAATTTGCTCAGGAATTCATCCACCACTATCAATCCATCATATGTTGGCAGCCCTCTTTCTTCCTTTGTCACATAGCGCACTGATCTAACCATCATGTTGCAATTCAGCATTGTCACTTCGTGCAATCGATTCTGTAAGTGCTCTACTTCTTCATCTGAATCCGAAGCGCAGGAGCTTTCATGCTCCCACGAGATCCTCCCATATACAGTCGGATTCACCCAATCCTAGTCTCACGCTGTTATTTTTTAAATACAATCAAGGTCATCGTCACTTTCATCATCGCACACTGGTTCAGTGTAGCGCACTCCTTTGGCTAGGTCCAATGGGACTACTACGCGTAGTGACTTTTTCTTGAAGATCATTTTGCGCTTCTTCAGATTGATGTCTCCATTCATATCGGTGGCCCAGTCTATTCCTAACAACGTGGGATAGGGATTGTTGTCATCGACAATCTCTATCACTTCAAAATCCGCCTGCGTGCTCACGCCTTCAATATCAACTATTACCCCTTGCAACCTCCCCATGGGAAAAATATTCTGGTGGTTCGCCATTCGTAATTGAATAGGGGACCATTGTAATGTGATCCTTCCCATGCGTTCCCATGTTTTCCTCCGTAATAAATTCACATCCAAACCCAGATCTAGGATCACTTGATCCATTTCATATTCCCCAATTTGTGTTGTCAACCTCATTTCCCTTCGAGTGTGCAATGCATGCTTCCCCAATTTCCAAATGATGCGCAGTTCCCCTGACCCCGTGCACCTGGTAATTAGTTCCTATAGTCCTTTAACTGCCTTGTTGTCATGCAGTAGTTTCAGGCATGTCTCCAGAAAGGTAGTGAGCATTGAAGGATCCATTCTTGGCTCTGGTTGATCCTTACTACCTGAAGTGGATGCCTCCACGAAGCTCTTCTTAGCTTCCATGAATGTCTCCTTTGCGCGTTCTAAGTCAAACTCAGGTTCCTTTGCAGGAGCCTTGCGAACCCATTTACTTTCATCTGGCTACTTTCTCGTATCTTTTCCCATGGTCGTACCGCTTATGGGCATCATGTTTACATTCAAGTCCTCTTCGTGCAGCCTAGACCTCATCATTTGTATATTCTGAGTTGGGGGAGGCTAGAATACGCCTTTTTTGCACATCTTTGTGATCAACGTAGGATAGTCTATTGTTTCATGATCAAACTGAGCACAATACGAATAGGATAACCTCATCAGGTTGGTACAATCACGGGCATAGTGCCCTAGTCCTCCGCAGTTGTAACAAACTAACTGTTCGCGGCCTCTTCCTGGTCCCATTCCACCTTGTCCTCGACCTCGCCCCTAAAATCCAGCACGCGCCATCCCTGCATCTAGGTCGAGGGCTTGCATTTCGGTCTGCATCCTATAGGCTGGGGTCCAATCCATCATTAGATCATAACTGTGGCAAGTGCGCTCATCATGGCCTACCAACGTGCATAAATTACAAAACAATTGATGGGGTGTCTGTGTATATTTTTGTAGCAAATGACAATTGTCCATCATGTGTTTACCTCCTATCTGATAGATCACGCACCATAAAGTGGGTGCCGCACTCGGCCCTGCCTACGCCTCTAGTCTCAATGGCATTGGCCCTCCTCCTGTCAAGTAGTTCGCGAATACTAGGCAATGATCCTTGTCATGGCCCTGGCCTTTACACTTTATGCACCATACTTCCTTGCGCACCTCTCGCTGCGATGCCCTATCTTGCTTCAAGCTTTACATTTCCCAACACAAATTCTGTAGTTGCACGTGGATTTGTTGAAATTCCAACCTAGGGTCTTGTATCGGGGTCTCATGCAATCTCATTGCCATTTCCAACGCTTTGGCCTGGGTGGAAAGTTTCTGCTGTGACAGCGCCGTCCTCAACTGTGGTGCCAGAGATGCTACAGACCTTTCACAATTTTGTGCATCCGTTAGCATCATATTGGCCTCGCGGATCGTACTCTTCAGCCTTTGGTCAAGATCCCAGGGGGTCTCGCCCAGAAGCATCGCGATCTCTTTAAACCTGATGATTGACTGTGTCTCTGATTTTGGCCTGATAAATTCTCTGTTCAACGCATTATGGATCTCTACTATCCCTGTGTTTGGGTGGTCGTTAGAGTGCTTGATGTACCACATTAATGCGCACCCTACGATACTATCTTTCACACAGTTCTAGCCACAACACGACCTATGTTATTTACCCAAGTCTTCCTTAATTAGTCTCTGTTAGCTGATTACTTAGATTAAATTCACATATAAGAATTCATACGAGTATTCATCAAGTCCTTGCAGTAAATAAACAAATTAAAAGTAATGCATAACATCAAAATACGGATTCAAGAACATATGCATAGATTAAACTTCTCTTTATTAACCTCTAAATCTAATCACAGACCCTACTCCACCTTGCGCACTCAGCTGCAGGGGTCCGTGCACTCAGCTGCAGACTCTACTAGGCCTCTGCAGACTCAGCTCCAAAGCCTCTTCCTACTACTACGACCTAGTACACCTTAGATTCGACTCTATGCTCTAACCATGCCTTCTCTATTCTATCTATTCTCTACTAAGCTTAATTATCTTTACACTTAGAGCCTCGCTCTATTTATACAATCCCATGGTCCGTGGACCATGGGTAGGCCGACACAACTTTACATTAAATTACAATATTTTAGGGCAGACAACCCTATGACTCGATTGTACACTTCGCGCTCCGTGCCCATACTTCATGGAGTTCTACACCATCTTTGACCAAAACTTGGGCTTTGAGCCCCAAAACCTACTGCAAGGGATCCCATGCCCAACACCTCCTTATATTGAGTACCCTCCATCTAGATCGTGGTTGCCTCCATCATCCCCTCCTCCCATGGAAGGGGAGCAACCTATTGTTGGTATACCTCAATATGGTAATCCGCTTAGTTATATTTCTCGCTATCCTGGAATGGATTCCAGTGTTTGGAAACCTACTTTACTTGTTCAACCTGGTTCATTTTGGGATTGATTGTTGAAACCTCAAATTGTACCGTCTTCATCACAAATCCCTATCTATCCATCAACATCTCAACAAGCTAAAATACATGTGAGCCAACCTTCACAACCCACTCCAATGGTTTTTGTTTCCCCCTAGATCTATATTCATCAACTCGTACAAGGTCCCTCACCTTCTCAATCACTTGCATAAGGTACTCAAGTTTCAGTAGGTAAAATTATTCAAAATTTGGCAAAGTCTCAATCGAACCCATACTAGGGGGCAATGAAAACCCTTATCAGGAAACATTATGGATCACATCAAGTGCCTTTTCAAGGCAAACAAATCCAAATCCAACCATTCCAACAACTTTATTGCCATCCTAGGGCTAGGCAACAAACTCACTTGTATGATGGTTATCAGAACTCTCCTTATCTAGGAATGCAAGTGCCTGTTTCTTAAGCTATCCCTTTATATCCAGGTCATCTACTTTCGAAATTTAATTGGTAGTTTCCTTTTGTGGCTACTCTTGAATTTCCTAATTTAGCTCGACTTACTAATGTCCCCATTACTCATTCACCATGGTGGCCGATTATTCCCACTAGGTTGCCTTCCAATATCCCAAAATTCAATGGGAATCCTTGAGAACACTAGTCAACGAATGTTATGATGTATCATCTATGGTGTTCGTCTAATTCACTTAATGATAATTCCATTTGACTCTATCTTTTCCAATGAATGCTTACAGGTACCGCATCTAAATGGTATATTAAATTACCTAGAGCATCGTTTCACGACTTCAACACTTTAGTGACTACCTTCCTCACACATTTCCAGTTTGCCATCAGATACTAAATTGGAAAAGAACTATTGACTAATTTCAAACAATTAGACTCTACTCACATTTCGAATCACATTCATGAGTGAAGACGTTATCACCGGTTGTTCAAGACTTATGTTAGCGAAATGGTTTGTCAAATATCTATTAACTCCCATAATAGAACATGTTTCCAAAGGTGGATTTGTGACCAATGAGCAATTTATTGCTCATGTTCAATATTTCGATCTACTTTATACTTAATCAGGCAAGCTCCATGATAAGATACCAAACATTCTAATACCCTCGAATATTATTCCTCCTCCACCTAGTAAATAATCACATGTTGCCGATGGAGTTATACGTTCTTCTAGTTGACAGTCTATGAGTAAACCATCTGGTATTTCTCTTACCACTTCTACACAAAACCCTCCATCCCATCCTCGTACGGCTTCTGCTTCCAAGAAAAATGTTGTCTCATCTAATAAAGGCAAGCCTCAACAACAACCCGGAAGAAAGAATAAAGGTAAAGGTAAGAAGAAGAAAGATTCCTCACCACAGGATAGACAAACAAATTCGTCTTCTGATGAGAAATGAAAGCCTCGATAACCATTCTTGATTTGTAACGAGGATCAATTTTCATGTGATTGTACACACTGTGTTGAAGTGAATCAGTTTCTTAAATCGTCCACTTCTCCTTATGTGTTAACTGACCCGTTTCCCAATCAGGAGACTCATATGGTTGCATGGGATGCTTCTTCCTATGACACAGTTTTGATGCTTTCCTCCTCAAAGCTTAAATCTGATTTTATGGTGGCCACTCAGAATATGGACTGTGGTAATGTGAATCCACTAAATGGTCAATCTACTGATAAACCTGCAAGTAAAACAACACCTTCATCTAGTCTTGTTCCACCTCTGGTTCCTTCAAAATTGAATATCAAGCCTCCAAAGGGTGTTATCCATAAGTCTGATTTCAACCCTCGTTCTAGAGCCACTCAAAATTATAATGTAGTTCAAGACTTGGCTTAGCCTCCTTCGGCTATGTTGATTCTTGAGGTGTTGAAAAACTATCCCACCCAAAAGAAGGCCTTGGTGTTAGCTATCGGATGTGTGGATCCATAGAATTCCAACCTAGTGGGTTTCTCTCATGAAAACTATACCCCTTGACATCTAGCTCGGTTAGATTTTATGGTTCAGGTCATTGTCCATGGTAAGAAATTTCATCATTCTATTTTGGAAAAGGAATCCTTGGCCTACATCATGTCCTTGTCTTGGTGGAAGGTGATTGGTTCACCCAAACTGAGTCAATTGAGCACCACATTAAAATCATTTAATGAAAGGATGTATAAACCTTGTGGGATTCTAAATTCCCTCCGAGTGGAATTCGAGGGAAAATTCGTCTTCATTGAAGTAGAAGTTATTAACGAACCTTTGGATTATAATCTTCTACTACGAAATACATGGGTTTATGCCGTGGCTTCCATCACTTCAACTTACTTCCGCGTGATCACCTTTCCTCGTAAAGGTGGGATCATGACCATAGATCAACTCACCTTTTCACCTCTGATTCCAATGTTACTAGAAGTGTCCCTCTTGTAGAGGAAGTCCTACATTCCTATAAACATGTCAGAATTGTTTTCTTGAAGGATTCATTGCTTATGGGAACCTTTCTTCTCCCTCCCCTTCTCCTCCCCAACTCCTCCCCTTCGGTTTCTTATATCAACATGATATCATCCTCTATGATCCTAGTCTATCCATTAATTATACCTAATGGAACTGAAATTAAAAGTTTTGGCGACCGAATTCCGCTTAGCCCCGTTGAGAAATATGACAAAGCCATCTACTCGGCTTGTGCGACACATACTTTTTCTTCGATCAATTGGGTAGATCGACCACTAGATTATGGCACACCCTCTGATCCTTTGTTGCATACGTTTTCTACCAACGAAAGCATCATGGAGAGCATGATGTCAGATGGCACGTTGTGGGATGAACATCATCATCATTCCTCCTTCCCAAATACCATTGAATATAGTCTCAGAAGTGTGTACCTACTTTATTTTTTCGAACCCTTTATCAATTCTACTTCCATTCATGAGATTGGCTCTAAAAATAACCTTTTGAATATCGAAGAAACCATTCCTCTTGATATTTTGATTAAAATAAGAATAGTAAAAAAATTATACATCGAGGCATTTTTTTCTTCATCTGAAATAGATATTTATCAAGCTCGTTTTCGTGAGTTCAATGACATCTTTGCCTAGACATATGAGGAGATGCTAGGTATCGACCCAAATGCAGTAGTGCACAAAATCAAGATGTATCCTGAGGCCAAACCTCTCAAACAGTGCCTCCATTCGGTCCATTCCAAGAACATTGCTGGGATAAAAATTGAAATCAAAAAGCTTCTTCGGGCTAGTTTCATATACCCCATTACTTGAACTAATTAGGTATCAAATGTTGTCCTTGTCATGAAGCAACAAGGCACAATCCAAGTATGTGTCGATTATCGAGATGTGAATCGAGCTTTTCAGAAAGACAACTACCCAATCCTATACATTGACCAGAGTGTTGATGACTGCATTGATTATGAGATTTATTCATTGATGGATGTATTCTCAAGCTATAATCAAATCAACATTCTCCCAATGGACCAACCTAAAACCGCATTTATTTGTCCCTGCACTACTTTTTCTTAAAGAAAGCTCCCTTTTGGTTTAAATAATGTAGGGGCCACATTTCAACGTGTAATGGACTACTCTTTCCATGACATCAAGGATATCATGCAACCCTATCTAGGCAATCTCCCGGCTCACTCCTAGCATCAAGCTGATTACCCCGTGCATTTACGGGCCTTTTTTCTTAGTTTTAGACATTATAACATTCGACTTAACCCACACAAATGTGTTTTTTATGTTGCTTTTGGTCGAATCCTTGGTTTTGTCATTTCGAAACAAGAAATTCATATTGATCCTTTAAAATTCATGGAAATAATTGACTTTCCTATGCCCTCCTTCCTTGTTCAATTATAAAGACTCCAAGGGAAAGCCAACTTCCTAAGGAGGTTCATCCCTAACTACGTTGAGTTGACCAAAGGATTTAATAACTTACTGAAAAATGGTAGGCTCGTCCCGAATGACGTTGCACAAAAAGCGTTTGATGCCTTGAAAGATGTACTAGTTTGGGCATGTCTCTTATATCCCCCTAAGTATCAATGTGACTATTTCCTATACCTTGCTTTCGCCATCTCTACTATAGCTATGGTGTTGGTCCAAGAAGACAATATGGGGACCGAACATCCCATTTATTATCTATGTCAGAACCTCAATGATACTGAGATTTTGTATATTCATGTGGAAAAGTTATCTTTGGCAATTGTTCAAGTCATATAATGATTTCGCCATTACATCTTGCTTTGCAAAACTACGGTTGTTTCAGATTGAAACCCTGTGACATCCATATTGCAACGTCAATTACTGGGGGGAAAATACTCTAAGTGGATCATAATTCTCCAAGCATTCAACCTATAATGCATCAAATCCAAGTCAAGAAATCCTTATTTTTTGTCGAACTAATGTGTGATCTCTCTTCCCTTGATGATGAATCTGCATCTGAAGATTCCATCCTAGAAAAGTCATTGTTTCTGATCTCATCATTTGACCCATGGTATGTAGATTTTCTGATCTATCTCTAGCACCAAAATTTACGAGCTAATACCTCTTGCTCAGAGCAGTGACATATCTGGTACCAAGCCCGAAATTATGTGATTATCGATGACACTCTTTACTGTCATTCTATCAATTCGATTTTACATAGGTGACTCACTCTCGACGAGGCTGAAAAAGTCTTGAATGAATGCCACTCGGGGGCATGTGACAGGCATTTATTTGGTTACACTACCACGCAAAATATATTACGTACTGGTTACCTTTGGCCCACCATTTTCCATTATTGTATCCTTGTAGTCGAGAAGTGTCATGTGTGCCAGATCTATGGTCATAAAATCTATGCCATGCCTGCTTCGTTGCATCCCGTTGTCATCATTCGTCCCTTTGCGAAATTGGGTATCAACTTTACAACATATAACCCTCATTCGGGAAAGGATCATGGCTATATAATTATCATTGTTGACTACTTTACTAAGTGGGTTGAAGTGATGCCTACATTCAATAATACCAGTGAAACAACTGCATAATTTTTCTTCAACCACATGATTTCTAGGTTTAGTCTTCCATAAGTAATAGTTAGGGATCATGAAAAGCACTTTCAAAATCATATGATGACCAAATTAACTGCCAAATTGGGACTTTCACATGAAAATTCCACTCCCTATTATCCTCAGGCTAATGGACAAGTTGAGGTGATTAACAGAGTTATGAAGACCATGCTTCAATGCATGATAGGGTTCCGTAAATCAGTTTGGCACTTGCTTCTCTATGCTACCTTATGGGCATACTAAACCTTAGTTAGGACTACTATTGGATTCAAACCCTTCCAGTTGGTGTATGGTCTAGAAATGATCCTACCCATTGAATGCGAAATTTCATCTCTCAAAACTAGGTATTGAACTTTTTCTGGCTACTTTCACAGAGGAGAAGTGTCTTTTACATCTAACTTGTTTGGGTGAAACCTGGCACAATGCCATGTTATCCAATGAAGTCCATAAAATACGCATGAAAGCATAATATGACAAAATTTTCAAGCCTAGAGTCTTCTTGGAAGGAGTTATGGTTCTCTTATATGACTAGGAGGCCGACAAGTTAGGTCCAAGAAAGTTTCAGCTTATGTGGTTGGGCTCATACATTGTCAAGTGATTTCTTGCAAAAGGGGCTTATGAGTTACTAGATCTCAATGGAGTTCCACTTGCGTAACCTAGAAATGGGTTGTACCTTAAAAAATACTATGCTTGACCCCATGCATAGTACACTATATACATAATGTGTATAGGTATATTGAATGTGTTTGTAGTGTGTTTTTCAAAGTTTCCCATGGTTTTTGTTGGTTTTGTTTACTTTTAGATTGCAGATGTCAAACTCTCTCAAACCGTATATTGGTTATGTTGATGGTGCTAGCCATAGTACTCAAAACCTATCCTCTGGATCGTGGGATATCTTCGCTTTGAATGGTGAGATAGTGAGCATGCACGGTATGTGCACTGGTCACTCGACTAACAACATCGTTGAGTATAACACAGTAGTTGATCTACTATCTGATGCTATTTCACATGGTATTTGTCGTATAGTCATCAGGGTTGACTCACAGCTCGTAGTACTACAAATCGCTAATATCTATTAACTAAGAAATCTCGCCATGCTTTGCATGGTTTTGAGAGTGCACCTTCTGGAAAGACATTTAGATTTCATACGATATCAACATATTTCTAGAAATCTAAACAAATGAGCAGATGCCCTAGCTATTTTTTTTAGATAAACATTTGAAATGAATGTAAATAACTTTCAATTTACATCACATAATATTGAAAGAAAAATAGGAACTAGGAAACACTGATATATATATATATATATATATATATATATATATATATATATATATTAAGTTTGGTTTTACAAAATTTGTTCCCCGAGACACATATGGCTACATCGCCCATATAAAAACTACATGCAAAACATCTAAGTAGACAAATCAGTGGTGCTCATGATAAAAAGACATTGCATGAGCTATATTGTGCAGTAATTGACCAATATTACTAGGCAGTCTGATTGTGTGTCATTGAAGCCACAATTGAAACTGATCGACAACAATCTCATCAATCTTATGTGTTAGTCCTTCCATGTGGCACTCCACCTCTGATAGGATCTTAGCTACCTTAAGATCCCATAGCACATTCCATCCTACCAAAGTGACCTGTACTGGTCTCACTACCTCCTCCTGTGGCTTTCTATTTGTGTGACAGAGATATGTAGCACCTACTGGTCAAACAGGTCCAACATCTCCATGAAAATATCAAATAGATTAGTCTTAGGAACATCAATAAACACAAAAAAGTCGTAAAAAATTCAAAAACTTAATGATAAAAGTATCTTACCTGAAGCATCCCATTTCTCACGCTCAGGCAACTCAAGCTTGGTATCATCATAGAAATCCATCCCAACATAAGTATAATCATCGATAATGAGGAACTGCCTACATAGCCATCCAAAGAAGGTTGGTGAAAACTTGATCATTGATGGGCCTTCATGTTGGCTCATGTTGTTTATCCACATCCTCATCGTGGGGTCCTCAGATCGATGGGTGACCTAGGTGGATATTGGTGGCCACTTACCTATTCCAACTTGGACCCCCACCATTGTTTCTTTCAGTTTCTCAATTTCCTTATTTATAGCACAATTTACTATTTTTGGCAGTTTTTCAGGTCCTAAACTTCAGGAGCCGTTTTGAGGCCCTAAACGAAGTTTTTTGGGAAAACCAAGAGAAACATGGGTCATTGAGCGATGTTTCTCACTCAAAGGTTGTATTCCTAGGATAGATCTTTCTAACGAGGTATTGTGCACGTCAAACGAAGATCGTATGCCAAAGTTACAACCCCGGGAAGTTGATGTACCAATTTACCCAAACGGGGCCCATTGTTTGGTGCTTCATATCCTAAGCTTAGGTTTTTGGATGTTTAGGGTTTCCATTGTTTCTCAATAATAAATAGGCCTTGGAGCCTTATTGTAACATAGTTCAAAGCCATGTAGCTACCACATCTATTCTTAGAGATAATCAACCATCACCCGAGCTAGTCTTATTTCCATTCTGTTTGTAAGCATATTTCAATATTTGATATTAATGAAATGAAGTGTTATTTCTACTGCATATTTGTATTTATGGTTATATCTGTAATTGGCTCCATTCCTGTTTAAATCTGGATCAGTGGAATCAGAGCGGTCTTCTCTTTCTCTGTTTTTCTTTGCATGTCCCCAATGAGGTTGAGATATAAGGAGTTAGGGCTTAAACTGGTTGAACCTTTGCAAGACCAGCCTCGCAAATCCCGATGGCCTTCCATGGAGAATGAAAAGAAAGATGACGGGGTAGGAGACCCTATCAAAATCTTTCTTGAAGAATCCCTCGAGCGACAGAGGAACGTGATGATGGACAACTTTTCCCAAATCCTTCAGCAGCTACCCAAGGGCGACACATCTACTTCTAGTAGCTACTCTAGAAGCGCCACACCCTATCACATACAATTTAACTTTTCCATTCCCATATTTGAGGGTCATATAGATGTAGACAATGTAGATAAATGGTTAAATCTTCTAGAATGATAGTTTTTCCGTTCATGATTTTTCGAGCCGGGAAAAGATCACTTTTGCACTTCTAAAAGCAGCCCCCCATGTCAAGGACTGGTGGGAAACCTACTGTGAGTGAAAGGATGAAAGTACGAACTCATTGTTTTCAGTTGCACCCACTTGGAACTCATTCTCAGATCCCATCAAGGAGCAGTACTACCCTATCAAGAGCTCTAAGGATAAATACATAAAGTGGACAATGTTGCGATCGGGAAGGGACCAAGATATGCCAGAGTTTACCAATGTTTTGCATACCCTTTGCACAAAGTTGGGTATCTCAAGTACCGCGGCTGCCTACACAGGTACATCCAGGATGAGATGGAGTTCCAAGACATCTCCTCGCTCGGCATGGCATATCGATATTCCGTCAAGATCGAGCAAAAGTTTAAACATAAGAACCGAGACTTTGCATTTACGAATCTGAAGCAAGTGAAAGGTGCCCCCAAACCACAGAACAAAGGACAAAGCCAAAGCAGGGTGGCCCAGGACAACCCGCCAAATCCACAAGAAAAGAACAACATCTCAAAGCCAAAGAAGAGCACGGGAAAGTGGTGTGAGTTCCATAAGAGATCCGATCACAACACGAGTGTTGGGCCAAGCAGTCACTGGTGGCAAAGCTAAAGGCTTCGAAATCATATGCATGTTCTGACTCTGAGTCAGAACCTGACAAGTGGAATGACAAAGGGAAGCATATTATCGATGAAGAGCCTAGCGCCACCATTGCCACCACGAAGATCTAGAAGGAGGAACCTGAAGATCCAGAGAAGGAGGATCACCTCTTCCACTCCTAGCTATGGGTAAAGAGTACGTCGCTATAGTTCATTGTCAACAACGGGAGCTAAAAGAACCTCATTTCGGTAGAGGTCATGAAGCGGCTGGGCTTACCGACTACACCACATCCACAACCATACACCATCGGGTGGCTTCACCAAGGAAGAGATCTTCGCGTGAGCCAGTAGTGGCACCTTCCATATCGCATCAAGCCCTTCACGAATGAGGTATTATGTAACATTTCTCCACTTAATGTTTGTGATGTATTATTAGGCCAACCATACTTATGGAAGCGGCTGTTGTGTATGAGTCAAGGCCTGGTGTTGTTATTGTTACTTTGGAAATAAGTTGTACAGGATATCGGAGGTAGCACCGCCTACCACCGTCTCTTAGGTTACTACAGAACAATTCAGTAAGATCATTTACAAAACCGGGAAATTTGTTTTCCTGATGATACGCCCTCAGGGACAGAAGAAGACGGTGGCCACAACCTCCAGACAGGCCCCCTCCACATGACAACAACAGATGGACAAGGTCGTGGAGGAGTATGAGGACATATTCACCTCCCCCGCAGGGGTGCCTCTGCACTATTAGGTCAAACACTCCATCGATCTTACCCTAGGTGCACCATTGCCCAATGGACCAATCTATTGGTGCTCTATTCTAGAGAACGACAAAATCAAGAGGCAGATTCAAGAGTTGCTGCAGAAAGGTCACATTCGGCCGAGTTCATCGCCCTGTGGGAGCTCGATCGTGTTGGTACAGAAGAAGGATGGGACTTGGAGACTCTATATTGACTATCAGGCGTTGAACAAGATCACTATCTAGAATAGGTACCTGATCCCATGGATTGATGACCTTCTGGACCAATTGAAGGGGGGAAAATATTTCAGCAAGATCGACTTGAAATCAGGATATCACTAGGTACCAATCGAACCCTCCAATGTGTGGAAGACTTCCTTTAAAGCCAAGGAGGGTCTTTTCAAATGGTTGGTTATGCCTTTCGGGTTGATGAACGCTCCTGCAACCTTCATGAGGTTGATGGATCAAATCTTGCACCCATTCACCAACTCATTTGTAGTGGTATATGTTAGAGTCGGTCTTGTTAGTTCTCTGTCAGAGATCAAAACTCTTTCTGCATTTCATTTTTAGGTGTCTCACTCCATTCACTCAGCTGCATTCTGCTAGGGGCATGCCATAATCTATCAAAAAGGTCATGTCAGTCATTTCCCCTCATGTCTGGCACCTGCTGGCTTAAGTCTTTTGTCAAGGTTCACTAAAGTCCATGACAGTCAATGTTCGATCTTTTAATGGACGAGAGTCATTTTCAGTCATTAGGTCAAGGGATTAGATAAACTGGTCTTCAAACATGTCCAATAAAGCCATGCATGCCAGAGGGAGGCCCTTACAAAGTTATGATTCAGAGATTTTCATCGCCATGTTTACAGATTACGACTATTCTTCAAAACTCTGTTGTGAAGAAAAGTCAAACAGTGTGTCATTTGTGACAATTTTCAAAAAAGTCTCTAGTTGATTTCTTCATGTGCAGTCATGGTTTCCTTGGCCAAATGCCATGTCCTGTGACCCCTGCAAAAGTGCCAAAAAAATTTCATCATTTTAGCTAAAAATTCAAAGGGAAAAGTGAAATTCAGCGTTGCATTAAATCAGTGAAAAGTGTCAAAACAAAACATTAGCAAAATGGGTTTTGGAGAAGCAAAAATCAAAGCCATGACTTCAAAGCCTTTATATACAAGTTTCCACAAGAAACAAAGTCATTGTGAACACCAAGGAAGAGAGAAACATTGCAAAGTGAGTGTGAGAGTACAAGCACGCGTTTGGAGTCGTTTTCAGGAGCACAGCGCACACACAAAGGAGCACGGCGCACATAGGGAGCGCAGCGCACAGAGCGCGACCTCGCAGTGTAAAGTTAACACGGGCATGACGCATACACCGAGCGCAGTGCACTGGGTTTGTTGTGCGGCGCACACCCACAGAGGTCCAAATTTGTGCCAAACTTGCAACCAATCATTTTTAAATCCTTCAAATTGATAGGTAGGCTCTATATCTTGGCTTGCTCATCAAATTTTATGGAATGTAGTGATGGTTCATGGCCGTTTAGATTTGCAATAAAAACGCCTAAAACCTACCACTAGAAAACATCAAATCCATTGTTGCTAGGGTTGCTAACTTGTGGTATTGATGCCAAGGCTCCTCTTTCACCTTTCATTTTTTCACTCCTTTCCATTGTTCCCTTCCCCCCTATCCCATTTTTCCCTATTTTCCCTACCCTAAAACATTACTAAACCCATATTCCCTATCCCTCCACTCATTTTTCAATGTAAAACCCCAAAACCCTACCCTATAAAATCCCCAAACCCTCCTACATATCCCTAAACAAAATTTCCTCCCATAACCCCTATTCCCATCATATTATTCCCCTTCCTAACACTCCCTTTTTGCATTGTTCCCCTTGGTGGCAGATCTCACAACAACACCTAGTTTCATACCATCATCAAAGGGCAGTCCAAGAACAGTACACATACAACAGTCATGGCATCTGAGCATTCATCGGAGTATGATATGGAAACACAAAGTGATTCATCCTCAAAAGAACAGGCTCCCCGGAGACATCACAAAAGTGGCAAACATGGTAGGGATGAGACAACCACCCTCACTGAATTATAGGCCTGCCCTCTTGCTATGTCATGTTTCCAGCATCTATCATGTTTTGAGTTTTGACAGAGGGTGGCTAATGTTCGAGTTCATCATGAGTTGGCCCGTCTTTTTGTGCTTCACCTACATGGAGATCACTCTATCTTGGCCGAGGTCACCTTCACACTAACACCCAAAACTGTCCCATTAGCAACCGGCATACCGAATGTTGGAGAACCATGGCATAAGAAATAGAAGGTTGATCGGTAGCATTATGAGCCTTACATTAAGGCCAATTGCTTGAGGCAGCTCACAAGAGTCTTTCCATTCCGATATTTGAAAGATGAATATGCTCCACTCATGAAGTTGATCATAAATTACTTCAGCTGTGAGGGGAGGTTCTCTCGTCTATATGCCTATCACATCAGGCTGCTCATGCACTTTACCAGGGTACAAATGATGAACATCCCATATTTCATTTGCAGGAACATAGAGAGGATGAACACCTTCATGCATCACAAGACCCCTCAGCAGCAACTTAACAGTGTTTATCACTTTGCTCTTATTAAGATTTTGGTGGTTCATCAGCTGGCAGGGCATTACTTGGGATGATTTCATCTCCCGTGACTTCTTCAGCACTTCAGAGGTATTGTCAGAGGTTAAGCATGAGGGCGAACCTTCTCGTCGGTATGAGCACCATGAGACTACTAGTGGGCGGTTTTCATCACATATCAAAAAGGCACCAGACGTTTGTTTGCAGCGGCAAAGCAAGTGTTATCTCCACCTGGGGTGGAAGGGGCCTCGCTTCCTCCATCAACATCACAGGAACAAGACAAAGGCAAGGAGTCAATGCAGGATGAGGGGCCTTTAGGTGATCATTCAGGTGAACGAGAGACCGAATTCGTTTTCCTTCATCATGATGATACAGATACAAAACTGACAGGTGCACAGCTTAAAGAGATCATCCAGGAGCAGCAAGCAGAGATTCAAGCCTTGTCCCTTGATTTCGAAAGAGCCAAATGGAACATGAAATATCTGGAGTAGAGGAACAAACAACTGGAGGATCATCAAGCGATCATGGAGCTACAAAACATTCGTGAGCATCGCCAAGCTACACAAAGGAGAAGAGTTGAGCTCACGTCATTGGAGCAAGAGATTAATGAGGATCGGGAGGCCAATCTCGAGAGAGTTAACATGAACTTGGAGAGGCTGCTGGACAAGGCCGACAAGGACCATGCATTGCTGAGACACATGGCTTTCCACTACATGGCGCGAAACAAAGTGTGCAAGGCCCGAATCAGGAATTTGAAGGCGAAATTGAGGAAGGAAATCAAGAAGAAAAAGAGGCAAAGGGAGCTTGATCGACTTCAGATATTGCCCGAAGCCTCTTTGGCCGAGCATAACACTTGATAAGGAAGCTCTAGCCCAAATTTCAAGAAATTTGGGGCAATTTTGATCACATGGAAAATTTTTGGTCACAACACAGGTTTTTCCTCCCAGTGGCGCGGCGCTTAGGATTGGGAGATCCAAATCACAAATGGTTTGCATTTTTGGATTCATCATGAAAAATCATGACTGCTGGTGCATGGACAAGAAGTTTGGGCAAGTTTTGAGTCCCCAGGAGGTCAAAAACACTCAAAAAATGACCTCTCTGCCCCTATTTTGACACACAGGAAGCAGTCTTGGGAGAATGAAGCTTTGGAGGGGAAAATGAGCACCAAATTCATAAATTCCACTTGGGTTGGAAAGTAGACAGGCCAGGCTTTTCAACAAGCACACTTGGGCACAATTTGGACTCCTGCAAGTACATCAAAATCACCTCCAAAGTGGCGCGACGCATATAGATTTGGACGCGGCGCATATAGATCCAAAGGCCAAAATCACTTCCACTCCGCGACATTTCGATTCGCGACTTTCTCCAAGTGGGCAGACTCATTTACACTATATTTTTCTTGGAAACTAATGCAATGTTTAAAAATTATTTTCACTAAAGGTGGGCTCCTATCCAAGTGGCAAAGGAAGGCGAGCAGTCACCCAAGCCATTTGTCATTTCTGTAACACTACACCTGTAACTAATGGTTGGCTTTCCATTTCCAGTTTGTAATCATTTGAAAAACTCCCCAACTGTGGGTCGTTCTATTTCCCAATGGCATAGTCTATCTATTGTAAGCAACACTATTTACAAAGGGTTGGAATTTTTGGGAAACTGTGCGAGAGACACCCAGTCACTTACTGTACATTTTGACAGAGAATTAATGAAAGATTGCAGCTCTGGTTCATGAGATTCCTGTGGCGTGTGTTTATAAAATGTATCTTCTTTATGTTTCATATGTATTTCATTATGTTTCATATTTTCGTTCACATTTGTTTCCAATGAAAGCTTTCTAAGTAAAAAAGGTAGAATTCAGTGCACTGCTCTGCCTTGGGATAGTTTTCACGTTCTATGTTTTCTTTAGTTGAAAAGGATTCATGTATTTATGCCCTTTTCACACTCTCAAACAATCTCTCCACCTCACATTTTTTCAACTCTAATTGCTAGAATTTCTGCCTGTCTTGCCTCACGAAATAATCTGCGTCTTTGAGTTAAATTCTCTGCTCATGCTGTTCCTTGGCCCCACACATCCCAGAAAACACAGTCATTTTTCAAAATACCTCTTTCATATTTATTTACCTAGCCTAAAATCAGTATTCATTTTTGAGTCATCTCAGACCCTATTGTTTATTTTCCTGAGTGTGACCCGGAGAGATCCCTCTCCTGTTCTGGTAGGGCTAGCTACCAGACTGAGTGTGGTTTGTAGTTACCCTGAACTTTGCCTTCTTTCAGCCTAAGGCAGATTTAGGTGCTAACATAGTGGCGACTCCAATGGGGACGAAATTCTTTGTTTGTTAGTCTTCTCCTTTACATAAATGGCAGGCTTAACCTACAAACACCCCATACTTCAGATAATTCTAAGCTTCCGGATGATAAGTTTAGGATTTGATAGGGTGAGTAAGTTTTTCATGTCCTTCTGATTTTTTTGAAAATAGCACGTTGGCTTCGAGACGATATACCAGAGCCAATCCAGATCCGAATCCTCCTCATATCTACGAAAACCCCAAATTGATTCCAATAATCCTTCATCAAGAGAGCTCTATAACCCCCGTGTTCAAATCCCATTCATGTCCTGACATTTTTGAGTATCTTGAAGAGCTTGAGTTTGATGAGCGGTTTGAAATATCATTGTTCGAGACCAAATCCGAAAGGGCTGTTGACTATACTGTCCCCAATCCACAATTTCTTGTAGACCTAGAAACTGAAAGGGCTAACCAGTCAATTGATAATTATATTGCGACACAGCTTCAAACTCAAATTGTTAATTCCCTACAAACTGCACACACTCATCCAACACCTCCAAGACCAAATCCACCAAGAGTGATGGCTACCCGTTTTGCACCTCTTATGCTGCCTCAGGTTCTAGATGATATGCCCACAGATTATCAAAGAAAAATCCCTTTGTTTGATGGTGCCCCTCACAAGGTTACCACTCAGCAAAATGTAGACAGAATGGCAGATTTCTATGACCTTCATGAGATTGATGTAGAAAATGTAGCAATGAGACTCTTTGTACAGACATTTGCAGGTGAAGTTAGGAAATGGTTCAGAGGTTTTCCGATTGCACGTATCGCTACCTTGGCCGAACTGCAAAGATAATTTTACACCACTGGGAAGTGAAAAAGAATCCTCTTCAAATTCTTGCTGAGTATGAGCAGATCAAATGAAATGCTGGTGAGTCAGTCCAAGACTACTGTATTAGATTCAATTCCGTTTATAATGAGATTCCTGATCATCTAAGGCCACCTGTGGGACTAGCTATGATGAAATTTCCGGATGGCTTTGATGCTGACATGGCTTATCAACTGAGAGAGAGAGAGAGAGCCGGCCACAATGGAAGACATGCAGAAAATCGCGGTCAGCGTTGAAGCAAATCTGCTGTCCAAAAGAGCTAGAGCGAAAGCAGAAAAGAAGGTCACAGTCAAGGAAGAGTCTTCCTCGATGGATCAATTACTCAAGAAGGTAGAGCAGATGCTTGAAAGGGTGAAACTTGACAAACCTAAGCCACAAGTTAGAAATCCTAACTTCCGTGGCCAGCAGCAGCCACAATATAGGATAAGGTAGAGAGATCAACGAGCCCAAGATCAAACAGCACAGCAGCCAGTACAGACACCTCTTCAGCAAAATTTTTGTGAATGGACCAGACTCTGATGAGGAAGGGAGAGTAATAGGGGAAGAGAACCACTTCTTTACTCCGGATGATTTGCCTACTTACATTACTGAAGAGGAGGAGTATGCGGAAATTTCAGCTGCACACAAAGACGCAGATTTCATTCTAGCAAGTGACACAGTTTTAGAAGAAGAATCAGAGGACTATCAAAGGGGATATATGAATGCTCTGTATGCTCAGCAGTGGCAATATTCACATAGAAACAGAGATGTGCCAGTTAACCCAATTCAGAAGAGGAAGGAATTTTCGGCATCAAAGAATGATTCTTCAGTTGCACAAAAGAAAGGCAAAGAGGCACTTGGACCTGACAGCAGTAATTCACCATCAGCAAAAAAATCAAATCAACAAATTGTATCGAGAGAAAAGGAAAAGAAAGAAGCTCCCGTCAAAGAGGTAGAAAAGACTTCTGCTTTTAGTTTAGAGAATGAAATTTCTAAATTGAAGGTATCCATTCCCTTGACTGAAATAATGAAGAACAACAGTTATAGAGGGCAAGTTTCTAAAATTTTAAACTATGATCCAATGTCTGATATGGTGAATGTCGAAGATGATCAACCCGAAATTATTTTTGGGCCAGCATTGAATGGTGAGTCTCCAGACAATGATGTGCCCCCTTTTTATATCAGTTTAAGATTGCATGATTTTGTGTTACACAATGGCATGTTCGATTTCAGAGCTTCTCACAATCTCATGCCCAAGGCTATCATGGATAAGCTGGGTTTGGACGTCGCCCGGAAATACCATGATCTCTATTCATTTGATTCCAGCAGAGTAAGATGTATCGGGCTCATCAAAGACTTGGTTGTAAGTCTGGATCAAATCCCAGTGAAGAATGTTTTGATGGATATTGTAGTAGCGGATATTCCTCCCAGGTTCGGTATGCTTCTTTCCAGGTCTTGGGCAGCAAAATTAAAAGGGACACTACAACTATATTTCTCCTATGCAACAATTCCGGTGTTTGGCCAGATGAGAAAACTGTATCGAGAACAAAAAATGAAATACATGATTACAAGCAAGGAGAAACCCATTAATCATCCAATTAATTATGTACATACAGATCTAGAGTCTTTTGTCTTGTATTTAGATAGTTTTAATGATGTAGATAGTTAGTTAGTTGAAGCAGAAAGTATTCCAGAAATAGTAGAAAATTTCAGAGAAGTTTTGAAGAAAGAAGGACGAGAACAACAAAACACCATTGAGAAATCAGCTGAAGGTAATGGACAGCAAGCAGGAAAAACAGAGCCAGCATAATTTCAGCACTTGGGAGAAGAGGAAGAAGGTTTGTGGACCATGGATTTCAATGGAGCAGTGGGAAATGATGGCGCTGGAATTAGAATTTGGGTACGCAGTCCTTTCTCTACCCCGAACAAGGTGCCTAGTAATGTGTGGGTATGCTCTTACAAATTAGCTTTTGATTGTTCAAACAATGAGGCTGAGTATGAAGCTCTGATTGCTGGCTTAAAGATTCTAAGAAAGCTTAATGCTAAGAGGATTGCAGTATATGGTGACTCCAAGTTGGTGATTAAGCAGGTCAGAGGCGAATATCAAGAAAAGCATCCTCGGATGCGGGCTTACCAGAATGTAGTCCTAGACATCCTGAAATTATTTTCAGAATATACCTTGACATGTGTGCCTCGTGTTCAAAACAGCATTGTTGATGCTCTTGCTAAGGCAGCCAGTAGTTTGAAGATCCCAATGAACTCCAGTAATAAATTCGAAATGCATGTCAAGCATCGTCCAACTGTTCCTGACAATCAGAGGTATTGGCAAGTCTTCCAAGATGATGAGGAGATTGATGATTTGCTGCAAAAAAAAGGTAAGTTCAAAGAGACCTCAATTGATGAAGAAAATGATGATGGCAAAGATGAGGTGTAGATCAATCAAATGGACGTATTGCAGCTGAAGGAGAACATCATCCCTAAAGGCTTGATACCTTTAGAAAAACTCTTTGATCAAGATGACATAGCCCGCAAACCAACATTGCAACCAACAGAGAAGGGTGTTGAAGAGGTTAATATCGGAACAGTTGCTAATCCTAAAATGGTAAAACTGTCTAAAGCATTTCCACAAAAGATGAAAGCCAAATATATCAGTTTGCTATCTTCATTTGCTGACGTGTTTGTTGGGATTATTCTGAAATAAAGGCATATGATACTAATATCATTCAACACACTATACCCATTAATCCTAATCAAAAACCTTTTAGACATAAGTTGAGAAGACTAAATCCAAAACTGCTGCCGTCAATTGAAAAGGAGATAAACAGGTTGTACAAATCAGGAATCATCGTTCCCATCAGATTTTTGGATTGGATCTCCAATTTGGTGCCCGTGCAGAAGAAGACAGGTGAGATTCGCTTGTGCATTGATTTTAGGAATCTCAATAAAGTTTCATTGAAAGATAACTATCCATTGCCCAAAATGGATCATATACTTCAGCGAGTAGTTGGGGCATCTCGTATGTCACTACTTGACGGTTATTCTGGATATAACCAAATTTCAGTCCATGAAGATGACCGAGACAAGACAACATTCACTACTCCATGGGGAACTTTTCATTATGCTAAAATGCCTTTCGGTTTGAAGAATGCGGGTGCCACCATTCAGCGGGCAATGGACTTGGCTTTCGCAAATGAGAAGAATGTCTTTTTGGTTGTATACCTTGATGATCTGACAGTGTTTTCCAAATCTGATGAAGAACACATGTATCATCTGAAAAATGTCTTTCAAAAGTGCAGAAAATATGGTCTATCACTGAATCCGAAAAAGATCTTGTTTGCCATGGAGGAGGGCAAACTACTTGGGCACATCATCTCAAAAGACGATATTCGTATTGATCCTGCACGTGTACAAGCAATTCAGCAAATCGATCTGCCCCAGAATAAGAAGGAGATTCAATCTTTCAATGGTAAGATGAATTTTATACGCCACTTTGTACCTAATCTTGTTGAACACTTAAGAGAGATTACCAACATGCTTAATAAGGATAGCCAAGTGAAGTGGATGGAAGAGGCGGTCAAATCTTTCAACTTAGTCAAATTGGCTCTTTCCTCAGCTCCAGTTCTAATCAGCCCGGAATACACTCAGGATTTTATATTGTTTTCATTCGCTTCGGAGCATACTATGGCAGCGGTGTTGATGCAGAAAAGAGATGATCACGAAAGACCAATTGCTTTCTTCAGCCGAGCTATAAGAGATGCAGCCTTAAAGTACAACATCATTGAAAAGCAAGCCCTTGCACTTGTGAAAGCATTGAAAGATTTTCGGGTATACATTCTACATTCTCATATTTTGGCTTATGTTCCTAACACTGCTGTCAAGGATGTTTTAGTGCAGACGGATCCGGAAGGAAGACGAGGCAAGTGGATTGCAGCTTTGTTGGAATATGATGTGGAAATAAAGCCCACAAAGCTTGTTAAAGGACAGGGATTGGCAAAGTTAATGGCCGAATCAAACTTGCACGCATTAGACATAAATCTGATCGTTGCTATGTCTGATGAGAATGAGGAAGGTTCGTCAATTCAAGTATTCAGATATCATATATGTGCTTCAAAATTTGTCACCACCACCTGGCCTGACTAGAAACAAACCTAGAACACTCAAATTAAAGGCTGCCAAGTTTTTCATTCTAAATTCTGCACTTTATTGGAAATATCCCGGTGGTGTTCTCTTGAATTGTTTGGTGGAGGAAGAAGCAAAGCAGGTCATCGAGGATTTCCATGAAGGGGATTGTGGTGGTCACCTTTTTTGGAAAACAACAGCAAATAAAGTTTTGAGAGCAGGATACTATTGGCCAACATTGTTTGCTGATGTATATAAGGTTGTCAAGAGCTGTCATAAATGTCAGATTTTTGAAGGAAGGCAGAAATTACAGCCTTTTCCCCTTAAGCCCATTGAGGTGAGTGCCCCTTTTCAGCAATGGGGGTTGGATTTCATTGGTGAAATTCATCCCGCTTCTTCCAATCAGCATCGATGGATTCTCACGGCAACAGATTACTTCACGAAATGGATCGAAGCAATTCCCACCAGACAAGCTATAGATGCGGTAATTATTTCATTCCTCGAAAATAACATCTTGTCTCGCTTTGGTTGCCCGAATAAGTTAATCACTGATAACGCAGTAGCTTTCAAATCAAAAATGATGGTAGAGTTCTTTCATAAATATCACATCATTTTGGGTCACTCAACTGCCTATCATCCGCAAGGCAATGGATTGGCGAAGTCCTCTAACAAATCTTTGGTCAACATCATTAAGAAGCTACTGGAAATCAACAAGAAGAGCTGGCATAAGAAGTTGGTCAATGCACTTTGGGCAGATCGGGTCAGTCAGACGAAATCCATTGGTATGTCCCCCTTTGAGCTTGTGTATGGAGTTGATGCCTTTTTTCCTACCTCTCTTGCAGCCCCGGTAGTCAAACTTCTTCAGGAAGCCGGTAGTGAAGATGATCCTATGCAGAGAAGATTGAATCAAATGATCCATTTGCAACAGACCAGAGAAGAAGTTTTTCAAAACACATCCAAGTTGCAGGAGAAGATTAAGAAAATTTATGATAGAAAAGCAAAGGCGGACAAATTTCAGCTAGATGACGTAGTGCTAAAGTGGCATGCAAGGAATGAGCAAAAGGGTAAGCATGGTAAATTCGAGAATCTCTGGAAAGGTCCCTTCAAGATTGCAGCATATCGGGGTCAGAATGCCTTTCTTCTGAAGGAAATGAACGGGGAAGATTGTCTAGGAGGGCTGATCAATGGTCGGCTGCTCAAGCAGTACCACTTCTGAGCTGTTTCTACTACCTCCATTGTCACTGTAAATACCATTTTATTTCAGTTTTGGTTTGAGTTTGTCTAGTCAGTCTTTGAGTCATTTTAAGTCCAAATTTGAGTTAGTCCGAGTCAAGTTTCAGTCAATAAATGAGTCAAGAGTTGCATGTCGTTTGTCGAAATGATGACTCCATAGCCCAATGGATGAAGGCACTATCTGCTCTCCCAAAGATCTGCCATTCTTGGCACCTCCAAGGAGCTACCATCCCCATTGGAGCCAATGTTAGATTCGGTCTTGTTAGTCCTCTGTCAGAGATCAAAACTCTTTCTGCATTTCATTTTTAGGTGTCTCGCTCCATTCACTCAGCTGCATTCTGCTAGGGGCATGCCATAATCTGTCGGAAAGGTCATGTCAGTCATTTCCCCTCATGTCTGGCACCTACTGGCTTAACTCTTTTGTCAAGGTTCACTAAATTCAATGACAGTCAATGTTCGATCTTTTAATGGACGAGAGTCATTTTCAGTCATTAGGTCTAGGGATCAGATAAATTGGACTTCAAACTTGTCCAATAAAGCCATGCAGGCCAGAGGGAGGCCCTTACAAAGTTATGATTCAGAGATTTTCATCGCCATGTTGACAGATTATGACTATTCTTCAAAACTTTGTTTTGAAGAAAAGTCAAACAGTGTGTCATTTGTGATAATTTTCAAAAAAGTCTCCAGTTGATTTCTTCAGGTGCAGTCATGGTTTCCTTGGCCAAATGCCATGTTGTGTGACCCCTGCAAAAGTGCCAAAAAAAATTCATCATTTTAGCTAAAAATTCAAAGGGAAAAGTGAAATTCAGTGTTGCATTAAATCAGTGAAAAGTGTCAAAACAAAACATTAGCAAAATGGGTTTTGGAGAAGCAAAAATCAAAGCCATGACTTGAAAGCCTTTATATACAAGTTTCCACAAGAAACAAAGTCATTGTGAACACCAAGGAAGAGAGAAACATTGCAAAGTGAGTGTGAGAGTGCAAGCACGCGTTTGGAGTGAGTTTGGAGTCGTTTTCAGGAGCACGGCGCACACACAAAGGGGCGCGGCGCACATAGGGAGCGTGGCACACAGAGCACGACCCCGCAGTGTAAAGTTAACACGGGCGCGATGCATATACCGAGCGCAACGCACTGGGTTTGTTGCGTGGCACACACCCACAGAGGCCTGAATTTGTGCCAAAGTTGCAACCAATCATTTTGAAACCCTTCAAATTGACAAGTAGGCTCTATATCTTGGCTTGCTCATCAAATTTTATGGAATGTAGTGATGGTTCATGGCCGTTTAGAGTTGCAATAAAAACGCCTAAAACCTACCACTAGAAAACATCAAATCCATTGTTGCTAGGGTTGCAAACTTGTGGTATTGATGCCAAGGCTCCTCTTTCACCTCTCATTTTTTCACTCCTTTCCATTGTTCCCTTCCCCCTATCCCATTTTTCCCTATTTTCCCTACCCTAAAACATTACTAAACCCATATTCCCTATCCCTGCACTCATTTGTCAATGTAAAACCCCAAAACCATACCCTATAAAATCCCCAAACCCTCCTACATATCCCTAAACAAAATTTCCCCCCATAGCCGCTATTCCCATCATATTATTCCCCTTCCTAACACTCCCTTTTTGCATTGTTCCGCTTGGTGGCAGATCTCACAACAACACCTAGTTTCATACCATCATCAAAGGGCAATCCAAGCACAGTACACATACAGCAGTCATGGAATCTGAGCATTCATCAGAGTATAAGATGGAAACAAAAAGTGATTCATCCTCGGAAGAACAGGCTCCCTAAAGACATCACAAAAGTGGCAAACATGTTAGGGATGAGACAACCAACCTCACTGAATTGCAGGCCTACCCTCTTGCTATTTCATGTTTCCACCATCTATCATGTTTTGAGTTTTGTCAAAGGGTGGCTAATGTTTGAGTTCATCATGAGTTGGCCCATCTTTTTGTGCTTCACCTACATGGAGATCACTCTATCTTGGCTGGGGTCACCTTCACACTGACACCCGAAACTGTCTCATTAGCAACCGGCATACCGAATGTTGGAGAACCATGGCACAAGAAACAAAAGGTTGATCATTAGCATTATGAGCCTTACATTAAGTCCAGTTGCTTGAGGCAGCTCACAAGAGTCTTTCCATTCCGATATTTGAAAGATGAATATGCTCCACTCATGAAGTTGATCATGAAGTACTTCAGCTGTGAGGGGAGGTTCTCTCGTCTATATGCCTATCACATCAGGTTGCTCATGCACTTTACCAGGGTACGGATGATGAACATCCCATGTTTCATTTGCAGGAACATAGAGAGGATGAACACCTTCATGCAGCACAAGACCCCTCAGCAGCAACTTAACAGTGTTTATCGCTTTTCTCTTATTAAGATTTTGGTGGTTCATCAGCTAGGATTGCAGGGCATTACTTGGGATGATTTCACCTCCCGTGACCTATTCAGCACTTCACAGGTATTATCAAAGGTTAAGCATGAGGGTGAACCTTCTCGTCGGTATGAGCGCCTTGAGACTGCTAGTGTGCCGATTTTCATCACATATCAGAAAGGCACCAAACGTTTGTTTGCAGTGGCAAAGCGAGTGTTATCTCCACCCGAGGTGGAAGGGGCCTCACTTCCTCCATCAGCATCACAGGAACAGGACAAAGGCAAGGAGCCAATGCAGGAAGAGGGGCCTTCAGGTGAGCCATCAGGTGAATGAGAGACCGAATTTGTTCTCCTTCATGATGATGATACAGATACAAAACCGATAGGTGCACAGCTTAAAGAGATCATCCAGGAGCAGCAAGCAGAGATTCAAGCCTTGTCCCTTGACTTGGAAAGAGCCAAATGGAACATGAAATATCTAGAGTAGAGGAACGAACAGTTGGAGGATCAGCAAGCGATCATGGAGCTACAAAACATTCGTGAGCATCGCCAAGCTGCACAAAGGAGAAGAGTTGAGCTCACGTCATTGGAGCAAGAGATTAATGAGGATCGGGAAGGCAATCTCGAGAGAGTTAACATGAACTTGGAGAGGCTACTGGACAAGTCCAACAAGGACCATGCATTTCTGAGACACATGGCTTTCCACTACATGGCGCGAAACAAAGTCTGCAAGGCCCGAATCAGGAATTTGAAGGCGAAATTGAGGAAGGCAATCAAGAAGAAAAAGAGGCAAATGGAGCTTGATCGACTTCAGATATTGGCTGAAGCCTATTTGGCCAAGCATAACACTTGATAAGGAAGCTCCAGCCCAAATTTCAAGAAATTTGGGGCAATTTTGGTCACATGGCAAATTTTTGGTCACAACACAAGTTTTTTCTCCCAGTGGCGCGACGCTTAGGATTGGGAGCTCCAAATCACAAATGGTTTGCATTTTTGTATTCAACATGAAAAATCATGACTACTGGTGCATGGACAAGAAGTTTGGACAAGTTTCGAGTCCCCAGGAGGTCAAAAACACTCAAAAAATGACCTCTCTGCCCCTATTTTGACACACAGGAAGCAGTCTTGGGAGAATGAAGTTTTGGAGGGGAAAATGAGCACCAAATTCAGAAATTCCACTTGGATTGGAAAGTAGACAGGCCAGGATTTCCAAAAAGCACACTTGGGCACAATTTGGACTCCTGCAAGTACATCAAAATCACCTCCAAAGTGGCGCGACGCATATAGATTTGGGTGCGGCGCATATAGACCCAAAGGCCAAAATCACTTCCACTCCACAACATTTCGATTCGCGACTTTCTCCAAGTGGGCCTGCTCATTTACACTATATTTTTCTTGGCAACTAAGGAAATGTTTAAAAAGTATTTTCACTAAAGGTGGGCTCCTGTCCAAGTGGCAAAGGAAGGAAAGCAGTCACCCAAGCCATTTGTCATTTCTGTAACACTACACCTGTAACTAATGGTTGGATTTCCATTTCCAGTTTGTAATCATTTGAAAAACTCCCCAACTGTGGGTCGTTCTATTTCCCAATGGCATAGTCTATTTATTGTCAGCAACACTATTTGCAAAGGGTTGGAATTTCTGGGAAACTATGGGAGAGACGCCCAGTCACTTACTGTACATTTTGACAGAGATTTAATGAAAGATTGCAGCTCTGGTTCATGAGATTCCTGTGGCGTGAGTTTAGAAAATGTATCTTCTTTATGTTTCATATGTATTTCATTATGTTTCATATTTTCATTCACATTCGTTTCAAGTGAAAGCTTTCTAAGTAAAAAAGGTAGAATTCAGTGCACTGCTCTGCCTTGGGATAGTTTTCACGTTCTATGTTTTCTTTTGTTGAAAAGGATTCATGTATTTATGCCATTTTTACACTCTCAAACAATCTCTCCACCTCACATTTTTTGAACTCTAATTGCTAGACTTTTCGCCTGTCCTGCCTCATGAAATAATCTGCGCCTTTGAGTTAAATTCTCTGCTCATGTTGTTCCTTGGCCCCTACACATCCCAGAAAACTCAGTCATTTTTCAAAATACCTCTTTCATATTTATTTACCTAGCCTAAAATCAGTATTCATTTTTGAGTCATCTCAGACCCTATTGTTTATTTTCCTGAGTGTGACCCAGAGAGAGCCCTCTCCTGTTCTGGTAGGGCTAGCTACCAGACTGAGCGTCATTTGTGGTTACCCTGAATTTTGACTTCTTTCAGCCTAAGGCAAATTTAGGTGCTAACAGTATACTTGGATGACATCTTGGTCTTCAGCTAGAGTTCGGAAGAGCACCTCCACCACATTCGATAGGTTCTCCAAACACTGCGGCAACACAAGTTATGTGCTAATTTGGAGAAATTCACTTTTGGCATGACCCAGGTTCAGTATCTGGGAGACATTATTAATGAATAGGGGGTGCATGTGGATCTAGCTAAGATCCAAGTCATTCGGTATTGGCCAACTCCAACCACTTTGACAGAGCTCCGCATCTTTCTGGGTCTTGCCAATTTCTACTACAGGTTCGTGTTGGGATTCTCTCATATCACTTCGCCCTTGAGTCAAGTCACCAAGGAAGGATTGAAAGAAAATTTATTTTGGTTTGAATCTCAACATAAGGCATTCACAGAGTTGAAGCATTGCCTCTGCTCTTCACTAGTGCTCACATTACCAGACTTGCAACAACCATTTGAGATCGAGATAGATGCCTCTGACTATGCTATTGGGACAGTTCTTACTCAACAGGGGCATCCAATGGCATATCACAGTGAGACACTTTTAGACATAGTCTGGAAGTATCCCACTTATGACAAAGAGATGTATTCCATTGTGCAGGCCTGCTGACAATGGAAGCATTAAATTTTGGGGAAGGAAATGGTCATCCACACAGACCACCGACCCCTACAGATCATATAGATGCAAGGGAAGTTGTAGAATGATCACCATCAGAAGTGGTCCAGATACCTGAAACAGCTCCATTTGAATATAAAGTATAAGAAGGGAAGCACCAATAATGTTGCATATTGCCTCAGCCGACCACCGATCATGGCGTTAACCACCATGCTAAACTCTTATGGGAACGAGACTTCTGATTGGCCACTTCTCTACAAAAGCAACCCTAAATTTGGCCACACATACCAAACACTCTTGGAGGGTCAGCAAGTTCTAGAATTTCACCTATAGGATGCCCTATTATGCCACCTAGGACACCTTTGTGTTCCTCCAAGCGAGTGTGCCAAGATGATTTGAGAAGTACACTACAGTCGGGTTGCTGGGAATTTCGAGGTCAAAACAATGGTGGCAGTACTGCAGAAGTGTTTCTATTGGGCGAATATTCGACAAGATGTCGAGAAGTACATCAGATATTGCACTACCTGTGCCATTGCCAAACCGACCATCAAGAAGCAAGGCTTCTATACTCCGCTGCCTACCCCTAGTCGACCTTGGGAATCCATCTCCATGGATTACATGTTAAGCCTTCCTTCTACTAAGCATGGCAATGAATTTTTTTGTGTGGTCATCGACAAATTCTCGAAGATGGTCATTATGGCATCCTGCAAGAAGAATATCACAAAGAAAGCCACTGCTAAACTCTTCTTTGAACGAGTGTGGGTACACTTTGGGATCCCATAGTCTATCATCTCAGAACGGGACAGCAGGTTCCTCATTACATTTTGGTCCAGTCTCTATTCGATGCTGGAAACGAAGCTCACTAAGTCCACAACTTTCCATCCCCAAAATGATGGCCAGACAAAGGTCATCAATAGGATGATTGTACACATTCCACACATGTACAACTCAAAGCATCCATGCATATGGGATGAGAGCCTTCCCTATGTCTAGCACAACTATAATCGGGCTCTCCACAGCTCGACTGGAAACAACCCTTTTTAGGTGGGCTTGGGATTCCAGCCACTATGTCCCATTGATGTGACCATTCCATTTGTAGCTATTCCAACAAATTCAACTCATGTCCAGTCTAAAACTGATAAGGAAAACAACTTCATTGAGCACATCCAACATATCTGCTAGTAGTTCCACGACATTATGGAGAAATTAAATGCCAAGTACAATAAGAGACATGATCAAAATTAGGTGCCACACAAGTTTCAGGTGGGTGACAGAGTATGGTTGCATTTGCAAAAGGAACGCCTTGCCGGAACCTATCAAAAACTCAGACCAATCTGATATGATCCTTACACCATTACAAAGGTTGTGGGAGACAATGCATTTGAGCTTAGCATTCCCCCATCCTTGGTTTGCACCCAGTGTTCAATGTGGACCGCCTTCGACCATACATCCCACCATTGCTAGATACATCAGACATTGCAGAACAAGTCCACACCTACAGAGTTAAATCTAGATTGCATGGAACAAGCCACAACTAATCAGATCATGGATACACATATCAAGAACACCTGACAACAAAGGATCAAAGTATATCGAGTTGTCAAAGCAGGCCAACTCCTTCACTAGGGCAAGTGGCTCACCAGGGACCAAGTTCAGCAGAAGTTTCCTCGTCTCATGGAGGAACTCAACGCAATGGGGACCATTGGTTCCTAAGGGGGGAGGAATGATCTAGGTGGATATTGGTGGCCACCCACCTATTCCACTTGGAACCCCACCATTGTTTCTTTCAGTTTTTTAGTTTCCTTATTTGTAGCACAATTTACTATTTTTTGCAGTTTTTCGGGTCTTAAACTTCCAAAGCCGTTTTGAGGCCCTAAACTAAGTTTTCTGGGAAAACTAGGAGCAACATGCGTTTTTGACTGATCATTCTCACTCAAAAGTTGTAGTCCTCAGATAGATCTTTCCAACGAGGTATTGTGTGCGTCAAACAGAGATCGTATGCCAAAGCTACGACCCCAGGAAGTAGATGTACCAATTTACCCAAACGGGGCCCATAGTTTGGCGCTTCATCTCCTAGGGTTATATTTTTGGATGTTTAGGGTTTCCATTGTTTCTCAATAATAAATAGGCCTTGGAGCCTCATTGTAACATAGTTCATAGGCATGTAGCCTCCACATCTCTTCTCAGAGATAAGCTACCATCGCCTGAGCTAGTCTTATTTCCATTCTGGTTGTAAGCATATTTCACTATTTGATATTAATGAAATGAAGTTTTATTTCTACTGCATCTTTGTATTTATTGTTATATCTGTAATTTGTTACGTTCCTATTTAAATCTAGATCAATGGGTTGAAGTAAAATTTGTTGAGGTTGCAGTGATGGCACCCACTCTAGAGAAAATTTGATTAATATCGTGCCATAACCGAATTTTTTCAACTTCCTGTCCTTTTCTTTAGTAATTCCTTCAAATTGTCCAAGACACCCTTGCTCTAGTTGAATATTGTTGGCTCTAGACATTCTATCCCATGTTGCATGTAATATTCGCTTACTACATGTAGTGTTGAGCTACCTACGATATTGCAATAATGAAAAAGATCATTCTCAAAGGTAATTGGGTCACATCCTTTATTCTAATCTTCACATCCCTTGTAGGAAGGGCTCGAGGTTTTCACTATGTAGCGATATAGTCTTTCACCATCTCACCACCACTTCTTCCACCTAAAAGAGAGATGGGGGCACCTCGCTTTGACAATCCTCTTAGGAAGTAAATATCCTCTACCTGTATCTCAAGTATATTCTCCCCAAATTTGAACTCATGTGCTTGAATAGCCCATGAACAGACAAGGTACTTCAACAACTCTATCTATTGCCTCATGCTAGGAAGCGAGAAGAATTTCAATAACTTGTAGTTTTTGAGCACCTAGATGGTAGCAGGGTCATTTTCTACATTGAAGTTATGTTCATCGTGTTCTCCTTCTCTCCAAATGAATGCCATTTTTTTCTAATGGGCACCTAAAATATCAACAAGGAATCCATTAGGCTCTTTTCCATGCAAAAAGCTTGACCAAATTTTGAGGTGAAACTGAAATTAACTTAGAGAAATGCACCCAACGCACCCCAACAATGTTTACGAAAGTATTGCACCTCTGCCTATAATGTTCCTCTGCCTAGGTGCAATGCAATTTTTGATACAGGGGGGTGTGTTGGTCCCAGGGAATTTTTATGAAACCTAGCGGCCTCAAAACCTTAAAATTTTGCATGAAAACACAAAAATGAATCACCGAAATATAGAGAAAGGTTTCAATTCCTACCTGGAAGTGACAACACCTGAAATGGTTCACTCGATTGGCCACAATCAACTGCATAAGATTGAGTTCAAAAGGGCTCCAAATACTCATTGTTGAAGGTAAAATGTGAAATGGAAAAAATGAAAAGTCATTTTGAATATTTATGGTCATTTTTTTATTATTTTATCCATTTTTAGTATTTTGACCTAGATATGCTTCATTTTTACTATGAATCAGGTATCCTTAGTCCTTCTTGTGGTGTTTTGAGCAGGTCCAAGCTGTTAGCAGGTTTTCATTATGTTTTGAATAAGTTACTTTGACCATAGAATACACTTTTATCTGTTTTTCGGGCTCTTTAAACCTACTTAAAAGGAATCCCCCTGGAGTCCTATTTCAACTCTTTTCAAACTCCCAAAATGTGAAAAGATTGTCGAGCACTTGTTTTTCCAACTCATAAAAGTAAATGAAAATACATCTACTCAGTATAAGTTTAACCCTTTTCCAAACTGAGATAGACTAGATATGAAAAAGGAATATCTTAGTCAAACATGGTTAATAGGTTTTATTGGGTATTATTTTCTACCTTTTCGAACCTAAGGGAGTACATACGAAAAGGGAAATTTGGAGTTTCTTTTTCTCCTCTTTTTCAAACTCTCTAAACGTGAAAAAGATGTTGAGTTTTACCTTCACTAGACTAATTAAAACATCAAACAGTGATGGACTTGTTGAACATGAAAAGGCCAAACCACTCATTCTCAGGGTTAGTTAAATATGCTCAAAGGGATTCATATGAAGGATGAACTTATAGATCAGGCATATGTTATCCTCCTTAATGTAGTTAAAAAATAAATAGGTACTGACCAGTATGGTTGGGGAAATTGGGAAAACAAGGGATTTCATTTTTCTAATGGCAGGAAGTCACTCTTGAACATGAAACTCTTCCACTTCATCTCCATGGATGTTGGGTTGGGTCATATGCTTGTCTTTTAGTTATGATACTATTTCCAGAGCCTCGTTTTCGGTTTTGGGTCAATTTTGCCAACTCCATTCAGTGTGTAACCGGTGTCTTCAAGAGAAGTCATTTAGTCGATATTTGTTACAATACTCTTAAGCCTTCATTTCATGTATTCCTTTCTTGATCCAGTTCCATGTTAGCATCATTATAATCATTCTGTCTTAATCATGATACCCATTTCTTGTCATTTATGGGGGATACATCAAGGCCCTCCTGCGATGGGTAGCTTTGTGCTGACATCAGCACGTCATCGAGGAAGTTGACTTAGAAACACCCCTTGGTACCTTGGTGCTTGCATACATCAATGGTAGGTTTCCTCACTCTCGGTGACATGTTTACATCAATAGACTTTTATGGAAATATTCTATGTGGTGTTCGACATCAAATCATTCATTCACACCATATGGATTGTACTATAGTACATTGATATCCATTAACATCATTGATAGTTTATATCGCATTTTTTAATGAATTACATCATTGGCCGGTAATAAGATGGTGTCTACCATGTTCGACTCCAACTAATTGATTCACATGGTTAGACTCCCACATTGGTTGGTCATGTGAACGAGATAGAATACCCTAGATCTAGTTTCGCCCATCTAGGTTGTAATTTCAGGAGATATACAAAGATCACAATGTATGATGGTCGTGATCATATAGACATTCATCTAGTCATGGGTCCACCAGTTGTCTCTCTGGACAAGTATTTTTATCATTGTACATGTTGTGTTAGCTTATGAGTTAATTATGGGTATGCCTCCCTCAGGAAACAAATATGTCATGTTGTAAATGTACTGTAACAGATGAAGCTCGTCAGTTATCCTTGATCCCAAATTTTCACAAGGTAAAGCACTTTAGCCATCAGTCCTCATCTCTGACTTTGTGCTTTATGGGGAATTATGTTATAGGCCTTTTTTCATATCCGACCAGTGAGCCTCCTAATGGGATCAATCAAGATCCTATTCCCCCTTGTCACCATCTTGCACAAATCCCTAAGAATGTACCTTTCATTTCCTATAATTTCATCCCTAAACTGCATCATCTGAGCCAATTTGAGGACCAATTCTCCCTATAAGTGTACTGGGGTATGTTCACCTATAGGTTTCTCCACTATGGGCTGCATTGGTCACCAATAAGTTTCTCCACTTTGCACCTACGTTGTTTCTAGAGATCTGGGATAATGATGAGGATTTCGAAAGCTTCCGATTCTAGGATCCTATTGTTACACAGCAATTTGTCACCGTCCCTGTTACCCCTCACCCGTACACTGGAGGACTCATTCTGGGACCTATGAGAAGTGACATGACCTGAAACCACTTGCATCATATTCCTCTAAGTATGAGCTTCATATGCCCTGAAGACATCTCCTGCAAAATACCCATGAAAACAGCTCTTTTTGCATTAGCGCGGGTCCACAGTTCACTGCCCGCGCCAATGAGGGAAATCCTCTAAAAAGGGCGCGCTATTGGCGCTCTGTCTCAAAGTCGCACTCGCGCCAACCGAATTGAGTAAAGTTTTTAACCAAGAAGCTCCCGAAGGTTCTCTTCAACCCATTCACCAACTGAATCTATGTTGAGCTAGGATGGTTTGGCTTCGAATCTCCATAGGATGGAAAGTGGTTTGCCACCTTTCATGGAAGTTTCCAAGCGATAAAGCCAATCCCATGAATAATGTGGTTGATCCTATCTATTTCTTCTCTATCTATAAAAGCTTGCCTCTATGCCTTGAGCAAGCTAGTTACAATAGTTCTAGTTCTAGCATAGTGATAGAGAGTTTGAAGCTGCAAGAGCCTTCTTTGCACCCATAAGGCCAAATCTAAGTAAGGAGATTCTTGTCACCCAAAGAGAGAGAGGCTTGTTCCTCATCCCAACAAGCTTTGCAAGACTTGTGTAGCTGACTACCCAGCCAAAGGAGGATTTGACATCAGAACAATGGTTGTATTCTTCTTTGCTATTTATTAATAATAGATGACTATCATTATGGTTCAACTCTCATTGTCTTATGTTTGATGTTGAGTTATATCTTTTCTGACTGATATATAATTGCATCTACTAGATTTTATGCTTGTTTTCGTGTTGTTCTTTGCATGTGCAGGTGTCCAATCACGGAGATCATGGGGATCATGACCGGCCAAGGCAAAGGAACGAGGGAGACATCTCTTCTACGAACACTAGCGTTGGAATCCAAGTAGGTTCTCACCATCCACTTTTTATTTGCAATTAGGAACTTGCATGATAGCATTGTGTGATTGTTGCTAGACCCGGTCTGGGCTAGTAGGGATCATCTCTGTCCGCAGAGAGGATTTACCTCCACAACAATTTGGCGACTCCGCTGGGGAGGTCTTGTCTCTTTGGTTTCTCGTTTGGTTGCTTAGATAGCTTTCTGGGTTGGATTTCTTGCTGTTTCTTGCTTCCTGGTTTGCCTAGATACTGTTTTCAAGCCCTAGGTTGCTTGCTTTTGTTTTTGACTTAGAAAACTTGATTAGCACGCTTTTTAGCCTTACAGTCGCGCCAATTGGCACAAGTTGCTCAAAAACAACCCGCGCCAATCCCATAAAAGCGCGAGTTGCAGCCTGATAGTCGCGCCAGGACTATCAACTTTTCCAGTTCGCTTGTCTTCAAGCCCTCTGAGCTTGGATTTGTATTTTTCCGCGTCTTTTTCAATTACTAGAGTGTGTTTGACCCTTGTTTGACTGGTTTTAGACCTTCATCCTTCGGGTGTTTGCCTTTTTCTATCGATTTCACATTTTAGCCCTAGGGCATCTAGTGGCCTTGTGCGTCGAGCCTTCTGTAGGAGTCTTGGGTTCTTTGATCATCCAGTCGACTTTGTAATTACTTTTTGCACTTTCTCAGTAGTTGTCAAAGCCTTTTGTTGGTATTCAAGTGATTTGCTCCTTTTCCGCTTGGATTTCACTTGACTTCGTTTAGGCTTAGATTACATAGCCCGTAGAGGTCTTTGTGTTTTCTTCTTGGTTTGAAGGACTGTTTTGGTGTTTTGGGGATTCCATTGTGTGCTCATTGAGTGAAATTGATCTTTTGCTCGGTGTTACTATCTCTCAAAATTTGTTTAGTGCACTTTGCCATTGAAAAGAAAACGAATAATCTCTTTTGCATTGCATTAGTTAATTGAAATTAGAAGCTTTTCATTAATTAAGCGATTTAGAACAAAGAAAAGTTTCGTTTATTTGTCATTAGCTGCATTAGAGTGGTTCTTGATTGTTTGTGGTCATTTTGTTTGAAAAATTCTTAACTCTCTCGTAGTTAGTATTCATCGAACGAAATGATATTCTTTGGCATATAGTTTGCATTTATGGAATTGTGAGAGATTACATACGGTAGGACCTGGAAATTGAAACTTAACTAAAGATCAACCATAAAATGAACTGAATGAACTTAAAAACACATTGGAACATAATGCTCACTAATTAGAGGTCTAGGCTAGAGACGTGCTCCGACGTCGTTAAACCTAGTCACTGTTGTTTCACACTACGGTTGGGTGATTCCTCCTTTTGTGACTCGATATTGGTCTAGCACGGACTTGAGCTCCCACGTACCATCGCGTATATAAGGGAGACCGCACTAGGTTATCATCCTTTATCCACAGGAAGCCGTGTCTGCCGCCTTACAAGCCGTAACGCACCAAACACAGCATTCGGGAAGATTGACTGTCGTACGGGAAGTCCTTGGTTTTTATATGACTGCCAAGGTGTATATGCAGTTTCACGGATTTTTTTGGTAAACCCTTTGCCTAGTCTCTCCAGAGTAGTCACTTTTGATCCTTTTCAGACTCCTTAAAAGAAAAGACTCACTTGAGCAGTTTGTCACTTCGGGCTCACAAAACATTCGAAGGTGACTAGAGTCACCTTTTTGTCCTTTTCTCGACTCTTAAAACATGAAAAGGTCAAGTTGTGTCCTTGCATCTTAAAATTTATTTGGCCACGATGAACATTACCTGGTTAGATCTTGTGTGCGTTAGTTTGAGTAGGGTCCTTTATCGTTAGATTCCCTTAGGTTTGTTTGAAGTTTGTCATCCTGGCTGAACCGTCGACTCCCGTTCCAAGTGATCAAGGGTCTCCGTCTTCCGTTGCTCCTGAGGTACCGGTTGTAAGTGATACTCTTCCTGTCATCCCAAGTATCCAATCGATCAACTCTCGTGCCCCGGACGACGAGGATTACGAAATTCATTGGAACCCCATCTGGGAGCCTGAAGAGGACGATATTCCTGTTACCCCCCTTGGTGTTTCGTCTCCAATGTCTACCTCTCACATGGATGAGACATCTCCCAGAGTGAGTGAGACACCTATTTTGTCGAATATCGACACTCCCATTCCAGCTACTTCTCCGCTCCCCCCACGCTACCAGTCGTTGAGGGATAGGGTAAGTGCCAGGACCCCTGCTTCGAGTATGTGGGACCCCCACTTCACTCCCACCACGGGCTCTTTTGTCTCACATGTCCACACTACACCTGTCACTTCAGTTCCGACAAATCCAACTGTTTGTGTAGCACATTCAACTCCGGTTGTTAGTGCCATTACGGCGTCTTTAGCTTTGAAAACTGGTGCTGGTACCCCTCACGGTCAAGTTAGTAGCGGCCAGCCGGCACACACATCCAAAGTTATTCACCCTGCACAAAGTGCACCACCCTCTTATGCTCCCGTTCCAGGAGGGGGGCCGTATGACCGATATGGACAAGCTGTTCAGGATCCAAACGCGCAAGGTCCTTTCTATTATTACGATTCTACTGGTCAGTTCCTTTATCGTTCCGGGCCCTTGCCTACTCAACCTATTGTTGAGGTTTCGGTACCATTATCTGTTGCTTGGGACGCCACCACTTTCCATGGAGGCCAAGCAATCCATGCGCAGCTTCAGGGACCGCCTAACCAAAGCCAGCTGTCTTATATGCAAACCCCCCAAGGGCAGCAATATCATGGCCAGTCTCACCCAGGACAACCTGCGGGCCTACAAGGACAACCCTATCAGGGACAACCTTTGGCCACTGGTGGTCCATCTTTTACTTATCTGACTCAACCTTTTGGGCAACCAAGGCAACTTGGTACCCAGCAAGGTTACCCGTCTGGACAACCAGGACAACCTTACGTCCAACAAGGCCAACCTGGTATCCAACAGGGTTATCCCTCTGGACAAGCTAGACAAACTTATATTCCACAAGGACAACCGGCAATCCAACAGGGGTATCCTTCTGGGCAAGGGGGGCAGCCTTACGTACAGAAGGGCCAACCCACTTCTCAGCCTAGTCATCTTTCTGGGCAAGTGGGTCAGCTTCCTGCACAGCAAGGCCAACCCACTGCCCAGCCTAGTCATCCGTGTGGACAAGCTGGCCAACCTCAAGGTCAACCGACTGTTCAGCCCGCTCAACCATCTGTTCCACAAGGACAACTCTCGGTTGCTCAAGGACAACCTGGTACCCAGCAAGCACATCCTTCTGAGCAAACGGTCCGTCCCAAACCCAACCAGGCCAACCTTTCGGCCAGATGGTCCAAACTCAACCTGTTCAAGGACATCCTTCTAGGCCCCAGACTCAAATTGGTTATCAAATGCAAGGTGGGCCACGACCCCAACCTTCTTACCAAGCGCAGCCTTCTTATCAGGCTCAGTATGGAACTCAGCCGACGTATGGCTACCAGCAACCCCAGGGGAAAACTCAATTTACCCCTTATCAAAATTATCAACAAATGCAGGTCACTCCTTATCAGAATTATCAGCAACAATACGTTGCACCTGCAGGTCAAGTTGTTAGTTCATGGGGTGCTGGGGGGCAGACCCAGGGTCAACTGTCTGCTTATGGACAGAATCCTTATGGACAGAACCCCTATGGGCACAATCCCTATGGGCAGAACCCTTATGGGCCAGGCCCACCTGACAAAGTCCATGGGGGCAACCACCACCTGGTTGGAACCCTGGTACGACCTCCCTTCCATAGCCACAAATGTCCTTTAATCCTCAGTTACCTTTCTTAGCGACGTTGGAACTCCCAGATGTGTCCAAATTGATGAATGATCCCATTCTTCATAACCCATATTGGCCACCAGTTCCAACTAAGATACCCGGTGATTGCCCGGTGATTGCAAAGCTGGTGAGGACCCTCAAGCCCATGTCATGACCTATCACCTTTGGTGCTCATCCAACTCATGGCTTGATGACTCCATCCGGCTCCGCCTCTTCCAAAGGACTCTCACCGGCTCGGCCGCTAAGTGGTATATTGAGTTGAATCGCGGAACATTTCAAGATTTCAATTCGCTGGCTATGGCATTCCTAACTCATTTTCAGTTACCCATTCGGTATGAGACAGGGACACATCTCCTTACGTCTCTCAAACAGGACACGGCCACGCATATATCTGATCATATACATGAATGGAGACGGCGTCGTCGCTTGATCAAATTTTGGATTCCTGATCAGCTCCTGACCGATTGGTTCACGACTTCCTTTGTCCCTACAATTGCACGAGACATCGCCATGGGAGCTTGTGTAACTGAAGAGCAGACTATCGCGCATGCTCAGTACCTTGACTTGGTGTATTCTCAGTCAGGTACTTTATATGATTATTTGCCAGACGCCCCGAGACCCGGAACATCCAAAGCTCCGCCAAAACCATCTGTTGACGGTGTTATTGGCTCTGTAAACGCGTCTTCAAAGAAATCATCTGCGAACCCTGGGAAGCAAAAATAGAATGCTTCTAATGGAAACACTTCTCATGGTCAATCTAATTCTAGAAGTACCTTCGAGGTAAACACCGTTCATTCCACCACGGCGGATAAATCCTCGAAAGGGAAAAAGAAAGGGAAAGCCAAGAATAAATCCGAACAGCCCAAACAGGACTCCCCTAAATGTCCACCCGAGGAAGGAGCCAAGCATAAACCTAAGTATCCTTGTCTTATCTATGATGAGGATCACTACACTAAAGACTGCCCTAGGCGGTCCGAAGTTAGTCGATTATTGAAAGGTGCTCCTGGGACTCCTGCTGTGCTTAAAGAACCTTTCCCTTCACAACAAACTCAAATGGTGGCAGATCCATCGCAACCCTCTTCTTCATTCGGCTCTCAAGTCTTTATGGCTGGGACGATTCCCATCCATGTCACTACTCGA
The DNA here is from genome assembly GCA_031772625.1 of Pinus tabuliformis. Classification (NCBI taxonomy): domain Eukaryota; kingdom Viridiplantae; phylum Streptophyta; class Pinopsida; order Pinales; family Pinaceae; genus Pinus; species Pinus tabuliformis. The sequence continues at coordinate 480,918,778 of CM062820.1, forward strand.
GCGAAAGAATATCCATCTCATGCCGGGAAAGAGCCGGAGGTCCCCTCCAGTGCTCCTCCGTCCAGTTCTGGTCCACTCCACATCGAAAGACCTAGCACTGAGACGACTATCCGACCCCCTCCAAAAGGTGTACTCCGGAAGTCTTCTTACAACCCTAATGCTCGTGCTGCTCAGCACTACAGCATTGTTGAGGACTTAGCCCAGGCTCCGTCTGCTATGTCTGCTCTCGAAGTCCTCCAGAGCTGCCCCTCCCAGAGGAAGTCCTTGCTATCGGCCATCGGTGGCATAGACCCGGCTGACTCGGATCTAATTTCTTTTGATCTCGAGGGCTATACGCCGAGACTGCCTCACCAAATCGCTTTCCTTATACAGGTCATCATCAATGGTAAAACGATTCATCGTACAGTCATTGATGAAGGTGCCTCAACTTGCATCATGTCTGTTGCCTGCTGGAAAGCTATTGGTTCTCCAACATTGAGCCAGTCTCCTACGACGTTAGAAGCCTTTGATCGAAGAGAGTCCCATCCTTATGGTATCCTCCAACGCTTGCCCATTTCCTTGGAAGGGAAGATGGTAGAAGTGGAGGTCGAAGTTGTCAACGCTAATCTTACCTACAACCTCCTCCTCGGACGTAGCTGGACATATGGCATGCAAGCCGTGGCTTCCTCCCTTTTCCATGTCATTCGTTTCCCTCATCAGGGGAAGATTGTCACGGTAGACCAGCTCTCCTTCTTCGCCTATTCTTCTGAAGGAAATGTGTCGTTCGTGGAGCATACCTCCAAATCATTCGAGAGTGTGGGAGCTAGACTCTTTAAGGATCCCGTCCTAATGGGTGTCTTTCCCCTTCCACCTCCGAATCTCACCCCTATTAACATGATTTCCGTGCGTTCTGATCCGTGGGTCCTTCCTCCCGCTAATCAAATAGAATCCTGGGGCGATATGATGCCTTTGAGTCTCGTCGAGCTCAACTACGTCGAAATCGTGGCTGCATCGGCTCCCCCTACCGGACCTGCTCTTCTGAGCGGTGTTCCCAATTCGTATGTTCATTTCCCTTGGCTTGAAGATGATGCTACTTTGGATCCATTAAAGGAAATATTTCCTTCCGATGAAGCCATCATAGAGACCATGTCTCTTGAGGAACCCCCTTGGTCAGATCATCACCACCATTCCTCATTTCTCCCTGCCCGTCAGGAAATGATCGCATGTCTCGAACGGTTTGCTTCGTGTATCCCATCACCGCCCCTTCAAACACTTATTCAAATTTACCAAGTATCTTCTGAGGGCAATATGGGAAACATTACGCAAACCCAACCCATCGACATCTCTGTAAAATCAGGGATTGTCGAGCATATTTACATTGGAGTCACTTGCACTCCAGAGGAAGTTCAACTCTACACTGACCTATTTCGCGAATTTCGTGATGTCTTTGCTTGGTCCTACGAAGAGATGCCCGGCATTGACTCTAGTATAGTGGTGCACGAGATACCTACGTATCCAGGTGCTAAGCCTGTTCGTCAGCGCCTACGCCCTGTGCACCCCCGAAAGGCTGCAGCCATCAAAGCAAAAGTCGAAAAGCTTCTCAAGGCTGGTTTCATTTACCCCATTCCACTGACAGATTTGGTTTCTAATATAGTCCCTGTGAACAAAAAGCAGGGCACCATTCGAGTCTGTGTTGATTACCGTGATATCAATCGCGCCTGTCCTAAGGATAACTTCCCTACACCCTTCATCAATCAGCTTATTGATGAGTGTGCAGGAAGCGAAATTTACTCGTTTATGGATGGTTTTTCTGGATATAACCAGATCAATATTGCGCCCGCTGATCAACATAAGACGGCTTTTATCTGTCCTTGGGGCACTTTTGCCTATAAGAAGCTCCCTTTCGGTTTAAAGAATGTCGGCGCTACCTTCCAACGTGCAATGTCCTATGCCTTTCATGAAATTTGTCACATTGTACAGCCATACCTGGATGATCTTCCAGCTCATTTAGTCAAGTGTTAGGACCATCCTTCCCATCTTCGCGAAATTTTTCTCCGCTGTCGACACTACCGTATTAGGCTCAATCCTCATAAATGTGTCTTCTGCATTGAATCAGGCCGACTACTCGGGTTTATCGTCTCCCGAGAAGGCATCCGTCTGGATCCCCTCAAAGTCGAGGCCATTCTGAATCTTCCTCCCCCTGCTTCTTTGCAGCAGTTGCAGAGTTTGCAGGGCAAAGCAAATTTCCTCAGACGATTCGTTCTGAATTAGGCCGAGGTGGCTAAGGGTTTTACACGATTATTGAAGCAAGACACACCCTTTCATTGGGATGCTATCGCTCAAGAGTCTTTCGAGTGTCTCAAGGGTCTCCTTGTTTCCGCTCCATTATTGAGACCTCCGAATTACCATCGTGATTATACTTTGTATCTGGCCGCCGCCGATACCACTATCGGCATGGTTCTTGTGCAAGACGATGATGACGACAATGAGCACGTTATCTATTACCTCAGCCGCAACCTCCTGGATACGGAAACTCGCTACGCTTACGTCGAGAAGTTGGCATTGGCCGCTGTGTGTGCCGTCCAACGTTTCCGGCATTATATCCTGTTGTGCACCACGACCGTGATTTCTGACTGCAACCCGATGACGTACATTTTGTCACGTCAGTTGCTGGGGGGAAAATACTCAAAATGGATCGTCATCCTCCAAGAGTTCGACTTGGAATTTACTGCTGCCAAGTCTAAGAAGTCTCTGGTCTTTTCTGAATTACTCTGTTCTTTGCCATCTCCTTCTGCACCCTCTCTTTCAGAGGATCATATCCCGGACGAAACTCTTTTTCTGATCAGCACCCTTGATCCCTGGTACGGGGATATTATCGTTTATTTACAAACGTCCTCTTTCCGCCCCGCGATATCCAAATATGCTCGGTGGCGGATCCGCCATCAATCTCAACCCTATCGTATCATAGGGGACACCCTGTACCGCCTTGGCATTGACTCCGTTCTCCGCCGATGTCTTACCCTCGAGGAAGATGAGAGAGTCCTGAATAACTGCCACTCTGGTGCCTGTGGTGGCCACATGTCCGGATATGCCACAGCTCAAAAAATCCTTCGCACTGGTTACTTCCGGCCCTCCATTTTTAAGGATTGCATTCTTGCTGTCCGCTCATGTCATGCATGACAGATATACCAGTGGAAGATGCGTGCGCCACCAGCCCCGCTGCACCCTGTAGTGACCGTAGGCCCTTTTGCAAAATGGGGCATTGATTATACAACTTGTAAGCCTCGCTCAGCCGGGGGGCATGGGTTTATTATTGTTGCCATCGATTACTTTACAAAATGGGCCAAGGCGATGCCCACATTAACTGAAGACGGTCATACAGCAGCGTAGTTTTTGTTCAATCATGTTATTGTGCGGTTCAGAGTTCCACAGGCCATCGTCACAGATCACGGAAAGCATTTCCGTAATCACATGATGACCGAGTTGACAACCCAACTAGGCTTACGGCACGATAGTTCAACCCCATACTATCCTCAGTTTAACCGCCAGGTTGAAGCCGTTAACAAGATTTTGGTTACGATGCTTCAACGTACTGTCGACATGCATAAGTCTAATTGGCATCTGATGTTGTTTCCTGCCTTGTGGGCCTACCGAACCTCTGTGAAGGACGCCACCGGTTTCACTCCATTTCAACTAGTTTACGGACTGGAGGCTACCCTTCCTATAGAATGTGAAATTCCTTCGTTGAAAATAGCTGTCGAGTTGCTTCCCAACACTACTCCGGTAGAGGAACGGCTTCTTTATCTAGAACGGTTAGACGAGACCCGTCGCTTAGCCTCTCTAGCCATCAAAGCTCAAAAGAAGAGAGTCAAAACTCATTTTGACCATACCATTCGTCCTCGTTCCTTTGTTGAGGGAGACCTCGTCCTGCTATACGACCAAGCAAATGACAAGCTGGGGGCAGGCAAACTCGAGCCCATGTGGCTAGGCCCTTACATTGTAAAGCGAGTGTTGCAAAAAGGGGTGTACAAGCTAGTTGACTACAAAGGTAATCCTCTTGATAAACCCCGCAATGGGCTGTACTTGAAAAAGTACTATGCATGATTCATGCGCTTCGATTTGTACATGCGTATGTGTGTGTGTGAGTTTTCATGTTTTCGGTTTGGTGTGAAAGCGTGATTGCCCCTTATTGTGTCTTTTTGCTTCTTGTGCAGATGTCAGATGCACCTTACATTGGTTTCGCTGATGGTGCCTGCCGCAGCACTCGTAATTTGTCCTCTGCGGCGTGGGTGATCTACGATCCTCACGGTGAGTTGATAGATCTTCAAGGTGTCTGTTTAGGCTGTACTACAAACAATGTTGCTGAATATAGCGTTGTTATTGAATTATTAGCCGAGGCAATTAATCTCGGTATTCATACATTGCTTGTTAACCTAGACTCTCAACTTGTCGTTCATCAGCTCAATGGGCGATATTCCGTCAGAGACCGTCACATTTTAAGGTTGTACTTACGTGTTAAATTGTTAGAAAGGAATTTTGACTTTATCACATATCAGCATATTCCACGACGATTAAATACATTATCTGATGCATTGGCCAATCATGTATTAGATAGACATTTGCGTAATTTATAATCAAAACATCATACAAGCAAATAAAAGCACAATAATAAACCATAGGCATATGTATATATATGTGTGTCATAATGTTTGCACTGCGTGCGTTACAAAACCCAAAAAATAATACATGTTCATCCTGATACATCCTCGGACAACATGTCCCTCAAAAAATATGCATGAAAGAAGCCTAGGAGTCTATTCGTGGTGGTGCTCATGATAGCACGTCACCGCGCGCACCAAGCGTCTCAACAGACAATGGATGCAGGTCGGCACCCCCACTGTGTGCCTCTGGTATGCAAAAGGCATGTCTGCCAATCTAGTGTAGCCTGGAATCCCTTGGGTAAGTCCCTCAAGATTCTGCACCAGCTCTTCCCCCACGGCACCCCTTGCCTGAGGATTAGCTGCAGGTTGATCCCTCCGCGCTATAGGAGACAAGCCGGCTGGTCGCTCTGGGCCCACATCTGCATATACATACAACTGTCATTAGAACATGCATGTATTGACAAAAAAAATGAAAATACATAAAACATCAAAAGAGAAGATCATACCTAACTCCTCTTCCCACTCCTCTCCCTCTGGCAGTGGGAGGTCTAGGTCCCCCATGAAGTTGGTTCCCGCGTATGGCCAATCCTCTACCACGATCAGCTGACGGCGAAGCCATATGAAGAACTCGGGCCGCCAAGACATCTGCTGGCCCCCTCCTCCTCTGGGCATCAATGCTGCCCAATGAGCCATCCTAGGCTCTCACGGCAATGGCTCCGCCACTACAGCTCCCTGGTACTGGAAGAGGGGTAATCGTTCCAAGAAGAACGACACCACAATCGAACCATACCCAAACTGTTTCACTCCCCCGCGCTTACACTTTGTAAGCTGCCTTTTGATATTTGTAGTCACCGTTGTAGCCCAGTCAAAAATGGTGGGGCTGAGGCATTCTGTCGCTAGTAACAGATGATTCTTGTTCGCCTCATGGGGCGCCTGTACCCCAGCTGCACGCGTGATAGTGAACAGTATCACCCTAAGAACCAAGTCATGGATGGTGGCGATATCCACCTTGGCATTGTTTTTCCCAAATTGTGCCTCTAGACACACACGAGCCTTCACTTCACCTATCTTCTCTATGGAAGGCTTGCTTCCGGTCAAAATGGGGCTCGCCCCTCTCTGTGACAGCCCAGTAATGAAGTACACATCAGATACATCCAGCTCTAAGGTCTGATCCCGTAAGCGAAATACTTGGTCATCAACATCCCAAGCATCCACCATGAACTGTAATAGCTCCGGTTGAGCTCGCAGATAAGAGGTGAGGAAGAACTTTTTGAGACCACAGTCTCTCAAAGCATTCATACATCCCTCATCCGCTATGGCCAAGGCATCTACGGCATCATGCTCCTGTTCTTTCCATTCCACCACCATATTTGCTTGTCTCCTGCACCCACAAGGATGAATAAATCATTATTGAAACCCTGGTAGGCTAAAAAACCGGACAAATTTCAAAAATGATGGGCAAATTCAAGTAAAAAGTTAGGTTGCGCGGTTGGCGCGACTGTTTCTAAAATAGTCGCGCCAATGGCGCGGCACCTTTGGGCAAATCACCCCATTGGCGGGGACCCGTGCCCGATACCTGCGCCAATGGGGCGCAACCCTAAATTTTAACATCCCCCTTGCAGAGGCTCAATCAAGGGACAAAACGCATAAAATAAGTGTGAAAATGGAGCTAAGGGAAGCGCCTCTTACCTGGAACTGGCGGAATCTCAAATGGTTGCACGGATTGGCGGTAATCACTGCTCGAAGTTCGCTCCCCAAATGGACCACTACTACTATGCAAGAGGTAAAAAGTAAAAGTAATTCTATTTTTTACCTTTTTCACCATATTTATAGACTTTTTGACTTGTAATTAGGTTTAAAGAGTTGTTTTTTGAATATTTTAATATATTTTTGGTCGAAAATGGATTTTACGCTTGCTTCTGGTACTATGGCAGGTCCTTTTTGCAACTTCGATGGTGAAACGAGTTGTATTTTATACTTTTTCGGACTCGGTAAATACACGAAAAAGTCACTATGGAGTCATCTTTCAGCTCTTTTCTGACTCGCTAAAAATGAAAAGATTGCCGGGTCACCCCTCTTGACTCGTTAAACATAAATAAGAGGCAGTCGTCTTTAAACCCTTTTCCGACCGTGTAAAAATGAAAAGATCGTCGGACCCTTATCGTTTCAGGTTCGTTAATGGTTACGAAACGACGTGATGTTGATCGCTTTTTTACTTTTTCAGATCGATATCACTACTCATGAAAAGTACTCCTCGATCGTAATGGTCGGGCGGTTCTTTCGAGCATTGTTTTATAATCCGTTACACAGCAATTTGTCACCATTTGTCACCGTCCCTGTTACCCCTCACCCGTACACTGGAGGACTCATTTCGGGACCTGTGAGAAGTGACATGACCTGAAACCACTTGCATCATATTCCTCTAAGTATGAGCTTCATATGCCCTGAAGACATCTCCTGCAAAATACCCATGAAAACAGCTCTTTTTGCATTAGCGCGGGTCCACAGTTCACTGCCCGCGCCAATGAGGGAAATCCTCTAAAAAGGGCGCGCTATTGGCGCTCTGTCTCAGAGTCGCACTCGCACCAACTGAATTGAGTAAAGTTTTTAACCAACAATCTCCCGAAGGTTCTCTTCAACCCATTCACCAATTGAATCTATGTTGAGCTAGGATGGTTTGGCTTCGAATATCCATAGGAGGGAAAGTGGTTTGCCACCTTTCATGGAAGTTTCCAAGTGATAAAGCCAATCCCATGAATAATGTGGTTGATACTATCTCTTTCTTCTCTATCTATAAAAGCTTGCCTCTATGCCTTGAGCAAGCTAGTTACAATAGTTCTAGTTCTAGCATAGTGATAGAGAGTTTGAAGCTGCAAGAGCCTTCTTTGCACCCATAAGGCCATATATAAGTAAGGAGATTCTTGTCACCCAAAGAGAGAGAGGCTTGTTCCTCATCCCAACAAGCTTTGCAAGACTTGTGTAGCTGACTACCCAGCCAAAGGAGGATTTGACGTCAGAACAATGGTTGTATTCTTCTTTGTTATTTATTAATAATAGATGACTATCATTATGGTTCCACTCTCATTGTCTTATGTTTGATGTTGAGTTATATCTTTTCTGACTGATATATAATTGCATCTACTAGATTTTATGCTTGTTTTCGTGTTGTTCTTTGCATGTGCAGGTGTCTAATCATGGAGATTGTGGGGATCGTGACTGGCCAAGTCAAAGGAATGAGGGCGACATCTCTTCTACGAACACTAGCGTTGGAATCCAAGTAGGTTCTCACCATCCACTTTTTATTTGCAATTAGGAACTTGCGTGATAGCATTATGTGATTGTTGCTAGACCCGGTCTGGGCTAGTAGGGATGGTCTCTGTCCGCAGAGAGGATTTACCTCCACAACACCTATCCCTCCATAAGACGTGGATATCTTACCCTATATTGGTAATTGGATAAGAACTCCCAACTTACCCTACTTCTCTATATATTCCCAACCTTCTATTTGGTTGGGGGTAGGCTTTTGGAGAGTAGTTTCTACCCTTATGTTTCTATAGTGAGTGGTCATAATCTGATGCATTTATGGTGATTGGAGGTGCATATTTTGACAAGGAAAGGACAATTCAACAACTTGGAGGAGTTATTCTGCAAGATCAACTGCTACTTATGGTTGTAATCTCCTTCCATTCATGGTAATGCAAAGAATTCATTGTTTTCCTATATGTGATGTTGTTAATTGACATATTTCAATACCATGTTGATCTATTGAATGAAGTACTTAGATGATATTTCATAGATCTCATAGTATCTTGGCTTGTGTTATCTGACAGTGCATGTTCTAATTTTGGAATTTGGAGCTTGAATTGGAGTTTCCAAGCTAAAGAAGGAGTGAAGTCTGTGAAGGATTCTAGGTAGGGCTCACTTCGTCATCTATTTACTTTAAGGAAAAGCATTGTGTTCCTTGTCTCTCTATTGTTCTAGGTTAGCCACCAACCTAAGGGAGATACTTTTGTCCCCATTAGTAAATCTAGTATAATAGTCCTCATATTGGTCCTGCCTTATAGGCCACCTGTTACCTTATTTTAAATTTTTTTGGAAATTTCATAGCTCGAACCAAAATTCAGGGTTGATAAGCATATTCTCCATCTTGATAGATTTCTATTGATTATCTATTTTCCAAATCCTACTCTTAAGCTAGGAGTTATGGCCCCTAAAAAAATTTGTCTATTTACTCCAATTTCCCTACTCTACCACAAAAAACTATTTCTACGTTACTAAGTAATTACACATTTAAATTTTCAATTCTAGCTCCATGATTGGGTTTTATAGTCTCTTAACTTTCTGTTGACTTATTTTAAACCCCAAGCTGAGCTCTGGTTGCTGGGTTACACATGTCTGAAGTGACTATATGCCTTATTTTTTATTCATATTGTTTCAATCACAACTCCACCACATTAACTTTGTTTCGCAATTATATTACATTGTTTGAAATATCTCTTTTTGTTCTTTTATTTGAGTTGTAATTTTCATGGCTTTATTCTACTTGGGAACATCATTTACGCCATCAAAGTTTTCGTGTAAGAGGATGAACAGTAAATTAGAAAAAAAATATTACCAAAATTTTGGCTTATTTTCTTCCCTGAACCAATCAGATTTTCCTATAACTATATTATGTAATATTTTTATACATATTGAGACCTTTATGTGCCTCATGGTTTCCCAGAAAATAACTAACTTCCTGTACCTTTAGATTTTCACAGTTCTCATTGGCCTCGAACTACCATGTGTCACCACCATCAACACTTGTCATGCATGGAACATTCCACATTTTTTTATTTTCAATTCTCATTTTCCTTGAATTGACCATGCGTCACCTCCTTTTACACTTGGAATGCATGTCTCCTTCCATTTCAAAATCATCAAAGACCTTTGTCTATTTTTGGCATAATTCCCAAAATCCAACCCGAGTCCTTTCATTGGTGATGTCATCATCAAATCATGTTGACATGGAATTCCACATCAATTTACCAAGTGAGTTCCGAAGTTAGAGTCACCTATTCCCCTATGCCTATGTGGTCCTTCCGTGATTGCTTATCTATCCTATTGTGTGCCACATGATCTTCGGAAACCAACCTCACCAAAACCACTAGTAATGTGAAACCCCCTAGTGGCAGCTTCCAATTTGGGGAAGTAAGGCCCCACAATTGAGCCCCACCAATATTTAGGGATGGGTGGTTTGGGTGTAAATCCCAACTATGCACCCCCTCCCACCAAACATTGACTATAAGGAGGTCCCTATAGTCAATCGTGATCGTTGATCTATGGTGGTGACCATTGATCTAGAATGATTAGTAGGGGCACAACTTTTCACACGCCACCACCCCCCGCCATCAGTACATTAAAATTTGACACAAATGGGGGCCATGAAGTTGATCTTAGTTATCATATTAGGTGATATTGTAAATCAACAATTATCTACACATCTGACTTACATTTTTATCCCCCTTTTATCAATTTTGCATTTTCAAAACAAATGGTCGGAAATTTGGGAATTTTCCCAAAGTTCCCCAAATTCTCCATGGTCAACAAGTTTGTAATATCATCATCTTGGCCAATTTTTAGCCTGACGTCATCTAGGAAAGGGTTCAAATTGAAAACTTTTAACCCCTGATCTAAATTTTCTCAATTCCATTTGGAATTTTAATAAACACTTGGAAGACATCCTCTTACTAGAATTTTGTCAAACACTTCACATGCAACCTTTATACACCATATTTGCAGTCGTTGCATACAAGCTTTGTCTTGCATCCTAGATCTAATACCACCTATAATGTCCCTCAACCAACTGCCACCTATTCTAGACTCTCTAGGGTCTAATATTCTCTCTCATATCTCTAGTAACTTGTAATCTAAAAATATTCCCCTATTCGAGGAACTTCCCCACCTAATGATATGTATATATAATTGAATACTTGAATGCACTACTTATGTAGATGAATATTCTACATGATTATCATATAAATATAATTCACAAAAACATATAGAAAATTGTAGTGATAATAAACATATATGACATATAGTTATCTTCTAGTTGTGCTCAATTAGCTAAAAAATTTTGATGTTCCTGCTAGCCATAGACCACACTATTCATTTTCTTTCTACAGTAGGTCACCCTTGAGTTAGGGATTTGACACAATATGGAATCATGTTGCCTAAATCCTGGTACATGCTTAGTACTATCAACTAGGCAAGGTACCAAACTTGGTATGCTCTAACCAACAATCTCACATACACATCAAGCCCTATCCCAACTAGATATTGATTTTCTAGAATCCTATGGCTTCCTAGAGTTCCAATTCCCTCACAAGTCTTCTAGGTACTGGTGAGCACCAGTATTGCAGCAATAATGCTGCAACTCCTGGGCTGCCTACATTACTCTTATCAACCCAGTAGTTTGTAACAAACTTGGAAGTGATGGTGCTATATGCACAAGTACTAATTCTTACTGCAGGCTATCACTTGGTCAGCTGGCGCAAGATCACTAGGAGCTCAAGCCAACTTCTATGGATTCCAGAAGAATCTCTATATGTGATGAAAGAAAGGAAAGCTTGCTCTACAGAGGCTACTCTAATTGCAGAAAGGAAAAGGACTGAAATGTAAAGTAAACCTACCAAACCCTACTTAACCAACTAATCCTATTTTTGCAGAAAGCACTATGTAAACCATGAAAGGAATGCCATTACCTACTCAAGGAAGTAAACAACATCTACTCAAAATATTTCTAGAAGTAAATGAGCAAAAAACATCTTTTTGTATTTTTATATATTTTTATGTGAAATTGACATGCATGTATTTTATTGTGTGTGAAGGTGGAAGTAAATAGGTGGTGTTGAAGGGCAACTTTGGGGTTTGAGGAGGTGTAGGATGGTGTAGATGGGTCCTAGGAGGCCTCGGATGGCCTTCTGAAGGCTTTTCCCACACTTGGTTTTCAAAAGAAATCCTACAGGAAAATCTACAGGAGGACACAGGGGATCTAAAGGAGGTCTACAAGGGGATGCTGAGAGCAGTTTTGAAGGTTTTGAAGGTGTGAGAGTGGGTGGAAAGGGTATATGAAGGTTGGGATGATGTGTTAGGGCACCTAGGGTTCACCAAGGATCACTAGGAGAGGGAAAGATGGTCAGAAGAGAGGAAAAAATCCTATGGAAAAACGCAGAAAACTAAGGCAGATTTGAGGTGACCTTTGAGTGACCTGTGGGGCATAGATCAGGGAGAGAATGTGATGGCTGATAGGCTGACCTACTGTGAGGAGAGATCTTCTACAAAAGAACTGCCAGTCAACCAATGAGATCAAGCAAGCAAGGAAATGAGTACATCAAAAAAACAGAATTTTGCATCAAGCTAGTCTAAATTATGAGCTATGGAAGTAAATGCTACAAAATGCTACAAGGAGAGAAAGCATGGAAGAAGACTTATTGCAAAGACAGAAATGAGCATGGTGGAAGAGATCTAAAGAAAAGCATTAACCTTCTAACAAATTGCAAACACTAGAAATCCTATGGAGAAGAAAAATCAGTGTTTTTAGGGCAACAAGAGGGTCTTTGCCTCAATTCATAGTCCCAAAGGGAGGAAAAGAGGCCAAGGCACTATTGCTAGCCTTTTGAATCTTCTTTCTACCACTGCTTAACTTGCTATAGAAAACAAAAATGAAAGCAAACTACTAAACCATTAAAAACAACCTATTCTTAACCAAGAAAGAAATTCATCTAACAACAACTAATCCATAAACTAAAACAAAGCATATAAATACAAACAAGAGGAGCTTGGCTGCTTGGATTGGGCCCTAACCCAAGAGCTTCATCCATCTGAGGTAACTCAGTGCTAGCTCAAAAAGGATCTCATCTTTATTATCAAAACAGTAATAGGATTGCATGAAACTGTCCACAAAAGTAAGCTCGAAGTTGAGAAGAGTTACATAAGCAATACTACAGCAAAAATTCAACAAAAATTTGACCCTAGTGAGGCCCTAGGCCTCTCTACTTATACAGCTGAAGCTCTCAACAGCTTCCTTAAAATCAAGGAGGCTTGGTCCCAAAACTCTAGATAAACATAAGTTATCCTCCACTTGCTCAGCTACCTCCTAGTGCATTGATTTCGCTGTTTGCGCTCTAAGCTGCATGAAGGGGAATTCAAAGTGGGGAGTAATAAATGCGGGGGATTCCCTCCTATAAATCCTCTCCTTTTTCCACTTCAAATTATTGCTGCCAATTTTCCATTGAATCTTTGACTTTGTCTTCGAAATTCAACAAAAATCTACATTAAACACATATTAGACCTCATGGCATCATAACTAACTCAATTCACTCCATAAACATAAATATAATCAAAAAACATGCAATAAGCTAAGAGAATGGTTGATTTAACTATGTTAGGAGGCAAAATGAGACCATATAATTACCCATTTATGGAGCTCATCATCACCCCCTACTGAAGGTGTTTCTCATCCTCTAAGCAACTTAGTCCATCTCCTCATCTTTGATGGCCCTGGTGCCCTCTCTAGCATCCTAAGCTTCTGATGTTGTTTCCTCTTCCCTGTCATAGAAGCCTGCTTTTCTGTCTATCTCTTTCCACTGCCTCTATTCTTCTTCTTCGGTTCTCCTTTATAGCATGCCTAACAACAATGGTGGACTCAGTTTGAGGCCAATCCAATTGACATGTAGCCTCTGCATTGAGTGCTTGTACATTGGCACTCTCCTTAGTGCCTCCTTCATCCTCATTGGGGAATGATATTCCCTAATCTTCAGACTGTGTGATAAGGTGTTCCATCTCCTCATACATGCATGCACACAGTCATCCCCAAGTAACCTTTCCATGTCTTCAAAATGTGCAATGGCATGTGATTGATCACTTATATATCTAGGGGAAATTTTAAGATTATTGGAAAGCAACTGGTGTGTGCTGATGAGAGCCATGGGATCTGATAGCTCAGCTATGATCATTAATGGCTCATTCTACTCCCTTATCATCAACCTTTTTACTTTTGTTGCCCTTAACTCTTCATGGTTCATCCAGGAAGGAGGGCCTGCATTCTGATGTTCTTATCATGTCAGATCTTCCTCTGAAGTTGGGTTACCTCTGTGTGTAGGAAGGCCTGCATTTTGAACTCATCTAAACCATTCAACTAGAGAAATCTCTCTTTTTGTGCACTGCTGAGATCTAGATCTAGTTGGGTTACCATCCTTAATGTGTTGTAATAAAACTCAATGGAAAACAGGGCCTTTTTCCCATAGACCAACTCATAGGGTGTGAATCCAGTGGTGGTCTTCTAGGTGTTATTATAGGCCCGGGTGGCCTCAACTAGTCTATCTGCCCAATCTTTCATGCTGCTATTAACTACCTTGGTCAAGATGCCCTTCAGCGCTCTGTTGGTCACCTCCACTTACCCATTAACTTGTGGGTGATAGGGAGTGGAGGTTCTATGCTTGATCTTGTGCTAGTTGAGCAAGTCTTCAATCATGTTGGAGGTAAACTGGTTGCCTTGATGAGTGACCAACTGTCTAGGGTACCCAAATTTGTATAATAAATTCTCCCTTAAGAACTCAGCTACCTTCTCCTTTGTTGCTGCTTTAATTGCCTTAGTTTCAACACACTTAGTTAGATAGTCAGTGCACACAATGATGTACTATTTTTTCTTGGAAGGAGGGTCAATAGGTCCAACGAAGTCCATGCCCCACTTTTCAAATGGCTCGAAAGTCACTTGAGGCTGCAGAGGCATTTCATCCCTTGGAGTAAGCTTTCCCATCCTTTGGCACTGATCACACTGACAAGTATATCTTTTCACATCCTGATGAAGAGTGGGCCAATAATAGCCTGCTTGTAAAACTTTGAATGTTGTCCTCTTTGCTGCTAAGTGACCTCCATAAGGCCCATCATGACAGGACATAAGGATGTCAAAGACTTCCTCCTCCCTAACACACCTTCTCAAGATTTGATCTGGGCCATGTTTGAAGAGATTTCCCCCAATCCAAGTGAATGGGGCGCTCTTCCTTATAATCTTGCTTTTCTCTTTGGAGGACAAGTTTGATGGGAACTGTGAAAATACAAAATAGTTTGCTATGACAGTAAAACATGGAGAGAGAACTGAAATGGCGAACAAGTGCTCATCCAGTAACTTGTCATCAACCATTCCCTCCTGACCTGTAGGTAGAGTTAATCTGGATAAAAGGTCTGCAACAACATTTTCCTTGGCAAGCTTATCAACAATAGTTAGATCAAATTGTTGTAATAAAAGTAACCATCTTATAAGACGAGCATTCACATCGGGTTTATTCATTAAATATTTTATTGTAGCATGGTCAATATGGACAAATGTTTGATATCTTGTAATATAATGCCTAAATTTGTTCAATGAATGCACAACAGCCAGGAGCTCCTTTTCGGTCACTGTGTAGTTCAGTTTGGCCTTTGATGGATTATTACTGATAAAGTGAATGGCATAAGGCAAATTTTCATCTATCTAACCTAGGCCTACTCCTATGACTTTTTGTGAGGCATCAACATGAATATGAAAAGGAAGGGCCCAATTTGGGCCTCGGAGAATCAATGCAGTGGTTAACTTGTTCTTCAGGATGTCCAAGGCCTCTTGACAACTTTTTGACCATATAAACTCAGAGTCTTTGGCCAACAACCCAAATAAAGGAGAGACCAACTTGCTGAAGTCCTTTATGAACCTTCAGTAGTATCCAACTAACCCTAGGAAACTTCTGACATCTCTCTCCTTTTGAGGAGGTGGGACCCTTTGGATGATAGCTATTTTGTTTAGGTCCACCTGCAGTCCTTGCTGAGATATTGAATGACCGAAGATGGTCCCTGCAGTCACCAAGAATTCACATTTTTCGGGACTGAGAGGCAGGTTCATTTCAATGCATTTGTGCAGTACTTTACCTAGGTTGGACATAACCTCCTAGAAATCACATCCATAAGGTGTAAAATCATACATATAAATTTCTACTGCATCATGGACTAACTCGGCAAAGATACTCAGGACTTCTCTCTAGAAAGTGGCAGGAGCATTGCATAGGCCAAAAGGAAGGACCCTATAGGCAAAAGTGCCCCAACGACAAGTGAAGGTGGTTTTATCCTAGTCCTTAGGGCTAATCCAGATTTGATTGTACCCACTGAATCCATCTAGGAAAGAGAAAAATGTTTTCCCTACCAGGCCATCTAGCACTTGGTTGAAGAAAGGTAGAGGGAAATGGTCCTTATTTGTGGCTTTGTTCAATTCCCTGTAATCGATACAAATCCTCCACTTACCATTTTTCTTGGGAACTAACACCAAAGGAGAGACCCACTCACTATCGGAGATAGGATAAATGAATCCTGCATCCAGTGATTTTTGCAATTCTTCTTTGACTATATCTTTAAGAGTTAGATTCACCCTCCTTTGGGGTTGTCAAACTGGCTTGCAACCTTATTTGATCTAAATGTGGTGAGTACACACTGAGGGGTGTACTCCCTTCATTTCTTTGTAACTCCAAGCGAAGGCATCCAGATGTTCCTTTAGCATGTTTCACAACTTCTCCTCTTAGAGAACAGAAAGAGATGGATTGATTTTCAAAGTTCTCTCAGGGATGAATTCTATGGTTTTGACACGGAGAGGGTTGGAATCAGCCAAGTATAGATCAATTGGATGGTTTTTCTGGGTTTCCTTTACTACTTCTTCTAGGGACAATGTACTGGGAGTTGGACTTTGGAATAGGTGTTCAATCAAATCATATTCATCATATTGTCTTCCTCCCATGGTTGTTTCTAAGGTATATAGTTGGGAAGAATAAACTTCATATTCTTCCTCCTCTTCTAGCCATAAAGGTAAATCATGTTTTAGAGATGGCTGAGAAGGAGGGTATAGGACTAACTGCTTAGACATATGCCCATTCTTGATGTTCATATTCCAAGCTCTCCAGCTAATGTAAGCATCGACAGTGGCCAACGAGAGCCTCCCAAGGATGAGAGGGTAACCAGTAAGCTTAGCCTTAGGCTGGAGAACTAGGAAATCTATAGGGTACTCCCAAGAGTCAACGGAGACCATTACATCCTCCGCAATCCCCTCAGAGGTCACTGTGGAGCAGTTTGCAAGTTGCAGGATTGTTGTGGTCTTTCTCAATGAACCTTGGAGGTTAAGCTTGAGCATGGTGTCCTTGGTCATCACATTAATGGCAGCCCCAAGATAGATCAAAGTGTGTGGGACAATGGTGCCATTGATGTGCACATCTACTATAGGGCTCCCAGGGTCCAAATACTTTGGACAGATTGCCTACCCCAGCATTAAGTCAGGCAACTGTCCAATGACATTAGTGGTAGGGGAATCTCTTCTTCACCTCCTTGGATGCTTGAAGCTCATCTCCTTAATCAACTTGTTGTAAATAGGTACATCTTTAATGACTTGGAGAAGTGGAATCTTGACACATAGGTTTTTCAATTCTCCCAGAAGTTCAGTCTCTTTTGGGGTAGGCTGGAATGGTTGAGTTAATCTCTCAGGAATGGGTGGATTCACTTTAAGAATGTTTTCCTCTCTTTCTTCTTCAACCTCCCTAGGTGGAGGTAGAGGTTGGTTATCCGGGAAAACTCTCCAAGATCTCAGGTTAATTTCCTAGATCTCCATGGCATACGCTAGATATGATGTCTCTCCACTATATACTTGTTGTGCCAGTCTGTTGTTTAGGTTTGGATTTGGCTAGGCAGGCATCTGGGGTTGTTTAGGTGGAGCAGAGTGTAACCGTTGTGGTTGGGCAGGTGGTGAAGGCAATAAAGTAGGAGCATTGTTGTACTGGGCCGTCCACCCCTGGGGCGGTGCATTCCATTGAGGTTGTGCGGAAGCATATGGTTGAAATGATTGGCTAACTGGATGGGAATGATACTGAGATGCAAAGGACCAAGGAGGAGGCGTAGACCAGGAAGGATGAGCAGGGGGTCCCCAAGAAGGTATGTATGTGGTCTGGTTGGGGTTGTAATATGCATGGGATGACCCTTGCATGCCCTGCTGGTATGGCCTAGGCCCATGAGGTCTCCTTTGCTTTATGTAGAAGAGCTGCTTAGTGACCCCTTCCTTCATATACAACTTTGAGTCTAGGAAAAGAATGGCACTTGTCTGTGGAGTGGTTTTCTTCACACACTGAGCTAATTTCAATAGAATTCAATGGACATTCATTCCTCGGGTGCCTCCTGGTGCATCTAGGACAGAAAATGGCCAAGGCTCTCTCTGGTTCCTCCTGATTTCTCCTAATGTGCATAGTGTCCATCTGTAAGGCAAGGGTTTGCAACATCTCACTCTTGAAATCTTCCAGCATGTTTCCAATTTCACCCTTGATGGATGAATTGGAAGAGGATGTACTGACCATAGGTTGACTTCCCCTACCCTTTTCCTAGCTTCCGTAGAATGGTTCCTAAAGAAGGTATTGATATCCTCATAGGGTAACTGGTATATATATCCTCCTACTAACAAGTGTAGGGTATCCAAAATGTCTCCCCTTACTCCTCTAATCAGGACCAGCTTCAGTGACTCAGGGTCAAGTGTGCACTTGGCCCTTCTGTAACTAAGCTGGAATATTTCTTCATAATCCTCTAGGGATTCATCATTACCTAAGGTCATCCTAAAAATTTCCTCATTAGTATCTTTAGACCTACAATAGTCTCGATACTTGTTGTTGAAGGCTTGTTGCATCTGCGCCTAAGTTGTGATGTTATCCCTAGGTAAACCCATGAACTAGCGCAAAGCTGCATCCTTGAGGGTAGATGGAAATAGTTTCAACTTTTGCTCATCATTTATGTAGTCATAGGTTTGACATATAATAACAAACTCAAATAGGAAAGTGTCAGGATCTTCTATGGTCAGTCCATGGAAATGAGGAATGACAGAGTGGATTATATTTTTCATCTTAATGTCCCCATTGGTTTCCCTAATGGAGAATGTACCCTCAACTCTCTCTCTATTCCCTCTATCATTTCTGTTTTCAGCCATTGGGTCGGTAGGAATGGGTTCTTCCTCTTCTTCTTCTTCCCCTGTAGGTTCTTCAAATATGTCTGGTTGCTCATCTAAGGGTTCCTCTAGTTCACAACCACTGAAGAAGAGGGAAGGTTGGTTGTTTGATGCAGTGGGGCTATTTGACAAAATTTCCCTAAGTTATCCATATTCCTACGAGGCATGAAAGGAGATGTTTTTGGTTTGGTTTTGTGTTTTTTCAAACTTTGGGAAGTACTTTGTAGAACTGAAATTGCAGATTGAATGAAAACTACTGACTGAATGAAAAGCTAATTAATGAATTGAAATCTTACTTGCAAAATGGAAGGGAAAGCAGAGAATGTAGAATAAAAAAGGAATCAACTACATTACTTTTGTATAAACAAAACTAATGGAAAAATATTAGAAACGAGAAATAGAAGAAAGAAAATAGTAATCACATATTACTCAGACACCTCCCTTGCAACGGTGCCAAAAAGTGATGAGCACCAATACTGCAGCAATATTGTTGCAACTCCTGGGCTACCATCTTTACTTTATCAACCCAGGGTTCGTACAAACTTGGAAGTGACAGTGTTGTATACACAAGTAAAAGTGATGGTTCTGCCTTTTGTCACTGTTTAGCTGGTGAGATACCACTAGGGTTTTCAATACAGACTTCTATGGATTCAGAAGAAGCTTGGTTCCTTGATGAAAGAAATAGAAATCTACTCTAAGAGAGAGCTGATCCACTCTAATAATGAAAAACACTGAAATTCAATGCTAAGGCACACCATTTCCTAATTAAGTGCAAGAGCTATGCTTTGCAATAATGCTAAATTAACATGAAAACAATGCTACTATCCTAAGCATGGAAGTTAAAAACATCAAACATCATTGTTATGCCTGTAAAGGACTGTAATAAATATGTTTTGTCTTTTTATGCTTTTCATGAAAAATCAAGTGTGCAAGCTAATCTATTTTGGTGATGCGGCAGGTGGATTAGGGATGCTGCTGTGTGTATGGAAGGTTCAGGAGATGGTTGGAAAGTTTGGGAGACCCCTGGGTGACCTTGGGTGTCTTCCTAGAGTTTTTCCCTCAATTCAGCCTCAAAACAGGACAGTACAGGAAAACCTACAGGATGTACTAGAAACCTACAGGATTCCCTATATTTCTACAGGATACAGCCAAGAGCAAAACAATGGGTGTTGGAGGTGATGGAAGGCTTAGGGAAGGTGGTTTTTGGGTGGAATGGAGTGAGAAAAGGCCTAGGATCACTCAGAACCCAAAACCAAGTTTAGGAGATAGTTGGATTTGTTCAACATGCTTGGGGTAATTTCGATGTAAAATGATGAAATTGGTGAAGGTCTTGATGAAAAAAAGTAATGCCTATGGGTGGATGAAGTTGGAAGTTGGTTTCTTGCTATGAGATCTCTTTCTACTTCTCAAGCACCTGCTCTGCATCAAACATGTGTAATTTCCAAAAAGTCATGTAAACAAAAAGAATTCTCATGAACTAGAAAAGCATAATTTAATGAACTAACTGTCTACCTTATGCATGAGGAAAATTCTGAATAAAATGGAGTCATGGATGAGATCTACTGCAAGAATGAATATATAAGAGATGTCAATGAGATCGTACACTTGCAAAACTAATCAAATGTTGGTTCAAGTACAATAAACTCTAAATCTTATGAAAGAAATGGAAATCTGTCTTTTTGGGGCTGCATAAGGGTTTTTTCCTGAAATCATGATCCTAGAAGGAAGAAGTGAAGCTAGGAAACCTACTGACAGCTTTGTGGTGCTTCTTTTATCCCTTATAACCTGCTACTAAAGTAAGGCACAAATGGAAGCAAACTAATAAACAATTAATAAAATCTACACTACTTGCAACGAAATACTTCTAAGGACAGTTTAACCATGAACCTATGAAACTAAGCTAAGCATACAGATACAAGAAGAGGAGCCTTTTCTACTAGAGTTGGGCCCTAACCCAAGAGCTTTAGCCCTCTAAGTTAACTCAGTACTGGATCAAGAAAAACTCATTCTTATTAGCAAAACAGAAATTACATCAAAGTCTTCCACAAGTCTGGAGCTCGAAAATAATTAGAGTTTTTACAACAAAAATTCGAATTCTAATGAGGCTCTAGGCCTCTCTACTTATACAACTGAAGTCCCCAATGACTTCCTTAAATTTAGGGAGGCTCAACTCCCAAACTCGAGACGAACTAATAATTTGTCTATCACTTTCTCGATTGCCTTCTGATCTTCATGACTTAGCTGCTTGCACTCTGAGCTGATGGGATTAATGGAGGAATATTCAAATGGGGGAGTAGTAAATGAGGAGGATTTACCTCCTACAATCTCTCTCCCTTGTCCCATTCGAGTTTCAAACCATAGTCTTGCCAAAATTCCTTGATTTTCTCTTCTAAACCTGCATTCAATGCATAATAGTTCACTAGGCATAATATCTCACTTTAACTCATCTCATTAAACAAAATATAATCAAAAAATGTAATAAGTTGTGAGAAGAGTTGGTTTGACTAAGCTAGGAGGTGAATTAAGGCCCATATATTTACCCAATGATGAGGTTCATCACCATAATCAATAGAGGTGTTGTGTTCAAAGCAACAGAGTTGTGGACTGGGACTTTATATAAGATAGTTAATGCAAGAGTGCCAATGATGGAAGAAGATAATGTAAAAAAAAGGAGAAGCAAGAACCACAGGAGGAGAAACCTAATAGAGTCACACCATAAAGGACTCCACGATATTCTAAACAACATGAATGTTCAAGTAGATCAATAGATCAAAATTCTCCCAACAATCAATTAGGTGATGAATCAAGCAATGGTAAAAGAAAGATGAGAAGTCTAAAAGATATCTATGATGATTTGGCTGTTAGTTAAAACTTTTCATTGTTGTCTTTCTAACCTTCTTCATTTGAAAAAACAATTAGAGATGAAAATTGGGTGCAAGCCATGGATGAAGTAGTTGAAGCTAGTGAAAAGAAAGATGCATGGGATTTAGTTGATTTTCCAAAAAAAAAATGTTGCATTGGTTTGAAGCGGGTGTACAATACAAAGTTGAATGAGAAATGTTAAATTGATAGATTTAAAGCAAGATTTGTAGAAAAACTATTCTTGCAGCAACTGGGAATAGATTTTGGAGAAACGTTTGCTCCAGTAGCTAGATTGGATACTGTAAGAGTAGTTTAACTATAACAACTCAGAAAAAGTGGAAAGTATATTAGATGGATGTGAAATCAATATTATTGAATGGAATTCTAAAAGAAGAGATCTATGTGCAGCACCCTCTAGGACATGAAGTTGAAGGACAAGAAGATAAAGTTTATGGTTTGAAGAAAGTGCTCTATGGACTCAAGCAAGTTCCTGGAGCTTAGTATAGAATAATTGATAGTTACATGATCAAGAAAGGATTTTGAAGAAGAAACATGGAGCCTACCCTATACACAAAGGTAAATGAGCATGGACAAATTTTTGTTTGTTTGTTTATATGTTGATGACATGATTTATAATGGTGATCTTGAATTGGATGACATTAAAGCAATCATGAAGAAATAATTTGAGATGAGAGATCTTGGTCTTATGAAATATTTTCTTAGCATATAAGTTGAGCAATCTAAAAAAGTTATTTGTCAAAATAAATATGCTAGAGATTTGTTGAAAAGATTCAGGATGGAAAATTGTAAACGTGCCCCTACACTAGTAGCAACAAGTACAAAATTAAGTAAGGATGATGAAGTATTAGATGTCAATCCAACTCTATTCAAAATATTGGTTTTCAACCTCACGTATCCCATAGCTACAAGACCGGATATTATGCAAGGAGTGAGTTTGATTTTTAGATTTATGGAGACTCCAAAAGACTCACATTGGAAAGAAGGAAAAATAATTTTGAGATACATACCAAGAACAACAGATTGTAGCATAATGTATGCAAACACAAAGAAAAATGATTTGATTGGATATACACATAGTGATTTTTCCAGTAGTTTGGATGAGTTATGTTTTCCATCTTAGTTTAGGTGTGATTTCATGAGCATCTAAGAAGCATCCTATTGTGACACTTTTGTCATCATAAACAAAATATGTAGAAACAACATCAACATCATGCCAAAAAGTATGCTTAAGAAGATTATTGGATGGAATCAAGCAGGAACAAAAATGATCAACAAAAATATATTGTGATAACACCTCATCAAAAGAGCAAAGATATTGATTCTACATATCATTTTATTAGAGAACTTGTGAGAAATGGAGAAGTATACTTGAAGCCTTGTAAATCAAGTGATCAATTGGTTGATATATTAACGAAGACATTAGTAAAAGATGTATTTGTGTTTCACAGAGGAAACTTGGGTGTTGTAAGCCTAACTGAGACTTAGACCAGCAGGCATGTTTAAGTTTTCATGAGTCAGGTCTTAGTTTAGTGGTCCTAATTAAGAGGGGGTGTTAAAGATAGTTAGATACTCCTGCATGAAGAGTTGGCTAAATTTAGAGAGTCAATTAACTATGTCACGCTGATTCAAGTTGAGTCAAGTAGATTTAAGTCATATTTTAGGTAAAGTCAAATTCAATGTGTGTTTGCATGTTGAGTTATTTTGGGTGAGTTGCTAGTTGAAAAAGTCTAAATACCCCTCACCCGGTTCATTGTAATCATCAAATTTGTGTGATCAATTAAAGAGCCACAACTCGTGTTATTATGTGTGTGAAATTTTGTGTTATTTTGTGCATATACTCCTCTACCTTTCCAACACGTCAAAGAATTGAATGCCCAAAATTCCTCATGGCTCAATGTTGTGCGGTGAAATCGAAAGGGAATCTCCACATGAAAATAAAATCATAGCCTACCAACTGAATGATGCTTGGAAAAATCGAATCAATTGCTAAGAATACCTGCATACTTGAGCATCAACAAATCGTACTTTTAATGGTGGGTTGTTAAATAAAAAGGAAATTTGAATACGAAAATAAGATTATGGTTTACAAAAATGAAACTTTGTAAACCAAATAGTCCTTGCAAAAATCAAATCGGCTGCTGAGAATACCTACCTACATACATGTGCATCAAATTATCTCTAACCCGTCGTATCATGTATTCAGGTTGCATTTGGATACATTGAATTGAGCATTGAAGTTTGATCCTTGCACATTGAATTGAGTATTGAAACAATGAATTATGTAACCCTAAAATAGTAATGCAATAAAAACCTAATGGTTGAACAATTTTCCACAGATAATTGCTTCGCCATTAAAAAAAAAGATTTCACTAACCTGGAGGTACCTGTTGCTTATTCAAATGCATTACCTCAAGTTCCATGAGGAAGAAGGATCATTGGACCATTTGATGGTCTTTGAATGCGCTACTTCAAGTGCCATGGGAAGAGGATCATCACTTGGGCCACGTTTGTGAAATCATTATTTTGGCCACATCTTCTTTCAAAACAAACTGAACTGATGTCATTTGAATTTACCACTTAAAAAATCTTTTTTTAACACTGTAATGTACAAAAAAAAAACATTCATGAATTAAATTAGAACAATCCATAGGGTTATATAACTAAGAATATTTCCTTGATATTTAATCCTAATTCATTCACTTAAAATAAATGAAGATTCACCAAACCCACATCCAAAAATTGAAATAGATATACTTATGGGCCTAAATATTCTCTTGATATTTAATCCTATCCATTCACTAAAAAAATTAAAATTCACCCACCTCACATCCAAAAATGGAAATAAGTACGCCTATCTGCGTAATTAATATATGTTCCTTATACAAATGAATGAGCTACAATATACAAAACATTTTTTTTAGCTATGTAAAACGAAATATGTGTATCAAATCCTTGATTCGTAATTTGAATGGTTTAAATTCACTTTCATTAACCAATTAATTATCCTTAATAAATAACTTATATTTTTTTATTAGTTGATTTTTTTAGGACTGAGACTCGTACACAATTTTAAATCTCTATTAAATATATACCAAGGAAAAAAAAATGGATAATATAACAAGTATGCCATATGTTTAAAGAATAATTTGGAAGAGTTATAATTAGAGTTTTCATATTCCATATGACTTATAGTCTTTATTCTATGCATTTTTCCCGTTGCGTGAAATACTTTGGTATTTTAATGGTCATCATTTTTTGTGGTTTGTGGTTTCCATATGGTTTGGTAAATTTTTATTTTCTATTTATTCGATTGGTACACAAAAACATATCCGATTGTGTAAGCACTTACAAAAACATATCCGATTGTGTAAACACTTACAAAATTATACCGGTAAAATAAATATAATTCGATATACTTTTATTTGCATTTTGGAACTATTTTCTCTTACTTTGTATACATATATGTATAAAAATTAGCTCGCGGTTAAGGTGGTAAGTAAAGGATTAAACTTGGGTGGGTCTAATCATGCTCTTGCACATATAAACAACTTTTTTGTGAGAGCTCTTATCTGTGTTTTTTTTTCTAGTCAACAATAAATTCATTTTTAGACAATTTACATATCTCCATAAATGTACACAATAATATTTACATATATAAGATGTAGCAAAAAAGATTGTTACCTAATAAGATTCAAGATGATGATGTCATCCCAAAGCATAAATATTTTTGGGAGACAATTTTTCTTTAATTGTATTTTTGGCTTATCTCCTTATAGATTTATTGATGCGGGAGCATCATTAAACTTTTATTTCCTATATTTTTTATGATACGTAATTTCTAGAAGCCTAGGTTAGTTGAGTGAGTAATGAGTTTTCTTTCTTAAATAAATGGCTTATTAGGAAAATGTAGCTCCAATCATCCAAAGATTGAGAGCTAAGTATTAGTTAAGATTCCTTTCTAGTTTTATAGTTAGATCCTATTATTATGGATCCAAACAAAATATCATTGTAATTTTAACAGTGGCCACAAATAATATAATAATTGCTACCTGAGAAAGTAGTGTGTTGGCGTGGAATATTAAATTTCCTTTTATGTTCTTGGTGATGGTGTTTCTACATTATTATTAGCTAATGTGTGAAAATTGTACATGAGCATTGTTATATATTTTCCCATTGCTTTTAAAGTTATTTTGTCCAAAGGAGTCAACGAATGCATTGAGGATCCACACTCAGGGTTTGAAATCCACGGCTACTCGATCAAGGAGAATTGAGCTTGGAGAGATGATAACATAGTGGAACTGTAAGAGGAACAATAATCAGGGTTGAGGTGGTCTCTTATCAGCATGGGTGTGTTTGTCAGTGTTAGCACACCAGTGCGAAAGTAGTGTTCGATACAACTTATGGTATAGTCACAATCCAACGTAAATTGTAACAATGATGCAAGTAGATTTAGTTTGATGGAGATTACTTGTTAAAGGATTGAGGATTTAAACAATGTTATGATTCACATTTATAGCTACAAGAATTTTACTTTCCTTATAAAAACAGTTGAGGAGTTTTTGAGATTGAATTTTGCTGGTAGCATAAATAGACTACTAACAATCAAGTTTGCGCAATTTTTGGTATCAAAGTTGTAAGCTTCTCTCTGGAAAGGGGAATAGAATTAATTCCACTTATATTCTAACTAATCTGTTTATTGAGAAATGGAATTCATAATTGAAAGAGGTAGAGGTCGAGGAAGGGGTCACCCAACTACAAATGCGAAATTGAGAGATGAAGTAAGAACTATTTGACAAAGATTGGAAGCCATGGAGACTACGAGACATCATGATCACATGGGGGATAACAGTGAGGAAGAATAAGTTCCAGAAAACAAAGCAGAGAGAGCTGAAGAACCTTCATATAGTGGTAGTTTAGATCTAGAATAATTTATATATTGGACCAATGCCATGAATAAGTATTTTGAGTATGTAGAGGTGCCGAAAGACAAGCAAGTTATATTTGTTATTATGAAGTTGAAAGGACATGCTTCTTTATCGAGGGATGGAGTGCAAGAAGAAAGATCCTTGAAGAACAAAGCCAATATCAAGAGTTGGAGTAGGATGTCTGCTAAATTAAAAAGTAAGTTTCTTCCCAAAGATTATCAATTAATTTTGTTTAGGAATATGAAAAATCTTAAGAAAAATACGATGACTATTAGAGAGTATACGAAGGAATGTTAGAAAGTAAATATTAGATCAGGATACATAGAAGATACACCTAAGAGAGTTTCCAAGTATATCAATGGATTAAGGTTTCATATTCAAGATGAATTAAGTTTAATGTCCTTGAGATCTATTGAGGAAGCATACCAAGCTGCATTGAAGGTTGAGGTAACGTTGATGAGAAATAAAGGTTAGAAAACGAGAACAAAAAGTGTTGGAAAAAAAGAGCAACAACAAAAGGGAGAAGCTAGCATCTCAAACCAGCAGTCGCAACCTGAGAAAACTAGCAATGTTTGAGGAAGTAGGACTCCTTCAAGACGTAAAGTTAGGAGAAAACATCAAGTGAGGTGCTTAACTTGTGGGCGGTTGGGACAATATTCATCTGAATGTCCATAAAAAGTTGGAAAACAAAAAGGGATACAATTATCACACACCAAACCAGAACCTGAACCTCCAAAGGTAGTGGAAGAATGTTTCAACCCACAAGTTTAAGGAGAAACTATGTTGTTGAAAAAAGTGTTGAAATACAGATGAACTTGTGCAACGTAGAATCTTATTTAGGATGACATGCAAGGAAAAAGGTAAAGGTTGATAATGGAAGTACTGATAATTTGGTTTCTACAGAGATGGTGGAGAAATTGCAGCTGAATAGAATACCACATTCTGCACCATACAAAATTTCATGGTCACAAAAGGGACACAAAATGTTGGCGAATGAAAAATGTCAGGTGGATTTCTCTGTGATATTGTGCAGATGGATACTTTCCATTTCTTTCTTGGAAGACCCTCACAGTACGACAAAAGGGTGAGCTATGATGGTAGGATGAATACTTACAATTTTGAGGACGGAAAAAAACATGTGTTACTACTTATCAAAACTAAAGGTATGAAAGAAGCAATGGATCCAAACATATTATTAACGAGCAAGAAACAATTGGTTACTGACAATACAAAAATTAGAAAGGAGGATCAATCAACTAAAGAAGAGTTGAACAATCTTCCTTTAACAAATCAGAATTCATTCAATTTCGAAGATGAAATGTTTTGTGAATCAGAAAATGTAAAATCAACAGTGCTTTCCATGGCAAAAATGGCCATGGAAGAGGAAATTCAACTTAATAAATAGTAGTTCATAATACTGAAGAATTGTGGACATGATACTGCAAATGACAAAGGAGGAGGAAATCTTGAATAGAAAGGCAATGCAGAACAACAAAACCAACATGCATGGTCTGATTTGTTCCTTGCAGTTCTATGTATTTCAATTTCCTATATAATGAAAGGATAGAGCGGCCCAATCAAGGAGAAACAATCGTAGGAAAATAATGTACCATGTCAAAGGTGGAAAATTCAATTGCAGTCAGTAAACCTATGCCAGAAGAAATGGATGAAGGGATTTCTTAAATTGGGGAAGCACCCAAAGAAGAAACCTATTGGCATTATAATGCATGTGTTGTCCTTGATGGCAACCTACCTTATGAGTTTTCCTTAATGACAACCTATCTAATGAAATGGAATCCTACTTGATAAGTTATCTTTTGATCATCTTGTTAAAGGTATAAACAGGATGTGTTTACAGATGTGACAGAATGCATGGTAGTTCAGAGGAATTAGTTTAGAGGAATGATAAAGTTTGAATTTCAAGAACTATACATGGGTTCTGTTAAGCCAAGTCACATATGCACGCAAGTTCAGTGAAGAAAAGTAGCGTATGGTTTTTATACCATGGTATTCTAAATACAAGGGGTTCTTACCATGGTATTGGCCCATAGTAATGACCGTGACAAAGAATATTGATTCCATCAAAGAATACCATCGGCATAACTATGGTTTTGACCCGAGGTATTGAAAAAGGCTAAAACTATATAAGGTGGTGAAGATCAAAGTGTGTGGGTGTGAAAGTGATGGAAATCTTATGAAGAGTTAGATCAAAATAAAATATGCATGTTATGGGTTTCTGATGCTTTGCTAGATCTAAACTAACTATGCTCCTGAGAGTTTGATGATGGATGAGATCTAATAGATCTGAAATAATTATGCACTAATGAATATAATGATGGATCGGGATCATGAGACCTGAAATGAATTTTTATTATATGATCTTCTCATGGATTGAGTAGATAAAATTACTAATGCATGTTTTTATCTCTGATTATTATGATCTCGCTCTTTCTGAAGTTATAAATAACTGTGAAATTTTAATCAAAATTTGCATATCTATACACTGGTTGGTCTGAGGAAAAGCCTATATACATGTGGGTATGCCTCTTCAAAGTCGCGTATACAAAGTAAGGGTTTATGTTTATAAATGACTGATCAATATGATCAATGCTACTACTTCTCTATTGTCTGTCAATGATGTCCTCATGCTTGTTCTAGGTTAAGTGATAATTTATGAAGTAGATCTGATTGAATGATGAAGTTGAATGTGGTTATGAATAGTGTTAAGATTACTTTCTAATTATGATTGAAGATTAGGTTTAGTTCTGTGATTGGTTCAGAATATCGCAGTAGATCTGAGTATGACTCAATATTTTTTATAGAATTGCAGTAGTCAAGCTTTCAGTTCTTTGTATTTTAAGATTTGTATGCAGGTTTCTCTACTAAAATGTGCGTATGCACGCTGGATTACTTAAGTGAAGTAGCGTATGAATTTTGGAATTTGAATGATCAGGATTGCAGTTGATTCTGTGTGTTGATGCAGTTTTCTGGGTTCAATTCTGTATACTGGTTATAGTGATCTGAATGTTCTAGTTGATTGGTTGAATTTTTATTAAGTGTTAGTTGATTGGGTTTTTTAGTGAATGGTTGATTCAATTATATCAAAAATTGATGATTGGGTGATTCAATTGCATCAGAGGTTTCAGTGATTGATTGATTCATTTTTGTCAGAATTTGCATTGACTGGTTGATTCAGAAATCGATGATTGGGTTTCAGTTATGTCAGATATTGATGATTAGGTTTCAATGATTGATTGATTCATATGTGTTAGAGATGGATGAATGTCTTAGTTAGATTTTTTTTATTGAGCTTACGTGTTGATAATGGGTTGAGTTTGAAAATTTGATGAAACGTGGCCTACAAGTTATGATGTGTTGAAGTAGGTGGATCTAGTGTCAAAATTCATGAAACATGGTCCATGGATGTTGCTGAGGGTTGGATCCTTCAATGAGGAATTCGAAACTTCCTGCTAGTAGTAGCTGTTGATCATATAAGGGGGTTGTAGCTCCCTTCCAGCAGCAGTTGGAGAATGAGTGAAGGTTGTAGCCTTCTGTAGGTTGGTTCTTGCGTACTAGTACAAGTTTACGCCAGTACAAGAACAAGGGGGTAGGAGATCCCTTCCAGTAGGAGTAGGAGAAAGAATGAATTTTGTTGCCTTCTGCAGGTGGCTTCCTGCATATTGGTGTAAGTCTGCACTAGTACAAGATTGTAAAAATATTTATTCTTTATATTAAGAGAAGATAAAGATGACAATAGTAGGTGGTTTTTTTCCGCATTGGGTTTCCACCTTAAATCCTAGTGTTCATGTGTGTTTCTTATGTGTCATGGTTTATGTTGTTCTTATGGCACATGATTACTATTTATCTAATGTTTAATAAGGTACTGATGCACTGGCGGAAGACAAACATATGATGAATTAACTGAAACATAAGTTTACTGGATGTACTCTAGTTGTCTTAAGAATAGTCACATACACACGCAAATTCCTTTCAATAAAGTTCCATATAGAAATTTGAATATGAAATGAAAATTTTATTGATTTGAAAATATTGATTCACCCCCCCACCCCCCACCCGTCTCAGTATTTTTCCCAACAATTTGTATCAGAGCAAGTCCTTTGGCAGAAGCTTGATTGCTTGAAGGAGATCCGTCGAGACAATGTGAAAGAAGCAAAAGAAGAAAGAAAATCAAAAGAAGAAGACATCTCAAAGGAATAGTGTCCGTGTTAGAGACGATTCGCTATTATATGGAAGCAAATATTCATTCAGAATCACCTCAGAATGAATATGAACAAACAAAACAATTATTAGGTACTGATTTTTGGCCCTCTGGTGATACATTTCTCTCTTCATGCAATATTGAAGGTAATGAATGTGACAGTGAAACAACTGAATTTTCTCTTATGGGTGAAAGTGAAATGAATCTTATAGAGGTACAAGTTAAAAGGCTCACAGATAAAATTAGAGATCAACAAGATCTATTTGATAAAAGGGAATGTCCCTACAAAGAACATAATACCAAGTTAAAAACGCAATTGGAGGAAGGAAACATAATAAGGAAGCAGTACAAGGGAAAGGAAGATCAATATGAAAGGCTACAAGATGAAGTAACATCAATGAGAAATCAAGTGAATGAAAATGATACAAAAACCAAGGAACTTAAAGAAAGAACCAGTTATTGTGAAGGTCTTGAAGTGGAGGTCGTCTCTCTAAAAGAAGATCTTGGAAAAGCAAACAAGCAGAATGAAGAACTACTTCAATCATTTGAAGAAAAAGAAAATGATATTCTCAAATTAAAACAACAAATGGAAGAAGGAAGAAAAGCTGAAGAAATCATGAAGGAGTATCTAGAAAAGGAAAAGAAATATCAAGTTGAGGTAAATATTCTAAAAGGTAAATTATAATAAAAGGATAAAAATTTATGGTTTCAAGATAGTACTAAGATTTTGGATAATATTCTTAGTATTCAAAGGTATCCTACCATCAAATCTAGTCTTGGTTTTCATGAAACTGTTAAAGGTGAATCTAGCTCACAAATTGAGGCAAGGAATTCTAATGCAAAATTTGAAATGCTCAACAAGGAGATAATAAGTCAACCCCATCAACAACCAAGGAAAGAAATTATTTAAAGAAAATCATTTACTCGTAACTATAGAAGTTTTAATCAATTCTTTCCTCTGATCAATAATTTTGAATGTTCTATATTTCATAATTTGGACATATTGCAGGCAGCTGCAGAAGTAGAATGTTTCAAGCTAATAACCATCTCATAGAAAGATCATCAGCTTCTAGTTACTTTAAGGGATATTGTTTTTCTTGCAATATGTTTGGTCACAAAGCCATTGATTACTATGGAAGGAATATGAAACATATAAGATTTTATGCTTGTAACAAGTTTGGGCATATTACAAAAGAATGCAGGAACAAGTCTATGGATCACCGTAGATAATATGGTAAGCCACCAAATAATAACATTGATATCAAAAAATCTGAAAAAGATGGATCCACCAAAAAGCAAGGAAAGGAAGATGAGATAAGATGTGGCCTTGCTCTCTCCTCATTTGAATACTAAGATGAATGTTCTCATCACATGACTGGAAACAAGAGTAAAATGGAGTCTCTAATGAAGAAACATCATGGTAATGATATTCTTGCAAATGATGTTTTAGCAAAATTTCTAGGATCAGGTATGGTCATAACAAACTCGGGGGTAGCATTTGCTATGATTCTAATAATGCGTTGTTGGAATTATGTTTTCTTAGAAGTCCTTGGTACGTAATGATGCTTATCAATGATGATGATGCTTATGTTGCTGAAGTGTTTAAATGATGCATCATGCTATGTTGCAGTCATGGGTTTCCTATGATGAAATCACAGATGATACTTATATTGCTTGACCCACATAGTTGTTTTGATGATTCATATGATTCTTTTATTGATGTATATAACACATACGTTATGTTGCTTACATGGTGATATTCATAAGTTCAAGGAGAAGAACAAAGCTTGAGTACACAACTTCATTATTTGATGATGATAAGTGTCACTCATTTCTTTTATGTTGTTGTCATCATGCCTTCAAAGATGCATAAATTTCATATGGTGCAGTTATGGATGAGGATTCTTATAGTTCTTGGATCTCACATGGTTGAGGATTGCTGCTTTTGATGGTATCAAGAAATCATGACAAATGACTTTGAGCTCATGGTTTTCTTTTCACATTGATGAGAATCTAGATACATATTACTATCTCTATGTTGAATACATGGATTATTACTTAAATTGCACACTGGTAAATAATGTTGGTTGGCCAAGAGAATGGTGTAATTGCAGGTTTCATGGATACATAATTATTTGAAGACATGATTATTTAGATACATGGCTTAGTTAATCACATAATGATGATGACTTCTTACTTTATGATGATAGGTTTGGTTCTCACATTGTTGATTATCATGGTTGATGCTTATCAGACGTGGGAGGTTGGAAAACTCCATAGTAATGATACATGGTTAATATATTTAGGGTTGTTTTGAAGAGATCATGCAGTTCTTGTTACGATGATGATGTTATGGTAATGAATGATGACTATGTTTTTTTCCACATATATATGATATGATATGAATGGTTTTGTATTATTTCTTGGAGATATGGAACATGATTAGTTGATTCATGGAAGACTATTCTTTTGGTAAACATAAGGCTTTTTCTACTAAGGAACGGGAGAAAGTTGATCTTGATAAGGTCAAAGAGGATGAGTTGATATGTGGAATACTTAGTCACAAGTTGATGATATTAAAGATAAATTGATACAA
The DNA here is from genome assembly GCA_031772625.1 of Pinus tabuliformis. NCBI lineage: Eukaryota > Viridiplantae > Streptophyta > Pinopsida > Pinales > Pinaceae > Pinus > Pinus tabuliformis. The sequence goes on from CM062820.1 coordinate 480,952,073, forward strand.
GTTGTTGTTCTTGATGTTGCTGACATATCCTTATGGTGCAAATCATATATGGTGTATGATAGTTGCTGATAAATATCATGATCTTGTTTAGGTATTTGGTCTTTGTTATAAATGTCATGTATATCATTCGATGTAAAGGTCATGTAAAGACCTATGATGTAATAATTTTCATATTCAATCATCTATAGACTTTTGAGATCATGTCCAATATGTAATCCACTTAGTTGGGTGGTTGCATTTAAATGTAATCCCACTTAGTTGGGTGATTGATGTAAGTATGGGTCCTTGGTGATAGGAAGGTCATGGTCATAGAGTCATATACTTCATTTTACATCCGTGAAAGATTTCGGCATGTGCTCAGGGGGAGCATGATCAGAGAATTCAGCATGTGCTCAGGGGGAGTAGTTCAATAGTTCAACATATTCAACAGTTCAGATATGGAAGTCTTCATTTAACATTGGTCAACCCTTTTCCCTTGATGTCAAAGGGGGAGAGTAGCTTGGTGTTTGGAGAGTAGCTTGATGATTTGAAAAGCTTGGTGCTTGGCTTGATGTTATTTATAGGTTGCGGTGACCAAACACCAAAGTAGTTGTTATCAACTCCAAAGGGGGAGATTGTTGGCATTATGATGCATGTGTTGTCTTGATGGCAACTCGCTTGTAACAGAATTCATAGGCCAGTTCAAAGGTGATAGAATAATGGAAGATAATACCAAAATGATGGGTCAAAGGGTTTCAGATTAGAACCAGAAGTTTGATATGGGGAAATTGTTGGTATTATGAATTAGGTGTTGTCCTTGATTGAAACCTACCTGATGATTTTTCCTTGATGACAACCTATTTGATGAAATGGAATCCTACTTGATAAGTTGTCTTCTGATATACTTGTTAAAGGTATAAACAAGATGTGCTTACAGATGTGACATAATGCATGGACGTTCAGAGGAATCTGTTAAGAGGAATGATAAAGTTGGAAGTTCAAGAACTATGTGCAGGTTCTGTTAAGCCAAGTCGCATATCCATGCGAGTTCAGTGAAGGAAAGTAGTGTATTGTTTTTATACCATGGTATTCTATATATAAGGGGTTCTTACCATGGTATTGGCCCAAGTAGTGAACATGACAAAGAATTTTTATCCCGTCAAAGAATACCTCCAACATAACTATGGTTTTGAGCCGAGGTATTGAAAAAGGCTAAAACTATATAAGTAGATGAAGATCAAAGTATGTGGGTGTGCACGTGATGGAAATATTATGAAGAGTTAGATCAAAAGCAAATATGCATGTTATGGGTTTTTGAAGCTTTACTAGATCTAAACTAAGTATGCAACTGAGAGTTTGATGATGGATGAGATCCAATAGATTTGAAATAATTATGCACTAATGAATACAATCATGGATTAGGATCATGAGACCTGAAATGAATTTTTATTGTATGATCTACTCATGGATTAACTAGATCGAAGTACTGATTCATGTTTTTATCAATGATTATTATGATATGGGTCTTTCTGAAGTTATGAAGAATTGTGAAATTTTAGGTCAAAATTTACAGATCTATACACTGGTTGGTCTTGGGAAAAGCACGTATACACACGGGTATGCCGCTTCAAAGTCATGTATGCAAATTAAGGGTTTATGTTTTATAAATGACTAATCAATTTGATCATTGTTGTTGCTTCTCTGTTGTCTGTCAATGATGTCCTCGTGATTGATTTTGGTTAAGTGATAATGTTTAAAGTAGACTTGATTGAATGATGAAGTTGAATGTGGTTATGAATAGTGTTAAGATTACTTCTTGATTATTATTGAAGATCAGGATCAGTTCTAAGATTGGTTCATAATGTTGCAGTAGTTCTGAGTATGACTCGGTATTCTTTACAGAATTGCAGTAGTCAAGCTTTCAGTATTCTGTATTTGAAGATCTATACGCAGGTTTCTCTACTGAAAAGTGTGTATGCATGTGGGTTTTCTTAAGTGAAGTAACGTATGCATTTTGGCATTTGAATGATCAGGACTGCAGTTGATTCTATGTGTTGATAAAATATTTTGGGTTCAGTTCTCTGTACTGGTTACAATGAGCTGATTGTTCCAATTGATTAGTTAAATTTTTATTATGTGTGAGTTAATTGGGTGATTCAGTTGTGTCAAAGGTTTCAGTGATTGATTAATTGAGTTGTGTTAGAAGTTCCGGTGATTGGTTGATTCATAAATTGATGATTGGGTTTTAGTTATGTTAGAGATTGGTGATTGGGTTTCAGTGATTGATTGATTCAAATGTGTCAGAGATGGATAACTATGTTACAGTGATGAATTACATTTTCATTTTTTATATTGAGCTTAAGTGTTGATAATGGGTCCACTCTAAAATTTTTGGCAAACGTGGCCTACAAGTTATGATGTGTTGAAGTAGGTGGATCTAGTGTGAAAATTCATGAAACGTGGTCCATGGATGTTGTTGAGGGTTGGAGCCTTAAGTCATAAAGTCAAAGTTTCCTGCCAGTAGTAGCTGGTGATCGGATTAGGGGGTTGGAGCTCCCTTCCAGTAGCAGCTGGAGAACTAGTGAAGGTTGTAGCCTTTTGTAGGTTGGTGGCTGTGTACTAGTACAAGTTTACGCTAGTACAAGAACCAGCGGTTAGGAGCTCCCTTCCAATAGGAACTGGAGAAATATCAAAGGTTGTAGCCTTTTGCAAGTGGGTGCCTACATACTAGAATAATTCTGCACCAGTACAAGATTGTAAAAATAATTTTTCTTTATATTAAAAGAAGACAGAGACAAAAACAACAGGTGGTTTTTTTCCACATTGGGTTTCCACCTTAAATCCCAGTGTTCATGTGTGTTTCTTATGTGTGATGGTTTATTTTGTTCTTACAACACATGATTACTATTTATCTAATGTTTAATAAGGTACTGATGCACTGGTGGAAGACAAACATATGGTGAATTAACTGAAACATAAGTTTATTGGATGTACGCTAGTTGTCTTAAGAATAGTCGCGTACACACGTGGGTTCATTTATGTAAAGTCGCGTATAGAAATCTGAATATGAAATGAAAAATTTATTGATTTGAAAATATTGATTCACCTCCCCCCCCACTTTCTTAGTATTTTTCCCAACAAAACCTTTGGTATCTACTGCATTGTTATAGAAAAGAAGTAAAAGGGAACCTAATGAACAAGAGCCCATGAAAAATTTAAAGTTTGGGTGTATGATGCAAGAGCTTCGTAAAAATTTTATTCCATATAATTTTTATCATATGTAATTTCTAGCAGCCTTGGTTAGTTGAGTGAATAATGAGGTGTCTTTTTTAATAAATGGCTTATTAGCCAAATGTAGCTCCAATCATTTGGACATTGACAGCTAAGTATTATTTAAGATTGTTTTCTATTTTTATAGTTAGATCCTATTATTATGGATCTAAACGGAATATCATTGTAAGTTTAACCGTGGCAAAAAATAATATAATAATCACTACCTGCGCTAGCACGGGGGTGGTGTGGAATATTAAATTTCCTTTTCTAGTCTCGGTGATGATCTTCCTCCGTTATTATTAGTTTATGTGTAAAAATTGTACATGAGCATTGTCATATGTTTTCCCATTTCTTTTAAAGTTCTTTTGTGTAGGGGAGTCATTGAATGCATTGAGGATCGATGCTAAGGGTTTGGAATCCACTGCTAAACTCGGTCATGGAGAATTGAGCGTGGAGAGGTGATAACACAATGGAAGTGTAAGAGGAGCAATAATCAGGGATGAGTTGGTCTCTTATCAGTGTGGGTATGTTTGTCAGAGTTATTTGATCGGTGAGAAAGGAGTGTTCGATACAACTTATGGTATAGTCACAATCCAACGTAAATTGTAACAGAGATGCAAGAAGATTCAATTTGATGGAGATTACCTGTTAAAGGATTGCGGATTTAAACAATATTATGATTCACATTTATAGCTACAAGACTTTTACTTTCCTTATAACAACAATTAAGGAGTTTTTGAGATTGACTTTTGCTGGTAGCATAAATAGACTACCATTTATTCAAATGTAAAAGGTATACTCTCACTAGATTTAAAACTAAATTCCATATCTAAAAAGTACTTATTAACATACTTTTAAATAAAATCAGTTGAAAAAATAATCACTAAACATATAATTAAATTGTGCATCTAAAAAGACTCATTTAATATATCTTTAAATAAAAGCCATTAATAATAATAATAACAACAACAACAAAATTTGCAAAATATAAAAAAAATACCATTCAAATCATTATCATAAAATAAAATTAACAAGATTCATAAAAATAACGCTATATCTATATCATTATGGAAATACATTTTAATTCAAAAACCTTGGAAATAGTCATAAATATTTTTAAAATAGTAAATTAGGTAAAAGATTTATAAAACATAGCATGTTTGTTGTTTTAAAATAAACTTCATTATTATTATAAATATTTATTTATAGATGTAACGTTATTTTAGTTTTTATACTTGTGTAGTTATTGTAATATTTATTATAAAAATGGTAATATACATTAATTAAATTTAGATTAAGTAGAATAATTGATATTTTCTTCACTTAAATTTGTTAACAATATTGTTCTCTTAAATAAGTATATATTTGGGTTAACCTTAGAACTAAAAGAAAAACCAACTTTATTTCCGAAATGATTTTAAATATAATACTATACATTTGGTATTAAAATAATTAATTACAATTTCCATAAAGTATAAGAAAAACTATTTTTTCCAATCTTAGATTATTTCACAACTGTATACTCGAATATGATTAAACACTGAGAACATTAATTACAAATACGGAACGTGGGAAGAAAATGTTTTCAGAGCTGCTTTTAAGCTACTAAGTTATCCAATCTGGATGAGAGTGGACAATCATATGGCCAACGAAAATCAAAAGTAGATAATCATATGGCCTATGAAAATCTCATTTTCAATCAATTGTTTTTTTTATCTCTCAACTTTTATTAATAAAATGAGATGTTATTTTCTCATAAAATATTTGAAACAGTATAGCTTAAATTACTTTGAAAAACTTTTTTATTTATGAAGTACATACACACCTATACTTCTAAAATAGGAACTAAACGATTAATTACCTTAACCATATAGGTCACCTCCGTATTGTTTGACCCCATTTTTTATTCTCTCTTTCGGTCGTTGATCTCCAAGCCAATCTAGGTCTTCTCTAAATGAGAAGTGCAGGTCTTGGCGATAGGATCACTCGTCTATTCCATTATATCCCATTATTCATTCAACTTTAAAATTTTAAATTTTTGTGAAGTCTTACCTTCATTTGTTGCGAGGGTTATAATGGTATCCGATATGCTCTCTTTCACACTACATAATTCCACAACCATGAAGAATATGCAACTGTTAAGTAGTCATTCGATGTAGTGACAGGGAAACATATATACATATAGACAGACAGACATTTTACCCTCCACTGCTATATGGATCTTGCAAGTTGTTAGGATAAGATTATGTTGCTTCCAAAACGTGTAAGTATTGTATTGTTTTTATGTTCTGTGTGTGAACAAAAAACTTGTGTACCATTAACAATTTCAAATAAATTGAACATTCAAAGGTAATAATTATTCTAAAGTTCTATCTTCAATAAATCTCAAGGTAAGATGGATATCAAGTGAGTTTGATTGAGAAATTACGTGGCCACCAAATTCTGTTATGATCCAATGAGGCCTCAGTACAACTCCATAGTTTCTCTTGCATATAAGAAGGATTTCATATCAAATATATCTAAGGGGGGCATTATTGTATTGGGTGCTGAGGTCATTGACATAATGATTTTAGTATTACTTTGCGCACATACCATCAATATTATATAAATATAAATGGCTTTAAGTTGTTTGATTACTTTAACTCGCTTGACATTAGTTGGCATTATTTTGTCTACAAAATAAGTACTTAACCTTCCAATCCTTGTAAGACAACAAATTGGAAACCAAATTGAAAATTATATTAAATATTGACCTTAGAGAATGATGTACACAATGTACATATAAATACATAAAGAAGTTTTTGATTCAGTTTCCATCTTCTTGGACTCTAAAAACCACTCACCATAACACAAACCTAATACCAAGGATTATTTTTCTAACATTCCACCCTTAATCCGAAGGGATGTACCAAAGTCATGAGAGCTCAAAACGAAAAAATGCATCCCAGTGAAAAGTTGAATGTCTATCAGAAATGGTTTTCAAAGATAACCACAAGATGAAGATGGTGGTTTTTAAGAGAAAACCACAAACGATGCCCACTTCTAGAACCTTCATATAAGTTCTCAGATCAATAAAAAATGTCAACTCAAAAACCATCAATGTAGTTACACGAGCAATTCTGAATCTGTGTTAGGTCCCTATACTTCTAGTGTAGCCCCTTATTGTTATTAGTACAACCACCTTGTTATATTATTGCGCCCATGTAGTCCCCATATTGTTATTATTGTGCCCCATAGAAGCTCAATATTGTTATTATTGTGCCCTTACATTATTATTGTTATGTCGGCTCTGATTATATTATGACCCCTTAGACTTTTATATATAGAAAGGAGGTCTTGTCATTTGTATCATCCAAGAATTGTTCATTTGTGTAATGTAAAGGAGGTTTCCCCCTCAAAGAGGCTGAATTCTAAGGCATTTATCTTTCTTTCTATCTTTTTGTGAGTTGGTTTCATAACATTTGGTATCGAGGCTTTGGATTCTAGAGTTTCGCTGCTCCAAACAGGTCATCATGGAATTTTTTCTATAAATTTTTTTTGCGATGTTTTAGAAGCTAAAAAAAAACCCATTTGAGAAGAAATTTTTCTGAACCTCGGGTTCAAATTTCAAATCTTGTCTCACTATCTTTTTGGAGATATGATCTGAAGAAGTTATGGTTTTTGCAAGCTCAAGAATTTCATCTAAAATGGGTCATCATGGAAGTTTCGCTATAACTTGCTCGCTACGAAGCTTCAGAAGCTAAAAAAAACCCATTTGAGAAGAAAGTGGTCTAAACCTCGGATCAGAATTTTAGATCTTGTATCGCTATATGTTCGGATATATGATCTGAGGAAGTTAGGGTTTTTGTAGACTCCCAAATTACATATTAAACATGTGACCATGGGAAAATCATCATAACTTTCTCTCTGAGCATCAGATTAAAATTTCGTCAGAAGTTACAGAAAGAGGACGGATTGTAGTTTTCTGTGTATATTTTTCAGATCTTAAGGTCAAAACAGTGACACGTGGCACTTCATACAAGTTCGCTCTTATAAAAACGTATATAATCAGGTCATCTCAGGAGATTGTGTAGAACTCTTTCTTGGAGAATCCAATTTTGATCAGACTAGTGGAATTGGAAAGACGACGCAGAGGGCTACTGCAGGTCATGATTTCAGAACTGGAAGATCCAAAATTATAGAGTTACAGACGTTTCAAGATCAAGCTCCTAAAACCAAGAAAAGACAATATGAGGAAGTTTGATGGCAAGGATCCAGTAAATTGGACACTATAGATGGAGCAATATTTTGATATACATGAGGTGAAATTGTTACAAAAGGTACGTATTACATCTTCATATTTAGAACCAAATCAATTTTTTTGGTATAAAGGGCTTTGTTCTCATAAATCACTTTTTACGTGGTCAATTTTCATGGAGGAAATGATAGCACATTATGAGGATACAGAGAGAAACACCTTCTTTAGCCAATTGATAAATCTCAAACAAAAGTGTTTAATGCCAGAGCACATTGAGGACTTTAAAAAATTGAATATAAGGGAAAATGATATTCCAGAGAAGTAGAGGATTGATGTCTCTATAGGGACTTTAAAGGATAAAATTCAACATGAGGTTCGTCTTTGGGAACCTGATTCATTGGAGAAGGCATTCAGGTTGGCAAGAAAACTGGAAGGAAAAATTATGGAAACAATGAATTCTATCCCTCACAACTATAAATATGGAAGTTTTGTTTCTCCTACCCTTCCACAACCTACAAGGGTGACACCACAATAACTGGAAGAAAAAAGAGCAAAAAGGACTTTGTTACAATTGTGATAACAAATACATTAAATGTCATAAGTGTGTTGAGAAGAAATTATTTTACATTGATTATGAAGAGGAGGAAGAAAATGATGAAAAAACATCAAAAGAAGAGGATATACACCAAGAACTAACCCCAGAGAAACAAGAAATGAATCTGACCATATCTTGTAAAGCATTGGCAAGAATTACCACTCCTCAAACTCTCAAGATAGAAGGACATATCAAGAAGAAAAAGGTTCAAGAAGTGAAAGATCACATCGAGAAAGAAGAAGTGAATCCGACCACATATTGTAATGCATTGGCCAGAATTACCACTCAAACTATCAAGATAGAAGGACATATCAAGAAGAAAAATGTTCAAGAAGTGAAAGATCACATTGAGCATCAAGAAATGAATCCAGCCATATCTTGTAATGCATTGGAAGAAATTAACACTCCTCAAACTCTCAAGATAGAAGGACATATCAAGAGGAGAAAGATTCAAGAAGTGAAAGATCACATCGAGCATCAACAACAAGTTCTCCAACTTTTAAAGGATAACGCAACTTTCGTGTAGAATCGAATGAAACAACAAGAAAATCAACATCGCAGTGAAAGAAGTTTTGATGTAGGTGATTGGGTATTTTTAGGGCTACATCTCAAGCAAACTATTTATGAGAAGGAAATGTTGGAAATACTACATGCACTTAAGAAATGGTGACCATACCTAATGGAAATACACTTCAAGGTAAAAAAAAAATGATAGTCTTAAATACTTTTTAGAACAAAGATTATCTTTAGAAGAACATAAAAAATGGGTCACAAATATGTTGGGTTATGACTTTGAAATCATCTACAAAAAAGGGATGAAAAATGTTGTTGCATATGCACTCTCAAGAAAGGATGAGGACATGGAAGCATTGTTTTGTGCTATTTCTATTATCCAACCAGATTGGATAAACAAAGCAAGAGATGAATGGAAGAAGGACGAATAAGTGTTGCCTCTTATTCAAAAGTTTAAGAGGATCCCAGTTCAAACAATATTGACAGAAATTCACAAGGAAGGAAAAATCATATTGTAACCTGGAGCAGTCACAGAAACAAGAACCCGAAAGCTACAAAATTGATCAATTTCAGAGTATCTCATCAAGTGGAAGAACTTACCTGCTAAAGGTTCCGCATGGGAGGACAAGAATTTTATACAGAAGCATCAAGAACTACTCAAGCATTGAGGACATCATTTTTTGAAGGAGAGGGGCATGTTAGGTCCCTATACTTCTAGTGTAACCCCTTATTGTTAATAGTACAACCACCTTATTATATTTTTGTGCCCATGCAGTCCCCATATTGTTATTATTGTGCCCCATAGAAGCCCACTATTGTTATTATTGTCCCCTTACATTATTATTGTTATGTCGGCTCTAATTATATTATGACCCCTTAGACTCCTATATATAGAAAGGAGGTCTTGTCATTTGCATCATCCGAGAATTATTCATTTGTGTAATGTAAAGGAGGTTGCCCCCTCGAAGAGGCTAAATTATAAGGCTTTTATCTTTCTTTTCTATCTTTTTGTGAGCTGGTTTCATAACAATCTAAAAGCACTCATTCACAAAAAATTCATTCAGCAAAAACAAAAGTCTCTATGGCTACAACTCTGGCTCTAACTGGTACAAGTTGTGGCTCAGGCTCACTTGTGGATTTATGACTCAGACTCGCTTGAAAAATATTAAAACCTATAGCAGACCATCAACAATTCCCCCCTTGTCAGATATAGGGTGAGAAGAAGTATTCTTCATTGCAAGGCTAGTCAACACTCTAGAACATATCCTGCGGTATGACCTGTAAATATTCTTGGCTATTTTCGACCAATCCCAAGAAGTAATCCATCCAAAATTTATTTTCTCTCTTGTAGCAATCTTCTTTCTAAAACATTTGTTTGAATGATGATTGCAGTCTCCATAATGCTCACTTGGGTGAATATCAAAACATTGATCTTTCCCATGTCCAACTATGTCACAATGTTGGCACTAATCAATTTGTTCTGGAACAACACCATCTAGAAATCCAACACTACGAAATTTATAGGTTTAGAAAAGTTAGGAACATGAAATGATACATCCAAGACACCTTTATTATATCCAAAACCAGTTATGTGTTTGTTATGCATTATTTCTTCCGACGGCCTTATCAAAATTTTAGTAATGAGAGGCTCAACATTTGTATGAAAATGATTGTAGCACACCCTTGCTTGAACATTACTTTCCGTTGGATCCCAATTTTGTTTTGAACTCACTTCATTACTCTGACCATTCTCTTATTGATTATTAGGCCCAAACAAACTGTTGTTTTGAACAAGAACAAATTCAAATTTACAATTCATCTTTAGGCCATGTAATTCACCCTTTTGCAATTGTGACTCTTACTCCAAAAATTCAATTTTTCTTTTAGAATTTTCGAAACATGTTCGGATGTGAGAGACTATATCCTTGCTGATTTGGACACTGTTATGGACAATAAACAACATTCGAGTGTTTAATGGCTCAAACAAATCAATGAGTTTACCCATTTTCTACAACTTCCTATCGAAGAAAACTTGCAATCAACTTTGAAAAGGGTGTCAGCTACCACTGAGGATGCACCCAATTACAATGGAATATGTCAGACGAAAAAGGACTCTCAGTATTGCTGTAGTTTGTAATAAAATTTCACAAATAAACTTTCATATGTGCTATTGTAACATATGCTTTCACCATATATAGATAACAGAGTTCCTTTATCTTCTAGAGTTGATTTAGGGAACATTTGATGCCTCTCCACAAATACCCACAAAGCTGATTCATAACATTACTTAGTTTTTGATTACCTTCATTTCAATCATCCAGAAAAAAATCACCAAAAAATATGACAACATTTCTTCCAAGGCTCTTGAATTTTAACTTACAAAAATAGTATTTTCTGAAGCTATTTGCAGGTTCAACGTTGTCAACCATGACAATTTAGACTCCATGTTGGACAATATTCTTCCTCATGCTCAAAGGTCTCTTCATAGTCATGTTCATGATATTAATTCATGAAAATTTGGGAGAGTGCTTCCCTTCTATATTATTTCGACACCATCCAATGGTCAAACAAGGTTGGTGGAATAATCATAATGAAATTTTGTTGTCCAATGTGGCAAGGACATGATGCCATGGAGGCCTTCCATGTCACACCCCCTATTTCTTCTGGAATTGTATTGAATGGTATAGGACATCCACTGTCATCTCCTTCACACTTTATCTACCTTTAACCAAATTTGAGACAGATAGATCGTTTCTTTCAATGGACTGAATGCTTCCTTCCATGCTCTATAAATGCCACTAGCAGCCCTCATGACCCTTTACACTGACGTCCACATCTTCTCTCATTTATCTTCATTCATGACTGGTTCAAATTAGTGAATTTCCACTGCTGACCACCATATTAACCTTCCTTTCCAAAATTTAAGTTTAAGACAAACTAGAGGTACTCATCTATACACTCTTCCATTCATATTCCAACTCGGCCTCTCACCTTGTATTGCTTTGATCATCAATCTGAATTCAGTCTTAATGTCTTCCTTGTGAACTAAGAGGATTTTCTTGTTGCTTCAAAACCTCTAGTGGTGGATTCAATGATCAAAACTACATAGTCAATCTTAGATATTCCTGCAATCGTGTTCTTGATCAAATTTCTTGATAAAATCACGATGGCTAGGGACATGAAAATTCAACCCTTCTTAGCTAATCCAAACTCAGTTAATACAAGCATTGTAGGGTGATCAAATATCACACAAGTCCTGCTAACACAATAAAATTTTAACCAATGAACTTAACAATAGAAGGAAATTTGTTGTTCTCTACAACTTTGAAATTATCCTTGAAATCTAATTTTCAACTACATCATAATAAAAAATTTGAAGAAGGTCGAATAATTAAACAAAATGAACCCAAACCTTATTGTATTTTTGCTCCAGTTTTGGCATATCTTCATGGAAGAAAGACGTACCGTATAGGGATCAAGCATCTCTTATGCAACAATGAATGCGGTTACCACCATAATTTTGCAACCATTTCGGTTATTATCTGCATTTCTCATCAAATGCTTCTTGTTAGCTGTGAATTTGAATACATTTTCAAAGTAATCTCCATGTATACATCTTTACGCCATTATGGTTGAGTTTCAATGAACCATCATAATTGTCTTTTCGTATAAAAAATTACATCTATCGAGACTCCTCTCTTCCTGATCAAGTGACGTGGGTCACAGATTGACTCAAAAAGATTCAACAATATGAAGCAATTGTCACTAGATAGTAAAATGGGAATTATATATATGGATCCCATGGAAGTTCTAAATGGAAATATAGTCAAGGGATTTGACGTCCAAATAGGTGGAGAAAAAACTCTACCATGTAAACGAGAAAGCACAATGTGTAAGCTCAATTCCTTTCACAATCGTAGTAGAGTAGGAACATCAAAGACACAACACTAAGAAAACATAGAATTTCTATCATAGAATTGTCAAATGGCACCAAAACTTGAATGACACGGTCCGGAGTGAGGGTGGCACTTCACACAATTATTCACTTTTCTATCACGGGAAGTTTTTGGTGCTTTTCACAGAGCACTTCCATGAGGATTATTCATTCATAAATTCAAACAAAAAATCATTCATAAATTGCATTTAGAAATCGATCCCCACTCAAAATTTGAATTTGGAGGGAATTTAACAGTCATTGAGCACTGAAAAAAATTGAAAATGGATTAAGACAGGCACGTTAACACAGTTTCCACAATAGAAGATAGGATTGAGTGGTTTGGGGCTACATTAAAGGAGTCCAAGAAGCTATGGCTTCTTTCAGGTTCATCAATAATTATTGTGGTTTTGAATGTATAAACCTTGTTTGACTATAAACATGATCGATGGGTCACTTTTCCATAAAATAAACTCATTTCCACAAAATTGTTAAAACAATGATGAATTACAACCCTTAAGGTCCACACACTCAATCCCAGTTTAAAATTCTCATGTGATGCCATATAGTGGAACGAGTTTAAAACATTTTACCAGATAGGCTTGATATTCTCATCTTGTTTGAATACTCTAGTCACCAAAACACACAACGAGGTGTCAAAAACAGACTCATTTTGCTACAATTCATCGGTTGAGAATATCCTCCAATATCTCCTCCCCAATACACTATATTTCCATAAAACTAGTGGCTCATTATATTTGATAGAGCAGGTTAACCTCCGCTCTGATACCACTGTAAGACAATAAATTGGAAACCAAACTCAAACGTATATTAAATATTGATGTCAAAGAATGATATGCACAATGTACATATAAATACATAAAAAAACCATTAATTAAGTTTCGAGGTCATTTGGACACTAATAACCACTCACCATAACAAAAAACCTAATCCCAAGGATTAGCTGTCTAATAATCCCAACCTGATCCCTCCCAAGCTGAATGACCATTGAAATATTGTTTAAGATAAAGACAAGTATTATTGGAGGTGGTGGACATCGCTTCACCATAGTTGTACTTAAAGGTTGTTGCAATTGATATGCGAGTGAGAATGGTTGTACCTTCAGGAAATCTATTGATGGCCTTACACATATTCTATACACACAGAATCAAATTAAGTCAATGTTCAATTTTTATGTTAGTATTTTTTTAATAATTGATTAGTTCTATTCTAACAAATATGTTTTAAAAGTTCTCCAAATTAAAAAAAAGATAAACATCCTTTTCATTTTCCATGAAATTATTTTCCTTAGAACGCTAAAGAAGAGTATATAATCTTTTACCTATTTCACTTGCAGATAATCATACTGAGTGGATTCATCATATGCATCTATTAACCAATATATCAAAGAACTAGTGTTCAAATCCCTAAGATATATAAATGGCTTTCATTAGTTATTAGTGGCCATTGTAGGTAGATAACACTTGTGCACTCACATGATTTTTTAGTATTGTATTTAAGGGGGGAGGGGAATTATCACTTGCAGGTGTTGAATGCGTAATGTAAGATCTCTGAGCCTCTAGGCTATGAAACTATTTATTTATTTATTTTCCTTCCCATGACTCTTTTATTGCCTTGTAGCAGCTCTGTCATCGGGAAATCTAGTGTCTATGCAGAGCTACTAGTCCCACTAAGATGGGTAGCTATCTTAGAAACAAACAGATTAAAGTTACTTTTGCTTTCCTTTATGAGAAGTAGATAGGAGAGGATCAAAGAATACCAACCTCAATCCTTCACTCGGTTCTTTGCTTGTTCCTTCTCCTCACCAACTAGTCTTTGCCGCTTCTCCCTTGACCACTCCACTTCAAAGAGTACCTATAAAGTCAAAGTAGCATAATACCTTCAAAGTGCAGAGATCTACAATCATAAACAACATAGGACTAGATATATATTGACCACACAAATGCATATACTATCAAACATACAATAATGTGGAGCAAAACTTGAATAGCTTTGTTAATATGAAGATAAAAGAGAGGATTACAACCCATTGTTCTGACCCAGCGTCATCCTCCCAGCATGAAAGCCCTTCTTCACCTCATGAAAAGCTTAGATCACCCAACACTATGATATTCCACCAGGAAACCAAGAGCACTTCCTTACAAGATACAAAATTCCAGCCTCTGGATCTCTGGAATGAGGGATCCATATATAGATGATCGCAGGGAGGTGAGTCAGCTTCTGGGATTTTGATTAGTGTCTTCTCTCTGATAGTTCTTGATTCCAGTTGGAGATTGATGATCTCTTACTCATCCCTGGGCGAATTCAGAGAGGCAAGTGTCACATGAGAAGTTTCTGGAAGATTCCATGGTCATCCACCTTGAAAACTATCTCTGCCATTTGTCCATGCTCGCCCATCGCACCCTACAGAAGGGCTTTCCAGTATGCATCGCACTTTTTGCACTGGGCAGGTGAGATGCATCACACCCTTAGCACTGAGCAACCTGTATGGTCCAGTTTTGACCAGTTTTGAGCAGTTTCCTGTGGAGAACTTCTAGGAGATGATGTAATCAGCTGACCTTGTTCCTTTAGGGCATGAAACAACACTTTTAGGGACTCAAGAGCCCTTTCTTTATGGACATATATGATTGGGGTTGCAGTTCCCAAAAATTTCTATAACAATTGCCCCCTAAAGCATGAGGTCGTTAATCTTTTGATGTTGGGTGAAATGCTTTATCATGAGGATCCGAGGTTTTTCGAATTGGAAGGTGACCTGTAATAAGATAAAATAAAATACATTATCTTCATAATATTTTCATGATCTAGTTGAGGCGGGAATTCTCATGCTCAGCTTTATAAATTCATTTTCATGTACATAAGACAGACAACTGTCTGTGTGGCAGACTGATGATTCTGATAGAGCCATCATCTTTTGATTCGAATGATCATTTGTGCAGCAACGATGTACATTTGATGTCTTTATCTTCCTGAATATATCGCAGCCCGGATGGATGAAACTAGATCTGGGGTCTTGAAACTCTTCCAATCTTCGCTCGAAGTACAAGTCGATCCATGTGAAAAATGTTCTGGAGTCGAACATGGAAAGACATCACTTGATTACCAGCCAATGATGCAAGCTATTAACAGGCGGGAGAGGAATCACCGATAATGATGATGACCATCAAGGTACAACAGCACAATTCACATGGTGTGAAAATGGAACTTGGCATCGAACACCACGCAAAATCTCTCGGTCGAAGGTCATTGATGTAAACCTGTTGCCAAAAGTGAGAAACTTGCCATTGAGGCATGCAAGCTTCAAAGTATTGAAAGGGTTGTTCCTAGGTCAACTTCTTGGATAATGAGCTAATGTCGACAAGAAGTGACCCATCGTAGGAGGGCCTTAATGAATCCCACATCTATGACATGGAACGGAGCAAATGAATTTTGGAGGTGAAAACGATCTGATGATACAGGGTTCAGGGTGGCGGTCATGAAAGAATGAAGCGTAAAGGTATTGCAGTGGATGAGACACAAGATGGGTTGGTGAATTCTCTGATCGACTTCTCTTGAACATATTGGCGACACTTGAAATGGATTGGTAGCATTAACCCCAAAGATGGATGGTACGATGGACCAATGGTAATATGACCAGTGAATGGAATAACCCAACTCGACTCAGACGTGGAGTGAAAGTGTCATGTTCAAGAGCGACTTTGCTACCAATAAAGTTTCTTCAAGTTTTCTTCCCAATTTTTCCCTAGTCATTGCTAACCAGTACCTCTTTATTTTTATCAAGCTTGAGGAGGATAACATATGCTTTTTCTATAATTTTCCCTTCGGGCAAACCCGTCGCTATGTTTTAACAAGCCTAGCAATAGTGAAATTCATTCTCGTCTATATGGACAAGTTTGTCACTATTGGTTTTAACGAGTTTAACGACAAAGATAACTCGGTCCTTTTCAATTTTAGAGAGTCTGAAAGGGACGTAAAGGAAACTCCAATAATCCTTTTTCGTCATATAATCCCTTAAGTCTGAAAAAGTATAAAATAATACGAAAGGGATGAATTTTCGATAATTTTAATGAGCCGAACAAAACAAGCGCTCGATCTTTTTGTGTAATAATCCCTCAGGTCCAAAAAGATTAAAATCTAGAGGAGGGATAGCACTCCCGATAGCTTTAACGAGTTAGAGAGGCCAACTGCTCGGCAATATTTTCATATTTACGAGTCAAACGAAAAGAGCTTAAAGGAGACTCATTTTTTGAGGAACGAGTGATAATTTTAGGTAGCAGTTAATTCCAGGTAAGGTTTGGAATTTTCCAATCATGGCAGTGTCACATGGATGGCTAATAGGATCACTCTTCGCAGCTATTCCTCAAAAAGGGTAAACAATCAAATGGAGGCGTATGATCGGCTAAAACAGCGTGGAGGTGATGATGAAAACATGACCAAGGCTCAAAAGCTGATGATAATGCATTCACAATGGTTATTTACCAGAAATTGGTTCATTTTTTAATGAGCTTAAACTCTAGGGAAAACATTTTCTCATTGCTTAGGTTTAATTTTTAACGAGCTTGAACTTCACATAAAAACTGCTCATGCTAGTCGTATAATAAGGATGTCTCATCGATAGATTCCATTTTTATGGAGCTTGCACCTTTCGAAGCTTTGCTTTGTATCCTTCCTTTATGTAAGCTAGGAATGACCAATCCTATGAGTTTAAAGGGTTTGAGAATCCTACAAACTAAGAAAATAAATGGTCGCTCTTCACTTGCATGCAAAAAGGTTTGCATGCCCCCAGGTATAGTGAAGTAGAGTTTCGAGGTTAACCCTCAATTTGCAAACAAAACATTTTCTTTGTCAGGAAAGACCTACCTTTTATAGGTTACCCCTCAATTTGCAAACAAAACATTTGCTTTGTCAGGAAAGACCTACCTTTTATAGGTTACCCCTCAATTTGCAAACAAAACATTTGTTCTATCAGGAAAGGCATACCTTCTAACAGAGGTATTTTATCCGATCTAATCCCATTTTTCCATACGGACAGGTGTTAGACCAGTCATATATCCTTCGCTGAAACCTACTCTATACCTAGAGTTTTCCTGCCGGAGCAGACCAGGGTGCATGCCCCCTGGGTTTCAGTCACGACCCCTCGAATTACTCGCGTTCTTCAAGTGGATGAACTGCAGATTGATGAGACATTCCTTGCATGAAAAGACCATTTAGGGATGGTATTTGACTATTTACTATGTGTGAGCCGGGGAACGAAAGCTAGTCTACGAGCTAGACCACTCTGCCTTCATGCGGAAAACACATTACTCGAAAGAGTGAGGAGACAATGGCTCCCATGCAATAGGTATAGTCACATCCAAGGAGTAGAATATAATCTAAATACCCTTGGACTACCATTACGTTCATATAAACGGTTTTCCTTCTCAATGTTATAGGCACATTGAGGAGGATCCCTAATGGTCGACTAGTTCCTTTGTCGAAGCCTGTCAGATTTCTCATCTCAAGCAGAAGCGACAGCGAACCAAGCGCTTTCCAAGCAGTTGAGGAAAGGATACTTGCAGAAGCTCCTTCATCTATGATGGTACCGACCATGACCATTTTGTAAGCTTGTACAATGATTCGAAATGGTACATTAGCCGGTAAATGGGGTCTGCATAGTAGATTCCAATCGAAGGAAATGACTAGATTGCTTGGAGGTGGGACCAAATAGACGGTCGGATATGACTCTGACGAACTTCCTTCTTGTGGTAAAGGAACAGGTAGATTTCCCCCATGTTCATCGAAGTCTATATTTACGAAAAGAATTTGAACGGTGTCATTCTCATTCTCTTCGATGATTGTATCATCTGAAGATGGACCTTCCGACGACAAGACTGGGTCAACTACCACCTCAACCTTTTGACTTTCATCTGGTATGGATTCAGCGGGTTTATCTTCAATGGTAGATGCTTCGATCGACCACAATGGCATGTCAGTCAGATTTTCAACTAGTGATGGACTCGGCAAGAGTTTCTTGTATCCAGGAGGAAGCCGTAGCGGTGAAGCAAGACAGTTATCCAAGACTTTTTTAGCTTCGTCTAGGAAGGGATAACAGTGGACGACGTGATCGCCTTCACACAGTTTACAAGGAAATTTACATTTCCTTTTCTGTCCAAATACTTCGCTTTCACTAGTTGACAGTGTACTTTCAACATGATCTTCAGAGGTTGATGACACCGGATTATGCAAATGAGGAGACCAGTCCCTTAAGATCCGAGGGATGCAAGGACAATCTCGATGATAGTGGTCTCCTTTGCAAATGACACATGGAGATTTAGGCTTGGATGGTGCAGTGTGTGGATTTTCGCTAGAAGATGAATGGTTACCCCTTTTTGCCTTTGGCTCCTTCTTCTTCTTCACTTTCTTCTCCTTCCCTTTCTTCTCCTTCTTAGTTACTTTATTTTTGGCTTTACCAGCTTCATCAAGTGAAGACGACGGAGGAGAGGGAGAATCAGATGAAGTAGAAGGCTGGGGGGTAACTTTAGTATCATCTAGTTGCTGACTCGATTGGTGAGGAATCACGGTGTTCTGAATGATAGAGGTCGAGAAGAGCCATATTAGCAAGCCAATCGTCAATCCTGGAAGCGACAATGTGGCCATATGAGGTGCACCAACATCTCCCCAAGAGGAGAAAGGACTAGGATTTCCTCCAAGGGGAAATCCTTGGTTGGTAGACTCCATTTTCCTCAACCTAAGACCAACGCAGGAATAGTGATATTATTCCGATTAAAATAAATTTTAGACGCTTTGACACAACTTGTTTTTTCAATTTTTAAGAGTCGAGAAAAAACAAAATATGACTCTAGTCGCCTTCGATTTTTAATGAGCCTGAAGTGACAAGTGCTTAGATGGACCTTTTCCTTTAAGGAGTCTGAAAATGAATGAAAGAGACTACTATGGAAATATAGACAGAGGGATTACCAAACCAATCACAAAACTACAAAATACTTTTTACGGTATGGCAGTCAATCTTCCCGAATGTTGTGTTCAGTGCATTGCGATCGATAGGGCGGCAGACACGGATTCCTATGGATAAAGGATATAGCCTATTGTGGTCTCCCAATACATACTCGACGGTACGTAGGAGCACAAGTCCGCACTGGCACTTGTCGTCTCAAAGAGGATGAATCACCCAACCAACAATGAAAGAGATAGTTACCAGGCTTTATGACGCTGGAATACGTCTCTAGCCTAGACTTCTAAATGTTGTGCGTTAGGTTCCAAAGCGTTTTTATGTTCATTGAATTTATTTTACAGTTGATCTTTCTTAAGAAATTTGCCTTTCATGTTCACCGCGTGATGTAGATATACAATTCCTAAAATGCAATCTAATATGATAAAAAATCATTTAATCTTCTTTTTGCAATGAAAATCCTAGCTACTAAAGAAAGAGAGATGATATTCTTTAAACATAGTGTAGAGAGGACACAGAAGATGCACTGTCCTAAATCAAACCAACAAGCAGTGTAAATGCAAATGCACATGCATGTATTTTTTTTTAGCTTTCTTAATGTGTGAATGACAAGAAGAATGCTAAGTACAAATCTGAATTATCTTTTCAAAGCAACAGTACTAACAAATTTCTTTTCAAAAACGAAAGGAAGATAATGAAGACACTTTGCGCCTTTGAATTGAAAACTACTTTCGACACTTGAAAAACTACTAATTCAAATCAAATACAAGAGTAACTGTATAATCGACCATCAAGAACAATAGAATTCTTTTCTTTGATGGAAAACGACACTTGCGACACTTCCAAATCAAAAGATGATAGTTTGATTACGTTACTTTTTGTAAAAGAGAACTGTAAATGGCACACAATACATAAAAAAATTCACAATTCTTTGTACTATGGAGGTGGAATCATGCAAAGGAAGGGAGTTTCCATAGTGGTATACTGATCACATATAGCAAAACTCCTGCATAAAGCTGAAGAGAGTGAACACAGAAACCAAAATCTAGAAGCAGATGAGGTCTTATCTGATCAGCGCACCTACAAAACAGGGAAAGTGCGATGTAGCGCACCTACTGCACATGGGAGGTGCGATGCATCCAGATTCCCAAGAGGAGAAAGTGCGATGGTCCAGGGACGAGACTTCAACTTGGTTCTTGGTCACAATTTGCAGCTTAGTTCAGGGATTTAGGCCGAGCTAATGAGTGTCAGTAAATAGAAATCACAGGTGCTGATCTAATGAGGTTACTAGAGCCACCACTAGGGAAATTAGGATGTTTGCAAATCGATTGTTCAGTTTATAAACAAAACCCGGAGATAGACTAAAGCAGCATTGATCTACTTTGCACTCGCATAGCAAATGCAGTTCAAAGGCTAGCTGGCTTAACTTCAAGCTCTGTCTATATGTTTATAAAGCAAACAAATATAGATAAGAAAACAATCTATTTGCTTCCCACTATGGTCGCCATTTTGTTATCGGGAAATCTAGTGTCTATGCAGAGCTGCTAGTCCCACTAATACGGGTAGCTATCTTAGAAACAAACAGATTAAAGTTACTTTTCCTTTCCTTTATGAGAAGTAGATAGGAGAGGATCAAAGAATACCAACCTCAATCCTTCGCTCGGTTCTTTGCTTGTTCCTTCTCCTCACCGACTGGTCTTTGCCGCTTCTCCCTTGACCACTCCACTTCAAAGAGTACCTGTAAAGTCAAAGTAGCATAATACCTTCAAAGTGCAGAGATGTACAATCATAAACAACATAGGACCAGATATTTATTGACCACACAAATGCATATACTATCAATCATACAAGAATGTGGAGGAAAACTTGAATAACTTTATTAATATGAAGATTAGAAGAGAGGATTACAACCCATTTTTCTGACCCAGCATCATCCTCCCAACATGAAAGCCCTTCTTCACCTCATGAAAAGCTTAGATCATTGAACACTATGATATTCCACTAGGAAACCAACAACACTTCCTTACAAGATACAAAATTCCAGCCTCTGGAACTCTGGGATGAGGGATCCATATATAGATGATTGCAGGGAGGTGAGTCAGCTTCTGGGATTTTGATTAGTGTCTTCTCTCTGATAGTTCTTGATTCCACTTGGAGATTGATGATCTCTTACTCATCCTTGGGCGAATTCGGAGAGGTAAGTGTCACAGGAGAAGTTTCTGGAAGATTCCATGATCATCCACCTTGCAAATTGTCTCTGCCATTTTTCCATTCTCACCCATCACACCCTACAGAAGGGCTTTCTAGTATACATCGCACTTTTTGCACTGAGCAGGTGAGATGCATCGCACCCATAGCACTAAGCAACCTGTATGGTCCAGTTTTGACCAGTTCTGAGTAGTTTCCTGTGGAGAACTTCTAGGAGATGATGTAATCAGCTTACCTTGTTCCTTTAGGGCATGAAACAACACTTTTAGGGACTCAGGAGCCCTTGGTTTATGGACATATATGATTGGGGTTGCAGTGCCCAAAAATGTCTATAACAAGCTCTCGCCCACATCATGTGCCACAGAAAACAATAATGTTATCAAAAATAAATTGATGGACATGGTTATATATAAATCTCGACCTAAAGAACAAATCTATAAAAGTACTCTGAAGTATCTTGTCACAACACTGGCATAACCATCCTGAGGTGTAATATCATCGAAATACAAGATAGGTATTAAAGAATCCAATGCACTGATTTTAATTTGTGGATACTTTAAACGAAACTAGCCTACTCACACTGCAGTGGTTCAATTGTAAATCAATATAAATTATATATTAGCATCTTCATGTTTAGACAACATTAGGTGCCTTTCCACAACCAACTCAACAAACTTGAACTTAACTCGATTTTAGATTTACATCATGGGCGGGCTCAGTGCAAAGTTAATTGTTCTTTATTTTGTACCTTGAATCTTCATTGACTCAAATCTACAAAAAAAAAGAAAAAAAAGTAATAATAGGCACTAAACAATGTTCAGTGATATTGTTGATATAGTATATATTACTATATTTTATTTCAACTAATAGTGATCAACCATATTATCCACAATCTACCGAGGAAGCATTTTAAACTTAAAAACATAGTAAATATAGCCATCTTACTTCTACCACAAGATCCACCGAAGATGATGACAAGGTAGTTTTTTTTAGATAAAGTTTTCTTCAAATCCAGTATCAATGTTGTGTAATCAGTGAAAGCTTGTGTATAAGTGAAATAACTGAGTGTAGAGGCATCCCTAAAGGAATCCTGTGAACTCCCAAAGGACATAGACAATCCATAGTATCGATGCTCAATAAACAGTGACCCATAAAAACGTGAAACTGGAACTCAATAATTTAATTCATCTTCTATCTATCAATCGGAAATGGAAGTAACCTAAATGAACACAATGAGTGCTTGGAACTGAGAAGCGTCTAATTAACAAATCCAGTGGCGCAAAAGTATTCTAAAATAGAAGACTCATCACCCATGAAATCAAATATAGGAAAATAACTTTGGCTACCTCCCCAATGCTTTGGATTTACGATATAACTGTGTTGGAAGTTGTGATATCCCTATGTTCTGTAAGTAAAATGGTCAAGAATTTGAGTACAGTAGAGCATTTCATAAACAACACTAGAGAGGTCCATCTTATGCTTATTTATGAGTGATTTCCTAGTCCTAAGAAATTTTGGAAATTGTAATTACTCTTGCATGCAAGAGTTGGATAAATTTTGAGAGTCAATTAACTGAGTCAATTCGAGTGGGTTTGAGTTAAGTCATATTTTGGGTAAAGTCAAATTTAGACTGTGTGTGCATGTTAAATTATTTTTGGGTGAGTTACTAGACAAAAAAGTTTAAATACCCTTCACTAGCTTCATTTTAATGAAATCAAATCAATTTTTGTGTGATCAATTGAAGAGCCACAATTCATGCTATTATGTGTGTGTGTTAAATTTTGTGTCTTTCCTCCTCTGTGTTTCTAACAAATTAGTATCAAAATCGAGTCAAGAAAGAGTGAAGGTTTCAAAGGCGTGTGTGTATCTGGAAAGTGCAGCTGCAACCTGTAGAGAAAATTAATTATTCGTTATTCGTTAAAAGAGCCATGAGCAACCTCAACTGAGAGTTTCCACAACCCTGGGTGTCATAGTTGAATTCAACGATCATGTAGTCATTCCCTTTGAGTTTAACTATCCACCGATTGTTTCAAGTGCCGTGGCCATAGTGGAAATTCAATCGTTGTTCAAAAGGAGGCGCCCACAAATGCAAGTCTGGAGACGAAGATTACAAGTTTGGAAGTTTAGAAAGTACAAAAAGTCAAAAGGGTACCCATGCAAGTGATTTGGAAAGGAGAAGCCTCTTTAAAGTTAGAGGGAAAAAATATTCCTATGGTTGAGATTTAAAGAAAGGGTATTTTATTTGAGGTTGAAGTAGATTAAATTCTTTTAAAAGGTTCAAATGTGGTCTAAATAAATTTCATTCCAAAACGTTTAATCTTTAAAGTCACGTGGCCAAGTGTAAAGATCTTTGTTAAAGTTTAAAGGGCCATAACACGTTGAAGTTTGAAGCGTTTGAAATTATTAAGGTGTATGGTAAGAAAAGGTTCTAAAAATTAGAGTTTACAGAGAATTTTATGAAGTATTTTTTTATTTTATTTTGAAAAGGGAATTAAAAAAGTAAAAAGGTTTCATTGGAAAAAAGCTCAAGGATTTGCAATAGTCTATCTATCTACAATTTTTTTTTGTTTTTGTTTTCTCAAGTATGATAATGCTTTGGGTGAATATTGTGCTTTATAGGAGCGCATATTAAAAATTATATATATATATATATATATATATATAATTTTTTTCTTTTTCAAGGGCGATATGGAAGGTAGCCTCATGCAATCAGGAAATGAACTATAAGACAGATGAAAAACAACAACCATGGGTCACAAAGAGGAACTGAAGCAGATTAAGAAAATGAATCGACATGAAGAGACAAAGATCCTTTTCATGTTTAGATAGGTTCATGCCACAACTGACAAACTGAGAAGTCTAGGAGAAGACATACAAGAAATCGAGGGTGATTAGTGTAGCTTTGATCTACTACCACCTCCTATGTTTAAAATATTTTGATTATTGGGTTATCAAAATGATAAAATTTTCAAGCTAAAGAGTTAATTGGGTGTGAGTCTAATAACCCATATGATGAAGTATGTGATGCTTTAGCATTGGATTTTATAAGACAAGGATTGGATGAAATTTTTTTGTGCAAGGTAGAAAAAGCTACAACTTCCAAGGAACCGTGGAAAATATTGGAAGAAGAATTTGGTGCAAGGGGGAGTGACATGCAACAACAGGTTATGTCACAGGCAGAGAAGTCAGTCACAAATCTAAAAGTAGACGAGAAAGACTCTGAGAGAACAATAGAGCTTGGAGAATCCCACTCAAAAGTGGATGATCGCTGTGAAGACTATACGAGTGAAACTCATAATGCAGACATGAATATGGGTGAAGAAGATGCAACTAAGATTGCAGAGAGGGAAGTTGAAGTCTATGTGCATGAAACAAAGCAATAGCAGATAAATGCTCAAGCACTCCACTGTAACGTGGAAGGTGTAGATGATGGTGAATCCCACTATGCGAGATAGATGTGGATGATGACTGTAAAGTGAGATGTGCATTGGTAAATCCAACCACAACTGATGAATTTGGTGAAGTGTAAATTGTTAATGAGCACATGCATGCACAGATATCCCACCATAGGGTGGATGAACATTATGGTAATGAAATTTGTGAAACGGAGATTTATTGTGGAAATATTGTAAGCACCATGTTTGATAAAGAATTGAAGGTTGAAGTTTCCTTTGTAGTAGAAAGATATGAAGTAGTTGGAATTGTTCATGAAGCAGTGTGTGAACAAGCAACAGTTTAGTTTGGGGTAGATAATGCTATCAATAGACGAGCAAGGTATTTGGTGGATACAATAATTAGAATTGTTCATGTTAAATTTGATGAAGAACCATTAACTGGTGATGAGTAGATGTACATGATGCAAGAAAAATAACATATTGATATGTTGTTATTTGGTGAGAGAATCCCACTTGTGTCTCGAAGCCAAGTGGAAGACAACAGGTTTGCAACAACAAATGTTGGTAAACAAGTGGAAGATAAGACGAAGAAGGCAAAGGAAGAGAAGAAATCTCTCACTGTAAAGGATAAAGAAGATATTTCTAACATTGATCTTGAGTGTGCAGAGTACGGGAAAAAAGAAGTTTTACCTGATGATGAAAGTGAAGAGAAAGAGATAGATGTTTCTAAACACAAATATGAAACAATTGAAACAATTTTTCAATGATGGAGTCAAGAAGAGTTAAGATTATGCTATCAAGAAATATAGAGGAAAGAAAGGTAGGTATATGAAGCACAAGAAGTAGCATGAAGAACACAGTTTGAAGATGAAGAGTTCTACCATAATCCATGGCTGAATGAATCTTTGAAGAGAAATTTGTACAAGACATTACCGGATTTGTTTTCAACACAAATTCAATACAAGTCAAAGAAACATTGCAGTAGCAACAAGTAAAGAAATATGGAGCCTACAACAAGAACGTACAACAAATAATGAAGCAATTTCGAGGATATAGAATTTGGAAGAAGAGAAAAATAAAATGAAAATTTTGTAAAAGTTTTGAGTCATTGCAAGCCTAGCTGAGACATAGACCAACAAGCATGTTTTTGTGATGATTGAGTCAATTTCTATTGTAAGCATAGCAGGGATAGTTGAGTCATCTTTGAGTTATGTTGAGTCATATGGTGGTAACTAAGGGGGGTGTTGGAAATTGTAATTACTCTCGCATGCAATAGTTGACTAAATTTGGAGAGTTAGTTAACTGAGTCAAGTTGAATGGGTTTGAGTTAAGTCATGTTTTGAGTAAAGTCAAATTTAGAGTGTGTGCATGTTAAGTTATTTTGGGCAAGTCATTAGACGAAAAAGTTTAAACAATTTTGATTAGTTTCATTGTAATGAAATCAAATCAAGTTTTGTGTGATCAATTGAAGAGTCACAACTCATGTTATTTTGTGTATGTTAAATTTTGTGCCTTTCCTCCTCTGCCTTTCCAACAAGAAAGGACATCCTATAATCATGACATAAGGAGGAAGGGCTCATGCAATGTGTAGAGGGAAAAATAGTGGATGTTGCAAAAATTAGTAGAAGAGGGGTAAGAACTCTCATAACATATTGATTGCACAACTCCATTGTTTTATTGTGGCTAGGTTAAGCGATTCAGCACTTTCTCTAGAGAGTTTAAGAATGCTATGCTATATATTGATATGGATGGTGGACTGAGGTATTTTGGACTTTAATAATTGTTCATCATAGCTCTAACATATTAGATGTCCAACAAAATTCAACATCTACACTAAAATAAATACATCAAGTATAAATGAAATAGGATTATAAATTAATTCTACACTCAAATTAATGCATCTATTTCAGTAAAACAATATAGTATTATATTATATATTATATAATAATTTATTTTAGAAATTATAATATTATGTTGAATATTATAATATTTTGTTTAATATAATAAAATAATCCATTATTTGTTATGTTATATTAGCAAACAATTATTATATAATATATGGATGATCAGGTGCTTAAAATTATGTTCAAAAATCAAAGTCATCAGAATGGTGTGGAACGTAAATGACCGCGTAGTGCTCATCATCCTGAATCTGGCACAACTTGTTTTGCGCGAAACAAACAACGTATGACTCCAGAAATGAGTTTTGTCCACTTTTTCAAACAAACGAATTTAAAAAAAATGGATAGCCCTGTCAACATCCATACTGCTGACATGGAGTTGACTGGGTAGGTGAGGTGGCAGTTTGACTTGGTAAAAGTCCCTTCAGTGAATGGGGTGCTCACAAGTGGCATTGTAATGTTGGTTGAAATTTTCACGTTTTTTAATTGGTTAGTGAAGTGGCCTACAACGGGTTGACGCGTGGCCTAGTTGGAGGTCGCCATGTGGAAGCTCGGGAGGCCACTAAAATTTGGTTATAGACCGGGCGGAGGCAGCGGGGGTCAAACTGCCGACCTCCCAACACATAACCAACACCAATGCCAATACACCACTACCACAAATATTAACCTACAATCGTGGCCCATATTAGTAAACGTTAACACCACAACAATTGGGGGTTGGGTGGACTTAACCAGCCCCCCATATGAACACACCATGCCAATGGTCATGCTAACTGCCATATCTGATGGTCTTTAAACCACCATTCAAATGGCCATTCAAACCGCCACCTGAGAACGTCGACGTGACCGTCAGCTTAACCGCCACGGCCGATCATCGTAGCCTAACCGTCGAGGTCTCCACCACATGTGAACGCTTTCATGTAACCGTTAGCAGCTATGTAATCACGAGAGGGAGGAGGCCAGCGTCGGGGGCTAGCCCCTGGGTGCATGGCCCCCCTTATTTCCATATTTTCCGATTTTTAGGCCTCTGCGACTAAATTAACCATCCAAGAAATCCAACCAGATTTTGGTCGATTTGGTGCCCCGTTGGTAGAAAATGGGGTGAAATTGTAGGATGATGCTAGATTTTGGGAAATTTGTGGAGCGAATAGTGGAGAAACTAGGGGAGGTCATAACTTCTTCAATTTTTGACCAAATTGGGTGTAGAAAGAGGCTAGATAGCCATTTTTGGACATTCTGGAATCATTGGAGCAGATTTCATTAGAATTTGAGCATTATAAGCACATCTTTTTACACATTTGAGCATAATAGAGAGGCCTAAACCTTTGGAAGTTGGACCAAGGAAATGTAGCCCAAGAGGGATGAACTCCTTCATCATGTTCCTGTTATGATGTGTTTTTGGTGATGTTGTTCAGTCTCTTATTTATGTTAAAATTTCTCATAAAATTAATGTTGGCATTATGATGCATGTGTTATACTTGATGGAAACCCACTCATAGAAGAACTCACTTATATATAGCTAGATGAATCTACAGAAGAGATATCAGATGTAACAGAATACATGGGGTGCAGGACAACTCAAAGGAATCAGTTCAGATGTAATGAACAATGACAACTCATTAAGATGACAGTTATCAGTATGTCCAAAGGGGGAGATTGTTGGCATTATGATACAAGTGTTGTCCTTGATGGCAACTCACACAGATGACAGATCATAGTGCAGCAGATTAGTAGCAAAGAACTGATGATCAGACTACAAATAATGAAGAAAGAAAAGTATATACGTAGGTTCACTATATACAAAGGTGCGTATACACGCGGGATTGCTGATCAAAAGTCGCGTATGCGTATGCATGCACTTTCATGCACAGAAAAGTGCGTACATGTGGGAAAGCTTATTTTTGGGTCCGTGGTATTTAGACCTATGGTTTTGGACCTTGGTATTGCGTCCGAAGTGTTGAACCCAGGTATTGGGTCCCCAGTATTGGTTCTAAATGGTTTTGGACCATGGTATTGAGTAAGACCTAAGACTATAAAAGGAGAAGAAGATCATTAGGCAAAGGTATTCAGAAAATCTTGAATATCCGATGAAGTATGAAATCCAGTATGCAGGTTATGGGTTCATGATGCTTTGCTTGATTTGAGCTAAGGAGGAATCTCAGCGGTTGATGGAGAACAAGATCTAAGGATAGATCGGGATCTAATGGCTTGGAATGAATCATCTTTATACGGTTTGATCTTGTTAAGTCTAGATATTTATACTGGCGCATGTAATGTTTTGTAAATATTATGATCTAGGTATAACTCAAGTTTGGAATAGTTGCAAATCATGAATGAATATTTACAGATGTATATGCTGGTTGAATATGATAAAAGCACGTACATACGCAGGTTAGATACATATAAGTAGTGTATACTATATGAGCTATGATGTTTGAAGTTACAGGTGGTTCCGGTTGTTGATGAGTTCTGATGACTGTTTACTGGTGTTAGTATTCTCCATATTCAGTTTGGTTGACTGTGTTTAGCTTCAGTGTTGATGGATGAGATATATAATGGATCAGGATCATAATGACTTATCTTTATATGATCTGATGGACTAGATCTGGTTGCTAACATATGTATTATCCTTGTATATGTAATGATCTGGGTATGTCTGAAGTCAGGAAGTGTAGTGAAGTTATAAGTAGTAATTGATGACATATACGCTTGTTCGCTTTAGTAAAGTTCCATATACACGCTGGTTCGGCTCTTCCAAGTAGTGTATGCACTCTGATGCATGATTTTTGATGATACAGTTAGATCTGAACATTGTTGCAGAGTTCTATGTTCTGCTCTGTGTTCTGGTGACTGTAGTTTTTTGACAAGGTTTTAGTGATTCAGTATTGGGTGATTCAGAGATTGATGATGCTAGTGTTGATTGATTGTGTGCTTCAATGATATTGATGGGTCCAGCATGAAAATTGGATAAAATGTGGCTTTCAGATTATGATGTTGTGTTCCATGAGTATCCAGTCTGAAAATTTATGAAACATGGTACCTGGAGGAAGAAAGAGAAGGTTGTAGCCTTCTGTAGGTCGACACCTACGTACTAGTATATCAGCTAGTATAAGAGCTAAGGGGGTGGTAGCTCTCTTCCCATAGCAGCTGGAAAACGAGTGAAGGCTAGAGCATTTAGTAGGTCGGCACCTACGTACTAGTAAAAGGATCGGCTAGTACAAGAGCTAAGGGGGTTGCAGCTCCCTTCCAGGAGAAGCTGGAGAATGAGAGAAGGTTGTAGCCTTCTGTAGGTAGAAGCCTGTGTACTGGTATAAGACTGCACTAGTACAAAAATATTGTAAGAAGAAGTTTCTTATTAAAAGAAGATAGAGACGACTTGCAGCAGGTGGTTTTCACCCACATTGGGTTTCCACCTTACATCATGGTGTTCATGTGTGTGATGATTTTTTTTGTTTTACTGCACTTGTTTACTGTTCATATGGTTAATAAACTTCTGATGCACTAACTAAAGATCAACAATTTAATGGATTAACTAAATCATAATTTTATTGGATATACGCTAGTTGCATTAGACACAGTTGCATATACATGCAGGTTCCCTTAACTGAAGTAGCGTATATGAATCTATGGAAATGAAAAAGTGTTTGATTTGATAATATTGATTCACCCCCCCCCCCCCCCCCCCCCACCTCTCAGTATTATTTCGAACAATTGGTATCAGAGCAAGTCCTTTGGTAGAAGCTTAATCGCTCGAAGGAGATCTGTAGAACAATGGGAAAGAAGCTTAAGAAGAAAGTGCCTAAGAAGAAGAAGACATCTCAGAAGAACTATGACAGTGGGAGAATTGATTGGGGAATATGTGGAAGAAGCACTTCAGATTCAAAATCACTTCAGAATGAAGATGAACAAGCAAAAGAACTATCATGTATGAATTTGTTATCCTCTGGTGATACATTTCTTCATCCATTTGAAGATGATGAAAGTGATAGTGAAACAACTAAATTTGCTCTTATGGGTGAGAATGGGAGATATCAAATAGAGGCAGAATTTAAAAGGCTTACAGAAAAAATTAGAGATCAACAAGATCTATTGCACAAAAGGGAATGTATCTCCAACGAAGAAGTTACCAAACTAAAAACTCAACTAGAGGAAGGAAACAAGGTAAGGAAGTTATTCAAGGAAAAATGTCAAAAGTTGTA
Source organism: Pinus tabuliformis (assembly GCA_031772625.1). Taxonomy (NCBI): domain Eukaryota; kingdom Viridiplantae; phylum Streptophyta; class Pinopsida; order Pinales; family Pinaceae; genus Pinus; species Pinus tabuliformis. The sequence continues at coordinate 480,983,274 of CM062820.1, forward strand.
GGATGAAGTGACATCATTAAGAAATGAAGTAAATGAAAGGAGCACAACAATCAAGAAACTCAGAGAAAGATGTAGTTACTATGAAAGTCTTGAAGCTACAATCCTCGCGCTAAAAGAAGATCTTGAAGAATCAAATAAGCAGAATAAAGAACTACTCCAAGCTCTTGAAAAACAAGAAAACAAAGTTCATGAATTAAAACATTAGTTGGAAGAAGGAAGAAAAGCTAAAGAAAACATGAAGAAGCAGTATCATGAAAAGGAAGAGCAACATCAGGTTGAGGTAAATATTCTAAAAGACAACTTAGAAGAAAAGGATAAGCTCTTACGATTTGAAGATAGTACTAAAATCTTGGATGATATTCTTAGTAGTCAAAGGTCCCCTACTATCAAAACTGGTCTTGGTTTTCATGGATCTGTTGAAGGTGAATCTAGTTCACAAAATAAGACAATGAACTCTAATGCACAATGTGAAATACTCAACAAGGAGATGAGAGTTCAATCCCATCAACAACCAAGGAAAGAAATTCTTCAAAGAAAATCTTTTACTCCTCCGATGAATAATGTTGAATGTTATGTATGTCATAATCTTCGACATGTTGCATCCAGATGCAGAAGTAGAATGGTTCAAGACCATCACATAGAAAGATCATCACGTTCCAGGTACTTTAAGGGATATTGTTTTTCTTGCAACATGTTTGGTCACAAAGCTGTTGATTGCTAGAGAAGGAATATAAAACATGTAAGATGTTATGCATGTAACAAGCTTGGACATACAACAAAGAAATGCAGGAACAAAGTACGGGCACCATACCAAAAGGAGAAAACATCATCACACTTGAAGATATGGAAGAAGAAGTAAGTACAGCCAGAAAGATGTGGCACAACACAATATACAGACATAACAGACTCAGAGGGAGCTAAAAGTGTAAAACTTCAGTGTCCTAAATCTCATACGCAAGTTTCATAAAAGGAAGTCGCGTATATACGCGAGTTAGTTACTGTAGAATCTCGTATATGTTAGTTTGAGGAAAAGCAGTAGGGGCAGGCTCAGGAAAAAGGGTCTGATATGATTCAGTCCATTATTTGCTCTATTTGATAATGGTTACAATCTGCTGATGATGTGTGGAAATGTATTGAAGCTTGTAAGATGTTTAAAAGTCTTTTGATCCTAAATTAATGTTGATGATGCCTTGATACTTCTTGCTGATATATGCACGATCAGATCTGACAGTAAGCAAGATGGCACAGGTTCAGGGGGAGCATATGCTTTTAATAATGAATTGTTGGTGATGATGCTTATATGGCTAAATGATATATCTTGCTATGATATGGTTATGAGTTGTCCATGACAAAATCAAATATGATTCTTGGGGTTACATAGTTGATGTTCAGATCAGATTTGTGGTTGATTCTCTGATGATGCATATATGGTTCTTACATGGTGATCTTCATAAGTATAAGGACAAGTACAAAGCTTGAATACACATCTTCATTACTTGATGATGAGTCACTCATATGCTGCTGTCATCATATGCATAAAGATCATATAATACAGTTATGATGCAAGATTCCTATAGTTCTTGGCTCTCATGTGGATGAGGATTGTTGTTGTTGTTGATATCAAGAAGTCTTGACAAATGATCTTGATACTTACATATGTTGATTGATGCAGATGTTCCCATGTGATGATACTTGGATCATGCAGATCTTGATGTTGATGAGAAGGCTATGGTGTTTTTCACATATGATATAATGTGAATGATTTTGTATGTCATATGCAGAATTTTGTTCAAAAGGATGAGTTGATGTAGACATACCTTGTTATAGGTTGATGACTTATACAATAATGAACATATACAGGTTGTTGGTCTAGATGTTGTTGAGAGATGCTTATGGAGCAGATCATACATTGTGTATGATAGTTGCTGATGACTATCATGATCTTATTTAGATGTTTCGTCTTTGTTATAAATGTCATGTAAAATTCATATCAAGGCTCATCATGTAATAGTTTTTCTTTGTCTATTGTAGTCATTTGATGAATCCCTTTTGGTCATATGATGTACTTTGTACCCCCACTGTGCATGGGAAGGATGATGTAATATTTCAGTCATGTATGAACAATTGGTATCTGGTGTATCCCCACTTGGTTGGGTGGATGAGTCAATATTGGTATATCCCCACTTGGTTGGGAGATGGATGTATGTATGAGTCTTTGGTGATAGGAAGGTCATTTATGATGTATAGAGTCATGTTCTTCTTGTAGATAATCTTTTTGCAGAACTTGCTTACAATCAAGGGGAGCATGAACAACACAATTCAGTAGAGCAGAGCTTTCAACATGTACTCAAAGGGAGCATGGACAGATTGGTACACCTTGGCATATACAAAGGGGGAGCTCAATCAGAGATTTTAGCAGGTACTCAGGGGGAGTATGGACAACGGGATGTATATCAAGGAAGATAATATCTTGGTCTGCCCTTTTCCCTTGATGTCAAAGGGGGAGAGTGACTTGGTATGGTTGTTGCCATTAAGTCTAAAGGGGTAGATTTTTGGCATTATGATGCATGTGTTGTACTTGATGGCAACCCACTCGTAGAAGAACAACTCACTTATATATAACTAGATGAATCTACAGAAGATATATCAGATGTGACAGAATACATGGGATGCAGGATAGCTCAAAGGAATCAGTTCAGATGTAATGAACAATGACAACTCATTAAGATGACAGTTCTCAGTATGTCTAAAGGGGGAGATTGGTGGCATTATGATACAAGTGTTGTCCTTGATGGCAACTCACACAGATGACAAATCATAGTGCAATAGGTTAGTAGCAAAGAGCTGATGATCAGACTACAAAGAATGAAGAAAGAAAAGTATATACGCGGGTTCACTATATACAAAGGCGCGTATACATGCGGGATTGTTGATCAAAAGTCGCATATGCATATGCACGCACTTTCATGCACGGAAAAGAGCGTACATGTGGGAAAGCTTATTTTTGGGTCCATGGTATTTAGACCTATGGTTTTGGACCTTGGTATTGCATCCGAAGTGTTGAACCCAGGTATTGGGTCCCTAGTATTGGTTATAAATGGTTTTGGACCATGGTATTGAGTAAGAGCTAAGACTATAAAAGGAGAAGAAGATCATTAGCCAAAGGTATTCAGAAAATCTTGAATATCTGATGAAGTATGAAATCCAGTATGCAGGTTATGGGTTCATGATGCTTTGCTTGATCTGAGCTAAGGAGGAATCTCAGCGGTTGATGGAGAACAAGATCTAAGGATAGATCGGGATCTAATGGCTTGGAATGAATCATCTCTATACGGTTTGATCTTGTTAAGTCTAGATCTGTATACTGACGCATGTAATGTTCTGTAAATATTATGATCTAGGTATAACTCAAGTTTGGAATAGCTGCAAATCATGAATGAATATTTACAGATGTATACGCTGGTTGACTATGATAAAAGCGCGTACATATGCAGGTTAGATACATCTAAGTAGCGTATACCATATGAGCTATGATGTTTGAAGTTACAGGTGGTTCTGGTTGTTGATGAGTTCTGATGACTGTTTACTAGTGTTAGCATTCTGCATATTCAGTTTGATTGATTGTGTTTAGCTTCAGTGTTGATGGATGAGATCTATAATGGATCAGGATCATAATGAATTATCTTTATGTGATTTGATGGACTGGATCTGGTTGCTAACGTATGCATTATCCTTGTATATGTAATGATCTGGGTATGTCTGAAGTCAAGAAGTGCAACGAAGTTATAAGTAAGTAAATTGATGACATATACGCTTGTTCGCTTTGGTGAAGTCACGTATACACGCTAGTTCGGCTCTTCCAAGTAGCGTATGCACTCTGATGCATGATTTTTGATGATACAGTTAGATCTAGACATTGTTGCAGAGTTCTGTGTTCTGCTCTTTGTTCTGGTGATTGCAGTTTGTTGACAGGGTTTCAGTGATTCAGTATTGGGTGATTCAGAGATTGATGATGCTAGTGTTGATTGATTGTGTGCTTCAATGATATTGATGGGTCTAGTATGAAAATTGTACGAAACGTGGCCTTCAGATTATGATGTTGTGTTCCATGAGTATCTAGTCTGAAAATTTATGAAACATTGTACTTGGAGGAAGAAAGAGAAGGTTGTAGCCTTCTGTAGGTCGGCACCTATCTACTAGTATATCAACTAGCACAAGAGCTAAGTGGGTGGTAGCTCCCTTCCAATAGCAGCTGGAAAACGAGTGAAGGTTGGAGAATTCAGTAGGGCGGCACCTACGTACTAGTAAAAGGATCGGCTAGTATAAGAGCTAAGGGGGTTGCAGCTCCCTTCCAGGAGAAGCTGGAGAATGGGAGAAGGTTGTAGCCTTCTGCAAGTAGAAGCCTGTGTACTGGTATAAGACTACACTAGTACAGAAATATTGTAAAAAGAAGTTTCTTATTAAGAAGATAGAGACGACTTGCAGCAGGTGGTTTTCACCCACATTGGGTTTCCACCTTACATCATGGTGTTCATGTGTGCTTCTTGTGTGTGATGATCCGTTCTGTTTTACTGCACTTATTTATTGTTCATATGGTTAATAAAGTTCCGATGCACTAACTAAAGATCAACAATTTAATGGATTAACTAAATCATAAGTTTACTGGATATACGTTAGTTGCATTAGATACAGTTGCGTATACACACAGGTTCCCTTAACTAAAGTAGCGTATATGAATCTAAGTATGGAAATGAAAAAGTGTTTGATTTGATAATATTGATTCACACCCCCCCTCTTAGTATTATTTCCAACAATTAACATAAAAACTCATTTTTCGCTTGCAAAACTCATGAATCCTTAAGCACATGAATAACATATTTTTTCTATGAGGAGGATCTTAGCACAACAAACTAATTTTCTTAATTAGATCGTTTTGGTACTGGAGCACTAGGTTTTCTTTGTGCAAGAAGGATTTAACTATTTGCAAGTTTATGTTATTCTTACAAGGTTAAAATTCAAAAGAGGAGAAAGGAAGCTGGTTGGAAGCCCTGCAGTTAGGTCAAGGGGAAGAAGGGAAAGGTTTCGATAATATCCAACACCAGTTCATCCTCAAGTCGCAGTTGAGACTCCAAAGAGCATGTCTCATGAAGGAGAACCTACAAACATGACAGAAGATGAGAAGGTATTAAAGAAGGCTTTCTTTGATATGATAGATATGATAAAGGTCCTCTATGAAGAGAGGAATACCATGCTGTAGGGTGAAAGCTCCAATCCTCCCAAAGGAGAAGGTTCTTTAGGAGGAGGTAATGGATATGGAGGAAATGGAAAAGGAGGTAATGGAAATGGAGGTAAACTTCCACCCTCTCCACCATTTTCTTCATCTTCTTCTACACAGGAATCTTCACCCTCTTCCACTAACACAACCCTTACTTATATTCATCAACATACCTCAAAAGGAACTGTAAACAGCTTTACTAAAACTTGATGTTAAATTTGAGCTGCCCATGAATAATGGTGAAGTGAATGTAGAGAAGCTTGATAATTGGATACGTCAGTTGGAGGCCTATTACATAATTCAAAACTTTCCATAGGATGACATAAAGTTGTAGTTCGCTTCCTTGAGAATGGAGGGTGCAACACTAGTATGGTGGCAATCAAAGACAAAAGAGGAGATAAAATAACATGGTAAGATCTCAATTTCTTGGTCTGATTTCATTGCTGAAATTAAAAGACAATTCTACCCTCTAGCTTATATGTAGAAAGCCATCATGAATTGGTAGAACTTTAGACAACTTAAAGGTAAAAATGTGCAAGATTAAACCCAAGAATTCAAAAAAAAAGGTCTCTAATGTTAGGTGTAGATTTGCAATCACAAGACATGTTGTTGAAGTACATAAGGGGTTTACACAATTACCTTAAGCATACTATCTTAATGTTTAATCCTGATAATCTAGATGATGTGTGTGTACAAGCCACTCATCTTGAGGCAAGAGGGAAAAACACTCCAGAAGAAGGTAGTAAACATCCATTTAAGAGTAAAGGAGAAGAAAAGGGCTTCAAAGGGAAGGGAAAGAAAAATGCATCGATCAAGAAGGGAGGAGAGAAAATAACATGAAAACATTGCTCCAAAGAGGGTCACGATGAATCTCATTGTTGGAAGCTTCATCCCAAAATGAGACCAAAAAAATTCAACAACAAGGGAAAACAAAATACAACTGCAACCACTCAATAGGATTTGGGATTTGATTCAGATGATGAAACTAAAATTACAGCCATGGGTATAAGAGGAAAAGAATCCATTACTACCACTAGTACTTCAAATTCATGAAATGAAACTCCAAATGAAATTAAGAGTTTATAACTTTCCCAGATAGGGGTGATATCAAAACATAGCAAGATTGATACACTTTTCAAGAGTGGCTCTCAAGCCAATCTTATCTCTGAATTTTTTTTCAAAAGTTTAAACTTGGAAACCATTCCACATCATAAACCATATCCACTTGTATATGTGTGTGACAATGCACAATTGTAGGTTACTACAAGTGTAAACTGAAATTCACCATTACTGAAATTTCATAGATGAAGTGGAGCTTTATGTTGTGTCATTAGACATATTTGGCATAGTTTTGGGCATCTCGTACCTATATGAGAGAAAAGCTATCTTACATAGACATGAAAAAAAATACCATTTGTTCAAAGATGGAGTAGAAGATATTGTGAGAGCTAATAGCAAGAAACTAAGTATTTCACTCGTTAATGTAGGGCAGATGAAAAGACTAGTGTTCAAGCAAGAATTTTGTGCCTCTAATGATAAAACCCAAGAATGATGTTGATAATGATGATTTTAAAGGTTGTGACTCAAAATTGAAATCTGAATTGTTTGATGTAGTTAACCAATATGATGAGATGTTTCAGGAACCAGAAGGATTACCTCCCAAGAGATAAATCCAACATGAGATACAGTTGCAGTAGGATTGTCCTCTTCCCAACATTGGCATGTATAAGATGTCAGTGATGGAAAGTAAAGAAATTAAGAAGCAAATTCAAGATTTGTTGGATAAAGGGACCATCAGGCCATCTTCTTCGCCATGTGGTTCACCTATTTTCTTGGTGCCAAAGAAGGATGGAACATGGCGCATGGGTGTGGAATTTCATGCATTGAACAAAATTACGGTAAAGAATCATTAGCCACTGCCTAGAATATATGATTTACTTGATCAATTGAAAGATGCAAAGTATTTTACTAAGCTGGACTTAAGGAGTGGCTACAATCAAATTAGAATAGCTGAAGGAGACATTTGGAAGACAACATTCAAAACAAAACAATGTTTGTTTGAATGGCTAGTTTTTCCTTTTGGTTTATGTAATGCTCCTCCTACATTCATGTGTCTAATGAATGATGTATTGAGACCATTTCCTGATTAGTTTGTTATAGCCTACTTAGATGACATCTTAATTTTCACTAAATCTTGTTATGAACATGTCATGCCTGCAAGAAAAGAGCTTGATGTCTTGAATAAAGAATAGTTGTATCTTAAGATGTCAAAGTGTGAATTTGGGAAAAAGTATTTAGTTTACTTGGGTCATATTGTTGGAGGAGGTGATTTGAAAATAGATCCCTCCAAGGTTGATGTCATTTTGAATTAGCCAAGGCCCAAGACAGTTACTGAGTTAAGAAGTTTTTTGGGAGAAGCTCAATATTGGAGGAAATTCATTGCTAACTTTTTTTCTATAGCAGCTCCTTTGCATGCATTGACAAGTGTGAAAAAGGTTTTTCAGTGGGGAGGCAAATAGAAAAAGGTCTTTGATGCATTGAAGGAAAATATCAGTTCAGATCCAGTACTTGCACTTCTAGATTTGAGACAATCATTTGAGATTCAAATTGATGCTAGTGACTATGCCATGGGTGTAGTCCTCATGCAACATGGTAAACCTATGTTTTTTCATTTGGAAACTTTTAATGGTGCAGTATTAACTATCCTACATATGACAAGGAATTGTATGCATTGGTGCAAAGTGTGAAAAAATGGAAATACTACTTGATGGGTAAGGAAAAAATCATTCACATTGATTATCAGCCATTGAAATACTTGTAATCTCAATCAAAGTTGAAGCAATCAAGGCACTTCCGATGGATGGGTTTTCTTCAACAATTCCACTTGGTAATAAGGTATAAGAAAGGTATCTACAATAAATTTTCTGATACGCTTTTTAGGCCTATTATTAGTGCAACTAATTTACTCAAGCATAATTATGTTTTGCGTTAAATTTATATTGAGAAATATGAATTAGAAAATGAATTTAAAGATGCTTATGCAAGCTTGAGTCAGGGTAATGTAGTAGAGGAATTGAATTGTCATTTTCATGATAACTTGTTGTACCATCTTGGCAAGCTTTCTATCCCACGGGGAGAAAGAGTTAACATCATAAGGGAGGCGCATACTTCTATTATTGCTGGTCATTTCGGTATAAGTAAGACGGTGGCACATCTACATAGGTATTGTTATTGGCCTCGTATGGTTGAAAGTGTGTCACGCTTTATTAAAGGATGTTCATTATGTGCAGTCAATAAGCCTAGCAATAGGAAGTTAGGATTGTACACACTACTTCTAGTTCCTTCACGAAAACGAAAGATTATTTCTAAGGATTTTGTAGTAGATCTTCCATTGTCAAAAATAGTTCATTATTATTTGTATGTCATTGTGGATAGGTTTAGAAAAATGTGTATTTTGATGCAATATAAAAAGCAAGTTACAACTGAACAGACTGCTTAGTCATTCTTTCAAAATGTATGGGTGCATTTTGGATTGCCTACATCCATTGTTAGTGATCGAGATTCTCGCTTTGCTGGGAATTTTTGGTCAAGCTTGTGGGTATTCATGGACACCAAATTGAAAAAGAGTACAACTTTTCATCCACAAATAGATGGTTAAAGAGAGGTGGTGAATAGAAGAGTGATACATCTTCTTCGTGGGTATTGCAGAAAGCATCCTAAGTTGTGGGATGAAAATTTGCACCATATTAAGCATGCTTACAACTGAGCCAAACACTCTTCAACTAAAACATCACCATTTGAGGCATGTTTAGGATACTTTCCTAAATATCCTTTGAATTTGATTTTTGGAAAATATGTTGCTATTAATGGTCATAGTGACAAAGACAAAACAAGAAAGTTCATTGAACAAATCTAGTTGGTACACCAAAGAGTTCAAGAACAACATGAAAAGAGCCAAGGCAAGTACAAATCAAGGCATGACAAGCAACGTATAGATCACAAGTTCTAAGTCGGTGATGAAGTTTGGCTTCACATTAGCAGAGAGAGGCTCCAAGGATAAGGTAGAAATATATAACCAATTAGATATGGTCCATTCAGAATTTTGCAAAAGATTGGTAACAATGCCTTCAGGTTGGATTTGCCTTAATATATGTGAATTTATGTTTTTGTTAATGTTGAAAAATTAAGGTTGTATGAGCCTCCTTTGATTGAGGATGAAGGAGAGAATGTTCAAATTCCATATATTGAAGAATTTTCTCCAGAATTCCTTGATGAACTTCAGTAAGACACTATACTTGATAACAGAATAAGGACTCGAAAAGTGAAATTGTCGACTATCTTCGAGTGGGGATCAAGAGAAATCCAAATGGATAGCAACTGGAAAGGTGAGGGAATTGTACCCTTACATGCTGGTCAATTGAAAGATATTTTGGAGTCCAAAAGGCTTCCAGTGGGGAGGAATGATCAGGTGCTTAGAATTGTGATAAAAAATCAAAGTCATTAGAATGGTGTGGAACCTGAACGATTGCGTATTACTCATCATCTTGAACCCGACGCAACACATTTTGCGTGAAATAGACTCTAAATGACTCGAGAAATGAGTTTTGTCCACTTTGTCACACAAGTGAATTTTCAAAAAAATGGATAGCCTAATGAGTAGTCCATATTGTTGACGTGGCATTGACTGGGTAGGTGAGGTGGTAGTTTGACTTGGTCAAAGTTCCCTCGGGGAATGGGGTGCTGAAAAGTGGCATTGTAATGTTGGTTGAAATTTTTGCATTTTTTTATTGGTTGGTGAAGTGGTCAACCACACGCTGACACGTAGCCTAGTGGGAGGCTGCCATGTGGTAGCCCAGGAGGCCACCAAAAGTTGGTTATAGACCAGGCGGAGGTAGCAGGGCTCAAACTGCCGACCTCCCACCACACAACAAACACCAATGCCAATACACCACTACTGCGGATCTTAACCTATAAGGGTGTCTCATATTAGTAAACGTTAATGCTGCAACATTTGGGGGTTGGGCGGACTTAACCACCCCCCCATGTGAAGACACCATGTCGACGGTCACGCTAATTGCTAGATCAGGCCACCATTTCAAACTGCCACATGAGAATGTCGGCGTGACCGCCAGTTTAACTGCCACCATCAACCGTCGTAGCGTGACTTCCAGCATCTAACTGTCAGGATCTCCACCACATGTGAATGCTTTCATGTAACTATCAATGGCTATGTAACTGCCAGAGGGAGGGGGCCAATGTCGAGGGCTAGCCCCTAGGTGCATGGCCCCCCACATGCCCATATTTTCCGATTTTTAGGCCTCAACGGCTAAAATAACCGTTTGACAAATCCGCCAGATTTTGGCAGATTTGGTGCCCCGTTAGCAAAAAATGGGGTGAAATTGTAGGATGATGCTGGATTTTGGGAAATTTGTGGAGCGAATAATGGAGAAACTAGGGGAGGTCATAACTTCTCCAGTTTTCAACCAAATTGGATGCAGAAAGAGGCTAGGTAGCTATTTTTGAACATTCTGGGCTCATTGGAGTGGGTTTGATCAGAATTTGAGCATTGCAAACACATCATTTTATACAGTTGAGAATAATATAGAGGCTTAAGCCATTGGAAGTTGGACCAAGGAGACGTAGCCTAGGAGAGGTGAGCTCCTTCATCATGTTCCTATTGTGATGTGTTTTTGGTGGTGTTTTGTACATTTTTATGTTGTTGTTCAGTCTCTTATTTATGTTGAAATTTCTCATAAAATTAACATCAGAACTCATTTTTCACTTGCAAAACTCATGAATCCTTAAGCACATGAATATCATATTGTTTATAATATGAAGTGGATCTTAGCACAACAAACTAAAATGGATTAGCGCAATTGACCATGACCATATTATGTAATCGCTGGAATCAAAGTTCAAATCCCCATACTCAGACCCAATAATATGTAATATAATAAATATTATAATAGTAATATTCATGTTAATATATATATATATATTTATATTAAAGCTAATTAACTTATACTATTAATATATATTAATATTGAGACTAATTTTATAATATGAATATATATATTAATATTAATATTAATTTTATAATATTAATATATTATAATATATTAAATTAATAACCTATGAAAATTATTATTATATTGAAGTTAATAATATTAATATTATAATATTACTAAAATTCATGTTGTTCTCGTCCTCGTTAAAAGTGCGCAGGGGTGATGTCCTCATGGAACTCCATCTTCTCCATGCTGGTCAATACATTACCTACACACCACCTACTTGCCAGGACTCCAATGCTAAGTTGCCTGTAACATTGGTCTAATTCTTCAATTGTGGCTGCAATTTCAATGGAACTAGAGTAGAACAATTAAATAAAAGAAGTTACATGTATCGGGATAGCAGTAGGGATCAATCCTTGCAACTCAAGCTTCAATGATTCAATAGTTTAAACAAATGAGAAGAGAAACAACTAAAATATTAATTTGGGATGCGGCAATGGAGTGGTCTATTGTTCTGTGTTGGTTGGAGTTATAGAAAAGAGAATAAAATATTAATATGGGATGCAACAATGGAGTGGTCTATTGTTTTGTGTTAGTTGGAGTTACAGAAACGAGAATGAGATCAAGAATTAACTTTTGCATGGTTTGGCAGGTCACGACTGCGATACGAACCTTGAACCCTCTCTTTGCCTTTATCTTATCTCTATCTCATTTAATTTATATGATGAATAATAACCATCTTCATCTGGCATAGCATATACCATTTCCAGAGTCTACCTGGTATTATGATAATCCAACATTCTAAAATATAAGCAACGATAATATATGTTTTCCCTTATATCATTATATGGAAATTGTTATTTTTCCAAATATTTTTTCAAATTTATAACTTTATTTGACTTTTGGAAATTTCGAATAAAAGTTTGTTTTCAACAGTCCTTAAAAGTTAACTAATGGCTTAATAATTTTTTTAAAATCTTTTAAACTAATTTATAGCAATCATGATTATCTCAAATTTTTTTTTATTAAAAAAAGATAAATTTTGGCATCATGTTATTCGGGATTTTAAAAATTACTACTTGTTTTCTACCATTATCATACATACAGAATGCAAAACAATCTACCATTATCATACATAATGCAGAACTGCTACGTTAGGCTCGACAATATTAGACACACAAAACGCATTTACAGTATGCAAAGATATCTCATGGAGGAGGGTTGATGAGCATCTTATCTGAGGGGCCATCGAGGGCGTTGCTAGCTATGTTTTAATTTTTTTCTGAGTTTATTGTAAGTTTGTAAGTTGGCGACAAATTCTATCACATTTATTTTCAAGTTGATTTATATCGGATTGAAGATTTTAAACTTCTTTAGTTACTAGTATAGATCTATCTTAAATATGGATCTAACATGAGTTTAGATGGATCTTTTTTTTTATGATGTATAGTTATTTATTTATTTTTAATTTAAAAAAAAATATTTTGGCTGACATGAGCAAGATGTCAACTTTGATGACTGACTAACAGCTTTACACATCATACTAGGCTGTAGAATAAGCCTCTAGACTAAAAAGCGAAGATGTTGGCATAGTGCTGAAAAGCCTACTAACGAAATTCACTGATCTCATCATAATTGTCGATGGGAGGGTGAGGGAAAAAGTTACAGGGGATGGAACCATCAAAAATAGAAGAGAGCAAGTCTGTTCTCTCAATTATGAACCTGATCCCAAAGATACAAAGAGAGTCAAACTTACTGTGCACTAAAATACCATCGAGACCCAACACCAACCATAATTTATTTCCTAAAATCCATCGAGATTTAAGAGTATCCCTCCCTCCTACCATTCTTATAATTATTTAATATTTTTATTTTTATCATTTTTAAAATTTGAAAATATAAAAAATAATAAATTATTATAAAAAAGGGAAAGTCAATGAAATCAACTTTGTGTCTCGGTAGATTTTTAAAATTGATTAAATTTTACAATTAAATTCATAAATTTTTTTTATTTTTATTAATAAATCATTGTTGTATATTGTTTTAAAAAAAAACCTTTGAAAAAAAACTTACGACTAGCTATTTTTTTCCTAAGAATTAATCATAACTTTATATCTTTATCTAATATTTCAACTTTTATCTTTTTAAACTTTTGAAATTTAAAAATCCTTCCCCACTAATTTAACCAAAAAAATTAGCATAAACCATGTGAAAATCAATTACGTGAACTTCATGGCGTGAACCTTAGTTTTCCTTTATGTTATGAGGTGCTATCACTTATGTATTAAATATTTTTAAAAAACTAAATATAAAAATTAAAAGAGTGTTATAAATTCATTCTCCTATTTAAACTACCTGATATTAATTTGATTGGTTTCAAACAATATAAATGTATTTGATCTTTAAATACAAATCAAGCTATTTAATAATAACATATATGCTTAATATATATTTGAATATTTAGATCTACTTAATTATTTCAAAAGCCGTTTGAAATATTGTCACGCTTCCACAGATAATTTTTTTTTATCTATTATAACATAGCAATATTAACTATTCTACATATGGTTAATACTTTCACGTTTACCTAAGCATTATTACCATGACATATACATTGCTTAATATATAATTCTTATAATCACACAAGCATTACTACTTTGATATAATCATTGCTTAACATATATACTCCTATAGTCGCATGCATGCATACATCATTACCTTCTTTGTGATCATGACTTTAATGATACAATCTAAATTATACATTAATCTTATGGAAATGAAAATGTCATAACCAACGAGGGCTATGGGATAAGTTATGCGTTGACTGTGCACATGTCTCTTTATAATGTCACTGTTGATAATTGTATGTTTATTACATATCCCGAGAGATCGGGGTTGATCATCTGTCCGACGATCATAATCTCGAACCAGGTGTAAGCATTCTCCATCGTCCATTTGGGGAGATGAAGGGCAGATGGCAAACTGCCATGTGCGCCCTGTACATTAAAGTTTACGGCCCTGACTCCTCGGCCTTGTCACTTTTCGCACCTGAAGCTTCCAAGGTAAACCGACAATCGAACGGTTGTCATTTCTTCCTGCAGATCAAGGGTTTACATCATGCCACGAACCGGTAATCATCTGGAGGGGTTTATATCTTGGTTTACACATCTGGGTCGCCATAACTCTCATTCCATTTTCTCCGCCTTGTCACAGCTCTGTAGCTTGTTCCTCATGGTGCTCCGCTGCATCGACCTTTTTGCCTCTGGCATGCAGTTCCTGCCATTCTATTCGACTTCATCGCTGTTCGAAGGTAATGGTACTCAGGTTTACAAAACCCAGGTGCAGCTGGGATAAGGTTATTTGTTTTATTTCTCTGCTCTGGATTTCTTTAAGGTTCTACGCCAGGGTTGCATGGTGCTAACTCCATTACAGTTTCGTGCAGGTGTGGAACCTTTCACCGTAAGGAATAAGGGTTCCTCTTTCAGCTGCCTTGCTCATCGACAGGTAAGCATCCAACCCTCTTTCCACAGCAATGCATACAGGGTTTTATATGGTCAAGGTCTGAGTTTCGTTCATTCACTTGGCAGGGGTTCTGGCAATGAATCTCGAGTATGTCCCCTGCGCAAGCTCAGGGTCTCTTGAAGGCATTTAGTTTTTTTATTTAGTTTTTGTTTAATGAAACCCTTTGCTAAGAAACCTGAGGATTGTATTACTGTGGCTTATATATGATACACAGTTACCGTCTCAGACTAAGTACTGGTATTCGTTTTTGGAACACAGACTATTGTTATTTCTTGAGCTCGGTCTCTGCTCGAATGGTTGATTTACTTGATGATGTTAATAGGTAGAACGATATTACGGCCGTCTGGTCATTTGTCTTCAATGGACTGTGCAATTTACTCTTCGATGTTTTAATATAAACCCATGTCTTTTACTGAATGTTTGTGTCTTTTTTCCTCAGTTTAGATGAGTAACATATTGCCATTTGGCTCCGACTTGAATACCTCCATTGGCTGAGCGCAAGCTCCGGCTAGAATGGTTGCCAAGTCAGGGTTTCACCGGCTATAACTGCCTGAGGGAGCGCGTAACCCTGGTTACCCTTGCTCTGCCCTCGGCGTCCATTATTAATGTTTATGTTATTACAGCGATTGTATATTCTTCAGTTCAGTTTTCGCATAGTATGTAAACGGTAATATGAAACTATTGTGATGAGATCTGGTTTTGATATCCCTCCTAGAGGTTCTCCTCACGGCCATTGGGCCAGGGTTTCTATGTATAACAACTCTGTTTATATTATGCATATTTCGTGTTTTGTTACGGCTCGGCTGGTTGAAGGGAAACACCAGTTCGATTTGCAATATATATATATATATATATGCCTTAATGTTACATGCAGGCTACAGTCTTCAGTGCGGAACATATGTACATTTATGTTTTTAATTCGCTGTATAAGAGATTTCTGGATTCGGTTATTGAATACATCTCTAGGGTTTATCCAGCGACCTTATGGTTGAATATCTGCTGTCGTTAAATGATGAAACCTTTGAATTCGGTTTAATTTCTTATTTCAAAAATGGTTGTAAGTTCTTTCGAATGGAATTCTTTTCCTTATCGTGTGCCTGTTTGTGCATTCTCTGTTATAATACAGAAGATAATGTTTTTCCTCTTTTTTCATTAACAAAGAACAGTTTATATCAGTCTCTGTCTAAATTATAGAAGTTACTTTTCCCTATCATTTCCTCTCAAGAAAAGAACAGTTATTCTAAATTCTATTTAAACCGCAGCTACCAGTTTTCTTTCTTCTTTTCATTTAAAAAGAACAGTCAGAGGTTTTTCCTCAACACAGAATAATAACAGAAGTATTTCAGTAGATGTATGCATTGTAAGCCATACTTGCTTCTCTGCAAACCTACTTGTAAATGCTTGCCAAAACACTCGTCCGTAGGAAGACTTCTCCTTGACCTTCCACCCCCAAGCACTTGCAGGTCCTACTCGACCGCAATAACACTGGTCTCGCCAGTAAACGCTATCTGATCCTAACCAGACATAGCGTGCACAGGAAATTCTTTTCCTCTTATGCCATCTGATCCTAACCAGACATAGCATGAATGTTTTCTTCTTTTTCCTGCCATCTGATCCTAACCAGACTTGGCAATTCCCCTTTTTCCTCTAGGGTCTCAACTACCTCAAGGTAGTTAGGGTTTCACCATAACTGATTCCTCAGTTACTAACCAAGATTAATCATAAACTCAGTTCCAATAGTGCCAACACAATTGTTTTTCATTAACATAAAATTAATAACAAGAATGTATATAATTTCAAATAAAGTCTCTGTTCAATAATTACTTTTATCATTTACCAACATTAACTTTTCACAGGGGATATTACATCTCCCCCTCCTGAAAGTCTACATCATCCCGATGTTGCTGTTTATCAAAAAACAGTCTGGGATAAGTATCCCGCATCATTTGTTCATCTTCCCAGGTGGCCTCTTCAGGCCCAAAGTGCTGCCACTGCACTTTAACCTGGCTGATGACCTTTTTCCGCAGCTCGACTCTTCTCTGATCTAATATGTTCACTGGTTCGACCAGGAACTCTCCTTCCGGTTCCACCTGAATGTCTTGCCAACTTATTATATGCCTAGGATCATACACATATCTCTTTAAAACTGATACATGGAAGACATTATGGACCCGAATATGGCTGGGTAGGGCGAGCTGGTAAGCTACCGGCCCTACTCGTGCCAGAATTTGGAATGGTCCACAAAAACGTGGTGCCAATTTGGCACAGGTATTCCATTGGAGGGTACTTTTCCTAGCTCGAATTCTGATGTACACATGTTCACCCACTTGGTACTCTTTAAATGTTCTTTTCCGATCTGCGAAATTCTTCTGCCTGTCCTGTGCCATCTTTAGATTAGCTCGAACTTTTTTCACCATCACTTCCATTTCCTCCAACATCTCAGGACCCAGCAAAAATTTGTCCTCCGGTCCACCCCAACTGGAGGGTGTGCGGCACTTCCGGCCGTAGAGTACTTCGAATGGACTCATCTTCAAGGATGAGTGATAACCATTGTTATAGGCGAATTCCACTAGGTGTAGATACTCCTCCCAACGCGTAGGTTGCTGCATCACATAAGATCTCAGCATGTCCTCCAGTACTTGATTCACGCGCTCAGTCTGTCCGTCAGTTTGCGGATGATATGCGGTGCTGAAGTTTAATTGAGTTCCTAGACCTTCAAATAAGGTCCTCCAAAAGGCTGAGGTAAACTTAACATCACGATCAGATATTATTATTTTCGGCAGCCCATGAAGTTTAAATATATTTTGCATAAAAATGTTTGCGATTTGAGCTGCACGATAAGTGGATTGAACCGGTATAAAGTGAGCTGACTTGCTGAGTTTATCCACTACCACCATTATAGAGTCATTGTTCTTTTTGGATTTTGGCAAACCGGTAATGAAGTCCATGGTTATGGTCTCCCATTTCCATTCTGGTATGGGTATTGGCTGTAGTAGTCCTGCAGGATGCTGATGTTCAGCTTTCACCTGTTGACACTCCAAACAGCGCGCCAAGTATTCTACAACATCCTTCTTCATGCCTGGCCAGTAATACTCCTTCCTTAGTGAGGTGATTAATTTCTGGTAACCAGGATGCCCTGCATAAGGACTTCTATGATTTTCATCCAGAATCTTTTCTTTAATACTGCTCTGATTGGGTATGTAAATCTTCTTCTGAAAGCACAACATGCCGGCTGTATTCAAGGTATAACCTTGTTGTATAGAACGGGTATCTGAATTTTGCACCAAATGCTTCTTTTGCAAATAAATCTGATCTTGCGCCGCAGCCTCCTCAATCTCTTGGTCAAGAGTGGACCATCCTTGACTGATACCAATCTCATAAATGCAATGCACTTTTCGGCTTAGTGCATCAGCTACTCTGTTCTCCTTTCCCTTTAGGTGTTTAATTTCGAAGTCGAAATTTCCCAAAAAGTCCACCCATCTTGCTTGTCTTGCGTTTAAAGTGGGTTGACTAAAGTAACTAGTCAAGCTGTGGTGATCCGTCATTAGCAAAAATTTCCTCCCTACTAAATAATGGCGCCACATCTTCAGAGCATGGATCAAAGCGGTTAATTCCAGATCATAGGCAGAATATTTCTGCTCATGCTCTTTCAACTTCCTGGATTCATAGGCAATCACTTTGCCTTCCTGCATTAGTACTCCACCCACGCCCTCCTTACTGGCATCTGTACAGACTACATACTCCTTTTCGGGATCTGCCACACACAACACAGGTGCTGTGGTAAGTAATTTCTTGAGCTGTTCGAAGCTCCGCTGACAGTCTGCTGTCCATTTAAACACTTTTCCCTTCTTTTGCAAGGAGGTAATGGGGAAGGCAACTCTAGAAAAACCTTCTACAAACCGCCGGTAATATCCAGCCAGCCCCATGAAAGATCGAATATCTGCTACATCCTTGGGTGTAGGCCATTCTATTATAGTTTTGATCTTTTCGGGGTCTACAGCTATACCTTCCTTTGTGATAATGTGACCCAAATACTGGATCTGTTCTTTATAAAAATCACATTTGCTGAATTTTCCATATAGTTGATGCTCTCGTAAGGTCTGTAACACTATCCTCAAATGTTCCTCATGCTCTTTCCTATTCCGGGAGTAGATAAGTATATCATCAATGAAGATCAATACAAATTTGTCTAAGTATTTATGGAATACACTATTCATCAAACACATGAATGTTGCAGGCGCATTAGTTAATCCAAAAGGCAGTACCACAAACTCGTAATGTCCGTAACGAGTACGAAAAGCTGTCTTGGCTATGTCCTCATCTTTGATTCGGATTTGATGGTAACCCGATCTTAAATCGATCTTTGAAAAGATGGTCGCACCCTTCACCTGATCAAACAGCTCGTCAATGCGGGGTAGTGGATATTTGTTTTTAACTGTCAGTTTATTCAGCTGTCTATAATCTATGCACATTCGCAGAGTCCCATCCTTTTTCCTCACAAATAGCACAGGAGCTCCCCAAGGAGAGACACTGGGGCGGATGTACTTCTTTTCCAGCAGCTCTTGCAGTTGCATTTTTAACTCAGTTAACTCCGGCACACTCATCCGATAGGGTGCTCGGGACACTGGGGCTGCTCCGGGTATCAGCTCAATGGTGAAGTCCAAATCCCTTTTGGGTGGCAGCCCTGGAATTTCTTCAGGGAATACATCTGCAAATTCTTGCACTACTGGTATATCTTTAACAGTTGCAACCTTATCCACAGAATCTGCAAACCCCACTTGTACTACATAAATCTGGCACTTATTTCGGATACACTTAACCAGCTGAGAGGCTGTGATCGGCCGAATCTGCACTGGTTTCTGGATGCCTTGAATCTCTTTTCCCACACCCAGCTCATCTCTGTAAGAGACTGTTTTTGTTTTACAATTAATTACAGACCACCGTCGTTCCAACCAGTCCATTCCTATCAGCACGTCATAGGAACCAAGAGGGAGTACATTTAACTCAGTTGTTATTGTTTGGCCAGCTAACCTTAATGGACAATTGCTGACTTTGGTTAGTACTCGTCTTTTGGTCCCAGTGGCCAGCTGTACTAACCATGGGCTTTTAAATTTAGTGGTTTGCAAACCACAACTTTCTACCACTTTAGGACTTATATAACTTAAAGTAGCTCTTGGGTCTACTAAAACAGAAACAGCTCGATCAAAGATCTTACCTTCGAACTCTATCATTGTTGGCTGGTAATCAGCTGTCCTATCCTCTAGTGCTGCATTTATTCTGGGCATGGATCGAGCCACATCTCCTACTGTTGAAGCTTCGTAGATCTGGGACAACTGATCGCTGTCCTTCCGATGAGGGCAGTTTCTGATATAATGGGGTCCGCCACAACCCCAACACTGAACAGGTGGCCGAGCTGAGCCTTCATTGTCCAATTTAACTTGTTGTTCACTGTATTTGGATTCTGCAGGAGGCTTGAATCTGCTCTGAGTTTTTGCTGGATTTTTAGTGCTGGCTCCTTTCGAAAATCCTTTCTGAAAACTGCTGCGTGCTCCTTTACTACCCATAGGCATTTTACTGCCCCGCTTATCTGTCCAACGCTTTCCAGAATTTTCTCCTTTTGATTTGTTCTGCTGATAACACAGTCTTGCTTTTCGAATTGCTTCATCCATGGTTTTCGGATTATCGAACTCTATCCTTTCTCGCATTGCCAGAGGTAAGCTGCTCACAAATCTTTGCACCTTAGCCTTCTCCTCACGAATATAGGGCACGTAGCGAAGCAGGGATGTGAATTTAGTTACAAATTCATCAATGGTCTGCTGTCCAAGCCGCAGATCATGGAATTCTCGCGCTTTTTCATCATAAAAGCGTTCTGTCAGGTACTTCTCTTTAAAATATCCTTGAAACTTTTCCCATGTCACATCCTGTTCACTTATTCCCCGCACCATCTTGACCTCTTCCCACCATAGCGTGGCTTTGGCCTGTAGCTGGAATATAGCCAGCCTTGCCTTAAGATGATGATCATATTCATACACTTGAAAATACTTATTCATATTAATTAGCCATGCCTCTGCAGCTTCTTCTGATTCCCCGTCAAAATGAGGTGGTTTGATTTTCCGAAACTCCCCTTGTAGTTCCATCCGGGGTCTTTTTTGGGTTTGAACCTCAGAAGCATTGACAGACTTCTCTCCCCGCGTCTCTGTCCTGTCCTCTGATTCTTCTGGTTCAGTATGATAGCTCTGTTCATCTGTTATCCTTGGCTGTTCAGGTCTCGGATGTGACTGCTGTTGATGTTGCTTATCAGATAAGCTTTTCAGGATCCTCTCCTGTTCAACATTCAATCTTGCGTTATCCGCACGCAGCCGAGCCATTTCATCTTTTAGCTCTTGCAATGTCCTCAATAGCGTTGAGTCAGTAGTGCGGCCTGCTGCTCCCAGTTGTACCCAAAACTCAGAATTCCCCTGAGGTTGTTCCATGTTATCTGGTGGTTCCGGATTCCCATAAGGAGCACTGTTTGCTCTTCTCATTCTGCTACTACCTGTTCAGAATAACTTATTAAACAGATTTAATTTATCTTTGGCGTTTTTCTGAACTCTGGTCATGATATTATGTATATTCATGTTACTGTAATTTTAAATTTTTTTCCCAAAGGTCACAGAGTTGTAAACCTTGGGCTCTGATACCAATTTGTCACGCTTCCACAGATAATTTTTTTTTATCTATTATAACATAGCAATATTAACTATTCTACATATGGTTAATACTTTCACGTTCACCTAAGCATTATTACCATGACATATACATTGCTTAATATATAATTCTTATAATCACACAAGCATTACTACTTTGATATAATCATTGCTTAACATATATACTCCTATAGTCGCATGCATGCATGCATCATTACCTTCTTCATGATCATGACTTTAATGATACAATCTAAATTATACATTAATCTTATGGAAATGAAAATGTCATAACCAACGAGGGCTATGGGATAAGTTATGCGTTGACTGTGCACATGTATCTTTATAATGTCACTGTTGATAATTGTATGTTTATTACATATCCCGAGAGATCGGGGTTGATCATCTGTCCGGCGATCATAATCTCGAACCAGGTGTAAGCATTCTCCATCGTCCATTTGGGGAGATGAAGGGCAGATGGAAAACTGCCATGTGCGCCCTGTACATTAAAGTTTACGGCCCTGACTCCTCGGCCTTGTCACTTTTCGCGCCTGAAACTTCCAAGGTAAACCGGCAATCGAACGGTTGTCATTTCTTCCTGCAGATCAAGGGTTTACATCATGCCACGAACCGGTAATCATCTGGAGGGGTTTATATCTTGGTTTACACATCCGGGTCGCCATAACTCTCATTCCATTTTCTCCGCCTTGTCACAGCTCTGTAGCTTGTTCCTCATGGTGCTCCGCTGCATCGACCTTTTTGCCTCTGGCATGCAGTTCCTGCCATTCTATTCGACTTCATCGCTGTTCGAAGGTAATGGTACTCAGGTTTACAAAACCCAGGTGCAGCTGGGATAAGGTTATTTGTTTTATTTCTCTGCTCTTGATTTCTTTAAGGTTCTACACCAGGGTTGCATGGTGCTAACTCCATTACAGTTTCGTGCAGGTGTGGAACCTTTCACCGTAAGGAATAAGGGTTCCTCTTTCAGCTGCCTTGCTCATCGACAGGTAAGAATCCAACCCTCTTTCCACAACAATGCATACAGGGTTTTATATGGTCAAGGTCTGAGTTTTGTTCATTCACTTGGCAGGGGTTCTGGCAATGAATCTCGAGTCTGTCCCCTGCGCAAGCTCAGGGTCTCCTGAAGGCATTTAGTTTTTTTTTTTAGTTTTTGTTTAATGAAACCCTTTGCTAAGAAACCTGAGGATTGTATTACTGTGGCTTATATATGATACACAGTTACCGTCTCAGACTAAGTACTGGTATTCGTTTTTGGAACACAGACTATTGTTATTTCTTGAGCTCGGTCTCTGCTCGAATGGTTGATTTACTTGACGATGTTAATAGGTAGAACGATATTACGGCCGTCTGGTCATTTGTCTTCAATGTACTGTGCAATCTACTCTTAGATGTTTTAATATATATCCATGTCTTTTATTGAATGATTGTGTTTCTACCACAGTTCAGATGAGCAGACATATTGCCATTCGGCTCCGACTTGGTTACCTCTATTGGCTGAGCGTAAGCTCCCGCTGAAATGGTTACCAGGTCAGGGTTTCACCGGCTATAACCGCCTGAGGGAGCATGTAACCCTGGTTACCCTACTCTGCCCTCGGCGTCCATTATTATTGTTTATGTTATAACAGCGATTGTATATGTTTTAGTTCAGCTTTCGCGTAGTATGAATATGGTAATATGAAACTGTTGTAATGAGTTCTGATTTAAATATCCCTCTTTGAGGTTCTCCTCACGGCCATTGGGCTAGGGTTTCTATGTTTAACATCTCTGTTTATTTTATGCATATATCGTGTTTTGTTACGGCTCGGCGGAATGGAGGGAAACTCCAGTTCGACATTGCAATATATATATATATATATGCCTTAATGTTACAGATAGGCTACAGTCTTCAGTGCGGAACATATATGTACATTATATTTCTAATTTCGCTGTATAAAAGATTTCTGGGTTCGGTTCTTGAATGCATCTTTAGGGTTTATCCAGCAGTCTTTATGGTTGAATATCTGCTGTCGTTAAATGATGAAACCTTTGAATTCGGTTTAATTTCTTATTTCAATAATGGTTGCAAGTCATTTCGAATGGAATTCGTTTCCTAATCGTAGGCCTGTTCGTGCATTCTCTGTTATAATACAGAAGATAATGTTTTTCCTCTTTTTCATTAACAAAGAACAGTTTATATCAGTCTCTGTCTAAATTATAGAAGTTACTTTTCCCTATCATTTCCTCTCAAGAAAAGAACAGTTATTCTAAATTCTATTTAAACCGCAGCTACCAGTTTTCTTTCTTCTTTTCATTTAAAAAGAACAGTCAGAGGTTTTTCCTCAACACAGAATAATAACAGAAGTATTTCAGTAGATGTATGCATTGTAAGCCATACCTGCTTCTCTGCAAACCTACTTGTAAATGCTTGCCAAACCACCCGTCCGTAGGAAGACTTCTCCTTGACCTTCCACCCCCAAGCACTTGCAGGTCCTACTCGACCGCAATAACACTGGTCTCGCCAGTAAACGCTATCTGATCCTAACCAGACATAGCGTGCACAGGAAATTCTTTTCCTCTTATGCCATCTGATCCTAACCAGACATAGCATGAATGTTTTCTTCTTTTTCCTGCCATCTGATCCTAACCAGACTTGGCAATTCCCCTTTTTCCTCTGGGGTCTCAACTACCTCAAGGTAGTTAGGGTTTCATCATAACTGATTCCTCAGTTACTAACCAAGATTAATCATAAACTCAGTTCCAATAGTGCCAACACAATTGTTTTTCATTAACATAAAATTAATAACAAGAATATATATAATTTCAAATAAAGTCTCTGTTCAATAATTACTTTTATCATTTACCAACATTAACTTTTCACAAGGGATATTACAAATATAATACAATCTCTGGGTGGAGAAAATAATTATGTACTACTTGAGGATTTACTGATATGCTTTAAAATTAACAGTTATTGTGAAAATCATTTTTTGCAAGGAAATAGTTGGCGAGGGTTGAACCTTTCAATGTCGTTTTTTCATTGAGTCATGTGGCAGGCATGTGTTTTATGTCGAGCCGGAAGAGACTTTCAGTTAGATGTGTATTCGCATTTTTGGGAAAGGATTATGTTAATTTTTTTTTCAGTTACTTTTAAATATTATTTTAAACTTATAACAAAATGCATATTAGATATCAGTTTAAATTTATGTTTAATTATAATTTTGGCTATAAGATTATTTTATAGCGATAAATTCCTTTTCCCGCAGGTTAATTTATGTTTGATTTAAATTAATTAATAATAAAAATAAAAATTATTAATTTAGATAGATTTGAAATAAATATAAATAACGCTCCAATAAATTTTATAAATAAAATAATATTTTTAAATATATTAATATTTAAATAATATATAAATTATAAAATTTTATATTTTAATTATTTGAGTTTAAACCAGCAAAAACATGTTTTCAATTTTTTTTTTTTTTTTTTTTAATTATGTTAAGTTGATCATTTTTTTAATTTAAATATATAATTTTGAATGAATTTTTCATTTGGTATTTAATTTTTATTTTAATAATTTGATTTTCTATTTATATTAAATTTTTATTTTAATAATTTCATTTTCTATTTATATTAAATTTATTAATTTTAAGATTAAAAAATATTTAATTAATTTTTATTCTTTAAAGAATTTGTGATAGGTGAGGCTAACTTATAATTTAAGAAAGTATCACTCAATTATACTAGGGATCACACTTATATGGATTAACTAGTTCTTAACAATGTGAATTTTTTTGGTATTCTATAGTAAGTTTGGAAATTTGATCAACTTACAAAATAAGACCCTAAAAATATAATAACTCTCACAAAATTTCATTTAAATCTATTTGACTAAATCAAACACAAAATAAGTTTAATCAATATTATATATATATAAATATTTAACTAAAACATATATAGTGGTATAAATATTTTAACATCTACGTTGATAATTGATGAATCTTGTAAACAATCATAAGTGGACATGAGAGGATATGTTGTTCAATGTGAAAGTCCATGGATAACACTTAAAATATATGCTTTGATCATCATAATAATAAAAATGTCCATGATGGTGGAAGAGACAAATTTTGAAAGAATTTGCTCTGACCATGTGCATACCTTTTAATGTATTAGATCTTATATAAAAACATGAAAGAGTGGTTGAGGCACTGGGTGTCACAGTGCCAACAAATGAAAAATGGAAATGGTAAGAATACCCATATGATCCAGATGATATATGGAGTTACAATATCATTTAAGTATAATGGGGCATTTGAACATGTTACTATTTCAAATAAATAAATATCTTGCAATAACGCATGCAAAATGATTGTCTACTATAATTTATATTACCTACCTACTACAATTATAATAGCTCCAAATAACCTTCTTGTCTATGTTGAGGAAGTTGACAAGCAAATCTGTGAGCAATATTACATTTCTAGTTTTTGAGTATTTGTATGTGTGTTTACAAAAGGAAGTGGACTTGCACCAAGCTTCTATGACAAGACCTTCCCTAAAGTATATAATGCAATAAAAAACTTAGTTGGAGAGTGTTGTCTCCTTTATTGTTCAATTTCCCTACAACAAAATCTATTTCTAGACAAACAATTTGCATCACAATTTTTTGTTACAATAGACAAAACATTTGTGCCACAATCTTTTGTTACAACAAGTAGATTGGTAGATCTGTGATTCCTTGGCATTTTCTTGGTGCATAACTTAACCATTAGTTACTTCCTACCATAATTCAAGTAAGTCGTTTTCATAAAAAAAGAAATGAATAAGATGTAAATAAATATATTTACCATGAGTTACTTCCCACCATTATTTATGTAGGAGTAAAATTATAAATGTGTAGACATCCCAGTTTATTAGTTATTGCCAAATCAACGCTATAAGATTTGATTTTCCTATTAACCACTATTAACTTAGCATTGACCAATACAATCTCCAATATTTCATGTAATTTTTTCTAAAGCATAATTTCTAATTTCTAACCTTTAACTTGAGTGCCCTACCATATTTATTTTATATGAGTTATTAAATTTACATTCAATATATCTAAATAAAACAAAAATTTAATTATAATCAAAATTTAACATCTTCCTCTTCATTGCTTTATTATAATTTAAATATAAAATATAATTATTATATCTTTGTTAAAACAAAAATTGTACTATAAAAAACAAAACATTTTTTAAATTTTAAATATTCAAATTCATTTTTATTAACCTTTTAATAAATAATTATATATTTAGACATACCGAGGGAAACTATTTAAATTAAAATAATTATATATTTAGACATACCGAGGGAAACTATTTAAAGAATAATTCTTTTTCCATATGATTTAAAGTCTCTATTCTAGGCTTTTTGGCCATTGGGTGAAACTCTGTATTTTATTTGGTTTTCATATGGTTGGTAAATTTCAACATTAGCACACAAGATATATATGGTTGTGATTTTTTTTTTACATTTTGGATTCAGAAAATATAAGAAACTATTTTAACATAGTAATATTTACAAAGGAATATTTGATTAACATTCAAGAT
Source organism: Pinus tabuliformis (assembly GCA_031772625.1). Taxonomy (NCBI): domain Eukaryota; kingdom Viridiplantae; phylum Streptophyta; class Pinopsida; order Pinales; family Pinaceae; genus Pinus; species Pinus tabuliformis. The sequence goes on from CM062820.1 coordinate 481,010,359, forward strand.
AATAATGGTATTCTAGATTCAATATAATGATGTCCTTTTAGATTTAATATAATGATAATGTCAAATATATTGAGTAAATAATGTAAAATTAAATTCCAAATCTAAAAAATATTCATTTAACATATTTTTAAATAAAATCACATTAAAATAAATACATAAATAAAACCTACAAAATATTTATTTAACATATTTTTTAAATAAAATCACATTAAAATAAATACATAAATAAAACCTATATATAACCAATCAAAGACTTATTACATAATTTAAGAGATAACGTAATTCAAATCATAAGTAAAACATATATATAATTACTGGAGATATTTTTTTTTATATCCCTTTTAAAATCTTAAATTATTTCATAACTGTAGTTGAATAATATTAATTAAAAAAATTAAATCTTTAATTACAAATAGAAAAAATAAAATGAAAATCATTAATTACAGATATAGAACGTGTGAATAAAAGTTCTTCAGAGATGCTTTTAAAGTAGTAAATTAGGTCGGTTTTCATATTTTTACATCACAAGTTTTACTAATAAAATGACAGATTATTTTTCATAAAAAATGTTTAAAAAAATATAGCTTAAATTATTGTATTGTATATACTGTAATGTTTATACTCTATTGTTATGCAGTCTATATACATAGTTATATTTTCAAAATATGAACGCAATAGGATGAGAGGTTTATTCTACATGACAGTGTGATGATTTATCTGTCATCAAAATTGAAATTCTGCTTATTCCAGTACAAATATAAATTTTATAAATTAAAAAAATATAAAAAATTAAATAACTATACAAAATATTTCACTAATAATTTTTTAAAAATTACATTTCAAGAAATTGGATTAACCCAGGTAGGTCACATTGAAGGAATCAAAATTGCATTTCAAGAAATTGGATTAACCCACGTCAGTCACATTGAAGGAATCAATTTGACCACATGCTTTTCATTTTTGATGGTTACGAAGTATATACATCTCTGTTTTGTTATGTATACCAACCCTCCTTACATACCACTACAAATTCAGTGGCGAAAGTCAAAAGAATCTGCACAAAAGTGCGACTGTCCCGTCTCTCGTCACAATGCAACTCAGGAACCTTCCGCCCAGTCAATGTGATGTGGTCTTCCGCCCAGTCAATGTGAACACGAATCGTCGAACGTGCAAGAGAACCACTATATACAGCAAATATAGTGGAGGAAGTCAAAAAAATCTACACAAAAATGGGACTGTGCGACTGTTTCTCATCATAATGCAACTCAGGAACCTTCTACCCAGTGAATGTGATGTGGTCTTCCGCCCAGTCAATGTGAACACGAAACGTCGAACGTGCAAGACGAAACGTCGAACGTGCAAGAGAACCACTATATACAGCAAATATAGTGGAGGAAGTCAAAAAAATTTACACAAAAATGCGACTGTTTCTCATCATAATGCAACTCAGGAACCTTCTGCCCAGTCAATGTGAACACGAATCGTCGAACGTCCAAGAGAATCACTATATGGCAAGTGCTAACCAGCTTGTCATAGGGCATTAAATGCTCTGGACATGCATGCTTTATAATGAAATATAACAAGCTTGGGTGGCTACATAAATTAAAAATAAAATTGGTGTGTTATTTTGTTATAAAGCATGCATGTACCTAGGCATTTAATGCCTTATGGCAGGCTTGTTAGCCCTTGCTCAGCAAATATAGTGGCGGAAGTCAAAAGAATGCGCATTAAAGTGGAGTGTCCCTTCTGCCCAATCCATGTGATGTGGTCTTCGGATACTTTGCCGCACACGATGGTCGTGCGTGAGAGTGACATATGATGTGAATTCCTATTTCCACCTCTATAGCCTCATTAATGCGCAACTACATGGGCCGGAGATAGACCTATATAACACGCACGGGGATAACACTCCTTTTTTTTATTATCTAATCATCACTGGCTATCTCCTACCCATGTAGCCGTGCAAGCTATAGAGGTGGAAATAGAAGTTTCCTTATTGTATGCCTGCACGAGTCCTCGAACGTGCAAGAGACCCACTATTGTCTCGGTCACCAAAATTTGGCTAAAGCTCTCGAAGATAGTGGGGAGATTCCCACTCTCTTATTGGTGATAATGATAAAAAGAAATTACCATTTCAAGTGATGAAGATAGAAAAATCGAACATGGGCTAAATGAATAAAGAAATTACTATTTCAAATAGAAAAATCAAAGTGATATATTAAATGACAAAAAAATTTAATATTTCAAATGATGAAGATGGAAAATTCAAAGTGATATACTAGCCGCCAAAAATAAATTATTATTTCAAATGATGAAGATAGAAAAATCAAAAAAATCAAAGTGATATATTTGGAATTTGTGGTATTTTAATTGTCACATGCCCCAGTAACCTCGCATGTAAAAGTAGGGAGTTAGAATTTTTTTATACAATTACCACAAGTAATTAATCAATTCACAACTCCACAAATCATCACTAACCATTAGATATACTATTCATTAGTACATCAAGTAAATTGCCATCAAAGACAGTAAATTTCATAACCATTACATAGCCTTTAACCATCACTGTAATAACACAAACTGTCTCATGAATCCATGCATCCATTTCTTGATATCCTTAACCATGTTAGATAATCATGTACTAAGACATTATGGTTGTCACATCAAATAAAGAACCATCATCATTAAGGACCCATCATTATCAACAGACACATAAGGCAATCACATCAATCACACCATAGAACACGGATATACCCTGGAAACCCCGTAGGGTGAAAACCAGCAAACGTTTAATCTTATTATTAAACGCTCGTGAGGGTTTTCACCCCTCACTCAATGGTTTATAAGGGATTCCATCCCTTAACCACTGTCTTAAAATCTTTACAATGAATTATCATTAAGCTGTCACATAACTAGCTAAAAGCTATTACAATTTACATGTAATCTTTTATTTACATACCGCCACATGCAACATTCCTTGTGGCATAATTGTTCTAGCAATGGACAATACTGCAGCTTGACTTCATCTGCATGGACGAATAATCCTTTTTCCTGCCATAATGTTGAACATCACTTTCCTTGGCACCATCTGCCATCATTTCCTGTCAATGCAGTCATCAACAATCTTGGCAACAAGATTAGTTACATTATTATTCAAACAATAATCAACATCTAAAGAGATCTTTTAACATCCACTCATATGCATGAGCACGCATAACATACTAGCTACTAGCATATATATATCCAAACAATACTGTTTGACCTCCACAATGTTTACTAATGCATAACTCTCTTTAAGAGTTCTAACTCGTTAGCTCATGTAAAACCGAGGAAAGAAGCAAAACCAGGTTCCTATTTTCCAAGATAAATCTTCGTAAATAACAACCAAAATGATACTCTTTCACCGCATGCATTATCCTATGTTTTCTTCACCAAGAAAATACATCAAATAATCATTTCCATCTGCATGCATTAACAAATTTTCTACTAAGAAAACATATCATTTAAACGTTCTTTCACTGCACATAAACAAAGAGTATTACAGGAGGTCAACTTATCTCTCTTTCCTTCCACATCTTTGTTGCCATAGCGCATGCTGAGGTCCTATATGGATTCATGAAGCGATTTGACAGCTTTCATGTTCCCCAAACTTCATACAAATCTTCAATAATTGCTTCAGAGAAATGCAGGAGCCTTGGCAGGATAACTGTGCACGATCTCTGCGGCTTCGTTGTCAGAGAAATGCTCCCAGAGGCCATCCGATGCAAATATTATGAATTCATAATCTTCCTGGACTTCTCGCCCATGAACATAAGGCTCTGCTGATAAAAGGTTTTCTCTTTGGACTCTCCATATATCAAATTCCGGTTTCTGTTAAGCCACGACTTTTTCAAGTATAAATTTCCAATGGACCTCGAAACCTCTATTATGCCTTTAACCAACCAAGAATTGTCCTTGAAAACTACTATATTGGGATCATCTGGATGGAGTGCTTGAAGCTCTCTACGAATCTCCTCCATGGCTGCACTGTGATCTTTGGTCAGTCGTTCTGCCTTTATTGATTTGTCCCCAGTAGTAATTCCTAAAACAGCTCTGCAGTTCCAACGTTTGCCACAAAAAGCATTTTGCTGGTTATATAACCAACCGCGCAACAAGAACCAGCGCTACACAGGTTTGGTTCTCTTTCCACACGCTGGCTGGCCAATTTCAAAATCCTTCTTCTGCACCTTTGATCGATCGATCAAGTATCTCTGCGGACATGTCTCCAGCTTCTGATGCCATCTCTTGCTCCGAAATGGGAAACCTTAACACAAGGCAGCAGCACCCGACTCTCGTGGAACGCACAATACCCGTATTTAATAAATCGTTAAGGTATACCACTTGTCACTTAATTAGCACTCCAACAGAATACCAAGAATCCAAGAATCAGTTCCGAATGTTAACTATTCATAACTGATGATTTACGCTGAGTTACCACGTACCTTCGGTTACAACCAACCCGTAAATATCTCATACGGTTTATTATGACGCGGTAGAGATGTTACATACTCCCCCCCTTAACAGGAACACCGTCCTCGGTGTTCTTCTTTCATCGGAACTTGATATTTTACTCGTGATATACCATCTAAACCACACAAAATGTGATCCTTCCTCTTTAAAATCAAAGTTGTCATTCCAGGAAATGACAACAAACAAAATAGTAATGATATAATCATAAGAAATATCATTAGTTATAAGCATCAATAGTCAGAAGCATTCATAATTGCAAAAATATGCAACTTCTAATCGCCACCACTTGGCCCTTATTCATTCATAATAAACAATTCTCTGTGTCAACTTACCATTACTTACCATCTATTTTGAAAACCATGAATACTTTCATGTAAGCATTTTAATAGTGGTTGGAAGAACTCCTCATTCCTCCACGGTAAGTAATTCCTGTAATACATGACTAACAAATTCAATCACATTAGTCACTATATTTGAGTCAAATGAAATACTTTTGACTAGCAATCAATTGTGCAATGCTAGATGATTTCTAAATCACAGTACTTTTACAAGTACTTAAAGAGCACTAACACTAATCATCAAATGATAAATCACTGCTCACGTGCACACTGAACGAATTCTCACTAAAGCCATCCGCAAGGTGCTTCTAGATGTACCGAAAGAGCACCTAGCTCTCTAATCATCAAAACAGTCAATCACTGCATCATTTGGAAATGGTCTTAGCCCCTACTAAGACTTTCACAAAATTAATAAAATGATACAGGAATTAAAATTTCCAATAACTCCTTATTGAATATTAAATTCATTTCCTGTTAAATGTGCATAACACATTTCACACAACTATATATAGAATTTATTTTTAACATCACATACAACTGATTAGTTAATTCCTTTAGCCATGAAAATCACAATAGACTAAAGAATTCCCAACCCATGGGAACTGGTTTCCACAACCAAATCGAGTCATTTTCACATCCAGACAGTTTCTTTGATAGAGACCTTACCAGGTCTAACATGGAATTCCACTGGCCAACCAGCTCAAGAATTCCAGGGAGAGTAAATCTGGGCAGACAAGTACCATCAACCCCTCCGGGCAGGTAGCTGCCATCAACCCAAGGCATTCCAGCCTTTCACAATCCGGGCAGACAAGTACCATCAACCCCTCTGGGCAGGTAACTGTCATCAACCCAAGGCATTCAAGCCTTTCACAATCCGGGCAGACAGGTACCATCAACCCCTCCAGGCAGGTAACTGTCATCAACCCAACTATCCGCAACTGTCTGGCATGTTAAATTTCTCTTTTATTACTCTTTCTCAAAGTAATTTACACAATGAACCATATAATCATTATCATTAGCACAACAAACATGCATGTATACCATGCATTTACACTTAACCCCCAACATGGGTCCACAACGTCAAGATTGATGGGAAACATATCCATCATACATGTTGTATGCATGCAAATTTTCCAAATAACATAATTCATGCATATCATATAACATCATTCTTTCTCATTTATAATTGCATTTCACATTGCAGCAATTTATGTGATGAGTTTTCTTGTTGCCATTAAGCTACCACTACTTAATCCCATCAGCAACGTTAGTTATAAATATGCATCAGTTAACACATATTCCATTTCCAAGAATGTTCATGCATACAATATTGTCATGTATAAAAGCATATGCAAATACTCATTAATGTATAAATGTCAACAACAGTTGAGTTAATACTCTCAGCATTCCCAATTTTGCCATAGTCTGTTGTTCCAATTCAAATCATCATTAATGAAGTATTATCTTACGTTTACTATGGCTAGCTTGGGTCATGCATTGTTAATGTAATTAAACATAATCTCTCTAACATACAAAGATCATAACTCTATATCATAATGACTAATCTTTGTGCATACCATTGCTTATCATATAAGCCCTTCTTTAATGTATGCAACACTTATTCCCCTCACTAGAAGACTACCATCATTTTATACAACAAACCACATACCTCTTTCTTAAAGGAAGTCATTTTAACCTCATTCTTCTATCTTCCTTTTCAGGGAATTATTAAAGATATCCATCTTTAGGCATAAAAACAAGGTTTACTTATCCTTTATGCATCAAAATCAAGCAATCAACACAACTCATCCAACAAGACAATCTCTCCAAGAGATTATTATTTTCAAGGAAGCTAACATGACCACTTTCTCTAAGTACACACAGACTCATAATTCCAAAGTCACAATAGCTACCAATATGCAACATGTGTTCTCCTAACACAATTACTTTACTTCAATGCACATAGTTCTTTTCATGAGACAAGTAAGGATTTTGGTTCTTGTATGAACACTATTCTAATGTGTCTTTAAGGAAAGAACCTCTATTCTTATTTTCAAGAAAATTCTCATAAAATCCTTCATCTTCATACATGAAGTATGCACACTCTTCTAGAATGAAACTATATTTAAGTATATATATAATACACTCTTTCTTCAAGAAAGTTAGAAATGCATATCTATGTGCCTAGAAGCACATCTTTAGCTATCTTATCATGCATGTAATGCATAATCATTTCACTAGAACTTAGAAACTAACTAGAATCATAATGCAATTAGCATATATATATATATATATATTTTCCAAGAAGCCTTTATCAAATAAAGATACATATTTTATTTCAAGAAACTTGGCCACCTTCCATGCTTTGTCCTCAGGACATTTATATGCCTCATCCTCTTTCCTCAAGAAGATACTTTGGCTATATTTAGCAAGGATTTTGTAGACGAGAGACAAGCATTCACACACAAGACTCACGTGGAGTCTTTCTAATAGGAACTACCTATTTTCTTTACCAAGAAAACATACAAAATAATCAATCTTTAACTGCATGCCTTAACACATTTTCTTTACCAAGAAAATCTATAAAAGAACCACTCTTTTATTGCATGCATTCAAATACTTTCTCTACTAAGAAATCATATAAAACATTCATATGTGTTCTTCAAGAAAGTGAGCAAGATACTTTCTTATCCTTGGATCAACATGCATAACTAACCAATTAAACCACCCTTTGTTGGCATTATGTTTTCTGGTATGACTGTATGTTACAGATGTTGTACTTGATGGCAACTCCAGTGGCAAGGCTCTCAGTTTGTTGAAAATTAAGAAGGACGCAGGAAACTAGTTCAGGAGGTGCGTACCCGCAGGTACACCATGCAGGGTCCGCGTCCAGCGACGCTGGCCAGCCGTTCAGGGGGTGTGTCCACCCAGTGCACACATTTCAAGGCAGAGAAAAAGCATGTGGGGGTTTCTTGTGTGGTATCTAGCCGACGGTTTTGTGTTTCTATGGTGTCGGCTCGTGGTATTGTTCCATGTTTTGGGGAGGAGCTTGCCTATATAAAGCAAAGGAGTTCATTTGGATTGAGCATTGTCTTTGGTTGAATATCTTATTTGGTGAGATCTAGTCCAGATCTAAGAGGGCGAATCTTCTAATGGACTGTGATCTCTATGGCGCATGATCAGATCTGTAGATCTGACTGTTTGGGTTAGTCTTGAAGTCTTCATATCATTTATATCTGAAGGGACGCAGGTTCAGTGGAAGAAAAGTGCGCCGAGACGCAGCACAGTAGAGAGAGACCTGCGTGGGGACGCAGGGCGATCAAGGTTCAGGTGCGTCTCTGAAGCAGAAGGACGCGGCGCGATAGTGTTTTCAGGTGCGTCTCTATAGCGAAAGACACGGCGCGATAGTATCTTTGGGTGCGTCCCTGAAGCAACAGAACGCAGAGCAGTCAAAGGAACAGTGCGTGGGAACGCAGCGGAGCAGAAGGATATTTGCGTGTGGACGCAGAGTAGCAGAAGGTTAACGGCGTCTGGTCGCAGGCCACAGAAAGAAAAACTGCGTCTCTGTTTTAAGATGTTCTGTTGATTGAATTTCTCTATTGATAAGGTGTTCTGGGTTAGTTCTGTTGTTGCTGATCTGATATCTGTAGTGATCTATATCTGTTATGTACTTGTTGATATCTGATGCTTTATGAAAAGAAGTAGGGGGTTGTAGCTCCCTTCCAGGAGTAGACTGGAAAAAAAGAGAGAGAGAGAGAGAGAGTTGTAGCTCTCTGCAGGTTGCAGCCTGCGTACTGGTAAAGGACTGCACCAGTACAAAATCATTGTAAAAGAAGTTTCTAAATTGAAAGAAGATAGAGACATATTGCAGCAGGTGGTTTTCCCACATTGGGTTTCCACCTTACATCTTGTGTTCTTTGGTGTGATTATCTGTTTTTCATGCTCATTATTTTATGGTACTGACATGCTAAAATAATTCAAAGATCAAATAAGGAAGATTTATTAAATTGCTAGATAATACTGATTCACCCCCCCTCTCAGTATTATTTCAACAATTGGTATCAGAGCAGGTCCTTCAGAGAAGCTTGATCGCTTGAAGGTAGATCGTTCATCATGAGCAACTACGAGAGAGAAGCATCAATCAGGCCACCGATTTTTGATGGGACAAACTTCAATTATTGGAAGGTAAGAGTTACTGCATATCTTCAATCTCTTGGTACAGAAGTTTGGGACATTGTAGAAAAAGGCTATGCTTTTCCTTCAGCTACTCCTACAGATCCAGCTGAGAAAAAGAAGTATGAAACAAATGCAAAAGCAGTCAGTACTCTATTAGGAAGTATATCTCAAACAGAATTCATGAAGGTAATGCACTTCAAATCAGCAAAAGAGATATGGGACAAAATGGTCACGAGCTATGAAGGAGATGAACAGGTAAAACAAGCTAAACTTCAAACTCTCAGGATTCAATATGAGACTCTCAAGATGTATAATGATGAAAGTGTTGCTAATTATTTTCTTCGGGTAGATGAGATTGTTAATTGTATGAAAAATTTGGGTGAAGAATAAAAGAGGCTATAGTAGTTCAAAAGATTCTAAGATCATTATCCCCCAAGTTTGAATCTAAAGTATCTGGAATAGAAGAAAAGGAAAATCTCCGTGTTCTCACTATGTCTCAGCTACATGGAATTCTAACTGCTTATGAAATGAGAAAGGGAGGTCCATCAGACAGAAGGGAAGCTGCTTTTAAGGCATCAGGCAAAGAAGATTACTATGAAGCAAGCCATGTTCCAGAAGAAGAGGAAGAAGAATCAAATTTTGTCAGAAATCTTCAAAGGGGTTCTGGAAGGTTCAGAGGTAAGCTACCTTTCAAATGCTTTGCTTGTGGAAGAGTAGGTCATTATGCTGCAAAATGTCCTTATAAGGATAAAGGAAAGGAACCTGCTAGATGGAACAAGAAACAAAGTGCAAATAAGAAAAGCTACTACCCATGAAGATAGTGATGGTTTATCAAACAGTGATGAAGATGAACAAGGTAATAAATATAAGTTGTTAATGGCATTTGAAGATGATGATTATGAGGATGTTGTAGATGTGAATAACCTCTATGATGAAATTACTAGACTCAAGAGATGTATAGAAGAAAAGAATGTGATCATTGATACTCTACAATTTCAAATTGATGAAAAAGAAAAACATCTTGAAAAACTAGAAGGTGAAATTGTTGGTCTCAGAAAAAATTGAGAAAACAAAAGCTATTAATCTTAAGTTTGTCAAAGGATCTGAAACTTTGGATGAGATTATCAATGTGCAGCGGTCTCCTCTAAACAAGACAGGTTTGGGTTACAATGGAGAAACCTCTCAAGCATCCACCTCAAAAAGTTATCTTGATGCGGCAAGAAGAAATGAGCAGAAGAACAATGAAGATAATCAGGTAAAGCAGGGACAAAATACAAACAGAAACTATCAGGGGCAATCCATCTTAAGGGTGAACAAAAGCTACAACCAGCCACAGGTAAAATCTTCTCAGTTTGGTTCAAGAATAGATGAAAATAGAAATTACAATCAGTTGGCAGGTAGATTCAATAACCGCAGAAGCTTCTTCAATGGACAATGCTTTTCTTGCCATAATTTTGGTCACAAAGCAGCTCAATGTGTTGCATATAAAACAATCATGACTAGGGAAGCTCAAAAACAAAGAAGTATGACAGGGATAACAAAAAGGACCTATAACAACTTTTCGGTTCTTGAAAATGAAGTCGAATGTTCTATTTGCAATAACTTTGGTCATGAAGAATCTGAATGCAGGAGCAGGTTTCAGCAGAAAAAGGAGCAAGCCTCAAGCACCAAAACATGGAGAATAAAGGAACCTCAAACAGAAAGATGTGGAATAGCATTTTATGCAGAGGGACAGGAAAATCTATAGTACATTGACAGTGGATGTTCGAAGCATATGACAGGTGATAAAGAAAAACTTGAATCTTATTCTGTTCTAGAAAAGGAAAGAAAGTCTCTTTTGGAAATGATACTCCTGCAACTATAAAAGGAAAGGCATTGCTCAGTTAAAAGGAAAGGTCAAGGCTGGAAATGTTTTGTATGTTGATGGATTGAAGCATAATCTTCTAAGTGTCAGCCAGATGTGTGATCAAAGGACCGAGGTTATTTTCAGATCGAATGGATGTCTTGTTCGTGATCTTGATACAGGTAAAACAGTACTCAAAGGCAAAAGAACTCCAAATAATCTGTACATATTTGAAGAAGGACAACAACAATGCTATCTGAGCAAGGATGAAGAGCACTGGTTATGGCATCGAAGGTTGGGACATCTAAGCTTCTCACAAATAAGGAAAGCATGCAAATATCAGGCAGTTCGCGATCTTCCAGATATCAAAATTCCTGACAACACCATATGCAGATCATGTCAGTTTGGAAAACAAACCAGGACTAACTTTCCAGAGAAGGAAGGATCAGCTAGCATGCCTCTTGAGCTAGTACATACAGATACATGTGGTCCATTCAGGAAAAGAACACCTAGAGGAGAGGAATACTTGATATTATTTATTGACGATTTCTCCAGGTTTGTCTGGTTAGGACTTATGAAGCACAAAGATGAAGCTTTCGAAAATTCAAATCCTTCAAAGCCTTGGTTGAAAATGAATCAGGTCACAAAATTAAGTGCCTCAGATCCGACAGAGGTGGGGAATTTACTTCAAATGAATTTTTCGATTTCTGTGATGAACATGGAATAAGGAGAGAATTCTCTACAGCTAGAACTCCTCAGCAAAATGGAGTTGTTGAAAGAATGAACAGAACAATCCAACAAATGGCTCTGTGCTATGCTTGATGAATCAGGAACTCCCGCAACTTTCTGGGGTGAAGCTGCACATGCTGCGGTTATTATTCTCAACAAGACAAATGTCCGGGTAAACAGCACTCAAACTCCTCATGAGCTCTGGAGTGGTAAAACTCCTTCGGTAAAGCACTTCAAAATCTTTGGGAGCAAATGCTATATCAAGAATACTGATGAGCAGCTTGGCAAACTTGAACCTAGAGCAGATGAAGGCATTCTTCTTGGTTACTCTCCACATAGCAAAGCATACAAGTGCTACAATAAAAGACTTGGCAGAATTGTTGACAGCATTGATGTGGTGGTTGATGAGAAGGGATACATTCCTAGGCAAGTACATCGGGAAGATATCGAAGAAGATGAAGGCTACCCTCAAAGACAAATGATGAAGAAGAAGAACCTCAAGAAGAACCAGAGGAGCAGACAAGAATAGAAGAGAAAACTCCATCCAGATATGTTCAGAAGAATCATCCAGAATCTCAGATTGTGGGGCAGAAAGAAGCAGGTGTACAAACAAGAAGAACAGTTGCAGAAGCCTCAAGCTATTTGGCATTACTATCCTCTACTGAACCACAAAATGTGAAAGAAGCATGCAAAGATGAATGTTGGGTAAAAGCAATGGATGAAGAACTTGAGCAAATCGAAAAGAACAACACTTGGGAGCTGGTTCCTAGACCAAAGGATAAGAATGTTATCGGAACAAAATGGGTCTTCAAAATAAATTGAATGAAAATGGAGAAGTAATTAGAAACAAAGCCAGACTTGTTTGTAAAGGGTATGCGCAGCAAGAAGGAATAGACTTTGAAGAAACTTTTGCTCCTGTTGCAAGACTTGAGGCCATCCGAATGTTCCTTGCTCTCTCAAGTTTTCAAAACTTCAAAGTATTTCAAATGGACGTGAAATCAGCCTTTCTGAATGGAGACTGGAAGAAGAAGTGTACATTGAACAGCCAGATGGGTTCATTCTTGGAAATGATCCAAATCTTGTATGCCGATTGAAAAGGCTCTCTATGGTCTCAAACAAGCTCCAAGGGCTTGGTACTACCGGTTGGACAAATATCTTCATCAACAAGGTTTTTCAAAAGGTTCAGCAGATAGCAATCTGTATATAAAAGTTGAAAATGACAAATTGCTAATACTTGTTGTGTATGTAGATGACATTATTTTTGGCAGCAATGAAGAAGCTATGAGTCAAAGTTTTGCCTCGGTCATGCAGAAAGAATTTGAAATGTCCTTGCTAGGAGAACTGACAATTTCCTTGGTTTGCAAATCCAACAAAAGGAAGGAGGAATCTTTTTATCTCAAACCAAGTATCTCAAACAGATTTTGAAGAAATATGGCATGGAAGATGCAAAACCAGTATGTACACCCATGGTCACAGGATGTAGTCTCAGTGCAAATGATGAATCTGCAGCAGTACATCAACCAACCTACAGATCTATGATTGGAAGTTTACTATATTTGACAGGTACCCGACCGGACATCATGCATGCAGTTGGAATAGTTGGAAGATTTCAGGCAAAATCGAAGGAGACTCATCTTCAGGCAGTAAAGAGAAATTTCAAATATCTTCAAGGGACTCAAAATTATGGCTTATGGTATCCTAGAGATACAATCTTTTCTTCATGCTTATACAGATGCAGATTGGGCCGGAAGCGTGGATGACAGGAAAAGCACAAGTGGTGGTGCGTTCTTTATGGGTTCCAGACTGGTATCTTGGTTCAGCAAGAAACAGAGTTCGATTGCCTTGTCTACAGCTGAAGCGGAATATGTTGCTGCTGCATCTTGTTGCACCCAACTTCTTTGGATGATGCAGACTTTGCAGGATTTTCAAATCACTTGTACACCACCAATCCCCATCTTATGTGATAATACAAGTGCAATCAGCATCTCAAAGAACCCTGTTATGCATTCAAAAACCAAGCACATACCAATCAAGTACCATTTTCTCCGGGAACAAGTGCTTGAACAGAAAGTCAAGTTGGAGTATGTTCCTTCCAAGGAACAAGTTGCTGATATTCTCACCAAACCATTGCCCAGGGACACTTTTGAATACCTCAGGCAAAAGCTGGGGGTTGTTGATGCATCATCTTATTGTTGAACATCCTCTTATTGGTGGTACAGGCTCAGGGGGAGCACATAATGCATTGTTGGCATTATGGAGAAGGAGATCTTGGAAATAGCTGCAATATGTCTCTATCTCTTTCATGGTGGATCTCTGGTTATTTGTTGCAGATCTGGAGGAGCATGAGCTTAGGGGGAGCATACCCTTTGCCCTTGATGTCAAAGGGGGAGAATGAAGCTGAAGTTTGTAGGTTGCCATCAAGTCCAAAGGGGGAGATTGTTGGCATTATGTTTTCTGGTATGACTGTATGTTACAGATGTTGTACTTGATGGCAACTCCAGTGGCAAGGCTCTTAGTTTGTTGAAAATTAAGAAGGACGCAGGAAAACCAGTTCAGGAGGTGCGTACCCACAGGTACACCATGCAGGGTCCGCGTCCAGCGGACGCTGGCCAGCCGTTCAGGGGGTGCGTCCACCCAGTGCACACATTTCAAGGCAGAGAAAAAGCATGTGGGGTTTTTTGTGTGGTATCTAGCCGACGGTTTTGTGTTTCTATGGTGTCGGCTCGTGGTATTGTTCCATGTTTTGGGGAGGAGCTTGCCTATATAAAGCAAAGGAGTTCATTTGGATTGAGCATTGTCTTTGGTTGAATATCTTATTTTGGTGAGATCTAGTCCAGATCTAAGAGGGCGAATCTTCTAATGGACTGTGATCTCTATGGCGCATGATCAGATCTGTAGATCTGATGACTGTTTGGGTTAGTCTTGAAGTCTTCTATCATTTATATCTGAAGGGTGCAGGTTCAGTGAAGAAAGTGCGCGGGGCCGCAGGTACTGTAAAGGGCAAGTAG